>CM049433.1:6698515-7948515 GCA_026929855.1 Poa annua | reverse complement strand
TCTAAAAGTTTCAAGCCAACTGATCAAATTATAGTCATTTCCACTGCATAGTTTGTGATAAAGATCTCATATTTCATAAATGGGTGCATATTGGTATAAAAAACAATCATGCCAAAGGAATTCTTGAAATTATTTTCATAAATATCATTTTCCATTTTTTAAGTGCTAAAAATGACTTTTTTGTGAACAAAGTACAAAAAATATGATGCAAAATGGCACCCATCTAATTTTCACAAATAGTAGTACACATATGATGGATAATCCCCAAGTATAAGGTTTTTCCTTGATTTCTACCTAATTTCGCCTAGTTAAATGAGTTTATGTCGATTTTTCGAAAGTAATTCAAATTTGAACTACAACTATTTGATAGTTTGGTCTGAATCTTTTGGAAAAATCATTTTAAGGTACACAACTATTGGTTATATCACAGAAACATTGATAATTCTTGAAAATCTTACCTCTTTCGATGAATAGTCATCGCGACCGTTCTGATCGTTTTTACGAAAAAATGGAATAAAGTGATTAACACCTCAAAAAAGGAAATCCTTTGGCATGGGGTGTGTACTAGTTGCCATGAAAAATGATAATCTTGATCTTTGACAAAATTTGCAAAAAAAGTCTTCACAAAAAGGCCCATCATCTATAAACATTTAGAAGTTTCAACCCAAATGATCATGTTATGGTCATTTCCACGGCATAGTTTGTGATAAAGATATGATATTCCACAAATAGGTGCATATTGGTATAAGAAACAATCATGCCGAAGGGATTCTTGAAATTACTTTCATAAATATCATTTTCCTTTTTTTAAGTGCGAAACATGACTTTTTTTGTGAACAAAGTACAAAAAATATGATGCAAAATGGCACCCATTTAATTTTCATGGAAACTAGTACACATATGATGGATAATCCCCAAGTATGAGGTTTTTCCTTGATTTCTACCTAATTTCTCCTAGTTAAATGAGTTTATGTCGATTTTTCAAAAGTAATTCAAATTTGAACTACAACTATTTGATAGTTTGGTCTGAATCTTTTGGAAAAATCATTTGAAGGTACACAACTATTGGTTATATCACAGAAACATTGATAATTCTTGAAAATCTTACCTCTTTCGATGAATAGTCATCGTGACCGTTTTTACGAAAAAATGCAATAAAGTGATTAACAACTCAAAAAAGGAAATCCTTTGGCATGGGGTCCTTATATGTGTACTAGTTGCCATGAAAAATTATAAACTTGATTTTTGACAAAATTTGCAAAAAAAAGTGTTCACAAAAAGGTCTATCATCTATAAACATTTAGAAGTTTCAAACCAAATGTTCTGGTCATTTCCACGGCATAGTTTGTGATAAAGATATGATATTCCACAAATATGTGCATATTGGTATAAGAAACAATCATGCCGAAGGGATTCTTGAAATTACTTTCATAAATATCATTTTCCATTTTTTAAGTGCGAAAAATGACTTTTTTTTAACAAAGTACAAAAAATATGATGCAAAATGGCACCCATTTAATTTTCATGAAAACTAGTACACATATGATGGATAATCCCCAAGTATAAGGTTTTTCCTTGATTTCTACGTAATTTCGCCTAGTTAAATGAGTTTATGTCGATTTTTCAAAAGTAATTCAAATTTGAACTACAACTATTTTATAGTTTGGTCTGAATCTTTTGGAAAAATCATTTTAAGGTACACAACTATTGGTTATATCACAGAAAAATTGATAATTCTTGAAAATCTTACCTATTTCGATGAATAGTCATCGCGACCGTTTTGATCGTTTTTACGAAAAAATGAATAAAATGATTAACACCTCAAAAAAGGAAATCATTTGGCATGGGGTCCTTATATGTGTACTAGTTGACATGAAAAATGATAAACTTGATTTTTGACAAAATTTGCAAAAAAAGTCTTCACAAAAAGATCTATCATCTATAAACAATTAGAAGTTTTAACTCAAATGATCAAGTTATGGTCATTTTCACGGCATAGTTTGTAGTAAAGATATGATATTCCACAAATAGGTGCATATTGGTATAAGAAACAATCATGCCGAAGGGATTCTTAAAATTATTTTCATAAATATCATTTTCCATTTTTTAAGTGCGAAAAATGACTTTTTTTATAAACAAAGTACAAAAAATATGATGCAAAATGGCACCCATCTAATTTTCACAAAGAGTAGTACACATTTGATGGACAATCCCAAAAGATTATAAGTGTTCTTGATTTCTACCTAATTTCGCCTATTTAAATGAGTTTATGTCGTTTTTTAAAAACAATTCAAAACATGGAATTTATAGCCGAAACTTTTAGTACCGGTTCGTGTCTAGAACCGGTACTAAAGGTCCACCTTTAGTACCGGCCCGTGTCACGAACCGGTACTAAAGGTTTTGGCTCTGGCCCAGCCTTGCGAAAAACCTTTAGTACCGGTTCGTGTCACGAACCGGTACTAAAGGTTTGTCACGGACCGGTACTAATGCCTACGGCCGAACTAGCCGTTGGGACCGGTACTAATGCCACATTAGTACCGGTCTCCAACCCGACCGAGACTAATGCTCTGGACGAAAAGTCCGTTTTCTACTAGTGAGGCAGCAACTGAATCACGAGAACAACAAAAATCACCGACTTTTCAACAGTCGTAATTGCAACAGCCCTCAGTTAACTGAAGAACTGAAACAAAGATTACTCCTGGAACAACAAAAGACGCAGTTGATCGACCAATTGACGTCCAAGCAGTTACCTCCCATTAATACTGGCAGGAGATCAGCACCCCCGGGTTTTGCTGGCCTAAACAAAGAACATCTGGACACTCCTAAGCAGGTGTCGACACCAGTCTTCAACAATTTTGAAAACCAGCAGCCGAGGCTAAAATAGTTATGGGAAGGTTATGCGAGAGACTATGAAAAAGAAATGAGAATGCAATTCTTCAAATCCATTACAAAAGGGCCTCGAATGGATTTTCCAAAGTTCAATGGGGACAATCCAGTGGGATGGATTAGACAATGTGAAAAATATTTTCAAATGGCTGGAGCCCCAGAAGAATACAAGGTGCATTTAGCCCAGCTCTATTTTGTGGGTAGTGCAGATGTGTGGTTGCGAAGGTCAGGCTTACATAAACAACAGTTGTCCTGGACCCAATTTGCAACAGAAGTCACACATAGATTTTCTGGCAATAGCTCTCATGAGCTAGCGGAGAAATTCAACAACATCATGCAACATAATTCTAGCATTAAAGAGTACACAGAATTGTTTGAAGAACTAATGGCAGATATTTTGGAAGAAAACCCAGACCTGCAAGAAGAGTGGTTCGTCAAATGCTATGTAAATGGAATGAAAGATGCAATTAAATCACAGTTGCGACCATTACGGCCAACTTCTTTAACATCAGCATTTTGGCAAGCTAAGGAGATGGAGCATTGCTTAATCCCTGTCAGGAAGTCATTTGTACCGCAGTTTCAAAAGTTCAGCAGTACAAATAATTTCAAACAACAAACTGTGCTACCTGTGGTCACCAAAGTACCTGAATCAACCAACACCACAACTAAACCAAGAGTCAAGGGGCAATGTTGGCGCTGTGGCGAGTTCAACTGGGCACCAGGCCACAAGTGTAGGCAAATACCAGTGCTAAATTTCTTAGCTCAAGCATTAGAACAAGAGCAGATGCAGCAAGAACATCTAGTACCAGAAACAGATGAATCTCCAGAAGAACATCCAGAACAAGGAAATACTAAATGCATGAGTATATCTCTTCAAGCAATAGGACAGGAAACAAATATACATACACCAACAATCATGGTCTCGGTACAGGGAAAAAGAGCAATTGCACTAATTGACTCGGGAAGTAGCACTTCCTTCATGGATATGAACTTTGCCATAAAAGCAAATTGTGTACTGCAAGTGGCTCCTGCTAGAGTCTAGAGAAGTAAAAGTAGCTGGAGGGGGTACACTTTTGTCAGAAGCTACAGCAGACTGTGTGTTCAAGGCTGCTAAGCACCAATTCCAGAATACTTTTAGAGTATTGCACTTACCTGACCATGAGATGATATTGGGTTGTGACTGGCTCGAAAATCATAGCCCTTTCACAATGAATTTTCAGGAGTCAACATTGGCTATCCAACTCCAAGGACATGGACAAGTGCTAATTCCTATTTGCAATGATGGCAAAACAGTGACAGAAATCCCAGCGGAGCAACTACAGAAGCTAATGGAGCAAGGTTCTGTAGCTTACATGCTGCAACTTGATAATTTTTCAAACTCCCCAGTGGAAACAGAACTGCTATTACCAGAGTTGAACAACATATTGGACAAATTCTCTGAAGTTTTTGATCCACCCACAGAACTACCACCACATAGACAATGTGACCATACAATTCCTCTACAAGAAAATGCTACTCCACCTATGACACGACCTTATCGAGTACCACACAAACAAAAGGATGAGATGGAAGCTCAAATTAAGGAATTGCTCAAGAATAAAGTGATCAGACCCAGTCAAAGTCCTTATGCATCTCCTGCAATTTTGGTGCGCAAGAAGGATGGTTCTTGGCGTTTATGTGTTGATTATAGGAAACTTAATGCATTGACAGTGAAGAATAAATTCCCCATACCTCGAGGACTTGTTAGATGAACTTCACGGAGCAAAGATTTTCTCTAAATTAGACCTGAGATCTGGTTACCATCAAATAAGGATGTGCCCTGATGACATTGTCAAAACAGCTTTCAGAACTTATTGTGGTCATTATGAATATTTGGTCATGCCGTTTGTGCTCTCCAATGCTCCAGGAACATTCCAGGCTCTAATGAATGAAATTTTCTCAAATTACCTGAGAAAGTTTGTGCTTGTGTTCTTTGATGATATACTGCTCTACAGCCCAGATATAACAACACACAAGTAACATTTGCACACAGTTCTGTTCTTATTGAAGGCCAACAAACTATTTGCCAAAAGGAATAAATGTGTTTTTGGTGTGCCACAAATTGAATACCTTGGTCATGTGATCAGTGGCGAGGGAGTAAGCACAGACCCGGCAAAAATTGCAGCTGTCAAAGATTGGGTAGCACCAAAGAATGTAACCCAACTGCGAAGTTTTTTGGGGTTTACTGGCTATTACCGGCGTTTCATTCAGAATTATGGTTTGATTTGTCGTTCACTTTATGATCTACTGAAGAAAGTTCCCTTCAAATGGCTACCTGTTCATGATCAGGCTTTTGAAAAACTGAAACAAGCACTTATTACTACACCAGTTCTTGCATTACCAGATTTCTCCACACCATTCATTTTGGAAACAGATGCTTCAGGCACAGGCTTAGGGGCAGTATTGATGCAGGGAGGCAGAGCTTTAGCATATTACAGTGCAGCATTGGGTCCTAGGAATGCAAGCATGTCAACATATGAAAAAGAAGCGCTGGCTATTATAGAAGCTGTAAAACGATGGAGGCATTATTTCCTTGGTAATAAATTGATAATTCGCTCAGATCATCAAAGCCTGAAGTACATAACTGAGCAGAGGGTAGCTGAGGGTATTCAACACAAACTAATGATGAAACTGCTGGAGTTTGATTTCACGGTTGAATACAAACGAGGAAAAGAGAACACTACGGCAGATGCCTTATCAAGGAAGTTTACATCATTATTTGCAATCTCTTCTGCCACACCAACATGGGTTTATGAGGTTGTCAATAGCTATTCAGCAGATGAACAAACAAAGGCTTTGGTTCAGAAATTCATTATTACTCCACCTGATGCTTCATCTGATTACACCTTCACATCAGGTGTCCTTCGCTTCAAGGGTCGACTAGTAGTTGGCAAGGATGACAAACTCCAGTCTAGCATCCTTTCTTCTATACACCAATCTGCTCTTGGTGGTCACTCGGGCATGAGAGCCACATACCAAAGATTGAAAAAACTATTCCACTGGCCTGGAATGAAGAAAAGTGTAGAAGATTGGGTGGCGAAATGCCCGACTTGTCAAAGGTCCAAACATGAACAATGCAAAAACCCTGGTTTACTTGATCCACTCCCAATCCCTGATATGGCTTTTACTCATCTCATGATGGATTTCGTGGAGGGACTCCCAAAATCACAAGGAAAGGAAGTGATCCTGGTGGTGGTAGACAAATTGACAAAATGTTCTCATTTCATCCCATTGTCACACTCGTATTCTGTCCAGTCAGTAGCACAAGCCTTATGGGACCATGTTTTCAAATTACATGGCCCACCTCTGGTAATCATCTCAGATAGGGACAGAATTTTCACAAGTAACATGTGGAAAGAAATTTTCAAAGCTCTTAAGGTGGATTTGAGGTTCAGTTCAGCTTACCATCCGCAATCGGATGGGCAAACGGAGCGTGTTAACCAATGTCTGGAATCATATTTGCGATGCATGACCTTCGTGGAACCGAAAAAGTGGTTGTCCTGGTTATCCTTAGCTGAGTATTGGTACAATACTTCTTTCCATACTGCTCTCAACATCACACCCTTTCAAGCATTGTACGGTTTTCCTCCGCCACAAATCAGTGAACTCTCTGTGCAAGGACCTGCTGACCTGGATGCAGTAGATTTCCTCACAGCAAAACATAACATGTTGGCACAACTCAGAGAGAACTTAGCACAAGCTGCAGCTCGAATGAAGAAATACGCTGATGCAGATCGCAGTGAGAGGACTCTAGAAGTGGGGGATATGGTCTATTTAAAGATGCAACCTCACAGACTGGCTGCATTTGGACTGCGAGGTACAATTAAATTACAAAGCAAATTCTATGGTCCCTTCAGAGTCTTACAGAAGATTGGGAACAGAGCGTACAAGCTACTACTGCCACAAGGGGTACAAATTCATCCCGTCTTTCACGTGAGCCAACTCAAGAAACACATAGGTCCTCAAGTGGTTCCCAGCCCTGATTTACCACTGGTTTCTGAATCTGGTGCAATACATTCAGCTCCTCTTGTAGTTTTACAAACAAGGCAGATCCCAAGAAACAATGTGGCAGTGGTGCAATGGCTAATTCAATGGGAAAACTTATCACCCGAAGAAGCTAGTTGGGAGGATGCAGACTTCATCAAGAAAATCTTCCCGGTGTTTTTCAGGTCGACGGTCGATGAATGGATGGGCGCGACTGCAGATCCTTGAGGACAAGGATCTTCTGAGGAGGGGGCATTGTCAGGCTTCCCTAACCTGACGGATGAAGTTCAGTTATCCAACGGTCGTCTCCTCTTCGACTCGACGGTCCAGATGCGAGGATAACGTTTCACCCTGTGCGCTTACTCAGGCTGAGTTACTGTTTACCATCTCCTTCCTTTTACATTGTCGTATTGTCGCGTGGGCATAAGACCAGCTGCGCCTGGCTTCCATTAGTACTCTCTCCATTATTGCCAAGAGCAAAACCTAAACAAATATACTCGCCTTGTGTTGTTTAGCTCCGGTTCATATCCTGCTTGTAGTTTTTGCCATGTTTCGAGAGCAGATCCCGAGCGGGACCTGACACTCCAGCTGGTCGCTCCGCAGCGGCGTCGGCGGCAGGGGGACGTAGCGGCCGAATGCGCGGCCGCCATCGTTGGCATCTTGGCTGAGCAGGTCGTAGAAGAGGATGCCATTCCAGAGGTCGACCCAGGCCATGGTGCCGGCGTCTCCTCCGATGGTGATCACCTTGTGGGAATTGCGGAAAGGTTGCTGGTCTCGGTCATGGTCCCGGAGGACCAGTTCGTTTGACCAAGTTTCGGTGCTGGAATGGTAGACATGGAGCTCAAATTGGTTTCTTACGGCGTAGCTGATTGCAGCGATGATGTACGAGTCGCTGGCGCAGTGGTGGTGGTGACCGTCAGTTACTTCATCCCACGCCCCCGGAATGAAGTTGGAGCCTTTCTGCTTGCCGGAGCGGCGGCGGGGATGACGGTTGCGCTCGGGGTTCTTGGTGCTGTAGCGCAGGATTCCGGTGACGTGGCTGGAGAGTAGCTGGATGAAGTTGCCATGGGGGCTCGGGATTCGCTGGAGCAACGGGGCGACCCCCGCTCCTGCCGCCGCCTCGTAGACATAGTACTCGTAGTTCTCCAGCCTCTGCCCGGCGGAGTAGGGGCCGAAGACGACGACGAGGAGCAGGATGTCGGCCTCGGTGGCGATGATGTAGGGCGTCGTGGCGAAGACGTCGGGGTCCAGGCCGGGACAGCAGACGCAGAGGTAGGAGACCCGCGGCGGGCGGGCGGCGCAGACGGTGAGCTGGATCTGGTGGCCGTCCTTGGTATCGCAGGCGGCGGTGGAAGCGTTGCAGCGGTTGGCTACGTAGAGCTGCAAGTTGAGGAGGCTAGGGTACCCATCACCGCCGCCTTCGTCAGGAGGTGCGCAGGCGGTTCCGTCGCCAGGAACTTCTTCGGAGACGCGTGGTCGTCGGCCATGGATCAGATCGGACGGGAGAGGAAGAGGGGATTGGAGTCGGATTCCTCGGCCAAATCCGATTCGGGGGATGTGTGCGGCGGCGGCGGCGGCGGCGGTAGAGTGGAAGTGTGGAGCTGACCTACGCTGTAACATGCTTCATCATGCCATCCGTTTATCATCAAACGGCCAAAAACAATCGGAATTTAAACTAAAAAATCAAACATTTTAGAAAATTTTGAAAAAAATCCAGTAAGTTGTATATAGTCCATTGGGTATTCTCAGAAAAGTTCCGCTTCATTTGGATAAGTTTTATCATTAAATAGATTTTTAGAATTTGATCTTAAAATGCTATTAACTCATATGATTGATCCAAATGCGATGAAACTTTCAAAGAACCATATATAATTACTGAATTTTTCATTTTTTTCTAAAATATTTTTTTAGTTAAATTTTGATCGTTGTGGGATGTTGGATGATAAATGGACGACAAATACGAAGGGGCGTGTTACAACTATCGGCTCGACTCGACTCGACTCGTTAAAGTTTGGTCAACTAAGGAGTTAGCTCGACTCGACTCGTTTAACTAAACAAGTTCAGAATATAACTGGCGTGTTTGCTCGTTTAGCCCTATGTGATGATCACAAAATTAATGATAATATGACACTATCAAGTAAAATTTAGTAGTTAAACTATAATAATATGAAAAAATTATTCACAAAGATAAAAATAAGTTCTTTTACCGAGCTAAACGAGTACTCGGAAGTTCGAACTCGTTAAACATCTGAAATGAAAACTCGGCTATTCGTGGGATATTGGGTTCAGAGGGCCTTTGGCGGTGAAGAAATGGGGCCTGGAGATCCATGATGGAATTGATTCAAGAAGTCTTTTTGTCAGGAGAGGAAGACAAGGTGAAATGCGCTTTGTAAACAAAGGGGAGTTACTCGGTCACATCATTATATAGGTGCCTGTCTTTCCAAGGAGTATGACACACAATTACAGAAGATTTGGAAACTAAAAGTATCAATGAAAATTCGTGTCTTTTGTTGGCAAGTAATACAAGACATATTGCCAATCAGGGAGCAACTATTGCGTGAAAAGGTCCTAAGAATAGAAGCTGTCATCTGTGTGCTTGTATTGAACCTATTGACCATCTTCTCTTTGCTTGTCCTGTTACAA
Organism: Poa annua; assembly: GCA_026929855.1. Classification (NCBI taxonomy): domain Eukaryota; kingdom Viridiplantae; phylum Streptophyta; class Magnoliopsida; order Poales; family Poaceae; genus Poa; species Poa annua. The sequence goes on along the minus strand of CM049433.1, from coordinate 7,938,963 downwards.
AATTTGTTTGGCATATTTTTTTTTCGAAACCGAGGCAAAAGCTTTGCCTCACCTTTTATTAAGCAGAAGGTGCCCGGTTTATTATGGAAGAAACCGGGCGAAAACCATACAACAATACAGCTCAACTCACGGGGCGAAGCCCCACAACCTCAAGAAACCACGACGCCGCACGTACACGGCCACCCACAGCCCAAGCTGCACTAAGAAAGCTGCTCGCAGACCACAGACATCACACCACCACCCGGGGCCGCCGCCCCGGCCTAAAAGACAGCCGCAGCTGCCGCCGCCACACCACAACACCGACACCACGGGGACAAGCCCGACACAACTCAAAGAACAACCCTCCGTGGAGCTGCAACAGCTCCCCCAACAGCGCAAAGGCAGCGCAGCTCTGACTCTGAAGAAGAGTTAAGAAGGAGAACCAGGCAGGCTGGCGCCGCGAAAACTCGCCGAAAGGAACATCTGCCGCCAGTCATCGTACACCACCGGGAACCCACCGCAGCAGCTTCGACTTCTCAGCAACAAGATACGCCGAGGCAAACCCCAAGGACACGCCGGAGAAGAGCCGACTACCGCAGCCACAGCCACGTCTCCGACATCACTCAAACAACATCATCGTCGCCACAGAAGCCTCAACGCGAACACCTCGGCCTTCTAGCCGACAACCTCGCCACCCTTGTAGCACGAAGCCGCCACTCACACTCTGTCGAGCCGTAACCCCACCACATTGGGTCACCGCCGCATAGCAATTCGGGACCGCCGCCCCGACATTCAAGAACCATCTCGAAGCCGCCGCCTCGACATCCACGCACCCGCCGTTGAGACAAGCTAGCATGGCAACACAACAACAAGCAGAAGTACGGAGACTCCAAGGCGACGACCCCAAGGAGGAAACAGCGAAAATGCCGTCGTCGCCCGCATTGTCAATGACAATACTGGGTTTTCACCCGGAGAAACTCCGTGAATTGGAGAGACAAAGACATGGTTGGCGCTCCACGACGACGCCTCCAAGGAGGGGAATGACATCCACAGATGCCGGTGCCGCCGGCACTGACCTCGGTCAGTGCTAGGCTTTCACCTGGAGCGACCAGAAACCACCATTGTCACCACCGCTTCCGGCCAAACTGACCACCATGGGCAGCCGACCAACTTCGCTGCACCTCGTGCCCAGCAGCGAGCCAAACACCGGCATCCACCTTCCCTACCACCACGGGCAGCAGCCAGACGTCACCACGTGACGCCGAGCACCATCCGCGAAATGCAACGGCGACGACCTGCGCCCACCAGATGCGGATGTGGTGCCGCCGCGCCACCGTCCTCTCCGCGGCCACCACCGCCGCAGAGTTGCAGGCACCGGCCGGAACCGCCGCGCCCCGACCCGCCTGCCCACGCGCGGTGCACCCCGAGCTAGCTACCGACCTCAGGAGATCTGGGCGCGGCCTCGATCGGCCACCTCCGCGCGACCTCCGCGCCAAGGAGCCGGCAGCCACCTCCACCGCGCCTCCGGGGTCGCCTCCCCGGCCTAAACTGCACCGGCGAGCCACCGTCCTCCTCCCCAGCGGATTCTGACGGTAGCCGATGCCACCTTGAAGAAGAGAGCCGCCCCGGCACCTTTTGGCAGCGGGGGCCCGCCACCACCGCGGCGCAGGAGCCGGCGGCAGCGGCGGCCGGAAATCGCCTGGGGGAGGGTGGGAGTGGCGGCGGCGCTGGGTGCCCCCGGTGTCGCTGGGGAGCGACACGGGGGGAGAGTTTTTTTTTTGGCTTATTATTAAAGAAGCTATGAATTGGCCGGATGCCCCAGTCAATCGCTGATATTATTTCCTTGGTTAGGAATGGGTAGAAAAACTGTTTTTGATTTGGGTGGGATTTGCTGCCACAATTTGGTCTTTGTGGATCATTCGGAATAAACTCATCTTTGAAGGAAAGGTGCCGAAGAAGCCAACTGATGCAGTTTTCGGGTCATTTTCTTTCTATAGTCAGGGCGACCGCTTTGGGGGGATCGGATGCTGCTGGGTTTCGACTAGGCTATTGAAGAAGTGAAGCTTAATATCAATATGTTTTACAGTAGCAAAAGGTGAAGATGATCTCCCTGCTAATTTACTTTGTGGGTACCTGTAGTTTGGATGTTAAAAAATTCCCACATGGGAGTAGTGTGTGGCTTAGCGTTTTGGTGTTGCTCGTGTGCCCCCCTTCTGTGAAACTGGTGATCCCCAGGTTGCATATGTATGACATTGTGCTTTGTATCGTATGTAAAGTAGGGTCATTTGGCCTGTTCGCCTAAAAAACGACAAGCTACATGTAGACCTTTTTTGAAAATTTTAATTGAAAACGACACTTTAAAGTAAAAAAAAATCTGAAAATAGCCCTACATGTAGATAATGATTATTTTCACCAATGTGCAAAATAACATTGCGAAATACTCTGTATTTTGTGCTTTGTAAAAGAGACAAATTTCAAGATCCGAGGTGGTGAACAGTACAGATTTCGAATTTTTCTAACCCGTCATAAATTTTTCTTTTTCGTGTAGGCTGAAATACAAAATATTTAGATTTGCAAATTTATAAAACCTTAAGGTAGTGATTTTTATTCTCTATGTTTTTTTGGAATATTTAAAAACTTAATTCTAAAAAAAATAAAACACGGGCTACATGCAGCTCGGGCTATAAAGAGACTTTTCGCACATATATATTCATCTTTGACCTGACTTGTGCGCGAGTGACAAAAAAAATGACTCGTAACTTGTTCGGTAAGTACCACCCACTCGGCGCAACACTGTCCTGCGATCTCCTCCCCATTTCCCCGACATACACAAGTTGAAGCAAGATGGAAAGACCACATCCTGCTGCCGTGGATTGCACATGAAGCAAGCAGCTACGCGTCGCCGCGTCAGAGTTGACTAGCAAAAACGGCCGGGTCATCATCCACATTACACGCAGGGGCAAACGAAGACGTACGGTTCCGTACATTGCATCTAGCTACAGTATATTTTAACTGAGCCGTAATCTGAGTCGCCCTAAAAAAAGGTCGCCATCTGAGAGACTTATCCAGTTTTGTTCCCACACCCACAGACCATGGCGGCGCGCCGACCTATGTATGTACTTAGTCCGTATATGCATCTACGCGGCGATCAGAAAAAGAGTCTAGGTACTTACGCGGTACCCCGAGAAAATTTGAATTTGTGCTGTGTACGGCCGTGTATAAAAATGCGGAGGCAAACTACGACTCATCCTTCGCGCGAAAGCTCCTAGAGCAGTAGTATCTGCTTTCGCCTCCCGCCTTATTTGCCCGACGTACTTTTTAAAAGGAACTTTTTAAAATGTTAGTGAAAGAGCTCGTAAATTCTTTTTTTGAAATTAAGAAAGAGCTCGTAAATTCATTGGTTAGGTAATCTGCCTCTTCCCGACGTACGTCCGTCCTAAGCTTTGTTAGCTATTTTGGTTAGGGAATCGAGACGGTGTGACTTTCATAGGTAAGCAAAAGTACGTCATATACTTCCCCGTGAAAGAGAACGACCAAGAAAATCGTGTTTGGTTGAACAGATGAGAGGACCTACAATTCCTTCCGGCAAGGGGCTACTCGTGGCGTCTCTTTTGATTCCATCAAGTTATGCATGCATGTTAATGCTCGATTGGAAGTGGTGCCGTGCGGGAGTGAATGGAGTTTTGGTGGTATGAGACGTCACTAGTTTTCAGTACCTCCTCCGGCGGCATCTGGCTAGCAATGTGACGGTAGTCGGACAAGTGATGATGCTAGAGATGGCCTCAAGGACGAGTCCCCTTAATTCAGTGGATACCGTAGCACTCATCTGGCGCTTTTTTACGCACACTTGTGTTGCTTCCTCGTTGATGATGGCGTCTCGAAATTTTGATTTGCGGATGAGAACTCTGGGATCGAGTCATTGATGTACGTGCGGTGATCCCTTCCTGAAGGAGGAAACTAGGACTTGTGTATTTTTCTTTTGTCTTTGTCTTTCACCATATATTTATTACTAGCGTGGTATAGCTGATGCGGTGAGGCATATGGCCTCGGATTTTTTTTTCTTTCTATTTTGGGTCGAACAACATGCGATCGATGGATAGCCTAGGCTTTATCTTATCCACCTTAAAACAAAGCACTTCAGTACCTACCCTGCAAATTTCTCCTCGAAACAGGGGCTTTCGCCCCGCTATATAAATATAGCCACAACCGATACAACCAACGAGGGTGCTGGGGCGGAAATAGCACAAGCACGACCAAAACAAAAGTGAAGAGAAAAAGAAAAAAGAAAAATGCCGACAAAGACGGAAAGACAACAGAAAGCAAGCTCCACGACCGCTGCGCCCACCAGAGGCCTGCCATCAAGCCCTAGTGCTCTGGAGTGTCGGTACCAATCAACACCTTCAGGAAGGGATGCGACGACGACGCCGCTGCTGCCAAGGATTTCCCCCGGTACGTGACGGGGAGAGGAAGGGGAACACCTGACGCCCTTCAGGAAGGAATGGCGGCACCCGCAGGCACCACCGCGCCGGAGTCGGACACGCCGACTAGGATTTCTCCCGACCCCCCTTCACCCCAGACACTCCAGAGCACTCCACCAAGCCACCCACCACCCAACGCCACACGAACGTGAAGCCGCCCACGATGTCTCACACGGCACAGAGGAAAGAAGCCTACACACCGAAAAAGAAGAGCCGGGACTATGAGCCGCAACACCGCCGACGTGCGGGAGGGACCAACCTCCACCGTCACAGACGGTAACCGACCGGACGCAACAGCAGGATCACACCAGGCCCGCAAGCCCGGCCGGGCCTCTCGGCCTCGAGAGGCCCGTGAAGCTCCTGCCGTTGCGCTGCAGAAGGCACACCATTGGCGCTACCACCCCCATCCAAGCTGCTCTCCGTCCTCACTGTATAGAAGGTCGCGCCACCGAGGAATCACCACAATGGACACAGCCCTGCCACCAAAGGGAGGCACCTCCGCACTCCGACCAACCTAACCCACCCGGGAAACCCCCGACGGATCAGAGCGTCGCCATCGGCCGAACAGCACCGCCGCTGCGCTCCCAACCCGGCCAAGGAGCAGCAGCGCGGGTAGGGGTGGTCCCAACACGGGGTGATCACAGGCACACAGCCGCTGGCATATCTAGGCCCGCCAGGCAAGGATACTGACGCGCAGCAGAGGCCGATGAGCATGGCAGAACGGCGCCTCCGTGCCACCTGCCAATCGAGCCCCGCAAGCGCCTAGGCCTACCAAGCAGCCACCAGATCTAGGCCCACCTGGCCTAGATCTGGCGCCCCAGCCCCGAACGGTGGCCAGGGGCTACTCGCATCCGGTCCATGGCGTCAGCTCGCCAGGCCCAAATCGGGCCCGCGCGTGCCAGCACTGCCGCCCGCTGTGGCCCTGCACCTCATCCCTCCGACAACCTCGCCGGCCTGGACAGAGCACACGCAGCGCTGCACGGCGACGCACGCTGGGGCCCGCCAGGTCCAAATCGGGCCCTTTTGGGCCCAGATCGGACCCGGGCACCCTGCTGCCATGGACCACCCGCTCCGGCCGCCGCCCTGCTGCTGGCCGTCACCGCACCACGCCAAGACCTTCGCCGCTGAGAGGAAACCACGCCGCCGTCGAGCACCGCCGCCGGCCGGGCCGCCCCGCGAGGCCCGCCACACGCGCGGGTAGGAGACGACCGCCGCCGCCGACGCCGCACAGGCTTCACCCAGCGACGCTGACCGGCGGCGGCGGGGGAGGAAGGGAGAGGGGAGGGGCCCTGGGTCGTCGGAGAAAGGTTTCCGCCTCGGCCGCCGCGGGGGCGGCGCGAGACGGTCGCGAGGAGAGGAGCCCGTTGTTGCTCCACCCTGCAAATTTCTGGACATGTGACGTGGGGCTACCTTTCGACTAGCCCACAATGAGGCTACCTGGGCCGCGCCAAGCATGGAGAAGCCCACAGAAGGCCCACTCGGGGTACCACGTATCCTGATCCAACTCGGTTAGGTTTCGTAACCTTCCATATCTGTAACCGACCACCCGAGACCTGGCGATCTATAAAAGCCAGGAGGGTTGCTCGTCCTAGAGGACACGCTGACGCTCATGCTCATAGCCGCCACCATAAACCCTAGCGAGATCGCAATCTCGCCGTTGTAATCGCTACTCGCATCAATAATCAGACAAGCAGGAAGTAGGGTGTTATCCTCCGGGAGCCTGAACCTGGGTAAATCCTTGCTTGTCAGCCGTCGTGATCACCAACACCTCTCTCTCTCCCCATCAATCAACCCGGGGTGCACAACCCAGGGATTTGCCGAGCTAATACCTCGTCAATTGGCGCCGTCTGTGGGAAGGCAAACAAGTGTTGGAATCATGGTCGCTCCGGCCCCATCCGCAATGAAGGCTGACGCCCGCGTCACCAAGGGGTCGATCCGCTTCGGCTCCTTCGAGTACGTCCGCCACCCTTCGGCTCGCCGCTCGGTGTACGCCGATCTGGACAAAGGTATACATATCACCTTCGGCTCCATACACTGCTTCGCCGACAGTCGAGGAATATTCAGGTCCGCGGCAACCGCGCCACGCACGGCAGCACCCGCATCGGCAAATCCACCGCCGCCCTCACCGAGACCCGCGAAGATCGCATCTGTCGCACCCGCGAAGATCGCATCTGTCGCACCCGCGAAGATCGCTCCTGTCGCACCCGCAAAGATCGCTCCTGTCGCGCCCGCGAAGATCGCATCTGCATCGAGTACGTCGACAACCTCAGCAACGGCTGCGCGGATCGAGTCTACTGCACCAATCTCGATCGCACGGTCGGCTAAGTCAAGATCTACCTCAATTACTGCATCCGCGCGGATGGCCAAGGGCTTGCGGCCGACAGCCACGTCGCGCGCGTCTTCGTCTTCATGGGGCTGCCAAGTCTACCCCAAGCCAATCGCACTCGCACCGGCGGCTGCGAAACCTCCGAGCACGTTGACAATCGCGAGAAGACGCAACAACGACTGCGCCGCCCGTCACGTTGCAGCAATTTTCGATCCCGAGCAAGGCTCGGACGACGGAAGCAGCAGTGGCAGCACAAACGGCCCGACCCAAGTCTACCCCGCGCAATGCTTTATGGCGGGCACAGAGCCACCCGAGGATAACGAGGAACCCGCATACCCACTGGAGGTTATCATGCCGGACCAGACTACACTCGTCATCACACGGGACATGGGAATCCAGGCCATGAAGCATGTCGACGAAGGCACGTTCCCTCCACCCGACGCACCGAGAGAGGATCACCTGGCAGTCCAGTACTTGCTACGCAAGGAAGGCGAACGACTCCGCGCCGAAAAAGCCGAGTTACTCCGGCGCAAGAGAGACGCAGATGCATCGAGTGCCAGACGAGCTGCCCTCTCCTTTACCTCCTCTACGGAAGTTAACCAAGGAGCACGGCGAAACAGAGCCCGCGTTCCCCTCCTGACGGACGCCGACCGAACCAGAGTCACCCGCAACCTCGACTCGTCCTTCGTCACCGAGGATGAGAACGGGATACCCGTCCCAAAGACGGCAAACGCCGCCCTGATCTCAGTCGAGACATACCTTCGGCTCACGCAGCCTCCGGAGGGGGATGCCCGTTCCCTTCTCCACAGGCAGCAAATCGCCTCCATAAAGGCGATCGAAGAAGCTCTGGCGGCCAAGGTACCAAGCAACCGGGCACGCGAGCCAGCAACTTCGGAGGTCCCAGCGGCACAGCGACAACCAATAAAGGACCTTCGCGACGTCATCACGCAGAGGACGGTGGACCGTAACCGCAAAGAACGTTCGGCTGGGGCAGCGAACCAAGATGACCAGACCGACCGCGACTTCGAGCCGTGCGGTGCTGCATGCTTCAGCTTCAACATCCGCGACACCCGCATGCCTAAGGGCTTCAAGCTGACAGCAGGCACCCCAAAGTACGACGGGAAGCAAGATCCGCGACTGTGGCTCGAGGACTACCTCATCGCCTGCACCTGCCAAGGCGGGACGTCGACCACGGCAATGCAGTACATCCAGCTTATGCTGACGGATTCGGCGCGCGGATGGCTCACAAGCCAACCCAAGGACTCTTTCCGAACCTGGGAGCAATTCCAGGATAATTTCATAAAAAGTTTCTCGGGAACATTCGCAAGACCAACGACCTACATCGAGTTGCAGGCCTGCAAGCAAGGAAAGGACGAGTCGCTCCGCTCCTACATCCAGCGGTGGACACTCCTCCGCAACACCATGGAACCCGTCTCGGAAGACCGAGTGATGGACGCCTTCATGCACGGTGTTGCTCGCCGCGACCTCCGCGAGGAATTCGGTAGGCTCCAGCCGAAAACCACAATAGAGCTCATGAAGACAGCCAACCAGTGGGCCGAAGGAGAGGACTATGTCCGTGATACCTCCCCCAAGAAGGAAGTCGAAACAAGCAACTGGCGTGAGGCGCGCCAAAAGAAGAAACCACGTTACACCCACGACACAATCGAGCTAGTAGCGGCGGGATATGAAACCCCCCGTGATGACAAGCGCGACAACAGTCGACAGTACGATCAAGGTCGACAGTCCAGCTCAAGTCAATACAACCGTGGCAGCGGCAGCATCAGCCACAATGACGGAGGCCAGAAACGCGAGTGGAAGCGCCCGTTAACACCGGCAGAGGAATTAATGCAACCTTGTAAGCATCATTCGTTCCGCAACCCGGAGACGGGCAAGTGGGGTTCCAGCCATCTACTGAAGGATTGTCGCAAAGCGCGGAAAATATACCAGGCCATGCAGCAAATCATCGCTCCAGTGCAAGCAATACAGGCAACTCCGCAGCTAACCATTCAGGCGGCACCCGCAAACAACAACCAGGTGCAGGCAGCCGGGACATTCCCCCAGCCGCAACAGCAGCTGCAGCTACAAGGCCAGTCGGCAGCGACCGATACGTATCCGCCCGCTCGGGGGCAGCTGAACATGATCCAGAGGGGACCACCGTCAAACAGGCGCCAAAAGCTCATCACCCGCCAAGTACTTCAGGCCATCAACAGCCCGCGCGCAGTACCAAACTACCTGCGCGGGTCAGAGACACCAATCACGTTTTCCAGGGCAGATCACCCGTCCGAGGTAACCCGACCCGGACACGCCGCACTAGTGATTGAGGCCCTGATCGGCGACTACAGCTTGAAAAAGGTGTTCATGGACGGAGGCAGCGGACTCAACATCATATTCGCCGATACCCTGAGAAGAATGAACAGGTCGACAGAAAAATTGCCGGAGTCGGAAACCACTTTCCACGGCATAGTACCAGGGCAGGCAATCACGCCCATGGGAACAATCACGCTCGACGTCATCCTCGGAACACCCGAGCACTTCAGGAAGGAGTCGATCGATTTCGAGGTCGTCGACTGGAAGTCACAGTACCACGCCATACTCGGACGCCCAACCTTTGCCAGGTTCATGGCAGTACCCCACTACGCCTACCTGATGATCAAGTTGCCCGGACCGAAAGGAGTAATCACCGTACGTGGCGACTTCGGGCTCTCCAACAGCTGCGATCGCGAGTTCGCCAAAATCTCTGAGTTCTTCGGGGTCGAGGAGCACTTCAAGGCCATATCAGCCGACAACGACAAGACCCTCTTTCCACCTCGCAAGAAGCCAGCTAAGGACGCAGCGTTCAACTCAAGCGATGACACCGTCACCCACCAAGTTCATCCGGCTGATAGCAGCAAGACGGTCAAAGTATCGTCAAGCTTGACCCCCGCATAGGAAAGCGCGCTCGTCGAGTTCCTGCGTGAGAACTGGAAGATCTTTGCATGGCAACCTTCTGACATGCCAGGAATACCCAGGGAACTCGCCGAGCACTCTTTAAAAGTCCACAAGGACGCAAGACCAGTCAAACAGTCCATGCGACGCTTCTCAGGACCCAAGCGAGACGCGATCACCATGGAAGTCGACAGACTACTGCACGCCAAGTTCATCCGAGAAATCAAAGACTCGGACTGGGTCGCCAACCCGGTCCTGGTAGAGAAAAAGAAGACGAAGAAACTGCGCATGTGCGTTGACTTCACTGCAGTCAACAAGTGCTGCCCCAAAGATCACTTCCCGCTCCCGCGGATAGACCAGATCATCGACTCGACAGCAGGCTGCGAACGCCTGTCCTTCCTGGACGCCTACTCAGGTTACCAGCAGATCAGGCTGAAAGTCGAAGACGAAGAAAAGACGGCCTTCATCACACCCGACGGCGTCTTTTGCTACCAGACGATGCCGTTCGGGTTAAAGAATGCGGGTGCCACATACCAGCGGACAATGCAAGCGTGCCTCAAAGGGCTCATCGGGCAGATCGTCCAAGTCTACGTCGATGACATCGTCGTCACGACCCGAAAGGAAGATACCTTAGTCGACGACCTCCGCAAGGTCTTCGCTGCACTCGATGTGTATCAGATCAAGCTCAACCCAGAGAAGTGCGTATTCGGCGTGCCAGCCGGAGAGTTACTAGGGTACCTCGTATCTGCAAGAGGAATCGAAGCAAACCCCGAGAAGGTGCAGAACATACTCACAATGCCAGCACCAACCAAGCTCCGTGAGGTGCAACGATTAGCCGGCCGAGTCGCAGCTCTCAGCCGGTTCATTAGTAAGTTGGGAGAGAAAGCTTTACCTTTCTACCAACTGATGAAAAAGACGGACAAGTTCGAGTGGACACAGGAGGCGCAGGATGCGTTCGACCATCTCAAGAAAACCCTGACAACCTCCCCAGTCCTAGTGGCACCGCTGGAAAACGAGCCGCTATACCTATACGTCTCAGCAACAAACAGGGTGGTGAGCACGGTACTCGTAGTCGAGCGGGAAGAAGAAGGGCACAGTCACCCGGTGCAAAGGCCCGTCTACTACCTCAGCGAAGTCCTCACAATGTCCAAGCAGAACTACCCGCACTACCAGAAGCTGGCATATGGAGTTTTCATGACCTCCAGGAAAGTCGTCCACTACTTCTCCGAGCACCCGATCACGGTGGTAAGCTCCTCTGGACTAGCAGACATTCTCACAAACCAACGTGCGACAGGACGAGTCGCCAAGTGGGTTGTCGAGCTAGGACCATGGGGGCTGAAATATGCTCACCCGAAGTCCATCAAGGCCCAAGTCCTCCCAGAATTCACCACCGAGTGGATAGAAGCTCAACTACCAAATGTCCCCGACTTGTCTAACGCATGGACAATGTACTTCGATGGCTCCAAGAAATTCAAGACGGCCGGGGCAGGAGTTGTGCTCATCTCCCCCAAGGGTGACAAGCTGAAGTATGTCCTACAGATGGACTTTCCGACGCCATCCAACAACGAAGCCGAGTACGAGGCCCTGATCCACGGCATGAAGATGGCCAAGAACTGCGGCGCCACGCACCTCATGATATATGGCGACTCCTACCTGGTGGTACAGCAAACCATGAAGTCCTGCGACGCCATCGCCGACAACATGATCGCCTACAGAGACCTGTACAACCAGATGGAAGGCAACTTCGATGGCTGCGAGTTACGACACATCGGCCGCGACAGCAACGAAGAAGCCGACGCCCTCGCCAACATGGGATCAGACAAAGTTCCAGTTCCACCCGGCGTCTTCCTCGAGCGCATCACGCAGAGATCTATCAAAACTCAAGCCGCAGCGAACACTACAACAAAAGCAAAAGACGATGCAAGCCCTAGCCAAGAGAAGGTCCCCACGGAGGTCATGTTAGTCGAAGCTACATGGACAGGACCATACCTGGCGTACATACTGCATCAGAAGCTACCAGCGGACCCAGTCGAAGCAAAACGCATCATCAGGCGCTCCAAAAGTTTCACCGTCATCAACGGGGAGCTCTACAAAAGAAGCATCTCGGGAATCCTGCAGAGGTGCGTAGACCCAATCGACGGCCAAGCCATCCTACTCGACATCCACGCGGGTATCTGCGGGCATCATGCCAGCAGTCGAGCACTGGTGGCCAAAGCACTACGAGCCGGGTTCTACTGGTTAACAGCCATGCAGGACGCCGAGGATCTGGTAAGGAAATGCACAGGGTGCCAAGAGTTTGCCAACAAGCCACACGCGCCAGCATCAGAGCTCAAGACAATACCGCTAGCCTGGCCCTTCGCCCAATGGGGGTTAGACATGGTGGGCCCGCTAAAGAAATCCTCACCCGGAGGGCATACTCACCTCCTGGTTGCAGTCGACAAGTTCACCAAGTGGATTGAGGCCGCACCCATCACAAGTTCGACCGCGTCTTCAGCAGTCAACTTCATCAGGTCCATCATCTTCAGGTTTGGAGTGCCGAACGGGATCATCACAGACAATGGTTCGAACTTCACAGCCGAAGAATTCAAAGACTTCTGCTCAGATCAAGGTATCAAGCTCAACTATGCGTCTGTCTCGCACCCGCAATCCAACGGACAGGTGGAAAAGGCCAACGGTCTAGTCTGCAGCGGCATCAAGAAGCGACTGCGCGTACCGCTAAGACGCGCAGCGGGCGCATGGGTGGAAGAACTGCCGTCCGTCCTCTGGAGTCTGCGAACCACGCCAAACAGGTCCACCCAATTCACTCCATTCTTCATGGTGTACGGCGCAGAGGCCGTCCTACCCTGCGACATCAAGTTTGACGCACCACGGGTGGTCGCCTTCGACGAGTCAGACGCAGGAGAGGCACTCGAAGACAGCATGGACATATTGGACGAAGCACGCGACATCGCCCTGGCACGATCAGCCGTATACCAGCAAGACCTGCGCAACTATCACGGACGAAGATTGCGACCAAGAGCTTTCGTCGCAGGTGACCTGGTCCTTCGCCTCAAGCAGAAAAAAGTGCACAAGCTCGCCTCCCCATGGGAGGGTCCGTACATCGTTACGGAAGCAATCGGCAACGGAGCATATCGCCTAAAGGACTCGAAGACAGGAGCAGCCTGCAGCAACCCGTGGAACGTCGCACAGCTCCGGCGGTTCTATGCTTAGTCGACTCAACCATTGTAACAAGGATAGCATGTCAAAGCGGCAGGTTTCAGACGCACTCTTTCCCTTACCAGGGTACCTAAGGGGACTGGGAAGGGTTTTAATGAGGCGGCCTGTTCGCAGCAATCAATAAAGTGATTTGAAGAAAATGCTGTTCACTCTACCTTCTCAGTCAAGGCTAACAAAAAATCCTAGGCCGCCAATCGATTCACTCGGGGGCTGCACCACACAGGTTGAAATAATAGCCTAGGCCGCCACTCGAACCACTCGGGGGCTGCGCCAGACAGGCACAACTCAAAATCCTAGGCCTCTACTCGATCTACTCGGGAGTTGCGCCACACAGGTCAAGTCCAAAATCCTAGGTCGCCACCCGACGCACTCGGGGGCTGCACCTCACAGGTCACACTTGAAAAGCCTAGGCCACCACTCGAACCACTCGGGGGTTGCGCCAAACAGGCACAACTCGAAATCCTAGGCCTCTACTCGAGCTACTCGAGAGTTGCGCCACACAGGTCAAGTCTAAAATCCTAGGTCGCCACCCGACGCACTAGGGGGCTGCACCTCACAGGTCACACTTGAAAATCCCTAGGCCGCCACTCGAACCACTCGTGGGCTGCGCCATACAGGCTTCACTGAAGAAATCCTAGGCCGTCACCCGAGCTACTCGGAGGCTGCGCCATACAGGTTCACAATGCAGGCTTATGCCGTCACCCAAGGTACTCGGGGGCTCGCCACACAAGTCAAAATAGAAGCAAGCACTCGCACAGTAACGAAAACAATTTCATTCGCTACTCAAGAACTCTTAGCTTCATATACTGTTATTTACATCGCCATAGTCGCCACATCAAACTAACCCTGTACAGAAGAAGGAATCTACTCTCAGTCTGCAGGCTCGGCCTTCGGCGCCCCGAGTGGGCCTACAAGGCGCTCGCTATGCTTCTGCACCTGATCAATCATCTGGCGCGCAGCCATCAAGGTATCGGCGTACTCGGAATCGCCAGGTAGTCCACCCATCAACCTCTCCAACGGAAGGTTAGGCCGATGCAGCCGAACGTACGCCAGAGCCGCATTCGCCCCGGCGACAAGCTGGGCGTGGACGATCTCCTGCAGAGCATCACCATCACGGAACCTCTCCAGCAAGGCGGCCAACCCATGCGGCTGCCCATTGTGCGGGAAGTAGACGCGGTGGATATGCCACAGGGTCTTCCGGCAATTCTCCAAGAGGAAAGCCGCACGCCAAGTCCGGTCAAGCATGCGAGCAAGAATGCGCCCTCGCGACTTGTTCACCCAGAATTGGCGAGCTTCGTGAGAGTCGCCAGACGCCTCCCGGGTAACACGCTCTTCAACGCGATCCCGCTCAGCCTCCCAATCCGGGTTCACGTCTGCACACACAAAGCTAGAAGTCAGAACCAGCAAGTCTATTACAAGGAAAGGCAGCCGCAGAGGATACCAACCTTGAAGCTGCCGACTGATGAGATCGATTTCCCCAATCAGAAAATCTTCACGCTGGGAAAAACCTGCAGTAGGATGCGACTTGGAGCGCTGCAAGAGCAGCTCGGTATTCTTCAAGGTAGCCTCAAGCTCAACCACCTTATTCTTCAAATAAGTGATTATGCGCTGGTCGTTCGCGCTTCGCGGCGGAGCCGGCGCCGACCGACGACGACGAGCACCCGACGAAGAACCCTCACCGCTAGGACCAGCCGCAGAAGCAGAAGACGTGCCGCAGCGCAAGTTAGTCTGTCATGAACGTGCAGAATCAATACCAGTATACGACTGCTCAGCAAAAGACAAATATGATGGGAAGAAACATTCAATTTCAGCCAAAATATTGTCAAAGGACAAAAGACCCGACAAAATATCGATCAGCCGTAATTACAAACCAAAAGTTATCAGTACATGAAACTGCGACTGCTAAGCCCCTACAACTACTCCTGGGCAGCAGACTCCGACTGCGAGCGACTCTTCCGAGCAGCAGCCGCCTCAGTTGCCTTGGCCAGCGCCCTCTCAAAGGTGGCCACAAGCTTCGCAGCTAGCTGTGCAGCCCGCGCTTTCACCCCGCCTAGGGACGCGGTCCGGCCATCAGGCCTCCGAGGGAAGCCATCGACGACCCTCTCGAAGTCGCCCTGAATTTGATGACCTAGAAGGAGCTGGAAGGTGAGCTCTGAGCCGCGTACCGTCTGCGTCCGAGTAAAGTCGGCGAGGGTGGTCGCGCCATCTTCAAACGGAGCAGCAAAGGCATCCACGGCTGTCGGCGGCGGGTCGCTTGGGAAGATGTTGCGATGCACCGTCGTAAGAGCTCCCGTCGACTTCTTCAGCGCATCTGTTGACTTCTTCAGCGCATCAGACGCATACGCGCAGACGCGGTCAATGAAGCCGACAGCTGTCGCCAAGTCGATGGTGTCACTCGACGAGCCCTCCTTAGGAGCTCCACCGCACGTCTCTGCGCAAGTCAAGCATCAGACAAAGGCAAAAGCAAAACACAGTAGGCATCAAGCCGAAACTTACCCCCAAGAGCGCTGGCGAGTGAAAGGAGATGGTCGACTTGAGTCTTCTCTTGGTCAACCCGCACCCGCTCACGCTCCCGGAACTCGAGCAGAGCTTTTTCAAGCTCAGCCTGAGCCTGGAGCTTCAGCTCTAGCTCAGCAACCCGCTCGGTAGCCTGGTCCAGAGAAGCACGCAGCTGGTCCCTCTCCTTCTCCAGGTGAACATAAGCCGCGGCCGCCTCTAGCTGCTGGCGGTAGTACGGCTGACACAAAAACAGGATCTTAATAAAGTTGCGGACGACTCTACTAGTCACCCACACCTTCGGGGGCTACTCCCATCGGGAGCGCTGATCGCGCACCCGATGGCAATTCAAGACTACAAGTACAAGTACAAAGGACTTACGTGGTCCAGAAGGTCGACATCTACGGAAGGCGGCGGAGGAGCGCGACTCGAAGACGCGATGACGGCAGGTTGCGTGCGTTCCTCAACTGCTACCCTGGTCACCAGCTCGGTCGAAGGGGCGGACGTATGCTCCACCTCACGATGAGGCGAGTGGACATCGCCAGAACGACGGCTGAAGCAAAACAGAACAATGACCTAAAGGACTGGAACTACAGAAGACAACTCGGAGTCAACAAGGTACTCACCTGGTGGTCTCGAGGTCATCATCACTCCCCAAGGAGACAGACGGCAGCCGCGCGAACGCACGTGGCGGCGCGGAGCTGACAGGGGGGGCAGCCAGCGGCTTACTCCAGCCGCCAGAAGACCGCGCACCCGACGACGTCGCGACAACCTCCTCTGGATCAGCATCTGCACCCCTAGCGGGCGACGAAGCAGTCGCAGATTCACCGCCACTCCTGCGCTTCTGCCTCTTCCGGGCGGGTTCTACCTCGTCATCGTCATCCTCCACTTCGTCGTCAGGAGAGACAGCGGACGGCAGCTCGTCGTCGTCGTCATCCTCCTCCACAACCCTCGACTCGTCGTCGGATCCATTTTCAGGGAGAGGAGGAAGGCTGACCAGCAGAGATCGACCCTGAAGCAAGTAGACGCAAGTCGAATTAAGAAGCAGGACTTCAAGACAAGAAGAAACAAAGAGAACAAAAAGGAACATTACCTCAGGAACGGGGTTCGTCGCCCCATATGCAGCAACCGGGCACTTAACGTTGCAAGTATCCGCGGCTCGGAGGTTGGTGATGGACCTCACCTTGGCTTCCACCTCCTCGTCGTCAAGTGGCTCGGCGCTGGCGCCCTCGACGGCCCACATCGGGTGGGGCCGAACGGCAAGCGGCTGCACCCGAAGACGGAAGAAGGCGGCCATCAAGAAGACGCCACCCGCCTCGCGCCCAAGGGTCTTTGTGAGGTTCCGCAGCAAGCCCAGCAGTGGCCGTGCGGCTTCCTTCTCCTCCGCAGTCAGCGGGTGCGTCCAGGCACGAGTCTTCCGCAGTTCGCGCCCGCTGTCGAACGCCGCCAGGCCATCCTGGCTCGACTGAACGTAGAACCACTTCTTGCGCCACCCCTGGACGGAGTCCGACTTCTTCATCTGGAAGTACGCGGTGTCACCGCGCACCTGGATTCCGAAGCCGCCCACAGGGTATGGTAACCCGCTCTTCCCGACGTTCTTGCGAACGAGGAAGAGCGACTTCCACAGCGCCCAGTGGGGCGCGACACCCAGGAAGCACTCGCAAAGCACAATAAAGCCCGCGATGCTCAAGACGCCATTGGGGGTCAGATCATGGATCTGAACCCCATAGGCGTACAAGAGACCGCGCACAAAATCGTGCAAGGGGAACCCGAAGCCCCGCGGAAGGAAATCCACGAAGCATACGCGTTCCCCATCACGGGGTGTGGGATAAACATCTTTGCCAGGAGCGCGTACCTGGACTTGATCCGCGGGGGGAAGCAGACCTTGAGCACGGAGGAGTTCGACCTCCGCCTTCTTCACAGACGACCTCTGCCAGTCGCCGTCGGGCTTCTTCATCAGCCCGGCTTCGTCGACGGCGGCGGAGGAACCAGCGGCAGTCTTCGGCTTGCCCATGGCTTCGCGGGGCAGCGCAAGGTGCGCGGACAAATAGCACGGAGCTCTGGTGAGGGTGAGAATGGCAGAAGGCAAAGGAAAGAGGGCGCGGACGAATGGAGAAGACGATGCCCTCGCGCTGCGGCGCAGTACTTATGCCCCAGCAAAATCAATCTCAGCCTTTCCGTCGCGCAGCGGTTCAGAGCATCCACATCCCGCCGTCCACGTGTCAAGCAAAGAGGCCAACCGTCGCCGCCCACCTCCTCCACTACGCACAAGAATCGAGGCGTCATCATCGTGCGCGAAAATTTCGCGCCCAGCTCGGAGACATGACAACTGCTGACCGCGGTCAGTGCTGCCAGCGGGCCCCGCCATGTCACGTCCCATCGGGCGCAGAGGCGTGCAAGGCAACGTCAGCAGCGACGTCAAAAGGCCAAAGGCTCCAAGCAAGAGAAAACAGCGCGTTAACTCGAGCGCAAGATTCGAGTGGTAAGCTTCTAAGCTGAAACAACTTTCGACAGTGCGCTGGTCAAAGAACCCGAAACATATATTCGGGTGACAAAAGAGTCGAGTAAGCTCCAGCAGCCGAATCAAATTTACATGTAAGCCAACAGGCCGAATAGAAGCAAGCTTCACATGAAGAACAAGACAAAGGAAATTCGACTGAACGTATTACTCCCATCGGGAGTGTCCTCTTCGACTGAAGAAAACGAGTACAAGCTCAAGATCAAGCAATCCAATGGCGCGTCCAGGAGGAGGAAGTCCTTTGCCCGACGCTGCGCGTCGACCAAGCACTCGGGGGCTACTGACGTGGGGCTACCTTTCGACTAGCCCACAATGAGGCTACCTGGGCCGCGCCAAGCATGGAGAAGCCCACAGAAGGCCCACTCGGGGTACCACGTATCCTGATCCAACTCGGTTAGGTTTCGTAACCTTCCATATCTGTAACCGACCACCCGAGACCTGGCGATCTATAAAAGCCAGGAGGGTTGCTCGTCCTAGAGGACACGCTGACGCTCATGCTCATAGCCGCCACCATAAACCCTAGCGAGATCGCAATCTCGCCGTTGTAATCGCTACTCGCATCAATAATCAGACAAGCAGGAAGTAGGGTGTTATCCTCCGGGAGCCTGAACCTGGGTAAATCCTTGCTTGTCAGCCGTCGTGATCACCAACACCTCTCTCTCTCCCCATCAATCAACCCGGGGTGCACAACCCAGGGATTTGCCGAGCTAATACCTCGTCAACATGTGCATGCAAACAATCGGATTATGTATATAGGAACAACCGCCTAGAACTCACTCTAGTGAGAATTTGGTCAAGTCGGGTATACATGGTGTCTCCATGTTTTGAAAGAAAAACTCATTTGCAACTATAGTGTCACTGAAAAAAAATCAGCCGCATGGTGCAACTACAAATACATGTATGCAATTGAAAAAAAAACTAGTTGAGTGCAACCAAAGAATTCTGCTGCAACATTCATGCAAATGAAAAAAAACGACAATTAGAAACTTGCAATCATCATTCAGCTAATCATCATGAATCTTTACAACAATTAACATCATTTCATCACGTTCAGTTATATACAAGAAGTTGTAAAATGTGTTCCCTAGTACAAAATGTTTAATTACGGGTTTTAAATGCTACAAAATCGCTGAGGAGCCGACACTAGCATATCGTGCCAAGCTGACAAGTGGAGAACGGCCAACGCCGAACTGCTAGCAGGCACCTCCTTGGGTTTAATACAATTCATAAAATATGTCCTTCTCTTAATAATTAGATAAAACTCTATGTCGCATTCGTGCAAAAAAAAAAACTCTTTGTCACTACAAAAGAGTACGTAACAGATCAAAAGTGATATTTGAAGGGGATGTCGATCGATGCATATGCCTCGGGAGACTTGGACGGATAAGGAAGACACAGATATAGTCATCTTTGACATGACTTCTGCACGTGTGACGTGTGACACAAAGAATGACTCGTAAACTTGTTGAATGTTCAGTAAGCACCGCCCTCTCGGCGCAACTGTCCTGCGATCTCCGACATAAACAAGTTGAAGCGAGATCGAAAACCTCATTCCTGCTGCCGCGGATTGCACATGAAGCAAGCAGCTACGCGTAGCCGCGTCAGAGTTGACTAGACTCTTATACTCCACCGTCAATCCGTCATTACCAGTGAGCACAAACAGCCGGATCAGCATCTACATTACACAATGAAGACGTACGGTTCCGTACA
Source organism: Poa annua (assembly GCA_026929855.1). Taxonomy (NCBI): domain Eukaryota; kingdom Viridiplantae; phylum Streptophyta; class Magnoliopsida; order Poales; family Poaceae; genus Poa; species Poa annua. Next base: position 7,919,315 of record CM049433.1, on the reverse strand, counting down.
TTGCATCTAGTCTACCTATTTAACTGAGCCGTAATCTGAGTCTACCTAAAAAAAACAGGTCGTCATCTGAGAGGCTTATCCAGTTTTGTTCCCACACTACGCGGCGATCAGAAAAATAGTCTAGCAACTGCACATGCGTACTTTCGCTACGCGGTACCCTAGGAAAATTTGAATTTGTGTTGTGGTACAGGAAAGTGTTATTTGCTCTCGGGCACTAGTGCTCCCTCCTATTCAAATATTTTTTTAAAAAAAATCATATTTATTAGTTTCCGAAAATTCTTTAAAAAAATGTAAGCAATGATATATCGCACAAACCTATAAATTTTCAATTAGAGATACTTTATAGTTTGAGCTACACAACTCGTTCCAAATTAGATGACTTTCATGTGGCCTTACGTGGATATATCTTGACTTGTTACATGTCTATATGCACACATGTGACCACATGGAAGTCGTCTAATTTTGAATGGAAGGAGTAGCTCATGATATAACATATTTGAAATTGATATTTTACATGTTCGTAGGAGATATCATTGGCTGCCTCAGTTTTTTCCTAATTTTTTAAAACTTATAAATATGACTTTTGAATTTTTTAAATGGGAGGGAGTACATGAGCTCAAGAACCAAAAATCTTCACTCGCTGTGTACGGATCATAAAAATATGGAGGCAAACTATGACGACTCTTTCTTCACCCGAAAGCTCATAGAGTAGTTTATGCTTTCGCCTAGCGCCTGCTGGGCGCTTTCCTATTTGACAGACGTACTTTTCTAAATGTTAGTGAAAGAGCTAGTAAATTCATTGGTTAGGTAATCTGCCCTTTCCGGACGTAATCCTATGCTTTTCCAAAGCTACTTTGTTAGATATTTCTTCTATTACTTGGTGTTAGTCTTGGGTCTCTTTAGATTACTAAATGAAAATCAAAGAGCACAAGAGCAAGGATGAACATGTTTATGGAAGGTAAAGACACAAGTAAGGAAATTATTCCTGATGAGGTGCTTCTTCAGCCTCTGGCTGTGAACACTATTCTTCAGGATTTGTTATCCGAAACTTCTGAGAAAAACAACAGTTAGAAACTTGCAATCATCATTCAGCTAACCAGCATCAATCTTCACGACAATTGACATCCCATGGCTAAGGAGAGCCTGACATAAAAGTTAATTCTCATCTGACCTTGTATTAGATAAAACATGATTCATTTTTATGCCACCAAAACGATGATAATCTTTTTATATCAGCCTTCACAAATGGCACATTCATAAATTTCTATCTGGAACCTACTTTTCTTTTTCCGTAATATTTTAAAATATCAGTTATGTTATCTAAGTTTTTTTTAAATGTATAGTGCCTGTGTCCAGCCTAAGCAAGACTATGTTTTGTTTATTACTATGTATTTATTTATATCCAGGGATGTTAACAAAGTACCACTTGGCACGACGTTGTGGACGTCACGTCACATTGTCCATCCAGCAGAACACACCTGGCGAGAGAGCCCCGTCAACTTGTGCTAGTACTTCTAGCTTTGCACTCCTCTGCTGTCCCCAGGTGTAACGAAACCGCGTAATATTACCGATCGACAGGCCGTTAAGTTTGTGGCCTCCACGCGCCTCTCACTTGGCCATCCTATAGGCTCCCGTACGTCGGCGATCGTGTGTGTGGCGCCGGCCGGCGGCGCAAAGCACGTCGGAGAGGACGCGGCGCGGCGTGCCGACGTATGGACGTGTCTTCATTAGCTAGCCTTGATAGTGCCAACTCTACGATGTGAAAACTGAAATCTTCAATGGTCAATGCTGGCACGTACTGTACATTCTACAGCAGTCGATAGTGCCACGTACGGACGTACGGTCAAGGAAGGAACTGATCGTGGAGTAATATATTTAGGAACTGATTTAGACATTTAGTACGGAGTATATCGTCAAGACAAGTGTATACGTAGCGACAATTTCTGGGCTTTTTGCGGCTCCTTCCACCTCAAGGACAGCTACGTACGTACACTCTAGTCTACGTCCGAAATACACCACATCTCCAACTCCGCACGAATTTCAGAGCAAGAGACGAAACGGAACATAAGAAAACACGACGTATCGAGCACTCTTCAACACAAGGAAACGCATATTCCTTCTTTCAGAAAAGGAAACGCATACTCCTTTGGACGTCCATGCTACTTTTTTTCTATGTACCAGGTTGTTTTTGAAATGGAGGTTGACACTTCACACACTTGATTATTCATCAAAAGATGAAAACAGTTTTCTTTGATTAAATTGTTGAAGAAATGTCCGCATAAAACATACATCAAACAAAGTGAAACCACCGCAACATACCTAGAAACTCGACAACGTGGGATCACGCTATTACACAACAATGCTCGAGTCTTGAGATTGACGAAGTCACCCGACGGAAACGTCGCCTCCCAGTAAAGAAAGTTCCGTCTAAATGCAACACACATATGTCAAATCTGGTGCTTGACCTCTGATGGGATGAGAGTACAAACATCATGCTAACCATGCAACCACATATTGGTTTGTCTTCCTGTCGGCATGCGCGAGGGAGATGTATTCCTACTGGTATATCTCAACTATGCAAATTTAATGTCCCACCTAGAGTCTAGGTGTTTGGTTGGCTGGTCTCGCTCAAGAAAATTCTGACTAGAGAAAATGTTGCGAAATAGTAAAACTAATCCACGATGGTAGTTGCCTTTTTTTATGCCGGACAGGAAAGAGTAAATCACCTTTTATTTGGTTGTGAAATAGTAAAACTAATAATGTTGGAATTTTCAATATTACATGAATATGTCTTGGGCATGGTTTTGAGAATGTCGCTAGACTTCAATTAGCAATTCTAAATTTGTGGTATGAACATCGATTATATCTTTTTTTGTTATGTGAGATATTTATAAAATGCTACTAACTTAGATATTGTTTGGTAGACATCTGGCAAAACATGCCGATGATCCGGCATAGAACTGCCAGGCTTCTTCGGAGATGGTCGCCGACTCGACGTTGTGCAAGCTCTAGTGCCGAACTTTATCTTCAGGGACACCTGTTGCGTCGTAATGCCGAACTTTTTCTTTCAATTCTATATCTTTGTGGAAACTTTGTAAGTTGAAGTAGTTAGGATGTGTAAACCATAACTCTGTTTCATTTCAATGGAATAGAACAGGGCGGATGCCGCGTTATACATCTAAAGAAAACATAAACAAGACATAGTCTTTTCCTTCCATCGCAAAAGAAGAGTAAAGAAAACGCGCCTCTCCCATGAAACTTTCCCGTCAGTCTAATCCGGCCAGATAAGCATCAAGGGCCTCCGGCCCAGTTCACCATGCTAAGTAAACGTTTATAAATGGAAAGTTTAAATTTGCAGGACATGGTAATCGTGCCTCCTATTTCTGGTGCGGGTGATGTTCCTTGCCGTTTCCCTGCATGAATTCCTGGATGCAACAGCCAACAATAATATCGGTTTAATTCAGTAAAGAAATAACCGAAATCATCGTCAGAACGCAGCTGACACAGAGGCGGTTCATATCCAGCTTTGCTTCTGCGCGTTTTCAGTTTTTCCGGTAGTTTCTGAGCAGCTTCCTCAGTTTTCCTCAATGTCATATATACTCGGCAGGTCCAACCGATCAAGAAAATCAGGCCTCATCTCCCAGCTAATCGCCCTAGCTACGATCGAAACTCGTTCTCCTTTCCTTGACTGATCGTCTCGCCGCCGAGCCCAACGACCAATCCATCGGGTGCTTGAATTGCTGCAGAACTCATGGATGGCGCCGACATCTTGATCGTCGCGGGCCGGCGGTCCACGTCCACGTCGCCGTCGTGGCAGCCGGCAAGGCAATGGCGCAAAGCTCTGAACGTCATCCGGACCTGCCACAGGCTGGCGCGACTCGGCATTCTGTCCACCGGCGTCCTGCTGCCACGGAGCACCTCCTATGTCGCCATCAAGATCCACCACGACGGCGACTCCGACGCCGACTCGAACGACAATGCTGCGGCGTTCTCTGTCGCCGCTGACGACGAGTCATTCAAGGGCCTGGTCAAGGAAAAGCGCGAGGACTGCTTCCGCCGCCTCGGCGGCGGCGCCGCCATCGCCGCCGCTCTGGCCTCAGATGCGGAGCGCGGCATCCGCGGGGATGACGGCGACGTGCGCCGCCGCAGGGAGGCGTTCGGCCGCAACACGTACCCGAAGCCCAAGCCCAAGAGCTTCTTCAGCCACGTCTGGGACGCGCTAAAGGACGTCTTCCTCATCGTGCTCCTCGTATGCGCCGTCGTATCCCTCGGCTTCGGCATCAAGGAGCACGGCCTCAAGGACGGCTGGTACGACGGCGTCAGCATCTTCCTCGCGGTCTTCCTTGTCGCCGCCGTCTCCGCCGTCAGCAACCACAGCCAGGCCAAGCGGTTCGACAAGCTGGCCAGCGAGTCCGACAACATCGCCGTCACCGTCGTCCGCGCCGCCCGGAGGCAAGAGATTTCCATATTCGACATCGTCGTCGGCGACGTGGTGGTACTGAAGATCGGCGACTCCGTGCCGGCGGACGGGGTGTTCCTCGAGGGGCACGGCATGCAGGTGGACGAGTCGAGCATGACGGGTGAGCCCCACCCCATCGACATCGACACCGAGAAGAGCCCATTCCTCACCGCCGGCGTGAAGATCATCGACGGCTACGGCCGGATGCTCGTCACTGCCGTCGGAACTGACACCTTGTGGGGCGAGATGATGAGCAGCATCACCAAGGAGACCACCGAGCCGACGCCGCTCCAGGAGCGCCTCGAGGGTCTCACGTCAGGCATCGGCAAGATCGGCGTCGCCGTGGCGGTGCTCGTGTTCGCCGTGCTCACCGCCCGTCTTTTTACAGGCAGCACCAAGGATGATCAAGGGAAGCCGATGTTCGACAGGGGCCATGTCACCTTCGACGCCGTGTTCAGCTCGCTCGTGGGGATATTCCAGCAGGCCGTGACCATTATCGTCGTCGCCATCCCGGAGGGGCTCCCGCTCGCGGTGACGCTGACGCTCGCATTCTCCATGAAGAGGATGGTGAAGGAGAACGCGCTGGTGCGCCGCCTGTCGGCGTGCGAGACGATGGGCTCCGTCACGGCCATTTGCACCGACAAGACCGGAACGCTCACGCTGAACCAGATGAAGGTCTCCGAGTTCTGGGTCGGCACCGAGCAGCCTAGAGCCGCCGCGGCGATCGCTGGGAGCGTCGTGAGCTTGCTCTGTCAGGGAGCTGGGATCAACACCACGGGAAGCGTGTACAGGCCGGACAACGTGTCGCCGCCGGAGATATCTGGAAGCCCGACGGAGAAGGCGCTGCTGTCGTGGGCCATGTCGGACCTCGGCATGGACGCCGACGCGTTGAAGAGGACCTGCAAGGTGCTGCACGTCGAGGCGTTCAACTCCGACAAGAAGCGCAGCGGCGTGATGATTAGGGACGACGCCACCGGCTCGGTAATCGCGCACTGGAAAGGCGCCGCGGAGATGGTCCTGGCGAATTGCTCAATGTTCGTCGACACGGACGGAGCGGCGCGCCAGCTCGGCGTGGAGCAGAGGAAGAAGCTCGAGAAGGTCATCAACGACATGGCGGTGGGCAGCCTCCGGTGCATCGCCTTCGCCTACAAGGAACTCGACGGCGAGCTGAAAACAAAGATTGACGACGAGGGGCTGACGTTGCTGGGCTTCGTCGGCTTGAAAGACCCGTGCCGGCCAGAGGTCAAAGCGGCCATTGAAGCCTGCAAGAAGGCGGGCGTCGCCGTCAAGATGGTCACCGGCGATAACATCCTCACGGCCCGCGCGATCGCAAATGAGTGCGGCATCATATCCAGCAACGACCCGGACGGCGTCGTCATCGAGGGGCACGAGTTCCGCGCCATGTCGCCAGAGCAGCAGCTCGAGATCGTGGACAAGATCCGCGTCATGGCTCGGTCGCTGCCGATGGACAAGCTGGTGCTGGTGCAGCGGCTGAAGCAGAAGGGCCACGTGGTGGCCGTGACCGGCGACGGCACCAACGACGCGCCGGCGCTCAAGGAGGCCGACGTCGGGCTATCCATGGGCGTCCAGGGCACAGAGGTGGCCAAGGAGAGCTCCGACATCATCATCCTCAACGACAATTTCGACACGGTGGTGACGGCCACGCGCTGGGGACGCTGCGTCTTCAACAACATCCAGAAGTTCATACAGTTCCAGCTCACCGTCAACGTCGCCGCGCTCGTCATCAACTTCGTGTCGGCGATCACCACGGGCAAGATGCCGCTGACCACGGTGCAGCTCCTGTGGGTGAACCTGATCATGGACACCATGGGCGCGCTGGCTTTGGCCACGGACACGCCCACCAAGGCGCTCATGGACCGCCCGCCCATCGGCCGCACCGCGCCGCTCATCAGCAACGCCATGTGGCGCAACCTCATGGCGCAGGCCGCGTTCCAGATCGCCGTGCTGCTCGCGCTCCAGTACCGCGGCCGCCACGTCTTCGGCACCGACGAAAAGGCCAACGGCACCATGATCTTCAACGCCTTCGTCCTCTGCCAGGTCTTCAACGAGTTCAACGCCCGCGAGATCGAGAAGAAGAACGTCTTCGCCGGGGTGCTCAAGAACCGGATGTTCCTCGTCATCATCGCCGTCACCCTCGCCCTCCAGGTGCTCATGGTGGAGGTGCTCACCAGGTTCGCCGGCACCAAGAGGCTCGGACTCGGCCAGTGGGGCGTTTGCCTCGCCATCGCCGCCGTCTCGTGGCCCATCGGCTGGGCCGTCAAGTTCATCCCCGTGCCGGACCGGACTCTCCATCAGATCCTTACGCGCCGAAAATCGTCGTCCTAACTCTGATATACTAGTACTGATGTGTTCATATATACGTATTTCACATACTAGATTTAGTTGATTGTTTGATACATTGTTGCTTCATTTGTCGAATCTTAATTAATATCAATACATACGTACAGCTTTGGTTATTCATTCAGATCGAGTATTACCTCATACTAGCAAAATAACCGTGCGTTGCTACGGGCAAACAAATTTAACTAAATTTGAATAAAAACCATGTGGAGCCGACGGCCATCTCCACCTCCATGCTCATGCCACACTTGCCGCACCTCCATGCTCAGGCCACACTTGCTTCCTCGCTCGGTTATGAACCGAAAAAATGTGTCCTTAATTATTTTGAACAGGGAGACATGTTACGACAACAACTGCAATCTCACCCGAATTAGAAATTTCATTTGGCCGTAATTGTTTCCTGATCGCATTGCAAGACAAGGTTGTTGTGGCATTACAATTTTGTCAGCTTCTAAAGTGGAATCTAACCAAATCGGGGCAGACTTTAAAGATGGCCTTTAAAAAGGACCAAGTGCAGCACAATCACACATCATCACAGACAATTAGCGCAAAGGTAATGACGAGTTGAAGAGAAAGATAGTTAATATGGCATGCCAGTCATGTACTTATATTGTTTCAATAGGTTCCAGCATGAGGCAAAATATAACTTTTCAAGGCAATTATTATAGATATAATAAAATGTCATTTTTGATATAAGAAGAAGTGTTGAATGAATACCACGGTCGTCAAGAAAGAAAGAAATTACTCAAGAAATTTGTGTATAATTTGGCCAAGCTAGCTGAAATCATCTCTTCTTCTGCCTCTTCTCAAGTCTCTGATGTTAAACAGCCCGCAATCCCGTTGCGATGCTTATTCTGATGTCTTGATGCACACCTGTCAAATGGGAGATGGTTAGCAACATTAAAGATGTAATTAATAAACTGCATTGGATTGCTAATGCAACAAACACAAAAGGAAAACAGTGAAACAATAAAAAAACATAAAGAAAAGCAACATAATTAAGAGGCTCATTAATCAAACTGAAATCTAGCCTGATCAGGAAAGAAAGGGCCATATGTCATCTTCTTGTTTTGAAATGATGCATACCATATAGGAAGCATAACAACAAAAGGCATGTCCGGTCATATTCTCGTTTTGTAACTTCAGCTAAATTGACAGTCATAATGTAATTCCTAATTTCAGCCTGATCAGCAACAAGCATTTCCATCAAAGAAAAAATATCTGTGGCGAAATTGTGATATACTTTCCATTATTTGAAATGACACAAATTTTAACAAGGGACAAAACCATGTAAAAGTGTTGATAAATTTCCACCTTGGTTCCAGTAATGCAGACGTCGAAATGAATCAGCAAGGCTCTCCCAGTCCTGCTCACTCTTCCTTTGTGCAACATTCTTACAATCTTCAGGCTCCTGTTCTCTCGCACAAGAAGTGTGGAAAGGCCCATAAGCAAAACCACTCTTGTTAACCTGGCCAAGTTGCGACTGCACAACCACTTTGTAGCTCTTCTAGATATCATCACCATGCTTGTTTCTACGTCTGTCAATGTGAGTTCAGACAGACCCTTCCTTGCTGGGATATAGCATCTGTGACACCACTTTCTGCTTTTGGTTTCTCCCCATTAATTGCCAATCACCGTAATGAAGGCTTCCTTGTGTCTGAATAAAAAGATTCAAGAAGTGATTCCGAAATACTTATCGAAGCATTACCATTCACTGGATAGATGCCATAAAACAAAACAAAAGTTGGGTCAGCCCTTTATGGTACATGTAAAAAATAAAACACAGGACAAGCACAATCTCATTGTTCTGTAGTGATACTGTACAAGTTTCATTTCCAACGTGCTTAACTCAATAAAGCATCTTTTTTTTTGAAAAGGACTCAATAAAGCATCTGCTGAATAACATATGTTAGCTCAGCTTTGACTCATCATAAATCTTTCTTTCCCATCCATGGTCTATCTAAGGAGGATGCATGGGTTCCAGAAATCATACAGAAGTAACGAAATTGCTACAGCTATCTGGAGGGTCATCCTTTTCCTTTTGAGCTGAAATGAATGGATTCTTACATGACGCCCCAGTGTGTCCACAAGAATCACCTCTCCAAGGTCGCCAGAACCCCATGGATACTTAGCACTATCTTCGGACAATGTCAGTCATTGCCCCGGCCGGGTGCCTTCTATGCACACACCGTCATTGAACCACAGTTCTTGTGTGCGTATCACAGATGGAACGGACCGCTGGAGCACGTCATCCAACAACGATACAGTACAAAAAAGAACTCACATATTAAAAATATTATAAAAAACTGTTATTGAATGACCTAATGTACAACTTCTCTATCGAATTGAATAATCCAATCCTAACACTGACCGGTTGGTTATGAAGAAGCTAAAAAATCATCAGAAAATAAATTTGTTTTGCCGATGTTGTGACTATGTTCCTAACACAAAGGTTAATTTTACCAGGGTTTAGAGAAACTGGTAAATCAGTTCCTTGCAGGACTATATGTTCCTAAGGAAAACAATCATTCTCGTAAAGTACTCAGGCCTCAATTATTGCAGATTTCAGTGCATCATATATTTGTGATTGTTTTGCATACAATTATTGTTTCCTCGTTAACATGATATGCTAGCACGGCTGTAGTCTACTGGTATGCTTTAATATTCATCTGACTCTTGCCATCGTATGAACAAAAAAGGATAGCCAATAACAAGGCATTAATTCATTCAATCAATCCAAGTGTTTAGGATCAGCTCTCAACACTTAGGGCTAGTTTGGTTGCGCGGGGGAGATATCCCAGGGAAATAAATACACCAGGGGAAATTTCATGTGCATGCGGGATCCGCTGCGACCAGGGGGAGATCTCCCCATATTTCCGGTTGCCCAAATGCAAGTAAGAAATTCCCGTACATACAGGTATATCAAGATAGCACTGATTTACAAAAAAAAATCCCAGAAGTTTTCCTCGCACCGGCCGCTGGCACCATCGCCGGCCACCGATCCATGGACGCGTCATTCACAGAGGCGGCCGGCGGGATTCACTGCTTGTGGCAGGAAGAACATGAGGCGGCCGGCGTCGATTTCTGTGAAGGAGATCAAAGCATGGAGACAGAGGAGGAGGCCGGGCCGTCGCCGGAGAGAAGTGGAGGAGGTCTGGCCGTCGCCGGAGGGAACTGGAAGAGGTCGCGCCGTCGCCGGAGGGAGGTGGACGAGGTCGCCGGAGGCAGCGGCGGCCGACGCAGAGCTGCAGCGCCAATCCGGTGGAAGGACTCCGGTGGGACGTTGGCAAGGGCTCCGGTGGCAGGCCAATCCGGCGTCGTCCTCGCTCGGTTGGATCTGGGGACGGTGGCAAGGGCTCGAGACAATGGCAAGGGCTCGGGAGATCGGCGGAGGAAGAAGATAACCGGCGTCGCCTCTATCGCGAGAGGAGAGCGAGCCAGAGCGAGGGATTCCGTTCCCCACCTCCCGACTAGTTTTTTTTTTTTTTTTTTTTTTTTTTGAGAATAACACACTTTATTATAGCACGCAAGCCGCCTCATTAAAAACCTCCCAGCCCCTTTCGGTACCCTGGTGAGAAAAAGAGCGTGTCAGAAACTTGTTGCTCCGAGTTCATAGAGATATTACAACTCCTAAAGCGAGGAATACAAACGCCCTCAGGCGGATTAGCTAACCACAAGTATCGACCAGCAGAGAAACCTGACACTAGGCGTGCAAGGTTATGAGGTTCAGAGTTGGATGTTCGATTCTCATGTACAAACGTGGCCTCCAAGAAACCTGCAACAGTAGTCTTGATCTCCTGCAACACTTGGATATATTTCCCCCGGTAATCCTCCTTCATTGCCTCCTTTTCCCTGCGCACCCGGGGAAAGGCCGCGGAAGGGCCCGATTTTCCTCCACCCGCGGACAGCCAAATGGCCCAGTTCGCTACCCGGGGTCAATTCAACCCGCGGTTTGTTGGGCCGGGAAAAAGGCCGGGATCCCCTCCTTTTCCCTGCGCACCAAACAAACCCTTAAGAGCCGCGGCAGACCTGAACGAAGACTGTGCCACTACCCACAGACGTTGCAGGTGAAGGCCAGCCGCATCTGCCGCCGTGGGGACTCGGTGAAGAGCCACCACGGCAGCGTCGACACCTCGGGCCGCCCGCCCATGGCGCCGGCCGTCGGCAGGCCCTCCATCCTCGTCCCCGTCGTCCAGCCGCTCCCCGTCTCCGCGCTCATCACCAGCCCCATCGCCGCGTCCTGCAGATCGGGAAAAAGAGGGACATAAGAGTTCGTCCATGGCCAGGCGACTCCTCCCGTCGTGGAGGCTGGTCCAGCGGACTCTTAGGCGGTGCTCCTACCCTAGACGGTGCAACGTAGCGCTCTTGTCCTCGCCGGAGGGACTCGGGTTGGCCGGGGCAGCAGCACCAGGCGAAGTGGTAGGGGCGGCGGTTGTGTCTCCCCTCGAACCGCCGCCGCTCAGAGCGAGGGGATCAGGGCGGTGCGTTGCTGCGGTTTGGACTAAAGTGCAAAACTCCTGGACTTAAGATGCGTGCAAAACTCATGGACTTAAGATGCGGTAGTGTGGGTTAATTTCCATAATCTTCAGGGACTAAAACACAAAATAGCCACGACGTCCGACGCCCCACCTTAAGCCGTACTCCCTCCATTCCAATGAACAAGGCGTAAAAAAAAATCTGTTTTTTCCCACAAAGTAAGGCGCATGTGTAATATTGCTGCGATTCTGCCAAGGATGCCCTTGGTACGGTTGCCCTCCTCCTCTATTCACGCTGTGATTCTGCCAAGCATGCAGAGGGATGCTCGTTCCTTGCATGCAGCTACAAGTAGCCAATGAAACCTGGTGCATGCTACTTTAATTGGTGGTACATACGACATGCAATCCTCACCAGCTCACAGATATTACTGCTACAGAATAGCGGTTGGCCAGTTCAATTTTGGACAACATGCAAATTATGGTGATTGGCGACATATTGAAGGGGTAAAACCGTCTAGAACGCATGAATCCAGCTGCTTCTTAATCCACGCGCCAGCAAATTTGCGCCTTCCTCATAGGAACGGAGGGAGTATTATATAGTAGAGATCATCCATTATGAGCCAGCTACACTTCAGTTCGGCAAGAACTATGTTACAGTAATTTATCGAATGATTCTCATAGCGAATGCATCTGATAAACCGTATTATAATTATTATTTCAGGCATAAGACGTGTCTAGGACTACCAACTTTGACAGAGTGAACAAGTTTCATAAGTGCATGTAATATGATGATAATTCTGTCTGTCAGTCATAAAATAATAGCCGTTCTAGATGGTCTACATATTTGGTCTTTTTTTAGGTCTGCACCTCTGAAATTATACCTAGACAATGTCTTCCGAATGTTTCATCTAGGGTACTACTCTGTACTTCACCACCTGACTCGGTTTTGCCTTTGCTTGTGCCTCTGAACATACATACATTTTTCATTATTCCAGAGTAAAACTTTTGACATTTTACAGTGCATCAGTATTCAGTTCTTTCCTATCTTCCCTGAAAGCATCCAAGATCCAACTAGTCATTACCCAGCAAGTCGATCCCATTGATATGCTTGAGGAAGAAATAAATTGCATATTCTTTCAAAAGCCGTACGTTGACAGATGGGAGAACAACTGTGTTAAAAATTAAAAAGTAACATAGGTGAGATACAAGGCAATGCAAATCATAAACACCTATAATATGTAGACTTTAGGTACGTGTTACATGTGAAAGAACCGAAAGTCTCCAGTACTCACACCTTTATCTTGAAAGTTCCATAAGGTGACTGAGTCGGCAAGACAAATTGATAAGTATTTTCATTAGCATGTTCATATCCACAAGTAATTTCCCCTACTAGCAGTGTATTGGCATTTGACATGTGCAGCAACAAAAGATAAATCCTGAGGACCACTACTAAAATTTCAGCGCAAGCTTCAATATTTGAGGTGGAAAAGAATAAGACTTCACGATAAAATAGGAGGAAATCAAAATTGGGACGCTAACTTTATTTTTGAATTTCTCTCCAAATTGAGCAACATGGTTAATTCGAGCAAAAAGTAGTTCTCAAGCTTGGTTCTCCAAAACCAAAATAGAAATTTCCGGAGTATGAAGAGGTCAAGCGTGATGTTAGCTAATGGATGCTAGCGTGTTAAACTATACGCCCATACATGCGTTGACTTAGCAGTGGAATATCCAGATACCCTAAACTCCATAACAACTACTCACTCCGTTTCTAAATGTAGGGTGTATAGCTTTCTATATGAATATTAAGACATGTGTATTTTACATATAATGGACTCATTTTATTTCTGGAAACAATCGTGAGAAATGAGTTCTTTATAGGCATAAAATGAATACACTCCATTAAATCCATCTTTTGAGACAAGGTCTCATTTTTTTATTGGTCAAATTGTCCAAAAATAGTAAATACACCTTATATTATGGATTTTAAAAAAAAAACTATACCTTACATCAAGGAACTGAGGGAGTCGTAAAAACTAGAGAACAACATAGTCTAATAGGTTTCCTAAACGGCTTTCAATAAAAGTTTTAGACGGTCCTCCGTAAGCATCAAGGTGGAAATATATCCTCTGGATTTTTGTGCAAAACACATTTCACTCCACGCCCAACCTACTACCTTCGCGAGAACATTGCCAAAGTGTTCAATTAATCGTTTTGCAGACCTAATCTCATTGCCGCCAACCCTCCGCAACACCCGGCGCTTTGCTGTCAGCGGCCAAACGTATGTTGTCATGGCAACCCCTCATTTGAGCGCCCTGCCCCGTCGTTCCTCTAGCACGTGATTTGTCGACGATGTCGCTGCCCCTCACCAACTCTTCGCTCCAGCCAAGTTAATCATCTACGAAATAAACTATTTTTATTCTTCTATACTTTCCTCTCCCGAGCAAGTCAACTGAGTTTAGCTTTGCTCGAAATAAGGGGATCACTTTTTATATATCCACTCCCCCAACCAGTGATGAAATAAACTCCCTAATCATTAATACACTTCTCATGGGCATAAAGATGCCAAATGGACACACTGGCCCACAAGGAGACACAACGAGGAAGTAGTCATTCCCGTACCTCAGCAATGTGTATGCCAAGATCCTAAACCTAAGGTTCTCCCATGAGTCGGCTAAATGAGTTGTGTATCGGCCGGATTAGGTCTTGCCCACCGCTATTCGTAACATAGAGGAAGTGTTTGGGCCGACTCGAGAAGCAAGCTGCATGGCATGGTTAACCAAGGCGGGATCTACCGCTCCCACTCGGAGAGATGCTCTCTACCACTCGCGTGACATGATATGATCATGCAGCTCGACTATATCTCTGACAAGGTACATCGCAAGGCAAAGTGAATGTTTGTATGTACATTGGAAATCGAGTCATGGATGCTTTACTCAAATCAAGAATCGACGCGCTTTGCTAGAAATCGCTACCAACTATCATTTTGAGACCGAATGTGCATGAGAGCGCGTCAGTCGATGGAGTTTGGTGACTCGAAGTCATGGACGTGAGTCGGAAGAGTAGCTCTTGTTGTGACCGTCTGGAAGTAAACCTGCTTGGTCACACAGTTAAGAGAAATGGAGCTAGTAAGAAAGAGTTCCTACTAACAGAGGGCGACCAAGTCAGACTCAAGTCGGCACATGACATGTAGCAGTTAGGGTTTTCTAGCCGGTCCGCAAGTGTTGCGGACCCTTGCGGACCAGAACCCCCATGTCACAAACCCACCTACCCGTCTATTTATAGGAGTCGGTGGAAACAATCTGCGTCACGCCAAACACGTCTCTCTACCCTCCTGTCTTCGTGAGTAAGGCTAGCACCCTCTCACCCGAAGCTCTAACATGTACGTGTGTACAACTACCACCCTTGGAGGCGTCGTATTAGCCAACACCAAGGTACACACGATGTGCACGTATGTAATGACCTCCTGTTCGACTCGTTTTCTGCATCATACGATCTCATCAACTGCTCGATCCTATTTTCTGAATCTACTGCTAACCTAGCGCATAGGGTTCGTTAATGGATCACCGCCGCCCAGACCCTGCCGGCCGCCGCCACCGGCAGGACACGGCTATACGTACTTGCGCGCCGGTGATTAGTGAAGCTGTGTTGATTTCCTCATCTTTGCATATCTTTCAATTGTCGGACTCCCACCTGCCGCCGCCCGGCGCGTCGCGCCTAATTCCTAGCATGTTCACTTCAAGGTATTGGTGTACATTATTGCAGGTGCTGTGTTCTAGCTTGGTTATCGAATCCAATTATTACTAGTTGCTAGTTATAATAGTTAATTGATCATTTTATACTAGTGGCAGTGGGGTTGCTTCTCATTGATACGTCCATTTTGCATCACTATTTTATATCATAATTTACTGCTATTCATTGATATATTTCGTATTTGGAGATGGTACTTATGTTATTTCATCTATTTTGCATGATTGATGATCATTGGGGGATGGAACTCCGGAGTCTGAATTCTGCTGGAAAAAGCGTCATCGAGATACAATATTTGCGAAGCTCAGAAGATCAAACGAAACACCTGGGAAGTATTTTCTCACCAGATCACGAAGGAGGCCAAAAGGGGAGCCAGAGGTGGGGCCCAGGGGGCCCACACCATGCCCAGGCGCGGCAGGGAGGCTGGCCGCGCGAACATGTGGTGGGGCCGCCCTGGTCCACCACCTGGCGTGCCCTTTCGCGTACTTCATCCCCCCGAAAACCTAAGACCTGTACGGTGTTCAGAAATCCTCTTCGCCGCCACCACGAGGCGGAGAAGACAGAGAGAGAAAAACTCTCCGGCAGGCTGCGTTGCCGCCGGGGAAATTCCCTCCCGGAGGGGGGAAATCGTCGCCATCGTCACCGTCATCGAGCTGCACTCCATCACCATCGCCAACACCACCATCTCCACCGCCGACGCCATCATCTCCATCGGTCCACTCCGTTCCCGCTGTAACATCTAGGGCTAAACCTTGTGTATTTGATAGGGGAAACTCTCCCGGTGTTGATTACTCTTGTTATTGATGCTATTGAGTGAAACCGTTGAATTAGGGTTTATGTTCAGATTGTTATCCATCATTATATCATCTCTGATCATGTACCATATGATGTGTTGTCAGTAGTTCGTTAAGTTCTTGAGGACATGGGAGAAGTCTAGATGTTAGTAGTGAACTATGTTGAGTAATATTTAATGTTTTGATATTTAAGTTGTGGTGCCATTCTTCTAGTGGTGTCATGTGAACGTCGACTACATGACACTTCACCTTTATGGGCCTAGGGGAATGCATCGTGTACTCGGTTATTAATTGTGGGGTTGCCGGAGTGACAGAAATCTAAACCCCCGTTGATATTCCGATGCATGAGGAATAGCAGGATCTCAGAGTTTAAAGCAATGGTTAGATTTATCTTAATTACTTTCTTGTATTTGCGGATGCTTGCAAGGGGTATAATCATAAGTATGTATTAGTCCTAAGAAGGGCGGTGCATTAACATAGGTTCACCCACACGACACTTATCCAAACACTAAAGATTAATCATCAATATGAAGCGAAAGCACTAGACAGAATTCCCGTGTGTCCTCAAGAACGTTTGGTCATCATAAGTAAACAAACCGGCTTGTCCTTTGCTCTAAAAAGGATTGGGCCACTCGCTGCAATTATAATTGCCGCGCTCTATTTACTCGCACTCTATTTATCTGTCATATCAAAGTCTACTGAAAACTTGTCTGCTAGTGTTTACAGTGAAACCCTCATCAAAACCACTTGTCAACACCTTCTGCTCCTCGTTGGGTTCGACACTCTTATTTATCGAAAGTACTGCGATACACCCCCTATACTTGTGGGTCATCAAGACTATTTTCTGGCGCCGTTGCCGGGGAGTGAAGCGCTATTGGTAAGTGGAATTGGTAAGGAAAACTTTAGCTGTAAGTGCTGTTTTTATTTCTGTCTCCTTATTTGCTTAATAATGGAGAGAGAAAATGTTGCTTTCCTGTTTGGGAAGTCTTCTACCGCTGCTGAGGTAGAACATGAGGCCACCTGATGATATTGTGCCATTTAAAATACCTATGAAAATTATTGAACGTGTTATGAATAACCGCTATGTTGGAGATGGAACTGTCCACCCCGGTGATCATTTACTGTATTTACATGAATTATGCGAGTTGTTCAAGTGTGCAGGTATTACAATGGACGAAGTCAGGAAGAAATTATTCTCCATATCACTCGGTGGGAGAGCTGCGCATTGGTATAAACTGCTGAAGAACAGGGATTCTCTTGGATGGGAGGAAATTGTACCTCTCTTTTATTCTAAATTTTATCCTCCAAGTGAAATTCACCAAGATCGGAATTCTATATATAATTTCTGGCCTCATGATGGAGAAAGTATTGCCCAAACTTGGGGGAGATTGAAGGCATTAATGCTCAAATGCCCCATTCATGAGCTTCCTGGTAATATTATTGTTGATAACTTTTATGCAAGACTCTCCTTTGAAGATAAAACATTATTGGATACTTCTTGTGCTGGATCATTCACTCGTAATAAGAAGGAGTTTAGATGGGATCTTCTTGATCGTATTGAAGAAAATACTGAAGCATGGGAGAACGACAAAGGTAGGGAGCCAGGTATAAAATATGACTTTGAATGCATTAAGACTTTCATGAATACTGATGCATTTCGAAATATTAATAGTGCTTATGGTCTTGACTCTCAAGTTGTTGCAAATTATTATAAATCCTTTGCTGTCTATTTCAGTTTGCCCAAGAAGGGGTTTGAAAAATATCATGAACCTTATAAAGATAAATCTATTGCTCCTTTAGCTAAAAGCATTGAAGTTAATATTGTTGATCATATCATTCCTGAGGCTTATATTGATAAAATTCCTTTTCCTGTTAAAGTGAAAGAACATTCTATTATGGCTAGTGTGGTTAATAAAAGTGATAAGAAAGCTAAAGAACCAGATGAACAAATTAAAGTTGAACCTTCTGTGGCTATAGTTAAAGAGCTTGTTTCTGAAAATGTGGGAGAAGAGTATATTATATTTTGTGATGATGCTTCTAATGTTGTTTCTCATCCTGCAAAGCCAAGGAAGGCTAGTGTTCCTGTTTTATCTGTTAAAATTGGTGATCATTGCTAGCTATTATGGTTTATGTGATATTGGTGCAAGTTCAAGTGCTATTCCTTATGATCTTTATAAAGAAATTATGCATGAGATTGGTGATATTGGTGCAAGTTCAAGTGCTATTCCTTATGATCTTTATAAAGAAATTATGCATGAGATTGGTCCTAGTGAACTTGAAGAGATTGATGTGGTTATTCAACTTGCTAATAGACAAACCATCTCTCCCATTGGTATTGTCAGAGATGTTGAAGTTCTATGTGGTAAGACTAAATATCCTGCTGATTTCCTCGTACTGGGTTCTGTTGCTAGTAAGACTTGCCCTATCATTTTTGGTAGACCTTTTCTAAATACTTGTGGTGCTGTTATAGATTGTAAGAAAGAGAAAATCCTTACTAAATTTGCTGGTGAGAAAAGATTACTTAATTTAAGTTCTTTAGATGAATGGAGAAGTGAAGCTTATGAAAATGCTAAACTATTTAAAGAGAAAGTTAAGAGATGACATGATAAGAGAATCCTTAAGAGAGAGTTTCATGTTGGTGAGAAAGTTCTATTATATAGCTCTCGTCTTAGATTCTTTGCAGGAAAATTGCTCTCCAAGTGGGAAGGACCATATGTCATTGTGGAGGTGTTTCGTTCGGGTGCGATAAAAAATGTTTCGCTCAAGGATGACTCTACACAAGTGGTAAATGGACAAAGACTCAAGCATTATATTTCTGGAGATTCTTATAATGAAGATGTTGATATTATTCAAGCAATTACTCCGGAAGATTATATTAAGGAAAATATTTCTGAGTCTGCAGAACCTGATTTCGAAAAGGTACAGTTTCGGTAAGAAAAAGTTCGCGAATTTAATTTTGAGCTACCTATTATTTATTTTTGGAAAATATGGAAAAATACGAGACGAAAACGAGCAGGACACGAAGTCCGAGGCGCCCACACCACGTGGTGGCGCGGGGCCCTTGCTGGCCGCGCGAGCACCTGGTGGGGGAGCCTCAGAGCTCCTCTCCTACTCGGTTTCGCCCTGTTGCCTTCCTTTTACTTCGTAAATTTTTGCTATATATTCACCCAGAGCCCCCGAGGTCCGTATATTGTGTTTTCGACGTGTTCTTGTTTCGAACTGTTTCTGCCAGATTTTAGCCGTGGATCTAGAGCCATCATGTCTTCATCCGAGCCCTCCAAGGACAGTTTCTTTGCGAACGTCGTCAACCCGTACTTAAACGAGTTGAAGATGCATCCCAAAGAGTTGTCTCTCAAGCAAGGGAAGGTACAAGTTGAAGATGTTCAAGGCCCCCAAGGAGAAGGAAGCATAGAGGATAGGATGAAGAGTCTGGAGCAAGAAGTTTTCAAGTACAAGAAGATGGCGGAGCGTGAGGTGGACATTGTTCACCGGATCGTCTCTGAACTTATGGCTAAGCATAAAGAAGAGACTTCGAAGCTCTGGGAGGACATCCTCTCACTCCACAAGACTACCAACACTCTTCAGGCACAACTCTATGATGTTCAGAACCAGAACTGTGAGTATGAAATCAGGTTTAAACGCATAAGTGCTGCTGCGAGTTTCAGGATTATCGAGACCCAGTCGTCATTTGTTGATGGAGAGCCCTTACCTTGGAAGCTTGATCAAGAGGACTCATCACCACCGCCACCGAAGGAGTAATTCATCATCGGTATTGGCATCTCCCTTAGCATGTTCCAAGCTTGGGGGGAGTGCCGCGGTATCACCATTATCTTTCATCTTTTACCTTTTAGCAGAGTCATATCATGAGTAGGGAAGTTATTTTATATGATGGTTTGCAGTGTGGAAGTATCTCTGTTTTAGTTGGCTGTCTTTGTATCCCTTGGTGTGAGTTGCCGTTATGGAATATTAATGAGAAGTGTTACCATTTATTTTCTGCACACTTTATTTTAGTTTGCAACTTTTATCATGTATGATTGATCTTGTCATTAGTGTTGGTAATCACTTTGGGAGCATATAGTAAATCTTTTGGCTTTGGCAAACTTAGCATTGGTCAGTAGCTACAATACTTTGAGATTTAAGTGGAAAAAGGAATTACATGTAGAATATAGAATTCATTAATCTTTCTCACTTGTAGATTATAAGCTTAGTATTCACAAACTTAAAATTGTGTGTGCCTTCAAGTAAGAATTGCATGATTGCCCTTACTACATGTATATTTGTTTGTATCCATAAACTCTTATGCTTGCTACCCAACCTTGCTAGCCAAAGACCTGTATCGAGAGGGAATGCTTCTCATACATCCAAACCATGAACCGAAACCCCTGCCATTTGTGTCCACCATATCTACCTACAATGTGGTATTTTGCGCCACTCCAAGTAAATACTTCATGTGCTATCTTTATTCAAAATTATTATCCCTTATTTGTGTCAATGTTCACTAGCTCATGAGGAAATAATAGTTGGGTTTGTTATCTTCCATACTAATTAAGTAACCCTTGACTTGCATGCTTCATCTGCTC
The DNA here is from genome assembly GCA_026929855.1 of Poa annua. NCBI lineage: Eukaryota > Viridiplantae > Streptophyta > Magnoliopsida > Poales > Poaceae > Poa > Poa annua. The sequence goes on along the minus strand of CM049433.1, from coordinate 7,898,899 downwards.
GTCACTAATATTGCAAAGGGCTGGTTAGACCACTATAATATCAAAATGTTGAGAAAGTTAAAAATAGACACTCCTCCATGGTTTGAGATTGATTGGTGGGCACCCGAGGATTCGGTTAGCCATGGCTTGTGAAAGCAATGGTTGGGAGGAGTGTCAAGTTATATAAATAAAGTGCATATTATAAATGCCTGTTACTAAACAATTCGGAACCGCTCTCAACTTGCTTAGTATGGAAGATGACAAGAACTCTATTACTATTCGTTGACAACAACAAACACCGCTCAAAAACTTACTTTTATGCTCTTTATATGATTTCGAAAACCTATAAAACCAAAAGCTCTAGCACATGCTTGTATCTCTGCTTCCCTCTGCGAAGGGCCTATCTTTTACTTTATGTTGAGTCAGTAAACCTATCTCCTTCTATCTTAAGCAAGCATTTGAGTTGATTGTGATTCAACCAGTTATACATTAGTATTGTTGATCATGTCTTTTATTCTTTCTTGCTTAGCACATTGTTGGCATCTAATGAATTTGATTTTTGGAGTTATCAACTAATAAAGAGGGCTGTTTTATAAACTAAGCTCAATATGTTCATTGTCCTCTGACCAAGGACTAAGTTTGCCAACACCAACTAAGGTTTTCTCTATGTACCCTATTGTGGTTTTCCTCTACTTGTTACAAGTTGATTTATATGAACGGAGTTGATATCTAAGATGACTTGTGCATTTATACATGTGATGCTTCTTGTCCGTATATTTTATATCGACACTTCACTCCATAAACCTGTGGTCATGTTTACCGAGTTCAGCTTTCGCTTGGGGACAAGCGAGGTCTAAACTTGGGGGGAGTTGATACGTCCATTTTGCATCACTATTTTATATCATAATTTACTGCTATTCATTGATATATTTCGTATTTGGGGATGATACTTATGTTATTTCATCTATTTTGCATGATTGATGATCATTGGGGGATGGAACTCCGGAGTCTGAATTCTGCTAGAAAAAGCGTCATCGAGATACAATATTTGCGAAGTTCAGAAGATCAAACGAAACACCTGGGAAGTATTTTCTCACCAGATCACGAAGGAGGCCAAAAGGGGAGCCAGAGGTGGGGCCCAGGGGGCCCACACCATGCCCAGGCGCGGCAGGGAGGCTGGCCGCGCGAACATGTGGTGGGGCCGCCCTGGCCCACCACCTGGCGTGCCCTTTCGCGTACTTCATCCCCCCGAAAACCTAAGACCTGTACGGTGTTCAGAAATCCTCTTCGCCGCCACCACGAGGCGGAGAAGACAGAGAGAGAAAAGCTCTCCGGCAGGCTGCGTTGCCGCCGGGGAAATTCCCTCCCGGAGGGGGGAAATCGTCGTCATCGTCACCGTCATCGAGCTGCACTCCATCACCATCGCCAACACCACCATCTCCACCGCCGACGCCGTCATCTCCATCGGTCCACTCCGTTCCCGCTGTAACATCTAGGGCTAAACCTTGTGTATTTGATAGGGGAAACTCTCCCGGTGTTGATTACTCTTGTTATTGATGCTATTGAGTGAAACCATTGAATTAGGGTTTATGTTCAGATTGTTATCCATCATTATATCATCTCTGATCATGTACCATATGATGTGTTGTGAGTAGTTCGTTAAGTTCTTGAGGACATGGGAGAAGTCTAGATGTTAGTAGTGAACTATGTTGAGTAATATTTAATGTTTTGATATTTAAGTTGTGGTGCCATTCTTCTAGTGGTGTCATGTGAACGTCGACTACATGACACTTCACCTTTATGGGCCTAGGGGAATGCATCGTGTACTCGGTTATTAATTGTGGGGTTGCCGGAGTGACAGAAACCTAAACCCCCGTTGATATTCCGATTCATGAGGGATAGCAGGATCTCAGAGTTTAAAGCTATGGTTAGATTTATCTTAATTACTTTCTTGTATTTGCGGATGCTTGCAAGGGGTATAATCATAAGTATGTATTAGTCCTAGGAAGGGCGGTGCATTAGCATAGGTTCACCCACACGACACTTATCCAAACACTAAAGATTAATCATCAATATGAAGCGAAAACACTAGACAGAATTCCCGTGTGTCCTCAAGAACGTTTGGTCATCATAAGTAAACAAACCGGCTTGTCCTTTGCTCTAAAAAGGATTGGGCCATTCGCTGCAATTATAATTGCCGCGCTCTATTTACTCGCACTCTATTTATCTGTCATATCAAAGTCTACTGAAAACTTGTCTCTGCTAGTGTTTACAGTGAAACCCTCATTAAAACCACTTGTCAACACCTTCTGCTCCTCGTTGGGTTCGACACTCTTATTTATCAAAAGTACTGCGATACACCCCCTATACTTGTGGGTCATCACTCATGAAGAGGAACACACCGCCAATTAGTAATAACTTTTTAAGCCGGTTTAGGCACACTTCTTTTGGGCTTCTTGAGCGGCTTCTGGAAGTTATAAGCAAGAACATACTTGGGTTTTGGCCTTCTGAGCGAAACTGGTGGAGAGAAACTCTTTCCAGAAGCCGATTTATAAGCCCAAAAGAAGTGAGTCTTAGTTTGACCTCCAAACGGCCAAAAATACAAGTCCAAAAGGGGAGTATAAGATGAAAGAACAGCCTATAATGATTGCAATTTTGTTCCGCCTGATATGATTTATTTGTTAATTTCATATCCATTTGTATACTTATAACGATTTTTTTTGTCTCTCCTTTTTTTACGATGCCCCCCCCCCCCCGCCCCCCCACACACACATGTTCAAATGCTGGATCCGCCCCTGGACTCACCCGAACAAGGCATGGTGGTGGGGTTGAGGCGGAGTAGGAGACGACAACAACGTACGCGTGCCCCGCTGGGAAAAAAGGATTTGTTGTGCAAGAGTTGCACCCCGGTGTGCCTAATGACCATTCTATTCCCTTTTCCCCTAGGCGGTTGATCTCAATTCTGCTATCTAAATCCACAACTTTGGTTAGCAAGGAAATCTAAGGTAATCGGGAATTCTGAAACCATCGGAAAACAACAACAAATACAATGATCATCGAATTAACCCAATATTGAAATCTATAGTCAATTAGCTACTATCGTCACAAAACAACACACACTTTTTGTCAACAAAGAGGGACCTCTCCACTTCTAATATGTCTAAAAAAGTATAAATACAAATGAACAAAAATATCCACAATACAAAATGCAACTATAACATATTTTTTGACTCGTACACTTTGAAAGTATCTACATATTTAATTATGCTCAATACATTTTTATTTTATTAAATGGCAGGTACTAATGATAACAAGCACATTGCATAAGACCATATCAGATAATTAAATTTAAATATGCAAACATACTAGAATCCTCCCCACTTATATTCACAAGTGATAATTCAAACATTGTTGTTTCATATATCAAGTACAAATCATGCACACTTTGTTAAATTTTGAATTGCTAGACAACTTTGACCATGAAAAAAATGAGTAAACAATAGTGTTATTGGTTCAGTTTATACTCTAACAAATTTTATAAAGATTCTTACTTACTCGATCTAGAACCTATATCGAGATATTTGTTAGATTGTACTCTTTGCTATTGTCTACAATAAATATGTATGAATTAAATATATTATTCATTATAGAAAACCAGTTCAAAATAGACTATTGTTACACGAAAACCAAGCATAAATAACATTGAGTATAACAAAAATAATGATATTCATAGAAAACTTAGATCATGCATTAGACGTATAAATAATGATCTTCGGTACAACAACAAAAATACATCAAATAATATTTGGTTGCCAGTTATGTGGTTAAAGTATGCCAACATACAGAAACTTATACAAGTAATATTGTAACATGCTAAATATAAGATAAGTATAAAAATTTAGTAAAAAATATATTTATTTCCATACATGCCAACATACACTTTAATCCACTTTAATGCTGAAGTACCTTCACTTGAGGCTGGATCTGCCTTGCTGACGAACGAGCGCAGGGGCAGGACGATCTCCTCGAACGCGAGAGCAGTGATTAGGACGGAGAGGAGGCGGTGGGATAGAGAGAGCAGAATGCGAGAGAGGGTGGTCGCACACACGACGGCGTACAATAACGAACAAGACAGCCACACGCCCTGGTCAAGAGCGTGCCGGCGAGCTAACGACGTACGATCGACCACGAAACGGGGCAAACCAAACAGGGTGGTCGAGCGCGCGCCGGTGAGCTAGAAAGCGACTGCCACCAATGCTGGGTCACGCAAATAAAAACATCGGACCAAAGAAAAAGTTGTACTACCACCAGATCCGGCCAGAAGCCAACAGGGAAAAAAGAGGCTAACACAGCTCTAAATTCTACACAGCAGCAACGTCAATAAACTCGCCCTTGGAGTAGTAAGGTCGGATGAAAATACCTTGGTAGCGCACTGGTGGTCGTCTGGTGCTTGGAGGCGATGGAACGACGGGCGAAGGCGAGGGCGTGTGTTTTAATGTGAAGACGAGGAGGGAGCAGGTGAGACGGTACGGGAGGACGGTGTGGTAGTCTACTGGTAGTTATATACCGTGTGGAACCACACGCTGCACTAGGTGAGGGACTTTTAGGAGAAACCCTAAGGACCGGGACGAGGGCTATGTTGCGTGATCCCACGCCTTAAGTGATATCATGATATGAATTTGCCAAATTTAAATTTACATGTGTCAAAAAATTCCGAAACAATTGGTTGGGGTTCACAAGATGTCTGCTTACATTTCCTAAAAGTTTCATAACCCAATTAAACGTACACGCAGAGAGAAAAAAAAAAGACAAAATGATATGTGAATAGTGTCATTTTGTATTTTTGTCTTTTTTGACACTGTTTATGTCGGATTTGCCTTTTATTGAAATTTGGTTCTAAAAATTCTTGAAATCGTAAACACACGACTTGTAACCATCAACATATATTTTAGAACTTTTTGAAACTTAAAAATTTGAATGTTGAGAAGTGGTATCATACGAGGGGTGGGATCACTATATGTTGATTGTCTTTTAGGGTCTCGTCTTGTATGTTCCCAGTTATGGGGACGTATGGAAGAAGTTGGTGGTCGCTGGCGGTGAGCTGCATGTCAACCTTGGCTGTGTTGGTCACGCGGACGCCACTTTGATTTATGTGAGCTCCGGGTGAGAACCTTGCACCGACCTAGTTGGTGTCGGGGATGATGGGCCTCTCTCCTTGGAGGCATCGTTGAGAAGCTCCTGCACCACAAATGTCGGCTTTGTCTCCATGAGCTGGTGTAGTTTTGTTTTTGTCATCGCCGGGCGTTGCGTGACCCTGGGCCAACTTGGATGTCGGAGTGGTGGCTTCAATTTTTCACCTCCGTTGTGTTGAATTGAGGTGTTTAGGTGCCGGTTTTAATTGCTTGGGCGACTTAGTCGTCGTCTTGTGTGGGACGGTGCCTCGGGACAAGCATGGTGCATTATGTGTTGAATTGTTTTCAATGAGTTTTCCTTATAGACTGGCCAACTTTTGCCAATACTTTTTGCCTCGTTTTACAAAAAACGTGTATCTATGGGTTAAATCCGCCTCTTGAACTATATACAAATATAGTTGCATGTTGGCAATCCTTTTGCTAATATGTATGGATTTTATTTTCATGTGATATACGGCTTATTAAAATTCATGAGTGATGACGTTTATATTTGAATAGCTCCGAATTGTGCTCGTAGTTCCTTCGGGGAAAAAATGTATTATTGAGGCTAAGTTCAAATTAAACTTAGAGGATTTGTGTTCCAAAATATGTCGCTATCGTGGTAGGTACTAATTCAAACCGAGGTTAATTAGGCCTCGCTCAGCTTTTTCTTTTGCTGTCGTCATATCCTCGTGACGGAATCTTTTCAGTTGGCTTAGCTGTAATTCTGCGTTGCGATGTGACTTGAGGCACAAGTTAGCAGTCCGCTGCTCATTAATACCCAGAGTACTAGTGCATTGCAAATCCATTACACAAACCCATGGCGCATGTAAATTTCAAACAAAAAAACATGGCGCATGTAGATCGCACCGTGGATATTCATTAATTAAACTTGTTTCTACGTGTATCTTAACGTAATTGTGACATGATGATCAAGATTTAAATTCCACAATTTTTTTTTTGGAAATTTATAAAAAAAAAACAAGAAAATCTATACTACAGATTTATTATTCAACACAAATCCAGCCTAACTTGGAAGACCTTGCATGACAATGCATGGAAACCAAATGTCAGTTAGGACACACTGACTGTAGACAAAGTGTGTTTTATCGATGTCTAGTGATGTTCATGCTAGATCGAGTATATATAGTTCGGTAGGCGGGAGGTGCAAGTCGATGGTTGTCACGTCTCTCTCTCCCCTTCTCCTTGTCGCCCCGCCACCACCGCCATCGCCACCTCACCGGAGATGGTGTGCCCCTCTCTACTACCACTCGCCGGAAGACGCAGATTCTCTCCATGTTGGTTTCATTGAATATGGCGCGGATGGGAGGCTCCTTGTCCTGAGCAAGTTCACGGAGAAGACCAGGGTCATTGATCTGAAACCATGACCGGAGTTCGCCGCGGGAGCGATGCTTTCGTTCGATCGGTACGTGGCGCTTGCCGGGCCGTCGATCGACATGAATGTTCGGCTCAGGTTGTCGACATGTTGCACGCCGTCCTTGGTACGTGTGTCTGTGAGGTGATCTGCCTCGGCTCGGCCCACAACAGAGATGCGAGCAAGATCCCGACAACGGTGGTTACGAGAGACAAGGAAGTGGCCCGGCGGCCCGGTACTATTGCGCGTGGGGTGGTGACATTGCGGCCCCGTTCCCTCGTCGCCCCACTTTCTCCACCTCTTCGCTGCGGGCAAACCAAAACTAGAGGGTCCTACCAAACAAGCGAGCGCAAACAAAAACTAGAATACCTCAAATCCAACCCGATTCGAACAGTATGACAACCCTAATCAATGAAAAAATAGAGGGTCCTCTATAAACATCCAAGTAACCTTTATTTTGGAGGCTCGGGGTGGAAATTTGGATATCTTTATCCTCTATATTTTTGTGCACAACACATTTCACATCGTGCTCAAACCATTTCATTCATCGTCTTGATCAATTACAAAGCATTCACATTTCACACCTTGTTATAATTTAATTTGCTAGACAAATTCTGACCATGGAAAAAGGAGTAAAGAATAATGGCATTAGATCATTTTATACTCGAACAATTCATATAAATTGCATACTTGATCTAGAAAACGATGTTGAGATATTTGTTAGATTGTACTCTTTGCTGATCTTTACTAAATACATATAAATATATAGATTATGCATTATAGAAAAACCATTCTAGAATAGACTATTGTTACAAGATACAATTACTATCTTTTCATGATATTCGATACAACAAAAAATAGACCAAATCTTATTTAGTAACATTGTCAGCTATGCCGTTTTAATATGCCAACAAATAGAAACTTATACTTGTAATGATGTAACATGTTAAAAGTAAGATAAGTAGAAAAAATTAGTAAAAATGCATTTACTTTGAATTCCCTACACCAGAAAGTATTGTCGTCGTCGGGCAGATTGATTCTTCGCCACGCCGTCGGTACGGTGATTCAGGAGGTAGCTTACCGTTGTCCGCTGTGAGGGTGCATGCACGCGCATCGATTAGCACGCGAATGCAGGAGAGAAAATCGTATCAACTGTAGCAGATGGGAAATCCCCCACCTTCCTGCCGTGGGGTGGGTCGCCGAATCGCTGTATCCACTGCACACTGCACGGGTCCGTGGCCGTGGGTATTTTAGCGGGCAAGGTTCCAGCCCTCGCGATGTGAGTGGGGCCAGCGTGCCAGCGAGCGGCACAATTCTCCCTTACCGCTAAACTTGCCCCTCAAGAATTGGTAGATGTGAAAAAAAATGGAGAGTGCGCACACTAAAATTAAAATATCGCACTGTGAATTTTGTTGTCAAATGAATAATAAGAGTGATCGATTCACAATATTAATTTAATATGTACAGTATATTTTATACTTGCCATCCTAATGAAAGGTTTTTTCTATTTGTAAATAAAAAATACTCCCTCCGTTCCAAAAGTGGATGTATTTAGACAAGAAACATGTCTACATACATTCAATTTTAATTAAACTTAAGACAGTTATTTTAAGACGGAGGGACCATAAAATGATGTGTCAAATTTGTATGTACTCTGAGTATATATATACTAAAGCATGTCATGATACATATAAATTTAGACAAAATTGTGACATTCCTTTGTGGACGGAGGGAATATAAGCTAATCTTTTTTTATTACAAACATATATCACAAATCTAGACATTATATAGTACCAAAAGAGCCAAAAGCCCAAGATGGCCTAACAAGCATAAATGTATACGGGGTGTCAAATATATTCCAAATATTCTGGGTGGGACACGGCTGCCTACCCACCATCTAGAGGGCTCACGACGAGCGGGTTTGGCAAGCCGATAGTGGGGCCCGCAAGAAGCATTTCTATAATGCAATGTATTTTCAAATTTCACAAAACATATAGATAATCGTAAAAAAATGCGGCAGACCGTCATAGGTTGAGTATCAAAAATACTCGGCTAAAATGCAAAAATATTTGGCACTCTCTTTGTTTGATTACGCCATGTCTGCATCACATTCTCTGCTGAGTGTGTCCGCCGATGACTTGGTAAACTTGCCTAGTGTCGAATACTACTCCCTCCGTATCAAAATATAAGATGTTTTAGCACAAATATGTCAGATGCATGTAGACATTCAAGGTTCATTGTCGAGGAGTGACTCCCACGTAACAGGGGTAGTCTCGCCCTGAAGAGAGGTTTGAAGGAGGGACTGAACACGGAGGTCTATTGAAATCTATAGTCAATTAGCTACTATCGTCACAAAACAACACACACTTTTTGTCAACAAAGAGGGACCTCTCCACTTCTAATATGTCTAAAAAAGTATAAATACAAATGAACAAAAATATCCACAATACAAAATGCAACTATAACATATTTTTTGACTCGTACACTTTGAAAGTATCTACATATTTAATTATGCTCAATACATTTTTATTTTATTAAATGGCAGGTACTAATGATAACAAGCACATTGCATAAGACCATATCAGATAATTAAATTTAAATATGCAAACATACTAGAATCCTCCCCACTTATATTCACAAGTGATAATTCAAACATTGTTGTTTCATATATCAAGTACAAATCATGCACACTTTGTTAAATTTTGAATTGCTAGACAACTTTGACCATGAAAAAAATGAGTAAACAATAGTGTTATTGGTTCAGTTTATACTCTAACAAATTTTATAAAGATTCTTACTTACTCGATCTAGAACCTATATCGAGATATTTGTTAGATTGTACTCTTTGCTATTGTCTACAATAAATATGTATGAATTAAATATATTATTCATTATAGAAAACCAGTTCAAAATAGACTATTGTTACACGAAAACCAAGCATAAATAACATTGAGTATAACAAAAATAATGATATTCATAGAAAACTTAGATCATGCATTAGACGTATAAATAATGATCTTCGGTACAACAACAAAAATACATCAAATAATATTTGGTTGCCAGTTATGTGGTTAAAGTATGCCAACATACAGAAACTTATACAAGTAATATTGTAACATGCTAAATATAAGATAAGTATAAAAATTTAGTAAAAAATATATTTATTTCCATACATGCCAACATACACTTTAATCCACTTTAATGCTGAAGTACCTTCACTTGAGGCTGGATCTGCCTTGCTGACGAACGAGCGCAGGGGCAGGACGATCTCCTCGAACGCGAGAGCAGTGATTAGGACGGAGAGGAGGCGGTGGGATAGAGAGAGCAGAATGCGAGAGAGGGTGGTCGCACACACGACGGCGTACAATAACGAACAAGACAGCCACACGCCCTGGTCAAGAGCGTGCCGGCGAGCTAACGACGTACGATCGACCACGAAACGGGGCAAACCAAACAGGGTGGTCGAGCGCGCGCCGGTGAGCTAGAAAGCGACTGCCACCAATGCTGGGTCACGCAAATAAAAACATCGGACCAAAGAAAAAGTTGTACTACCACCAGATCCGGCCAGAAGCCAACAGGGAAAAAAGAGGCTAACACAGCTCTAAATTCTACACAGCAGCAACGTCAATAAACTCGCCCTTGGAGTAGTAAGGTCGGATGAAAATACCTTGGTAGCGCACTGGTGGTCGTCTGGTGCTTGGAGGCGATGGAACGACGGGCGAAGGCGAGGGCGTGTGTTTTAATGTGAAGACGAGGAGGGAGCAGGTGAGACGGTACGGGAGGACGGTGTGGTAGTCTACTGGTAGTTATATACCGTGTGGAACCACACGCTGCACTAGGTGAGGGACTTTTAGGAGAAACCCTAAGGACCGGGACGAGGGCTATGTTGCGTGATCCCACGCCTTAAGTGATATCATGATATGAATTTGCCAAATTTAAATTTACATGTGTCAAAAAATTCCGAAACAATTGGTTGGGGTTCACAAGATGTCTGCTTACATTTCCTAAAAGTTTCATAACCCAATTAAACGTACACGCAGAGAGAAAAAAAAAAGACAAAATGATATGTGAATAGTGTCATTTTGTATTTTTGTCTTTTTTGACACTGTTTATGTCGGATTTGCCTTTTATTGAAATTTGGTTCTAAAAATTCTTGAAATCGTAAACACACGACTTGTAACCATCAACATATATTTTAGAACTTTTTGAAACTTAAAAATTTGAATGTTGAGAAGTGGTATCATACGAGGGGTGGGATCACTATATGTTGATTGTCTTTTAGGGTCTCGTCTTGTATGTTCCCAGTTATGGGGACGTATGGAAGAAGTTGGTGGTCGCTGGCGGTGAGCTGCATGTCAACCTTGGCTGTGTTGGTCACGCGGACGCCACTTTGATTTATGTGAGCTCCGGGTGAGAACCTTGCACCGACCTAGTTGGTGTCGGGGATGATGGGCCTCTCTCCTTGGAGGCATCGTTGAGAAGCTCCTGCACCACAAATGTCGGCTTTGTCTCCATGAGCTGGTGTTGTTTTGTTTTTGTCATCGCCGGGCGTTGCGTGACCCTGGGCCAACTTGGATGTCGGAGTGGTGGCTTCAATTTTTCACCTCCGTTGTGTTGAATTGAGGTGTTTAGGTGCCGGTTTTAATTGCTTGGGCGACTTAGTCGTCGTCTTGTGTGGGACGGTGCCTCGGGACAAGCATGGTGCATTATGTGTTGAATTGTTTTCAATGAGTTTTCCTTATAGACTGGCCAACTTTTGCCAATACTTTTTGCCTCGTTTTACAAAAAACGTGTATCTATGGGTTAAATCCGCCTCTTGAACTATATACAAATATAGTTGCATGTTGGCAATCCTTTTGCTAATATGTATGGATTTTATTTTCATGTGATATACGGCTTATTAAAATTCATGAGTGATGACGTTTATATTTGAATAGCTCCGAATTGTGCTCGTAGTTCCTTCGGGGAAAAAATGTATTATTGAGGCTAAGTTCAAATTAAACTTAGAGGATTTGTGTTCCAAAATATGTCGCTATCGTGGTAGGTACTAATTCAAACCGAGGTTAATTAGGCCTCGCTCAGCTTTTTCTTTTGCTGTCGTCATATCCTCGTGACGGAATCTTTTCAGTTGGCTTAGCTGTAATTCTGCGTTGCGATGTGACTTGAGGCACAAGTTAGCAGTCCGCTGCTCATTAATACCCAGAGTACTAGTGCATTGCAAATCCATTACACAAACCCATGGCGCATGTAAATTTCAAACAAAAAAACATGGCGCATGTAGATCGCACCGTGGATATTCATTAATTAAACTTGTTTCTACGTGTATCTTAACGTAACTGTGACATGATGATCAAGATTTAAATTCCACAAATTTTTTTTTTGGAAATTTATAAAAAAAAAACAAGAAAATCTATACTACAGATTTATTATTCAACACAAATCCAGCCTAACTTGGAAGACCTTGCATGACAATGCATGGAAACCAAATGTCAGTTAGGACACACTGACTGTAGACAAAGTGTGTTTTATCGATGTCTAGTGATGTTTTTTAGAAATGGGGTGAAGCCCCAGCCTCTGCATCACGAGGATGCATACGGCTATTTTATTACAGATTTTGAAGTTTCAGGTCCTCAAAAGTACACATCATGCGTCTGAAAGAGTGGCAATAAACACTAGCCAACGGAAAATCAAAAGAAAAACGAAACACTTATGCATCATTTAATCTATTGAAGATCTGCCAGCCAGCGAAGTTGGAGAAAGCTCTGGCGACCTCCTCAAGCCGGCCGCACCCAGTAGTCACCTCCGCCCGTTGCTCCATAGGGAGGAGGAAGGACCACGCACCAAGCAGGGACGTAGCCTTGAAGATAACCTGCAAGTAGTTCATGTGTTTTGTCTTGTTAAAAACCAGATCATTTCTACACGTCCACAGGGACCAAAGTATAGCACAAACGCCTACTCGTATACGTGCTTTATCATCTTTTTGCATCCTTCTCAGCCAATTCCCAAACATATTTGTGATATTAGCTGGTGGTGGTAAATTAAATGTGAATTCGATAATTCTCCAAATAAACCGTGCTAGAGGACAAGTTATAAACAAATGTTCAATTGACTCCGTTGAGTCACAGAACTCACATTTCGTACACCCCTTCCATTTTCTTTTAATCAAATTGTCTTTAGTAAGGATTACCTTCTTATAGACAAACCACATAAAGATCTTAATCTTTAGCGGTACTTTCAATTTCCAAATATACTTTCTCAAAAATACAGTATGATCATTAACCAAATCAAGATACATGGATTTAACTGAAAACGTCCCATTGGGGGTTAAGTTCCACACAAATCTATCCAACTCATTGGACAGTTCAACTTGCATTAGACGTTGAATCATGTGTGTCCAACGTACCCAATTATTTCCATTCAAAGTGCGCCTAAATTCAATATTTATAGGAGATGTCGAAAACACTTGTGTGATCAAAACATTTTTATGTCGCACTAGATTATAAAGAGAGGGGTATTGGATAGCAAGGGACGTATTCCCTAGCCAAATATCCTCCCAAAAGCGAGTGATCATGCCATTGCCTACAACGAAATGACCACGCGAGAAAAAATCTGCCTTTACCGCCATGAGGCCTTTCCAAAAGGGAGAATCCGTTGGGTGACTTGTCACCTGTGACAAGGTTTTATGTCTTAGGTACTTATTACGCAGAATTTCTTGCCACATACCTTCCTCATTCAACAACTTGTGAAGCCATTTACTCAGTAGACAGTTATTCTTAATATCAAAAACCTCTATACCCAAACCTCCCTGATCCTTTGGTCTACAAACAATGTTCCACTTAGTTAAGCGATACTTCTTTTTAGTACTATCACTATCCCAGAAAAAACGAGACCTATAAAAGTCCAATCTCTTGCGTACCCCTTTTGGTACTTGAAAGAAGGAAAACATGAACATCGGTAAACATGAACATCGATGTCTAGTGATGTTCATGCTAGATCGAGTATATATAGTTCGGTAGGCGGGAGGTGCAAGTCGATGGTTGTCACGTCTCTCTCTCCCCTTCTCCTTGTCGCCCCGCCACCACCGCCATCGCCACCTCACCGGAGATGGTGTGCCCCTCTCTACTACCACTCGCCGGAAGACGCAGATTCTCTCCATGTTGGTTTCATTGAATATGGCGCGGATGGGAGGCTCCTTGTCCTGAGCAAGTTCACGGAGAAGACCAGGGTCATTGATCTGAAACCATGACCGGAGTTCGCCGCGGGAGCGATGCTTTCGTTCGATCGGTACGTGGCGCTTGCCGGGCCGTCGATCGACATGAATGTTCGGCTCAGGTTGTCGACATGTTGCACGCCGTCCTTGGTACGTGTGTCTGTGAGGTGATCTGCCTCGGCTCGGCCCACAACAGAGATGCGAGCAAGATCCCGACAACGGTGGTTACGAGAGACAAGGAAGTGGCCCGGCGGCCCGGTACTATTGCGCGTGGGGTGGTGACATTGCGGCCCCGTTCCCTCGTCGCCCCACTTTCTCCACCTCTTCGCTGCGGGCAAACCAAAACTAGAGGGTCCTACCAAACAAGCGAGCGCAAACAAAAACTAGAATACCTCAAATCCAACCCGATTCGAACAGTATGACAACCCTAATCAATGAAAAAATAGAGGGTCCTCTATAAACATCCAAGTAACCTTTATTTTGGAGGCTCGGGGTGGAAATTTGGATATCTTTATCCTCTATATTTTTGTGCACAACACATTTCACATCGTGCTCAAACCATTTCATTCATCGTCTTGATCAATTACAAAGCATTCACATTTCACACCTTGTTATAATTTAATTTGCTAGACAAATTCTGACCATGGAAAAAGGAGTAAAGAATAATGGCATTAGATCATTTTATACTCGAACAATTCATATAAATTGCATACTTGATCTAGAAAACGATGTTGAGATATTTGTTAGATTGTACTCTTTGCTGATCTTTACTAAATACATATAAATATATAGATTATGCATTATAGAAAAACCATTCTAGAATAGACTATTGTTACAAGATACAATTACTATCTTTTCATGATATTCGATACAACAAAAAATAGACCAAATCTTATTTAGTAACATTGTCAGCTATGCCGTTTTAATATGCCAACAAATAGAAACTTATACTTGTAATGATGTAACATGTTAAAAGTAAGATAAGTAGAAAAAATTAGTAAAAATGCATTTACTTTGAATTCCCTACACCAGAAAGTATTGTCGTCGTCGGGCAGATTGATTCTTCGCCACGCCGTCGGTACGGTGATTCAGGAGGTAGCTTACCGTTGTCCGCTGTGAGGGTGCATGCACGCGCATCGATTAGCACGCGAATGCAGGAGAGAAAATCGTATCAACTGTAGCAGATGGGAAATCCCCCACCTTCCTGCCGTGGGGTGGGTCGCCGAATCGCTGTATCCACTGCACACTGCACGGGTCCGTGGCCGTGGGTATTTTAGCGGGCAAGGTTCCAGCCCTCGCGATGTGAGTGGGGCCAGCGTGCCAGCGAGCGGCACAATTCTCCCTTACCGCTAAACTTGCCCCTCAAGAATTGGTAGATGTGAAAAAAAATGGAGAGTGCGCACACTAAAATTAAAATATCGCACTGTGAATTTTGTTGTCAAATGAATAATAAGAGTGATCGATTCACAATATTAATTTAATATGTACAGTATATTTTATACTTGCCATCCTAATGAAAGGTTTTTTCTATTTGTAAATAAAAAATACTCCCTCCGTTCCAAAAGTGGATGTATTTAGACAAGAAACATGTCTACATACATTCAATTTTAATTAAACTTAAGACAGTTATTTTAAGACGGAGGGACCATAAAATGATGTGTCAAATTTGTATGTACTCTGAGTATATATATACTAAAGCATGTCATGATACATATAAATTTAGACAAAATTGTGACATTCCTTTGTGGACGGAGGGAATATAAGCTAATCTTTTTTTATTACAAACATATATCACAAATCTAGACATTATATAGTACCAAAAGAGCCAAAAGCCCAAGATGGCCTAACAAGCATAAATGTATACGGGGTGTCAAATATATTCCAAATATTCTGGGTGGGACACGGCTGCCTACCCACCATCTAGAGGGCTCACGACGAGCGGGTTTGGCAAGCCGATAGTGGGGCCCGCAAGAAGCATTTCTATAATGCAATGTATTTTCAAATTTCACAAAACATATAGATAATCGTAAAAAAATGCGGCAGACCGTCATAGGTTGAGTATCAAAAATACTCGGCTAAAATGCAAAAATATTTGGCACTCTCTTTGTTTGATTACGCCATGTCTGCATCACATTCTCTGCTGAGTGTGTCCGCCGATGACTTGGTAAACTTGCCTAGTGTCGAATACTACTCCCTCCGTATCAAAATATAAGATGTTTTAGCACAAATATGTCAGATGCATGTAGACATTCAAGGTTCATTGTCGAGGAGTGACTCCCACGTAACAGGGGTAGTCTCGCCCTGAAGAGAGGTTTGAAGGAGGGACTGAACACGGAGGTCTATTGAAATCTATAGTCAATTAGCTACTATCGTCACAAAACAACACACACTTTTTGTCAACAAAGAGGGACCTCTCCACTTCTAATATGTCTAAAAAAGTATAAATACAAATGAACAAAAATATCCACAATACAAAATGCAACTATAACATATTTTTTGACTCGTACACTTTGAAAGTATCTACATATTTAATTATGCTCAATACATTTTTATTTTATTAAATGGCAGGTACTAATGATAACAAGCACATTGCATAAGACCATATCAGATAATTAAATTTAAATATGCAAACATACTAGAATCCTCCCCACTTATATTCACAAGTGATAATTCAAACATTGTTGTTTCATATATCAAGTACAAATCATGCACACTTTGTTAAATTTTGAATTGCTAGACAACTTTGACCATGAAAAAAATGAGTAAACAATAGTGTTATTGGTTCAGTTTATACTCTAACAAATTTTATAAAGATTCTTACTTACTCGATCTAGAACCTATATCGAGATATTTGTTAGATTGTACTCTTTGCTATTGTCTACAATAAATATGTATGAATTAAATATATTATTCATTATAGAAAACCAGTTCAAAATAGACTATTGTTACACGAAAACCAAGCATAAATAACATTGAGTATAACAAAAATAATGATATTCATAGAAAACTTAGATCATGCATTAGACGTATAAATAATGATCTTCGGTACAACAACAAAAATACATCAAATAATATTTGGTTGCCAGTTATGTGGTTAAAGTATGCCAACATACAGAAACTTATACAAGTAATATTGTAACATGCTAAATATAAGATAAGTATAAAAATTTAGTAAAAAATATATTTATTTCCATACATGCCAACATACACTTTAATCCACTTTAATGCTGAAGTACCTTCACTTGAGGCTGGATCTGCCTTGCTGACGAACGAGCGCAGGGGCAGGACGATCTCCTCGAACGCGAGAGCAGTGATTAGGACGGAGAGGAGGCGGTGGGATAGAGAGAGCAGAATGCGAGAGAGGGTGGTCGCACACACGACGGCGTACAATAACGAACAAGACAGCCACACGCCCTGGTCAAGAGCGTGCCGGCGAGCTAACGACGTACGATCGACCACGAAACGGGGCAAACCAAACAGGGTGGTCGAGCGCGCGCCGGTGAGCTAGAAAGCGACTGCCACCAATGCTGGGTCACGCAAATAAAAACATCGGACCAAAGAAAAAGTTGTACTACCACCAGATCCGGCCAGAAGCCAACAGGGAAAAAAGAGGCTAACACAGCTCTAAATTCTACACAGCAGCAACGTCAATAAACTCGCCCTTGGAGTAGTAAGGTCGGATGAAAATACCTTGGTAGCGCACTGGTGGTCGTCTGGTGCTTGGAGGCGATGGAACGACGGGCGAAGGCGAGGGCGTGTGTTTTAATGTGAAGACGAGGAGGGAGCAGGTGAGACGGTACGGGAGGACGGTGTGGTAGTCTACTGGTAGTTATATACCGTGTGGAACCACACGCTGCACTAGGTGAGGGACTTTTAGGAGAAACCCTAAGGACCGGGACGAGGGCTATGTTGCGTGATCCCACGCCTTAAGTGATATCATGATATGAATTTGCCAAATTTAAATTTACATGTGTCAAAAAATTCCGAAACAATTGGTTGGGGTTCACAAGATGTCTGCTTACATTTCCTAAAAGTTTCATAACCCAATTAAACGTACACGCAGAGAGAAAAAAAAAAGACAAAATGATATGTGAATAGTGTCATTTTGTATTTTTGTCTTTTTTGACACTGTTTATGTCGGATTTGCCTTTTATTGAAATTTGGTTCTAAAAATTCTTGAAATCGTAAACACACGACTTGTAACCATCAACATATATTTTAGAACTTTTTGAAACTTAAAAATTTGAATGTTGAGAAGTGGTATCATACGAGGGGTGGGATCACTATATGTTGATTGTCTTTTAGGGTCTCGTCTTGTATGTTCCCAGTTATGGGGACGTATGGAAGAAGTTGGTGGTCGCTGGCGGTGAGCTGCATGTCAACCTTGGCTGTGTTGGTCACGCGGACGCCACTTTGATTTATGTGAGCTCCGGGTGAGAACCTTGCACCGACCTAGTTGGTGTCGGGGATGATGGGCCTCTCTCCTTGGAGGCATCGTTGAGAAGCTCCTGCACCACAAATGTCGGCTTTGTCTCCATGAGCTGGTGTTGTTTTGTTTTTGTCATCGCCGGGCGTTGCGTGACCCTGGGCCAACTTGGATGTCGGAGTGGTGGCTTCAATTTTTCACCTCCGTTGTGTTGAATTGAGGTGTTTAGGTGCCGGTTTTAATTGCTTGGGCGACTTAGTCGTCGTCTTGTGTGGGACGGTGCCTCGGGACAAGCATGGTGCATTATGTGTTGAATTGTTTTCAATGAGTTTTCCTTATAGACTGGCCAACTTTTGCCAATACTTTTTGCCTCGTTTTACAAAAAACGTGTATCTATGGGTTAAATCCGCCTCTTGAACTATATACAAATATAGTTGCATGTTGGCAATCCTTTTGCTAATATGTATGGATTTTATTTTCATGTGATATACGGCTTATTAAAATTCATGAGTGATGACGTTTATATTTGAATAGCTCCGAATTGTGCTCGTAGTTCCTTCGGGGAAAAAATGTATTATTGAGGCTAAGTTCAAATTAAACTTAGAGGATTTGTGTTCCAAAATATGTCGCTATCGTGGTAGGTACTAATTCAAACCGAGGTTAATTAGGCCTCGCTCAGCTTTTTCTTTTGCTGTCGTCATATCCTCGTGACGGAATCTTTTCAGTTGGCTTAGCTGTAATTCTGCGTTGCGATGTGACTTGAGGCACAAGTTAGCAGTCCGCTGCTCATTAATACCCAGAGTACTAGTGCATTGCAAATCCATTACACAAACCCATGGCGCATGTAAATTTCAAACAAAAAAACATGGCGCATGTAGATCGCACCGTGGATATTCATTAATTAAACTTGTTTCTACGTGTATCTTAACGTAACTGTGACATGATGATCAAGATTTAAATTCCACAAATTTTTTTTTTGGAAATTTATAAAAAAAAAACAAGAAAATCTATACTACAGATTTATTATTCAACACAAATCCAGCCTAACTTGGAAGACCTTGCATGACAATGCATGGAAACCAAATGTCAGTTAGGACACACTGACTGTAGACAAAGTGTGTTTTATCGATGTCTAGTGATGTTTTTTAGAAATGGGGTGAAGCCCCAGCCTCTGCATCACGAGGATGCATACGGCTATTTTATTACAGATTTTGAAGTTTCAGGTCCTCAAAAGTACACATCATGCGTCTGAAAGAGTGGCAATAAACACTAGCCAACGGAAAATCAAAAGAAAAACGAAACACTTATGCATCATTTAATCTATTGAAGATCTGCCAGCCAGCGAAGTTGGAGAAAGCTCTGGCGACCTCCTCAAGCCGGCCGCACCCAGTAGTCACCTCCGCCCGTTGCTCCATAGGGAGGAGGAAGGACCACGCACCAAGCAGGGACGTAGCCTTGAAGATAACCTGCAAGTAGTTCATGTGTTTTGTCTTGTTAAAAACCAGATCATTTCTACACGTCCACAGGGACCAAAGTATAGCACAAACGCCTACTCGTATACGTGCTTTATCATCTTTTTGCATCCTTCTCAGCCAATTCCCAAACATATTTGTGATATTAGCTGGTGGTGGTAAATTAAATGTGAATTCGATAATTCTCCAAATAAACCGTGCTAGAGGACAAGTTATAAACAAATGTTCAATTGACTCCGTTGAGTCACAGAACTCACATTTCGTACACCCCTTCCATTTTCTTTTAATCAAATTGTCTTTAGTAAGGATTACCTTCTTATAGACAAACCACATAAAGATCTTAATCTTTAGCGGTACTTTCAATTTCCAAATATACTTTCTCAAAAATACAGTATGATCATTAACCAAATCAAGATACATGGATTTAACTGAAAACGTCCCATTGGGGGTTAAGTTCCACACAAATCTATCCAACTCATTGGACAGTTCAACTTGCATTAGACGTTGAATCATGTGTGTCCAACGTACCCAATTATTTCCATTCAAAGTGCGCCTAAATTCAATATTTATAGGAGATGTCGAAAACACTTGTGTGATCAAAACATTTTTATGTCGCACTAGATTATAAAGAGAGGGGTATTGGATAGCAAGGGACGTATTCCCTAGCCAAATATCCTCCCAAAAGCGAGTGATCATGCCATTGCCTACAACGAAATGACCACGCGAGAAAAAATCTGCCTTTACCGCCATGAGGCCTTTCCAAAAGGGAGAATCCGTTGGGTGACTTGTCACCTGTGACAAGGTTTTATGTCTTAGGTACTTATTACGCAGAATTTCTTGCCACATACCTTCCTCATTCAACAACTTGTGAAGCCATTTACTCAGTAGACAGTTATTCTTAATATCAAAAACCTCTATACCCAAACCTCCCTGATCCTTTGGTCTACAAACAATGTTCCACTTAGTTAAGCGATACTTCTTTTTAGTACTATCACTATCCCAGAAAAAACGAGACCTATAAAAGTCCAATCTCTTGCGTACCCCTTTTGGTACTTGAAAGAAGGAAAACATGAACATCGGTAAACATGAACATCGATGTCTAGTGATGTTCATGCTAGATCGAGTATATATAGTTCGGTAGGCGGGAGGTGCAAGTCGATGGTTGTCACGTCTCTCTCTCCCCTTCTCCTTGTCGCCCCGCCACCACCGCCATCGCCACCTCACCGGAGATGGTGTGCCCCTCTCTACTACCACTCGCCGGAAGACGCAGATTCTCTCCATGTTGGTTTCATTGAATATGGCGCGGATGGGAGGCTCCTTGTCCTGAGCAAGTTCACGGAGAAGACCAGGGTCATTGATCTGAAACCATGACCGGAGTTCGCCGCGGGAGCGATGCTTTCGTTCGATCGGTACGTGGCGCTTGCCGGGCCGTCGATCGACATGAATGTTCGGCTCAGGTTGTCGACATGTTGCACGCCGTCCTTGGTACGTGTGTCTGTGAGGTGATCTGCCTCGGCTCGGCCCACAACAGAGATGCGAGCAAGATCCCGACAACGGTGGTTACGAGAGACAAGGAAGTGGCCCGGCGGCCCGGTACTATTGCGCGTGGGGTGGTGACATTGCGGCCCCGTTCCCTCGTCGCCCCACTTTCTCCACCTCTTCGCTGCGGGCAAACCAAAACTAGAGGGTCCTACCAAACAAGCGAGCGCAAACAAAAACTAGAATACCTCAAATCCAACCCGATTCGAACAGTATGACAACCCTAATCAATGAAAAAATAGAGGGTCCTCTATAAACATCCAAGTAACCTTTATTTTGGAGGCTCGGGGTGGAAATTTGGATATCTTTATCCTCTATATTTTTGTGCACAACACATTTCACATCGTGCTCAAACCATTTCATTCATCGTCTTGATCAATTACAAAGCATTCACATTTCACACCTTGTTATAATTTAATTTGCTAGACAAATTCTGACCATGGAAAAAGGAGTAAAGAATAATGGCATTAGATCATTTTATACTCGAACAATTCATATAAATTGCATACTTGATCTAGAAAACGATGTTGAGATATTTGTTAGATTGTACTCTTTGCTGATCTTTACTAAATACATATAAATATATAGATTATGCATTATAGAAAAACCATTCTAGAATAGACTATTGTTACAAGATACAATTACTATCTTTTCATGATATTCGATACAACAAAAAATAGACCAAATCTTATTTAGTAACATTGTCAGCTATGCCGTTTTAATATGCCAACAAATAGAAACTTATACTTGTAATGATGTAACATGTTAAAAGTAAGATAAGTAGAAAAAATTAGTAAAAATGCATTTACTTTGAATTCCCTACACCAGAAAGTATTGTCGTCGTCGGGCAGATTGATTCTTCGCCACGCCGTCGGTACGGTGATTCAGGAGGTAGCTTACCGTTGTCCGCTGTGAGGGTGCATGCACGCGCATCGATTAGCACGCGAATGCAGGAGAGAAAATCGTATCAACTGTAGCAGATGGGAAATCCCCCACCTTCCTGCCGTGGGGTGGGTCGCCGAATCGCTGTATCCACTGCACACTGCACGGGTCCGTGGCCGTGGGTATTTTAGCGGGCAAGGTTCCAGCCCTCGCGATGTGAGTGGGGCCAGCGTGCCAGCGAGCGGCACAATTCTCCCTTACCGCTAAACTTGCCCCTCAAGAATTGGTAGATGTGAAAAAAAATGGAGAGTGCGCACACTAAAATTAAAATATCGCACTGTGAATTTTGTTGTCAAATGAATAATAAGAGTGATCGATTCACAATATTAATTTAATATGTACAGTATATTTTATACTTGCCATCCTAATGAAAGGTTTTTTCTATTTGTAAATAAAAAATACTCCCTCCGTTCCAAAAGTGGATGTATTTAGACAAGAAACATGTCTACATACATTCAATTTTAATTAAACTTAAGACAGTTATTTTAAGACGGGGGGACCATAAAATGATGTGTCAAATTTGTATGTACTCTGAGTATATATATACTAAAGCATGTCATGATACATATAAATTTAGACAAAATTGTGACATTCCTTTGTGGACGGAGGGAATATAAGCTAATCTTTTTTTATTACAAACATATATCACAAATCTAGACATTATATAGTACCAAAAGAGCCAAAAGCCCAAGATGGCCTAACAAGCATAAATGTATACGGGGTGTCAAATATATTCCAAATATTCTGGGTGGGACACGGCTGCCTACCCACCATCTAGAGGGCTCACGACGAGCGGGTTTGGCAAGCCGATAGTGGGGCCCGCAAGAAGCATTTCTATAATGCAATGTATTTTCAAATTTCACAAAACATATAGATAATCGTAAAAAAATGCGGCAGACCGTCATAGGTTGAGTATCAAAAATACTCGGCTAAAATGCAAAAATATTTGGCACTCTCTTTGTTTGATTACGCCATGTCTGCATCACATTCTCTGCTGAGTGTGTCCGCCGATGACTTGGTAAACTTGCCTAGTGTCGAATACTACTCCCTCCGTATCAAAATATAAGATGTTTTAGCACAAATATGTCAGATGCATGTAGACATTCAAGGTTCATTGTCGAGGAGTGACTCCCACGTAACAGGGGTAGTCTCGCCCTGAAGAGAGGTTTGAAGGAGGGACTGAACACGGAGGTCTATTGAAATCTATAGTCAATTAGCTACTATCGTCACAAAACAACACACACTTTTTGTCAACAAAGAGGGACCTCTCCACTTCTAATATGTCTAAAAAAGTATAAATACAAATGAACAAAAATATCCACAATACAAAATGCAACTATAACATATTTTTTGACTCGTACACTTTGAAAGTATCTACATATTTAATTATGCTCAATACATTTTTATTTTATTAAATGGCAGGTACTAATGATAACAAGCACATTGCATAAGACCATATCAGATAATTAAATTTAAATATGCAAACATACTAGAATCCTCCCCACTTATATTCACAAGTGATAATTCAAACATTGTTGTTTCATATATCAAGTACAAATCATGCACACTTTGTTAAATTTTGAATTGCTAGACAACTTTGACCATGAAAAAAATGAGTAAACAATAGTGTTATTGGTTCAGTTTATACTCTAACAAATTTTATAAAGATTCTTACTTACTCGATCTAGAACCTATATCGAGATATTTGTTAGATTGTACTCTTTGCTATTGTCTACAATAAATATGTATGAATTAAATATATTATTCATTATAGAAAACCAGTTCAAAATAGACTATTGTTACACGAAAACCAAGCATAAATAACATTGAGTATAACAAAAATAATGATATTCATAGAAAACTTAGATCATGCATTAGACGTATAAATAATGATCTTCGGTACAACAACAAAAATACATCAAATAATATTTGGTTGCCAGTTATGTGGTTAAAGTATGCCAACATACAGAAACTTATACAAGTAATATTGTAACATGCTAAATATAAGATAAGTATAAAAATTTAGTAAAAAATATATTTATTTCCATACATGCCAACATACACTTTAATCCACTTTAATGCTGAAGTACCTTCACTTGAGGCTGGATCTGCCTTGCTGACGAACGAGCGCAGGGGCAGGACGATCTCCTCGAACGCGAGAGCAGTGATTAGGATGGAGAGGAGGCGGTGGGATAGAGAGAGCAGAATGCGAGAGAGGGTGGTCGCACACACGACGGCGTACAATAACGAACAAGACAGCCACACGCCCTGGTCAAGAGCGTGCCGGCGAGCTAACGACGTACGATCGACCACGAAACGGGGCAAACCAAACAGGGTGGTCGAGCGCGCGCCGGTGAGCTAGAAAGCGACTGCCACCAATGCTGGGTCACGCAAATAAAAACATCGGACCAAAGAAAAAGTTGTACTACCACCAGATCCGGCCAGAAGCCAACAGGGAAAAAAGAGGCTAACACAGCTCTAAATTCTACACAGCAGCAACGTCAATAAACTCGCCCTTGGAGTAGTAAGGTCGGATGAAAATACCTTGGTAGCGCACTGGTGGTCGTCTGGTGCTTGGAGGCGATGGAACGACGGGCGAAGGCGAGGGCGTGTGTTTTAATGTGAAGACGAGGAGGGAGCAGGTGAGACGGTACGGGAGGACGGTGTGGTAGTCTACTGGTAGTTATATACCGTGTGGAACCACACGCTGCACTAGGTGAGGGACTTTTAGGAGAAACCCTAAGGACCGGGACGAGGGCTATGTTGCGTGATCCCACGCCTTAAGTGATATCATGATATGAATTTGCCAAATTTAAATTTACATGTGTCAAAAAATTCCGAAACAATTGGTTGGGGTTCACAAGATGTCTGCTTACATTTCCTAAAAGTTTCATAACCCAATTAAACGTACACGCAGAGAGAAAAAAAAAAGACAAAATGATATGTGAATAGTGTCATTTTGTATTTTTGTCTTTTTTGACACTGTTTATGTCGGATTTGCCTTTTATTGAAATTTGGTTCTAAAAATTCTTGAAATCGTAAACACACGACTTGTAACCATCAACATATATTTTAGAACTTTTTGAAACTTAAAAATTTGAATGTTGAGAAGTGGTATCATACGAGGGGTGGGATCACTATATGTTGATTGTCTTTTAGGGTCTCGTCTTGTATGTTCCCAGTTATGGGGACGTATGGAAGAAGTTGGTGGTCGCTGGCGGTGAGCTGCATGTCAACCTTGGCTGTGTTGGTCACGCGGACGCCACTTTGATTTATGTGAGCTCCGGGTGAGAACCTTGCACCGACCTAGTTGGTGTCGGGGATGATGGGCCTCTCTCCTTGGAGGCATCGTTGAGAAGCTCCTGCACCACAAATGTCGGCTTTGTCTCCATGAGCTGGTGTTGTTTTGTTTTTGTCATCGCCGGGCGTTGCGTGACCCTGGGCCAACTTGGATGTCGGAGTGGTGGCTTCAATTTTTCACCTCCGTTGTGTTGAATTGAGGTGTTTAGGTGCCGGTTTTAATTGCTTGGGCGACTTAGTCGTCGTCTTGTGTGGGACGGTGCCTCGGGACAAGCATGGTGCATTATGTGTTGAATTGTTTTCAATGAGTTTTCCTTATAGACTGGCCAACTTTTGCCAATACTTTTTGCCTCGTTTTACAAAAAACGTGTATCTATGGGTTAAATCCGCCTCTTGAACTATATACAAATATAGTTGCATGTTGGCAATCCTTTTGCTAATATGTATGGATTTTATTTTCATGTGATATACGGCTTATTAAAATTCATGAGTGATGACGTTTATATTTGAATAGCTCCGAATTGTGCTCGTAGTTCCTTCGGGGAAAAAATGTATTATTGAGGCTAAGTTCAAATTAAACTTAGAGGATTTGTGTTCCAAAATATGTCGCTATCGTGGTAGGTACTAATTCAAACCGAGGTTAATTAGGCCTCGCTCAGCTTTTTCTTTTGCTGTCGTCATATCCTCGTGACGGAATCTTTTCAGTTGGCTTAGCTGTAATTCTGCGTTGCGATGTGACTTGAGGCACAAGTTAGCAGTCCGCTGCTCATTAATACCCAGAGTACTAGTGCATTGCAAATCCATTACACAAACCCATGGCGCATGTAAATTTCAAACAAAAAAACATGGCGCATGTAGATCGCACCGTGGATATTCATTAATTAAACTTGTTTCTACGTGTATCTTAACGTAACTGTGACATGATGATCAAGATTTAAATTCCACAATTTTTTTTTTTGGAAATTTATAAAAAAAAAACAAGAAAATCTATACTACAGATTTATTATTCAACACAAATCCAGCCTAACTTGGAAGACCTTGCATGACAATGCATGGAAACCAAATGTCAGTTAGGAGTTAGGACACACTGACTGTAGACAAAGTGTGTTTTATCGATGTCTAGTGATGTTCATGCTAGATCGAGTATATATAGTTCGGTAGGCGGGAGGTGCAAGTCGATGGTTGTCACGTCTCTCTCTCCCCTTCTCCTTGTCGCCCCGCCACCACCGCCATCGCCACCTCACCGGAGATGGTGTGCCCCTCTCTACTACCACTCGCCGGAAGACGCAGATTCTCTCCATGTTGGTTTCATTGAATATGGCGCGGATGGGAGGCTCCTTGTCCTGAGCAAGTTCACGGAGAAGACCAGGGTCATTGATCTGAAACCATGACCGGAGTTCGCCGCGGGAGCGATGCTTTCGTTCGATCGGTACGTGGCGCTTGCCGGGCCGTCGATCGACATGAATGTTCGGCTCAGGTTGTCGACATGTTGCACGCCGTCCTTGGTACGTGTGTCTGTGAGGTGATCTGCCTCGGCTCGGCCCACAACAGAGATGCGAGCAAGATCCCGACAACGGTGGTTACGAGAGACAAGGAAGTGGCCCGGCGGCCCGGTACTATTGCGCGTGGGGTGGTGACATTGCGGCCCCGTTCCCTCGTCGCCCCACTTTCTCCACCTCTTCGCTGCGGGCAAACCAAAACTAGAGGGTCCTACCAAACAAGCGAGCGCAAACAAAAACTAGAATACCTCAAATCCAACCCGATTCGAACAGTATGACAACCCTAATCAATGAAAAAATAGAGGGTCCTCTATAAACATCCAAGTAACCTTTATTTTGGAGGCTCGGGGTGGAAATTTGGATATCTTTATCCTCTATATTTTTGTGCACAACACATTTCACATCGTGCTCAAACCATTTCATTCATCGTCTTGATCAATTACAAAGCATTCACATTTCACACCTTGTTATAATTTAATTTGCTAGACAAATTCTGACCATGGAAAAAGGAGTAAAGAATAATGGCATTAGATCATTTTATACTCGAACAATTCATATAAATTGCATACTTGATCTAGAAAACGATGTTGAGATATTTGTTAGATTGTACTCTTTGCTGATCTTTACTAAATACATATAAATATATAGATTATGCATTATAGAAAAACCATTCTAGAATAGACTATTGTTACAAGATACAATTACTATCTTTTCATGATATTCGATACAACAAAAAATAGACCAAATCTTATTTAGTAACATTGTCAGCTATGCCGTTTTAATATGCCAACAAATAGAAACTTATACTTGTAATGATGTAACATGTTAAAAGTAAGATAAGTAGAAAAAATTAGTAAAAATGCATTTACTTTGAATTCCCTACACCAGAAAGTATTGTCGTCGTCGGGCAGATTGATTCTTCGCCACGCCGTCGGTACGGTGATTCAGGAGGTAGCTTACCGTTGTCCGCTGTGAGGGTGCATGCACGCGCATCGATTAGCACGCGAATGCAGGAGAGAAAATCGTATCAACTGTAGCAGATGGGAAATCCCCCACCTTCCTGCCGTGGGGTGGGTCGCCGAATCGCTGTATCCACTGCACACTGCACGGGTCCGTGGCCGTGGGTATTTTAGCGGGCAAGGTTCCAGCCCTCGCGATGTGAGTGGGGCCAGCGTGCCAGCGAGCGGCACAATTCTCCCTTACCGCTAAACTTGCCCCTCAAGAATTGGTAGATGTGAAAAAAATGGAGAGTGCGCACACTAAAATTAAAATATCGCACTGTGAATTTTGTTGTCAAATGAATAATAAGAGTGATCGATTCACAATATTAATTTAATATGTACAGTATATTTTATACTTGCCATCCTAATGAAAGGTTTTTTCTATTTGTAAATAAAAAATACTCCCTCCGTTCCAAAAGTGGATGTATTTAGACAAGAAACATGTCTACATACATTCAATTTTAATTAAACTTAAGACAGTTATTTTAAGACGGAGGGACCATAAAATGATGTGTCAAATTTGTATGTACTCTGAGTATATATATACTAAAGCATGTCATGATACATATAAATTTAGACAAAATTGTGACATTCCTTTGTGGACGGAGGGAATATAAGCTAATCTTTTTTTATTACAAACATATATCACAAATCTAGACATTATATAGTACCAAAAGAGCCAAAAGCCCAAGATGGCCTAACAAGCATAAATGTATACGGGGTGTCAAATATATTCCAAATATTCTGGGTGGGACACGGCTGCCTACCCACCATCTAGAGGGCTCACGACGAGCGGGTTTGGCAAGCCGATAGTGGGGCCCGCAAGAAGCATTTCTATAATGCAATGTATTTTCAAATTTCACAAAACATATAGATAATCGTAAAAAAATGCGGCAGACCGTCATAGGTTGAGTATCAAAAATACTCGGCTAAAATGCAAAAATATTTGGCACTCTCTTTGTTTGATTACGCCATGTCTGCATCACATTCTCTGCTGAGTGTGTCCGCCGATGACTTGGTAAACTTGCCTAGTGTCGAATACTACTCCCTCCGTATCAAAATATAAGATGTTTTAGCACAAATATGTCAGATGCATGTAGACATTCAAGGTTCATTGTCGAGGAGTGACTCCCACGTAACAGGGGTAGTCTCGCCCTGAAGAGAGGTTTGAAGGAGGGACTGAACACGGAGGTCTATTGAAATCTATAGTCAATTAGCTACTATCGTCACAAAACAACACACACTTTTTGTCAACAAAGAGGGACCTCTCCACTTCTAATATGTCTAAAAAAGTATAAATACAAATGAACAAAAATATCCACAATACAAAATGCAACTATAACATATTTTTTGACTCGTACACTTTGAAAGTATCTACATATTTAATTATGCTCAATACATTTTTATTTTATTAAATGGCAGGTACTAATGATAACAAGCACATTGCATAAGACCATATCAGATAATTAAATTTAAATATGCAAACATACTAGAATCCTCCCCACTTATATTCACAAGTGATAATTCAAACATTGTTGTTTCATATATCAAGTACAAATCATGCACACTTTGTTAAATTTTGAATTGCTAGACAACTTTGACCATGAAAAAAATGAGTAAACAATAGTGTTATTGGTTCAGTTTATACTCTAACAAATTTTATAAAGATTCTTACTTACTCGATCTAGAACCTATATCGAGATATTTGTTAGATTGTACTCTTTGCTATTGTCTACAATAAATATGTATGAATTAAATATATTATTCATTATAGAAAACCAGTTCAAAATAGACTATTGTTACACGAAAACCAAGCATAAATAACATTGAGTATAACAAAAATAATGATATTCATAGAAAACTTAGATCATGCATTAGACGTATAAATAATGATCTTCGGTACAACAACAAAAATACATCAAATAATATTTGGTTGCCAGTTATGTGGTTAAAGTATGCCAACATACAGAAACTTATACAAGTAATATTGTAACATGCTAAATATAAGATAAGTATAAAAATTTAGTAAAAAATATATTTATTTCCATACATGCCAACATACACTTTAATCCACTTTAATGCTGAAGTACCTTCACTTGAGGCTGGATCTGCCTTGCTGACGAACGAGCGCAGGGGCAGGACGATCTCCTCGAACGCGAGAGCAGTGATTAGGATGGAGAGGAGGCGGTGGGATAGAGAGAGCAGAATGCGAGAGAGGGTGGTCGCACACACGACGGCGTACAATAACGAACAAGACAGCCACACGCCCTGGTCAAGAGCGTGCCGGCGAGCTAACGACGTACGATCGACCACGAAACGGGGCAAACCAAACAGGGTGGTCGAGCGCGCGCCGGTGAGCTAGAAAGCGACTGCCACCAATGCTGGGTCACGCAAATAAAAACATCGGACCAAAGAAAAAGTTGTACTACCACCAGATCCGGCCAGAAGCCAACAGGGAAAAAAGAGGCTAACACAGCTCTAAATTCTACACAGCAGCAACGTCAATAAACTCGCCCTTGGAGTAGTAAGGTCGGATGAAAATACCTTGGTAGCGCACTGGTGGTCGTCTGGTGCTTGGAGGCGATGGAACGACGGGCGAAGGCGAGGGCGTGTGTTTTAATGTGAAGACGAGGAGGGAGCAGGTGAGACGGTACGGGAGGACGGTGTGGTAGTCTACTGGTAGTTATATACCGTGTGGAACCACACGCTGCACTAGGTGAGGGACTTTTAGGAGAAACCCTAAGGACCGGGACGAGGGCTATGTTGCGTGATCCCACGCCTTAAGTGATATCATGATATGAATTTGCCAAATTTAAATTTACATGTGTCAAAAAATTCCGAAACAATTGGTTGGGGTTCACAAGATGTCTGCTTACATTTCCTAAAAGTTTCATAACCCAATTAAACGTACACGCAGAGAGAAAAAAAAAAGACAAAATGATATGTGAATAGTGTCATTTTGTATTTTTGTCTTTTTTGACACTGTTTATGTCGGATTTGCCTTTTATTGAAATTTGGTTCTAAAAATTCTTGAAATCGTAAACACACGACTTGTAACCATCAACATATATTTTAGAACTTTTTGAAACTTAAAAATTTGAATGTTGAGAAGTGGTATCATACGAGGGGTGGGATCACTATATGTTGATTGTCTTTTAGGGTCTCGTCTTGTATGTTCCCAGTTATGGGGACGTATGGAAGAAGTTGGTGGTCGCTGGCGGTGAGCTGCATGTCAACCTTGGCTGTGTTGGTCACGCGGACGCCACTTTGATTTATGTGAGCTCCGGGTGAGAACCTTGCACCGACCTAGTTGGTGTCGGGGATGATGGGCCTCTCTCCTTGGAGGCATCGTTGAGAAGCTCCTGCACCACAAATGTCGGCTTTGTCTCCATGAGCTGGTGTTGTTTTGTTTTTGTCATCGCCGGGCGTTGCGTGACCCTGGGCCAACTTGGATGTCGGAGTGGTGGCTTCAATTTTTCACCTCCGTTGTGTTGAATTGAGGTGTTTAGGTGCCGGTTTTAATTGCTTGGGCGACTTAGTCGTCGTCTTGTGTGGGACGGTGCCTCGGGACAAGCATGGTGCATTATGTGTTGAATTGTTTTCAATGAGTTTTCCTTATAGACTGGCCAACTTTTGCCAATACTTTTTGCCTCGTTTTACAAAAAACGTGTATCTATGGGTTAAATCCGCCTCTTGAACTATATACAAATATAGTTGCATGTTGGCAATCCTTTTGCTAATATGTATGGATTTTATTTTCATGTGATATACGGCTTATTAAAATTCATGAGTGATGACGTTTATATTTGAATAGCTCCGAATTGTGCTCGTAGTTCCTTCGGGGAAAAAATGTATTATTGAGGCTAAGTTCAAATTAAACTTAGAGGATTTGTGTTCCAAAATATGTCGCTATCGTGGTAGGTACTAATTCAAACCGAGGTTAATTAGGCCTCGCTCAGCTTTTTCTTTTGCTGTCGTCATATCCTCGTGACGGAATCTTTTCAGTTGGCTTAGCTGTAATTCTGCGTTGCGATGTGACTTGAGGCACAAGTTAGCAGTCCGCTGCTCATTAATACCCAGAGTACTAGTGCATTGCAAATCCATTACACAAACCCATGGCGCATGTAAATTTCAAACAAAAAAACATGGCGCATGTAGATCGCACCGTGGATATTCATTAATTAAACTTGTTTCTACGTGTATCTTAACGTAACTGTGACATGATGATCAAGATTTAAATTCCACAATTTTTTTTTTTGGAAATTTATAAAAAAAAACAAGAAAATCTATACTACAGATTTATTATTCAACACAAATCCAGCCTAACTTGGAAGACCTTGCATGACAATGCATGGAAACCAAATGTCAGTTAGGACACACTGACTGTAGACAAAGTGTGTTTTATCGATGTCTAGTGATGTTTTTTAGAAATGGGGTGAAGCCCCAGCCTCTGCATCACGAGGATGCATACGGCTATTTTATTACAGATTTTGAAGTTTCAGGTCCTCAAAAGTACACATCATGCGTCTGAAAGAGTGGCAATAAACACTAGCCAACGGAAAATCAAAAGAAAAACGAAACACTTATGCATCATTTAATCTATTGAAGATCTGCCAGCCAGCGAAGTTGGAGAAAGCTCTGGCGACCTCCTCAAGCCGGCCGCACCCAGTAGTCACCTCCGCCCGTTGCTCCATAGGGAGGAGGAAGGACCACGCACCAAGCAGGGACGTAGCCTTGAAGATAACCTGCAAGTAGTTCATGTGTTTTGTCTTGTTAAAAACCAGATCATTTCTACACGTCCACAGGGACCAAAGTATAGCACAAACGCCTACTCGTATACGTGCTTTATCATCTTTTTGCATCCTTCTCAGCCAATTCCCAAACATATTTGTGATATTAGCTGGTGGTGGTAAATTAAATGTGAAGACCAGGGTCATTGATCTGAAACCATGACCGGAGTTCGCCGCGGGAGCGATGCTTTCGTTCGATCGGTACGTGGCGCTTGCCGGGCCGTCGATCGACATGAATGTTCGGCTCAGGTTGTCGACATGTTGCACGCCGTCCTTGGTACGTGTGTCTGTGAGGTGATCTGCCTCGGCTCGGCCCACAACAGAGATGCGAGCAAGATCCCGACAACGGTGGTTACGAGAGACAAGGAAGTGGCCCGGCGGCCCGGTACTATTGCGCGTGGGGTGGTGACATTGCGGCCCCGTTCCCTCGTCGCCCCACTTTCTCCACCTCTTCGCTGCGGGCAAACCAAAACTAGAGGGTCCTACCAAACAAGCGAGCGCAAACAAAAACTAGAATACCTCAAATCCAACCCGATTCGAACAGTATGACAACCCTAATCAATGAAAAAATAGAGGGTCCTCTATAAACATCCAAGTAACCTTTATTTTGGAGGCTCGGGGTGGAAATTTGGATATCTTTATCCTCTATATTTTTGTGCACAACACATTTCACATCGTGCTCAAACCATTTCATTCATCGTCTTGATCAATTACAAAGCATTCACATTTCACACCTTGTTATAATTTAATTTGCTAGACAAATTCTGACCATGGAAAAAGGAGTAAAGAATAATGGCATTAGATCATTTTATACTCGAACAATTCATATAAATTGCATACTTGATCTAGAAAACGATGTTGAGATATTTGTTAGATTGTACTCTTTGCTGATCTTTACTAAATACATATAAATATATAGATTATGCATTATAGAAAAACCATTCTAGAATAGACTATTGTTACAAGATACAATTACTATCTTTTCATGATATTCGATACAACAAAAAATAGACCAAATCTTATTTAGTAACATTGTCAGCTATGCCGTTTTAATATGCCAACAAATAGAAACTTATACTTGTAATGATGTAACATGTTAAAAGTAAGATAAGTAGAAAAAATTAGTAAAAATGCATTTACTTTGAATTCCCTACACCAGAAAGTATTGTCGTCGTCGGGCAGATTGATTCTTCGCCACGCCGTCGGTACGGTGATTCAGGAGGTAGCTTACCGTTGTCCGCTGTGAGGGTGCATGCACGCGCATCGATTAGCACGCGAATGCAGGAGAGAAAATCGTATCAACTGTAGCAGATGGGAAATCCCCCACCTTCCTGCCGTGGGGTGGGTCGCCGAATCGCTGTATCCACTGCACACTGCACGGGTCCGTGGCCGTGGGTATTTTAGCGGGCAAGGTTCCAGCCCTCGCGATGTGAGTGGGGCCAGCGTGCCAGCGAGCGGCACAATTCTCCCTTACCGCTAAACTTGCCCCTCAAGAATTGGTAGATGTGAAAAAAAATGGAGAGTGCGCACACTAAAATTAAAATATCGCACTGTGAATTTTGTTGTCAAATGAATAATAAGAGTGATCGATTCACAATATTAATTTAATATGTACAGTATATTTTATACTTGCCATCCTAATGAAAGGTTTTTTCTATTTGTAAATAAAAAATACTCCCTCCGTTCCAAAAGTGGATGTATTTAGACAAGAAACATGTCTACATACATTCAATTTTAATTAAACTTAAGACAGTTATTTTAAGACGGAGGGACCATAAAATGATGTGTCAAATT
Source organism: Poa annua (assembly GCA_026929855.1). Taxonomy (NCBI): domain Eukaryota; kingdom Viridiplantae; phylum Streptophyta; class Magnoliopsida; order Poales; family Poaceae; genus Poa; species Poa annua. The sequence continues at coordinate 7,864,401 of CM049433.1, read as the reverse complement.
TGTATGTACTCTGAGTATATATATACTAAAGCATGTCATGATACATATAAATTTAGACAAAATTGTGACATTCCTTTGTGGACGGAGGGAATATAAGCTAATCTTTTTTTATTACAAACATATATCACAAATCTAGACATTATATAGTACCAAAAGAGCCAAAAGCCCAAGATGGCCTAACAAGCATAAATGTATACGGGGTGTCAAATATATTCCAAATATTCTGGGTGGGACACGGCTGCCTACCCACCATCTAGAGGGCTCACGACGAGCGGGTTTGGCAAGCCGATAGTGGGGCCCGCAAGAAGCATTTCTATAATGCAATGTATTTTCAAATTTCACAAAACATATAGATAATCGTAAAAAAATGCGGCAGACCGTCATAGGTTGAGTATCAAAAATACTCGGCTAAAATGCAAAAATATTTGGCACTCTCTTTGTTTGATTACGCCATGTCTGCATCACATTCTCTGCTGAGTGTGTCCGCCGATGACTTGGTAAACTTGCCTAGTGTCGAATACTACTCCCTCCGTATCAAAATATAAGATGTTTTAGCACAAATATGTCAGATGCATGTAGACATTCAAGGTTCATTGTCGAGGAGTGACTCCCACGTAACAGGGGTAGTCTCGCCCTGAAGAGAGGTTTGAAGGAGGGACTGAACACGGAGGTCTAACAACCCCCGAGAGGCTCGACGACGATGCTCGCCGAGCCTGAAGAGAGACAATCACGCCAGAGAGGGACACCGGCCCGTACCCAGGTTCGCGGCGCTCAGGAGGAGGTAAATTCGCTACTCCTGCTTGTCTGTATTGAACTGCGAAGGTTACAGGACGATGGGCTTGCCGAAGGCTCTCTCGAGGCAGCTTAGTGCTTGGAGAGGGACACAATGGTCGTCTTCCTCCTCTAGCAGCTAGCTGTCCTATCTGTTTGGCTAAGGCCCCTTGGGTTTAGCAGGCGGCTCGCCGACCGGAGATCAATTGGGGGTGTAATTCCGCGATCGCACAATCGGGCGATCCTCTTGCTCCTTTTATAGGCACCCCGGGCTCCGTCCTCGTGCTGGTGGGCTCCCACACGCCAGTCGCATGGAGGAGCGGGAGTCCACCGCGGCTCATCCGTCCATGGACGCGGTCCATCCGTGCTAAAGCAGCGCGCCGTGGCCGACAGGTTGCAGGCGGTGCAGGGCGGCTCGCAGGCGCAGCAGAGGTCGTGGTGGAGCCCACGGTGACGATCTTCTTGGAGCGTTGCGCCGTCCAGCCGCTTTATCACCAAAGAGGAAAGTCCTAGCTGTCCTGCCGCAGGCGGCGCGGCTTTGTTGACTCCTTTATCACCAGAATGGCAACTGAGATGCTCGCGTCACCCTGCGGCTGCTGCAGGGGCCATGTGCGTCCTGCAGCGCTTGCTTGGCCGCGAAGTGTCTCCACAGGGCCGTGGTCGCCTGTGGAGGGGTTTTCTGCTGACTCCTCTCCAGGCGTCCTGAGCCTGGGGAGCCTCTTGAAGCGCAGGGTCCTCTTCAGGCCCTGGCGTCCTCTTCAGGCCCTCGAGCGGAGATGTCTCTCGAGGGTCTCTCCAAGCGGTATCTTGGTCCTTAGTCATTCTGCCGAAGTTCCACGCGGGCGAGGCCTGTAGGGAGTGGGCCGTGCATACCCCGGTCCTTACTGGGCCGACAGTAGCCCCCGGGCCCACGATGGGCACGACGAGGCCCGTTGGGTCTTGGCGAAGCGTCGTGGGGCCAATCCTGCGGGCCGGGCCGAGCCACGCGTCACCCCGGCGAGCAACGGATGCGCACGATGCGGGACGTGCGTCGTGGGAGGTCCCACCACGCCCCGGTAACCGCTCCTTGACGAGACATAAAGCCCCGGCGCCGGAGCAGGGAGCCGTTACTACTCCCACTTCTTCTCGCAGACGCCATCCGTGCCGAGCTCTCCGCTCCTACACTCCGGCGCCCTCTTCTCCGATTTCTCCAACTTCCCCTCGCGCCATTCCCTTCTTCCCTCCGACGATGACTCCGCCGAAGAACAAGGGCAAGGCGGCCGCGGGATCTTCATCGCAAGCGGCGCCCGCCGAGGCCGCACACGGTGCGGCATTGCTGGGCGTGCGCGTCAACGACAAGGCCCTCGAGAAGGTCCGCTTCCTGGTGGCGGACCGAACCAACGAGCACGGCGCCACCGCGCTCAAGCCCGCGGCGCACGGGAAACGCCCGCGAGGGTTTTTCCCCATCTTCCAGCACTGCGCCTCGGCGGGCCTGGTGCCGCCCTTCTCCCCGTTCCTGGAGGCGGTGCTGGCCTTCTACCAAATCCAACTGCTGCACCTCCACCCCAACTCGGTGCTCATCCTCGCCATCTTCGCCTACCTCTGCGAGGCGTACCTAGGCTTGGAGCCCACGGTGGAGCTCTTCCGGTGCTTCTACGCGCTCCGGAGCACGGCGAAGAACGAGCGCTCGGGATGCGTCGCCTTCCGCATCGTGGACGGCATGGGGAGCGTCTACATCCCCATGTCGTGGAGCGAGGGCAAGGCCATCACCTCCGTGACGAAGAAGGTGGACGACTTCCGCCAGCGGTGGTTCTTCGTCGGCGTGGAGCAGCCAAGCGCCTTCCTCGAGGTCCCTGACGCGCTGCCCGTGAAGAACTCGCACTGGGGCAAGGCTTCCTTCTGCGGCGCGCAGAACGTGATGCTGACGGGCCGCCTGAGCTACCTTCGGGAGGAAGGCCTCACGGGGCAGATCATCGTCGCGGACTTCGTGACGCGCCGCATTGCTCCACTCCAGGCGCATTCGGTGCCAATGTGGATGTACTCCGGCCCCCAGGACAAGATGCGGCTCCACCGCGAGGACAACGACAAGGACGCGGTCGACAACGTCCTGTCTGCGCTCTTCATCAACCCAGCGGTGCCCGCCATGGACGAACTCCCGATCACGCTCCGGCCTCTGCACCAGTGCAACATGACCGAGCGCCTGGCGATTCTGGCGGGGATGCCTCCTTACACCCCGTCAGGCCCTGCGGGGAAGATGGTGCATGTGCCGGTGGTGCACGAAGCGGAGGGAGCAGAGACGCCCTCTGCCTCTGGAGCTGGGCAAGGCGAGGAGGAGGCCGCGGCGGGGGAGGAGTCCTCTTCGAGGGCCGGGCCCCTTATTGGCGAGATCTGCGACATCTCGTCGGGTGATGATGGAGACGCCTTCGTGGTGGCGCCCGCACGCCGTGCGGAGGAGGAGGAGGACGAGGAGGAGGCCTCTGACGAGGAGGCCTTGCTAGGGCGTCGCGAGCCCCGGTCCAAGGCGGCCAGCGACAGGCCTGGCGCGAGGCCCTCCGACGTCCCCTCCAAGAGGAAAGCCGAGGCGCCTCCGGAGGGGTCAGGTGCTAAGGCCAAACCCTCCTGGCGCTCGCCAGGCTTGGCGTGGGTCGACACCGGCGCCAAGGAGTCCGGGTAAGTACCTTTAAATGCTGATTGCCTGATTATTGTGCTCTTCTTTTCATGATTCTGATAATCGCCCCCCGATTTTTGCCAGCGACCTTGTGCCTGCGAAGCGCCGCCGGCTTCGCAAGGCAGCGGAGGTGCAGGGGACCGCGGCAGAGGCCGTGGCTGAAGAGGCCGCGAGGCCTGTGGAGATGGCCTCCTCAGGCCCAACCGAAGAGGCGCCTCAAGCGGAGGAAGCTGTGCCTCTGGCGGGGGTGGCAGCGCCTCAGGCGGAAGCCGCTGCACCGCCCCCCGAGCCGATGGTGATGGAGGCGCAGGAGGAGCGGGCGGCCAGCCCTCCTCGAGCTCCTACCCCGCCTCGCGCGGCTACGCCGCCGCGTGAGCCGACTCCGGCTCGCGAGGCTACGCCACCGTGCTCGGCCACGCCTCTCGCGCAGCCAGAGGCCGAGACGGACCAGGGCCCCCGAAGCGCGGGCACCTCTACAGGGGGAGCTCCTTCGTCCCCGCCACGCCCCGCAGCGGCCGGCGAGGTGCAAGAGGCGACGCGACAGGACAACGGGAGCGGCGAGACCAGCCTGGGCGCGGCAAAGGACAGGGAACAACCTAGCCCTCAGGCACGCCCAGAGGCCTCGTTCTCCAGGCTTGACGCCGGGGCCGGGCCTTCCACGCAACGCGGCCTGGTCCTTAGCGGCTGGGACTGGAACAAGGGGCACCGCGAGGTGGCCTTCCGCCTGGTGAGGGAGTCTCTGGAGGGTTTGGAGGCGCAGCTCGCCCTCGAGGATGCCCAGCTCGCCCAGCAACGCGGCGAGCTAGCGGAGGCTTGGAGGCGCTTCCATGCCGCTGTTGATGCCCGCCGCCAGGAGGATCTGGCCCTCCAGGCTGCATGCGAGGAGGCCATCCGCTTCGCCAAGGAGGTCCGGGAGGGGGCCGTCCGCGACGCAGACGAGCTCCTTGCCCCCCTCCAGGACGTGCGCGACGCGGCCGCCGATCTCCTCGCGGAGGTGAAGGCCGAGCGCGAGGCTATGGAGGGCTCGCTGGCGCAAAAACGCCGCGAGGTGTCCCAGCTGGAGTCCCAGCTCCTCTCCGCCCACCGGGCCGCGCAGGAGACCCTGGAGGGGGATCGCAGGAGCCTGGCCGAGCGCGAGCGACAGCTGGCCTCCAGGGAGAGGGAGGTGGAGCAGCGGGACGAGCAACGGTTCCAGGCGGAGGGCGAGCTGGCCACGAAGCGCGAAGAGCTCGAGGCGCGCGAGGGAGACCTGGCTCAGGCGCTCCAGAGGCATGAAGAGAATGTCACCGCCCAGAAGCAGACCCTGGAGCGCTTCCAGCAGCGGTTTGCCGAGAAGAAGATGGAGGCGGAGGCGGCCCTCGCGGAGCGTGAGAAAGAATTCAGACGGACCACCTCCAAGGAGTACCGCGACAAGGCCAAGAAGCAGGAGAACCGCTTCAAGGCCAAGCACACCGCTGACGCCAAGCGGATCGCGGAGCTTGAGAAAGCCAACTCCAGGCTCGAGGTGCGCCAAGGATGCCTATCGCCAGGCTGAGGATGGTCGCAGGGCGGCTGTCCTGGAGCTGGACGCCCTCGTGAAGGACGTGGAGGGGCAGGCGGGCTCGGCGGCCAAGCAGGTGACGGAAGCCGTGGACACCGCGCAGGCGGCTCGCGTGCTCACGAAGCAGCGGGAGCGCATGTTCCAGGCGCTGGTGGCCAGAGGCAATGAGCTTGCTGCTCAGCTTGGCGCGGAGGCTCCGCTCACCGAGGCTCGCGGTCGTGGCGATGCTGCCATGTACCTGGTCTACTTCGACCAGCTCTTCACGGCCCTCGAGAGCCCCGTCGCCGATCTCCGCGAGGTGATTGAGGTCGAGAGCCGCCAGCTTCTGGAGGTGGTCGTCGACCGCATCTTCACCAACCTCCGGCTCCTCACGCCTGGCTTCGACTTCTCCACGGTGACCGAGGCGCGGCCGGCCGGGGAGGCCTTGCGGGTCTCCAACTCCCTTCGCGAGCAAGTCGAGGCCTTCTGCAACCGCTTCAAGCGCGCGGAGGTGGCTGCTGAGGACAGCGAGGAGGAGGCTGCCCCGGCCGAGGAGGAAGACGCTGAGGAGGAGGAGCGTGCTGGCGCGGACTCCGCTTGAGCCTTGATTATCGCGCCTTTGAGCGCCTGTATCTGAGATAGTTTTTGTATTTATACACTGCATATTTTGGGCATGTAATATACTCTTTAAGCTTATTTGTGTTAGCTCGTTTGCCCCTCGAGAGACCTTATCTGCCTTATTTTCATGTCTATGTTTTCTCTGCGTCGTTAGGACCCATCTCTTCGCGCTATGACTCCGCCACTGCGGTATGCTAGAGCAATGACTCAGCAAGGCCGGGGGGAGTTTAAGGCTTGGAGAGGTAAGAGCCATGAGTCGCGATGCTCAAGTGCCCCCCTTAGACGTGCGAGTAGCCCATGAAGCACAAGGGAGAATGAAATCGCTCGAGGGACAAACGTGCGCTTGGGGAGAAAGGCTCTCGAGTCATAGGTGTAGGACTTAGCTTCTCGAGGCTTTTGCCCTGTAGAGGTTTTTTAGCCTGGCGAGGAGGTCCTCTTCAAGGGATTTTCCCTGCTGCCTCCTCAGGCTTGTAGAGGTTTTTTAGCCTGGCGAGGAGGTCCTCTTCAAGGGATTTTCCCTGCTGCCTCCTCAGGCTTGTAGAGACGCTTGTTCTCTGTAGATGTTAGAGGGGCAAACCCAAATGCTTGTGCACGGTACAAGGGACTAATGCGCGCTTATAGGTCCCCTCAGGCGTTCCTTGCGAGGAGAGAGAGTACCAAGGTCCTTTGTAGAGATGGCGTGTTTGTGAGGGCCTGCCCTCCAGCCAGAGCTCGGATCCTTGGGTTTTGCAGTGCTGCTGGTGTGTCATTTGAGGCACTGGCACCGTACTCAGCCCCCGCTCGCGAGGTGCGCATGTGGAGAGATATAAGTGCCCATTTTCAACAAAGAAAATAATGCTGGAATAAAACTCACCACCAAAATATTACATAGCGGCGCCGTAGCGCATAGTTCACTTAGGAACGAAAATGGCGCCTGAGCGCAGAGTTCTCTTGGAACGAAAATCGGTTCATTACACTTGGGTTTGCCAAGCTAACGTTCCTTCCATGTCGAGGCATGGGGACCACCCATTAGTGGCAGAGGTTCACTGCGGCCTGCGGGGGCTCTTTTGCAGGAGAGCTCGGAGGGCTGGGCCTCGGGAGAAGCTTGGAGGTGAAGTCGTGAGCTTCCCTCTAGAGACAAAAAATGCCTGGTGTGACTGTGATCACGGGTAGAACTTGCGCAGATGCGCGATGTTCCACGGGTTCTTGACGGGGATGCCGTCTTCGGTCTCGAGGCGTACCGCGCCAGGCCTGGCGACGTGGGAGACCCTGTAGGGGCCTTCCCACATCGGCGAGAGCTTGTGGAGGCCTTCCCTGGAGAGGATTCGCCTGAGGACGAGGTCGCCTGCCTCAAGGGTGCGTGAGCGCACATGGCGGCTGTGGTAGCGTCGCAGGTCTTGCTGGTACCCTGCCGCTCTGAAGGCGGCCTGACGGCGCAGTCACTCGAGAAGCAGCAGGTCGTCGTTGTGGAGGCCCTCTTGGGTGTCCTCATTGAAGGCAAGGACCCGTGGCGATCCATGCTTGATTTCTGCGGGGAGGACTGCCTCAGCTCCGTAGACCAGGGCGAACGGCGTTTCGCCTGTAGGCCTCGAGGAAGTTGTGCGTATGGACCAGAGCACGGAGGGGAGCTCGTCGATCCAGCCTTTGCCGTGGCCCTTGAGGATGTTGAAGCTCCTGGTCTTGAGGCCCTTGAGGACCTCTGCGTTTGCTCGCTCGGCTTGACCGTTGCTGCGTGGGTGAGCCACCGAGGCGAAGCAGACCTTGACGCCAAGCTTATCGCAGTAGGCTCGGAAGATGCCGCTGGTGAATTGCGAGCCATTGTCGGTGATGATGCGGTTGGGCACGCCGAAGCGGCAGACCAAGCTTCTGATGAATTTCACCGCAGCCCCAGCTGGTATGGTGTGCACCGGCTCGACCTCGGTCCACTTGGTGAACTTGTCGATGGCCACGAAGAGGAAACGGTAGCCCCCCTGCGACCTTGGGAAAGGGCCCAAGATGTCCAGTCCCCAGACCGCAAACGGCCAGGAGAGCGGGATGGTTTGAAGCCCCAGCGCCGGCTGATGAATTTGCTTGGCGTGGAATTGGCAGGCGTCGCAGGTCTGCACAATGGCGACCGCATCTTGAAGCACTTGAGGCCAGTAAAAGCCGCTTCTGAAGACCTTGCCTGTGAGGGTGCGCGCACATGAGTGGTGGCCGCACTCCCCGCTGTGGATGTCCTTGATCAGCCCTCGGCCTTCCTCAGGAGGGACGCACTTGAGCGCGATACCATTTGGGCGCTTGCGGTAGAGGTTTCCCTCGAGGATGCAGTAGGATTTCGCCTGTCGAGCGATTCGCTCTGCGTCGGCATCTTCTTCAGGGAGGATTCCCTTCACCAAGTAGTCCTTGAGCTCATCAATCCAGCCTGAGGCCTGGCGGGTTGCCGTGAGCAACAGGCGCTCCCCTGTGCTGGGACCGCAATCGGGTGCTCCAGACTTAAGAGGTGGTGGGAGTGCTTCGTCTGCGCTTGCGGCTGTGGCCTCTCGAGGCTGCTTGATGGATGCCTTGGCGAGCCTTTCTTCAAAGACACCGGCCTGCTGGGGTTGCCTTCGCGAGGCCCGCTTGGCGATGTCGTCCGCCTCTTGGTTTTCTTTCCTCGGGATGTGCATGAGCTCCATGCCCCTGAAGTGCTTCTCAAGCTTGCGGACCTCTTCGAGGTATGCGGCCATGTGGTCATCTTTCGGCGTGTAGCTCTTGTTGGAGAAGTTGACGAGCAGCTGAGAGTCTCCCTTGACGAGTAGGTGCTTGACGCCTAGAGCGATGGCGGCCCTTAAGCCGGCGAGGAGGCCTTCGTATTCGGCGATGTTGTTGGAGATCTTGTCGATCGTGAAGCACAGCTGGATAACGTAGTATAGCTTGTCACCCTTAGGCGAAGTTAGGACGACGTCTGCTCCGCCATGGCGACAAGCGAAAGCTCCATCGAAGTGCATGGTCCAGTGGCTGGGCACCGTGTCTCCCGAGGGCTCGGCCTCTGCCTCGCGAGGCTCCTCAGGTCTTGGGTCGGTCCATTCGGCGACGAAGTCAGCCATCGCTCTTCCTTTTATGACCCTCGTGGTGTCGAAGCGCAAGTTGAATGGCTGCAGCTCGATGTTCCATCCTGCGACACAATCTGTGGCGTTGGGGTTGCGCAGGATCTGCTCCAGGGGGAAGGCAGTGACCACCGTGATGGGGTGGCCCTGGAAGTAGTGTCTCAACTTCCTGGAGGCGATGAGGAGCGCGACGAGGAGCTTCTGCTGCATTGGATATCTCTCGCGAGCGTCCCGCAGCACTGTGCTGACGAAGTAGACGGGGTGCTCGACGAGGGTTACCTGAGGTGGCGCAGCGTCAGCCCCCTGCGGAGGCTCTTCAGGGCCCTTGTCGAGATCTGCCTGTAGAGGCATCTCGACAGGGGCTGTGGGGGCAGGCTTGACTTGAGGCGGCGGGCCTGGCAGTGGGTCTGTGGAGGCTGCTCCTTCGGCGGGGTCGCCGTCGGGGGGTTCTGGGCTTGGAGTGGCAGTGCTCTTCTTGGGGAGGACAGGCTCTTCTCTTTCGACCACCAAGACGGCGCTTGCGGTCTGTGGGGTGGCTGAGAGGTACAGCTTCAGGTGCTCGCCTGCCCTGGGGGCCACCAAGACCGGAGGGCTAGCCAGATACTTCTTTAAGTCCTCGAAAGCTTTATCCGCCTCCGGGGTCCACTTGAATGTGCCCGATCTCTTCATGATCTTGAAAAACGGCAGGGCTCTCTCGCCAAACTTAGAGATGAAACGGCCAAGGCTGGCCATGCAGCCCGCTAAGCGCTGCATATCCTTGAGTCGGCGGGGAGGCTGCATTTGCTCTATGGCCTTGATCTTGTCAGGATTTGCCTCTATGCCACGGTGAGACACGAGGAATCCGAGGAGCTTGCCTGAAGGGACCCCGAAGACGCACTTGGCGGGGTTTAGCTTGATGTTCACCTTTCTCAGGCTGGCGAAGGTTTCCTCGAGGTCCCTCAAGAGGGTGCCCCCTTCTCGAGACTTGACCACGATATCATCGACGTAGGCCTCGGCGTTTCTGCCCATCTGCACCCCCAAGGCTATCCTCATGAGCCTCTGGAAGGTGGCTCCAGCGTTCTTCAGGCCGAAAGGCATGCATGTGTAGCAGTACACACCACAAGGGGTGAGGAATGCCGTCTTCTCCTCGTCCTCTTTAGCCATCTTGATCTGGTGATAACCAGAGACGGCGTCCAGAAAGCAGAGGAGGTCACAGCCAGCGGTGGAGTCCACGATCTGGTCTATCCTCGGCATGGGGTATGGGTCCTTGGGGCAGGCCTTGTTGACATCGGTGTAGTCGATGCAGAGTCGGCCTCCTCCAGCGGGTTTAGGGACGACCACGCCGTTGGAGAGCCAAGTGGGGTGCGCGACTTCGCGGACGACGTTTGCCGCCTTTAGCTTCTCTACTTCCTTGATGATGAAAGCTTGCTTCTCGGGGGCTTGCTTACGTGTTTTTTGCTTGACGGGGCGTGCGTCTGGACACACGGCTAAGTGGTGCTCGATCACCTCCCTTGGTACACCGGACATATCTGACGGAGTCCATGCGAACATGTCAGAGTTTGCCCGAAGGAAGGAGACGAGCGCGCTTTCCTATTTGGGAGGCAGGGCAGCGCCTATGGTGACGCTAGCCCCCGAGCCTTCAGCCCCCGAGCTGGTGGTGCTCAGCGACACCTTCTTCGTGGCAGCTTGCTCCTGAGAGAACACTTGCTTCTTCTTCTTGGGCCTCTCGAGAGGCTCCATGTCCTCGTCAGCCGGGAAAGCCATGGCGGCTGCCTTGTAGGCGCTCTCGACAGCGCGCGTGGCGTCCAGGATATGGCCGTGGATGGCAATGGTGCCGGCGCTGCCGGGAATCTTGACCATGTTGTAGGCGTGATGCGTGACAGCCATGAACTTCGCGAGGGCGGGGTAGCCGAGGATGGCGTTGTACGGCAAGCCGATGTGGGCGACATCGAAGTCGATCAGCTCCGTGCGATAGTTCTTCTGCGTGCCGAAGGTGACCGCGAGGCGGACTTGCCCCAGAGGCTCGATTGAACCACTGGTGACGCCCGTAAACGGCCTGGAGGGCATAAGCCACTCGTAGGGCACTTGAAGCGTCTCGAAGGTCTCGATAGAGATGACATTCAGGCCCGCTCCCCCATCGATGAGTGTCTTGGAGACGGTGATGTTGTTGATGGTGGGGGAGCAGACCAGGGGGAGGGTTCCAACAGTCTTGGTCGACTTGGGGTGGTCCTTGGCGTCGAAGGCGATGGTGTACTGGGACCACTTGAGGGGCCTGGAGGTCTCAGTGCTCGGGAGCGCAGCGTTGAGTTCGCGGGCGAACTGCTTGAACTGATTGTTTGACTTGGGCGCTTGAGCTCCGCCGAGGATGCAGGCCATGGCGCCTCTCGGGGCCTGGTAGCCTCCATCTTCCTCGTCGGGGAGGTTGTTGTTCTTCTCGGCGGCGTTAGCTTGAGTGCCCGACGGCTTCTGGTAGCCGCTTTCGCGCCTGCCCCTGCCGTCTCTGCGGTAGCCGCGACCTCTGCCACGGCTTCCGCTGCCTTCTCCTCGCTCGCGTTCCCTGCTCAGCCTCTTGAGGTCGAAGCAGTCGTCTGTAGCGTGCCCTCGCCTGTTGTGGTAGACGCAGAACGGACGGTGGTCTACGTCTTTGTCGCCGCGCTCGGGAGAACCCCTGCGGGAGCCCTTCGCGTCAGGCTCTGCCGCGAGGACCGCGGTGGCCTTGCGCTTGGGCTCTTCCTTCTTCTTGTGGCTCTTGGACCCCTCGCCAAGGTCGTCCCCTCGCGCGCTCATCTTGACGAAGAGGAGTCCCTCTTCAGCCTTGGCGCACTTATCCGCCAGATCGAACAGCTTTACCACAGAGGTGAGCTTGTCATGGATGCCGAGCTTCTCGAGCATCCTGCGGTTCGTGACGCCCTCGCGGAAGGCAGCGAACACCTGGGTGTCGGGGATGTTTGGAATCTTGTTCCGCACCTGGCTGAAGCGCTGGATATACTTGCGAAGAGTTTCATCTTTCTTCTGCACCACAGCGCGCAAGTCGTTGTGGGTGAGTGCGCGCTCGTACGTGCCCTTGAAGTTGGCGACGAACTGCCTGCAGAGCTCCTCCCAGGAGTCGATGGAGTCCTCCGGCAGGTTGAGAAGCCAGGACAGCGCTGAGTCCCTGAGGGCGTGGGAGAACCAGTTGGCCATGACCTTGTCGTCGCCCCCTGCAGCCTGGATGGAGGTGGTGTAGAGCTGCAGGAACTCGAGAGGGTTGGTAGACCCGTCGAAGCCCTTGGGGAGCGCTGGCCTGAACTTCTGCGGCCAGACCACATGACGCAGAGCGCGCGTGAAGGCCATGCAGCCTGAGGCATAGGTGGCCGTTCCTCCCTGGAGGGCCCTGCGGTTTTGCTGCCCCGCTTGGCCGAGCTCCTCGACGAGGCGGTTCTGGAGGTCTCGGCGTCGCTCCATGCCCACTCGCGCGTCAGGCGCAGTGCGCTGCACGATTTGACAGTCGTGCGGCGAGGAAGCATGTGAGGGAGCCCGCTGCGCCGCGGCCGGAGGTGGTCCTGGCGGCGGTGGGGGCGCACCTGGCGCGGCTGTCCCTGCAGGGCCGGAAGGCACGATGGAGCGCGACGGAGCAGGGCGCGTGGTCGCGATGTCGACGAGGTGGTGGAGGCGGTCCAGCCACTGGTCGTGTGCTTCGGCACTTGGCCGGTAGCGGAGGAGCTCCTGGGCCATGAGCAGCGCGGTATGCGGGGCGGGCTCGTGGTGTTCCCGCGTGGACACGCTCTGGCGCCGGGACGGGTGCGAGGACTCAGCGTCCTCACGGCACTCGGAGTGGTCCTCGTCGTCGCGCCGGTCTCCGCCGCGGCGCTCCTCGCTCTCTGGCTCCTCCACGCGCGGGCCGGTGCCAGCGCGCTCGGTCGCGCGGGGGCGACCACGGCGGCCACGGGTGGGAGCAGTACCGGGCTCGGTGTGAGCTCTCTCAGAGGTACGCCGGTTGGCGCGCGTCGCGCGGGTGTCCATCATGGCGCAGAGTTCGGAGGTTGAAGACGCGCCTCAGCCCCCTACCTGGCGCGCCAAATGTCGAGGAGTGACTCCCACGTAACAGGGGTAGTCTCGCCCTGAAGAGAGGTTCGAAGGGGGGACTGAACACGGAGGTCTAACAACCCCCGAGAGGCTCGACGACGATGCTCGCCGAGCCTGAAGAGAGACAATCACGCCAGAGAGGGACACCGGCCCGTACCCAGGTTCGCGGCCCTCAGGAGGAGGTAAAACCGCTACTCCTGCTTGTCTGTATTGAACTGCGAAGGTTACAGGACGATGGGCTTGCCGAAGGCTCTCTCGAGGCAGCTTAGTGCTTGGAGAGGGACACAATGGTCGTCTTCCTCCTCTAGCAGCTAGCTGTCCTATCTGTTTGGCTAAGGCCCCTTGGGTTTAGCAGGCGGCTCGCCGACCGGAGATCAATTGGGGGTGTAATTCCGCGATCGCACAATCGGGCGATCCTCTTGCTCCTTTTATAGGCACCCCGGGCTCCGTCCTCGTGCTGGTGGGCTCCCACACGCCAGTCGCATGGAGGAGCGGGAGTCCACCGCGGCTCATCCGTCCATGGACGCGGTCCATCCGTGCTAAAGCAGCGCGCCGTGGCCGACAGGTTGCAGGCGGTGCAGGGCGGCTCGCAGGCGCAGCAGAGGTCGTGGTGGAGCCCACGGTGACGATCTTCTTGGAGCGTTGCGCCGTCCAGCCGCTTTATCACCAAAGAGGAAAGTCCTGGCTGTCCTGCCGCAGGCGGCGCGGCTTTGTTGACTCCTTTATCACCAGAATGGCAACTGAGATGCTCGCGTCACCCTGCGGCTGCTGCAGGGGCCATGTGCGTCCTGCAGCGCTTGCTTGGCCGCGAAGTGTCTCCACAGGGTCGTGGTCGCCTGTGGACGGGTTTTCTGCTGACTCCTCTCTAGGCGTCCTGAGCCTGGGGAGCCTCTTGAAGCGCAGGGTCCTCTTCAGGCCCTGGCGTCCTCTTCAGGCCCTCGAGCGGAGATGTCTCTCGAGGGTCTCTCCAAGCGGTATCTTGGTCCTTAGTCATTCTGCCGAAGTTCCACGCGGGCGAGGACTGTAGGGAGTGGGCCGTGCATACCCCGGTCCTTACTGGGCCGACATTCATGTTTACATGCATGTGAACATATCTTATGCTAAAACATCTTATATTTATATTTTGATATGGAGGGTATACTACTCACCACACTAAAGACGATCGACGACCAGTCATAGTTTTAAATAGCGGACTATAGAATAGCCGCGGCCTCCAAAGACAGCAATAATGGGGATGTAGCCACCATCCGCCCTTTAGTGGGCTATTGCACTTAGCGGCATCATCGACTGAACCAGAGATAATAGTGAACCTCTAAAAAAATAGTGAACCGAAAATAAACTAAAATTCGGCTAAACCAGTGAATAAAAAATGATAGTGAACAAAAAATATTGACATAGTAGCACAGAAAAATTAATATATAAAGGAACCAAAATAATAGTGAACCAACAAATATGCACGGTGTTCAAAAAAAATGTTCAAGACATATTGTTACGGTTTCAAAAATAATAATACCGGTTATATTAGTTTATCCGATTCAAAAATGGTTAGCGGTTCACAATTACATACTCACGTATTACCTAAAAATACGGAAAAACTAAATTAATAATAAAAAAGAAAAAGAAATAAAAATAAAAATAGAAAACAAACGAAAACATGGAACAGATAATTCAAGAAATACGAATGGGCCGGTCCAGCAGGGCAACCTATATGAGCGACGGGAGGATACCGCTCGCTAAGAGCAATATATAGGCGACGACGCAATCCATTTCTTCACAAGATAAATTATTTCTATTTAGGCGTTATAGGTAAAACATTTGGGGCTAAGAGCATCTCCACCGGCACCCCAAAGGGCACTCCAAATGCCCAATGGGGTCCGGATCAAAAAAAACGCCGCAGCGGCACCCTCCAAACGTGTCTACCCGCCAAATTTTGTGTCCGGCACCCCCAGCCCACCCGCAAAACTTTGGCGCCTGCCTAAGGGCGCCAGACATCATCCGGTCACCCCACCCGACAGGCGGCCCCACCCGTCAATGAGACAAGAAATCGTGACGTCGGTGTGCGAAGTCATGTCGCCAGTTCCCAATGCGACGGGACGCCGGACTGCACGCCTAGCAGTTACACCGGCGACACGACGCGACGCAAAGAGTTAAAGGCGAAGACTTTTACCTCGTCGTGCACATCCCCTCGCCTCGCCTCCCCCTTGCCTCGCCGTGCACGCCCTCGCGATGGCTCGTGGCGCTCGGGGACGAGGTCGAAGCGGAGCCAGGACGGTGGCTGATGCTTACCACAACAGCGTCCCTGGCGCAGGCAGTGGGCGCCGAGGCCGACCACGTGGGAGTCGTGCTCGCAGCCGCAAGCCGGCCTCACGTGGCCGTCGCAACCCCGTGGACGCCCCGCCTCCCTGTTGTGAGGGCATGGAGGGCAACGAGTTCATGGTGTCCATCCGCGGCCGTGTCCGGCGCCGTCTTGACTTCCCTCGGTGCCTCTCGGACGGGGTTGGGGAAGGCGAGGGGCTTCTGGTTGCGAATGGATGGATGCCGCGATGGTCCGTCCTGGTGTGGCGCCGGGCGCGAGGAGGACGGCATCGTCTTTCTGCCACACGGGTGGAGGTCCTTCGCCTGCCGCCACCGCGTCCAGTCGGGGTTTCGTCTTGTCTTCAAGTTCAACGGGGATTCAACCCTCCTCGTCAAGATCTTCGAGCTGTGCGGGCGCAAGGCGGCCTGCTGCGAGGAGAGCGGGAGCAGCGGCAAGTCATCTTCGAGCGAGGAGGTCAGCGACAAGGGCATCCGCGCCGATGGTGATGACGATGATGACGACACGAGCTCCTCGTCGGTGAAGGTTGAAGAGGAACCCGACTAGCCGGCGATGAGCTCTCTCCGTATGCGTCGGTCGGCTGCATCCCCCGTCTAGTTCGCTAGGGCTTTCGGCTGCTTTTGTTAAATCTATAATGTAAACTTTTCGTATTGAAGAAGGTGAACTCTTGCTTTTGTTTATAAATCTGTAATGTAAACTTTTGTATGCTCGTTGCTCAGGGTCGCCGGTTGGGGGCGCCGCTGTGGCACCCGCCCACCAAATTCGCGGACACAGGTCCGACGCCCTCAAAAGGGATCCAATTGAGGGGTGCCGGACACATATTTGATGGGTGTCGGTGGAGATGCTCTGAAGTATTCGGGTTGTCGCTCCGCCCCATGCACGGATTGCAATGGGGTGGGTTTGACGGGTAGAACTTCTCAAATTGCTGCTCATCTCCATATGTCTGTCCCGCCCGCGAAGCTAACTGTGGGAAGAAAATGCCCTCGACATACATACCTGATAGATATTCAGCTATCCATGATCAATAAAAATACATGAAATATAATGATGGACGTAAAAAGGTGTACAACCGAAGAATGAGAACATTGCAAATAACATTCCCATTTGGCACAAAATATAACCATTGAGATCGATCGGTCGATCGGTTCTTCCTGTCTCGGGCTTTGACTCCGAATTTAATGGAGTCTGATCTGGCGAGAAATCAATCCGTTGCTGCTCGTATCTATGGAGGGAGAGCAATGAATCCGAACCTAAAAATCTGTTAGTATATGTTTCCTATTATTAATGCGAAATAAATACGTACTGTAAAAGTAGCATGCAGTCCGATGTGGAAGGAAATTTGACCCACGATTTATCAAAAAACAAAATTAGAGAAGATAATTAACGGCGGCTTGGATCGATCGGAGTCAAGCGCGATACCGAGACGTACGAAAATCGGAGTCCTCAACCGCAACAGATTCAGCTATCAGCTCCATACATAACTGATATCTTCCAGCCCAGCCACATCTCTTCCCAAAAACTACTCTCTTCCAATTCAGTCGATCTTGTCGCTGCGTGATCGATGACGAATCAGCAGCCATGGGTGGTTCAGTTCAACCGGACCAGCAAGCCGGCCCTCGTCGCCCCGTTCGACGGATGCCGCTCACACGAGACAGACATGGCAGCGCTGCAAGGTAAGCGGTGCCTCGGCCTTGACGGAGACTGGTTGCTCATGCTCGACGAGCTCTCTCGGGAGTGCTCCCTCGTGAGCTTCGCTAACGGTCGTTCCTCGCCGTCGTCGGCCCCGATGACGGTGATCTCTCTCCCGCCATTGCCGGAGGAGACTACGCCATCGTTGGACCTCATCTACGGCTGCGCGCTCTCCAACCAGAACCCGCCCGACTGCACCGTCATGCTGGACGTCGTCAGGGACGAGTCCCTCCTCTACTGCCGCCCCGGCGACCACGAGTGGTCCAGCCTCCCGGGGGACTTCTCCGAGGAGGGGGGCGAGTTCGACGGACCAATAACTCCTGCCCACCAGGGGAAGGTGTACGCGACGACCATGACAACCTTGGTGGCCGTCGACGCGTCCGGCCCGGGGCCGCCAGTCAAGAAAAAGGAGTTCGGCGAAACGCCCATGTGCCCCAGGCACGAAGCTTATAAGTGCTACCCAGTACCATGTCCTGACGGCGAGCTCTTCTTGGTGCACACCTGCAACTTTGGATATCCGTCAGAGTTGGTGGATCTGAAGGTTTTTCGATGGATTCAGGAGGACGGTGCGTGGGAACAGGTCGAATCCATCGGTGACAGAACGTTCTTCGTGGGCAAGTTTAGTTTTGCAGTCCTGTCCGCGGCTGAAGCAGGAACCCAGCCCAACCACTACGGGAGTGGCAGACCAGCCCGACGGCAATTATAACGCCGACGGCCAAACGTCGGGGCCGTCGGCGTCACAATCTAGCACCGACGGCCAGAGAAACACCGTCGGGCTCAAAACACCGTCGGCGTTCTAATGTGAGCCCGACGGCCACCGTCGGCGTCAAAACACCGTCGGACTTCTCCCCCCGTCTCCCCCGCGTGGGCGTCCTGGACGAAGCGACCTGATCACATTGTAAGCCCGACGGTATAACCGTCGGCCTCACTATACAGTTTTTCAGTTTTTCTCAAAAAATTAGATTACATTCAAAAAAAATATGAAAAAATACTAAAAAAAGGAAACCCTTTGGCATGAAGTCTTTTGACGTGTACTAGTTTTTAAAAAAATGATAAATTTGAGTTTTGGCAACTTTTTAAAACAAAACTTTACAAAAAATATCAATCATATACAAATATGCAATAGTTTTAACACATATGTGTGACCATTATCATGTCATAGTTTGTGATAAAGTGCTCATAATCAGCACATATGTGTGTCATGGTATGTAAAACAACGTCGTCGAAGCGATTTTCAAAATTCTTTTTAGAAATATCATTTTCCATTTTTTAAGTGTGAAAAATGACTTTTTTTGTGAAGCAAGTACATAAAATATGGTCCAAAATGACACCCATTTAATTTTCACAAAGAGCAGAACAAATTTTATGGATAATATCTTAATATGAGGATTTTCCTTGCTTTCTATCTAAATTTGCCTCTTTAATTGACTTTATGTCAATTTTCCGGAAGTAATTCAAATTTGAACTACAACTGTGTGATAGTTTGCTCTGAAGTTCTTACAAAAATAATTTTAAGGTACACAAGTAGTGGTTACAACATAGAACCGTCAATAGTTTTGAAAAATTCGACCACTTTTGATGAATAGCCATGCTCTCCATTTTGACCGTTTTTTGAAAGAAATGGAAAAATATGAAAAAGTACTCAAAAAAAGAAACCCTTTGGCATGAACTCCTTTTACGTGTACTAGTTAATAGGAAAAATGATAAACTTGATTTTTGGCAAACTTTTCAAAACGAAACTTCACAAAAATGTCAAACATCTATAAACATGCATAGGTTTCAAGACAAATGACCAATGTATGACCATTATCATGTCATAGTTTGTGATAAAGTGCCCATATTCAGCACATATGTGTGTCATGGTATGGGAAACAACGTCACCGAAGCGATTTTCAAAATTCTTTTTAGAAATATCATTTTCCATTTTTTAAGTGTGAAAATTGACTTTTTTTGTGAAGCAAGTACATAAAATATGGTCCAAAGTGACACCCATTTAATTTTCACAAAGAGTAGAACATATTTTATGGATAATAACTTAATATGAGGATTTTCCTTGCTTTCTATCTAAATTTGCCTCTTTAATTGACTTTATGTCAATTTTCCGGAAGTAATTCAAATTTGAACTACAACTGTGTGATAGTTTGCTCTGAAGTTCTTACAAAAATAATTTTAAGGTACACAAGTAGTGGTTACAACATAGAACCGTCAATAGTTTTGAAAAATTCGACCACTTTTGATGAATAGCCATGCTCTCCATTTTGACCGTTTTTTGAAAGAAATGGAAAAAGATGAAAAAGTACTCAAAAAAAGAAACCCTTTGGCATGAAGTCCTTTTACGTGTACTAGTTAATAGGAAAAATGATAAACTTGATTTTTGGCAAACTTTTCAAAACGAAACTTCACAAAAATGTCAAACATCTATAAACATGCATAGGTTTCAAGACAAATGACCAATGTATGACCATTATCATGTCATAGTTTGTGATAAAGTGCCCATATTCAGCACATATGTGTGTCATGGTATGGGAAACAACGTCACCGAAGCGATTTTCAAAATTCTTTTTAGAAATATCATTTTCCATTTTTTAAGTGTGAAAAATGACTTTTTTTGTGAAGCAAGTACATAAAATATGGTCCAAAGTGACACCCATTTAATTTTCACAAAGAGTAGAACATATTTTATGGATAATAACTTAATATGAGGATTTTCCTTGCTTTCTATCTAAATTTGCCTCTTTAATTGACTTTATGTCAATTTTCCGGAAGTAATTCAAATTTGAACTACAACTGTGTGATAGTTTGCTCTGAAGTTCTTACAAAAATAATTTTAAGGTACACAAGTAGTGGTTACAACATTTTATTTATTAAATTCTGATATATCAATATGAAGATATGAATTATTTCTTATTAAATGGAAAAGACAAAACAAAAATAAAATAATTGATTATTATTATTATTCAAGTATTATTAAACATAGTTATTTTGTTTATTCAAATCTTATTTTTGAAATTTTAAAGATTAAAAAATATAATATCTGAGATGAGGGTTAATATGATTGCTATCATACTAATAGCAACAAGGTATGACATCTCAACTGGAATCTCATTTGAATAGAACTCAATAGTTAAGCGTGCTTGGCCTGGAGCACTATAAAGATGGGTGACCGTCTGGGAAGTTTGACTAAGGGTGAATAGTTTGAGCTAAGATTATGATTAAGTGTGTGAGTGGATAGTTTGAGCTAAGATTATGATTAAGTGTGTGATATGAGATTAAATATATGACTAAATTGGAGTTAAAATAATAATAAAAAAGTTGAAAAAAAATAATTTTAAAAAAAAATTGGTAGAGCCATCTATGAGCCCGACGGCATTGCTGACTAAATTGGTAGTTATAAGGCCGACGGTTATACCGTCGGGCTCACTATGAGCCCGACGGTATTTGCGACGCCGACGGCCACGGCGTGAGCCCGATGGATCACAGCCCGACGGCCTTATGCCGACGGTGGCCGTCGGGCTCACTTAGGCCGAGGGTTTCTGTGCTGAGTCCGACGGCATTTGCCGTCGGGCTGTGCTGTTACTCCTGTAGTGAACTGCATCCATGTTCTGCGTGAAGTTTGGGGCGAATTCGGTATCTACACAGTGTCTCTGGATGGTATGACCATTAGGCTCAGCATAGTAGAGGGTTGTGTTGACGATGATGGCGAGGTTCAAGTATTCTGGGCTCTTCCTAGTAGGTATGTTCAATCTCAGCTCTACTGATTTAAACAAAAAACGTCAAAGTTGCCGAGTGCCATTTATCCGCAACTAACCCCTAAGCCTAGTGTCGACGAAATTCACTGGCACAACAGACACTGAGCAATCAAGCGTATGTGTCGAGTGATTTAGTACTAATAGTATTTGTGTGCTAGAGCAATGTGATGGTTTAGATAAATATTGTGTTTAACATGTTTATGTGTATTTGCAGCTTCGGCCTGGAGGCATTGGGAACCACTGATGGTGATGGTGTGTTAAGTGAGGTACTAAGCCTGTACATGCTTATATCATTGATAACTCATTTAACTAGTTGATGTGAATCACACATTGACTTTGCTATACATACGAAGAAGAGAAATAACTAGCTCGAGCATGATTTTTATTCTATTTCGATTTCAGCCCATGATGTTGGTTTAATTAACTACAGGTCACTCCAACAAGAATTAAACATTGTTGCAAAGTGGAAGAAAAGGAGGACATGACGATCAGCATGGCGCCCTCTCCGGATGAGAGGAAGTGGTGTGATCTGCATACCGATTTGTGGCAGCTACTAGTAACCAAGATATCGTTTATAGATTTCCTGCACGTGAAGGCTGTATGCAAACAGTGGAATTCCATTGTGATCCCGATCCAGAATGCAAAGGTGTCGCCATTACTCATGACTAGCCGGCCGGGAAGAATCAAAGATCTTCTGGAAGTTTTTGATCCGGTGAGCGAGAAGAAGTACCACATCAGGGTAAGCATACCTTCTTCAGGTCTCAAATCTCAAGGGTCACATATTCTGCATTTCACAAAGAACGGTTGGGTCATCATGTCGAGAGGCGGCGACCACATGTTTTTCCTAGTGAATCCCTTCAAGAATTACCCAGATGGCGGCAATGTGATTGCTCTTCCAGCTCTGGAAGTCCTTGGCCTCAAAGGGATGTCCTTCTCTTCTGTGCCGGGTTCTCCAGACTTCATGGTCCTCGCTGCGAGAACTACCCCAGATGGCGCAGTTATCATGGTACACACATGGCGAATCGGAGATGAGGATTGGAAGATAGAATACTTAAGCAGCAACAACGGACCATTCCTCATGGCATCTCACAGCCCCCTATTCCTGGACGGTCTGTTCTATTTCCTGGATATCAATGGCAGGCTTGGAGTCGTGGACCCAAATGAGGACGAGATGGAGTGGAACACTCTCGAAAAGCCGGATCAGCCGATACGCGGCAGCAATGAGGTGCATATTCGGGAATGGGACTACAACTATTTGGTGGAGTGGAAGCGGGAGCTAATCGCCATTGTCAGGGGGAGTGATGGATCCATCAGAATGTTCAAACTTGATCGGTCTCGAATGGTTTGGTTGGAGTTGGAAGAGATGCAGGACGCCGCGGTGTTCTGGGATAGGAGCAATGCTTTAATTGCGATGCCACCTATGGGAGAAGATTCATGCAACAAGATCTTCCTCCCGAACTATTATGAGACCGAGGCTGGTGGCAGAACGCAAGTGTTCTACTCTTTAAACGAGAAGGAATACTACCCTTCCTTCTATACCAAGGAGCCCATGAGTGCCATATGGTTCGAGCCGAACTTGGAAGACGTACTTCCGGCGAAGAATGACTAGTGCATGTCCTTCCCTTAATGATGGAGAGCCTAACTAGTAGACAGAGAATGTACTATTGGTGCTATCTTTGCGATGCCACATAGAATGAATATTGAGTTGGAAGTGAGTGATACAAAGAAGAAATCCACCTTCTCTTAGTTAAGAGGCGACGTGACGTCTTAGTAATAAGGATACGTTCATAGGATATATTATTGAAAACATGCATGATTTTTCAGAATTTTTTAAGCTTTATCTTTTTAGAATTTTTAAGCTTTGATTTATTTATTTTACTAATGGGACCACTAAAGTTCAGAGCCGAAAAGACTTTCTGAAATAGTTTCGGGGGAAGAGAAAACTTTTTTGTGACATATTAAAAAAGAAAAATTCCACCGCTGTAAAATGATTTTGTACGACACTTTTTTATCTTTTTTGCGGGGACGCAGACACTGACCTCCCTTACACTTCCAGCTGCTGATGTACCTGGGTTGGCCGTGGCCTCCCGCGCCGCGTGTGGTGGTAGACTCGGCCGGGCACCAGTGCTGCCGGCGGTGGACTTTTTTTTTTTACAGGGAGTTGGCTTTGTCGTGTGGTCGGTGAGGAGACACACGGCCAAGGTTTTGCCTGCCTCTGCCGTGAAGTAAGGAGACGCACGGGAAATCTTTGACCGCGTCAGCTCCGCTACCGCCGTCAACCTGCTTTACTTTGTTGTGTGGTGGAAAACAAACACAACAAAGAGCCTTTACCAACGAGGATTGTGCCATGAGAGGTTTGCCATGCGAGTCCACGGTTTTGCAAAGCCTTTGCCGTGCGGTTTGGCTGCACAGCAAAGAATGGATTTCCGGTAGTGTACGCGTTTGACGCTTGACACTGTCTACACTTACAGGGCGGAGGTAAATGGATATTTATCATCCAAGCGCCGTGTACAACCACACAGAGATCCACGAAACCATAACAGCACCAAAGCGAACTCATGCGACATTTACATTCTTGGGAGTTCAAGCTCAAAGCCAGGGCTCGTGCTGTCGATTAAAAACTTAAGGAAAGGCCACTAGTTCTTCCGAAGGGCGTTATACATTTGGACAGATGCTACTGTGCGCTCTAGGCGCGGGGACAACAGTCAAAGAACTACGCCGCCAACAGGAACATCACGAGAGCAAAGGTGACCGTACACCGTCTTTTTCTTCCTGGTTGGAGTAGCTTTCTGCTCTGAGATCACCTGCAGGTTCACCTGTGACCACAGGTTCACCACATGCTGATGCCGTAGAGGGTCTCCACAAGCCGCTACTGGAATGCAAAACCGTCCTCTGAGACAGGACACTGCAGGTGCAAGATCGATAATCATTAGCTGTCTATGAGACATATAGTAACACGCAAACCATGCAATAGATAGTGTTACCTACCTGGCACATATAACTTGAAGCAAAGTCATTGATAGCTGCGACACCACAGTGCAGTTGAGATGCTATTTTGATGGCGCTTCTGGTTGCCAGAAAACAAAGCGCAACCGAGACGGTATTTTGAGTCATTTGCAAGTTGGATGACCTCTTCCTCAGAACTGAATTTCATGATCGGAGGGATTGGTCCAAATGCCTGTTAATCAGCAAGTAACAGCTTTAAGGCTAACATTTTTGGTGTAGAATGAAACCATACATGCATTAGTTCCAGCCTACCTCTTCTTGCATTATCTTCATCGTGTGATCAACGTTTACTAGAACAGTTGGAGGAAAGAACTGATCAACAGCATCTTCACCCAGATTGCCAAAGCTCCCTCTGCCAGCGATTTCAGCAACTTTGTCAAGTGCGTATCTGTCAGATAATGGAGGGCCCTAGGAATAGTACGATAGAAAATGAGAAGGCAAATCATCACACATACTACCAGAACCAATTAACAGAATTAACTAACATACTTAGCGCCTAAGGATTTTAAATGTTAAAAGTATCTACTGTCACCTATTTAGTTAAGAACATATTTAAACTGAGTAACATATTATACATCACGAAAACAAAAGGTTCGAAATATGAAAACTTGGGTAAATGTGAACGTAGAAGTTGCAACAGTACCAAGAGTAACTACAATAAAGAAATATAAAATAGGGCCAGATGGTGAATCTTGGGTTCAAATTCTGAACTCAATAACAGATAATAAAAACTGCACTTGGGCATGTTGCCATTGGCTGCAAGATTAGGTTCTTTGAACTTACAACAGATATCGATTTGATGATCTTCACTACTCTAGAAACAAAGGTAGGATAGATATCCTTGTGAACATAAAATCGTTCAGCACCAGCACAGTTTTGTCCACTAGATTGCAGTGAAGCCCTCACAGCAACTTGAACAACCTTCAAATGAGCAAGGGCATAGGTTAGTGGCTACTTTAACACTGTTGAAGAAAAAACAATCTTGCCAAAGCACATTATCAAGCTACACTTAGATTGGGTAAATCCACATATTCGCACACAATAAATGCATCTTTACCACCAAGCTCAAGAGTTACAGGTATTAATGTCTCCTGTGCTTTTTGCATAATCTGTGATAAGCATAAAATTGAACACATTTAAAACATATATAACAGAGGCAAGCAACAGAAATGTATACATGCCTCATCAATCATGGCATCTACAGGGACATGACAAATATTAGCATCATCAGATTAAGAAATCACACACCAAATGATCCAACAAAAATTATTTTGTCCATTTAAGAATTAAGATACAAGAGCTTGACTGGTTTATGCAAAACTAGAGGAGAAAAAAGCCAGAACATAGGCCATGTCTGCAATTACCCTAAACACAAGAAAATGCAGAAGTCACATTCTCATCCAGTTATTATGTGCACCAGATTATCTGGGGCACCAACAGCTAACAGAGCTGCTTGTATGATATGGTATTAAAAGCAGCCAGACCAACTCGCATGCTCTGAAACCTGTAAATCAGCATTTCATCCATTAAAATAGTGCATAAAATTAGAATGTTTTTCTTGCTTAAATCAATAAAACAATTGAAAATATCAATTTCAGAGGTTACAATGAAATTTAACTTTGCAGGTAAAAGCCAATAAACGCATGATAGGCTCCATAAGCTTTGATTTGGAACAAAAAACCTAATGACATTTTAACAGTACAAAATTTGTGGACTTTGCTATTCATTGGTTTCATGAGAAATTTCTTGTTTTCGCCAAAAAGTGTAGGGGAGGCCACGACAGTAAATTTATTTAAGAGAGAAAATATTTACAAGAGGAGAAGGGAGGAGGGAATAAACAAAAGGGCCTAGCCCAAATAAAACTACATAGCGTCTAACCAGGCTATAAGAGGAAATTTTAGATTGTCCTTCATTCTGTAAGAAAGAAGGGAAAGGTCTCTTTTGAAAGAAAACGACCAAGCTCTAACAGCAGGTGCTACATTATAAGAAATGAGAGCATTCCTTTGCTTCTATATGTTCCAGGAGGCAGTGGCAAACACTTCCAAGAAGAAAGGTTTTCCAAATCAAAATCTATTTCTGGCGGTAGTAATCATCTGAGTGAGTCCAAGTTTGTTTTCATGAGAATTTCTAGCGGCACCTTATGGACAGCAAAACGTACGGCACAAATAGTAGCCATCAGAGTCTCAAATGTGACACAAAATAGATGTGACGCATGAAGATCATCGAATGACAAAATATTCATCAGGTTAACCTAGCCTGTGACAGTTTCCATGGCAATAATGTGTAACAGTCAGGTCGAATTGGGGTATTTCAACCAAGTAAAATCTTTAGAAAAAAGACCCATACTTCTGGAAGCTCTACCAAGGTTGCGAACAATAACATACACTCAGCAGACAGCAGATTACCATAACTAATAAGAATATCCAGACCTCATGCTAAGCCAAAGCATTTTTTCCGACAACAGGAACTAGATGAAAAATGTTTATAAACTATAAAAGACTCAACTCGTGCTTGATCATGATCAAGAAAATTTACCCATGCTAGATTATAGACAATATACATATGACGACTTACTTTTAAAACTGCTGCATTACCAGAGAATACTACACCCAGCATCGGATATAATACATTGTGGAAGGGATCTCGTCGCTCACGCCGAGCCAAGCGGAGCCGCATCTGTGAGGATCTCGTCGCTCACGCCGCGACTGTACGAACGGCTGGTCGCTCATGCTAGCCAGCAAGGCAAGAACTTGCCTGTCTCCTTACGTTATAGCAAGGCCGGCGGTCGGAGGAGATGTTGGGCGCTGGTGAAGGGCAAGCTTGCAACACTCCATCTCGTTCAGTCTGCAGTTCGATCGGCGACGCGGGCGAGGCGAGCAGGTCCAACAACATGGTATCGAGGCGCCAACTTAAAATCTTTGGGGAGGCGACGTCTCCGGTGTGGCGATCTCGAGCTCTTCCTCGCCGGAATCGGCGCTGCCAGAGACATACAAGCCGCTGTTATCTTCTCTATTTTTTTTGTTTTGAATAAATCGTGGGTCAAATTTCCTTCCACATCGGACTGCATGCTACATCTACAGTACGTATTTATTTCGCACTGATAATACTCCATATATACGCAGCACCGGATTGATTTCTCGCCAGATCAGACTCCATTAAAATCGGAGTAGGAAACGTAACAGATTTAGGTCCGGATTAATTGCTCTGCATATATACGCAGCACCGGATTGATTTCTCGCAGATCAGACTCCATTAAAATTGGGACTGTCTAATTCTCAGTCAGCTGATTTTCATTTCGGTCACAGTCGTATTTTGGACCAGTAAAAATCTGCCACGTGTTTGTGTTTGTTAGAAGCAGACTAAAAACGAATGAGACTAAAACCAATCACAGTCGGAAAAAAAGAAGACGAGCGCCCCTCGATTCCAGACAACCCAGCCCGTTTGGATATGGGTTTGTCCAAAAGCCCAAGAAATAATGGATATGGGCTTACCTAGGTTGCTTCCCGTTTCAGCTGCCATCGCCTTCTTCTTCCTCACGCAACAAAAAAGCGACAGCACCAAAACACATAGAAAAAACGCGAGAAGAAAAAGGGACAGGACGGGATCGAACATGGAAAATCCCAATGGCGGATCTGGGCTAGGATCTAACCTGGATCTGTCGACGCAGACTCAACCAGATCAGGTCAGCCTCAAGAAAACTCACGCTCCTTGGAAATTGCAGCTCTGAACTTGATTTATGATATAAGAAGCTTGTCTGCTCGATTGCTTTCTGAAACTTCGTCTAGATCATGCTAGTCCCCCAGCTGACACCAGCAGTGGCCACCATACTTTAAGTAGCTTGTCTGCTCAATAGCTTTCACCTTCCCCCCACAAGTGAAATTGCAAGAAAGAACTAGTTGGATGAACCTAACCTGGTGATTGTACCCCTAGCTTCAGTTTTCCAATTTGCACCTGCATCAAACAAAAACCCTTGCTAACTGAAGCTTGCAGCACCAAAGGTTCAGTTATACCTGGCCATACTGAACCTGTGCAAACTTGGCTGCAAAAACACCCATAAAAAAAACCCCTAAACTTTTAGTTCAGACACTAAAAAAGAAGACAACCAAAAAGAAAATAGAATAACAAACAAACAAAATTTAAAAGCATTGGTTTTCAGATTGCTAACCTGAAATACCTCCTAGCTTCAAAGCTTTTAGTGTACACCTGCATGATACACATAAACCATTGACACTGAAGGGGTTGATGGAAAATGATATAAAACAACAAAAGAAGAGGATTCAACATAAATACATTCATAACAGTTGCATTGGGACACTTAGACATGACACATCAATTGATAAGTTCGGAAACTAAAAATAGCAAGATAAAAACACATAGCAGTCTTATTCAGTAGCACTTACAAAACAAAAGAAAAAAGTGACACTAGATAGATAGCTGCTGGCTGCTAGGGAACATTAGACAAACGCCATTCAGATTCAGACGCATAGACTAGATTGGGGAGAACGAAATCTTCAAATAACCATCAGTGCCCCATTTAATGTGGAGGAGTTAAGTACACAAGGTCAGACTTTTAAAAAAAAAGGATGGTCAACAAGCTACTAAGTTTAGAATGACAAATTAATAAAAAAGACAAAACATAAGGAACCTTTCTTCCCATGTTTTACCTCATACAGACAATTCATTGTACAATTACAAAAAATATTGATGCGACTCATAACATTCACACATGTTTATTTTTCAGGTTCAAGGCAGTGGCGCTACAACCTATTATGGTTCCATACACAGTGATAGTTGCGCCAACATGCTGGAGGTAGAAAAATCAAAACACATATCAAACATAAAAACACAAAAAATGGAAAATAAAGAAACACTAACAGTCCTCTTTTTTTAAAAATCTGTTTTGCAGGTAGATTTTACTTACACAGGATTGCTCGAAGGGAGGTTTGACACTATTTATACACCAGTACCTGAACAGAAAAGTGTAAGCCTCATAAAAAAAATAGAAAAATACATACACCAAAAAAGAAGGAAATAAAAAATATACCTATGTGTTTGCAGGTGGTCCTCTCTGCAGAAGGAAGTACATCCATAGTGTCCCAGCTACTGCATGAAGAAACTCAGGTAAACAAAAACATTATAAAAAGAATGACAAAACACAAAGCTTTTACTCAGTTACTTGTTTATTCATGTTCTACTTGCAGAAAAAAAAGAACTTACAAAAATATCAATGTTCTCCTTGCAGGGTCCCGGTTGCTGGGATTTCGAAGCTGACAACGACCCATGGGAGCAAAACTTGTTCACAAACTTGGAGCTAGATGAGGTAACAAAAAACTTCCTGAACCTATAAAAATTAAAACACTCATACAACTACAGGACGTTGACATCAATGATGCGCTTGCAGGTCATTCATACTGAAGATGAGTCATCAACCCAAAAGAATCATTCAGAACACAATACTGAAAACACTGAAGAAGACAAAGAGATAATGACACACAAACAAAATGAAAATGAGTTGCAACACATATACTCTGCAGAGGAGGAGCATGGAATTTGCGAAGAAGATGTTGACAATTTCTTGGAGAATGAAAAGGGAACAGAGGAGGAGACTGCAGCGACAGAAATAGAAAACAGCTTAAAGCCTGAGATGGGAATGGTTTTCAAGACGCGAGAGGAAGCCCAAAGTTTCTTCAACATGTATGCATATGCTGCTGGTTTCTCAGTTGTGATAGCATCTGCTTACCGTACTACTAGCAGAAAGAGGAAAAATGAAATAACAAGAGTGACAATAAAATGCAACAAATATGGCAGAAACAATGAAGAAGAAAGAGACCAACCTGTTCCTCAGAGGCAAAGTTCAGTAATAGATAGGACAGATTGCAAAGTTGAGATGATAGTGCATGAGAAAGAAGGTCTGTGGCATATCAGAACACTAACGCTGGATCACAACCACACACTAGATCCCCATAGCAGGTTCTTCAGATCCCACGCTTTCATGACACAAGAAGAAAAGGCTATGATCCGGTCACTAAAGCACAGCAACATTCCCACTAGGCAGATTGTTTCAGTGTTGTCTTATCTAAGAGGAGGATCAAACCAGCTACCTTACAACAAAAAGAAAGTGAGCAACTATGGCACAACCATCAACAGAGAAATGAAGAACAGCGATATGATGGAAGTACTGGCTTACTTCAGCAAAAAAAAAGCCGAAGACCCAGGGTTCTACTACTCGTTCCAGATCGATAAAAACAACAAGGTTCACAGCATTCTCTGGGCAGATGCACAATCACGTACATACTACGAGACTTGCGGAGATTGCTTAAGTTTTGATACAACCTTCCTCACAAACAAGTATAACCTCCCCTTTGCGCCAATTGTAGGAGTTTCTCCGCATGGTAGTACCTATCTATTTGGATGTGCTCTGGTCGGGAATGAAAGAACAAAATCATTTGAATGGATATTCACAGAATTTGTAACAGCTATGGGGGGTAAACACCCTCAAACGATCATCACAGACCAGGATGTGGCGATGAAGACTGCAATTAAAAATGTGTTGAAAAACACCATACATAGATCTTGCTTGTTCCACGTGAAAAGCAAAGCAGAGGCAGGGCTAGGAAACACTTTCCGTGCAAACGAAGGGCTATACGAGGAGTTTCAAGATATTATTGACAACTCCTTGACAGAGCAAGAATTTGAATACCTATGGCAGCAAATGATCAAAGACTACAACGTTGGACACATAAAATATTTCCAGGACTTGTGGGAAACAAGAAAGAAATTTGTGCCGGTGTACTTCAAAAACAACTTCTTCCCCTTCTTACAGACAACAGCAAGGAGTGAAGGAACAAACTCGCTGTTTAAGAGAGGTGTGGGAGCAACATACAGCGTGACGAGCTTCCTAAGAGAGTACCAGCGCATTATGGACTCAATGCATTCTAGAGAAGATGAAAGTGAACACAAAGCAAGACAGAAAATAGTGCCAAGGAAGACATTCATGACAAAATACAACATAGAGGTCCAGGCACACAGCTTTTACAACATTTACATCTTCCGAAAATTTCAGAAGATTTTAACTGATGTAACACGACTTCACATAAAAGAGGAGAAGCAGAATGAGTTGTACCTTGTGTTTCAATCCAAGAGTTACCAAATAAAAGAGCACAGACACCGGGAATACGTGGTCCATGTAAACTTGGAGAAAGAAGAGTACTTCTGCGTCTGCTGCAAGTTTGACAAGGACGGCATGTTATGCTCTCACATTCTTAAGGTTATGCTTCACATGGATCTTGCTGAAATACCAGAAAAATACTTCATAGACAGATGGAGAAAAAATGATAAACGAGAACTCCCCAACCTGCTGCCAGGGAGAACAACAGATAGCAACACACTAAGGTACAATGTGCTATCTAGAAGGCTAGTCGGCACAGCCTCAAAAGCGTCTCAAAACGATAGCAAATACAAATATCTACTGACAGAGCTGGACAGAATTGATGGAGTGATGGCTAAGATGGATACTGAAGAAGAGGAAGCAAAGAAGCAACAGGAAAACACAATCATAACTGTTACGAACTTTGCGACCGCAACAGCTGATGGAAACACAAACTCAAGTATAGAACTTTTGGACCCTGATGTTGTTAATACAAAGGGCAGACCAAGGATGCTGACGATAAAGGAACAAATAGCAAAAGGCACTTTCTACACATGTGGGCACTGTGGTGATAAGGGACACACAAAAAAGTCTTGCAAAAACTTGGACAAACAGTACAATTTGAAACAAAAAAAAAGGAAACAGAAGGCAAAACAAACTACAACAGGTGAGCTATTTATGTGCTGTTTATTAGTATCTGCTGTGAATGCAAAAAATAATGCACATCAAAAAGCTAGAAACAATGCATAACAAGGATAATTTACTTACCAGGTGCACAAGACGACAACGTAGCACCAACAGTCCCAAAGAAGAGACGAGCACCACCAAAAAAGGGAGCCCAAGCACCCGAAAGCAACTTCTCTGTAGAGAATATATATCCTACAAAGGAAGTTGAAGGAGGTAAAAAGTTAAAGGAATTTCTGTACTAATTTCATCACAAAAAAAAATTCAAACACTTGATTCGTAACAGTCAAGCTTAATTGTTACCTTGTCCAGGTACGCAACAAAGTAGCTCTGTGGCAGTGGAGCAGATAAAGATAAGTGCAGCAAAAAGGAGTAAAAACAACACAGAACCCACTGCAACCCCCAAGTTGAGTTGAGAACAAGGATAAGAGGAACCGGAGCCTGCCAACGGAGACACAAAAAAGATGAAAAGGGAACTTGAGAGTTCAAAAGAGCAGAAACCAAAAAAAATTGTTGTAATGAAAAGAGCGACACATACAGTTATGTGTTTTTATGTCAGTTAAGATCTAGAGAAAAGGCATTGTTTACTTATTTTTGTACTACATGTTTATTTTACCAGCAAGAAAAAATAGACGACAAAAAACAGTTCAATTATACTTTCATAATGGATCATGTGTATGTACCTCACGATATCGTCCTTTGTATAAAAAGAACGCTGGCAGAGTTACACAAAAACTCTCTTCAAAAACAATTCAGCAAGCAGACTAGTGGAAACCACGATGAGAAATAAACAAAATTCAGACAAAAAAGCATAAACAAAAACAAACTCAAACAAAAATGAAAGACGAGATAAAGTTCAGAGAATTTCAGAAAACCACAATAACACTTACAAAATTCAGATAAAGTTCAGAAAAAGAACATATCAAACACACTCATACAAAATTTCCAACCCTTTCTTCATATCAAACACATACTATTCCTGATCAGGATCTAGTGCGACAAACAACTTGCCAACCGTGCTGCACCTTGCAAAACAAAGGGACAACCTGATGCAGAAAGACAAAAGGAGAACCAAAAAAATCGCTGAAACAAGGGGCAAAACCTGGTAGCAGTTAAAGGACCACAACACAAGTGCAAAATGATAGATCACTGGCGGTCCAAGCTCGGAAAAAATGGCGTAAGGCTACCCATGAAAAACCTCCCTAAAAATTCCAAACAAAAATGAAAAAGACACCCCGGTATTTAGAGAAATGAGACTGAGAGAATTCATGGATAGAGATACAACAAGACGTGAAAAAATTCAGAGAAACAAGAATGACAGCAAGGGTAAATGAGAATGACAGGAGGAGGAAGGAAAAACTGAAACAAATTTAGACAAATGCTCTAACAAAGGCATGGTAAATAACATATCAAAAGTCCAATAACATACAAATAGAAGAATTCATAAATTTCAGATGAAAGAAGATATGAAGTAAAGAGAAGAGGAAACTGAATTAAAGAGAAGTGGACTAGACAGACCCATAGAAATAGACAAAAAAAAATCAAAATGAAGACAAACTGAACTAGAGTAAACAGAGGCAAAGACAAGAGAATAACAGAAAGGAGAGTCTGGCAAGACAACCGAAAAAACGTGAATGACAGAAACAAGTATCATATGAGAATGACATAAACACTACAAAGAGAAAAATAAGAAACATAAATCAAAAATAAGAAACAATCAAAGAAGAAAGATAAAGAGAAAGATGACAGAGACACACAAAAATAAGACTCAAATATAAAGAAGACTCAATAGACAGAGGCAAAACAAAAAAATGACTCAAATATCAGAGGCACAAAAAGAGAAACGGTGAACTACGGAGACAAATAACAGAGGCACAAAAATAGACACAACTATACAAGACAAACACCAAATCAACCTGTGAAAACAGATGACAGATACATAGAAAAACAAGACAACCGGAAAAAGTTCAGACTGAACAAACTACACAATAACTTACAAAATAAAGAGAGACAAGATAAAAGACAAGATAAGAAAACGAACAAGACACACTCCATGAAATTCATAGAAAACAAATGACAAAAGTCAGAAAAATATAAAGACAAAAGTCTGAATGAACAAAATACATTAACAATTACAAATTACTAACAGACAAGAAAAAAAGACGAAATTCATCAAAGTTCAGAAAAATAACGGGAAAATTTTCAAACTGAACAAAATAACAAACAAATAGTTCAGAAAAAGTTCAGAAATTGACAGGAAATACAAAGAAAAAAAAACAATCAGAAAACAAAAAGATAAAGATAAAAAGACACTCATATAAAAACAAGACTGTGATCCTCCTCCTTTACCCGGGCTTGGAACCGGCTGTCCATTCAACAAAGTTCATTAATAAACAGGCGGAGTTACACACAGAACCCCCCCCCCCCCCCCCCCCCACCCACCCAACCACACCACCAAAAAAAGGAAATATTACACACAGGGGTACAAAAATAATAAAATGGATGGTTCACAATCATACAAGATTAACAAAAACATAGGCAAAACTGAAACACACAAATAGACTGGGATCACATCATAGTATAGCAAACTAACATAGGCGAAATAGAATGGGATCACATCATAGTATAGACAACAAACATAGACGAAGCTGAAACACAGATGGATCCATTGTTTGCAGGATCAAAAATACTAGCAGTCCTGTCAAAAGAAAAAGATACATTACGATTATAAGATAAAACAAAAACAATGCTAAAAAGGCAAAGAAAAGTAATAGTACAAAAATAAATTTACCTGGCTATAAAACTGAGTTACCACACTCTTGTCTGATTCATTGTGACTATGGAAGAAAACCCTGAGACAATACTGAACCCTAATGTTCAGAACATCATGATAAGAAAACAACTGCCTAAGATCCAGGGAAGGCTTCCACCACTCCATGAATTTCATCGAAAACACACCGCAATCAAGCCTAATATATGCAGAGATAAAATATGTTACATATAAAAGAAAGTACAAAAGTAAAAAATTAAAATATAAAAGTTTGGCCATAAAAAGTTACTCACAAATTATCCTGTTTAGGCACATTGGGATACATATATCTGAATTCAGAGAAGTCCACATCTCCAGTGCCAAACATTCCAAAAAGAAGAATGAAATTGTCAATCTGAAAAACATAAGAGGCAATATTGATAAGCATAGAAGGAAAAAATACAAAGACAAGTAAGAAAATGAAAAAAGCATAACTAACCAATAGATTCTTTTTGCGTAAATGAAAGTCTGAATCCTTATGGTTGAGAGAATCCAAAAATGCAAAAAGCTTTTTCTCAAAGTCAACAACAAAAACAAACCAATGATGGCATTCCACAATAGGGAAGAAAAGCTACACATAAGACAAAAAAATGTCAATACAACAAATCACAAAACAAAAACAAAAAAAGTAATAATAAAATAGTAAGACTAACCCTGTTGCCAGCAGAACCAAGATTTCTACCCTTGCTTGCTTTGGCAGCACCTTCGAAAGTTTGTCTAATGAGACCATCATTAGGAAAAACTTGATACTTCATAATAGCTTCCTGCAAAAATTAGAGAAAACAACAAAAAGACAATAGTTACACAAAAAAAGAAAATAAATGATTACATTGAGTTTCTGAAAAACATGAAAAAAAGAACTTACGCCTATGATTGGAAAGAAGTAATGTCTCCCAGAAACTGATGGATGTTTCTCCTTGAACAACAATCGACAAAAGCAAGTAAAGAAAAAATTATCGACTTCACCGCCGGGCATGAGCGACTCACCCAAAGACTGAAAATTGCAATGAACTTCGGGATATAAGACACCCATTGATCTGTGTTTTGCAAAAAAAAACAATGAGGATGCAGGCAAAAAGTGAAATAACAAACAACAAAAACATACAAAATCCCCGGGGGAGAAAGGGAAAAAAGATATTAATTACTTCATGTGAGATGCGTGGTGTCCAAGCTCTATGATGGCTGAATAGTTGATCAAATCTTCTTCAGATACAGGGAACCTGATGTTCTGTTGCAAAGATGGTGACTGCCCCCTCATAACATAATTCAGAAACATATGCTTGTGTTTCCCATTCAGTATTGCTAAAACCTGAACATCAAGAGGCTGCTTGACGTCGCCGTTGTAAACAGGCGGATCTATAAACTCATCAACTCCTGCCTGGTCCATGAACTTGTTGTTATAAATAGAGTCAGCCAACTTAGACATCTGACTAGACCTCCTCCTGAAATCGTTTGAGCCAACTAACTACAAACAGAAAAAAGAAACACAAAGTAAAAATAAATGAAAAGAAACCAGCATAAAAAGAAGAAACTACAAAACATATGAAGTAGAAAAAAAAAAAGGACTGATTAGGATGAAAACCATGTGGTTGAGCTTTGGTGAGGTCTCAGGGACAATGATTGGAGCTTCCTCTGAACCAGGACCTTTAGCTGGAAATGATCGTTTAATCTTGAAATCCACAGTATGTGGCTGTTCATGCATAGCAAAAACAAAAAGGACAAAAAAAACGTAAGACTCACGAACACAACAGCAAAAAGCTAAAAACAAAAAACAAAAGCAAAAAAAGAACTAATCATGCATAACAAAAACTGCATAGAGACAGAAAAAATTACAAAAACACACAAGCTGACTTGATCTGCCGGAGACTCATGCAAGTTGAAGCGAGATATAGGAGAAATATCAATTCGATTCCCTGCTGCTCCCTTAGTAAATTTTGAAGGACCAGTGCTAATAAACGTTTCTTCGTCTGTCACTGGTAACACGTTGCAACGTTTGTTAACTTTCACCATAGGCTTCCTTGAAGGAGCTGGACATCAAAAAATGAATTCCTTCAGTCGTAAAAAAAGATGCATAAAAACAAATTAAAAAGACAAAACAAAAAAAGTACAGAGTTAATAACCTGTCATCAAGGAATTAGCGGGGACGACCATCGTAATAACGCAATCTGGAGTAACTGCAAAGAAAGTAACAAAAGAATAGAGCAACAAGAAAAAATACAGAACAAAACAAAAAAAGCATGCTAAAAACTAAATGGAGAACTTAAATAAAGAACCAGACCTGGATCAGTAAGGGGTTTACTCTCTGTTTTCACAGCAGACGCAAGAGCAGGCTTCGCGACACATGAAGGTTGCTGCACAACTGCCTGACCGTCATGGGGGGCATTCACAGGATTATAAGATTTTTGTGTCTATGGGGAAAAACATAAAAATACAAAGAACAAAGATGTTAAAAACACGAAACTACAAGACAAAAAGCCAAACATAAGTTAGACAATGATGACGAACAATTAAAAAGACAAAAAGGCATACGTTGAGCAGCGCTGGTTCACACTTGCCAAGAGTGTTATTGACTACGGGCTCACCACAAACAACAGGCACATCCTTGGGTCTCACGCTTGATTTCCGTAGAAAATCAAGCATGTTAGTCACAAGAAGCTGGAACTTGGGCTTGTTGGAAGCAGATATGTTGGACACACCATTTTCTGCAATTTTTATGATGCCTTCAATGATCTGCAAAAAACCAAAAAGAAGAAACATCAACACACTAAACACACACAAAAAAAGACTCATAATGTTTATCTTAGCTGTCACCAAAAAAAATGTACATACATCAGGCCTAATGTTGCTGCCAAAACTTGAGATCACATTCTTCCTGAACCCTGGAGAAAAAGACTGAAATACTGGGGACTTAATATTCTTGACCTTCGAATCACTAACACGGTCGATTGCATAACCATCTCTAAGCTGCCTCTTCCCAAAATGATTCCTCTTTTTCCGATCTAACTCAGAAAAAAACCTGATCATATGACCCCTCCAAACAGATATCCTAGGAACAGACACACCAACGTTTTGCCTTCCAAAATCCAAACAATCAAGGTATCGAACCTGAAAAACCAGAAAAACATATAAAAAAAAGGAAAACAAATAACAAGCACAAGGACACAAACCATATAAAAACACTTGCTAAAAAACGTAAAAAACTAACCGTTGTGACATAATTGCAACACAAAGGGGCCCTCGGCCTCCTCCCTTTAAGTTTCCCCGCCATGAGAAAATGGTTAATGCCAGATAAACAATGCTCATACACAAGTTTGCTGAAATCATGTTGCTTTGCTACCTCAGGGTGTTTCAGCACATAAAGATACTTTCCACTCACATGGTCTTCAGAGCAAGGGCAGAGAAAGCAATGCAGAGCAACAGCCATGAAACAAATAAACACATCCGTGTCACTAAGTTCAGCGGTATCACCCAGCTTGTTCCCGAAAAATGTAATGTGAGGCAAAGAGGACAGCTGAAAATGGCCTAAAATGAACTCCTCTCCTTCATTGCTGTTGCTCTGAATATCAAACCCACCAAAAGGCAGACCAAGAATGACATGGAAAGTGCGCTTGGATATGTCGATGGTTTTGTTCTGCACTGTAATCTGGGAACATACAGGGTCTATGCACTTTGCTACCCATCGAGCAAACTCTGATGGAATATCATAAAGATCCAACATAAGAAGACAGCCAAACCCAAAATTCTCGATAACAGACCTTTGACGCTTTGTAAGTTTCTTTATGATCTCGACAAAATACTTCAGTGAGAACTTTGTGAAAACAGACTTGTCAACACCAACTCTCCTGCACCTTTTATCCTGCATACAAAAGCACACATAAAAAACAGTCATTAAAAAAGAAAAAAAAATAGACTCAAAGTAAAACATACATGCACCAAACGAAAAATACTAAAACCATCACCTGATTGGATGGGGATACAACAACGTCTTTGCAAAAATCAGTGAAATTCCTCTTCAGTGATTTCACAGACTAGAAAATCAGCGCAAAAATCAGTGAAATTGAAATGAAAAAGTCAAAGTAAACAAAAAATAAATAAAGTAGAAATCACTTTAAAAAGCATACAGACCCACGTGAAAATACCTGCTTCATCAAAAACCCAAACAAAGCATCATCTAGAGCTCTAACTCTTGGATGTATATCCACATCCTGAAAAAATGAAACACATATAGCATGAACAAAAACATCACAAAAACATGCCAAAAAAACCAAAAAAAGGATACAGACTAACATCAAAGCTGCTGGACAATGAATTTCCTTCACTGTCATCACCGTCAAAACAATCGTCAGCAGCTTCAGAGGCCTCCCGGAGATAACTGCATACAAAATTTAAGGGAAGAGCGCGCGAAGTGAAACTAAAAGCTATCAATACAGCTATGCAGAAAACATAGCAATAAAAACACCTAAACACACATACTGAATAAAAAGACCATAACAAGCTAGATACCATGAAAATTACTGCAGCTGCACTACTCGCCAAATCTGAACACCAAATGAGCAGTGTATATGGTTAATGGAGTAATGAGAAACATGCACAACTGAACTAACCCCTGTAACACAGCCTACCCACCTCAGAGGGCCTAACCCCCAAATACATTAGCCATACCACTACTTGCAGATTAACTCGCCAAAATCGACAGGCTACAGCAAAAATCAGACTACACCCATACCACTACAAATCAGCTCACATGCATTACATAACACATAGACCGGCGACGAAGCAACAGAAACATCTACTACCGATGAACTACAAACTAAACTCCGGCACCAAATAAGCCCGAGACTGACGACAAATTACAGCTAAAAGAATGGAACGAAATCAGAGCGGGAGAGCAGCTCTCATGCATACATCAGAACAGAAATACCGCGCAGGGACAACACAACAGCTCAAACCCACGACCTGAAACTAACCTCCGGCGCCAAATCACGACGAGACTGACGAGAAATCACAGCTAAGAGAAAATGGAACGAACCAGATCGGTGGGGGCATCTCACATGCATACATCTCATGGACCACCGGCGATGCGGGGGCGACAAAACACAACCTACCAACGACCTAC
Source organism: Poa annua (assembly GCA_026929855.1). NCBI lineage: Eukaryota > Viridiplantae > Streptophyta > Magnoliopsida > Poales > Poaceae > Poa > Poa annua. Next base: position 7,825,244 of record CM049433.1, on the reverse strand, counting down.
AACTACCGACGACCTCCGGCGCCGAATCTCGACAAGGTTGACGGGGGAAATCACGGCTCAGAGAAGAGGCGGGGACTGCGGTAGAGGCGAAGCTGCTCGCATGCATACCTCTGACGACGGCGACTACGCCTCTCGCGAACTCCTCCTCTAGCCATTACCGGCCGCCGCGGATTCAAATACCTCCGACCTCCGGCTCTGCTCCCCTCTGACCTCCGCCTCCGCCTACGCCCTCTGCTCTGTTTCTCCACCACCCGAAAAATGATAAAAGAGACACGCGTCTCCACCCCGGCTAATTCAAAAAAGAAAAGATAACACAAAGACAAAAGCCCAAAAGCCCAAAATGCCCGACCCGCAACCCTGAGCCCGCCACCTCAACGAGCTGCGTCACGAGGCGAGACAGAAAAGCAGCCGCTGGCCTGCGAAGGAAGACTCACGCACGAATCGTGAAGAACGAACGGACGGACAGAAAAACGAGAGTGAGCGAAATGATTCACACACAGCTGAGAAATAGCAGAAGTCTTAAAATTCGGAGTCAAAGCCCGAGACGGAGGGAGAGCGACGGCGTCGACTTCCGTTCCATAGTCTTCCAGGTCGATCCAGATCAGTTGATCGAGATTGAAGACAGGAAGAACAGGCGATCAATCTCAATGGCTAAGAGGCAGCAGAAGCCATGGGTGGTCCAGTTCAACGGGACGAGCAAACCCGTGCTCGTCGCCCCGTTCGACGGATGCCGCTCTCATGAGACAGACGACATGGCAGCGCTGCAAGGTAAGCGGTGCCTCGGCCTCGACGGAGGCTGGTTGCTCATGCTCGACGAGCTCTCTCGGGAGTGCTCCCTCGTGAGCTTCGCTAATAACGGTCGTTCCTCGCCGTCGGTGATCTCTCTCCCGCCATTGCCGGAGGAGACTACGGCATCGTTGGACCTCATCTTCGGCTGCGCGCTCTCCAACCAGAACCCGCCCGACTGCACCGTCATGCTGGACGTCGTCAGGGACAAGTCCCTCCTCTACTGCCGCCCCGGCGACCACGAGTGGTCCCGCCTCCCCGTGGAGTTCGCCGAAGAGGGGGACGGGTTCGACGGACCAATAACTCCTGCCCACCAGGGGAAGGTGTACACGACGACTATGGTATCTGTGGTTGCCGTCGACGTGTCCGGCATGGCGCCGGCGGTCGAGCGGACAGATATCAGGCACCCGCCGGCCTGCCCCGTGCATGAAGCGTACAAGTGCTTCCCTGTGCCTTGTCCTGACAGCGGCGAGCTCTTCTTGGTGCGCTGCTGCCTTTGTGGCTGCCTGGGGGACGTGGTGGACGCCAAGGTTTTCCGCTGGAATGTAGAATACAATGCGTGGGAGACGGTCGAGAGCATCGGGGATCGAACCTTCTTCGTGGGTAGGTATTCTTTCGCGGTTACATCGGCGTCTCAAGCAGGAACCCAACCCAACTGCGTCCATGTTCTCCGCGCAGTCTGCGGAGAAGTTGGTATCTACACCGTGTCTCTGGATGATATGACCATTAGGCTGAGCATAGTCGGGGGGTATGATGATGAGGAAGAGGAGGATTCTTTCTGGGCTCTTCCCACCAGGTAAGTTGAAATCGATTGTTTGGATTGATTAGAAACAAGTATATTTGTCTGCTTGACCAATGCGATTGATGGTTCAATATTTGTGTGCATTTGCAGCTTCGGTCTGAAATCACAAGTCACCGACACTGATGATTTATACAATGATCAGGTACTAAATCTGTATATCCTTACCTGATAGATAACTCATTCATAATTATTTTAATTACAACAGACATTGCTAGTTTGATCGAGCCATATTTTATTTTTTGGTTGCCCTCCGTTCTTGACCCTGAGTGCAACTTGTAATTGACAGGTGAACCAAAAAAGAATTGAGCAGTGTTGCAAAGAGGAAGAAGACGACACGAACATTACAGAGGAGACGCAGTGGTGTGATCTCCATACTGACTTGTTACAGCTCCTGGTAACCAAGATATCATTCATAGATTTCCTTCACATGAAAGTTGTATGCAAACAATGGAACTCTGTCGCATGCCCGATCCAGGATGCAAAAGTATCACCACTACTCATGACAACTAGGCCAGGAAGGCCCAAGGATCTTGTCGAGGTCTTCGATCCGGTGAGTGAGAAGAAGTACAGGATCAGGGTAAGCATCCCTGATTTAGGTGTCAAATCTCAAGGGTCACAGTTACTGCATTTCACAAAGAATGGTTGGGTCATCGTGTCAAGAGGTGGCGACCAAATGTTCTTCCTAGTTAATCTTTTCAAGAATTACTCAGATGGCGGTGATGTTATTAATCTTCCACCTCTGCTGGATATCCTTGGCCTCAAAGGCCTCTCGTTCACATCCGTGCCTGGTTCCCCTGACTTTGTGGTCCTCGCAGCGGGAAGTACCCCATGCGGAAGAGTTATCACTATACAAACATGGCGAATTGGTGACGAAGATTGGAAGGAAGAATTATTAAGCGACGATGACTATGTCCCGTTCGTCATGGCATCTCACAGCCCCGTCTTCCTTGACGGTGTCTTCTACTTTCTGGATATCAATGGCAGGGTTGGAGCCGTGGACCCGAATGAAGAAGAGATGGAGTGGAACGTTTTGGACCCATTAATAGGTGGCAGCGATGAAACGTCTCTTCTTGAATGGGACTATAGCTATCTGGTGGAGTGGAAGCAGGAGCTTATCGCCATTCATCGGGAGAAGGGGCATGGTGGGTACGTAAAAATGTTCAAGCTTGATCGGGCTCGGACGGTTTGGTCGGAGTTGAAAGAGATGGAGGACGTGGCCGTGTTTTGGGATAGGAGCAATGCTCTCATTGCGATGCCACCTCAGGGAGAAGATTCATGCAACAAGATGTTCCTCCCGAACTATAATGAAACCAAAGGTGGTGGGAGGACGCAAGCTTTATACTCTTTTAAAGAGCAACAATACTACCCTTCCTTCTTTGCCAAGGAGCCAATGAACGCCATATGGTTCCAACCAAACTTGGAGGATGTACATCCGGTGACGAAGCAGTAGTGCGTGCCCTTGTTAATTTCCCTGTACTTTCTATTTTGATATGATTCTGTACTACTGTGACAATTTGATATGATTATGTTGTGATTTCCCTGTACTATCATTTTTTCGATTAGGTTACCTGCAATATTATGAGATTTCGATATGATTCTGTACTACTGTGACAATATTGTGTACAGTTTGGCCCCCTTCTGTTTGTGGCAAAGCAAAGAAATTGTCATTTTTCTTTTGGTGGTGTCGATAAATTCAGATACAAGTAACTGATGGTTATTAGAGATGTAATATCGAACCGTATACGAGATGGTGTAGTACACCACTCGTATACGAGTCCAACTCTGTAATGTCTAGCGAGGGGTTCCTTGCTTATATTAACACGCAACCGGTGGACCGAGAGGTCACACCGTTCCACCCTACGAAACTCACGTTTAACATGGTATCAGAAGGCCGTCCTCTTCCCCTCGTCTAGCTCGCCGTCGATACATCCCCTCGCCGGCATCCAGGACCAGAACCTCCGATCAGCAGATCGATCACACCAGGACGTAGATCTCCCCGCCCTCTACCAATTCCCAGCAATTTTTTTCCCAAAACACTCCATCTCACAACTCGACACAATCCGCCGCCGGTGCCCTTTTTCACCGTCGACGCCAGGACCAGAAACAGCCCGATTAGCAGATCGCTCCTTCCCCTAGGAACCCCTACCCAATTCTCGACCCGAGCTACTCGCCAACACCCCTGATGGCGTCATCCTCGACCTCCTCTGGTGCGGGTACCATCGGTGCCCCCCCGGCGACCAAACTCACCCGCGAGAACTTCCTCTCATGGCAAGCCCAAGTGCTGCCCACGCTTCGTGGTGCCCGGGTCATGGGTCTCCTTGAGGGATCCGACGTCGCTCCGCCTGAGATGCTCGCTGCTAAGGATGCAGACAAGAAGACCATCTCGGTTCCCAATCCTGCCTACGACACTTGGATCACCCGGGATCAACAGGTGGTCAGCTACCTCGTGAATTCTCTCTCCGACGACATCCTCCCCACCATTTATGGCCTCATACATGCCGCGGAAGTCTAGCGTTCTCTCCATGAGCTTTATTCGTCTCAGTCCAAGTCGCGGGTCTCTAATCTCCGCGGCGCCCTCACCAACACAAAGAAGCTGGACATGACCGCCCAAGAATACATCACCAAGATGAAAGGATACGCCTCCGAACTTGCTGCTGCCATGGGAAGATGGTCGACGATGATGAGCTCAAAGATTATATCATGAATGGCCTTGATGGCACGTTCAACAACCTTGTCGCTGCCGTCAACGCAGTCCCGTCCACCACCCTCAATGACATGTGCTCTCAGCTGATTTCTTGTGAGAATCGTGATGCCATGCTACAATCCTCTGGCCAAACTCCTGGGGGTTTTACCTCTTCTGTTAATGCTGCCTCACGCCACCCTCCTCCCTATGGAGTTGCGCCCACTGGTAGAAAACGGACCTTTGGTCCAGACTTTTAGTCCCGCACCAATTTGCGGCCGGTACTAATATAACATTAGTACCGGTCCCAGCGGCCGGACAGGCGAACGGCAGCAGTACCGGTCGGTAAGCAACCTTCAGTACCGGTTGGTGTAACCAACCGGAACTAAAGGATTTGGGGCTGGCGCTGCAGCGGCGGGTCCCACGCCGAGAACCTTTAGTACCGGTCTGTGTTACAAACCGGTACTAAAGATGGACATTTAGTACCGGTTTGTGTTACAAACCGGTACTAAAACATTTCGCTATAAATTCCATCTACTTCCTCCAGCCCGAGCTCACTTCACTCTCTGCCTCCTCATTTATTTCTCTCTGTTGTTGCTCGAGCTCGGTGGTGATCCGGCGATTTGTCCAATTTGGTGGCACCATTTTTGGTCAAAAAGGTTAGAAATTTGTTTCTCTTACATTTAATTGGAAACTTCAGTTCATTTAGTGCTAGTTTGAGCTCATTTAGTGTTAGTTTGACCTAGATAGAAAAATGTAGGAAAATCTAGAAATGTATTGTTAGTTTGACCTAGATAGAAAAATTTAGAAAAATCTACAAATGTAGCTTATTTAGTGCTAGTTTCATCATTTACTTTGTGCTAGTTTAGCTAATTTTGTCCAAGTTTAGCTCATTTAGTCCTAGTTTAGCTCATTTTATGCTATAATTACGTAATTAATTGTTTATAGAATTTTTACTTGTATAATTTTCTTATTTGTGTAACTTTTTGTTATATATAGTGTCATGGTTTTGACATCTGTCCACACTGGCTCTCGCCCGCTCTATTATTCGGATGTGGTACGATTGTTTGTTATAAGTATATGTTTGTTTAATTTCGTGTTTACAAAAATTATACCGACCAACTTAACGTAGATATATTTTTATCTAGGAGGTAGTTGAACCGGAAAATGAGCCCGACCCTATTTTCGAGTTTTTAGTAGAAGAAAACAATGATTTGAAAGCTAAATTGAAAAGAAGTGAAGATCTTCGTCTCGAAGAGAAGATGAAATGGGAGTTGAAGATTGCCGACGTCGTCGATGATAACGAGATCAAGATGGAGGCAATGCGCTTGGATCACAAGATCAAGATGAATGCAATGCGCTTGAAGCTTAAAAAGTTTAGAAAATATGTCATTAGTCAAGAGGCTTGGTATCATTATGCTGTTGGTTCAATAATTACCTTAGTTGTGATTTTGATCGCATTTGTCGTTGGATTGAAATTCTTTAGCTAGTTCTATGTTAGTTTCAATTAATGAATGTTTTATGAGAACTATGTATTAGATTTGTTTAAATATGGTGAACTTGTATTAATGAATTGGTCACGTATCTATCTATTCATGGTAGATATATATATATATAACTATTGTGTAATGGTTTTGTATATATTTACATAATGCAGATGAATCGACAATGGATGTACGTTGACCGACGCACTCCGGAGTTCATGACCGGCGTGCTGGATTTTATCCGTGTTGCTGAGGCAAATAAGCGGGATGGTTTTATGTATTGTCCATGTTGTGCTTGTAAGAATATCAGGAGTTACTCCAACTCAAAAACCATTCACATCCACCTGTTTCAGCCCGGTTTCATGTCCGGCTATAATTGTTGGACCAAACACGGGGAAACAGGGGTCATAATGGAAGACAATGAAGAAGAAGAGGACGATGACAACTATCATGAGTTTCCTGAATACGACGGTACTACAATGGAGGAAACTGGAGAAGACGCGCCTGACGAAGAGGCGCCGGATGAGCCCGCTGATGATCTTTCTCGGGCCATTGCTGATGCACAGAGAAACAGCGTAAATCAGAGGGAGTGGGTCAAGTTGGAGCGCATGTTGGAGGATCACAAAAAAAAATTGTACCCAGGTGTCGAAGATGACCAGAAAAAGCTGGGTACGACGCTGGATTTGCTGCAATGGAAGGCTGAGAATGGTGTATCGGACAAGGGGTTTGAAAAGTTGTTGAAAAAGATAAAGAAGATGCTTCCAAAGGATAACGAATTGCCCGACAGTACGTACGAGGCAAAGAAGATCGTCTGTCCTCTAGGATTAGAGGTGCAAAAGATACATGCATGCATTAATGACTGCATACTCTACCGCGGTGAGGAGTACGAGAATCTGAATGCATGCCCGGTATGCGGTGCATTGCGGTATAAGATCAGGCGAGATGACCCTGGTGAAGTTGAGGGCGAGCGCCCCAGAAAGAGGGTTCCTGCCAAGGTGATGTGGTATGCTCCTATAATACCACGGTTGAAACGTTTGTTCAGCAACAGAGAGCATGCCAAGATGTTGCGATGGCACAAAGAGGACCGGAAGAAAGACGCGATGTTCAGACACCCCGCTGATGGATCCCAGTGGAGAAAAATCGAGAGAGAGTTCCCGGACTTTGCAGATGACGCAAGAAACTTAAGATTTGGTCTAAGTACGGACGGCTTCAATCCTTTTGGAGAGCAAAGCAGCAGTCATAGCACCTGGCCTGTTACTCTATGTATTTACAACCTTCCTCCTTGGTTGTGCATGAAGCGAAAGTTCATTATGATGCCAGTGCTCATCCAAGGACCGAAGCAACCAGGGAGCGAGCTTGATGTGTACCTCAGGCCATTAGTTGACGAACTTTTAGAGTTGTGGCGGGAAGAAGGTGTACGTGTGTGGGATGAGCACAAACAGGAGGATTTTGACCTTCGAGGGTTGCTTTTCGTAACGATCAATGATTGGCCTGCTCTTAGTAACATCTCAGGACAGACAACTAAGGGATACCATGCATGCACACACTGTTTGGATGATACTGAATGTATATACTTGGATAATTGTAAGAAGTGTGTGTACCTGGGGCATCGTCGATTTCTTCCGGTCAGGCATAACGTCCGGAAGCAAGGAAAGCATTTCAAAGGTGAGGCAGATCACCGTAGGAGGCCTATGGACCGTACTGGTGAACAAATATTTGATATGGTCAAGGATCTAAAAGTAATCTTTGGAAAGGGTCCTGGAGGACTAAAGGTTCCAGATGACGCAAACGGGCACGCACCCATGTGGAAGAAGAAATCTATATTTTGGGAGCTACCATATTGGAAAGTCCTAGAGGTCCGATCTGCAATCGACGTGATGCACGTGACGAAGAATATTTGTGTGAACCTGCTAGGCCATTTGGGCGTGTATGGGAAGAAAAAAAACACAACGGCAGCACGGGAGGACCAGAAACGTTTGAAAGAACGAGACGGCCTGCTTCCAGAACATTATGACGGTCCGGCCAGCTATGCTCTAACCAAACAAGAGAAAGTGATATTTTTTGAATGTCTGAGCAGTATCAAGGTCCCGTCTGGCTTCTCGTCGAATATAAAGGGAATAATAAATGTGGCACAACAAAAATTTCAAAACCTAAAGTCTCATGACTGCCATGTGATTATGACGCAATTGCTTCCGATTGCATTGAGGGGGCTTCTACCGGAAAATGTTCGAGTACCCATTGTGAAGCTTTGTGCATTTCTCAATGCAATATCTCAGAAGGTAATCGATCCAATGATCCTACCAAGACTACAGAATGATGTGGTCCAGTGTCTTGTCAGTTTTGAGTTGGTGTTCCCCCCATCCTTTTTCGATGTTATGACGCATGTCTTGGTTCACCTAGTCGAAGAGATTCAAATTCTCGGTCCCGTATTTCTACACAATATGTTCCCATTTGAGAGGTTCATGGGAGTCTTAAAGAAATATGTTCATAACCGTGCTAGGCCAGAAGGAAGCATCTCCAAGGGCTATGGAACCGAGGAGGTCATTGAGTTCTGTGTTGACTTTATTCCTGACATTAATCCGATTGGTGTTCCACAGTCGCGACATGAGGGGAGACTGAGTGGAAAAGGCACTCTAGGGAAAAAAGTATTTGTATGTAAGGACGGACCTTCTTTCAGTCAAGCGCACTACACAGTTCTACAAAATTCCTCATTGGCAGCTCCGTATATCGAGGAACACATGAATATTTTACGATCTGAGAACCCGGTGGAGGATGAGTTCTGGATTAAAGATCAACACACGGCGAAATTCAGCGGTTGGTTGCAAACACATCTCATGAGTAACACCGAAGTTGATGTTGAGCTGTACTTGTTGGCCAGGACACCATCTTCGACTATAGTCACTTTCGAAGGGTACGAGATAAATGGGAATACATTTTACACGATCGCTCAAGATAAAAAGAGCACCAACCAAAACAGTGGTGTCCGCTTTGACGCAACAAACAGCAATGGGCAAAAGGACACATATTATGGTTACGTAGAGGAGATATGGGAACTTGAGTATGGACCTTCTTTTAAGGTCCCTTTGTTTCGGTGCAAATGGGTCAAGCTGAATGCAGGCGGGGTAAAGGTAGACCCGATGTACGGAATGACAACGGTGGATCTGAACAATCTTGATTACAAAGACGAACCGTTCGTCCTAGCAAATGATGTAGCTCAAGTTTTCTACGTGAAAGACATGTCTACCAAACCGAAGAAAAGAAAAAATATGGAAGCGAATACATCAGACGAGGCAAAACGCCACATAGTTCTTTCAGGGAAAAGAAACATCGTGGGAGTGGAGGACAAGACAGACATGTCAGAAGATTATGATAAGTTTGATGAAATTCCGCCCTTCAAAGTCAACACTGACCCAAGCATCACGTTAAGTAATGAAGATTCTCCATGGTTCCGGCGCAAAGTTAAGCAATCGAAGAAAAGGAGGAATAATACAACAGATGGGAATATTGGTGATGTGTAATCCAGGAATGATATTTATGAAATATGAGGTCTTTATCACAAACTATGTTGTGGAATATGAGGTCTTTATCACAAACTATGTTGTTGAAATGACCATAACTTGGTCATTTGTCTTGAAACTTCTAGATGTTCATACATGATAGACCTTTTTTGTTAAGACTTTTTTTGCAAATTTTGTCAGAAATCAAGTTGATCATTTATCATAGCAACAAGTACACATATAAGGTCCCATGCCAAATGATTTCCTTTTTTGAAGTGTTTATCACATTATTTCATTTTTCGGTAAAAACGATCAAAACGGTCGCGGTGACAATTCATCGAAAGATGTAATATTTTCTAGAACTATCAACGTTTCTGTGATATAACCACTAGTTGTGTACCTTAAAATGATTTTTCCAAAAACTTCAGACCAAACTATTAAACAGTTGTAGATAAATTTTGAATTACTTTCGAAAAATCGACATAAACTCAATTAACTAGGGAAATTAGGTAGAAATCAAAGAAAAACCTAACACTTGAGGATTATCCATCATATGTGGACTAGTTTCCATGAAAATTAAATGGGTGCCATTTTACATCATATTTTTGGTACTTTGTTCACAAAAAAAGTCATTTTTTGCACTTAAAAAAATGGAAAATGATATTTATGAAAATAATTTCAAGAATTCCTTTGGCATGACTGTTTCTTATACCAATATGCACCTATTTGTGGAATAGAGATTTGTACAAAGTTTTAGAAACTAATTAGTTAAAAGAAAATAGATATAAAATAACTTTTATTTTAAATGTTACATTTTTAAAATGTCAATATTCTTTGTAATTTGTTGAAAACATGTTCTTGAATATAAATAATTTTTTTACAAATTATTAGAAACTAATTTTACTAGTTTTAGACAATTACATCAGTAGATATACAAAAACAGAAAACAGAAAATAGAAAAGGGAAATAAAATACAAAAAACACCTTCAGTACCGGTTGCTGGTTGCAACCGGTACTAAAGGTTTTCGTTTCGCGCCAGTTTTCTGGGCGGCGAATCGACAAACCTTTAGTACCGGTTGCAACCAGCAACCGGTACTGAAGGACCTTTAGTACCGGTCTGTGGCATGGACCGGTACTAAAGGGTGTTGCATTAAATGCCTCACTTGCCCGATCGGGCAGTTCATCTTCTCCAGACGCAGACGCAGAGACGAAGTGCTGCCCGACGGAGACGAGGTGCTGCCCACGCCATCCTCGACTCCGGCCAGGCCCCGACGCCGGCCGCTCCCCGACGCCCGGCCGCTCCCCCACGGTGAGTCTCCTCCCTCCCTCCTTCTCACTGTCGCTAGGTTGCTAACCCTAGATAAGAAGGAGCCGCCGCCGCTAGGAGTGTCCCCGCCGCCGCCGCTAGGAGTATCGCCGCCGCCGCCGCTAGGAGTGTCGCCGCCGCCACCACATTAGGTCACAACACAGAGCACGGCGGCGTCTCCATTGATGTCCGGCTCCTCCCTCTCGTACGCAATCGAGGGGCGCAAGGCAGGGGACGGGGAGCCCCATTGTCATGCCGCCGCCGCCGCTAGGAGTATCGCCGCCGCCGCCGCCGCTAGGAGTGTCGCCGCCGCCGCCGCATTAGGTCACAGCACAGAGCACGGCGGCGCCTCCATTGATGTCCGGCTCCTCCCTCTCGTCCGCAATCGAGGGGCGCAAGGCAGGGGACGGGGAGCCCCATTGTCATGCTGACGTCAGCATGACGTCAGCCCATTTCTATAAAAAAAACGCTACTGTTTTTAGATTATTTGTTAAATAGAGTGTTAGATTATTTGTTAAATAGAGTGTTAGATTATTTGTAAATTCACACAAATAGAAAATGAAGTGTAAGACTTTTTAAATAGAGTGTTAGATTATTTGTTAAATAGAGTTTAGGACATTTTATATAGGGTGTAACATTATTTTAGAATTGCTAGAAAAAATGGTACTGTTTTTAGATGAATTCTTAGGAAATGCTATTGTTATTTATATGAATGCTATTGTTATTTATATGAATGTTATTGTTACAATATTTATGTAAATGCTATAGTGTTAGCAAAAAGCAGGAGGGGAGGAGGGCTACTGCTTTTTTGCTACTGTTTTGGAGAGAAGATTATAGTTAGTGTGTGTATTTTTGATGCAAAGTACTTATCCAATTTTATTTGATGCAAAGTACTTGCAATTTTTGCTACTGTTTTAGGAAGTTTATAAATTTTGGCCGATGATTAGATGGTTGCACGTTGCATCTTCAGGGAGTTGTGAGTGAACCATGTTGTCTGAACATATATGCAATGTTCATTCCACGTTGTTCGCTGACACCATCCCTGAAGCAATTCTATATGAGGCCTTGCTGTCTGTTTTGCAATGTTAGGAAGTTTGTAAAATTGGATTAATAGTGTGGATGCAAAGTAGTTGTGCAAAGTACTTGTGTAATTTAGGGTAATTTTATGGATGCTACTATGTAATTTTATTTGATGCAAAGATTAAAATGCTACAATGTAATAAATAGTGTGGATTCAAGTGTTGAAATTTGTGAATGAAAGTGTTAGAATTTGTGAAATAGTATTGTGAAAATGCAACCACAATTTTCCGCGGCAACGCGCGGGGAATGCAATCACAATTTCCCCAATGCAAAGTACTTGATTTCGTCGATCCCTCGCCTCACCGTTATAACTTGACATCATGTAGGAATCTCGCCGTCTATCCCTCGCCTCACCGTCGTCCTGTCTGTGACCTTCCCGAGTCTCGTTGATCCCGCGCCTCACCGTCGTTCCCGAGCATCCCCTCGTGCCCTCCCCCGCGGTGAGGCTCTACCGTGCGCACATGTTATTTCTTTACAATAATGCCGCCGCCCGATTTGGCACTAAATAGTTCTATCTTTTTTTTTTGTATTAGTTAAGCTATGGACGGCAGAGCAGGGGAAGATCAATTGTTCGACATCATCAGAGATGGTGAAGATGATGGATCGCAATATCTTAACATGTCCGGTGGTGAAATGGAGGACGAGGAGATTTATAACTTAGAAGCTCCTCCATCCGCCTCGAACAATAATGCCGATGAGAATGTAGCGCAGAATACCGACGAGGTATACATAGCTTCTGGTGATAAATTAATGATTTGATATGTGTACATATACATGTTTTAACATAATATTTCTTCTTTTAGCCCTCCGGATCGGGATCGAGCAAGTCTGTTAAAAGAAAACGAGGCCCGGCCAAAAAGTTAAAAGAAGAAAGATTTGATATCGAAGAAATCTCTGAAATTGGCGAACCGATTGCTCCGAAAGAGCACGCACGTAAATTTGTGAGTCAGTGCGGAGTTATTGTTCGGGACAACATTCCGATCACCATCCGAGAATGGCACAAGCCGAAGGGTGGAGGAGAGAGTTTTGTGTCAGATATTTGCAAGAGGGAACTTCTGAAGTCCGTTTTCCACAATTTCGCCCTACCGACAGGACTCGGAGATGCCGAGAAAAAGAAAGTCTTCCAGTGGACTCTAAAGAAAATGGCCGAACAATTCATGAACTACAAGAAAAGGTTATACCAGCAATTCATCAAGACAAAGAAAACCCCTAATTTTGAAGACGTACAGTACAGGAGGATAAGAGATCAGTGGCAAGAATTCAAGGACTACAAGGAATCAGAAGAAGCTCTGGAAAAGTCGGCGAAAAATAAGTTGAATGCCGACAAAAAGCAATATTTCCAACGTTTGGGGCCAGGTGGCTATAAGACCGCCATTCCTAAGTGGCAAGAAAGGGACGCCAAGTTAATTGCTGCCGGGGTCACTCCAAGTACATCAAGCTATCCCGCAAGGGCGAGACATTGGGCGTACAGCGTCGGGCTGGAGCCCGACCCACAGACAGGGAATCTTGTGTTGAAGGAAAAGGTTAAACCAGGCCCCGAGGGAGAGCCCGAAAGAGAAAAAATTCGGAATAAAGCCAAAGAACTTGATGATGCAGTAGTTGCCGCTCAGGAGGGAAGGTTCGCGCCCAATAGAGAGAAGGACGAGCTGTCACTCGCCCTCGGGAATCCTGAACACACTGGGCGAGTACGAGGCGTGGGCGTCGTCCCTTGGAAGGTTGGGTTCCCCGAGCATAGGGACACCTACAGGAGTCGCGACAGGAAGAAGAAACAGGAGGCAGAGAAATATCAGCGGTTGGAAGACATGATAATAGACCTGCAACATGAAATGAGGCAGAAAAAGGTATCTGAGCCGCAGGAGGACCAACTTGATATGGCATCTCAGCGGAAAAGCAGCGTGGCTTCCACACAAAATGTCCAGCCTGATGACGCAACATACCCCGTGGATCAGATTCAGGGGCGAACAAACTGTGAGCTGCACATCAAGATGAGGAACCTATCCATAAAGGTGGCGGTCGGCTTTGCTTTAGAGAATATACCCGGAGCAACCCTTCATGGCGGTCAGATTCCAGCTGGCTACGCGCGAGTCGGGGTGGACGAAATTATGAACGGATTCGAGGACCTAGAGCTTGACTTTCCTGGAGCTGAAGGGGAGACGACACTGGGAGAAGTGTTGCGCGGAATCATTCTATGGAGAAAGGAACACATCGTGTTTCCTGGAGAATCGACGCGTAGGCCACCAACCCCTCCGAGTAGCAATCAACCTCCAAGTCCACCCCGCATTGAAAATATGGACACCGAGAGGGAACCCAGCGCGACTCCATCTCCCCGGTGCGCGAGTCCAACCCAGCGGGAGTCCACCCCGGAGCGTGCAAAGAGTCCACTCCAGCGGGAGTCCACCCCGGAGCGTGCAAAGAGTCCACTCCAGCGGGAGTCCACCCCGGAACTTGCAAAGAGTCCACTCCAGCGGGAGTCCACCCCGGAGCTTGCAAAGAGTCCGCCCACCGGCAATAGGACCTTCTCAATGAGGCAGAAGATGCTTGCCGGTGCGTCGAGTGGTGCTCCAACGGACACCTACAAGTACGGGCCGTCGTTGAAGGATCTTCCGGTGTTAACTTACCACCGGACCGTTGAGGAGAATGCTCCCTTGGTCAAAGCTCACAATGCCGCACACTTTGCGAAGAAAGTGCCCGAGCCAAAACAGGTACTAAACCCTAAGGGTGTTAAACACTTTTTAGACATCGTCTGTGATCCTGACCGTAGAACTTTGCCTGATAACTATGAACGCTCTATCTCGAAGAGTTTTGACACGCAAGAGGAGAATAAAAAGAAAAGGGTCGCTGCACAGAAGAAGAAGAAGGGGAAAAAGGTTCCCCAGCTCGGAGAACAGAAAGTACAGTCGGTCGCCCCGCTGAAGGTTCAGACAGACAAGAGTCCCAACGTTGGGACAAATGTTCCTGTTACTGACTACATGGACGATGATGCATTTGACGCAATTTTCCCCAAGTCGACTGAGATAGCACGGACGTTTGTCTACGGGAAAGATCTTCTCCCTAGTGATGAGATGGTGCGTCTAGCTTTTCAAATGCGGAGATTGCATGACTGGTACATGAAGGTTGCAAAGGACAAGCAACTCATGTTTTACGTGACATACCGAGAAGACCAATTCTTCGTCAACCACGAGATATGTATCGAATTTGATGAATTATGGCAGTTATACAACCGGCGTGCTCTCGACGCAACTATCATGAGTTGCTATGTTCTGTAAGTGTTTTTTCTAAATGTCTAGCTTAGCATGTAATTATCCTCACTAATTGAGCCTGTAATTATCTGCACTATATTCTTTCGTATGCTATTATATATGCAGGTGGATGCTTATCGAGTGCAAAAGGAAAAGACTCTGGGAAGTTGGGTTCATTGACCCATCTATCGTTAACTGCAAAAACTTAGAGCGGAAGCCCGGGGACTGCGAGGAGGCATTGTTGAGGTCGCTATTGAGCCAAACACATGCGGCAGATATACTTCTTCCTTACAACTTCAAGTGAGTGTGACTGTCTTCAACACATTTCTATATTGCTAATGACTAGATGTTAAGTTTAATTGATGAGTTATATTCATGCCTCACTATATAAACGTGTGCAGCTTCCATTGGATTCTACTGGACATTATCATTGACAAGGGATTAGTTGAAGTATTTGACTCATTACGCAAACCACAATCATACTACCAGGACTTGATTGACATGCTTCAGAGGTAATTTCAACCATTAACCCCATTTCATGATATCAAGTAATCATAACACATTTATTCATTTGCTTTTGTGAGTAGGGTTTGGAAAATATTCATCAAGAGAGAGAGGGGTGAATGGAAACCAGAGCTGACTATTAAACATATTGATGTAAGTGTGCTACTATTAAACATAGTCTCTTTAATTCATCATCATTTTGAATTATTATTTAATTAAGTTATATTCTCGTAAAGACCATGAAGCAGCCTCCGGGAAATGAATTATGTGGATTCTACGTCTGCGAATTCATGAGGACCTTGAGCGTTGAGCAGGCGTCGCGTGAAAAAAGAATGGATGTGAGTGTGACTGGCTTGTACTATATTTCAATCTTATTATGATTTGATATATATATATACACACACAACTAATATATTCATATTGATCTCATTTAAAGCTTAACGACAAGCGGAACGCCATCCTACCACATCAGCGCGTAGAAGCAATTCAAGAGGAGATAGCGGGATTTATCCTTGAGGAGGTCATGAATCCAAAGGGAGAATATCATAATCCTAAATATAGCTATGCCATATGAAAGAGGAGGATGTATGACATTATTACGATCTCTATACACCGGATTGTATATATGTATATATGTATGTAATAACGTAGTATGAATATGTCCTATATCTAAATTATATTATATATCAACGTTTACCGTATGTAGTAGCGTAGAATACATATACGGAAGTATATTACGTATGCATCAACGTGTACCGTGTATATATATAATACCGTATGAATGTATAACAGTAGATGAAAAAGAAAACATAAAATAAAATTGCAGTGAAGAAAAGAAAACAGATAACAGAAAAAAAAGGAAACGAAAAATAAATTGCAAAACCCTTAAAACCTAAACCCTTTAGTACCGGCCGGTGTTACCGACCGGTACTAAAAGTTCTCCGCACGAGCTCGAGCCCCACGCCCACGTGGGGGCCCTTTTAGTACCGGACGATAAGAAACCGGTACTGATGCTGGGGGGGCATCAGTCCCGATTGCGCAGTACCGGTTGCGAAACCGGTACTGATGCTCCTCCCCGACCGGTACTAAAGAGCCGTTTTCCACTAGTGGCCTCCACGCCCACCACCACCTCAGCCATACATGCCCCCTGCACCTACCTACCAGCCATCATACATGCCTCCTACACCCACCTACCAGCCACCATACATGCCTCCTACACCATACCAGCAACCGTATATGCCTCCCCAATATCCGCAGCAGCCAACATATCCCCCATACCCACAGCCATACATGCCTCCTCCGCCATACCAGCAGCCATACATGCCACCCCAGATGCGCCTGCCCCCTCCACCTCAGCGCCCATCACCTCCTCCTCAAAACCGTGGCCCACCTAAGCCGGGGCAGCAGCGTCGGCCAAAGGGAGGGTGCGGGAAAAAGGATCGTGTGGCCACGCCTTGGCAAGAGGGAGTTTTTTGTCAGATTTGTAAGAAGGAAGGACATGCTGCTGGTGATTGTTGGTGGCGCTATGGTGATGATGATGACGAGGACACTCCACCCGACAGCACCAAAGGTGCCTATGGTGTAGACACCAATTGGTACATTGACACTGGTGCTACAAATCATGTTACCGGACAACTCAACAAGCTTCAAGCCCATGAGCCTTACCAGGGACGTGATCAAGTTCACAATGCTAGTGGACAAGGTATGAATATTGCACATATTGGTCATTCTGTTTTGCACACCCCAAATAGCTCTATACAACTTCGAAACATTTTACATGTTCCTGATGCTTCCATGAATTTACTTTCCGCTCATAAATTTGTTCTTGACAACAACATCTTTATGGAAATTCACCCTTTTTTTTCTTGATTAAGGATCAGGCAACGAAGCAAATCGTGTTTAAAGGTCCTTGTCATGGTGGCTTATATCCTCTTGTTCCCATTTTTTCGGAGTCTTCCAAGCATGCACTTGTCACCATCAAGCCTTCATCCTCCACATGGCATCGTCGTCTAGGGCATCCATCATCGTTTATTGTTCAGCAAATACTTAGGAGGAATAAGCTTTCATATTCTTCATAAATAAATCCTTACATATGTGATCCATGCCAACAGGCTAAGAGTCATCAGCTACCCTATCCTGTTTCCAATAGTGTGTCGACAGTTCCTCTGGAACAAATCTTTTCTGAGGTATGGGGTCCAGCTCCTCTCTCTGTAGGCAAACATGCATATTATGTAAGCTTCATTGATGATTTTAGCAAGTTTACATGGATTTATTTGCTTAAAAAACGCTCTGATGTGTATCAAGTGTTTCTTGATTTTCAACATTATGTTGAGCGCCAATTTGGTCGCAAAATTCTCAGCATGCAAACCGATTGGGGGGGTGAATATGAGAAATTAAATAAATTCTTTCAACGTGTAGGCATTGTTCATCATGTGTCATGCCCTCACGCTCACCAACAAAACGGCTCTGCTGAACGCAAACACCGTCACATTGTTGAAGTTGGCCTAGCTCTTCTCGCTAATGCTTCCATGCCTCTCAAATATTGGGATGATGCTTTTCTCACAGCCACCTTCCTAATAAATATGCTTCCTACCAAAGTCCTAAACTTTGAGACTCCCACAGAAAAACTCCTGCAAATCAAACCCAACTATGAGCCTCTACGAGTTTTTGGTTGTGCTTGTTGGCCCAATCTTCGTCCCTATAACAAACGTAAACTCTCTTTTCGGTCCAAACGTTGTGTTTTCCTTGGCTATAGTCCTCGTCATAAAGGAGTAAAATGTCTTGATGTGACCACTGGTCGTGTCTATGTCTCCCGTGATGTTGTGTTTGATGAGAGCATTTTTCCGTTTGAGTCTCTCCATCCTAATGTTGGCCGTCGCCTACGTGAAGAAATTCTTCTTCTTCCACATGATAATCCCTCTTCGGCATCTAATGATAGGGGTGTGCATACTAATGATCACTATTTGCATCTTGTTCCTACTGTTGATCCTCCCCAGGTTGTTGCTCAAGAGACTGCTGCAAATTCGGAGAATCAAACTAGTCAAAATTCTGAAGCCAATGCAGAAAACTGCACGACAAATGATGCCCCACATCAGGAGAACAAGACAAATGAAAACAGCAGCACAGGTAGCGATCCCGAGCTGAATTCTGGACAGAAATCTACCACGGATCGCTCCCAGACAGGCTCTGACGGCGCGACGTTTTCCTCTCCACGCGCGTCGCCGGGTCCGCACCAGCCCGCTGGCGCCACATCGCAGCGCGGGCCGTCGCTGTCCCCCGCGACGCCATCCACCGCGTCTCTGACGCCTGTGACATCTCCCGCCCGTCGTTGCCTTTTTCCAGATGCGGCTGCGATCAGTGGACAGCATGCAGAAGCTTCTCCAAATAACAAATCACCCAATGATCCGTTCCATGCTTCGGCCAATGAGGAGGACTCACGTGATGACATCAACCACAATGATGAGCTGCATGCACATGTTTCTCCAGGATTTTCTGCTCCACCCGTTGCTCCAGTTCAACCTGTGGTGGCTCCTGGAGTTCAAACTCGTCTCCAAAAAGGTATACGTAAACCAAAAATATATACCGATGGTACTGTTCGATATGATTTGCTCACTTCTACAGGAGAACCGACAAAACTCGTTGAGGCACTAGCTGATCCAAATTGGAAGCTAGCTATGCAAGATGAATATGATGCTCTTCTTGATAACAAAACATGGCACCTGGTGCCTCCCAGCTCCAACAAAAATGTCATTGATTGCAAATGGGTTTATCGCATCAAGAAACGTGCTGATGGCACAATTGACAGGTATAAAGCATGTCTTGTTGCAAAAGGATTCAAGCAACGGTATGGTATTGACTATGAAGATACTTTCAGTCCCGTTGTTAAGATTGCTACTATCAGGCTTGTTTTATCTATATCAGTCTCCCGAGGATGGAGTTTACGACAGCTAGATGTTAAGAACGCGTTTTTACATGGTGTTCTGGAAGAGGAGGTTTGAAAGGAAAGACGTCGCCTAGAGGAGGGGGGGGGGGTGAATAGGCGAGTTACACTTTTTACAATTTAGGATTGATAAATGCAGAATAAAACTTAGTGTTTAACTTATCAAGAACACAACCTAAATATACTAGGTGAACCTATGTGCACCAACAACTTATGCTAAGCAAGACAAGTAACAAAGTGATAACAAGGTAAATGACTTCAAGCACGAAGGCTATCACAATGTAAATGACTTCAAGCACGAAGGCTATCACAATGTAAAGTGCATAAGTAAAGAGCTCGGGTATAGAGATAACCGAGGCACGCGGAGACGAGGATGTATTCCCGAGTTCCTCCTTCTTGGGGGAGTACGTCTCGTTGGAGAGGTGTGAGTGACCACCACAGGTCCGACTCAACGCCACAAAGGACTCACCTTATTCTCCGATGAACTCGACCACAAAGGTCCGGGTTCACCTTCCACTATGAACTCCTTTGGGGCAGAGAACAATCCCGTACAACTACCTTGGGGCACACACCCACAACCGAATTGGGGGCTCCCAAAAGACCACACAAGGTCTTGACCACAACAAGTCCAACTTGACCACAAAGGTCCCAACTAGCCACAAAGGCCTTGACCACAAAAGGTCCTAACCGACCACAAAAGGTCTACGCCACAAAGGCGGCCACTAAGGCGTCTAGGGTCCAAAGACCCAAGAGTAACAAGCTCACGAATTTCACCACCACGAATCACGTGGAGGGCTCAAACCGATGCAACCGATGCAATGGCAAGAACACAAGTTCTTCACTCCCAAATCCCACCAACAGCAACTAATGCTTATGGGGGGAGGAGAGAGGAAGAACAAAGAAACCACAAAGGAGTCAAATCCCTCACTCCCTAATCCCACCAAAAGCAACCAATGCTTGTGGGGGGGAGAAGAGAGGAAGAACAAAGAAGGAGAACCACAAAGGAACTCCTAGATCTAGATCCACTAGGTCGTCCCCTCCCAGTTTTCTAGCCGTTGGGAATCGTCAGCTCGGAAATTTCCGAACTCGGGCTGACGACCGGAAATTTCCGAACCGAAGTCCGGAAATTTCCGAACCCCGGAAATCTCCGGTAGGAAATCCGATTGAGAGCTGAAAGCGTCCAGTGCTAATATCAAATAAGACTTGGCAAAAAACTTATCTTGGTTGCCCGGAAATTTCCGAACCGTGACCGGAAATTTCCGGCTGAAAATCCGACTGAGAGCCAGTTGAGTGCAGTGCAGAAAATCTTTAAGACTTGGCGAAAAATAATCTCCGGGTCGGAAATCTCCGGTCTGGGGTCCGGAAATTTCCACCCCTCCGAAAACTGCAGAAACACCAAAACTGAAATAACTTTTGCAAGATAACTCCGAATGAGGTGAAACCAACTCCGTTGGAAAGGTACCGACAAGGAGAAGGCTACAAAAACAGGAAATATTGCAAATCATAAATAGAGAAAAGTCGCCACACATCTGAAAGTGTGGAACTTTGCTCAAGATTGAACTGGTAATATTTCCACACCGAAAACGCAACAAGTTTTCCATACTAAAACCGTTTTCGAAGAACTTGGTCTTGTCATGAAGATCACGACAAGCACCAAAACCCAACAAGGTAAAAAGCCAAATAAGAACCAAGAAATATGATATGCCAAGCATGCAAAGGTTTGAGCTCTCCACGAAGATGCGATCAAGTTACTCCCTCGAGAGCCCCTCTTGATAGTACGCCCGTCTATCCTATAGCCCTATCAAGAACAAACCTTTGCCTTGAGCAATCCACTTGAGCCTTGAGCATTCCACTTGAGCTAGACGATGACGGTCTTGATCTCTCCAAGTGGACCACCTTTCTTGATTGCGCTTGCTAGCACATGCTTGATGAAGACTTCTCCAAATACTCCCCCATACGCCATTATGGGAGAGCCTCGCTTAGCTTCGTCTTCATGTCAATCTCCAAGCTCCATTAGCTTCGTCTTCATGTCTTCATTTCGACCTCCAAGCTACAAGCATAAGATATCTCCGAAATGCTTCTCTTGGTCTTGCACTTCTTAACCTTGATGACGAATACCGCATGACATCATTCTCCATGAGCTCTATGAGATGTTCTTCTTGTTGCAAGCCCATGGGAAGATACCTAACTCCACATATAGATACCACACACACTTGGGTTAGTTCACAAAGCTATATGGACAATGGCTTACCATCCAAGGGATACATGATCCACTTGGTACATCTTGTAGCTTCGTGTGTTGATCAACAACTTGATCAATCTCGTATCATCCCATCTATCTTCATATAGGTGATGTCTTGACATCTTCAAGACATACTTGCAATATGCTCCCATCTATCTTCATATGGGTGATGTCTTGACATCTTGCAATATGCTCAACACAAACATTAGTCCATATGGATTCTCATCAATTACCAAAACCATATAAGAGGGCACATGCCCTTTCAAGGTTTACATGAAACAACCACCTGGTTTTGAGTCTTCCGCTACTCCAAATTATATTTGCAGACTTGACAAGGCATTATATGGTCTCAAACAGGCTCCTCGAGCTTGGTACTCTCGCCTAAGTTCCAAGCTTCACACTCTTGGTTTTCTACCATCCAAGGCTGACACTTCTCTGTTCCTATATGACAAGTCAGGTCTCACGGTTTACATTCTCATTTATGTTGATGACATTATAGTGACGAGTTCCTCTGATCAGGCCATTTCAGCTCTTCTTCACAATTTAAGTTCAGAGTTTGCTCTCAAGGATCTTGGAGATCTTCATTACTTCTTAGGTCTTGAAGTTCATAAATAGTCCAATGGTTTGCTCTTAAATCAGGAAAAATATGCTACAGATTTATTGACACGTGTTCGTATGACGTCTTGCACGCCATGTCCTACGCCACTTTCCACTAAAGATACACTGGCCTTGACTGATGGATCTCCTCTTGGCCCTGATCTGAGGATATTACTAGATACAGGAGCATTGTTGGTGCGCTTCAATACTTGACACTAACTAGACCTGATATTTCTTTTTCAGTTAATAAGGTATGTCAGTATCTTCATGCTCCCACAACTGCACATTGGACTGCTGTCAAGAGAATTTTGAGGTATATTCATGACACAGCAGAGTTGGTTTAACCTTTCAGAGGTCTTCTTCTACTCTTCTTAGTGCCTATTCAGATGCAGACTGGGCAGGTGATTTGGATGACAGACGCTCCACTGGTGGCTTTGCTATATTTTTTGGTCCCAATCTTATTTCTTGGAGTGCCAGGAAACAACCTACTGTGTCTCGTTCTAGCACCGAGGCTGAATATAAAGCACTTGCAAATGCCACTGCTGAGTTTATTTGGGTTGAAGCTCTTATTCGAGAACTTGGAGTGACAACACTTCAAGAGAAACCATGTCTATGGTGTGATAATCTTGGTGCCACCTACCTGTCTGTTAACCCAGTTTTTCATGCTCGTATCAAACATATTGAGATTGATTTTTTCTTTGTTCGAGAACGGGTTGCTAGCAAGCAACTAGATATCAGGTTCATCTCCAGCAAGGATCAGATTGCAGATGGTTTCACCAAGACTTTATGTTCCCAGAAACTAGATGAGTTTAAACGTAATCTAAACCTCTCCCGGGGGGGGGGGGGGGGGGGTATTAGAGATGTAATATCGAACCGTATACGAGATGGTGTAGTACACCACTCCTATACGAGTCCAACTCTGTAATGTCTAGCGAGGGGTTCCTCGCTTATATTAACACGCAACCGGTGGACCGAGAGGTCACACCGTTCCACCCTACGAAACTCACGTTTAACAATGGTGTCGACAACCATGCCTAGAGGAATACATCATTGGCTCATTGTCAACCATCCTTTGTTCAATCGGATGGTCTGCAGTACCTTTTGTACCCAAAAATACCAAATTTTCAGTCGTAGAATCAGTGCAGACCAATTGGTAAATACTGTATCATTCTAGTCTTCCCATGTACTGCTGCAAAGACACAGAGACTGACTGGGAGCAAAGGAATTCTGCAGACAAATTATTTCAAATATTCCAAAACATCCAAATACAAATTCAATTACAGGCTCAAACTAACAGACTACTGTTTGCATACAACAAGAACCATCGAACTATAATATCCCTAAGAGGATAGGTACAATTTTAAGATAAAATACTATCTCCATCAGCCGTATCTGAATTTCGGTGCATCTTTGGTTCATGTATCTTCCACCTGACACACAAGCTTGTGCTTTTTCAGTTCTTCCTTTCATCTTTTTTTTATAGTCACTTCCTCTCATCTTGATCATTGAGCTGCTAGCTTCGGTAGGATATGGTTGAATTTGGAGCCGTGGAGGAAGAAGCTTGAGCTGCTAGCTTCGGTAGGATATGGTTAAATTTGGAGCAGAGGAGGAAGACACTTGAGCTGCTAGCTTCGGAGCAGAATGTGAAGCAGCTGGCCTTCAACGGTGAACAATATAGGCCGGCTGGGTCACAGGGACAACACAGCCGTAGCCGCGCCGCGTCGTCGCCTTAGCACTCCGCCAGCGAGCGGACCGCAGCAGCCTGCCGAGCCCGCCATACACATATTTGTCTATTTTGTTTTTTGGCTGTGTAAACATACGATGTATTTTGAACTGTAATTTTCCAGAACGGTAGTACGTATGATTTGCTGCATCCAGGTATTTTTTTCGAATTTTTTGAATTTTTTCGAAAAACTCAAAAACGAGCTCGATTGCATCTTCATAACACATAAAGTTCAGAACAAATCCGGAACAAGAAAATACAGACAGCAAAGTTCTGATTTTTCATACAAAAATTAGTGTAGTGCTGGTACAAGACAGTCCACAGCTGACATATAATCAATCACTTGAACTACAAAGTGCTAGTCGGTGTAATCACCTGAACAACTGTGTAGTCACTTGAACTCCCGGTTCACCACAGGAGATGAAGTAACAAATCGGTGATAACTTGAACAAAATATGCAGGAAACGCATTGAGAGTTCCATCATATCAACAGCTAGGCTTCTGTCCAAACTGACCTTGACCCATTTTTGCATTAATCCTGCTACTTAAATACAACTCCAGGAAATCAGTAATAGGCATGTATTGTTTATATAAATCAGCTCAGAATTTACTTCTGCTACGTACACCAGTATTGCACCATTCACAGTAAAAAGACCACAAAACTAGCACCATTGCACTGACACAAAGACCACAAAAATTCAACAGATTACAGTCGACGCTTAGGGTCAGACTTGAGGATGCGCTGCCTTGAGTAGTGCAGCAACTCCACTGATGTGAGGAGAAGACATTGATGTCCCTGCAGGAATCAAAATAAGTGATCAATATCATATAAAGAACATAAAAATAGCAAGCAACCTACTGAACTATCTATTAGAACTATCTACTGAACTATCTACTGAACATTTCATTTGCGGAATTGCATCGGCAGAGCATATGCACTGGTGAGTGGTGACAGACAGTTAGGTCGAGGGAATGTACCTTGCTACTGCCATGTACTTGGATTCTAAGTTGGACATGAAAAGATCGAGGGAATGTACCTTGCTACTGCCCTGTACTTGGATTCTAAGTTGGACATGAAGTTGGGCATGAAGTGTTGTGATTCTAAGTGTTGTGATTTAAAGGTCGAGGGAATGTTCCTTGCTACTGCCCTGTACTTGGACACAGATCATGCTTTTGAATAAGTTAACTAAGATTTAAAGATCGTTTTTCATGGATAATATGCATATTACCTTGTCTCTTATCATATTCTTATAATCTAGGTATGACATGAGAAATAACTCTTTTCATGTGCTCGAAATTCATCTACGTTTGTTACATTGGTTTGATTCTTTATCGAAGGGCACCTATAATTTTTTTCTCCTATTACCTCTCACTGCTTGTTTCTTGGTAATGGCGATGCCAATGATCGATGTACCACGTCGCAAACTGCCTTGGGTGTCCTCGTTGATTTTGGGCAGGAGACCATGGATACACAACTTGGCTTATATAGAATGATGGCTTCAGGAAAATGCGCTGGTGCTCCCAGGTGCATGTGCTCCCGGGTGGAAAACGTATTTTCCCAATGTTTAAAATGTATGTAAAAAATACGCGCACGTAGATCTCGCATGTACCAAGTATGTGTCGCAAGTTTTGCGGAAAAATGATTTTTCAGTTGACCCGTGTAAAAAAGATAAAAATACGTCACATATATACTGCTATATAGCACATAAATTTTCTCTTTTTTACCGAGGCAAAATAAATAATATTTTCGGCACGAAATTCATGCACGGGGTACATGTTTTGTAAGTCATGTACATGAAATTTTTGTTTCACATTTTTTCGGTTACATCGGCGTCTCAACCAGGAACCCAACCCAACTGCGTCCATGTTCTCCGCGCAGTCTGCGGAGAAGTTGGTATCTACACCGTGTCTCTGGATAATATGACCATTAGGCTGAGCATAGTCGGGGGGTATGATGATGAGGGAGAGGAGGATTCTTTCTGGGCTCTTCCCACCAGGTAAGTTGAAATCGATTGTTTGGATTGATTAGAAACAAGTACTGTATATTTGTCTGCTTCACCAATGCGATTGATGGTTTAATATTTGTGTGCATTTGCAGCTTCGGTCTGAAATCACAAGTCACCGACACTGATGATTCATACAATGATCAGGTACTAAATCAATCTGTATATCCTTACCTGATAGATAACTCATTCATAATTATTTCAATTACAGCAGACATTGCTAGTTTGATCAAGCCATATTTTATTTTTTTGGTTGCCCTCCGTTCTTGACCCTGAGTGCAACTTGTAATTGACAGGTGAACCAAAAAAGAATTGAGCAGTGTTGCAAAGAGGAAGAAGACGACACAAACATTACAGAGGAGAGGCAGTGGTGTGATCTCCATACTGACTTGTTACAGCTCCTGGTAACCAAGATATCATTCATAGATTTCCTTCACATGAAAGCTGTATGCAAACAACGGAACTCTGTCGCATGCCCGATCCAGGATGCAAAAGTATCACCACTACTCATGACAACTAGGCCAGGAAGGCCCAAGGATCTTGTCGAGGTCTTTGATCCGGTGAGTGAGAAGAAGTACATGATCAGGGTAAGCATCCCTGATTCAGGTGTCAAATCTCAAGGGTCGCAGTTACTGCATTTCACAAAGAATGGTTGGGTCATCGTGTCAAGAGGTGGCGCCAAATGTTCTTCCTAGTTAATCCTTTCAAGAATTACTCAGATGGCGGTGATGTTATAGCTCTTCCACCTCTGCTAGATATCCTTGGCCTGAAAGGCCTCTCGTTCACATCCGTGCCTGGTTCCCCTGACTTTGTGGTCCCATGCGGAAAAGTTATCACTATACAAACATGGCGAATCAGTGACGAAGATTGGAAGGAAGAAATATTAAGCGGTGATGACGATGTCCCGTTCCTCATGGCATCTCACAACCCCGTCTTCCTTGGCGGTGTCTTCTACTTTCTGGATATCAATGGCAGGCTTGGAGCCGTGGACCCGAATGAAGAAGAGATGGAGTGGAACGTTTTGGACCCACTAATAGGTGGCAGCGATGAAACGTATTTTCTTGAATGGGACTATATATAGCTATCTGGTGGGGCGGAATCGGGAGCTTATCGCCATTCGTAGGGAGAAGGGACATGGTGGGTACGTAAAAATGTTCAAGCTTGATCGGGCTCGGACGGTTTGGTCGGAGTTGAAAGAGATGGAGGACGTGGCCGTGTTTTGGGATAGGAGCAATGCTCTAATTGCGATGCCACCTCAGGGAGAAGATTCATGCAACAAGATGTTCCTCCCGAACTATACTGAAACAAAGGTGGTGGGAGGACGCAAGCTTTCTACTCTTTTAAAGAGCAACAATACTACCCTTCCTTCTATGCCAAGGAGCCCATCAACGCCATATGGTTCCAACCAAACTTGGAGGACGTAGTGCATGCCCTTGTTAATTAAGAGCGTAGCCAGGAGTACACTGAAATTCCTATGCAATCTAGGTAGCTAAGGAACAAAAGCCTTGTACAGAGCCTATACACATTATCTTAAAGCAACTACCCAAGTACTGTGTTATATATGAATGCTGGTATATATAGCTGGATGTTTCAAACTTCTTTACTGTTTTCTTCTTTGTTAAACTACTACTCCCTCCATTCCAATTTAATTGACTTCCTGACAGAGGGAGTACATGTTTGTTCTTAAAGTTAACTTTTGCCAACATACAGAGAATCCAAAGATTCAGCAATTCGTTTAATCTAATCTGATCTTCACAGGTCACTTGTATAGCATGCCACTGATCAGGGCATAGTCCTCTCCGCTGACCGATTTTACGTGAGTCAAAACATATTGGACACAGATGATAACTGGACGGACCCCGTGCCCTTTGCTGTGCCGTTTTCTCCTATTAATGCTTTCGTTTTTGGTGGCTTGAGTCTTTGTGCGTGTGACAACGGTCCTCAACTGAATAAGACGTAGTACAAAAAAAGAAGGGCAGACTGCGCATGTTAGAATTTGGGCCTACATGTTCTGTTGTTCAGACTAAATAGATAATTTCTGAAATCTCAAATAAACCATGTGCATGGCAAGAGGTAGAGTGTTAAAGTTTAGTCCCATATATAAAGTTTGAGCCGAGTTCCACCACCTTATAAGGTCTGTTTGCGAAAAATCATAACGGGTAGCAGCTGTAGCTGCACCTGCTGCCCAGAAACAAATTTAAAAATGTCAAAAAATTCTAAATAAAAATGTTGGACATACTTCAAGACATCTTAGGTTAGCAAAAAAGTTGCGTGAGAAGGAAAATAAATTTGTGACCTGTGCAAAAAAGACAAATCTGGACGCTCGAAAATGATTTTATACGAACATTTCTTTTGTCTTTTTGCACAGGTCACAAAAAATGTTCTTTCTCCACGACATTTTTTGTGCTAACACAAAATGTTTTATTGTAAATCCGATTTTTTCTACAATTTTTTGACATTTTAAAAACATAAAAATGTTTTATATAATAGGTGCATCTGCACCTACTGCCCAAATGCCGCCTCCATTTTACGGAAATCCTAGTGTTTGCTACTTGGAAAGCATGTGACAATAGAAGGCTCTCTCACGCAATCCTCCTGCCACGTATCGCGACGCAGCCGCATTTCGTGAATTCGAGACTCAAGCTGAGTCAGATTTTGCATATATTTTTGTTATTTGGAAAACTGAGTCGTTAGTGTACGCGTACAGTTTAGTCGGTTTGGATCGTGTACTGCTATAACTGACTCCAACATGCGACATGGTTAGCCCATGTATAATGCAAGGTGCTTAGGTAGGTGCTTATAAAAATAAACCAAACGTTTTCATAAGCACCGGTGCCTATTTCTATAGGAGGGGTGCCTAGTTAAGCATTTGTCTAGTACAAATAAGCACCGGTGTTTAGCTAAAAACCGATTTATTTACTAAGCACCTCCCATAAGCACCTTGCATCGTACATGCCCTTAGCGCGCGTTGTACATGTTATATAAAGCCATAAACCGATACAGGCTAGTATTCACAAGGGGAAAATGCTACGAATTTTGTATGTACTACATGTCGTGTTTGTGTCGAATATTATGTATGAGTTGGGTTACACTAGGACTTGGAGTTATATTAGGTGTGGATAGGATACAAGTAGTATTGGAGTCGAACTCTTGTACCATGGGGCTCTCATATAATGAGGGTACACCACACGATGTAACGCATGACAAATTGATAGAAATTGGCACGCGCGCGAAGGGAGCCGACGCCAAGGGCAGCTGTTGCAGTATCTTGGGGAGGAGCGCCCGTAGTCATGCCCCGCAGATGTAGGTGTTAAACCCTGAACTGTGTTACCAAACATCGTGCCTCGGTGTCGTCTATGATCTTTCATGGCGCAATTATCGTAACACAACAAATCGACAAGATTAGATAATTGGCAGAACGAATGATAACAAGCACATTGCATAGGAGCTCATCATATAATTAAATTAACATACGCAAACATATTAGAATCCACACCATTTTATATTTACTGGTGATAACTCTCAACAAGTTGTTTCTTTTTTGAGAAACACAGTACAGACGCAGACGCTCACAAACACGCACGTACAGACACCCCTATGACCGCACACACGCAAACCCTACCCCTATGAGCACCTCCGAGAGACTGGTCTGGCATATCTTGAGGTTTGACGAAGTCACCACGGGCGCCTCGCTGTTGACGGGCACGCCACCTACGATATCAAGTACAAAACATTAACACCTTGTTAAATTTGACTTTTGCTAAAAAAATGACCATGAAAAAGGAGTCTTGAGAATAATGTCAATAGATCAGTTTATACTCTAACAATTCTTACAACTATGCGTACTTGATCTAGAAACTGCTGTTGAGATATTTGTTACATCGTACTCTTTCCTAATCTTTACTATAGATACATCTAAATTATATATATTATACCTTATAGAAAAAGCCGTTATAGAAGAGACTATTCTTACAAAATGCAGTTACCATCTTTACATGATATCGATACAACAAAAAATACACAAAATCATATTTAGTAACAGCGTCAGCTATGTCGTTATAATATGCCAACAATAGAAACTTATACTTGTAATGATGTAACATGCTGAAAATAAGATAAGTATAAAAGTTTAGAAAAAATGTGGGCCCGCAATAAGCAATTGTAGAATGCAATGTATTTTCAAATTTCACAAAAAATACAAAATTTGCGAGCATCCTCTATCACGCTGTGACGGTGGTGTCGGACGGAATTATCTACGCGAAATTAGTAATACACCCCAACTCGATTAAATCACAAACCGGATTAAACCAAACCAAACCATTGCTCCATCATCCGCAGGCCGGTGCAGCGGCTCGGCCGCATGACGATGTGTGCGGCAGCGCGCGGTGCGTCTCGCGCCTGCGCCGGCCGTGCGCACGGCAGCGCTCCACCATGTGCAGGATCTGGAGCCGGTGCAGCAGCTCGGCCGCACGACTGCGCCGGCCGACGCGCATGGCACTGCGCTCCACCATTCGCATGAGCGGGAGCTGGTGCAGCGGCTCGGCCGCTCGACGGCCGAATTAATTGCAGCGCGTGGTGTACAAGAGCACATCGTTCTAGCCTATGAAGATCAATCGGAGCATCTAAAATGAGGACGGATCTAGCAGCAAAGTAAAGCAACCGAAGCACGGCAGACATGAAGATCAGGGCGTTGGGGTGTGGGAAAGTTAGGGTCTAGCGCGTACCTTGCCACCGGGGAGGGGTGGATCTCGCCGCCGGTGTGGACTCCGAGCGCCGAGCGCGGGATGGATGTGGGTTTCCTGCCGAGACACTGCAGGTGGCGTGGTTGGTGACTTGGTGTGTGCGGAAACCGGACGAGAATGGAGAGACTCCATCTGCGCAGTGGCAGTGGTCTATTTATGGGCAGGGTGTGGAAGCCTCGGGTATCGCGGAGACGTGGGCCCACACGATCAAACTCACAACGCAACCCTTTCCTACATTTGTCGTGCTATTAGTCTTGGAGAGGGGTCAGAAAAAAAAATTGCCAGACAGCACCGCACCCTAGACCTGTAAGTGAGATTTTTTACAAATATGATCATCTACCCATTTTTATTGTCAAAAGTACACCCTTCCATTTTTTTGGGTCAAATTTAACTCTAACAGGAAGACAGCAAAGCGAAGCAACATGTGTCCTCCCGCCATTCAAGATGGAGGGACGCCACCTCCCGCGGCGGGAAGTCGTCGAACCAACATACACCACGTCGTGTCGGCCCCACCACATTACTCCATTCCAGATGGCCGGATGACGAGGGATGTCCTCGGCAATCCTAGAGTCGAGTACCCTAGGTAGATTTTGAGGGAGAAGATGTGGGCGCTGGTAGTTCCAGACGGCTGACAAGCAAGGATTTACCCAGGTTCGGCCCCTCATTGTGAGGTAAAGACCTACTCCTGCTTGTCTGATTACGATGATATATGAGGTTACATGGTGGCCGTCATGGCGATATGATGAGAGGCGATCTCTCTATGCTATGTCTAATTGTGTCTATGTTGTGGCCTCTGATGTTGTGATCTGTCTATGGGGGTGCCCCTGCCTGGCTTTATATAGGGAGCCAGGGAGGGTTTACAAGAGTCCTAATAGACTACGAAATAAGAGTCCTTGTCTTGTGCTTCAAGTAATTTCCTTAACAGCTTCTTGGTCTTCATTGGGCCAGCCAGTGGGCCTTCGACTGGGCTGAACCAGGTATACCAATAGTAGGGTGCCCGGAGGGTATGCCCACGTCACTAGCCCCCGAGTGTCTGGTCGATTCGAAGTATCGGGTAGAGACTCAAAACAGTATGTCGAGTAGGTGTAATCAATGTCCATATGATGACTGTATTATCCATTCTTCATGAGTCTGAATCATTTATGAGAAATCCAATATATGTGTATGA
The DNA here is from genome assembly GCA_026929855.1 of Poa annua. Taxonomy (NCBI): domain Eukaryota; kingdom Viridiplantae; phylum Streptophyta; class Magnoliopsida; order Poales; family Poaceae; genus Poa; species Poa annua. The sequence goes on along the minus strand of CM049433.1, from coordinate 7,793,451 downwards.
AATCCAATAATAAATCCGGTGCAGGTTTATTGAGAACCCGACTTTGATAAATCCATGCGGGCTATAGAGAACCCGATTTTGATAAATCCATGCGGGCTATAGAGAACCCGACTTTGAAAAATCCGTGCGAGCTATAGAGAGCCCGACTTTTGAGAAATCCATTGCGGGTTGCAGAAAATCCGACTTTGAAAAATCCATTGCGGGTTTATAGAAAATCCGACTTTGAAAAATACATTGCGGAGCACTCGAGCCTACGGCGAGTGCCCTCCCGATGGGAGTATAATTAATGAAATATGAGTTTTCCAAAGATGGGCTCAACTTGGAATTGGTGTCTGCGCCCTCGATGCGTTGTTTGGTAGTTCATCGGGTGCGCGACAGTGCTCCCGATGGGAGTAGCCCCCGAGTGCCTGGTCGATTCGCATAATCGGGCAGGAACTCATTTGCAGGTGTATTTCCCCATCTGATTCTTTGCTCATTTTGCTATGCATATTTTGAGTCGAGATTGTCTCGATTGTGCTGGCTGAGTCGGTAAGTCGTCGACCGATATTTTGCATGAACTTTCCTATGTACTTTTGAGTCGAGAATGCTTCGATTATGCATGTTGAGTCGGAAACACGTCGATCGATGCTTTGTTTATTTTGTCTAGGGAGTACGACTTAGTAGGCCTGGTTTTACTCGATGAGTCGAGACCAGTTAACCGCACATTTGGGCGAAACCTTGCTAGCCTTCAATCAAGTTCGAGTCCCCGGGCTCGAACCAGGAACATACTGGACAGACTCGACTCAGGCCGTTGAGGTCTTACTGAATCGTTCTGTAGTCTCGACATAGCTAGCCAGCGCGTCCGCCAGGATTTTCATCGCGTCTGCTGACACGGAAAATTTTAAGGACTTAGCACTGCCGGAGTGGTCCTCAGCCCAGCTCGACTGATCGGCGGGTCTTACCTTTGCATATGACGCATGCAGCATCCGAAGCGTCATTGACTGACGTTTACTCGGGAATTCTTTTGAGTTTTTGCTTTTAACTGAGGCGAGTCTCTTAATCGACTGTCTTTATGCTTTTAGAATCTATCGGGTGCGCGACAGCGCTCCCGATGGGAGTAGCCCCCGAGGCTATGTGCAACTATTTATAGTTGGGCATAGGCTCAATTTGCCTTCATCTTGCTATTTGTCGAGTATTTTTGTGAGTGTTCCACTCTTTGCATCTTCTGACATAGATATTTGCGGGGTGCGCAGTACTTGAGCCGATGACTTCTTCGAGTAACTGTCCTGCGCAGCACAGTCCCGAGTCTTCGGGTGTGACCAAGGCTTTGCCAGTTGGGACTTATGCGGCGCAGCCCCCGAGCATCTGGTGCGTCAAGAGAATTATGAAGTTTTGACTTTGCACAGCGCAGCCCCCGAGCATTCGGGTGTGTGCAATGTTTTTGTATTTTCCTTAGCCTGCGCGGCGAAGAGGTCGACTCTGCGGAACGGAGTCGACGCGGCGGAGTTATGCGGCGAAGAGGTCGAGCGGCGGACCGTAGTCGACGCGGCGTAATGTGCGGCAAAGAGTTCGACGCTGCGGACCGGAGTCAACGCGGCGGAGTTATGCGGCGAAGAGGTCGAGCGGCGGACCGTAGTCGACGCGGCGTAATGTGCGGCAAAGAGTTCGGCGCAGCGGACCGGAGTCGACGCGGCGGAGTTTGTTGAAGATGCTGGAGTCGCCTTTTCGCGTGGAGAAACGATTTGTTTGTTGTTGATGATGAAGCGCCAGCCCCCGAGCATCGGAGGCGTAGTCGATGAAGTCATAGGGTGTCGACGCGGTAGTCCAGAGACGGCGAAGTTGAGTCAAATAAGTCACTCGAATCGCTTATGTCAGTCCTCGAGGGTACGAGTAATTGAAGCTTATGTCATTGTTGATGTCGAATGCCAGTCCTCGAGGGTACATAGTGCCCTTCCAGGGAGCTGGCGTTGTGTGCTTATTCCACCGATGCTGTGATTTCCGCCGTCGCCCGACGAAGTTGTCGACTGCTTCGCTGATGATGGATTTGGTCGCGTCGCCTACGATGTGACGTAGATGAGATCTGCTATGCTCGGAACACCGCCGCCACATGACTAAGTCATTGACTGCTTCGTTGTCACATGACGATGTTATCGCCTGCTTCGTTGATGATGGACTCTGTCGCGTCGCCTGGGATGTGACGTAGATGAGATCTGTTATGCTTGGAATGCCGCCGCCACATGACGAAGTTGTCCACTGCTTCGTTGATGATGGATTCTGTCGCGTCGCCTGCGATGTGACGTAGATGAGATCTGTTATGCTTGGAATGCCGCCGCCACATGACGAAGTTATCGACTGCTTCATTGATGATGGATTCTGTCGCGTCGCCTGCGATGTGACGTAGATGAGATCTGTTATGCTTCGAACGCCGCCGCCACATGACGAAGTTATCGACTGCTCCGTCGCCACATGACGAAGTTATCGACTGCTTCGCCGCCACATGACGAAGTTATCGACTGCTTCGCCGCCACATGACGTAGTTATCGACTGCTTCGCCGCCACATGACGTAGTTATCGACTGCTTTGCTGATGATGGATTCGGTCGCGTCGCCTGCGATGTGACGTAGATGAGATCTTCTATGCTCGGAACGCCGCCGCCACATGGCGACGTTATCGACTGCTTTGCTGATGATAGATGAGATCTTCTATGCTCGGTCGCGTCGCCTGCGATGTGACGTAGATGACATCTTCTATGCTCGGAACGCCGCCGCCACATGACGACGTTATCGAGTGCGTTGCTGCCACATGACGAAGTTATCGACTGCGTTGCTAGCACATGACGCAGTTATCAACTGCTTTGCTGATGATGGATTCGGTCGCGTCGCCTGCGATGTGACCTAGATGAGATCTTCTACGCTCGGAACGCCGCCGCCAGATGCGATCTAGTCGCTTTTGCCTATGAAGATTTGTCGATGAAGATGATTGTGAAGGGGATCGTGTGCAGAAAACAAAAATTTTCCTAGCAACGATATCCTTAAAACATGCCAAGATCTATTCTATGCAGATATAGTAGTACGAACGGAGATCGGAATACATACCCTTGTAGACCGAAAGCGGGGATTACGTTCCCACACAAACGTTGTCGATGAAGACCGACGAAGCCGACCTCAAGGTCGTGTAGAGGAAGCAGACCTCCGAGTACCGCTAGCGCAGCACCTCGCAGGGCGTTACACACGTACGGTGGAAACGACGGCCTCCGAAGCTCCAGTCCAGGACGAGCAGCGGAAGATTTGGACCGGAACACCAGCAGCGCGGCAGCGGGCTATGGTGGAAGAGATCCCCCTCTCAACTCGGCGCAACTCCGACAAAGGGAATCACGAGATCGAGAGAGAATTGGGAATTAATTGGATGAATTAAAAGGCCAGGGGTGCCCCTCTATATAAAGGCTCCCGGGAGGGAGCCAACTTGCTAACCAGGCAATGTGGGACTAACCCCACATGCCTGGTTCGGCCAAGCAAGGCAGCCGGCCACCTGGTGGGCCCCTTTTGGCCCACCTAGGCCGGCCATGCCCCCCCACCGAATTCCCTTAGGGATTTTTCCCCCCATGGGCCTTCTTTCCACCAGAAGGCCCATTTAGGAAAATCAGCCTTAATAAATTCGAAAATAAATATATAAAATCATATTTGGACATTAATTACACTAATTAATATCAAACATATTATATATAATTTATTCTAGCTCCGAAAACTATTTCGTCGCTGCCCGATCTCCATCGGACCTCTCCCGGGACGTTCCCGGTGATCTCTTTCCTTTCCGGTTGTCTTGTCGAAACCCCTTAAGTGTGTTACCCTAGCGGTTCGATATAATAACAGGTATGATCGAGACTCCTCTCTGATCAACGACTAACTCGTAGGCCTGGACCCCATGAATTAATCCCTGTGATATAACGAATGACTTTCATCTATCAAACCTGAACGTAAAGTCTTAAACCTTTTGCCACAGCGATACTTAGCGTGTCCGAGCGTCGTTCATAGATATCTCCATATCCAGCTGACCTCGTTGACGACAACGCTATCTTCTACTCGTCTATGATTTCATGTCTCCGTGACCTAGTCACATGCTTGCAAGCTCATTAGACATAATCTCACCGAGTGGGCCCTAGAGTATCTGTCCTGCTATGCGGACTGGCAAATCCCGCTCTTGACCCCTCGTCTCAACTACTCCTTTCCGATACCCAAAAGTATCACCGTTATTGTCATACTAATTAAGATACGACGTTTGGTGCAATCAAAGTATCTTCTAGGAATAACAATAAGAGTTGGTCTCACGGTCAAAGGCGTAATGACTACGTCCTCCAAATATGGGTATGTCCATCACATCGTTCTCCAACGATATGACTTCCATTGCCGACCGGCGCCATGCCCTATGATCGGGAAACCTCGATCATCGATCGCGCAACGAAACTAGTCTTAGTAGAGGCTACTAGGGACCTGGTTGTTTACGCATCACACCCGTATTAATGTTTCCGCTTAATACGGTTATAGCATGACACAAAAACGTATTATGAACAAACGAGATATGATAAAGAAACACTCTTTATTAATTGCCTCTAGGGCATATCTCCTTCAGTCTCCCACTTGCACTAGAGTATAAATTAATCTAGATTACAACTTGGTAAAAGCCGGACACCCATAGCATCTTGGTGTTTCACGTGCTTGTCAAGCGGAAGAGGCTTCGTCAGAGGATCTGCCACATTCAGATCCGTATGCACTTTGCAAATCTTCACATCGCCTCCTTGTACGTACTGTCGTATCACATGGAAGCGTCGGAGTATGTGTTTGGCGGTGGAGTGAGACCTTGGCTCCTTCGCGTTAGCAATGGCACCCGTATTGTCGCAGAAGAGGACCACGGGGTCTTGCACGCTCGGGAACACTCCAAGTTCAATGATGAACTTCCTCAGCCACAGAGCTTTATTCGCAGCTTCGCAAGCAGCAATGTACTCCGACTCCATTGTAGATTGTGCGACGATGGGTTGTTTCCCACTTCTCCAGCACACGGCGCCCCCATTCACCTTGAACACATAACCTGTCTGTGACTTAGAGTCATCGGGGTCTGAGCAGAAACTTGCATCCACGTAACCAGTTACGCCAAGTTCTTCATCGCAGCCACCATAGACAAGGAACATTTCCTTTGTCTTATTGAGATACTTAAGAATGCTCTTAACAGCAATCCAATGCGCCATTCCAGGATTACTCTGGAAACGGCTTGTCAAACTTAGAGCTAATGCCACATCAGGTCTAGTACTTAACATTGCATACATAATCGATCCTATGGCTGAAGCATAAGGATGTTTAGTCATATCGGCCTTATCCTGTTCCGTTACCGGACACTGTGCCTTTCGCAATGTTTTATTCTTGATAACCGGCAGAGAACCCTTCTTTGCCTTCTCCATACCGAAACGCTTCAGTATTTTATCAAGATAAGTACTCTGACTCAACGCTAATAGACGTCTTGCTCTATCACGATAGATTTTAATGCCTAAGACGTATGCAGCTTCTCCTAAGTCCTTCATGGAAAACATACTGTTTAAATAACCCTTCACGCTATTCAGAAGTTCCACATCATTCCCAATTAGCAATATGTCATCTACATATAGTGCTAAGAACACAACCGAGCTCCCACTCATTTTCTTGTAAATGCAGGTCTCTTCCAAATTTTGGACAAATCCAAAACCTTTGATCACCTCATCAAAGCGAAGATTCCAGCTCCGAGATGCTTGCTTCAATCCATAAATGGAGCGCTGAAGCTTGCATACCTTGCCAGCATTTTCTGGATCGACAAAACCTTCCGGTTGTACCATGTACAACTCTTCCTCAATGTTTCCATTTAGGAAGGCTGTTTTGACATCCATCTGCCATATTTCATAATCGTAATAGGCAGCAACTGCTAACAAAATCCGAATAGACTTCAGCATCGCTACCGGTGAAAAAGTTTCATCGTAGTCAATCCCATGAACTTGTCGGAAACCTTTTGCGACAAGCCGAGCTTTATAGACGGTCACATTACCATCAGCATCAGTCTTCTTCTTAAAAATCCATTTATTCTCGACGGCCTTGCGCCCTTCGGGAATATCCATCAAAGTCCACACTTTGTTATCATACATGGATCCTATTTCGGATTTCATGGCTTCTAGCCATTTCTCGGACTCTAGACTCGCCATTGCCTCCTTGTAGTTCGTAGGTTCGTCTTGTTCAATTAACATGACGGTGCAAACCATGTTGCCATACCATTCTGGTGCGATACTAGATCTATCAGACCTACGAGGTAGAACACTTTCCTCGACAGTTTCTCCCACTCCATCTGTGGAGGACGTTTCCGGAACAGCTTCCGTCGCGCCACTCGGAATCTCGAGTTCAGGATCAACGATCTCATCGAGGTCTACCTTCCTCCCACTTATTCCTTTCGCGAGAAACTCCTTCTCTAGAAAGGTACCGGTCTTCGCGACAAACGTTTTGCCCTCAGCTTGGTTGTAGAAGGTGTATCCTACGGTTTCCCGCGGATATCCTACAAAGACGACTTTCTCCGACTTCGGTTCGAGTTTGTCGGGCTGTAGTTTCTTAACATACGCCTCACAACCCCAAACCTTCAGAAACGATAACTTGGGCTTCTTGCCATACCATAATTCATACGGTGTCGTTTCAACGGATTTGGACGGAGCCCTATTTAAAATGAATGCGGCTGTTTCTAACGCATAACCCCAGAAGGATACGGGCAAATCGGTAAGAGACATCATAGATCGGACACTATCCAGTAGAGTACGATTACGTCGCTCGGACACGCCGTTATGTTGCGGTGTTCCAGCAGGCGTAAGTTGGGGTACGATGCCACAACTCTTCAGATGTGTGCCAAACTCAAAACTCAAATACTCGCCACCACGATCGGATCGGAGGTGCTTGATTTTCTTGTTAAGCTGATTTTCAACTTCACTTTGAAATTCTTTGAACTTTTCAAAAGTTTCAGACTTGTGTTTCATCAAATAGATATAACCGTATCTACTCAAGTCATCAGTGAAGGTGACGAAGTAACGATAACCATTGCGTGTCGATACGCTCATTGGTCCACACACATCTGTATGTATGATCCCCAATAAATCCGACGCCCGTTCAACGAAACCTTTGAACGGTGTCCTGGTCATTTTGCCCATAAGGCATGGTTCGCATGTATCGAGGGATCCAAAATCCAACGAGTCCAAAAGTCCATTGGAGTGGAGTTTCTTCATGCGCTTTATACCAATATGACCAAGACGGCAATGCCACATATACATGGCGGTATCATCACTACACTTAATCCGTTTGGCTTCTATGTTATGGATGTGAGTACTACGATCGAGATTTAACAAGAATAAACCATTATTCTCGGGAGCATCAACATAAAAGATATCATTCATATAAATAGAACAACTGCTTGATACTGATTTAAATGAATAACCGTCTTGTAACAGGCAAGACCCACTTATAATGTTTACACTCAACGATGGTACAAAATAACACTTATTTAAAACCAAAACTAATCCCGATGGTAGATGTAGAGGGAGCGTGCCGACAGCCACCACGTCGACTCTCGATCCGTTGCCGACGCGCATCGTCACCTCATCCTTAGCCAGCCGCCGTTTATTCCGTAACTCCTCCTGAGAGTTACATATATGAGCAACAGAACCAGTATCAAATACCCAAGTGTTGCTACGGGCGGATGTAAGGTACACATCTATAACATGTATATCAAATATACCTTGCTCCTTTTCGACTATCTTGCCAGCTTTCCTATCCTCCAGGCACTTGGGGCAGTTGCGCTTCCAGTGACCTTTTCCCTTGCAGTAGAAGCACTCCACGCCAGCTCTAGGACCAGATTTGTTAGTCTTGGGCTTGGCAACCAGTTTGCCCTCCCTCCTGGACTTCCAACTCTTCTTTCCCTTGCCACCGGATTTCTTAAAATCGACGGTCTTGTTGACCATCAACAGCGTGTGCTCCTTCTTGATCTCCACCTCAGCAGTCTTGAGCATCACGAACACTTCACCCAGGGACTTAGCCATGCCCTGCATGTTGTAGTTCATGACGAAGCCTTTATAGCTAGGGGGCAACGATTGCAGCACCCTATTAATCGCCAGCTCATCGGGAATCTTGCATTCCAGAGCATTCAGGCGTTGAACGTAGCCAGACATCTTGACCACGTGCTCGCTCACACTGCTATGCTCCTCCATCTTGGCCGAGAAGAAAAGCTCGGAAGCTTCATATCTCTCAGCCTTAGCCTGCGGCGCAAAGACAGCCTTGAGATCAGAAATTATCTCGAAGGCACTCATCTTCTCAAAGCGCTTCTGCAGGTCGGCTTCCATGGCATAGAGCATGCCACTCTGGACAAAGGCGGAGTCCTCCGATTTGGTCTGGAAGACCTTCTTCTCATCCTCAGAGGCATCATCTGCGGGAGGGTCACCTATGGCGGCCTCAATGACGTAGGCCACCCTATGGGGAGTGAGGAGGATCCTCAGGTTGCGGAACCAGGCCATGAAGTTTGACACATTGGTCTTAAGCTTTTCTTTCTCAAGGAACAGACCTAGGTTAAACGAGGGGCGAGACATCTACAATGGAATTTGCAACAACATAAGACTTTGTTCATAATAATTTTGAGTTATAGTATTTTTAGAAAATAACTAACATAACTCCCACTCAAACGAACATCCCTCCTGGTCGTTTAAGCGATTACACGACCCCCATCCATTACACCACCCCTCATCGTCAGAGCCGGCAGCACAACTTCAAGGGTAGACAATTGTCCATCACAACAACTCTGTGACTCATGCTCGACCTTTCGGCCTCCGTGTTCCGAGGGCATATCTGCATATGCTAGGCTCGCCACTATAACCTCCACATAACGCTTGTGCAACATGGCTTACACCCACTGTATGCGAACGACGATATGTCTGACACCCGATCGTCACGGCCTGCCTCATAACGTAGAACTTTCTTGGTGGTGCTCGTTGGAGGAAGAACACTAGTGGTATTTTTGAAGGGATCATCTTATATATGACTACCGCCGTGTAACTAATATATACTAATATATATAATCACACAATATAAGATGCACACAAAACATCAAATGTAATGCGATGTGATATAGTCCATTGTGCCATGGTCTTCTTGGCGCCCGCAGTTCATAAACAATTTAATAAACCTACCTTGACCATATCACATAGCCCCTGCAAAATAAAGTTAGACGCTTCTACTTTATCTTTTGCATCTTTTACGTGGTTTGGGGCTGTCGTAAATAGAACCGCTTCATACCTACGAACCTTATGAACACAACAACGATCCAATAATTGCATGTTTAAGCATCCCTTTCGGGCCCTCCATTGAAAATGCAAGACCAACTAAAGAGAGAGAAACTGACACCCGCCAGCCACATATACGGTACAAGCCGTATGTCAGTAGTGGAACCAGTCTCGCGTAAGCGTACGCGTAAAGTCGGTCCGGGCCGCTTCATCAACTCGATGCCGCTGGAATCACAAGTGCACGCTAGAGGGTAGCAAATAACAGGAACGGTGCCCCCGTGCAGAACACGGGTTCTAACAGCGTACAGCTATATCTACGATAGATCGGCTCTGATACCACTGAAGGGGATCGTGTGCAGAAAACAAAAAATTTCCTAGCAACGATATCCTTAAAACATGCCAAGATCTATTCTATGCAGATATAGTAGTACGAACGGAGATCGGAATACATACCCTTGTAGACCGAAAGCGGGGATTACGTTCCCGCACAAACGTTGTCGATGAAGACCGACGAAGCCGACCTCAAGGTCGTGTAGAGGAAGCAGACCTCCGAGTACCGCTAGCGCAGCACCTCGCAGGGCGTTACACACGTACGGTGGAAACGACGGCCTCCGAAGCTCTAGTCCAGGACGAGCAGCGGAAGATTTGGACCGGAACACCAGCAGCGCGGCAGCGGGCTATGGTGGAAGAGATCCCCCTCTCAACTCGGTGCAACTCCGACAAAGGGAATCACGAGATCGAGAGAGAATTGGGAATTAATTGGATGAATTAAAAGGCCAGGGGTGCCCCTCTATATAAAGGCTCCCGGGAGGGAGCCAACTTGCTAACCAGGCAATGTGGGACTAACCCCACATGCCTGGTTCGGCCAAGCAAGGCAGCCGGCCACCTGGTGGGCCCCTTTTGGCCCACCTAGGCCGGCCATGCCCCCCCACCGAATTCCCTTAGGGATTTTTCCCCCCATGGGCCTTCTTTCCACCAGAAGGCCCATTTAGGAAAATCAGCCTTAATAAATTCGAAAATAAATATATAAAATCATATTTGGACATTAATTACACTAATTAATATCAAACATATTATATATAATTTATTCTAGCTCCGAAAACTATTTCGTCGCTGCCCGATCTCCATCGGACCTCTCCCGGGACGTTCCCGGTGATCTCTTTCCTTTCCGGTTGTCTTGTCGAAACCCCTTAAGTGTGTTACCCTAGCGGTTCGATATAATAACAGGTATGATCGAGACTCCTCTCTGATCAACGACTAACTCGTAGGCCTGGACCCCATGAATTAATCCCTGTGATATAACGAATGACTTTCATCTATCAAACCTGAACGTAAAGTCTTAAACCTTTTGCCACAGCGATACTTAGCGTGTCCGAGCGTCGTTCATAGATATCTCCATATCCAGCTGACCTCGTTGACGACAACGCTATCTTCTACTCGTCTATGATTTCATGTCTCCGTGACCTAGTCACATGCTTGCAAGCTCATTAGACATAATCTCACCGAGTGGGCCCTAGAGTATCTGTCCTGCTATGCGGACTGGCAAATCCCGCTCTTGACCCCTCGTCTCAACTACTCCTTTCCGATACCCAAAAGTATCACCGTTATTGTCATACTAATTAAGATACGACGTTTGGTGCAATCAAAGTATCTTCCAGGAATAACAATAAGAGTTGGTCTCACGGTCAAAGGCGTAATGACTACGTCCTCCAAATATGGGTATGTCCATCACATCGTTCTCCAACGATATGACTTCCATTGCCGACCGGCGCCATGCCCTATGATCGGGAAACCTCGATCATCGATCGCGCAACGAAACTAGTCTTAGTAGAGGCTACTAGGGACCTGGTTGTTTACGCATCACACCCGTATTAATGTTTCCGCTTAATACGGTTATAGCATGACACAAAAACGTATTATGAACAAACGAGATATGATAAAGAAACACTCTTTATTAATTGCCTCTAGGGCATATCTCCTTCAGATTGAACCGCCGAAACCGCGATCCAGCACGCGTTCTTTCCCACAGACGGCGCCAATTGACGAGGGATGTCCTCGGCAATCCTAGAGTCGAGTACCCTAGGTAGATTTTGAGGGAGAAGATGTGGGCACTGGTAGTTCCGGACGGCTGACAAGCAAGGATTTACCCAGGTTCGGCCCCTCATTGTGAGGTAAAGACCTACTCCTGGTTGTCTGATTATGATGATATATGAGGTTACATGGTGGCCGTCATGGCGATATGATGAGAGGCGATCTCTCTATGCTATGTCTAATTGTGTCTATGTTGTGGCCTCTGATGTTGTGATCTGTCTATGGGGGTGCCCCTGCCTGCCTTTATATAGTGAGTCAGGGAGGGTTTACAAGAGTCCTAATAGACTACGAAATAAGAGTCCTTGTCTTGTGCTTCAAGTAATTTCCTTAACAGCTTCTTGGTCTTCATTGGGCCAGCCAGTGGGCCTTCGACTGGGCTGAACCAGGTATACCAATAGTAGGGTGCCCGGAGGGTATGCCCACGTCACCGGATCTGTCGCGCGACGCCCCCAGAAAACTTCTCTCCATCTGGAATGGCGGGAATACACCTGTCGCTTCGATATATTTCCGTCATATTTATCTGAGATTTGACATAAAATATTTAAGGGGTAACTTTTGACAATAAAAATAGATAAGGGTCATATTTATTAAAAAAAATCTGCAAAGGAAGGTGCACAACAAATAAAATCGTTCTTCAAATGTAAAAAAAAAACAGGCACGTTGGACAAATGGATGCACGGTATGTGCGTGTGAAGTTTGAAACTAAAATATCACCAACGTGAACTACACAAAAAAATCGCAAAATGTTTTAGGCTACGGGAGGGCGCTACCGTAATAGTGTTATTACCGAGTGCCCACCGGTTTACGGAGTGTAATTTATCGGGCACACAACAAACTTATGTAAGCCGACTGTCAAATACTAACACTCACAATTATCCGGCACTTGATAAATAGGGCTTATAACTCATGTGCGACGTCTTTCAGTGTAATAACTCGTGTGCGATGTCTGTTATTCATCTTTCTTCCTTCTTTGCTTCCTCAAATCTCTCTCCAGTACTCGTTTTTCATTTTTATTAGTTGGTTATTTTGTTTATAAGATGACTCAGTCACTGTTTTCTTAGGGGAACACTTAGTTGTCACTGACGCATGTTCATGTTTTGGTCTGACGGCTATCTTGTTCTTCCCTTTTCTTGTGACTTGTGAGTGTATGACTTCACCTTACGAGACACTTGTATAGAATGACGGAACTCAGCTCTTGTTCACCCAAATCAACAGGCCAAGGGCATGTAAGTTTAGCTTACAAGATATTTAGTTACGACTACTAGTTCTCCAACTTTTGGATCACATAGCAAGTATTAATATCTTGTGTCTAGATGATTCAACTCTCAAGTTCAATCAAACATGACAAAATATTACTACATCTTATATAGTTATATGGACAGAGTACTATAAATATTACAATCTGGATTGCAAGAAATATCGCTCTGAGTATTCTTCCAGCGACATGAAAACAAAACAGCGCTCCTCTAGCACCAACCCATCAGCTCAAGTTGCCGACTTCTTCTCGACAACCCTCGAGCAGCTCCGGTTGGAGGCCGACACCATCTCCATTCTCCAGTGCCCACTGGAGCAGCTTCTCGGTTCGAGAGGACAGAACCAGAGCAGAAAATAATCACCTGCAAATCACAACAATTTCGAAATAAATCTGAGTATTGTTGCTCAAGTCCTATGAGAAAAGTGCAACACAAACAAACATCATAGACTTGTGAGTTGTGACTCTAAGAGGTCATAACCTGATCCATCAGACGCAAAACATTCTTCTCAATACAAGCCTCGATGCACTCAAGGCAATCATGTGCATGCAGCCATGAACCCATAAACCACACATACTTCTTAATACATGAGTTTGACCATCTCATCACAAGCCTCCACAAGGTAGGAAACAGAAACAAAATGCACACTTGAGGACAAGTCTACAAACAGGACCACTTTCAACTACCATCAAATAGTCCCAGACTAAGTATAATCTGGCCTTATCATAACTACCAACATTCGGGACTAGAACAATTAAGAGATAGGTTTTCTGCAGCAAATTCGTGGCCCAATCCACTTACTCATCCACCATACAAGGATTAATACCAAAGCCTAACACCATAAATTCAGCATATCCACACCCATTTAAGAAGCATGCATGGAGGAGAACAAGGAGGAGAGGGGCCTCACCAAGGCAGTTGCAGGTTGTGGAGGTCGTCCACATCAGCGGCACGGAGTCATGGCCGGCAGCAGCAGATCGGGGACGACATCAGCCCCAGGAGCTCAAGGAAGTGGTCGCTGGCAGAAGTAGCATCTCCGCGAAGGCGACCACCATCTCTTCCTCCTTGCCTCCTCGTCATAGTTCCTGTGTCGCCGCCGACCATAGAGGTCACCCGTCTCCAGCGTGTGTCGCTGCTTCTGCAAAGTGCAAATTGCGTGCAATTTGTATTGTATAAAGTAAACAAGCAATGCACAGCAAGACAAATAAACAGTTTCGGCAATGCTGTGTAAACTAATTCAGGTCTTGATGTCTCAATATGCAATCCAATATCAAGAATCAACTGCAATATGAAATCCAGTAGCGAGACTAAGCTTTTACACAACAAGACTGTCCAAGGTTTCAGAATCACCTGCAACAGCGCTGCCATTCGTCATACTCCGTGTACCGCTCCACTGTCCGGATCCAATTACCACTAGTTGAAGAAACTCGGCTCCTGCACGACAACAGACCAAGAAATGTTCACCTCCACGAAGGGCATATGAAACCATTGATGAACACACAAACAAGATATACTAAAGGCTAGGACAAGAGTTATTAACATATATGGGCGAAAATTAACATTTAGTGGACATGGAATGTGCAGGAGTTCAAGCTGTAGCGTCCATGATACTAGTACCTAATACAAATAATTTACATGTGAGGCCAGCAATATATGAGCTACAGGAGCTACAGGTCCCAGTAAGAATCTACTTGCAAATGCCCATATCTAAAAGAGAAATCGTATGGGACTCAAAGGTCAAATCGTACCATAAATACATTCAGAAGAACCCAAGCATAAACAAAGATAGCCACTGGACATGGACTGAAACATCAGGAATGTAGCAATCGATTTAGCCAAGACTGAGAAGAAGAAATGGCAATTTCATCATGCTATGAGTGGCAGTAGCTTATAAACTTAACCCAGAAAAATTAGAACTTACTTGCAGTCCTGTCATGAAACACATAAGAAATTAAAAGACTGCTTATCTTTGATAAACAGAGGATCATGTCATAAACCCGATATCCAAGGCTATCACAACACGCACACAGGGTGTTGTCACAAGCACCATACAGAACAATATTGGATAGCATGGCAGCAATCAATTCACGCGTGACCGTCAAGAAAATTATGACCTTTAGGTGCGAATGTCGACGATCTCCTGAAAGGTAGCCTCAAGTTCGCCTTGACGGCGAGAAGCAAGACCTCCTGCATGTCGTGGACAGACCTGACCAGCAAGACCTCCTGCAAGTGGGATCAGTACATGGTCAACTACCCAAACATATCTCTAATCCAGTAAGTGCTTTGCAATTAAAAAAAAAGGTGTATCTCACATGTAGAAGATAACATCCAGTTCATAACAGGACCAGAAACTGATGCACTAGACTAGGACCTCGATATATATCCAGCTGATGACACAGTATACGGAAAACAGTAACCAAGCTGGAGTGCATCTCAAGGATACAAAATTGCACATCAAAACAATATCAACAGTTTCATGCCCCATTCATTACAAAGCATTCAGCGAGCACAACCTAACCTTTTGGTCTAGCAATGGTAAAACAATGAAAAAAAATCCTCAGTTGAAGATGCTCTAGGAACCATTGTAGATGCCCAGGTGAAGATAAAATAAAATGGACAATCTACATAACTGCATGCTCTAGGCTACACAACAGAAGCACTCAGAGGAAACGAACTGCAAGACCAGTTGGTAAGCAAATACACAGACACACACACACACATACACACACACAAACATGTCCATCCGGCGGCCCCTTCACACCCAGATCCGACTAGTAATGATGAATACTCCCTCCGTTCCAAAATAAGTGTCACAACTTTGATAAAAAGTGGATGTATGTAGATCTAAACATGTCTACATACATCCACTTTCTATCAAATTTGAGACACTTATTTTGGGACGGAGGGAGTATCACCGATGAGTCTAATGTCTTATGTCATGCAACAAAGCAAAGTTCTGAAGTTCTTCGAAATGCAGAAAGATTTTCCTTGTGATGGAATGCAACTCTATAATTAAGCCTGACATAAATTCAACATCTTATTTATCTTTGCGGGGAGAAAAATGTTGGCAGCTGACTGAAACTAACCAAACAAAATAGCATGACAATGGTTTACGATGGTTTAAATTCCCCAAATAAAGAACTGCAAGTTTGCTGCAAAGCTTCATGTGCTCCAAATGGTCCCAGGTCATGGAATGGACCTCAATATTGCAACATTGAACCACTTGGTCAAATTCAAAAAACACATGTCGCTGAAAAATAGGCAGCAATTGGTAATAAAAAGCTAGCTCTAGGGCCTCAATAAATGCCTAACTCATGCCATCCTATACATAGAAAAGTAACCAAGCAGATACTAAGAACAGGACCTGTGTCGATGGCCAGGTGCAGATAAAATAAAATGGAGCTCCAGGACCTGACACTAGCAGACAGCAGATACAAGCACAGAACCACAAACTGTAGTGCTTGGCTAGAACAGCACGAACACAGGGCGTCACAGAAGGCACGGCCCAGAGCACCATGCAGAACATTATTTGATAAGCTAGCAGCAACCAAATTGAGCGCGACCGAGAGAAAAGGTGACCTTTAGGTGTCGATGTAGACAATCTCTTGAAAGGCAGCAGGCCTACATGCCATGAACATGCCCCACAAAGCCTTCAGCTCCGGCGCACGGAGATCCTGCAGCAGAAGCCTGGGCAAGCGACCACCATCTATTCCTCCATGCTAATGGAGGCGTGGTGAGCTCCTCCTGCTGGCCACGGTCATCACCGCCCGTCGATCAGGATCCCCAGACATGAGATAATCCTGCAAAATTGAAGGAAGTTTAGTAAAAGTTGTGATAATTAAAAAGAGACTTATTACAACCATACAAACCATCAAAGGTTAAGTAAATATGTCATTTGCCAATAAAATAAGTACTTGTGCAGATATAGCCGTTTAGGATCAAGACGGAGTCCTCAACCACAGAAACAATTTGAATACCTAGCCACTTGATATAAAATTTATTCCCCACCAAAGTCGGCACCAACAAAAGCTAACATATTGAAAAGAGGCACTCACGCTAAGCTATCTATTATATACTAAAAGCAAAATGAGTTAGTTTTTCGAGACACCACGTTAAGCCACATAGGTTAGAAATATATAATCCGTTGATTTCGGTTTTAAAGGTTAAGATTATTAGATATAAAAGTTACGTATAATATTAATCGGTACAAACAAGTGTCCTTGACACGTACAACCAAAAGAGAAAAAACAACATGTACGATTTAGATCTACGTGCACATGCAAAAAAAAAATCCAACAGACCAGACCTACGTGTCTACAAGACCAAATCGTGTACAGCAAAAAAAACTGTCAAGTAGATTAGACCGTCTAATTGGAAAGATCCATTACGTGTGGCCTTCCCGTAAAAACGAAAAAACCACAAGTCCGATCTAGATGAAAAGAATAATGTGGCAAGACCAACTGGTAGAAGGAGAAATTATATTTAGACACTTGGTCGTCACACAAATCGTAAGATTGCACAAGACATACATAGAATACATAGACTCCAAGAGAGCATCTAAAAACAGTAATTGGAAGACAGCGTACAAACAAGCATCTGGGGTATCATATAATATTGTTTCGACTTAAATCACAGGCACATGTTTGAAATGAACTTGAAAATACTTTCAAATATGAATCTAGCGACAATAATTTTTTATAATTTAGAACCTGAATAAATTATCTACCTACTCCCTTCGTTTCATAATATAAGATGTTTACCCTACTATTTTCGACATTCATAGGTACACATGTATCTAGACACATTTTAGCGTACATGCACACTCATTTAACTGCCGATCTAGACAATATGTGTTACGCCTAAAACATCTTATATTGTGGAACGGATGGAGTATCTATCTATTTATCTATTATATACTAAATGCAATATAAGGTTTTTTTTACGCTGCACCATGGTTATCCACATCATTAGAATTATTTTGATTATCAGATCTAGAATATATGTGTAGATGTTTAGTAGGATACATTCATCAAAGTCGTGAAAACCAAGTCCGCCATACGTCTGTCACTTGCAATTAGTACATAGAATATGTTTACCAGTGCATATTCACGATTTAGATTTGTTCCAAATTTTGCTACCGACACGTGATCCTATTTTCGTTACTACATACCACTAATTATCGCCGGGAGTAGTTTCTCTATTTACCGTTCTCACGTGATCTATTACGGTCAATCACCTCGAGCTTGCAAATCCTATCCCTACACCTGGATGACAATAAGCTCGATGGGCTCCATGAAAGTCGGACCGCAAGAAGCGTTTTCGCGCATACAGAGTTGTAGGTTCTTGAGTACAAGGCTCTCAGCTCCGAGCTCCCAACTCACGATGTGTATGCGTGATGCTTCCGTTGTTTCTTTATAACGAGGACTAATCGTGTTGAGATATTTTTAGCAGAAGATGGAGCACCATAACACAGATTGTTCGGTCTGTAGCTAGAGCTTGGTCGAGGCTTCACAAGCGGATAGGCAGGTTAATCCCCTTTTAATATTTTACACTAGGTGACTGCACACGATGGGTTGTAGTGGGGTATCTGAAAGTGCATGGTTGTCCCCATGCATGGTTTTGGTAATTAATGACAATCCTTATGGCCTAATGTTTGCTTTGAGATATACTTGTAGATCTTGTCCATAGGAAAAGATTGGAGTTCATGTGTTGGACTCTAGTAGTTTACATGATGATCAATGCTCTACTCAAGGGTTTATATGAAGAATGGTCATGTGAAGAGTTGAGCTTATTGCAAGTATGGCTTGGAAAAGAAGATTGAGTGATCAATCATGTTTTACCCCAAGCCATCATACATATCAAGAGAAGAAGATGAAGCGCAAGATCAATATGATGCATCTCGAAGATATCATTTGATTGAAGCTTGCAAAGGAGTCATGAAGACGATGCTTAGCGAGGCCCTCCCATAATGGAGTATGGGGGAGCATTTGGAGAAGTCTTCATCAAGCATGTGCTAGCAAGCACAATCAAGAAAGGTGTTTCAACTTGAGAGAGTCAAGATCGTCATCATCGAGCTCAAGTGGAATGCGCAAGGCAAAGGTATGATCTTGATAGGTTTTCTATTTTACCGGTCTCATGGTGTTAGTGGGAGACCGGGTTTTAGGATAGACGGCGTACTATCAAGAGGGGCTCTCAAGTGAGTAACTTGATCGCATCGTTGTGGAGAGCTCAAACCTTTGCATACTTGGCATATCATATTTCTTGGTTCTTATTTGGCTTTTATGGTGGTGAGGAATTAGAGCTTGGTTCATCTCCATGTCAAGCTCTAGTTCATCGAAAACGGTTTTACCTTGGAAAACTAGTTGCGTTTTCGGTGGCGGAAATATTGCCGGTTCAACCGTGAGGAAAGTCCCACACCTTGCCATGTGTGGTGATTTTACTCTATTTATGGGATGCAATATTTTCACTTTTTGTAGCCTTCTCCTTGTCGGTACCTTTCCAACGGAGTTGGTCTCACCTCATTCGGAGTTCATTTGCAAAAGTTATAGCTGTGTTTTTGGTGTTCGGACAGGCCCGGTAGTACCGGAGAGTTTTGTTCCGGTAGTACCGCAGTCAGCCGGTAGTACCGGGCTCGCTGCGGTAGTACCGGGCTCTCTGCGGTACTACTCTCTGAAGTTGGTTTTCGGACGTTTTGGCACGGATGGCCCCGGTAGTACCGGGGTTGGAGCCCAGCACTTGGGCCCGGTAGTACCGGGGTATTTTTCCCCGGTAGTACCGCGCGCTCGGTTTTCTGTGTTGACGAAGATACCGCAGGGCCGGTACTACCGGGCTTTAGGCCGGTACTACCGCACTTGCGGAACAAGAAGTGCTGCAACGGCTGGATTTTTGAGTTGAGCTATTTAAGGGGCCTTCTTCCCCAATGGTTGACTAGCTCAAGAGCAAGTCTTTCTCCTCTCTCTCCTCCATTGTTGCCCTTTGTAAAGCTTGCTCTTCCTCTCAATCCCTCCCATGGTTCTTGCTAATATTTGAGGGAAAGTGAGAGGTGATCTTGATCTACGTTTCCACCGATCGATTTCTCCTCTATGTGAGGGAAACCTTGTAGATCTTGATCTTGGAGTTCTTGGTGCATCTCCTCTTTGTTCTTCCTCTCTTATTCCCCCATAAGCATTTGTTGCTTTGTTGGAATTTGAGAGTGAAGGATTTGAGCACTTGTGCTCTTGCCTTTTGCATTTGGTGCATCGGTGTGCTCTCCACGAGGATTCGTGGAAGTTGAAAACTTGTGAACTTGTTACTCTTGGGTCCTTGGACCCTAGACGCCTTTGTGGTGGTTGGACCCTTGTGTGGTCACTTGAAGCCGTTCGGGAGCCCCCAATCCCATTGTGGGTTGTGCCCCGGATTGTTGTTGGAGGCCGTTCGGGAGCCCCCAATCCCATTGTGGGTTGTGCCCCGGATTGTTGTTGAAAGGCTCCGGATTCCGCCTCGAAGGAATTCCGATAGTGGAAGGTGAACCAAGCCTTTGTGGTGCGGTTCATCGGAGAAGAAGGTGAAACCTTTGTGGTTGTTGAACCGTTGTGTCGGTTCACACCTCTCCAACGAGACGTACTCCCTTAACAAGGAGGAACTCGGAAATACATCCTCGTCTCCGCGTGCTTCGGTTATTTCTATACCCGAGCTTTTACTTATGCACTTTACATTGTGATAGCCTTCGTGCTTGAAGTATTCTATATTGCTATCACCTTGTTGTTTGTCTTGCTTAGCATAAGTTGTTGGTGCACATAGGTGAGCCTAGTTTATTTAGGTTGTCGGCTTGTTAATTTAAACATCTAGTTTTATTCCGCAATTATCAAGCCTAAACCGGAAAAGTTTTAAACCGCCTATTCACCCCCCCCCCTCTAGGCGACATCATTGTCCTTTCAGTATCGTTGTAAGAATTTAGATGTACAACCTCTTAGATGCTGTAAAGTTTTGCATGGCTAGGAATTCAGGATCATGACACATGGTTGGGATATTGATTATTAGTCATTTCTTTTAGAGAAAACGTTTATTTTGTCTAGAATGAACAATTTATAAATCAATCAATTTAGAGAACAAATGAAAGTTATTTTTTCCTTATCCACTTCGACAAGGGGTTCATATAAAAGCAAAGGCTTACAAATATATGGGCAATCTCATTCTATAGCCACCTGATATTTGTTTATGGTCTTACATAATAATAGACCAATTATGTATTAGATTAAAATTAATCTTTATTTTCAAGCATTGTAACGTTTTGGTACAACGAGTGGTTTTCGTGAGCAAGAAGATAATCAAAGTTTTATAGCCACGCTAATTAACTGGTCCGATTAGTGCTTAGAGCTTATTTTGGCTAACAATGCAACGGTCCGATGAATAATTTATAATTTAATTATGAATTCTTTTAGTGCTATGAAGTGCAATATATATGGTTCCTAGACAGATTTAGAACACGTCAGTTCAATGCAATGTGTAAACAAGATAGAGAGAGAGGACATAAAATATCAAAGGCAATTAAAACGAGAAATGAAGTTATGAGCGGTTGCTGTATAAAACATGACATATTTCATAATATAGAGAACACTATGAATTTCATAATTAGGGTTGTAACAGGAGGAGGAAAAAACAAGCTACAAAAAAGCACGCTTATAATTGGCCTATCTGTCAACGAGGAACATTATTTTTCAACTACTTCATTTAAGCAAATAGTTTTGTAAGCCCATTAATAACATCAACAGAATATTCAAATGGTTCTCAAAGCCCCAGAGAACATATTCACATATTGTTGTGTGTTTTGAATTGTGGTATTCTCAGTATGAAATATGTAACCGCATATATATTCATAACATATCATATTTTCTCTACACTAGAAAAATGTATGATCAACCAGAAAATATAAAGCCGAGCTAGAGATCCCACATAAAAATCTTATAAGTAGACCCGACAAACAATAGATATTCAAATTCATTTGTTTCGGTTAATCTTAATATTAACATGGCTAGAATAGATATATAAACATGTTACGGTGTTGTTTTGTAAATGACACAATTATCATAAGTACGGAAAGTAAATTTGATAAAATATTATTATTGTACAAAAACATTGATGAAAAGTTTATCCTCGATAATTTGGCAGAATTTCCAATAGCTACAAATTTGTACTACTTTTAACATTGTGTTGTAAGTATTGTGAATCACAAGGTTAGTTTCATACAATTTCGACACACCTAGGACTATGCCCTCGCAATTTGCGAGGGCCACCTGGCTAGTTTATTACTAAAAAGCACGAGTTGTTGTGCATTACATATGTAGAAAACGCAAACAGGGTGCACACATGGGGACGACAAGTCTGCAAACAGCAACCAACTACCTACCAGCAAACACTCCAAATCAAGCATGACGGCCCAACATCAGACCATATAAGTATCCGTGCCAGATCCTAACACTACAATAATACCATAACTACTGCACATGGGCATCCATACAAGCAAACTTTCGACTTGTTACACATTATAACCATGATAAAATGAAACAAAAATTACAAGGAATACATATGGGGAGCGGGATCAGGATGGGAGAGAGGCCTCATTGGGAGCTGCAGGCTGGGGACGGAGTCGTGGCCAGAACCAGCGGGTCAGGGATGTGGGCGGTGCCAGTAGCTCGGGAAGGTAGTTGCCGGGCAGCAGGAGCTCCATCACCTTGTCAGCAGCGTAGGAGCAAAAATAATACAGTCTTGAGAAACAGATTTTGAACTAATAAACATTCACAGTGATGTGTCAAAAGGATACGGCAGGATTAGATCTAACACCTCTATATCGAAACATGCACAAAGTATGTCACTCGAAAAGAATGAAGCCGATGCAAGAGCATACGGTCTATTGTCACTATTGTGTAACTGCATCATCAGTACAAAATTTCCCTGCTTAAATCTGTTACTTTATGGGTCCATGCAAAATGTTAGCTGCATAATCTGAAGCAACGACATTACATGCACATCAACACAAATCAGAGAAACAAGCAGCACACCAGGGACAAATAGCTTAGGGAAGGTTTGAATCAGAACAACTGCATAAACAGGTTGATCAAGCCCCTATTCCGCTATGTATACAGATTTGCTAGTGAATTATCCATGTCGACAGATGCATCAGGAAGAGTTTACTACAGGTACCAGTACTACACTAGGAGCCTAAAACGAAAAATCCTACAGCGCACACACACATAAATCCACCCAAAAAAAACAGAAACGGTATACAAAAATGCTACCATATGTGTATATTATGGAATTGTCCCAAAGATATTGTGAAGAAGTTCCCAGAAACTTTTTGCAAGCCACATGGGCATCCATACAAGCACGCTCTGTACTGGTAACATATTCAACATGATAGAAAGAAACTACAATTACAAGGAATACATGGAGGAGGGGGAGAAGAAACTCACTGGGCAGCTACAGGTTGTGAAGGTCCTGGGAAGCAGCAGCTGGACGGAGACGTGGCCGACAACAGCATATGCCCGCATGTCTGTTGAATAATTAGACAATTTAGCATATGATTTAATTCGTGAAAACAGTAAACAATTCATGACTAGAATAATACAGATTAAACTAATCATGTGTTCTACGTAAACAGTAGATAAACAGATTGAATCTAGAGCATGTGCTACAACTAGAAACTCTAGCATAACATCATATAGGAAGACCAAGAACACGTACAGTGCAGCGGTAGCAGTGCCACTGGAGTTCCCCGTGTCGCCCATGTTGTCGATGAAGAGGTTGGCGATGTCGGGGAAGAAGTCGTCGTTGGGGAAGAACTCGAAGCCAGTAGTCGCGCGAGTGCGCTCCCCAAAAACCTGATCGCCCCTCTCCCGTACAGGATCACAAGAGGCGGGGTTCCGGAGGCCTACTGTCCCTTCAACCGGTGCACGCCGGAAGACGGGATGGAAAAGACTTGGAAGACGGCGGCGCAAGGTTCTGGAACGGTGTGAGACCATGTATCGCGTAGTTGCGGCTAGGGTTTGCCCCGGGCTGTATATATAGTGCGGCTCGGGTAGGACGTGGGCGCAGCCGCACATTTAAGTCGGTAACAGCCCCACGATCATAAAGGATCGGAAACGGCTGAGGAATTAACGCGTCCGTTAATTACTAATCAATGACTAATTAATTTTCCCGTACTGCAAAAATATAAGCTCGGCTCGGCGAGATTCCCGCAACCCGCGGCGCGTCGTGACGTGTCGTGACGAGGCGAGGCGAGGAGGAGGAGCGCGCATGTGGCACTCTTCATCTTCTCTTGTTCTCACTAGGTCATACTAGTACTAGAACATCCCACTATATAAAGTGGTGCAGCTCACTCTCCACTAGCAGTATGGGACTAAACATTAGTCACGTACATGCACAACCAGCCAACCAGAATGGGCCATGAGAATTTCCGATTTTAGTTGGGCCTTGGCCCAAGTACACTAAAATTCCAGCAATCCCCCACAAAGTCTCATTGGCACATTATATCACATTTGTTCCAAAATATTGTTTTATATACCTGTCCTTAGTGGAGACTGTTAAGTTGAATTTCCACTTAGAAACTTATGCTACGTTAGACCGCAACTTGAATAGTGGACTATGCCTTGAACTACAAGTTTGCTGCGACCTAGTTTCACACAAGCCCTTGACCGATACTAGGCTACCGCAAGCCTTCCCCGCGGGTGGAGCTTATACGTCATACTCCAAGGCCTTTCATGAGTTTATTAAAGACCACCCAACTCTCATAGACTGCGACGTTTAACAGTCAGACTCATATAGGTGTATTCCTCAAGAGATGCTCTGCAGGATAACATCTCCGCTTATAAAAGTAAGCCGCTTGGAACACATTAAGATAAATATCAACCTGCCATGCAGATCAGGAGAGTATTGCATCTTTGCGAAGTGGGATAGTAAAATGTAAGGATACTCTCCTCCCAGCCGACCAACAACTTGTCTCCAACTTCTAATTCACAGAATCTCCGATCACATAGAGTAGGTTACCACTTGTGGACAACTCATACGGTGGGTCTCAGACCCATCTCCCTCGATGCACTATCTATCACATTACGTGATAAACCCTTTGTGAAAGGATCTGCCAAATTCTTAGACGTTTGGATATAATCCAACGCAATAACTCCGGAGTTCTTCAATTTTCTGACAGATTTTAATCTCCTTTTCACATGCCTTGATGACTTTAAATTATCCTTAGAACTTTTAATCTTAACTATCACAGTTTGATTATCACAGTTCATAAGGATAGCGGGTATGGGTTTTTCAAGCACAGGTAAGTCCATCAGAAGCTCTTGAATCCACTCTGCTTCAATAGTGGCTGTGTCTAATGCTGTGAGTTCTGCTTCCATAGTTGACCTCGTTAAGATGGTCTGCTTGCAAGACTTTCAGGAAACAGCTCCACCGCCGAGTGTAAACACATAACCACTCGTGGCCTTAATCTCATCAGCATCAGATATCCAGTTTGAACCACTATAGCCTTCCAGTACCCTAGGATAACCGGAATAGTGAATCTCATAGCTCGCAGTGCCTTTTAAATAGCGCACAACTCTCTCAAGCGCATTCCAATGATCATCTCCCGGGTTGGAAACAAACCGGCTCAACTTGCTTACAGCAAAAGAGATGTCAGGCCTCGTGGCACATGCCAAATACATAAGCGAGCCAATGATCTGAGAATATCTCAGTTGATCTCTAGCAATATGATTATTCTTTCGAAGTATCACGCTAGGATCATATGGCGTCGAAGAAAGCTTGCAGTCGTCATACCCGAAGCGACTCAAGATCTTTTCCACATAGTGAGATTGAAGCAGTGTAATCCCACCATCACCATCTCTCAGCAGCTTGATGTTTAAGATAACATTAGCTACTCCAAGATCCTTCATCTCAAAACAGCGAGATAAGAAATCCTTAACCTCCTTGATTAAATCAAGATTGGTTCCAAAGATCAATATGTCATCGACATAAAGGCAGAGAATAACTCCCTCGCCCCCACCATAGCGATAGTACACACACTTATCAGATTCGTTAACAACGAAACCTGCAGCAGTTAAAGTTCTTTCAAACTTCTCATGCCACTGCTTAGGAGCTTGCTTAAGGCCGTATAAAGACTTCAATAACTTGCACACCTTTGCTTCCTGACCAGGTACTACAAAACCATCGGGCTGATCCATATAAATTTCCTCGTCTAACTCTCCATTTAGGAAAGTTGTCTTAACGTCCATTTGATGAACGAGAAGACGATGCGAGGCAGCCAACGAAAGTAGCACCCGAATCATGGTAAGCCTAGCCACTGGTGAGTAAGTATCAAAGAAGTCTTCTCCTTCTTTCTGGGTATAACCCTTGGCCACAAGCCGCGCCTTGTACTTCTCAATAGTACCATCAGGCCTAAGCTTTTTCTTAAACACCCACTTACATCCTACAGGTTTACACCCATAAGGACGATCAGTAACTTCCCAGGTTCCGTTAGCTAAGATGGAATCCATCTCACTACGCACAGCTTCCTTCCAGTAGTCAGCATCAAGAGATGCATAAGCTTCTGAAATGGTCCTGGGGTGTCATCCACAAGGTACACAATGAAATCATCACCAAGGGACTTTGCAATCCTCTGTCTCTTGCTACTAACAGGAACTTCATTGTCATCCTCCACAGAATTATCAGTGTGTTCTATCGAAATGGTAGGATCAGGAATAGCAACCAATTCCTGACTAGATGTATTAGGTATCTCCTGATTTGATGAGCTAGGCATATCCTTCATCGGAAAGATGTCCTCAAAGAAAGTCGCATCATTCGACTCCATAATAGTACCAACACGCATGTCGGATACCTCAGATTTGATTATCAAAAATCTATAACCAATGCTATGGAAAGCATAGCCCAGAAGAACACAATCCACGGTTTTTGGTCCTAGCTTGCGCTTCTTGGGAATTGGAATATTGACTTTCGCCAAACAACCCCAAGTACGTAAGTAAGAGAGTTTCAACTTTTTCCTTTCCCATTCCTCAAATGGAGAAACGGTTTTGTTCTTTGTGGGAACTCGGTTTAGGACATGACAAGCTGTCAATAGCGCCTCCCCCCACCATGCCTTGGAGAGACCCGAAGTGTCTAACATGGCGTTAACCAAATCAGTTAGAGTTCGGTTCTTTCTTTCGGCCACCCCATTTGACTGAGGTGAATAGGGAGGCGTCCTCTTATGGATTATACCATGTTCCGCACAAAAGGAATCAAACTCATTGGAAAAATACTCTCCACCACAATCAGACCTTAACCGTTTTATTCTTAGATCAAGTTGGTTCTCTGCTTCAGCTTTATAGATTTTGAAGAAGTTTAAAGCTTCATGTTTTGATTTCAGAAGATACACATAGCAATATCTAGTGGAGTCATCAATAAGCGTCATGAAATATTTCTTTCCGCCTTTTGTCAAAACGACATTCATCTCACAAAGATCTGAATGTATAAGTTCCAGTGGTGCCAAGTCTCTTGCCTCCGCAGCCTTATGTGACTTGCGGGGTTGTTTAGCTTGAACGCACACTTGATACTTGGAACCTTTGACATTAGTAACACTAGTAGAAAACGGACCTTTCGTCCAGAGCATTAGTCTCGGCCGGGTTGGAGGCCGGTACTAATGGGGCATTAGTACCGGTCCCAACGGCTAGTTCGGCCGGGAGCATTAGTACCGGTCCGTGACGAACCTTTAGTACCGGTTCGTGACACGAACCGGTACTAAAGGTTTTGCGCCAGGCTGGGCCCGAGCCAAAACCTTTAGTACCGGTTCGTGACACGGGCCGGTACTAAAGGTGGTACCTTTAGTACCGGTCCGTGTTACGAACCGGTACTAAAGGTTTCGCCTATAAATTCCATATTTTGAATTATTTTTAAAAAATCCACATAAACTCATTTAAGTAGGCGAAATTAGGTAGAAATTAAGAAAAAACCTAATACTTGGGGATTATCCATCATATGTGTACTAGTTTCCATGAAAATTAAATGGGTGTCATTTTGCATCATATTTTTTGTACTTTGTTCACAAAAAAAATCATTTTTCGCACTTAAAAAATGGAAAATGATATTTATGGAAATAATTTGAAGAATCCCTTCAGTATGATTGTTTCTTATACCAATATGCACCTATTTGTGGAATATGATATCTTTATCACAAACTATGCCGTGGAAATGACCATAACTTGATCATTTGACTTGAAACTTATAGATGTTTATAGATGATAGACCTTTTTGTGAAGACTTTTTTTACAATTTTTGTCAAAAATCAAGTTTATCATTTTTCATAGCGATTAGTACACATATAGGACCCCATGCCAAAGGATTTCCTTTTTTGAGGTGTTTATCACTTTATTTCATATTTTCGTAAGAACGATCAAAACGGTCGCGATGACTATTCATCGAAAGAGGTAAGATTTTCTAGAATTATCAATGTTTCTGTGATATAACCAATAGTTGTGCACCTTAAAATGATTTTTGCTAAAGATTCAGACCAAACCATCAAACAGTTGTAGTTCAAATTTGAATTATTTTCGAATAATCGGCATAAACTCATTTAACTAGGCGAAATTAGGTAGAAATCAAGTAAAAACCTAATACTTGGGGATTATCCATCATATGTGTACTAGTTTCCATGAAAATTAAATGGGTGCCGTTTTGCATCATATTTTTTGTACTTTGTTCGCAAAAAAAGTCATTTTCCGCTCTTAAAAAATGAAAAATGATATTCATGAAAATAATTTCAAGAATCCCGTTGGCATGATTGTTTCTTATACCAATATGAATCTATTTATGGAATATGAGATCTTTATCACAAACTATATCGTGGTAATGACCATAACTTGATCATTTGACTTGAAACTTCTAGATGTTTATAGATGGTAGACCTTTTTGTGAAGACTTTTTTTGCAATTTTTGTCAAAAATCAAGTTTATTATTTTTCATGGCAACTAGTACACATATAAGGACCCCATGCCAAAGGATTTCCTTTTTTGAGGTGTTTATCACTTTATTTCATTTTTTCGTAAGAACGATCAAAATGGTCGCGATGACTATTCATCGAAAGAGGTAAGATTTTCTAAAATTATCAATGTTTCTGTGATATAACCAATAGTTGTGCACCTTAAAATGATTTTTCCTAAAGATTCAGACCAAACTATCAAACAGTTGTAGTTCAAATTTGAATTACTTTCGAATAATCGGCATAAACTAATTTAACTAGGCAAAATGAGGTAGAAATCAAGGAAAAACCTAATACTTTTGGATTATCCATCATATGTGTACTAGTTTCCATGAAAATTAAATGAGTGCCGTTTTGCATCATATTTTTTGTACTTTCTTCACAAAAAAAGTCATTTTCCGCACTTAAAAAATGAAAAATGATATTCATGAAAATAATTTCAAGAATCCCGTTGGCATGATTGTTTCTTATACCAATATGCACCTATTTGTGAAATATGAGATCTTTATCACAAACTATGCCGTGGAAATAACCATAACTTGATCATTTGACTTGAAACTTATAGATGTTTATAGATGATAGACCTTTTTGTGAAGACTTTTTTTACATTTTTTTGTCAAAAATCAAGTTTATCATTTTTCATGGCGATTAGTACAGATATAACGACCCCATGCCAAAGGATTTCCTTTTTTGAGGTGTTTATCACTTTATTTTATTTTTTCGTAAGAACGATCAAAACGGTCGCGATGGCTATCGATGTTTCTGGAATGCAAAAGATGATTTGGATGTCATATTTGGATTCCTCTAATTTTTTTGATCAATTTAGACATTTTATTTGTTAAATTCCGATTTAAGGATTTAAAGGTACGGATTATTTCATACTTAATGAAAAAGGTAAAAATAAAGTAATATTTATTTTATCATTATTTATTTCAATATTATTATTATATAATCATTTTTGTTTATTTAATTAAAATTTTATAATACAAGCAATGAAAAAGTGTATTATCATGACCGAATGGTTAATATGATTGATATGATAGTAATAACAGTAAGTTCTCAGTTCTCTCTTAGTATCTAATTTGAAAAGAACCTAAATGTTAAGCGTGCTGGGGTTGGAGTAGTTTGAGGATGGGTGACCGAACGGGAAATTTGACTACATTAAATAGTTTGACTTGAGATTAAGTGTGTAGTTAGTGATAAATTGTGTGGGTTAGTGGTTAGTTAATTGTGTTGGTAAGTTAGAAATTTCGAAATTCTAAAAAAAAAATTCTTTTTTCTGGAAAATAAAAAAAATCAATTTTTTTGGAAACCTTTAGTACCGGACGGTAACACCGACCGGTACTAAAGGTTTTCCACACAAATCGCTGTCCCGCGCCCACGTGGAGACCCTTTTAGTACCGGCCTATAAGCAACCGGTACTAATGCTACGGGGGCTTTAGTCCCGATTGCGCAGTACCGGTTGCAAAACCGGTACTAAAGGTTCTCATGGACCGGTACTAAATGTCAGATTTCTACTAGTGTAAATTTCGGAATTAAATCCAAATTAGCTAGCCGCGTCATGCTACCAAAGTTAATATGACAAAGTCGTGAATGCCAAATATTAGACTCAATTTCGTGGCAAACATGATTAATAACTTTGGAGCAAATATCCGATAAAGATAGGCGGAACAAGCCTCCGCACTCATAGCCTTTTCCAACAAATTGTCCATACTTAGATATTACAACTTTATTGGACTCGAAAACCAACTTAAAACCATCTCGACACAGCAATGATCTGCTGACGAGATTCTTATTGATGGCGGGCATATGATGAACGTTCTTCAGGCGCACAGTCTTCCCCGAAGTAAACTTCAGATCGACCGTACCAACACCACGAACAAAAGCATGTGACCCGTTCCCTATCAGCACGGGAGAAGTCCCTGTGACCTGGTAAGAAGAAAACATCAAGGCATCAGCACAAACATGTACATTGACACCAGTGTCAATCAACCACTCAGGAGAATGACAAACTGAAAGGATGGTAGGAAATATACTGTACCCTGAATCCTTCATCTCAGTATCGCCAATGACAACATTGGCATTCTTGCCGTTGTTCTCAGATTCACGCAGCTCATGGCGGTTGGGACAACGAGGTGCCCAGTGATTTGGATCACCGCAAACATGGCATGAACCCTTCCTCGGTTTGTTGTTCTTCTTCTTAAAGTTGGTAGGCTGTGATGGCTTGTACTTTCCATCAGGCTTGCCCTTGCCTCCAGAGTTGTTCTTTTTAAACTTGGGCTTGTGTGGCGGCTGGTAGTTCTTCTTCTGTACCACATGGGCACTAGAGCCAGACTCGGTAACTCGAGCACGTGTATCCTTTGCTCTCGCCTTCTCTTCCACATCAAGCGACCCAATGAGATCCGAAACGGAAAACTCTTGTCTCTTGTGTTTCAGAGAAGTAGCAAAGTTGCTCCACGAAGGTGGAAGCTTGACGATAATGCCACCGGCCACAAACTTGTCCGGTAAAATACACGTAAAGTGCTCAAGTTCCTTAGCGAGTGACTGTATCTCATGAGCCTGCTGTACAACAGAGCGCTCATCAGCCATCTTGTAGTCATAGAATTGCTCCATGACGTACAACTCGCTGCCCGCGTCCGAGACCCCAAATTTGGCCTCGAGCGCATCCCACATGTACTTGCCGTTAGAAAACGACATATACGAATCCACAATGGAATTGTCAAGAATACTCAAGAGGGCACTCTTAAACATGGTGTCGAGCTTCTCAAAAGCCTCCTGTTGTGCAGGATCAAGCTCGCCATCAGGCTTGCCTTTGGTGGCAGCATAGCAGTTCATGTTCTGAAACCATAACACTGCTCTCATGCGCCACCGCTTATACAATACCCCTTTAAAGGGAAACGACTTTGTAGACGCGATAAAGCCAGCAGGTGCTAATTGCCTATAATCAGGTTTTTGGATTGTTGAATAATTAGACAATTTAGCATATGATTTAATTCGCGAAAACAGTAAACAATTCATGACTAGAATAATACAGATTAAACTAATCATGTGTTCTACGTAAACAGTAGATAAACAGATTGAATCTAGAGCATGTACTACAAGTAGAAACTCTAGCATAACATCATATAGGAAGACCAAGAACACGTGCAGTGCAGCGGTAGCAGTGCCACTGGAGTTCCCCGTGTCGCCCATGTTGTCGATGAAGAGGTTGGCGATGTCGGGGAAGAAGTCGTCGTTGGGGAAGAACTCGAAGCCAGTAGTCGCGCGAGTGCGCTCCCCAAAAACCTGATCGCCCCTCTCCCGTACAGGATCACAAGAGGCGGGGTTCCGGAGGCCTACTGTCCCTTCAACCGGTTCACGCCGGAAGACGGGATGGAGAAGACTTGGAAGACGGCGGCGCAAGGTTCTGGAACGGTGTGAGACCATGTATCGCGTAGTTGCGGCTAGGGTTTGCCCCGGGCTGTATATATAGTGCGGCTCGGGTAGGACGTGGGCGCAGCCGCACATTTAAGTCGGTAACAGCCCCACCATCATAAAGGATTGGAAACGGCTGAGGAATTAACGCGTCCGTTAATTACTAATCAATGACTAATTAATTTTCCCGTACTGCAAAAATATAAACTCGGCTCGGCGAGATTCCCGCAACCCGCGGCGCGTCGTGACGTGTCGTGACGAGGAGGAGGAGCGCGCGTGTGGCACTCTTCATCTTCTCTTGTTCTCACTAGCTCATACTAGTACTAGAACATCCCACTATATAAAGTGGTGCAGCTCACTCTCCACTAGCAGTATGGGACTAAACATTAGTCACGTACATGCACAACCAGTCAACCAGAATGGGGCCATGAGAATACTAAAATTCCAGCAATGTCGTGGACGTGGCCGGCGCCGGCAGCTCTATGAGGTGGTCGCCGAGCAGCAGGAGCTGTGTCTCCTTGTCTACAGAGGAGGAGGAGCTCCATCTCCAGCGTGTGTCGCTGCTGCTTGGGCCATCGCCACGGCCGGTTCATCGATATCGAGCCAGGGAGGAAGGGAGTCCAGGTGGGAGGTGCTGGAACGGATGCCGGGTGGTGAGCTTCACTGTCACCGTCATTCCTGCAAGTTTTAAGAAATAACTCAACAACCACACCCGTATACCTAGCGACTTGATTATAATCCTCAGAAACTAGGCAGTAGTAACAAAGCTGCAAGTAGCAGCCACTCGTCCAGGATCTCGCGAGGCCTGGTCGGAGCTAGGGGCCGGAGATGTGCGCCTCCAGGATCTCGCGCAGCCACTCGTCCTACGACAGCTGCCACAGCTCCGTCGCCACCAGATCGGGGACGTGAACAGCGCCAGAAGCTCGGGAAGGTGGTTGTGGAGCGGCAGGAGCTCGGCCTCCTTGTCTGCATCGGAGGAGGGCCTCCATCTGGAGGGCGTGCCGCTGCTGCGCGGGCCGTCCCACGGGCTGGTGCTTCGAGAGGGGGAAGGAGGGATGCGGAGGAGGGGCATCTGGAGTCCAGGTCGGAAACGATGGCACGGTGTCGCCATGGCGGCGGCGGGGCGGAGCCCGAGATGGTGTGGGGAATCGGGACCGGCGGCGGCGGAAGAAGAGGATCGAGGTTCGAGGAGGAGCGATACGTCTTTGGGACGTGGGGTTGGATTTGGAACGTTGGATCGTCCAGCTGTGGACGGCCAAGATCGTGCCAAGCTGGTGAAACCATCGGCCAAGATCGTGCACATAGTACAAAACCATCGAAGCCGCAAAACCATTGTGCCACCCTCGGGAAACGCAACAACCGCCTTCCTTCCTTCCTTCAAGTCGGGGCCGTCGACGTGTTGGGCTAGGAACATGTGAAAAATGTAGCCTAACATCAACATGTACGTCGTATATACCCCCACCAATCGACCTATAATTAAGTATGAGCTTTTTGCACTCGAAGTATTCGCCGTTATCTCACCATCTACTTTAACGGTTTCCTTGACCCCTCATGCGGCACAATTGAGTTATTTAGTTTCATCGGTTCTGAAATCATAAGCAAAGTGCTATGCAGGGAAGATATATACATAATTAACATAGGAATATTTGGAAGAACTAGAGGGGTAAATATAGCATCCCTATTATTTTTATGTTATGTTCCTTTGGTAGTATTTATTATCGTGTTGGTAAACTCGTGTGGCATAAATTCGTTTCATTTCATGTGCACCCTAGTCATTGGCATGCTGGGAGACTAAATATTTTATACTACTTACAAAATAAATAAGATTTGACAGGAAGACATAAAAGTATGGATGTTATGGCTTTTGCCTGGATTGTGAAAGTACAGGGCATAGAAATCCTAAACCGCCAAGTTAGGACACACTAAATATGAAATCTTTGGACGCGTGGAGGGACACTATTGTGAAAATTTGGTGGGAAAAATTCAAAAGGTTATATGTGTGTTATATTATTACCCCCCCCCCCCCCCCCCCCCCCCCACCCCCCCACACACACACACATAAAAGGGTGAGAAAAATATCGAAACAAAGACGGGAGAGAAAAACCGGCGTGTCTTTTATGTTTAACCAAACTAATTTGGCATGGTTAGATATATACCCACCGATCGTGAAAATTGAGCGGCAAACGCGAAAAAATAGTGTGTGATATATCCTTGAAAACACACAGTGGGAAAAATGTGGAAACGAAAATGAGCGGGAAAACCACCAAAATAGAAAAGGGCAGGAAAAACGCCAAGTCTTTTATGAATGGAATGTTAAAATATTCGATAGTTTGTGGTTAAATACTAGATAATGCCTACATTGATAAAGGCCGGTCACGAAAACTAAGTGGGAAAATTCAGCAAGTACGTGGACTATGTGGGAGGAGTCTGCAGACACCACCTGAAGCCTCGGATCGATCGGAGTCAAACGCGATACCGAGACGTACGAAAATCGGAGTCCTCAACCGCATCAGATTCAGCTATCAGCTCCATACATATATTCCAGCGCAGCCACAGCTTCCCAAAAACTACTCTCTTCCAAATCAATCCAGACGGCTGAGACGATCGACAAGGATCAATCGATCTCGACAATGACGAATCAGCAGCCATGGGTGGTTCAGTTCAACGGGACCAGCAAGCCGGCCCTCGTCGCCCCGTTCGACGGATGCCGCTCGCACGAGGCAGACGACATGGCAGCGCTGCAAGGTAAGCGGTGCCTCGGCCTCGACGGAGGCTGGTTGCTCATGCTCGACGAGCTCTCTCGGGAGTGCTCCCTCGTGAGCTTCGCTAATAACGGTCGTTCCTCGCCGTCGGTGATCTCTCTCCCGCCATTGCCGGAGGAGACTACGGCATCGTTGGACCTCATCTTCGGCTGCGCGCTCTCCAACCAGAACCCGCCCGACTGCACCGTCATGCTGGACGTCGTCAGGGACAAGTCCCTCCTCTACTGCCGCCCCGGCGACCACGAGTGGTCCAGCCTCCCGGGGGAGTTCGCCGAAGAGAATGACATATTCGACGGCCCTATAACTGCCGGTCATCAGGGGAAGGTGTACGCGACGACCATGGCAACCTTGGTGGCCGTCGACGCGTCCGGCCCGGGGCCGCCGGTCAAGAAAACGGAGTTCAGCGAAACGCCCGGGTGCCCCAGGCACGAAGCCTATAAGTGCTACCCAGTACCATGTCCTGGTGGCGAGCTCTTCTTGGTGCGCTGCTGCATTTTTGGATATCCGACAGAGGTGGTGGATCTGAAGGTTTTTCGATGGATTCAGCAGGAAGATGCGTGGGAACAGGTCGAATCCATCGGTGACAGAACGTTCTTCGTGGGCAAGTTTAGTTTTGCGGTCCTGTCCGCGGTTGAAGCAGGAACCCGGCCCAACTGCATCCATGTTCTGCGCGAAGTTTGCGGCGAATTCGGTATCTACACCGTGTCTCTGGATGCTATGACCATTAGGCTCAGCATAGTCGAGGGGTGTGTTGACGATGATGGCGAGGATCAAGTATTCTGGGCTCTTCCTAGTAGGTATGTTCAGTCTCAGCTCTATCAATTTAAACAAAAAACGTCAAAAAGTTGCCAAGTGCCATTTATCGGCAACTAACCCCCTAAGCCTAGTGCCGACGAAATTCACTGACATACCCGACACTTGGCAATCAAGCGTATGTGCCGAGTGTTTTAGTAATAGCATTGGTGTGCTAGAGCAATGTGATGGTTTAGATAAATATTGTTTTTAACATGTTTATGTGTATTTGCAGCTTCGGCCTGGAGGCATTGGGAACAACGGATGGTGATGGTGTGCTAAGTGAGGTACTAAGCCTGAACATGCATATATTATTGATAACTCATTTAACTAGTTATTAATGTGAATCACACATTGACTTTGCTATATATACTACCTCCGTTCCAATGAATAATGCTTATATTATTTTGGAAAAGTCAACCCGTATAAAGTTTGGCCAAGTTTTTATGAAAAAGTATTAGCATGTAAAATATAAAACTAATGTCATTAGAAACATCATGAACTATATTTTCATATGATATCTATATAATATCATATTTGTTGATAGATTTTTCTAAAAGTTTGGTCAAACTTTACTTGACTTGACTTTTGCAGAAAAACATAGGCCTTATTCATCGGAACGGAGGGAGTACATACGAAGAAGAGAAATAACTAACTCGAGCATGATTTTTATTCTTTTTGATTCCACCCATGATGCTGGTTTAATTAACTACAGGTCAATCCAACAAGAATTAAACATTGTTGCAAAGTGGAAGAAAAGGAGGACATGACGATCAGCATGGCGCCCTCTCCAGAGGAGAGGAAGTGGTGTGACCTCCATACCGATTTGTGGCAGCTAATAGTACCCAAGATGTCGTTTATAGATTTCCTGCACGTGAAGGCTTTATGCAAACAGTGGAATTCCATTGTGATCCCGATCCAGAATGCAAAGGTGTCGCCATTAC
The DNA here is from genome assembly GCA_026929855.1 of Poa annua. NCBI lineage: Eukaryota > Viridiplantae > Streptophyta > Magnoliopsida > Poales > Poaceae > Poa > Poa annua. Next base: position 7,756,912 of record CM049433.1, on the reverse strand, counting down.
TCGTGACTAGCCGGCCGGGAAGAATCAAAGATCTTCTGGAAGTTTTTGATCCGGTGAGCGAGAAGAAGTACCACATCAGGGTAAGCATACCTTCTTCAGGTCTCAAATCTCAAGGGTCACATATTCTGCATTTCACAAAGAACGGTTGGGTCATCATGTCGAGAGGCGGCGACCACATGTTTTTCCTAGTGAATCCCTTCAAGAATTACCCAGATGGCGGCAATGTGATTGCTCTTCCAGCTCTGGAAGTCCGTGGCCTCAAAGGGCTGTCCTTCTCTTCTGTGCCGGGTTCTCCAGACTTCATGGTCCTCGCTGCGAGAACTACCCCAAATGGCGCAGTTATCATGGTACACACATGGCGAATCGGAGATGAGGATTGGAAGATAGAATACTTAAGCAGCAACAACGGACCATTCCTCATGGCATCTCACAGCCCCCTATTCGTGGACGGTCTATTCTATTTCCTGGATATCAATGGCAGGCTTGGAGTCGTGGACCCATATGAGGACGAGATGGAGTGGAACACTCTCGAAAAGCCGGATGAGCCGATACGCGGCAGCAATGAGGTTCATATTGAGGAATGGGACTACAACTATTTGGTGGAGTGGAAGCGGGAGCTAATCGCCATTGTCAGGGAGAATGGCGATGATGGATCCATCAAAATGTTCAAACTTGATCGGTCTCGAATGGTTTGGTTGGTGTTGGAAGAGATGCAGGACGCGGCGGTGTTCTGGGATAGGAGCAATGTTGTAATTGCGATGCCACCTCTGGGAGAAGATTCATGCAACAAGATCTTTCTCCCGAACTATTATGAGACCGAGGCTGGTGGCAGAACGCAAGTGTTCTACTCTTTAAACAAGAAGCAATACTACCCTTCCTTCTATACCAAGGAGCCCATGAGTGCCATATGGTTCGAGCCGAACTTGGAAGACGTACTTCCGGCGAAGAATAACTAGTGCATGTCCTTCCCTTAGTGATGGAGAGCCTAACTAGTAGACAGAGAATGTACTATTGGTGCTATCTTTGCGATGCCACATAGAATGAATATTGAGTTGGAAGGGAGTGATACAAAGAAGAAATCTACCTTCTCTTAGTTAAGAGGTGACGTGACATCTTAGTAATAAGGATACGTTCATAGGATATATTATTGAAAACATGCATGATTTTTCAGAATTTTCTAAGCTTTATCTTTTTAGAATTTTTTAAGCTTTGATTTATTTATTTTACTAATGGGACCACTAAAGTTCAGAACTGAAAAGACTTTCTGAAATAGTTTCGAGATATTAAAAAACAAAAATTCCGATGCTGTGAAATGATTTAGTACGAAACTTTTTTATCTTTTTTGCGGGGACGCAGACACTGACTGACCTCCCTTGCACTTCTAGCTGCTGACTAGTACATGTGCACGTGCAACGCACGTATAATATTATGACATATATTAATAACTCTTGAGGAATGTGTAATCTCTCTTTGTCAAACGAAATTGCTTTGCATCCGATGTTTTACGTCCGATTCCTATACGACACATGAATCCAACTGAACGGACAGATGTCGCCTAGAGGGGGGGGGGGGGGGGGTGAATAGGCGATATAAAACTTTTTCCGGGGAGCCGGAATTTCCGAGCCAAGATGGACCGGAAATTCCGATATGCTTGATAAAGGCGGAATAAAACTAGTGTTTTACTTTAGCAAGCATACAACCTAAATATACTAGGTTCACCTATGTGCACCAACAACTTATGCTAAGCAATACAAGTAACAAGGTGATAGCAAGATATATATATGACTTCAAGCACGAAGACTATCACAATGTAAAGTGCATAAGTAAAGAGCTCGGGTATAGAAATAACCGAGGCACGCGGAGACGAGGATGTATTCCCGAGTTCCACCCAAAGGGTGTACGTCTCGTTGGAGAGGTGTGCGCAACCACAACAGGTTAGCCGCAACGCCACCAAGGCTCACCTTCTTCTCCTGATGAACTCAACCACAAAAGGTTGCGAGTTCACCTTCCACTATTGATCCCCTTTTGGGCGGAGATCGAATCCCTTACAACAATCTTGAGGCACACACCCACAACTTAATTGGGGGCTCCCAAGTCTTGAGGCACACACCCACAACTTAATTGGGGGCTCTCAAGTGACCACAAAAGGTCTTGACCACAAAAGGTCTTGGCCACAAAAGGCCGGCCACAAAAGGCGTCTAGGGTCCAATGACCCAAGAGTAACAAGCTCACAAGTATCACCACCACGAATCCTCGTGGAGGGCTCAAACCGATGCAAATGCAATGGCAAGAGCACACGAAGTGCTCAAATCCTTCACTCTCAAATTCCAACAAAGCAACAAATGCTTATGGGGGAATAAGAGAGGAAGAACACAAGAAACCACAAAGGAGTCAAATCCTTCACTCCCAAATCCCACCAAAAGCAACTAATGCTTGTGGGGGGAGAAGAGAGGAAGAACAAAGAGAAGAACCACAAAGGAACTCCAAGATCTAGATCCACTAGGTTCCCCTCACTTAGAGGAGAGATGGCTTGGTAGGATTGTAGATCTAGATCTCCTCTCAACTTTCCCTAAAGAATATGCAAGAATCTATGGAGGGATTGAGAGGGAAGTGAGCTTTCCAAGGTCAACAATGGAGTAGGAGAGAGAGGGAAAACGTGCTGCCTTGGATGTCTCAAGGAAGAAGAAGGGGAGGGCTATTTATAGCTCTCCAGGAAATATAGCCGTTGGCTGTTTCGAAACTCGGAAATTCCGGTATAAGTGAGACTCGGAAATTCCGGTCAACCGGAAATTCCGAGTCCATGAAATTTCCGAGCTGAAATTCCGGCTGGAGTCAGAACCAAAACCAAACTTTCCTTAGCCGTTTTCGCGAGGCTCTTTGAGGGCAACTCGGAAATTCCGGGTCATCAAAATATCCGACCACAATTTCCGGTTGAGTCCAGCACCTCTTTTCCTTCTTTCCTTAGCCGATTTCTTGGACGAGTTGGGGAACCGGAAATTCCGGTGGAACGAAATATCCGGCCCCAATAATCCGGTTCAGAACAGCCAAACTAAAACCGCTATAACTTTTGCAAATGAACTCCGAATGAGGTGAAACCAACTTTGTTGGAAATATTGCATCCCATAAATAGAGCAAAGTCACCACACATGGCAAGGTGTGGGACTTTCCTCATGGTCGAACCGGCAATATTTCCGCCACCGAAAACGCAAGAAGTTTGCCAAAGTAAAACCGTTTTCGAAGCACTTGGGCTTGTCATGAGGAACACGACAAGCACCAAAACCCAACATCCAAAACACAACAAGATGAACGAATGAAATCCCGAATTGGATGAGCTAGCGCTTGGCATGAAGATGAACCATGCTCTAATTCCTCACATGGATAAAATCCAAATAAGAACCAAGAAATATGATATGCCAAGTATGCAAAGGTTTGAGCTCTCCACAAAGATGCGATCAAGTTACTCACTCGAGAGCCCCTCTTGATAGTACGCCTATCTATCCTATAGCCCTATCAAGATCATACCTTTGCCTTGAGCATTCCACTTGAGCTAGATGATGACTATCTTGATCTCTTCAAGTGGATCATCTTTCTTGATTGCGCGTGCAAGCACATGCTTGATGAAGACTTCTTCAAATACTCCCCCATACCCATAATGGGAGAGTCTCGCTAAGTTTCGTCTTCATGTATCCATAGCAAGCTCCAAGCATAGGATCTCTTCGAGAAAACTTCTCTTGGTCTTGCGCATCTTATCCTTGATGAAGATCACCACATGACGTCATCCTCCACGAGCTATATGAAATCTTCATTTGATGCAAGCCCATGGGAAGATACCTAACCCCACATAAAGATACCACACACACATATCATGGGTTAGTTCACAAAGCTATATGGACAAGTGATTACCATCCCAAGAGATACATGATCCCACTTGGGACATCTTGTAGCTTTGTGTGTTGATCAACAACTTGATCAACCTTTTATCTTCCAATCTTTATTTGCTAATATGGTGTCTTGACTCCTTCAAGACATACTTGCAATATGCTCAACCCAACACATGACCACTCATCGTATACATCCTTGAATGGGACATTGGTCATCAAATAAGCTTCTAGAGTCCAACACATGAACTCCACCATTCCCATGGACACGATCTATAAAGATATCTTAATGCAAACATTAGTCCATAGAGGTTGTCATCAATTACCAAAACCACACATTAGGGAAAATGCTCTTTCACCAACGTCGCTGGTTGAAAAGTTGCTGCAAAGCTACGGACCGATCAATTCGTCGTATGTGCGTCGTACAGAAAACTGTCGTACGCCAAGCAGTGCTCTTTGTCGAATAAAGTGATCCGACAATATATCAAAAGTGTAATGAAGGTATAATATGTAACCATGAAGTCTCCAAGTAACTCGTGCGTAAAATAAATGAGTTGTAAGTTTATTCTGGTGTGCTTGACCAACTTTTTGTACAATATAACAAAATATGCTGTGAGTTTAGATTTCATGAACTCTTTCAGGTGTTTTTCATTGCAGTTGGGATTGTCCAACAGGTGGTGTATAACATATTGTGTTATTGTCGTTCACAGCGGCCGTTGGCTGCTTTTAAAACTCTTGCGATTGGTGTTGGTGTTATCTCATCTTTCTTTTTTGCATACCACTCTCTATTCTTCTCTATTTTGACCTCTTTAATTAGGGTCTGCAATGCTACAATTTACTATTGGAGGATGACATGTTAATTTGTTTCACCTGTCCATAATACGGAGATGGTATTAAACATATATCTCCTAAGAAATAGTAATAACAATTAATATATTTGAAACAACTTTTGTAATCCCAGTAGCCTATCTAACATTCATATAGAAATGAAACTGGCAATTCTTCAACTATTGTGGTTTATAATCTGTTAATAGAATATCAAGAGATGACTTGAAGTCGAATACGTTTTCAATTGCAGCATGAGACGTTTAAAGCACGTTGATCTTTGAATCATAATATTAAAAACCGGCAATTCATGTGCACAATCCATTATGAACACTAAAGATAGTAAGATACCTTGAAACCTTGGAGGCACTTGCAAAGCTTGAATAAACTCTTAGAGGGGCCAAGCAGGTTAACCTCTTATATGTTTTTTTTATTTAAATGCTTGTACTGCGGGTATCAGAAATGTAAGTATGGCGTCATTGTGTCACTTGATGTAGCCACAACCATGAAATAATATTACAAATTTCACCGGCGAAAGAAAATGTGTAATTTGTGGATGCATTATGAATTCTTGTTCACATGTGCATTAGGACCTTTTCAGCATAAAGGTGTGAAGGCAAAAACAGTAACCAAAATACACAGATCAAAATTAGGATGTCAAGGTACTCCTCCATAGTTTAATATTGCGAAGATGGTCTTCATACAAAAATCGGCCAATCTAATCACGGTACTTTAGAAAATTGATCTGTCCATGCACGATTACGTGAGTTTCCGCCATTAATCTTCTTTGCTAGCTAATCTAATGAGTAATGACGGTACTTTAGAAAGTCAATCTTTCTCTGCTAGCTACCCAGTCAAGCACATGGTAGCAGGATGAGCTGGTGGGTGTTCCAGGGCGGTGAAGGAAATCTAATCGCTCCCAGACCAAGACAGAATACGATGTTGTGCACTTGTGCTGAAATAAAGGGGGGCGACGGCTCTGCCAAAGCTCCGCTGATGCTTGGAGGAGCAGGACGGCATGGACAGTGAGGCGGCGACCAGTGCGGCGGCAGCCACGTGGGTGGAGGGCGGAGGCGTTGGGCAAGCTCTTGACGGTGTTGACGGATATGAAGTTTCCTGGAATGGATGGATGCCTTCGTGGTTTTGTTTTCTGATCGAAACGATTGCATACGGACTGGCTGGATTAGCGGGCGGGATTGGAAAGGCGTCCGTGTGACGGAGTGTTTTAGCGTTAAACATGGGTGCAATCTCAATCGTTCGATTTAGTGGTTAGATGGTCAGGATCTTTTGGATCTGCCCCCTCTCTCTCCTTTTATATTAGTGGTGATGTACCTGGGCTGGCCGTGGCGTCCCGCACCGCGTGTGATGGTAGGCTCGGCCGGGGACCAGTGCAGCCGGCGGTGGACTTTTTTTTTTTGGACACGGAGTTGGCTTTGCCATGTGGTTGGTGAGGAGACTGAGGAGACGCACGGCAAATCTTTGACCGCATCAGCTCCGCTAGTGCGTCAACCTGCTTTACTTTGCTGTGTGGTGGAAAAAACATACGGCAAATGCTTTGCCGATTATTTTCCAAAAAACGCACCGGAAATGCTTTGCCGAGTATTTTCCCAAAAAACGCACGGCAAAGAGCCTTTACCGACGAGGATTGTGTCATGAGAGGTTTGCCGTGCGGTTTGGCTGCACGACAAAGAATGGATTTCCGGTAGTGGTCGTTTGACGCTTGACACTTACAGGGCGGAGGTAAATGGATATTTATCATCTACGCGCCGTGTACAACCACAGAGATCCACGAAACCATAACAGCACCAAAGCGAACTCATGCGACATTTACATTCTTGGGAGTTCAAGCTCAAAGCCAAGGCTCGTGCTGTCGATTAAAAACTTAAGGAAAAGCCACTAGTTCTTCCGAAGGGCGTTATACATTTGGACAGATGCTACTGTGCGCTCTAGGCGCGGGGACAACAGTCAAAGAACTACGCCGCCAACAGGAACATCACGAGAGCAAAGGTGACCGTACACCGTCTTTTTCTTCCTGGTTGGAGTAGCTTTCTGCTCTGAGATCACCTGCAGGTTCACCTGTGACCACAGGTTCACCACATGCTGATGCCGTAGAGGGTCTCCACAAGCAGCTACTGGAATGCAAAACCGTCCTCTGAGACAGGACACTGCAGGTGCAAGATCGATAATCATTAGCTGTCTATGAGACATATAGTAACACGCAAACCATGCAAGTCAGATAAACTGTATTGGGAAAAAGCAGACAGCAGACCTGAATGGATTTGGGGATCATTGTTTTGAGGTATGGCCACCATCTATTTCAACAACTGCCTTAACAAGGCAGCATGTGCGCAAACCTTCCAAGCCAGCGAATCTTCCAAACCCGCTGTCTTTAACACCACCAAAGGGCAAAGACTGCACCGAGAAAGGGAGGTAAGCCCAATCGCATCGGTAGCGGATAACCAATGAAGAGGCAATATATGATGGGCATGCTAATTTCTACTGCATCTACAATATAAGCATCATTACACCTGCAACTGATCTTCAACTACGAATATTTCAAGTCAAACGCCAATTATTACAAAGGAGAAACCGGAAATAGATAGTGTTACCTACCTGGCACATAACTTGAAGCAAAGTCATTGATAGCTGCGACACCGCAGTGCAGTTGAGATGCTATTTTGATGGCGCTTCTGGTTGCCAAAACACAAAGCACAACCGAGACGGTATTTTGAGTCATTTGCAAGTTGGATGACCTCTTCCTCAGAACTGAATTTCATGATCGGAGGGATTGGTCCAAATGCCTGTTAATCAGCAAGTAGCAGCTTTAAGGCTAACATTTTTGGTGTAGAATGAAACCATACATGCATTAGTTCCAGCCTACCTCTTCTTGCTTCATCGTGTGATCACCGTTTACTAGAACAGTTGGAGGAAAGAACTGATCAACAGCATCTTCACCCAGATTGCCAAAGCTCCCTCTGCCAGCGATTTCAGCAACTTTGTCAAGTGCATATCTGCCAGATAATGGAGGGCCCTAGGAATAGTACAATAGAAAATGAGAAGGCAAATCATCACACATACTACCAGAACCAATTAACAGCATTAACTAACATACTTAGCGCCTAAGGATTTTAACTGTTAAAAGTATCTACTGTCACCTATTTAGTTAAGAACATATTTAAAGTGAGTAACATATTATACATCACGAAAACAAAAGGTTCGAAATATGAAAACTTGGGTAAATGTGAACGTAGAATTTGCAACAGTACCAAGAGTAACTATAATAAAGAAATATAAAATAGGGCCAGATGGTGAATCTTGGGTTCAAATTCTGAACTCAATAACAGATAATAAAAACTGCACTTGGGCATGTGGCCATTGGCTGCAAGATAAGGTTCTTTGAACTTACAACAGATATCGATTTGATGATCTTCACTACTCTAGAAATAAAGGTAGGATAGATATCCTTGTGAACATAAAATCGTTCAGCACCAGCACAGTTTTGTCCACTAGATTACAGTGAAGCCCTCACAGCAACTTGAACAACCTTCAAATGAGCAAGGGCATAGGTTAGTGGCTACTTTAACACTGTTGAAGAAAACAATCTTGCCAAAGCACATTATAAAGATACACTTACATTGGGTAAATCCACATCTTTGCACACAATAAATGCATCTTTACCACCAAGCTCAAGAGTTACAGGTATTAATGTCTCCGGTGCTTTTTGCATAATCTGTGATAAGCATAAAAGTGAACACATTTAAAACATATATTACAGAGGCAAGCAACAGAAATGTATACATGCCTCATCAATCATGGCATCTACAGGGACATGACAAATATTAGCATCATCAGATTAAGAAATCACTACTTCAGATGTAAATCATACCATCCTTCCAACACCAGGTGATCCAACAAAAATTATTTTGTCCATTTAAGAATTAAGATAAAGAGCTTGACTGGTTTCTGCAAAACTAGAGGAGAAAAAAGCCAGAACATAGGCCATGTCTGCAGACTGCAATTACCCTAAACACAAGAAAATGCATTAGTCACATTCTCATCCAGTTATTATGTGCACCAGATTATCTGGGGCACCAACAGGCAACAGCTAACAGAGCTGCTTGTATGATACGGTATTAAAAGCAGCCAGACCAACTCGCATGCTCTGAAACCTGTAAATCAGCATTTCATCCATTAAAATAGTGCATAAAATTAGAATGTTTTTCTTGCTTAAATCGATAAAACAATTGAAAATATCAATTTCAGAGATTATAATGAAATTTAACTTTGCAGGTAAAAGCCAATAAACGCATGATAGGCTCCATAAGCTTTGATTTGGAACAAAAAAACTAATGACATTTTAACAGTACAACATTTGTGGACTATGCTATTCATTGGTTTCATGAGAAATTTCTTGTTTTCACCAAAAAGTGTAGGGGAGGCCACGACAGTAAATTTATTTAAGAGAGAAAATATTTACAAGAGGAAAAGGGAGGAAGGAATATACAAAAGGGCCTAGCCCAAATAAAACTACATAGCGTCTAACCAGGCTATAAGGGAAAGGTCTCTTTTGAAAGAAAACGACCAAGCTCTAACAGCAGGTGCTACATTATCAAAAATGAGAGCATTCCTTTGCTTCTATATGTTCCAGGAGGCAGTGGCAAACACTTCCAAGAAGAAAGGTTTTCCAAATCAAAATCTAATTCTGGCGGTAGTAATCATCTGAGGGAGTCCAAGTTTGTTTTCATGAGAATTTCTAGCGGCACCTTATGGACAGCAAAACGTACGGCACAAATAGTAGCCATCAGAGTCTCAAATGTGACACAAAATAGATGTGACGCATGAAGATCATCGAATGACAAAAAATTCATCAGGTTAACCTAGCCTGTGAGAGTTTCCATGGCAATAATCTGTAACAGTCAGGTCGAATTGGGGTATTTCAACCAAGTAAAATCTTTAGGAAAAAGACCCATACATCTGGAAGCTCTACCAAGGTTGCGAACAATAACATACACGCAGCAGACAGTAGATTACCATAACTAATAAGAATATCCAGACCTCATGCTAAGCCAAAGCATTTTTTCCGACAACAGGAACTAGATGAAAAATGTTTCTAAACTAAAAGACTAAACTCGTGCTTGATCATGATAAAAAAAAATTACCCATGCTAGATTACAGACAATATACATATGACGACTTACTTTTAAAACTGCTGCATTACCAGAGAATACTACAGCCAGCATCGGATTGAATAAATTGTGGAAGGGATAATTCCAAGATACTATTGCGCCAATCACTCTTAGAGGGTAGAATTCAACTTTTGCTCTTTTATGCAGCACTGATCTCCCACAAGCCCTGAACAGTATCAAAAAAACAAATACATCATACATGTTGATAACAAGAAAAGAAAACACTACTTCAGCTTATAAAAAGAATTACTTAAGGCATCATTTTGAATGTTAAAAAATGAAATAAATGCCCTCAGCAACAGTGCTGCAGTGTATAGTTGCTGCCTTTCTAGCAGAATATTAATGAGACATGTGCAAAAAATGCAAAGACCTATCTTCTGTGGAAGAATTAGGAGAAGATGCTGGCCTGATATCTGCAGTATATTCTTGTTGAGTATGTAATCCTGTTTTAATTAAGAGAATTCATTTGTCATAGCTCTAATTTCCAATGTCCATGCTGCTATGATACTAAACAGTGCTAAACGGACCCTGTAACAATACCTTAAAGTGGTCCAGTTTGTAGTCCAAGTGCCCAACACAATTCACACCCGCTACGCTTAATTTAACATCAACTGTTCCTCTGTATGTTGTATTTGTCTAACATGATGGTTAAATCAACATTAAACTTTAGCATGCCTTGTTGAATCAACATTGAACATGACATTGTATGTCTTAAGTTATTTCATAAGTCATATTTGACAATCTCTAGTTTCAGGAGTCCTACTTGTACTCAGGATTTAACCACTTCTCCCCCTCATCCAAAAGCCAGGTAATCTTCTCACATGTGGTCATTATCTCACCTAATGAAGCATCGACCATAGTCTTTCCAGTGTCCCGGGATGATATCCTGCACATATGAATAATAGTCACCGTCAGTTTTCCATATTGTTGGGAAGTGTGAGCAAATAAAACAGAAGCCCTTCATCAAGGGTAGGGTAGGCACTATCTGGGAAATGATCGTTGGCAACTCCTAAATCAGACGATAAGAATGTTTTGAATTGTCAATATGACCTTACTCACATATCAGATCCTGATGTTCAAGTATATACTTCAGGAGGATCCTGAGAAACTGCCGCCTTTGTTTGAAGCTGCTTTTTGACCATATCTTTTGTGCTTTACCTGCTTGTGCGATATGCTCCTTGACCTAAGGAGTCAAAAGAAACCACATTATTTATAGGTCCAAGATATTGCAAGAATAGTGTACAACAAGCTTTGCTTGCTCTTTAAATAAATCAAATCAATAAGGAAGGGGCAAATCATATCTCTAGATAATAATGAACAAGAGGGTAACCAGACTTTATAATCATACAGTCATATACATTGTACTTAAGGAAAACGTGATGGCAAGCAGACAGCATACCTCGTCAGGAGTCAATGCAGGGAAGTATCCCAAGTATTTCATGGTAGCTGGTTCGTAGCATCGAACCTTGTCAGTCTGAGCAGCTTTCCCCTTCCTTGGTATCTGTAGCAGAGCATAAATTCAGCATGCTACAATTCAATAAAAATGACTTGTACGTTCTAACCTAAAAGAACAGAAAATCAAAATGGAAGCCATTAAATCATTTGGTTCCCAGGGTTGTTGCTGCCACAGCAGGTCATCAGAGCCTTCATTAGTTCAGCTGAAAGCAAATCACCGGGGGTAAAAATTATTCTTACTGCTTCTCTGGAACCATTCCTCAGAACCTATATCCACACCAAATCAGATTTTTACCTAATTGAGGGTGGACTTTGTTTTACCCTAGTGCGTCAAACCTGTTTCTTGTCTTCCCTTTTGGTTAAGAACTTAGTTTCTTTTCATTATGAAAGTAATGCAAAATGGGGAAACCCAATATGAAAAAGAATTATACAGTTGATTTACAAGTTATCACTGGCATGTACCATTTTGGCCCTGAGACAATGAGAGCTAACCACATTAAAGATGGATTTCTTTCCGAAAGTAAAATTCATTTATGTTTGTCAATCAGTTGTCAACCAAACTGTTATCAAGTGTTTTCTGAAACTTTATTGACCGCAACTTCAAGTTGTCAATGCCATGATCGTAGCATTGGAAGTTTGGAACATATCAAGGTTTCCACAAGAATACAGCAGTTCAGTACTGCATCAGACGTACATGTAGTGTGAGCTAGCCATATCAAAATGCTACAGCTTAATTCCCCTAGACCATGCCTCATGCCAAGAGAAAAAAAACTACATAACACTAGTCAGTAATATTACTGTGTCGCACTACTCTTCGAGGCAATGAGCAACCCAAATACCTATCAGAAGACATCAAGTCATACCACAACATGCAATCGCAAGTCATACCAAATATCAGATAAGAGTAGCAGCTCGTCTGCGGGGTGGAGACGAGGACGCCGACCTGGGAGTAGAGCTCGGGCGAGGGCGGCGGCGCTGGGCGCAGCAGTGTAGTGCAGGGCGGCGGCGGCGCAAGGTGCGGGGAGAAGTGCGGCCGGCGGCGGACGCGCGGGCAAGAGGCGTGCATGGAGGCCGGGCTGGAGCGCGTGCAAGGTGAGCCGGAGGAGACCAGCGAGCGGCGGCCGGTGTGGACTGCGCAGGAGAGATCGGGATGAGGAGAAGGGAAAGGGGCATCGCAGGAGACCAGGGACGTGGGATCGTGGGGCTTGCTTTGACCACGTGAGGTCCCGGCCTCGTGCGGGAGAAATTTTTTACAGGAGTTGGTACTTCGTACCCGTCCCCGGCACGCGTCCCGCTGCCGATACCGCAGGTCTCCTTCGTCGCGCTCCCACCTCTTTCGCCTTCGCCCAAGTCCCGCTAATCTCGCTAACCTTCCGCCCTACACCCCCAAATCTCTCCTCCTCCCCTCGACGCATTCGTCTCAACCCTACCCTGGAATCTGGATCCACCTCGCTGTCGAGCAGGCGGCCGGCACGGCAAGACCCGCCCGCCCCCTTCGAGCTCGGAAGGCTTTTCCTACCCGCCCTCCACCACCGTGTGGAGGGCACGCCCTCGCACTGCTTGCGAGGTTGGCGAGTAGCAAGATGCCCCCGGGGCAGGCTTCTGCTGGACAGGATCGTCCATGCTCGCGGCTGCATCTCGGGAAGGCGTGGACGCCGCAGCTCGAGGCCGCACCCATCACCAAGTACAAGTACAGGGCTGGCCCGGCAAATCGCGATCAACCGGACCTACATCTTCTATGGCCGCAAGCTCGGGAACGACCGCGTGCTCAACATCAACACCGCGCTCTCGTGGCTCCTCCACCAGCACTGCCGCAGGTGCGTCTGCTGCTATGCGTTCGTTGGTCCGACGGAAATTTTGATGAATGCATGAGCTCATGCGGCCCTGCCATTGGACTTCAGTCAAGGGCTCGGCATTGACTTCAGGTAATCACTATTTGGTTGCTAAATTAGAGCAAATGTACATAAACATATACTAACGTGCACTGAGTAGGATTAAGCTGCTAATGTTTCTGTAACCTTGATGTACACAATGCATTATTCGAAAGGTGGTGATCAGAGAAGAAGATCCTGATAAGAATTGTATTCAAGGAATTTGTGCAATCTTTTAAATTCAGAACATTACATGCATTTGTGTTAAACTGTTCTTGTTCGGTAGTGCTCAGATGCATTTCTGTTAAATAATTCGACTATTTATCTGTGAATGAACCTGAACTAAAATCATCTATCTTATTATGCATGAACCTGACTACATTTTGTACTAGCTAGCTACTACTTTGGAACTATTTTAGAATTCATATATTTTGTACTCGCCGGCCTGAGCAGATGCCACGCTTAAGAGCTAGGCAACTGGTGCAACAGGTCTTGGTTAGCCTCCATCTCAGGTATTTAAGCTGAATGCTAGCAGGAGATGACGATTTTGAGCTGCATGCACGGCACACCGAAGCTAAGGCCTATCTCATGACCGTGATGGTGAAGGTTGTGCCTGCAGATCCCAAAGTACCACCAGCTGAAGAAGGAGCTCCGTGTTGACGCTCGCACTCGCGTCGAACTGGTCGACACCAAAGGCCTGCATGCTAACCTGTTTGGCTAGATGTTTGATCCTCCTGGTACTCCTAATACTTTGATGAATAAGGAAAGTACTATCTCACATTTATTAGTATTTTTTTTATTCTAACTTCTGAATGCCCGCATATAATTTACTAGAAATCTGCTCTACGTACGTGCAAAATTCCAGATTTTAAAACGTATATGTTTGTTGTGTAGTTTTAGGTCTTGGCATGCAGCTTAGAATCATCTAATGTCGCATATAATTTACCGAAATCTGCTAAACGTACTGGCATTGGCAGCCTGTTATTTTGACACGTCTCTTGCTGGAACAATTACATTTCCACATGTGAAACTGTTCTTGTCAATCAATTTATGTCCCATTTAAAAATAAGCTGGTCATTTTTTTTTCATGTAATCCTTTATGAATGGAATGTGTGGGTGCTAGCAAGATTAACTGTACTGTTTTGTTGGATCACCCATGCGTACAGTACCTCACTCGGATCTGTCAATGCTCTCAATATCCTCAGGTCGGTAATTGTGTTAAGATAGGTCTACAAGTAGGTGCAAATGTGATTGTTAAGTTTTGTGGTTGTAAGTGCTTTGTGCAGTGCTTTAAGATTGACAAATTAACTGATCCGCTACAGTTATTTTGCAGCAAGAGGATGTTCAGAACTTATAGATGTTGGACTAAATGGTGCCATGCATGCCTACGTCCAGGTTTGTGAACGCGTGGTGCCGGTTCCGTCCATTCAGGTGCGTGGTGCGTAGTGAGAGAAAAGGAGAGCGATGTGTAGGAGGAGCAGGACGACGTCACGACGGGGCATAGGAGGTCAATGGTGACAGTAGTTCAACTGTCTTCTATCTTCCTCTGTTTTGACCTCAAACGGATTCCATATCCTTTGACACGTATGTAGATGACTTTGGAGATGAGGCTATGGCTGTACACATGGACGCCAAGGATATGGTCATGCCTGCCTCGCTGCTTGCCTCAATGGATCATCGGCCCTTTCTGCCGACCTACTCTTCTCTACAGCACAGCCTCTCTGGTAGCCACAGCCGGTTGACCTGTGTCGGCAGTACACCAACGACTATTGGGGGCTTCTGCAAGCATTTAATTTCCTTGATTTTGAATTCTGGAGCAATGTAGAAAGATGGAACTGGATTAAAAAAAAGAGTTTAAGAGATTATGTTGACCTGATTGTGTGTAATGTACCTTCTCGCCTTTACCATGATCACTGACAACTGAGCTTTCTGCAGAAAATGCATAGCCCAGGATAAGATTGCAGGCCATGGAGCAACAATCCCAATTGCTTGATGCTAAGATTTTTTTTCTTGATTAGGTAAATAATTATTATGTCCCAAAAAAGGTAAATAATTATTCAACCTGGTTAATGTTATAAGTCACCATAGGCTTACAGTATTCCATTGATTTAGTCACTGTTCCGGGCGAAAGTACAACAGATATTATGCACGTACTTTAAGTTTTCTCTTGTGCATATACATCTGCAAACATTTGATTTTATCAAATTACCACGTGTTGCATTTATTAGACCTATAGGTTGAGGAACGGAAGGATTTGTATTTAACAAAGTGGTGATTGTAATTTGCATTTATTAGAATACCTATGCCTAAAGTTGTAGCAAAACCTTCTATATTGTGCAGCTCTGAATGACGCGCTAAAACCGGAAGTGTAGAGGCTTAAGATGGCTACCGGTGAGATGTCAAATTCTGGTGACACATACATTATGTAATTAGAACATGGTCTATACAACTCTTCCATTTTCCTGCAATCCCAGCAAAACACAGCCCAGCAACAGAGTGGTGCTAGGTTTCCCACCCTGATTCCACCCACCTCATCCAAATATACAAAACATCAGATGTTATCCCATCCAAACACGCTCTAAATATCATGCAGCAATACCAACTAGCAAGGCCCAGGGTTTGGAGATCAGCAGGGACATCCAGTTGTGAAGTCAGAGAGAAGATCGATCTCTGGCAGCGAAAAAAGGAGCGCCTTCTAAGCTGGCCTATCCTGATCGAGACCTCAGTTTCATTAGGTTCCTTTGTTCGTGGCCTGACGTCTTGGTGTTGTTTCCGGTTCTGTAAGCTCAAATTTTCATTTATTTATTTGACTTAAGTTAAAATTCAAAGTAATCTCAGTTGTTGATTTTGTAGACACCGACCCACCTCTTTGTATCGGGTTCATTTCCTGAGTGGCTATACTTTGGGATTATATTGGAAAATTGGAGTGTTTTTCTCCCAAGGTACCGTGTTCTCGTTGTTGGGACTGACTATTTTTCTAATCTAAACAAAGTAATTTGTGTAATATTTATTGCAATACGGAGATGAAAAAGGTGCCTACTAGGTGATAGTAATCTTACATTCATGTTCATGGTGGAAAGGTTTGGACAAGGGCCACATGTTTTAGAGGTAGGAGAAATCATGTTTTTATTATGCTACAATGATGTCTTGAATATTTATGATTGCACTGTAAAATTGAATTTCATTTTTCATTCCACCCTGTCTCTCTTTGTCGCTAATTGTAAGAAGCGAGAATAAGCCATTATGGTTTGTAAGTTCGTTGCAATTTATGTAAAACCTTGACAAGTTGACCTCCGCCTTTTATTGTCATACTTCGAGTAATTTTTTTCTTTGGAATTATTGAAAAATGATGTTTCATGCAACCAATTAATTGACAAATCTCAAATTTGTCATTATATATATAAATGGTTGATTCTCCGTAGCAACGCACGGGCATTCATCTAGTTGCACGTAACAGCAGACTTTGGTGCCATTGTTGTACAGAACACAGAATCGAAACCCATTTTGCAGCAAACCCCATCTTTTGGTCTAATACATTGCAGGTAGCCCAAAAAGTTGGTTTAGTCTCTTAACATATCTCTTAACATGTTGCTCCATGACACTACAACATATTTATATATGGTCTTGACTATCTAGCAGGCGCATGCTGGCTGGCACAGCTCCACGACGTAAAACGACAAAAGAATCTCAGCTAGCACTCCTGTCGCACCGCGCGCTGTGTGTGAGAGAAATAGCTTGTTTTGCATGCATGCACTAAAATCCGAAACGGTTGACATCAGCGCGCATTAAATGCGAAATTTGAATATTCAAAATATTTTGTAGCTCAAACCGTTTATCGGATTTATGATCTGTTTTCATTGTTGGACTAGTCGCGTCGAGATCTTCAAAACTAGATCCCATGTTGATATGTTCCGACGATATTTTTTATGATCAAAAATTTACCACCCATTAACACGTAAGTTATCAGTCCTATTGTATGTAAGTTACCCACCATATTAACGATTAGTTTTCGGGTTGAAATAAAACCATTTTTCGCTATTCTTTTTTATTTTTTCGCGTCGAAGTCACCAGGTTAGCCATGTTGGTTCTTTTTGTGTCGAGTTTGCTTTCTGACTCGCGGCTTCTCTCGGTTGAACTTTTCTTGCACCCTTTTGCCAGCCGTCACTCTGGTGGCACCGGTTCCCCTCCACACGAAGTGGAGCACACGTCCGCCCCTTCCGTCGAGCGAGCTGTGCAGGTGGCCGGGGAGCACACGCGGGCTGGTGACTTCACGGCGACACGTGATGCGGCCGCGGCGACTTCGTCGGATGCTGAGCTGGTGGACCATGTAAGTACTTCTCGACTAGTTCTTCCGCAGTTGCATCGGGTGCGCGAACAGCGCTCCCGATGGGGGTAGCCCCCGAAGGTGTGGGCGACTAGGATAGTCGGGCACAACTTTAAATGTGCTTGTTTGTTTGCAGCCATACTACCGCCAGCAGCTTGAGGGAGCCGCTGCCTTCGTTCGCCTGGAGAAGGAGAGGGACCGGCTGCGCATCTCCCTGGACCAGGCCACGAGGCGAGCCGCGGAGTTGGAGCAGAAGCTTCAGGCTCGGGCGGAGCTGGAGAAGGCGCTGGATGAGTCGCAAGAGCGCGAGCGTGCTCGGGACGACCGGGAGAAGACTCAAGTCGACCGCCTGCTTGCACTCGCCAATGTACTCGGACGTAAGTTTTTCGGATTGACGCTTGTATAGTTGTTGAATTTGGGTTGAGTTGGCTCCTTTCCCCTGTTCAGAGAGATGCGGAGGTGCTCCCCCGGAAGGTACATCTAGCGACGATGTCGACCTGGCGAACGCTGTTGGGCTCCTCGACCGCGTCTGCGCGTATGCTTCGACCGCGCTGCAGCAGTCGACGACGGCGCTGCAGAAGTCTACCGGGGCGCTGGCGACTGTGCACCGGAGTATCTTCCCCAGCAGGTCGCCACCAGCTGCCGTGGACGCACTCGCGGCGCCTTTCGAAGATGATGCGACCACCATCGCGGACTTCACTCGGGCGCAGACGGTACGCGGCTCCGAGCTCACTTTCCAGCTTCTTCTTGGTCATCAAGTTGCTGGCGACTTTGAGAAGGTTGTCAGCGACTTCCCTCGAAAGCTTGACGGCAAGACCGCGTCCCTTAGCGGGGTGAAGGCGCAGGCGAGTCAGCTGGCCGCGAAGCTTGTCGCAACCTTCGAGAGGAGGATTGCCAAGGTAGCCGAAGCGGCTGCTGCTAGGAAGAGTCGCTCCCAGTCGGAGTCTGTAGTGTAGTAGTCTTTTGTTGTCTGCAGTCTGTAATGGATTTGTATTTTGCTGGTCCCATGGCCTTGAATCATATTAAGGCTGAAATGTGAATGCTTTCCTTCAACTTTGGCTTGAATGAGAAGCGATCCTTATATGTTTTGACACTGTCGATTCCTGGCAGCCTGAAATGGGCGAGGACACTCCAGTTACCGCAGCGACCGGCGCGGGTGATGAAGAAGGCACTCCTTTGGCTGAGCCTGCTGTTCGCCCTCGTCAAGCGACCTCGGCTCCTGCACGAAGTGCGAACGACCAACGGTTGATCACCTATATGAAGAACAAGGTGGTTGAGCTCGAGGCGAAGCTGAAGCGTGCTGAGTTGGAACTGGAGCGTTTTAGGTCGCGTCCTGTTGCAGAGTTCTCTCAGCGTGAGGAATTCCTGCTTGGCGAAATCGACTTGATCAGTCGACAACTGCAAGGTTGGTCTTCTTAGCGCTGATCTTTGGCTTCCTCTTCCTTGCGATGTGCTGATTGTAGTGTTTTGATGCAGACGTGAACCCTGATTGGCAAGCTGAGCAGACCCGGGTGAACGAGCGGGTCGTCAGAGAGGCCGCGGGTAGCACTTTCGAGGCGCGCCATTTTTGGTCGAATGCGTCGAAGGGGCGGATCCTTGCGTGTATGCTGGACCGCACCTGGCGGGCTGCTCTTCTCCTGGAAGGGTGCAGGAAGACTCTCTGGCAGATCCACCGGGTGTTCTTTCCACATAATGGGCAGCCCAACGAGCTGGCCACGTTGTTGGAGAGGTTCTGCGAAGGTGGTGCGCTGAAGGAGATTGTCAATGCTCAACTCGTTGCCGGGGCGAACGTGGCGTTGGCGTACGTCCGACTGCATCGGCCGAACCTTCCTCTGACAAGGTTGCTGGGTGGTTTGCCTGAAGAAGACGATTACGCCGAGACTCTGTCGCCTGCTCGTCAGATGATTCAGCAGGTCCAGAGGCTTAGTGAGCGTCTTGTAGGGCCACTCGATGCCCCAAAGGATGAGCCTGCAGAGTAGGGGTACCAGACTTCTGTTGTACAGCATTAGTTCGAAAAGGCAGATTTGCCAAGTGTAAATATCAATGTATGTAAACTGAGATGGGCGCAGCCCCCGAGTGCGTTGGGTAGCAGACTAGGATTAACCCTACACCTGTATGGCGCAGCCCCCGAGTGCGTCGGGTGGCGACCTAGGTTTTCGAATGATACCTGTATGGCGCAGCCCCCGAGTGTGTCGGGTGACGGACTAGGGTTTTTGACATGGACCTGTGTGGCGCAGCCCCCGAGTGCGTCGGGTGGCGTCCTAGGCTTTTCAAGTGATACCTGTATGGCGCAGCCCCCGAGTGTTTCGACTGGCGGCCTAAGGGCTTGGACTTGACCTGTATGGCGCGGCCCCCGAGTGGTTCGAGTGGCGGCCTAGGATTTTGATTTGACCTGTGTGGCGTAGCCCCCGAGTGCGTAGGGTGGCGGCCTAGGCCTTTTCAAGTGATACCTGTATGGCGCAGCCCCCGAGTGGTTCGAGTGGCGGCCTAGGATTTGGACTTGACCTGTATGGCGCAGCCCCCGAGTGGTTCGAGTGGCGGCCTAGGATTTTGATTTGACCTGTATGGCGCAGCCCCCGAGTGGTTCGGGTGGCGGCCTAGGCTTTTTCAAGTGATACCTGTATGGCGCGGCCCCCGAGTGGTTCGAGTGACGGCCTAGGATTTTGGACTTGACCTGTATGGCGCAGCCCGCGAGTTGTTCGAGTGGCGGCCTAGGATTTTGGTTTGACCTGTATGGCGCAGCCCCCGAGTGGTTCGAGTGGCGGCCTAGGTTTGAAGTTGCTTTTTGACTGAAAAAAGTAAAGGGGAGAGCTTGTTCTGCAAATCACTGTATTGATTTTTTGCGGGCAGGCCGCCTCATTAAAACCCTTCCAGTCCCCTTAGGTACCCTGGTAAGGGAAAGAGTGCGTCTGAAACCTGCCGCCTTGACATGCTGATTGTGGTACAACGAGGGAGTCAACTAGGCGTAGAAACGACGGAGCTGTGCGACGTTCCATGGGTTGTTGCAGACTGCTCCTGTCTTCGAGTCCTTCAGGCGGTAAGCTCCGCCGCCGATTGCTTCTGTCACAATGTATGGGCCCTCCCATGGGGAGGCGAGCTTGTGCACCTTCTTCTGTTTGAGGCGAAGGACCAGGTCGCCTGCAACGAATGCTCTTGGCCGCAGCCTCCGTCCGTGGTAGTTGCGTAGGTCTTGCTGGTAGACGGCTGTCCGTGCAAGGGCGATGTCGCGGGCTTCGTCCAGGACGTCCATGTCATCTTCGAGTGCTTTTTCTGCGTCGGACTCGTCGTAGGCTACCACCCGTGGTGCGTCGAACTTGATGTCGCAGGGCATGACCGCCTCTGCGCCATACACCATGAAGAACGGTGTGTATTGGGTGGATCTGTTTGGCGTGGTTCGCAGGCTCCAAAGCACTGACGGCAGCTCTTCGACCCAGGCGCCCGCGGCGCGTCTCAGCGGCACTCGCAGGCGCTTCTTGATGCCGTTGCAGACTAGGCCGTTGGCTTTTTCGACTTGCCCATTGGACTGCGGGTGCGAGACAGATGCATAGCTGAGTTTGATGCCTTGTTCGGAGCAGAAGTCTTTGAATTCTTCAGCTGTGAAGTTCGAGCCGTTGTCGGTGATGATGCCGTTCGGTACCCCGAACCTGAAGATGACGGACCTGATGAAGTTAACTGCTGATGATGCAGTCGAACTTGTGATAGGCACGGCTTCGATCCACTTGGTGAATTTGTCGACTGCTACCAGGAGATGGGTATGTCCCCCTGGCGAAGACTTCTTGAGTGGGCCTACCATGTCGAGTCCCCATTGAGCGAAGGGCCAGGCTAGTGGTATGGTTTTCAATGCGGATGCCGGCGCATGTGGCTTGTTGGCGAACTCCTGGCAGCCGAGGCACTTCTTTACTAGGTCTTCGGCGTCTTGCATAGCTGTGGGCCAGTAAAATCCGGCTCGTAGTGCTTTGGCTACCAAGGCACGACTGCTGGCGTGATGCCCGCAGATGCCAGCATGAATGTCGAGTAGGATGGCTTGACCGTCGACTGGATCTACGCACCTTTGTAGAACTCCTGAGATACTTCTCTTGTAGAGCTCGCCGTTGACGATGGTGAAGCCCTTGGAGCGCCGAATGATGCGTCTGGCTTCGACTTGGTCAGCTGGCAGCCTTTGGTGCAGCATGTAAGCTAGATATGGTCCTGTCCATGTGGCTTCGACCAGCATTACCTCCATGGGCTCCTTCTCCTTGCTTGGCGGGTCAGCGGTCTTCGTTGAAGGTTCGGAGGGATCTGATTTGGGTCGAAGCTTGATGGACCGCTGTGTAATGCGCTCGAGAAAAACGCCGGGTGGCACTGGCACCTTGTCTGACCCCATGTTGGCGAGGACGTCGGCTTCTTCGTTGCTTTCGCGGCCAATGTGCCGCAACTCGCAACCGTCGAAGGTGCCCTCCAGCTGGTTGTAGAGGTCTCTATAGGCGATCATGTTGTCAGCGATGGCGTCGCAAGCCTTCATAGTCTGCTGTACGACGAGGTAGGAGTCGCCGTAAATCATGAGGTGAGTGGCGCCGCAGTTTTTGGCCATCCGCATGCCATGGATTAGGGCCTCGTACTCTGCCTCGTTGTTAGAGGGTGTTGGGAAGTCCATCTGCAGGACGTACTTCAACTTGTCGCCTTTGGGGGAGATGAGGATGACTCCTGCCCCAGCTGTTCTGAACTTCTTGGAGCCGTCGAAGTACATTGTCCATGAATTGGACAAGTCGGGAACATCTGGCAACTGAGCTTCTATCCACTCGGTGGTGAATTCTGGTAGGACTTGGGCTTTGATTGACTTCGGGTGAGCGTACTTCAGCCCCCAGGGCCCTAGCTCGACAACCCACTTGGCGACTCGCCCTGTTGCACGTTGGTTTGTGAGGATGTCAGAGAGCCCAGAGGAGCTTACCACCGTGATCGGGTGCTCGGAGAAGTAATGGACGACTTTTCTTGAGGTCATAAAGACCCCGTAGGCCAGTTTCTGGTAGTTTGGGTAGTTTTGCTTGGACAGGGTAAGAACCTCGCTGAGGTAGTAGACTGGTCTCTGGACAGGATGGTTGTGCCCTTCTTCCTCTCGTTCTACCACAAGTACCGTGCTCACCACCCTGTTGGTGGCCGAGACGTAAAGGTAGAGCGGCTCGTTCGCCAGCGGCGCCACCAGCACTGGGGAAGTCGTCAAGGTCTTTTTGAGGTGGTCGAATGCGTCCTGTGCTTCCTCTGTCCACTCAAACTTGTCCGTCTTCTTCATCAGTTGGTAGAAAGGCAGAGCCTTCTCACCCAACTTACTAATGAACCGGCTGAGAGCTGCGACTCGGCCGGCTAGGCGTTGCACCTCGCGGAGCTTGGTCGGTGCTGGCATTGTGAGTATGTTTTGCACCTTCTCGGGGTTTGCTTCAATTCCTCTTGCTGAGACGAGGTACCCTAACAGTTCTCCGGCTGGCACGCCGAAGACGCACTTTTCTGGGTTCAGCTTGATCTGGTACTCGTCGAGTGCGGCGAAGACCTTGCGGAGGTCTGCCACGAGGGTATCTTCCTTGCGGGTGGTGACGACGATGTCATCTACATAGACTTGAACAATCTGTCCGATGAGTCCCTTGAGGCATGCTTGCATTGTACGCTGGTATGTGGCACCGGCGTTTTTCAACCCGAAGGGCATGGTCTGGTAACAGAAAACGCCGTCGGGTGTGATGAATGCTGTCTTTTCCTCGTCGTCGACGTTCAGTCTGATCTGCTGGTAACCTGAGTAGGCGTCCAAGAAAGACAGGCGCTCGCAGCCTGCTGTTGAGTCGATGATCTGGTCTATCCGCGGGAGCGGGAAGTGGTCCTTAGGGCAGCATTTGTTGACGGCGGTGAAGTCGACGCACATCCGTAGCTTCTTCGTCTTCTTCTTTTCCACCAGGACAGGGTTGGAGACCCAGTCTGAGTCCTTGATCTCTCGGATGAACTTGGCGTGCAGTAGTGAAAGAGCATTTTCCTAATGTGTGGTTTTGGTAATTGATGACAACCTCTATGGACTAATGTTTGCATTAAGATATCTTTATAGATCGTGTCCATGGGAATGGTGGAGTTCAGGTGTTGGACTCTTGAAGCTCATGTGTTGAGTGGAGCATATTGCAAGTATGTCTTGAAGGATTCAAGACATCATATTAGTGAAGAAATGTTGGAAGATACAAGGTTGATCAAGATGTTGATCAACACACAAAGCTACAAGATGTACCAAGAGGGATCATGTATCTCTTGGGATGGTAAACACGTGTTCGTATAGCTTTGTGAACTAACCCATGATATATGTGCGTGTGGTATCTTTATGTGGGGTTAGGTATCTTCCCATGGGCTTGCATCAAATGAAGATTTCATATAGCTCATGGAGGATGACGTCATGTGGTGATCGTCATCAAGTATAAGGTGCGCAAGACCAAGAGAACCTCTTGAAGAGATCCTATGCTTGGAGCTTGCAATGGAGGCATGAAAACGAAGCTAAGCGAGACTCTCCCATAATGGAGTATGGGGGAGTATTTGGAGATGTCTTCATCAAGCATGTGCTAGCAAGCGCAATCAAGAAAGGTGATCCACTTGAAGAGATCAAGATAGTCATCATCTAACTCAAGTGGAATGCTCAAGGCAAAGGTATGATCTTGATAGGGCTATAGGATAGATAGGCGTACTATCAAGAGGGGCTCTCGAGTGAGTAACTTGATCGCATCTTTGTGGAGAGCTCAAACCTTTGCATACTTGGCATATCATATTTCTTGGTTCTTATTTGGCTCTTATCCATGTGAGGAATTAGAGCTTGGTTCATCTTCATGCCAAGCGCTAGCTCATCCAATTCGGGATTTCATTCGTTCATCTTGTTGTGTTTTGGATGTTGGGTTTTGGTGCTTGTCGTGTTCCTCATGACAAGCCCAAGTGCTTCGAAAACGGTTTTACTTTGGCAAACTTCTTGCGTTTTCGGTGGCGGAAATATTGCCGGTTCGACCATGAGGAAAGTCCCACACCTTGCCATGTGTGGTGACTTTGCTCTATTTATGGGATGCAATATTTCCAACAAAGTTGGTTTCACCTCATTCGGAGTTCATTTGCAAAAGTTATAGCGGTTTTAGTTTGGCTGTTCTGAACCGGATTATTGGGGCCGGATATTTCGTTCCACCGGAATTTCCGGTTCCCCAACTCGTCCAAGAAATCGGCTAAGGAAAGAAGGAAAAGAGGTGCTGGACTCAACCGGAAATTGTGGTCGGATATTTTGATGACCCGGAATTTCCGAGTTGCCCTCAAAAAGCCCTCCAGAATTGACTAAGGAAAAGTTTGGTTTTGCTTCTGACTCCAGCCGGAAATTCAGCTCGGAGATTTTCGTTGACCGGATATTCCGGGTGACCGGAATTTCCGAGTCTCACTTACACCGGAATTTCCGGGTGTCGAACCAGCCAACGGCTATTTTTCCTGGAGGGCTATAAATACCCCTCCCCTTCTTCTTCCTCAGCTAATCCAAGGCAGCACGACTTTCCCCTCTCTCCTACTCCATTGTTGACCTTGGAAAGCTCACTTCCCTCTCAATCCCTCCATAGATTCTTGCATATTCTTTAGGGAAAGTTGAGAGGAGATCTAGATCTACAATCCTACTGACGAGGGGTGTCCTCATTAATACCCATAGTCGATAGCCTAGGGTTAAAGTTATGAGGTAGAGAACGCGTAGTGCTGGTGGACTCGACGGCTGACAAGCGGGAGTTACCCAGGTTCAGGGCCCTCGACTGAGGTAACACCCCTACTTCCTGCTTGTCTGTTATTGCTCTTGTGAATATACGATGGTTACAAAGGTCTAGCGAGAGTTCGTCTCGCTAGGGTTTGGAGGTTCTGATGTCCGTCCCCTTGATCGGTAGCCCTCCCAGCCCTTATATAGGGGGCTGGGTCTAGGGTACGTAACCGACTAGGATTACAAATATGGAGACTACAACCGACTATGAATAACTTGGAAAGCAATCTTTGTCTTGGGCCTTCCTTGATGGGCTTTGCCAGCCTATTGACAATTGGGCTATAGTCATCACGTGCACCAGGTACCCACACGACAGGATACCCGTTCGGTATATCCTCGTCATTAGCCCCCGAGTGCTTGGCTGATTCGGAGAATTAGGCATGGACTCACTCGACAGTGCACGTCATATGTTTGTGTTTGATATCGTACGTTTTGTATTGTCTTTTGACTATGAATTTATGTTTTTGACAAAGGATTATTGACTTAGTAGGCCTGGATTTACTCGATACGTCGAGACCAGTTAACTGCACATTTGGGCAAAACCTTACTAGTCTTCAATCAAGTTCGAGTCCCCAGGCTCGAACCTGGAACATACTGGACAGACTCGACTCAGGCCGTTGAGGTCTTATCGAATCGTTCTGCAGTCTTTAACTTTGCTACCCAGCGCGTCCGCCGGGATTTTTCGTCGCATCTGCTGATACGGAAAAGAATTAAGGACTTAGCACTGCCGGAGTGGTCCTCAGCCCAGCTCGACTGATCGGCGGGTCTTACCTTTGCATTTTATGCATGCAGCATCCGACGCGTCATCGACTGACGTAACTCGGGAATTTCTTTGAGTTTATGCCTTTTTGCTTTTTGAATCTATCGGGTGCGCGGCAGCGCTCCCGATGGGAGTAGCCCCCGAGATTGTGCTTTATTACTCGTAATGAAGGATAATCTCAAATCAATGAGCGTAAAAGAAAATGTCAGTCGAAGACATTTTCGCCCACTCCCGATGAAATGCGCTTGAGGATACTCGAAGCGTTTGCTTTTAGCTTAGTCGATCGACCTTTGAAGGGTTGCGTGGCTTTGGCGTACGCCAGTCGAAGAAAATTTTACCCGCTCCCGATGGGAGTATATTTGACTGTACTTGGTCCAGTCGACTAGCAGATCGACTATCACTTATGTACGAGTAGTCGAGAGACTTTTGTAGGATTGCATGTCATTGGTTCAGTCGACTAGCAGATCGACTATCACTTTTGTATTCCACCAATTTGCCAACTGAGTGACGTCATGCATGACTACCGTGGCGTGCGCGCAGACTTTTGACAGGACGTGTCATTGTGGGCCCGCTTGTTTGACCGCGGTGAACGCCGGTTCAGTTCTGATTTGACCGGACGTGGCGAGATTTCCGCAGACGTGATCATGATTTCCTCGTTTTTCGTGCGTAGTGGGCGTTGTGGCCTGCGACGGTTACTCTCCGATAGCGCCACGTGGCTTGACGATTATGCACGAACGGCCGAGATTATTTCTTCTACCGTGGTAAATATAGATCTCACCACCGCAGATTAATTTTCCTTGCCATTTGCCTCCTCTGCCTCCTGTTCCTCGGGCGCGCGCTTCCTTCGCTTTTGCTCTTGCTCCTCCTCTGCTCGCCATGGCTCCGAAGAAGAACACGAGCGCCGCTGTCCCCTCTTCCTCCGCCAACGTTAGCAAGAAAAGGAAGGGCGCTGCGGCCGCCGCGGCCTCCGCGGGAAATCCCGCCGCCGCCTTGAAGAAGATTCCCGGCGACTGGGTGAAGTCCACCATCACCGAGAAGAAGCTGGCGGCATTCCGCCATACCGGACTTCTCCCGCCGGCCGACAAGCTCGCCGCCCGCGCGCCCTCCAACAGGGAGGTACTCCCTGAGCCCCGCGCCGGCGAGCGCGTTTGCTTTGCTGAATTTTTGCCTCGCGGCTTTGCTCTCCCGCTGCACGATTTTGTGCGCGGGCTTCTTTATGCGTACGGGGTGCAGATCCACGATCTCACCCCCAATAGCATTTTGCATATTGCCTGTTTCATGGCTTTATGCGAGTGTTTTTTGGGGGTATCCCCGAGCTGGGCACTCTGGAAGTCCATCTTCCGAGTGCGTCACATGGTCCGTGATGGGCATGTGAGCCCTCTTGGCGGAGTGGGCATCCAGGTCCGCAGCGACTGCCACTACTTCAACCTCAAGGCAGTCGACTCTGCCCAAGGATGGAGGAACAAGTGGTTCTACGTCCCAGTCGACCAGGACGTGCGCCCGGCCTTCTCGATTGGGAAGACCCCGCTGAAGACGAAGGCATGGGAGCATTCCCTCTCGACTGAGGAGAAGGAAGAAGCTGCCCCCCTTATGGAAAAGATCAGCAAGCTGCTGGGCACCGTTACTGGTGTCCAGCTGATGAGCACCTTTATCAAGCGTCGAGTGTGGCCCCTGCAGCAACGCTCCCACGCTATGTGGCGATATGAAGGACCACTCGATGCCACTCGAATGAGCGATGCGGAGCTGTCGCCCAATGAGCTGGACGCGCATGTGAAATACATCACCAGCATCAAGGCCGACGAAACCATCGACTTCAACTCCTCCGTCGCTCCTTTTGGATTGGAGAACGCCCTCCCTGAGGTAAACATTATCGACTGTGCTCTATTTTTTTTTTTTGTGTGCCTTCCTTTTGAATATTGTTTTTATGCTGGCTATCAGGGCCATTCGACTGTCTCCTCGCTTCCTCCCCTTCCCGAGTTTGGTCCTGCCGATGAGGCGGCTCTGCTAGTTGAGGGGAAGAAAACCGTCACTCCTCCTCCCTCGGCTAACACTTCCGCCACAGAGGAAACGGAAGCCGAGGAAGTGGGCCAGGTTCAGAAGGGTGACCACCCTGCGACTGAGCCTGCTGCCAAGCGTCACCGTGTGCCTCGACAGGAGGTCTTGAGTTCTTACTCGGGAAGCGCGGAGCAACGGGACCTGGAGGATTCTGGCTGTTCCTCACCTGCGAAGGCCATATCCCCTCTGGCCCGGCGCTCGCCATCGCACTCGACCGGCCGCCTGAGCTTCGGAGGCCCCTGCCTCGACGTTGAGCCGGACTCAGACGAGGGCGAACATAGGTATGTAGTTATGAAGTATTTTTGCTATACTCCTTTTTTCGCTTGCTTTCATATTTTGTCTGAAACTAGTTGGTGCTACTGCAGCAGCGCCAGTGGCGATCGGGTGCAATCACCTCCTTTTGTGGAAAAGTCGACTGCGGCCTCGCCTCGTGCTGAAGTGGACGTTGCTCAGACCACCCTGGTGGTTGAGGCAACGACCACCTCTTTGACACCACCCGCTACCGCTTCGACTGCGCGCCCTTCCGCATCCGCGTCTTCCTCGTGGACTGACCATGTGAGTATTTTCACGTTTTATGTGTTATGCTGCATCTTGCTGACATCCTTTTCAAATCTTTTCAAAGCCTGCCGTCCGTGACCTTTTCGCGGCTGGTAAAGCCTTTGTGCAGTCGGAGGAGGAACGGGTTGCTCTTCGCTCCCACCTCGACGATTTAAGTCGTAAGCTTTTCTGATTTTGTCCTGGGATTTTCCGCTTGGTGATTTGCGACTGAACTTGGAGTCAACTATCTCAGGTGAGAAGGACGCCATTGCGAAGCAGTCGTCTGAGCTGGAGCTACGGCTTAAGGATCTGGAACGACAACTAGTCGACCAGCAGTCGCGTGCGAAGGAGGATCTCAACGACGCGCGGAACTCGGCTGCCTTGCGTGAGCAGGAGTATGCGGCTCAGGTGTCTGAGCTTGCGCGTATGATGGAAGGTTAGCAGGATTTGCTTTCGCCTTACGCGCTTTTTATTTGATTGTCCTCGTGTTGATTTTTTGACTCTTGTTCTCTTTTGAAACTGTGAAGGGCCCACTGCTTCATGGTCCTCCAAAGACGGGGCGAGTGAGGACCTATCACTCGACCGTGCCCTTGAGAAGTTGAGCGCCGCGCTCCAATACGCCAAGAGCTCTCTGGATACCTCCACTCGCACCCTTAGCGCCGTCTTCAAGGAGGTGCTTCCGTCGAGTGACGTGCCTGCCACCGCGCAAGGATTTGCAGACGTGCTAGGCCCCGGCTCTTCGACTGTGGCGGAGTTTGCGCGTGACTTGACGGTACGCGGCTCGGAATCCACCATCAAGCTTCTTCTTGGTAATGGCGTTATTGCCGACTATGAGGCTGCTATGTCTGATTTCCCGAAAAGGTCAGATGGGCAACCTTTGTCCTTAAAGGGTGTGACCGAGGCCGCGACGCGACTATCGCGCACTTGTATCGATACCATGGAGCGCAGATCTGTTGCTGTCGGTGCCATGGCGAAGTCGCGTAGGGCTAGGTCCGAGTCTGTGTCTCGCGTTTAGGTTTCTGCTTTCATATTTATGTAATGAAAATTCGATGTCCAGCATGGGTGTCTCAGTTTCTGCTTTGTTTATGCCCTGGACTCTATAATGCGTTCTTTTCATTATGAATTTAGCGTTTGCTGTTTTGCCTTGGCTCGTGCGTTTGCCTGAAATATATGATTATGCGCTTGCCAGTCGGACGATATCATCTCTCCTGCAACTTCCCAGCCATGGACGGATACTCGAACAGCCGCCGAAGCTCGTAATGACGCCAAGGTTTTGGCTTATGCAAAGAGGCGAGTGGTCACTCTAGAGCAGGAGTTAAGAGCCACTCAAACGGAGTTGAAACTTCTTAAGGCAAAACCTGCTCTTGCCACCCAGCGTGAAGAGTATGTGCTTGGCGAAGTCGAACACTCGAACAGGCAGCTTGAAGGTATGTAATAACGACTGCCTTTGTGATATTCTTATGTCTTCTTTATAGCCTGTTGATAGATGTTCGTCTGCAGTTTTTGTTCATAACTTCCAGGAAGAGGTGGAGCGGGTTAACGAGCGTCTAGACAACGCGACTGATAACCCGGTGTCCGGCCGTCAGCATTTCTGGGTGGATAGGCATCGCGCCCGTGAACTTGCTACCCTAAAAGATCGAGTATTTCGTGACGCGGTCTTACTCGAGCGTTGCCGAGCGGCATTTATGCGTATCAACCATTTCTTGTTTCCTGAGGGGCCGCAGCCGCAAGGAATTCATGCGCTGGTTGATCTGTTCCAGTCTGCAACTCCAATCCGGGAAGCTTTGACTCGAAGGGTTGTCCTTTGAGCCAACGCCGTCATGGGATATACCCGCAGCCAACATCCTTCCTTTCGCATCTCTTTACCCGCGGCTGGCGCGCGACTAGAGCAGAAATTTTTGGATAGGACTGCGGTTTCAGCGCAGGTGCTTGTGGACTGTTTTCACGACCAGCTCGTTAACTCAAACTTACCTGTAAAGGATGAGCCTATGTAGTTTGCGCAACTAATCAGCCCCCGAGTCCCTCGAGTGGGGTGTAAATATAAAGATGTTTATGTAAGCCTGCATGTTTCAGCTCCCAAGCCTTCGGGTGAGGTGTGAAAAGTAAGGTGTTTATGTGAGTTTGTATATGTACCGCGCCCGAGCCTTCGAGTGTAGCTGAGTTTTGCTGTTTATGATTAAGACCCAGCTCCCGAGTCTTCGAGTGTGGCTGAGTTTTGCTGTTTATGATTAAGACCCAGCCCCCGAGTCTTCGAGTGTGGCTGAGTTTTGCTGTTTATGATTGAGACCCCGCCCCCGAGCCTTCGAGTGTGGCTGAGTCGGGAGTGATTTGGCTTACGATAACAAGTTATGCGAAGGAGAAAACCTTTCTTTATTCCAGATATTGACCAGCAAGCCGCCTCATTAAAAACCTTCCAGTCCCTTTAGGTACCCTGGTAAGGAAAAGAGCGCGTCTGAAACCTGCTGGCCTTTCCGACATTTATGTTCTGTTACATTGGTCGACTATGACCTCTAGGCATAGAAGCGACGCAAGTGCGCCACATTCCATGGGTTATTTGATAATTCCCCCGTCTGGGCGTGCTTGAGTCGATAAGCACCACCGTCGATGACATCCGTGATGACGAAAGGACCTTCCCATGGTGACGCGAGCTTGTGCACCTTCTTCTGCTTCATCCGGAGTACTAAGTCGCCCACCATGAATGTTCTGGGGCGGAGTCGTCGACTGTGGTAGTTTCGGAGATCCTGCTGATAAACAGCTGTGCGGGCAAGGGCCGTGTTGCGTGATTCTTCAAGTAGATCCACCGAGTCTTCGAGTGACTTGTTTGCGTCGTCCTCATCGTAGAGCTCTACTCGTGGTGCACTGAATTTCACCTCTGGTGGCAGTACTGCTTCTGCGCCGTAAACCATAAAAAACGGGGTAAACTGAGTCGAGGCGTTTGGGGTTGTGCGCAAACTCCATAGTACCGCCGGGAGCTCCTCGGCCCAAGCGCCTGCGGCCCTTTTGAGTGGTACCAGTAGTCTTTTCTTAATGCCCGTGCAGACGAGACCATTGGCTTTTTCAACTTGTCCGTTGGACTGTGGGTGCGCGACTGATGCGTAATTGAGCGCGATGTTCCACTCTTTGCAGAAGGAACGAAACTCCTCGGCTGTGAAGTTTGTGCCGTTGTCCGTGATGATGCTGTTTGGGACGCCAAATCTATAGACGATAGATTTTATGAAATTGACTGCTGTAGCGGCAGTCGAGCTTGTGATTGGGATCGCTTCTATCCATTTTGTGAATTTGTCTACCGCCACCAGTAGGTGAGTATGTCCTCCGGGAGATGACTTTTTGAGTGGTCCGACCATATCCAGTCCCCATTGGGCGAAGGGCCACGCGAGTGGTATGGTTTTAAGTGCTGATGCGGGTGCATGAGGCTTGGAGGCGAATTTCTGGCACCCGATGCACCTTTTGACGATGTCGTCTGCATCCTGAAGCGCTGTAGGCCAGTAAAACCCTGCTCGGAAGGCTTTGGCTACGAGTGATCGACTGCCGGCGTGATGCCCGCAAGTTCCTGCATGGATATCACGAAGTATGGTTTTTCCGTCCTCAATTTCCACACACCTTTGGAACATACCTGAGATGCTTCGCTTGTAGAGTTCACCGTTGATGATGGTGTATGTTTTGGAGCGTCGAGTGACTCGTCGAGCTTCTGCTGCATCGTCCGGTAGTTCGTCGCGCAGCATGTACGCTAGGAAAGGTTGAGTCCATGCTGGAATTACCTGCTCGCCCTGGCATAGTAGTACTTCGACTGGCGGATCCTCTGAGCCGGGTGTTTTGTCTTTGGATGTAGCAGTCGAGGTTGATGGGGGCCGCTGTTTTTCGATGGACCTGTGCTGGATTCGCTCCAGGAAGATGCCTGGGGGGACTTGCGCTTTAGTCGAGCCGATGTTGGCTAGTATGTCTGCTTCCTCATTGCTTTCTCGTCCAACATGCCGCAGTTCGCATCCGTCTAAGTCGCCTTCGAGTGTGTTGTAGAGGTCACGATATGCGATCATGTTGTCGGCTATGGCGTCGCAAGCTTTCATTGTCTGCTGTACGACTAGATTTGAGTCGCCGTATATCATCAGTCGAGTACACCCCAGCGCCTTAGCCATTCGCATGCCGTGGATCAGGCCTTCGTATTCGGCCTCGTTGTTGGATGGTCGCTTGAAGTCCATCTGCAACACGTACTTGAGTTTGTCGCCTTTGGGTGATATGAGTATGACGCCTGCGCCTGCGCCTTCGTTCTTCTTAGACCCATCGAAATACATTGTCCATGAGTTGGACACATCCGGGATTCCTGGCAGCTGGGATTCTATCCACTCCGTTGTGAAGTCGGGTAAGACTTGTGCCTTGATAGCCTTCGGGTGATCATATGTGATCCCGAGTGGCCCGAGCTCGATGAGCCATTTTGCTACACGTCCTGTTGCATCGGGATTAGTGAGTATGTCCCCGATTGCTGATTTGCTGATCACTGTTATCGGGTGCTCCGTAAAATAGTGGCGCAACTTTCTGGATGTTATGAAGACAGCGTATGCCAGCTTTTGGAAGTGCGGGTATCTTTGCTTTGACAGGGATAGGACTTCGCTGACGTAGTAGACTGGCCTCTGTATGCTCTGAGTTTTTCCTTCCTCCATGCGTTCGACTACCAAAGCCGTACTTACCACTCTATTTGTGGCTGCCACGTATAGGTACAAAGGTTCTTTCTCCTTGGGTGCCGCCAGGATGGGGGGATTTGTGAGTATCCGCTTGAGGTCTTTGAAGGCTGCTTCAGCTTCATCTGTCCACTCGAACTTGTCTGCCTTCTTCATCAGTCGATAAAGTGGTAATGCCTTCTCGCCTAGCTTACTGATGAAGCGACTGAGCGCTGCTACTCGACCTGTCAATTGCTGTACCTCGTAGAGCTTTTTAGGTCTTTGCATGGTTAATATGGCCTGTATCTTTTCTGGGTTTGCTTCTATTCCCCGAGCCGATACTAAGTACCCCAAGAGTTCTCCGGCTGGAACACCAAAGGTACACTTGTCTGGGTTGAGTTTGATGTTGTACCGATTGAGATTGTCGAATGTTTCTCGCAAGTCTGCGAGTAATGTGCTTTCCTCCTTCGACTTGATGACGATGTCGTCTACATAGACCTCGACGTTGTTCCCAATTTGCGTCTTCAAACAGTTCTGCATCATACGCTGGTAGGTGGCGCCTGCGTTCTTGAGCCCGAAGGGCATTGTGGTATAGCAATATACTCCGAGTGGAGTTGTGAAGGATGTCTTCTCCTCGTCTTCGACTTTCATCCTTATCTGGTGATACCCTGAGTATGCATCCAGGAAGGATAAACGCTCGCATCCCGCAGTGGAGTCGACGATTTGATCGATACGCGGCAGTGGAAAATGATCTTTTGGGCAACACTTGTTGAGCCCGGTGAAGTCGACACACATTCTGGTTGCTCCTGTCTTCTTTTTCTCGACTAGTACGGGGTTGGCTACCCACTCTGATTTTTTGATTTCTCGAATGAAGTTTGCTTTGAGTAGTTTGTCTACATGCTTCTCTATGGCCTCTCTTTTGGGTCCGGAGACACGACGTATTGCTTGTTTGACCGGCCTAGTTCCTGGATTAAGCTGGAGGGAGTGCTCGGCGAATTCCCTGGGAATACCTGGCATGTCGGCTGCACACCATGCAAATATATCCCAGTTCTCACGGAGGAATTCGACGAGCGCGCTTTCCTATGCAGGTGATAGGCTTGTGGACACCCTGACTGTCTTGGCTGAATCAGTCGGGTGAACCTGGTGCTTTGTTATGCCGTCCGCGGTGCTAAACGTCTTGTCGACTGCCTGTTTCTTCTGTTCGGGCATGTATGTTGTGTCGTTGGTGAGCGAGAGCTCTTCGAGGGTTTGCTCCATACCGAATGTCTCGGAGATTTTGCTGAAGTCGCGGTCGCAAGCATCTGACCTTTGAAAATTTCCGTTGATTGTGATGACTCCTTTCGGGCCTGGCATCTTCAACTTGAGATATGCGTAGTGTGGCACTGCCATGAACCGAGCAAATGCGGGGCGCCCTAGTATGGCATGGTATTGTGACTTCCAGTCGACGACTTCGAATTCAATCAACTCGGTTTTGAAGTGGTTTGCGTCACCGAAGGTGACGTCGAGTTGTATCGTGCCTTCTGGGAGAACAGGTTTTCCTGGAACAATGCCATGAAAAGTGTTTGTGGACTGGGGTAAGTTTTCGACTGACCTATTCATCCGGCGAAGCATGTCGGCGAAGATGATGTTGATGCCACTGCCTCCATCCATGAAGACCTTGGTCATGGCGTATCCGCCAATCTGAGCGTCGAGTACCAGGGCTGCGTGGCCTGGCCGGTAGACAGATGGTGGGTGATCTTCTCGACTGAAGGTTATTGCGGTTTCAGATCCCCGTAGGAAGTCTGGTATGGCTGGAGGCGCCATAACCGCCATGTTAACGTGTCGAGTGTGGATCTTTTGCTGCCTATTGGAGGGACGCCCTTTTTGGATCATGAACATCTGTCCTTGGGGCTTTGGATACTGCTCCTCCATTGCTTGAGGTATATGATGTATGGCTCCCGCGACTTGGCTTCCCGGGTTGTATGGTGGTGGAGGTGGTAATGCCGCGACTGGCTGTGCTGGTGGTGGGGCGATGTACGCTGGCGGTGCAGTCGAGGGTGTAGCTCTTCTGATTCTTGCCGCGTAATCAGCCACTATTTGTTCGAACTCTCGGCAATTCCCCATGGTGTGGTTGGAGATTAGCCTTCCGTCCTCTCCTTTGAATAAGTGCAGCCTGCAGTCGTCATCCATCTTTTCTTGAAATATTTTTTCTGGTTTTGCATCTGTTCGTTTGCGCCACTCTTGCCTTCGGTATCCACCGCTACGCTGGTCGCGGTCGCGACTGCTTCGTCGGTCATTTGTGCGACTGTCTCGGCGGTCGTCTCCTCGACTGTCGCGGCGGCTGTCGTTTCGACTGTCGCGGCGATCTTCTTGTCGTCTGTCGTCCTGGACGTGATTGTCCTGCGAAAAACCTGCTGCTACGAATTTTACCTTGTCGTTGTTGCTATACCCACTTTTGCGTCTTCGTCTTCTGTCATCCCTATCGTGGTGGTCTCGACTGCTGCGTCGATCCTCGCGGTCATGTGGGGAAAGTGGGCGCTTGGCCCTTATGGAATCTTCGCCATCCGCCCACTCGGTCGCTATCTTCATGAGTTCTGCCATGGATTTTGGCTTTTGGCGGCCGAGTGCTTCTCTGAAGTCTTCCCTGAGGACTCCCATGGTGAAGGCGTCCATGGCTCTGTCTTCGGAGATTGTGCCGACTGAGTTGCGGATGGCCGTCCATCGCCTGATGTATGCTCGAATTGGTTCGTCCGACCTCTGCTTGCAAGCCCGTAATTCCTCGAATGTTTTGGGCCGCTCGCACAGAGGATCGAAATATTTGATGAAGTCTTCCCGAAAGTGATCCCAGGAATCGTATGATGCTTCGGGTAATGCTTTGAGCCAGTCGTGAGCTGTGCCTTCAAGCATCAGTTGTATGTATTGCAGCGCTGTTGTGGTTGTCCCTCTTTGGCATACGACTGCGAGCTTGTAATCCTCGAGCCAGCCTGACGGCTCTTGTTTGCAGTTGAATTTTGGCGTTGTTGGTAACCCGAACTTTTTGGGCAACTTGGCTTCGCGGATCCGCCGTGTGAAGCATCGCGCTCCGCAAGGTCCTGTATCGCGGCCATCACTCGAATCGTTGCTGGCAGATCTCCTAGACCGGCTCCGTGAACGGCGACGCCTCGAGTGCCTTCGTGTGCCACTCCTATGAGGGCTTCGACTGCGACGACCTCGCGAACGGCTTCTGCTGCGCTCTCTGTGCTTCTCCGACTGGAGTCCTTTTGCCGCGAGTGCGAGCGCCTTTAATTGCTGGAGATGCAGTTCTTCGGCTGGATCACCTGCTGGAGGTGCCGTCGCCTTGAGGTATGCTCCAAGCGATATCAAGGCACCTTCAGCTGTTTTGGGTACTAGCACGCCTTCGGAGTCCAGGGTCATGCACGAATGTTCTAAGTTGCGAGTGACTCCGGATCTCTCACCCTCTGAGATATTGGCGAATCTCGATCTACGTCTGTGCTCCGTCGCACTCGTGGAGCTAAGGGAAAACTGCCTTCTCCGCATACTCGAGATGCTAGCTTGCTTTCTGCGTTCTTCGAGTGTTGCTCTGTACTCCTTTAAGCGCATCGCTTCCTGCCAATTAAAATAATTGTATGTCATCCACTCCTCTGGGGTCGCGTCGGCGGGCATCATTGTGCAGTCCTTTATGATTTTGTCAACTTTTGCCGCCATCTCTGCTGTGATAGTCAGCGTTGTCACGCCATCTGGTAATGTGACTGTGCAAGGAAATTCTGTAGGTCTGCGACTAGCCGCTGCCGCTGAGGTTTCGGCGCTGAATGCAACATAGACCTGCCGAGGTATGACCGGGGGATATGTGTATGTGCTATCGACACCGGTTATGGGTTCGGAGTCGTCGTCCCAACTCATGTCGGAGTTGTTGTTGATCTGGGCGTCGGTGTTGACGTATGTCTCGGGTGTTTTTTCAGGATCGTCTTCGTTGCTGGAGAGGAACTCGTGATCCGCTTGGATCTCTGGCCCGGTGAAGTCGGCGAGGTAGATGCTGTCACCCGTGTCTTCAATTTGCCTGTAGTCGGGTGCAGTGTCGAGTGCCGTGATGCGTTCGACTGTGGTGACTTGATAGTCAGACTGTACCTCATCACCTAGGAGCTCTTGCGCCAAGAGTTTATTGAACTCTTGGGTCGTCATAGAGTCGACTAGAGATCTTGACGGCGAGATCGAGTTGACCTTTGACGACGTAGCTTCCATGCCTGCGGTAGCTGTGACCGTAGTAGATAGTTTCTCGACTGCGCCTTCCTGATGGGTAGACTGTTCCTCATCTTCCGGGAACTCTTGCGCCATGGTCCTATTGAACTCTTCAGTCGCCATGGATGAGGTTGGCGATGGGATCGAGTCGATCTGTGATGAGGTACCTTCTTTGCCTGCTGGCGATGCGATCGCGGTCAACGGATCTTCGAGTGCCCTCATGGCGATCACGTCGGTCAAGTCCTGCACACCAAGCTTATCGACGAAAAAATTGTGCTCCCCAATGGTTAGATCGAAACCTGAATCGAGACTAGCGAAAACTTCCTGTGCTTCCGATGAGTACGGCTTGATTCCTTTCGGCGAGGCAGCTTGCGAAGTTGGCGACTGATCGCCTGATGCTCCAACGCCAATCGAGACTGTCAGCGCGTGGCTGTCTGCAGATGTAGTCGGCGAGTTGCCGTTTGAGGTCAAAACCAGCGAGTCTGTAGATCCAACACTACCTGTTCCCACAGACGGCGCCAATTGACGAGGGGTGTCCTCATCAATACCCATAGTCGATAGCCTAGGGTTAAAGTTATGAGGTAGAGAACGCGTAGTGCTGGTGGACTCGACGGCTGACAAGCGGGAGTTACCCAGGTTCAGGGCCCTCGACTGAGGTAACACCCCTACTTCCTGCTTGTCTGTTATTGCTCTTGTGAATATACGATGGTTACAAAGGTCTAGCGAGAGTTCGTCTCGCTAGGGTTTGGAGGTTCTGATGTCCGTCCCCTTGATCGGTAGCCCTCCCAGCCCTTATATAGGGGGCTGGGTCTAGGGTACGTAACCGACTAGGATTACAAATATGGAGACTACAACCGACTATGAATAACTTGGAAAGCAATCTTTGTCTTGGGCCTTCCTTGATGGGCTTTGCCAGCCTATTGACAATTGGGCTATAGTCATCACGTGCACCAGGTACCCACACGACAGGATACCCGTTCGGTATATCCTCGTCACCTACCAATCCATCTCTCCTCTAAGTGAGGGGAACCTAGTGGATCTAGATCTTGGAGTTCCTTTGTGGTTCTTCTCCTTGTTCTTCCTCTCTTCTCCCCCCATAAGCATTAGTTGCTTTTGGTGGGATTTGGGAGTGAGGGATTTGACTCCTTTGTGGTTTTCTTTGTTCTTCCTCTCTTATTCCCCCATAAGCATTTGTTGCTTTGTTGGAATTTGAGAGTGAAGGACTTGAGCACTTCGTGTGCTCTTGCCATTGCATTTGCATCGGTTTGAGCCCTCCACGAGGATTCGTGGTGGTGATACTTGTGAGCTTGTTACTCTTGGGTCATTGGACCCTAGACGCCTTTTGTGGCCGGCCTTTTGTG
Organism: Poa annua; assembly: GCA_026929855.1. Lineage (NCBI taxonomy): Eukaryota > Viridiplantae > Streptophyta > Magnoliopsida > Poales > Poaceae > Poa > Poa annua. Next base: position 7,718,028 of record CM049433.1, on the reverse strand, counting down.
GCCAAGACCTTTTGTGGTCACTTGAGAGCCCCCAATTAAGTTGTGGGTGTGTGCCTCAAGACTTGGGAGCCCCCAATTAAGTTGTGGGTGTGTGCCTCAAGATTGTTGTAAGGGATTCGATCTCCGCCCAAAAGGGGATCAATAGTGGAAGGTGAACTCGCAACCTTTTGTGGTTGAGTTCATCAGGAGAAGAAGGTGAGCCTTGGTGGCGTTGCGGCTAACCTGTTGTGGTTGCGCACACCTCTCCAAACGAGACGTACACCCTTTGGGTAGAACTCGGGAATACATCCTCGTCTCCGCGTGCCTCGGTTATTTCTATACCCGAGCTCTTTACTTATGCACTTTACATTGTGATAGCCTTCGTGCTTGAAGTCCTATATATATCTTGCTATCACCTTGTTACTTGTATTGCTTAGCATAAGTTGTTGGTGCACATAGGTGAACCTAGTATATTTAGGTTGTATGCTTGCTAAAGTAAAACACTAGTTTTATTCCGCCTTTATCAAGCATACCGGAATTTCCGGTCCATCTTGGCTCGGAAATTCCGACTCCCCGGAAAAAGTTTTTAATCGCCTATTCACCCCCCCCCCCCTCTAGGCGACATCTGTCCGTTCAAGTAGTCGGTCGATTTCCTGACTGATCGCGTCCCGCTTGGGTCCGGAAAAACGTCGCATGGCATGTTTGACGGGTCTTGCGTCCTTATAAACTTTTAAGGAGTGCTCGGCGAGATTCCTGGGTATCCCTGGCATGTCAGAGGGTTGCCATGCAAAGATTTTCCAGTTCTCCCGTAGAAACTCGACGAGCGCGCTTTCCTATGCGGGAGTTAGACTCGACGATACTTTGACCGTCTTGCTGACTTCAGTCGGGTGGACTTGATGGGTTGATGTGTCGTCATTCGTGTTGAAGGCGGCGTCCTTGGCTGGCTTCTTGCGGGCTGGGAAAATGGTCCTGTCGTTGTCGACTGCCATTGCCTCGAAGTGTTCTGTGACCCCGAAGAACTCGGAGATCCTGCTGAACTCGCGGTCACAGCTGTTGGAGCGGTCGAAGTCACCGTGCACTGTGATTACGCCTTTGGGTCCAGGCCAAGGTTTTGGATTTCGTTTTGCAATTTTTTCCGTCCTTGGGCGAAATGGGCGGATTTCGGAATTTCGGATTTTTTTCGGAAAATCTCGGACGAAAAGCACAATCCAATATTTGAATTTGTGAACGAAAAACAAGCGAAAATTGGATGAAAAGCAACCGAAATTGTACCAAAATTGAAATCCTGTTGCAAAGGAAGCAAAACAGAAACGCAAGTATCAATTTCTTGTCTACACCCATGAATCGATTAAGTTGCAGCAAACTAGTCAGTAACATCATACACTAGCAGTATTGTAATACTAGTAAGAGATCATTCTACAGGAGTTTGTACATCAACCGGACAGCCTAGGGACGAAAGCCTGCTCCTGCCATGGACGTTCCGGCCGGCCGGACTAGAGTGCCCAAACCAACCGCTTAAGCAAGGGTTAGCCGTGGGGCTAGGGGCACGAAGCAGTTCCATCTTGCTAGCCGTGCTCGGATCTAGTCGCTGGTTTCCGACCTCATGACTTTACCATGGCCATAGATGGGAAGGGGGAGAGCGAAGAAGACAAGAGCAGTGGACTGCTTGAGGAGAACGAGCGACACAGACAGAGGCAGAGGCGGCGCTACCCTGCCTTCATCGGCTTTGCGTTGCCTGCAGCCGCCGCATAGACTGGAGATGGGGGAAAATGAATTTAGGGTTAGGGTAAGGTTTCGGTTTGTACTTTTATACCACTTGGCTCTATCTATGGGCTAAACTGGACCGTGGGCTGGGCTGAAAACTCAAAAGAGGCCGAAATTATTTGACCGGGTTGTATTAATTCCGGGCCCAAACGAAATGGCCGGATTTCGGACGAAATTCGTTTTTTCGGGCCGAAATCCAAAACGCTGGTCCAGGCAGCTTGAGCATCAGGTAAGCGTAATGAGGTACCGCCATGAACCTGGCGAAAGTTGGGCGCCCAAGTATCGCATGGTACTGCGATTTCCAGTCGACGACCTCGAAGTCGATCGACTCCCTCCTAAAGTGTTCGGGTGTTCCGAGGATAACATCGAGTGTGATTGTTCCCATGGGCGTGATTGCTTGCCCTGGTACTATGCCGTGGAAGGTAGTCTCGGACTCCGGCAACTTCTCTGTCGACCTGCTCATCCTTCTGAGGGTGTCAGCGAAGATGATGCTAATGCCGCTGCCCCCATCCATGAACACCTTCTTCAGATGGTAATCTCCGATTAGAGCTTCGACTACCAGGGCAGCGTGCCCGGGCCGAGGTACTGCCGGCGGGTGGTCTGCCCTGGAAAACGTGATCGGTGTTTCCGACCCGCGCAGGTAATCTGGTACCGCGCGTGGGCAGGTGGTGGCTTGGAGGACTTGGCGGGTGATAAGCTTCTGGACCCTGTTTGAGGGGCGTCCCTTCTGTATCATGTTGAGCTGTCCGCGTGCGGCTGGGTACGCGTCGTGTGCCGCCGGCTGGGCTTCGTGCTGCGGCTGCTGCTGCTGCTGTTGGGGAAAGGCTCCCGCCGCGTGTCCTGGGGTAGCGTTTGCGGGTGCTGCCTGGATGGCGAGCTGTGCGGCTGGTAGTAATGCGGGTGCAGGGGTGATGATGTGCTGCATGGCCTCATAGATCTTGCGCGCTTTGCGACAATCCTTCAACAAGTGGTTGGCGCCCCATTTGCCCGTTTCCGGGTTGCGGAACATGTGATGCTTGCAAGGTTGCGCTAGCTCCTCGGCTGGGGTCAATGCGCGTCTCCACTCGCGTTTGGGACCCCCGTCGCTGCGGTTGATGCTGCTGCTGCTTCGGTTGTATTGTCCTTGGTCGAACTGGCGACCTTGGTTGCCGCTGCGGCTGTATTGGTTACCTTGATCGTACTGGCGATTGCTATCGCGTGTCTCATCACGGGGGGTTTGGTATCCCGCCGCTACTAGCTCGATCGAGTCGAGGTTGGTGAAACGTGGTTTCTTCTTTTGACGTCCTTCTCGCCAGTTACTTGGTCCGGGGTCGTTCTTCGGGGAGGTGTCGCGGACGTAGTCCTCTCCTTCTGCCCACTGGTTGGCCACCTTCATGAGCTCGATCATGGTCTTTGGCTGGAGCCTACCGAATTCTTCGCGGAGGTCGCGGCGGGAGACGTCGTGCATGAAGGCGTCCATCACCCGATCTTCTGAGCAGGCTTCCATAGTGTTGCGGAGGAGTGTCCACCTTTGGATGTATGATCGGAGCGACTCGTCTCGCCCCTGCTTGCAGGCCTGTAGCTCGATGTAGGTTGCTGGCCTCGCGTATGTCCCAAGGAAACTTTTGATGAAGGTATCCCGGAATTCCTCCCAGGTATGGAAGGAGTCCTTAGGCTGGCTGGTGAGCCATCCGCGTGCTGAATCCGTGAGCATGAGCTGGATGTACTGCATCGCCGTGGTTGAAGTTCCGCCTTGACAGGTGCAGGCGATGAGATAGTCTTCGAGCCAAAGGCGCGGGTCTTGTTTCCCGTCATACTTGGGTGTCCCAGCTGCTAGCTTGAACCCCTTGGGCATGCGAGTGTCGCGGATGTTGAAGCTGAAGCATGCGGCGCCACATGGTTCGAAGTCGCGGTCGGCTTGATCGTCCGGGTTCGTCGCGCTGGTCGTACGCTGGGTGCGGTTGCGATCCACCGTCCTTTGCGCGATGACGTTGCGGAGGTCCTCGCCTGGTTGTGGCTGTCGTAGTTGCCTGGCCGCTGGGCCAGCGGGTGTTGCAGGCTCGTGGGCGCGGTGGACTCGCTCCTCTCGTGCCTGCTCGTTTGGCGCCTTGCCCGCCAAGGCATCCTCGATTGCCCTCATGGACATGATTTGTTGCTTGTGGAGAGGGGCGCGCGCGTCACCATCCGGTGGCTGCGTGAGTCGCAGGTAAGTTTCGACTGCCATGAGTGCGGCGTCGGCTGTCTTGGGAACAGGTATCCCGTTCTCATCCTCAGTTACGAAGGATGAGTCAAGATTACGGGTGACCCTGGCTCGGTCGGCTTCATTCATAAGGGGCACGCGAGCCCTACGGCGTCGCGCTCCTTGGTTGACTTCCGTGGATGAGGTAAACGAGTAGGCGGCCCTTCTGGCGCTTGACACGTCAGCCTCCCTCCTGCGTCGAAGGAGTTCAGCTTTTTCCGCGCGAAGTCGTTCGCCTTCCTTGCGTAGCAAGTACTGGACTGCCAGCTGATCCTCCCGGGGTGCGTCCGGTGGGGGGAAGGTGCCGTCGTCGACATGCTTCATGGCCCTGATTGCCATGTCGCGCGTGATGGTGAGTTTCGTCACTTGGTCGGGCATGGTCACCTCGTGCGGGTACGCGGGTTCGTCGTCGTTCCCGGGCGGCACTGGGCCAGCCATGAAGACTTGCGCGGGGTAGACTTGGGTCGGGGTGTGGACGCTGCCGCTGCTGCTTCCGTCGTCCGAGTCTGGCTCGGGGTCGAAAATTGCTGCAACGTGGTGGGTATCGCGGTCGCCGCCGCGTCTTCCTTTCTGGAATTCCGCGATCTTTGCCGCGGGCATGGAGAGCGACTTCGCGGTCCTCGGTGCGAGTGCGATTGGCTTGGGGAAGACTTGGCGGGTCGATGAAGGTGCGAGCAGCGCGGGTGATGGTGGCGCGACCTTGGCCGCTCGCGAGGGTGCGGTCGACGCAGTCGAAGTTGATGCAGATCTTGATTTTGCCGGCAGCGCGGTCGAGATGGTCGAAGTAGACTCGATCTGCGCGACGGCCGCTGAGGCGGTTGACGTGGCCGATGCAGACGCGGGTTCTGCGATTGAAGATGCGCCCCGCGCAGTCGCGGTGGGTGCGATCTTCACGGTCGATGAGGGCGCGGACGGCATGGTGGTAGCAGATGCGGGTGTCGCCGCCGCGTGTGGCGCGATCGCCATGGACCTGAATACACCACGACTGTCTACAAGGTAGTGTATGGTGCCGAAGGTGAGGTGCATACCTACGTGCAGATCGGCGTACACCGAACGGTGGGCCGGCGGGTGGAAGGTGTACTCGAAGGAGCCGAAGCAGATTGGCTCCTGGGTAACGCAGACGTCGGTCTTCTTCGTTGATGGAGCCGGTGCGATCATGGTTCCAACGCTCGTTGTTTCCCACAGACGGCGCCAATTGACGAGGGTGTAACTCGGCAAATCCCAGGGTCGTGCACCCCGGGTTGATTGAGGGGGAGAGAGATGAGCGTTGGTGATCACGACGGCTGACAAGCAAGGCGTTTTACGCAGGTTCAGGCTCCCGAAGGGTAACACCCTACTTCCTGCTTGCCTGGTATTGATGGCGAGTGGCTTACAATGGCGAGATGGCGATCTCGCTAGGGTTTGGTGATGGCGGCTATGCGCGTATCGATCTGTCCGTGTCCTTTGACGAGCAACCCTCCTAGCCTTTATATAATAGGCTAGGTCTCGGGTGAACGATGCCGATGGTGTTTACAGATATGGCAAGTCGCATGACCTAACTGACTATTCTTGGGCCTTACGCTATCTCTACTGGGCCTTCCTTGGGCCTTTGCAGTCTTGGCGTGACCCAGGTATCCTCACCGTGGGATAGTCGGAGGGTAGCCCCACGTCATAGATAAATTCATAGGTACCGGGTGATAAGTTCATCAGTATTAGGTAAAAAACCGAAATAATATGGTAACTATATTTATTTTATGTACCGAGTGATAAGTTCATCCGTATTGGTTCGGTAAATATTATCGAAAAGGTATGGTAAATATTACCGAAATAGTATGGTAACTTATGTGTTACGTACGTGGTAACTTTTGGGCAAAAAAAAAAGTTCTCAAAATATGTCAACATGGGATCTAGTTTCGAAGATCTCGTCGCGACTAGCTCAACGGTGAAAACGGATTCTAATTCGGATAAATGGTTTGATCTACAAAACATTTTAAATTTCCGATTTTTGTAATTAATACGGGATGACATCATCCATGTCCTTTCTATATTGCACAAACACGCACGCGAGTCACAGGCCACCGGCCAAGCATAGCTCGCTCGTAAATGAGAATCGATGGGTGCCTACAGATACGCCCCAGGGCAGGCACCTGCTGTTTAGATATTCCGTTTATATATTTGTACAATGTATACCACAATTATAAGACAGTTTTCTAAAACAATTGCATATAAAAAAAATGTGGGCATCAACATAGGCCTTTATACGGGCTCGTTAATATCGGTACAATATTCTCATTCTCGCTATTGAGCCTTCTCATTCTCGCTATTGAGCCGACTCTTACTTAAATAGCCAGGAGCGTGTGTCCAGCGAACCTGTTGCTTAAAAAAACGTATTGTGATCCTGAATTTATATATTTTTTGTGTAGCTTGTAATATAACGTATTTTTGAAATTTTCTGCGTACATACAAAATCTATTTATGTTTATGTAAAAAAAAAGTAGAATATTTTAAAACAGAAAAGTACAGTCATCTAATTGTGGTGTTAACCTGTACTTATCTAACACATGAGCACACGAGGCTATGACATTGCACCGTATTTCTATACCATACACCACAATTATATGACTTCTTTTAAAATCGCATATACAAAAATTAGGCATCGACACATGCCTCTGCATGGGGTTTTTTATGACACACGCTGCTAGTTGTTTAAACAAGTGTCACCTTACTAGCGAGAATGAGAAATTATACCGCCATTAACGAGCCCATATAAAGGCCTATGTTGATGCCCACATTTTTTGTATATGCAACTTTTTTTAGAAAAATGTCTTATAATAGTGGCATACAGTATACAAATATGGTGTAGTGTCATGGGGCCGCATGTTAGAGACATGTTAAGAGACTAAACCAACTTTTTGGGCTACCTGCAACGTATTAGACCAAATACTGGGGTTTGCTGCAAAACAGGTTTTGATTCTGTGTTCTGTACAACAATGGCACCAAAGGTCTCCTCGTGCGGGGAAAAACAAGTTACGAATAGGATTTTTTGTATGTCGGGTATGCGGCTACGCGGGTACAGGTTTGGCACCCCATACCCGCCTCTGCCAGACCCGACGGGTCTAGAGTTTCCCCATTAAGAACACCAGCGGGTTTTTTCCTTCATTAGACCCGCCCCATTTAATGCGGGTACCCGTCGGGTTTGCGGGTATCGGGTACCCATTGCCATCCGTAATCAGGAGCGGCGAGATGGCATCGGAGGAGATGGGGGGATCAGACCGGGAGGGAATGGAGGGAGTAGAGTGATTTTGGAGGCTAGGAGAAGGAGTACTTTATTCGAGGAGTCGGAGCAGCCAACTCTCTCAATAAACACTTCCAATAAAATTAAACTAATTTTTGTTTTAAATAAAAGATAATTAAGTTTAAAATACAATCATGTTAGTAGTTTTGAACCCCATAACTTTTTTTTTATATCTGATTTTCTTTGGGTATTAGGTTGTTGAGCGATTAATTTTGGTTCAGTGGGTTGACAATGTATATGCGTGTACTGATCCCTTTAATTTTATTTCCACTCCAAATCCACTTTGTTTCCATTTTGTGTCAGTTATCATATATATGTGCCACTGAAGCCGCAAACATTTATTATCCGATCTGAATCCGATGAAACAATATGGTAAAGGATACAATAGAGACAAGATCCGATCCGTTCATAGGCATCGTCAACGCCATGGCCGACCTGACGTTGTTGTAGTCATCATGATATACACATAAAGTGCTACGATGCACATGTATGATGCGGCTAAGTCATGACAGTTTCACAAAATAAAATCCCCTCCTACATGTGATGTAGGCGGCCAAATTCCAGTCGGGAAGGAGAACCTGGAGGGAGGAGCAGCAATTTCGACATCCTCTGGGTCCCTCGCAGCTCAAGATGGGAATGGGCCGGATTGACCCATTGGGTCATTCGCCTGACCCTAACAAACAAGGCCGTTCAACCAGTATCATCGATGAGTCTGTCGTACCACAGCCTACAACTCTAGGAGTCGTCACTCCAACATCCTGACCAACTCCGCCCGAAGCCAGTCAAGCCACACACCAGCCTTGGTGAGGAGTTAGCCGCCCAAGCAGCCAAACCAAGTCCGTACAACATGAAGAAATTATCGGCTCGCTGCCCATCCTACACATCGTCACGAGAGCAACCAACTAACCATCAGGGAACTATAAGAATGCGCACGGCACCACCTTCAAGTGAAAAATTGTACATCTAAGGTGACACCCCAAAGGGAACGTGACGGGCACGTCGTCGATGCCCGCTCCGGGTCAAAGTCGAAACTTAAGTTTTTAGCCAGAGATGTCAAGACCCAAATAACGAGGGAGGTGAAGGGACTCCTCGATGATGCCTCCAAGAAGGGCAACAATGTGTTGAGAACGCCCCATCCTCGGTCGAAGTCGGAGCTAGGCTTTCACCCCCAACCATACACCAAAGTCACATTAAAAAAACTAAATAGGCTTATATTGTGGAACGGAGTAAATTGAGTATTTTTTTGTGTTCTTATAAACTTTAAAGAAAAACAATGGTGAAATTTAAATCTTGATTACCATGTCATTATATACAAACGACTCGGTGGTAGGAGTAGAATATTGTCTAGTCATCCGAGATCGCAATTACAGTAAGTTACACAAAGAAACAAGTTTAATTCTCTCGCAAAAAAAAAACAAGCTTAATTTAAAAAAAAAACATCCGCAATGCGACCTACATGGGCCATGGGTTTTGTGTAATGGAGTTGCAATGTACTAGTACTACCGGGTAGTATTAATGGGCCATGGCTTGTGCCTCAAGTCGCATTGCGTGCGCCAGCCAACGATAACATGGGAAAAGGCATGGCATCCTAGCCTGCTTGGCTGCTTGGGGCTTTTACTTTTCTACAGTACTGTAATTCTCAAGAAGAAAAGTACCGTGGGTATTGTACGAAAATAAAGTAGGACTGTAAAGCTCAACCGAAATGATTCTGTGTGTCAGCGGAGAGAGCGCGCGGACTGCTGCTCTCTGTAAAGTCTGCAGCCCTCTATAAATACTCCACCACCCTTCTCTCGCCTTCTAGCTCTCCTTCCAAAACCTGTGACTGCCGCAGCGCTTCGCTTGCTCTGCGCTCCCTCCCCGGAACTCATCCACCAGTCAGTCAGATCCAACCGAAGGGCAAGGTACTTGATCTTCCATCCCAGTCCCTCCGGTCGTGCTCTCTCTGCCAGAAAGTTCAATCCTCTCGTCATCAGGTTGTTCTATCTGCGATCTATATTTCTCCCCTCCCATTCGGTTGTTTTTTTCTCCGATTCCACACTAAGCTGCGCCGGCCTTGTCATCGCGCCGAGATAAAATCTCATCGTTTGGTTTTGCACTTGCTGGCCTGCGATCTATGGTTTCCCCGTCCCCGTATGGTTGTTTTTCGTTTGATTTGACACCCCGCTTGCTGCGCCCGCTTGTCATCGGCCTTTTGAATAAGCCGTGTCCTTTTTGGCGTCATGCTCCGAATCTGCGATTTGTCCATCGGGTGCTGGTGCTATCGATCGATTGAGGAGAGGCTTCTAGTTTTGGTTCCGTGAAGAATTTTCTTGTCATCTCGCGTGCGTCCTGCCGCCTCGCTCTAGGAACCCCCTTTTTGTGTGCTGCTCCAAATCTGGGTTTATTTGGTTGATTGGTATTTGTGGTACCGCGTACCGGTACGTTTGAATCGGATGATGAACGTCCTTTATTCTTTCGTGTACGTAGATGCCGAAGTGTAACCAGAAGAAGGGGGATGCGCTTCGTCGCTACAAGACCCAGCCTTGCACGGAGTGCGGCAAGGTTCTGACCAAGATCGCCGAGACGCTGAACCACTCCAAGAAGGAGTGAAGGACTGCGCGGCCTACAAGGAGGAGAAGGCTCGCGAAGCCGCGAAGGCGGCCTCCACCGGCAAGAAGTGATCGGCTCTTCGACCATATAATCATACTATATCAGCCCATTTAGTAATTAGCATTGTATCGACTAAGATCTGCTCCCTGCCCTATGTTATCTTGAAGAACGTCGTTGTACGTAAACATTAGTATCTGTGTTTGTTGTTTTGACGTGCTGAGTACTTGCGCCACCACCGGTTTCCATTCTGTGTTTCTCTCCTGCCTGTTGCAGAAATGTGATGCCGATCGCACAGTTCATGAAAAATAAATAGTGCACGCATATAATCCTTGCCTTCACCTTTTCTGCGGCCGCTGATAATGTCAAGCAGCAATGCTAATAATGATAAAGTATTTGAGATGCAACCAGTGAACATCTACTTGCTCCTTTTTTTTAACATAAGATGTTTAGCCTTTTGCCCCATGCACATGTTCAAACTTGTATCTAGACATAATTCACTCATGAGAAATGCTCCGGTGCTTTCCGGAAAAACATGTTGCGTGATATTTAAAGCAAATCGATGGTTGGGATTAGAGGTGGGGATTGAGTGTGCTAATCCCATATGGTTAATACTCCTCTTAGATCACTTGTAACTTCTATGTGAACCTAATCATAGCCGTCGATGTGCTTTAAAAGTCGTGCATCATGTTTTCCTGGAAAGCACCGGAACACTTCTCACTCATTTTGGTATGTATCTAGACAACATATGTATAATAGCTAAAACATCTAATACTATTAAAAACGGAGGGACTAAGAGTTTACATATAAGGTCTCACCAAAAACTTGGCTAATTTATGTGCATACAACATCAAATACGTGTGGTCATGAAAGCTAGGCACTTGCCAAAACGGTAATAATGTCCCAACTCAATAGCGTGTTAAATGAAGCCACATTGAAATAAATTAATTTGGTGGGAAATTAATTACTATGTCCGGATCTTCACCAAATGATGCTCATCAATCTCACTGTGTTTATGAAACTGTATCGCAAGGCTGGAGTGTAGAGATTGAACATGGCAATTTTGGCCGACGGAATAGACGGATGATTTTTAGTGGCATAAAAGACATTGCAGACAAAAAATAAACTAAATCGCACCTACCTGCCTGATTAGCATACTAATATACGACCATGCGGGATTCTACCGAGGACTTGTCTGACACATTTTCAGCAACTAAAATACATCCAGGATGGAATGATTTATATGGTTCTGGCTACGATCATCATGTATATCTGTTAAATATATAAGCAATTAAGCAATTAAATAGGTTCGTAAAAACGATAAAGAATTCATGACCAATTAATTTAGCAGTATATCAAACAGGAAAGACGTGAGTACATACGGTGCAGTGGTAGAACCGTTGACGTTCACATTGCCGCCCATGTCGTCGATGAAGAGGTTGACATAAGAAGTCGTTGTTAGGGAAGAGATCGATGCCAGTAGTCGCGCGAGTTCGCTCCCCAAAAACCTGATCACCCCTCTCCCATATAGGATCATAAGAGGCAGGGTTCCGGAGTCCTATTGTCCCTTCAACCGGTGCACGTCGAAAGACGGGATGGAGAAGACTTGGAAGACGACATTGCAAGGTTGGAACAATGATAGACCAAATGTTGTGTGATGACGGCTAGGATTCACTCGTCTGTATATATAGTGTGGGTTGTGAAAACAGAAAAACACTTTTTAAATATGTATCAATTAAATCCAAATGGGTAAAACACTAAAACTTGATAATTTATTCCTAAAAATCTAAAATACCATAGGATTAACAAGATCAAAACTTGCTAGCAACAACAAGGAAAAACTGAAAAACCATAAGCAAAAAGAAAGCAAAAGAAATAAAATATTTATGTTGTTTTCGATTTATAAAAGAAAGCAAAAGAAGAGGCAATGGAAAGCAAACCTAGAACCAAATAAAAAGGAAAACAAAACCAAATAACAGAAAACCAAAACCAATAGAAAGCAAATAAAATCAAATAATCATATAAGAACAATACTTACCGTGTGAACAAATAATTTAGATCACAAACGAGACAACATGATATTGGTTGATGAATAAGAAAGGATGCCTCGGTCATCCCCAATATTAGATGGTTGAATTCTTCTTGAATATGCTCTTGGGGTGCACTTGGGCATTCTCAAGTTTGAGCTTTTGCTGGAAGTGACTGATGCACACGGTGGGTGTGTTGTTGGGAGACCCCAAGAGGAAGGTATGAAGTAGTGCAGCAGCAAGTTTCCCTCAGTTGTGAAACCAAGGTTATCGAACTAGTAAGAAATAATGAATTCCCCCGAGGTGTCAATGGCGCCAGAAAAATCTGCGACGTAAGGGCGCCAGAAAATGCTTCCTGGGACGTAGGTCACGTGGCACCTGCACACAACACAATCAAGATATTTTGCCCCAACTTAAACGGTGAGGTTGTCAATCTCACCGGCTTGCTGTAACAAAGGATTAAACGTATGTGTGGAAGAAAGATGTTTGTTTGCAGAAAGTAACAGGTTTGCAGTTTGTGGTTTATCAGATTAAAGAGAAGGACCGGGGTCCACAGTTCACTAATGGTGTCTCTACATAAATAATAATAACATTCATGCGGGTAAACAAATTACAGCTGGGCAATTGATAGAATAATGATGAGCAAACCAATGCATATACCAACGTTATGATGTCTGGTGTGAGATTCATTCGGGCATTACAACAATATACATAGACCGTTCCAACCGCATCTATGACTAATAATCCACCTTCCGGTTAGCGTCCACACCCCTTTCAGTATTAAGTTGCATGCAACAGATTATCGCCTTAAGCACTGTGTGTAAAGTAAGTAAGTAACATCATCCTTAGACAAAGTACTACTGTTTTATCCCTAGTAGCAACAGTACATCTACAACCTTAGAGCTAGCTCTCACCACCCCAGATTTAATAGAGACATGAACCTACTATCGAGCATAAATACCCCCTCTTGGAGTCACAAGCATCTACTTGGCTAGAGCATACACAAGTAACGGAGAGCATGCAAGATCATTAAATAGCACACACATGATATATTATGAAGCAATAACTTTAGTACTCAATATTCATCGGATCCCAGCAAACACAACATGAAGTATTACATAACGGTGATCTTGATCATGATAGGCAGCTCACAAGATCTAAACATGATAGCACAAGAGGAGAAGACAACCATCTAGCTACTGCTATGGACCCGTAGTCCAAGGGTAGACTACTCACACATCAGTCCGGAAGCGGTCATGGCGACGTAGAGGCCTCCGGTGACGATTCCCCCCCCCCCCCCCCCCCCCCACCGGTAGGGTGCCGGGGAGAAGTTCTGATCTCTCCCGAGTTGGTGTTGGCGACGGCGGCGGCTCGGGACCCGTGGAGGAAAATATGAACACCGTGTTAGGGTTTTTAGTCTGGGGGGTATTTGTAGGCGAAAGGGCGAAGTCGGTGGCGCCCCGAGGGGCCCACACCTAGTCCTCGCGCGGCCAGGGGTGCTGCCGCGCGAGCACGTGGTGGCGCCGCCTCGGTGGCCCACTTCGTCTCGTGTTCGGCTTTCTGGAACGTTCCCGATGAAAAACTGAATTCAGAAAAGAAATCGTCCAATTCCGAGAATATTTCCTTAAGTACTTTTCTGAAACAAAAAATAGCAGAAAACAGGGAATTGGCACTGTGGCATCTTATTAATAGGTTAGTCCCAGAAAATGCATAAAACTATATAAAATGCATATAAAACATGTAATAACTTGGTATAATATAGCATGGAACATAAGAAATTATAGATACGTTGGAGACGTATCAACATCCCCAAGCTTAGTTCTACTCGTCCCGAGTAGGCAAGAACGATAAAAGAAGAATAATTTCTGAAGTGACATGCTTAAACACAATCTTGATCATAATATAATGTAAGGCTCATGTTATGAATGAAGTGACTCAAGGCAATGATCTATAGTTTGCTAACAAATAGACAAGGAGTAAACAACTACATCATATAAGTAAAACTTTTCATGAATAGTATTTTCAAACAAGCATCAAAAAGATTTGCATAAGAGTTAACTCATAAAGCAATATTATCTAAGCAAAAGAGCATTGAAGCAACACAAAGGAAGATATAAGTTTCAGCATTGGCTTTCAACTTTTGAACATGTATATCATATAGATAGTTGTCAACACAAAGAAATATAACAAGTGCAATAAGTAAGCATATAAGAATTGTTGCACACAGTTGACACAAGTGTTTGCTTCGGGGATAGAAAGAAGTAGGTAAACTGACTCAACATAAAGTAAAAGATAGGCCCTTCGCAGAGGGAAGCAGGGATACAAGCATGTGTTAGAGCTTCTTAGTTTTATAGGTTTTTGAAATTATATCGAGAGCATAAAAGTAAGTTTTGAGCGGTGTTTGTCGTTGTCAATGAATGGTAATGGGCACTCTACCCCCCTTGTCAACCAGACTTTCTTAAGAGCGGCTCCCATGAAGGACGTTATTTCTACCCAAGGGCAGATCATCCCTCTTTTCTCTTTTGTTTACACATGTAGTTTAGAACTAGTATCATTGCTTGGCTGATTAGATCAGGGCAAAAATGTGAAGAGAATGCAGCGGTAAAAGTTGTAATTAATTGGGACTGGGCACCCCATTTGCCAGCTCTTTTTACAAAGTTAATGGATAAGCGGTGTATATGCCACTAGTCCGGTTGGTGAAAGTCTGTCTAAAAGCAAATATGACAAGGTTGATATCTATAACACCACATACTTCCTCATGAGCTAATAAACATTGACACAAATAAGGGATAATAAATTTTGAATAAAAGGTAGCACATGAAGTATTTACTTGGAATGGCAGGAAATACCATGTAGTAGGTAGGTATGGTGGACACAAATGGCATAGGTTTTGGCTCAAGGATTATGGACGCACGAGAAGCATTCCCTCTCAGTACAAGGCTTTGGCTAGCAAGGTTGTTTGAAGCAAACACAAGTATAAACTATGACAACAAGACGTATATAAAAACATATTGCAAACATTATAAAACTCTACATTGTATTCATTGTTGTTCAAACACTTTAACTAGAAAATATCTGGACCTTAGAGATACAAAACATGCAGACCAAATTTCAGCAAGTTTTACGGTAGTTTCTCACTAATAGGTTTTAACTACATGATGTAAAAGCTTAAACATGATCTACTTGAGAGCTCAAAACAATTGCCAAGCACCACAACATGCAAGATAACAATCCATAAGAGCATGTATATCTTTCTTTATACCATCTACCACATTTAGCATTTTCTGTCCTCAACCAAACACCAATCAACTTATTTAAAAGATAAACTCTCCAAGTAATTAAACAATGAGATATGAGAGTATGATATAATAAAGCTAACTGCTCTAGCAAGAGATGCATGAAAAACAAGAGCTAGAAAGTATTGAAGTAACATAGAAGAATACTCAACAAATATAAGTGAAGAATACGAGTATTCATAAGAAAAAGCGGAGCGTGTCTCTCTCCCACAAAGGAATGCTAGGATCCATTTTATTCAGAGAATGAAAATAACAAAAACAAACCGACGCTTCAAGAAAAGCACATAAGAAGTGGCGGAATTAAAATATAGTTTCACTAGAAAGGACTTGACAGTTTGTTGATGAAGAAGGGGATGCCCAAGGCATCCCCAAGTTTTGACGCTTGAGTCTTCTTGAAATATGTTGGGGATGAACCACCGGGGCATCCCCAAGCTTTGACTTTACTATCCTCTTGATCACATCATATCATCCTTCTCTCTTGATCCTTGAAAACTTATTCCACACCAAACTTAGAGTAAACTTCATTAGAGGGTTAGTGCACGAAAAATTATGATATTCTGTAGGAACACAATTGCTACCAATGCTACTGGACATTAGCTACAGCCACTGATACTTCATAGGATAAAAAGATCCAATCAAAATAGCAAAAGAGGCATTGCAAAATAAAAGCTGAATCTGTCAAAAACAGAACAGTCCGTAAAGACGAATTTTTTCGAGGCACTTAACTTGCTCAGATCAGAAAACTCAAAACTAATGAAAGTTGCATATATATCTGAGGATTACGCACAAAAAAGGGCAGATTATTTGGATTTTTCTGTGAGGAGTTACGAATTAAACGGTGGACAGCAGAAAACTGTTTCTGCGCAGGAATCCAAATTTAGCATGAACTTTCAACTAGAGGCTTATCTTGACACAACAATGCAATAAAATAAAGATACAAAGGAATTGCTACAGAGGTAGGACAAGTCCTTGACACAAACAAAATAAAATAACAGGAAATAAAAGTGGGTTGTCTCCCATAAGCGCTTTTGTTTAACGCCTTTCAGCTAGGCACAGAAAGCAAAACTCAAGTATTATCAAGAGATGAAGCATCAACATCAATAATTTCCTCCAAAACATGGTTGGTTGTAATAGGTGTTTTTGGTATCCATGAGTGTGTCCTATTATGTAAACCATCACTTTTAGACATATTGGGAGGTTTGGGTTTGGGAATATAAATAAACTTTTGCTCTCTTCCTCTAAAAGCCTTATCTTTCTTAGTTTTAATAGAGGCAAAGGTTGAACTTAAGGTCTCCATAGCATCTTCTAATTCATCAATTCTATGATTATGAGTATCAAGGGTGTTGCTAGTTTCTAAAGCAGTGATTCTTCCATTAATGTCATCTATTGATTCATTACCCTTGCTAGTATTATCAAGAAAAGTTTTCTCCATAGAATCCAACCTTTTAATAATATCTTCCAAAGTGATCTCAGTTTTAACTTCTTTAGTAAGGGGTGGTGTCTCTACGAAACTTTCAATTAAATTGCAGGCTTCAAAAGCAGGTGTACCAAGAAAGTTATCCCCCGTAAGAGTATCAAGAACATACCTATACCAACTAGAGATACCAACATAAAAATTCCTAAGGAGGATTAAAGTAGAGTGCTTTTTAGTGCATTTTTTATGAGCATCATTTATCCTATACGAAGCATCTTTTAAACTTTCTCCTCCTTGTTGTTTAAACGAACGAACTTCAACTTCAGGACTACCCATTTTCAGCAACTTAAATAACAAACCGAAATAACCAAAATAACAAAAACTGAAAATAAAATAGCAAACCGAAATAAACAAAGTAATGCAAGTAACTAATTTTTTTGCATTTTTGATATTGAGCAAACAAGACAGTAATAAAAATAAACTAAGCAAGACAATAACAAAATGAAAAGATTGGAAGTGCGAAAACTCCCCTCGTAGAAGAATCTTCAAATCACCGGCAACGAAGTTGACGGAGGAGTGTGAAGGTCTTCAAAGGAATTCTTATTTCCCCGGCAACGGCGCCAGAAAAATGCTTGATGCACACGGTGGGTGTGTTGTTGGGAGACCCTAAGAGGAAGGTATGAAGTAGTGCAGCAGCAAGTTTCCCTCAGTTGTGAAACCAAGGTTATCGAACCAGTAGGAAATAATGAATTCCCCCGAGGTGTCAACGGCGCCAGAAAAATTTGCGACGTAAGGGCGCCAGAAAATGCTTCGTGGGACGTAGGTGACGTGGAACCAGCACACAACACAATCAAGATACTTTGCCCCAACTTAACGGTGAGGTTGTCAATCTCACCAGCTTGCTGTAACAAAAGATTAAACGTATGTGTGGAAGAAAGATGTTTGTTTGTAGAAAGTAACAGGTTTGCAGTTTGTGGTTTATCTGATTAAAGAGAAGGACCGGGGTCCACAGTTCACTAGTGGTGTCTCTCCATAAATAATAATAACATTCATGCGGGTAAACAAATTACAGCTGAGCAATTGATAGAATAATGATGAGCAAACCAGTGCATATACCAACGTTATGATGTCTGGTGTGAGATTCATTCGGGCATTACAACAATATACATAGACCGTTCCAACCACATCTATGACTAATAATCCACCTTCCGGTTAGCGTCCGCACCCCTTTCAGTATTAAGTTGCATGCAACAGATTATCGCCTTAAGCACCGTGTGTAAAGTAAGTAACATCATCCTTAGACAAAGTACTACTGTTTTATCCCTAGTAGCAACAGTACATCTACAACATTACATCTAGCTGTCACCACCCCAGATTTAATAGAGACATGAACCTACTATCGAGCATAAATACCCCCTCTTGGAGTCAGAAGCATCTACTTGGCCAGAGCATACACAAGTAACGGAGAGCATGCAAGATCATTAAATAGCACACACATGATATATTATGAAGCAATAACTTTAGTACTCAATATTCATCGGATCCCAGCAAACACAACATGAAGTATTACATAACGGTGATCTTGATCATGATAGGCAGCTCACAAGATCTAAACATGATAGTACAAGAGGAGAAGACAACCATCTAGCTACTGCTATGGACCCGTAGTCCAAGGGTAGACTACTCACGCATCAGTCCGGAGGCGGTCATGGCGACATAGAGGCCTCCGGTGACGATTCCTCCCCCCCCCCCCCCCCCCCCCCACCCCCCCGCAGGGTGCCGGGGAGAAGTTCTGATCTCTACCGAATTGGTGTTGACGACGGCGGCGGCTCGGGACCCGTGGAGGAAAATATGAACACCGTGTTAGGGTTTTTAGTCTGGAGGGTATTTGTAGGCGAAAGGGCGAAGTCGGTGGCGCCCCGAGGGGCCCACACCTGGTCCTCGCGCGGCCAGGGGTGCTGCCGCGCGAGCACGTGGTGGCGCCGCCTCGGTGGCCCACTTCGTCTCGTGTTCGGCTTTCTGGAACGTTCCCGATGAAAAACTGATTTCAGAAAATAAATCGTCCAATTCCGAGAATATTTCCTTAAGTACTTTTCTGAAACCAAAAACAGCAGAAAACAGGGAACTGGCACTGTGGCATCCTGTTAATAGGTTAGTCCCAGAAAATGCATAAAACTATATAAAATGCATATAAAACATGTAATAACATGGTATAATATAGCATGGAACATACGAAATTATAGATACGTTGGAGACGTATCAGTGACCTTCTCATTAAAATAGGGATAAGTATTTACATGGCATGTAACCCTTGCTTGGCTGCTAGCCGGATTTATAAATACTTTTCTTATGGAATTAAGATGCTTATGTGTCATAGTTCTCGGGAAATAGAAGGTGACTAAAGGAAACCCCATAATACCAAACAATTCAAAATAGCATATTTAGCTTGTACTTTCTATCCATTCTGATTAAAAATATGAACGCAAAACCACAACTATAGATTACGTGGTTTGCATGACATACTCTATCCAAGCATGCCTAACAGGAATTTAATATACATTCAGAAACTCATGAAAAATTCATAGAACTAACTGATCTTTCCTTCATCCAATATCAGTTCACTACCTTAATTACACCTTACTGTAGTACACACTTTTGTAAGATTCAAAGCCTCAAGTCATCTGAACAACATCAATGAATTCAAAGGATCAGGAAAAGCTACATTGGGTTGATCTGCACTCAAACATGAATCGAGAGACCATCTGAGATTGATTTTAAAGCCCATACTAAACTTTTAGCCACTTTGATAGATAGAAGTCGAACCAACTTTTGTTAGAGTACTTAATTTTTAGAGGGCCCACAGGAGCAAGATCACGCCAGGTGCATTCATGGATGCACTTACTGGACACAAAGACGTTCTCCTCTCATCATCTCGTCCATGCCATGTCTTTGCATTAACCAGTTTGGCCAACATGGTTGGAGTATTCAGAAGCTTCACAAATCAGAGGTCAATATAATAAATAACTAAACTTCCCTTACGCGAATTAAGAATGATGGTTGTTTATTGTACCCCGATCAACTTCTTATTGGACATTTAGAATCCAGACACAACATTCAACTTTTGATTGCACAAAACTTCTCAAAATAGTAAAAGCCTAAGAGAACAAGCACAATTGAAGTTTTCGTCATCATCTTATCACAAAAGCCACAACCTATTATATATCCATCTTATGTCTTTCTCAAATGAGTAGAGCATAGTTGTTGACCAATAAGAACTGGAACAAGGCTGAGATGGACCAGGCAAAGATTTCTGATTCTACAACTCACAGTGGGGAAATGTCGTGTCAGTTCAGAACAAATAAACTCTGTGAAAGAAGGCAAGTCCAAAATAAAAAATAGACAATCAGGAAACAGTTGCGTGTGAATCTGCATATGAACTATGTTTTTTAGTAGGCCCTCATATATATATGCCTCAAATTTGAAGATTCATCAACCTTACTCTTAATTCGTACTAAAATTACAAAAAACAATATGTCATATCTAAGCTTAATATATATCCACATGAATCCGGAAGGGAAAAATAGATGCTCATTGAACATCATGTCCTTACAATATCAGCATGTCAGGGCCTGTTTGGAGCCCAGAGATGATTACGCATCAAACTTTCAGTTTCAGCAGGACACTTGCAACAAAACTAAAATATGATTTGTTAACAAAAATAAATCATGATTTATCAAAAAGCTAAATTGAATTTCTCACTACTCTTGATGGCAGAAAATAGACCTGATATTTAAAGACTTGTTTTTTTTTTGAGGGGTAAAAACAATATATTAAGTCAGCAAGCCGCCTCGTTAAAAACCTTCCAGTCCCCTTAGGTACTCTGGTAAGGAAAAGAGTGCGTCTGGAACTTGCCGCTTTAACCACTAGGTCCAATTACATCCGGGTTACAATCAGCACTAAGGCTGTCAGCTAAGAAGGCAGGCACCTCCCTCAGCCACTCCTGTGAGACACCTCCGAGACACGCCGCACGCGCACAAAGGTGTGCCACAGTATTTGCTGAGCGCCTAGTGAAAACTAAAGAGAAAACCTGAAAGAAATCTAACAGGTCACTAATATCCCGAAGCACCGTAGCAATGACCGACCGATCCGTTGCTTTAGCTTCCCAGCACCGAAGCAGCTCCAAGCAATCCGTCTCCAACGTAACAGAACGAAAGCCCCGAGCTCGAGCAAAAACAACTGCGTCTCGGAAAGCCAAAGCTTCCGCGCAGAGAGGATCGCTGATCCCCTTGTAGACAGTGCTCCATGCACCCCGAAAACCAGCAGCATCGCGTGCTATGCCTCCGCTTCCCGCTGTGCCTTCCTGTGTACAAATAGCTCCATCCAGGTTCAGTTTTACAGTTCCATTCGGAGGTCCATGCCAAACACAAGCTGGCCGCACCCCCCTGATCGCTTTGCTCCTTTTGGTAGTTCGAGGTCCAGAATGATTCGCCTAACATGTTCAACAGCCTCATTCGGAGCATATCCTCTCCCACCATGCGTCCAATTGTTACGCGATGACCAAATCGTATACATCACCGTCGTCACAATCGCCCTCTCCCTTCCTGTGAACCATGGCTCAAGCAAAATATCAGCTGCCCATGTTTCAGGATGGAGTCTTGGTAATTTGACCTGAAAGACATCCTTTGCTGCAGTCCAAAATAATTTGGCGTGTGGACAACCCACCAAAGCATGCAATAATGTCTCCCTTTCAGCTTTGCATATCCCACAGGTGCTATCTTCTTTGACATGCCGCCTGGAGAGAGTCGAAAAATCAGGCAAAATGCCTCGCAGAACTCTCCACCAAAAAACTTGCACCTTGGGTACGACTTCCAGTTTCCAATTTTGCTTCCATACCTCCTTTTGATCAGAACTAGAGGATGGAGAAACCCCACTTTGCCGCATCATTTGGTCTGCACCAGTGTCAACGAGGGCTCGATACGCCGAACGCACCGAGTAATGTCCCGTTTTCTCTAATGCCCACGCAATCCAGTCATCACCACCCTGGATCCTCAATGGAATTTGCATAATAAGCTCCACATCTGGCGCCATAAAATTCTCCTGCAACTTTGGAAGTATCCACTGATGTGTGACATCATCAATTAGCTCGCTCACCATCTCACAATTAGACGATGGCAGCTTCCCCATCGGACGTAGGGTACGCGCACCCGGTATCCAATTGTCTTCCCAGATGGCTACAGACTGCCCCGCGCCAATTCTCTTGATCAAACCCTCCCGCAATGCTTCTCTCCCTGCTAGAATAGCACGCCACGTTCTCGACGCAGTCCGAGGGGTAGAAGCCTCCATAAACCCTGTGTTTGGGTAGTATCTACTCTTGAGCACTCTAGCACACAAGGAATTCGGAGAGGAGATTAGCCTCCATCCTTGTTTCCCTAAGAGGGCAATGTTAAATGCTTGCATGTCTCGGAAACCCATCCCCCCGTTTCCCTTTGGTATCGCCATGCGATCCCATGCAATCCAATGCATGGACCGTGTATCCAGGTCGCCACTCCACCAGAAAGTCGCTATGATGGATATCAACTTCTTGCACATTGTCTTGGACAGTTTAAAACAGCTCATGCTGTAAGTAGACGGGGCTTGAATCACTGCCTTAATCAAAGTCTCTCTAGCTGAGTAGGACATCCTCTTCTCAGCCCACCCATTCACCTTTGATCGAGCGCGCTCAAGAATATACTCAAACGCCTCATCCGTTAACCGGCCCGCTGCTGTAGGAAGCCCTAAGTATTTCTCACTGAAAGCTTCAACATCAATGTCTAGGACTTCTTTAACAGCCACCCTAATTGCCTCTTGTACGCACGGGCTGAAGAAAACTGAGCTCTTGGATCTGTTCACTAGCTGCCCCGAGGCTTCATTGTAAATTCTCAGAATCTCATTCAGTCTTCCCGCGCTTTCCGCCGTTGCCTTGATGAAAATTAAGCTATCATCAGCAAATAACAAATGTGTAATCCACGGAGCTCTATTACACACTCTGATACCACGGTCAATAACACCTCCACCATAATGGTTGAGAAGGATGGAGAAGCCTTCACCACAAATCAAGAAGAGATACGGCGACATAGGGTCACCCTGCCTGATGCCTCTCGTTGGCAAAAACTGGGGCAAAAGCTGCCCATTCACTTTAACAGAGAACTTGGCCGAAGAAATACACTGCATTATCAACATGACCATCCTCATTGGGAAACCCAGCTTCAGAAGCATAGCACGCAAAAAAGGCCACTCCACACGATCGTAAGCTTTCATCATATCTAGCTTGACCGCACACAAGCCCTTTTTTCCTTTCTTGTTCCGTTTCATCGTGTGGATACACTCAAAGGCCACTAGGGCGTTGTCGGTGATCAACCGCCCCGGGACAAAAGCACTCTGCTCAACACTTACAATCTCCTCCAAAAGAGGCCGCATTCTGTTAGCAATAGCCTTTGTACACATTTTATACAGAACGGTACATAAAGAAATTGGACGAAATTGAGTTATCGACTGAGGATTTCGTACCTTGGGGATTAAAACTATAGCTGTGTCATTAAGTCCAGGAAAAACCCCTCCACTGTTTAACACACCAAGCATTGCAGGAACAAGCTCTCCTCGCACTAGTTCCCAATGTCGCTGAAAAAACCCCGCCGTGAAGCCATCAACTCCTGGGGTCTTTGACGGATGCATTTGGAATAAAGCTGTTTTTAATTCTTCCTCCGTATAATCTTTTTCCAAATCCTCACGGGTGTTATGATCTATTTTCTCTTGAACCAGGGATAACAATTCCGCCATCACGGGCTCCCCCTGTGAACTATATAACTGCTGGTAAAAACCTTGTATTTCCTCATGAATCTCACCGTCGCCCTCACAAAGAGAGCCATCATTTCGCTGCAGCACTGTGATATTGTTTGTGCGTCTCCTTTGTGCAACTTGGGCATGAAAGTAAGCAGTGTTCCTATCACCTGATTTTAGCCAATTGATCCTTGAACGTTGCTTAATCCATATCTCCTCTTGGAACATCACCTCGCTGATTTTCTCCATAGTCTTCTTCTCCGCATAAGATGGTCCCTTGCCAATCGATTGCGCCCGTTGGCGCTCGAGATCAGTCCGCAGCCTAGCCAATTTTCGTTTGAAATTTCCGAAGGTAGATGTACCCCAGCTCGATAATCCAGCCTGCAGCCCATTAAGCGCATCAACTAGACCACCCGCTTGTGCACCATTTTTCCCTTGCTGCCAAATCCTTTGAACCACCTTGTCGTAGTCAGCGTGCGTCTGCCACACGTTTTCATATCTGAACTTCCTCTTCGACCGCTGTGGTATTGCCCTCTGTCGGAGTTCAGCCACAATCAAGCAATGATCGGACTCCACCGTGCTAATATGCCTGACCTTAATCACTGGAAAAATATTTGTTAGTGCCATGTTCCCAAAGCCTCTGTCAAGCCTAGCCTTCACATTTGCGCAGCCGGGTTGACGATTATCCCAAGTGAACGGAACACCCACGTAACCGAGGTCCATAAACTCACAATCTTCCACAGCCTCACGAAAAGGCCTCATTTGCCACTCCCTCTTCTCAGTCTCACTAAAGTGCTCCGTTGCGTGTAGGGTTTCGTTAAAGTCTCCCATGCATAACCACGGATAGCTTCGGAGAGCATGCAAGCGTCTCAACAAGGTCCAACTTTGATGTCTATTCTCCCTCTTTGATTCACCATAAAAGCCAGTGAAGCGCCAAGGCTGAGCTACACCATCTTTTTGCGTCACAATCGCTTCTATGTGGTAGGAGTTAAAACTTTTCAGCTCCACCGACACCGCTGCGGACCAGAAGAGGCCAATGCCTCCACTCAGCCCCTCACTATCAACAGCAAATCCCCCATGAAAACCGAGGGTGCTAACCAGTTTCTCAACTCTCTCTCCTGTGATCTTAGTTTCCATCACGAAGAGGAGAGTGGGCTCTTGCTGCTTCACTAACGCTCGCAGCTCCCGAACTGTCGGCCGGTTCCCAAGCCCCTGACAGTTCAAACTTGCACAATTCATTGCGGCTGGCCCAGCTGCTCTACAGCCGGCGCCAATATTGAAGAGTTAGCCTCTTCCGATCCAACCTTTGTCTTCTTTGCATCAGGGGACGGAGCAGGTGAATGAGAGCTCAAATCCGGTCTATCATCTCTTTTTGCTCCCGATATCTGAGGCACATAACGAACCAGCTGATTCTCAATTTGCATGTCCTCCTTCGTGGGTTCATTAAGCTCTAGTTTCCGGTAGGCCTCAGCATTACCTCGTGCCCCAGCAAAGCGTCCTCTACCTCGATTCCCACTACGTCCACGGCCCCTGCCGCCATGAACAGGTGGTGCATCCGCAGTTTCCTTCCCAGCCTGGGTACCATCAGTAGCGCCCCTATGGTTCGTGTTGTACGCATTGCTACCCTCATATGACGAACTCGCTCCTTGCTTCCTTCTTTCATCCGGTGCCCGTAGAGACGGCCAATAAGGAAGCCGTCCCATATCATCTCTCTCCGCCGGATCTGGGCAAACCAGATCAGAGTGTCCCAGCAAGCCACAGGAAAAACAGAAATAGGGCAAGTTCTCATACTTGATTTCATACCAATCACAAGCTTCTCTCAAAGTAGAGTCGATAGGAATCCAACGCTGCAATGGCTCATGTACTTTGATAGCTACTCTAGCCCGCAGATACTTACCACTAACCAACCTTTTATTGCTGGTATCCATACAGATAAATTCTCCAATCCTCCCAGCTATCTCGACTCCCCAGTCCTCATGCAGATTGAATGGTAAATTCATCACTCTTATCCATATGGGAAGACGATCAAACTTCAGCTCCGATGGACGTTGACTCCTCTTGAAGTTCTCAAGGATAACAGCATGTTTATTCACCGTCCATGGTGATCTCTCCCAGACTCTATCTCTTTCCCGCTCTGAAGGAAACTCCGCCACGAACAGGTTGGGGCCGCCGTCACGGAACACCAGCCCCTTCGGATTCCCCCATGCCGGGCGCAGTACATCAGCGATCGTCTGAGTGTAGAAGATTTTTGGTTCTGGAACCAGAACCTTGCCCGCCAGTGTCCACACCGGGTTCTCACGAACATCAGCACGATCGTCAATGAAAAGCTTCGAGGTCTCTGCGGCCGTAAGTTTCATCCGGCCGACTAGCTCCTCAAGCGACTCCCCCTCCGCTACAGGGGACTTCCCTCGTCCCCCATTGCCTGCTACGCCTCCTGGTAGCCCTTTCTTCTCAGCCGCCATTGTCACACCTCCACCTCCGGATCGTAGATTGGTTTTCCTGC
The DNA here is from genome assembly GCA_026929855.1 of Poa annua. Lineage (NCBI taxonomy): Eukaryota > Viridiplantae > Streptophyta > Magnoliopsida > Poales > Poaceae > Poa > Poa annua. Next base: position 7,692,151 of record CM049433.1, on the reverse strand, counting down.
CAAGGATGGGTAGAGGCGCTAGGGCCTCCCCTAAAGCACCCCGAACCAGAAAGAACCAGGCCTCACCGAGGCAAGGATCCAAAGCGCCGGCTCGGAGAGGACCTCCGCCCGATCCAAGTGCTTCTCACCCCGCCGGAAGACCAACGTGCGCCGCCTTTTCACTGGAAAACCTAATCGCCTAAGGAGTCGAAGCGGTATCCGGAAAAACTTCGGTACCGTCCACTCTATTTAAAGACTTGTTACCCACCTAAAGAATGATCTATAGTTGAATTTCGTTTGCATGAGGACACGTGAAGAAATAAGCAAATGATTTCGTGTACAGGGATGTCGGGTGCAGTGCAGAGTAGGCGACGTCACCTCCAGTCGTCGAGGGTGGCCGGTGGGGCATCGCGGCACCATGTCCCGGGCAGTGCGACCTGCCATTCCTCAATAACAGGCGACTGCAGGGCGGCGCCTAGCTTGTGCGTGGTGGAGAGATCTGGATGCGCCGAGGGATGGGCGGCATCTCCTGAGAGAGGGGCGACAACGCGGTGGAGAGCGCAGAAAAAAAATCTTATACGACCCCTCAGGTGGGGAGACGAGCCTTGGACCATCCACACGTGGCTTTCTTGTCGATCAAAACCCACGAGGTCACTTGCCTTTCTTTCCCTTGATCATATTATACGGTGGTAAATATGGTCCACCGATAGGTCGTTAGAGGGCTGGTCGTTTGCGAGAGCGCGGGACGGAAGGCTTGGAGTGGACCGGTTGCGATTTGTGTTTGACGTTTTCTTTTCTCTACAGGCTAATGTTAAACGTGTTTGACACAACAGGAATGTATTTGGTTCGTTGGATGTTGATGGTGAAAAGTCGGGATTTTCTTAATCTGTCAAGTACTCCCTCGGTTCTAAATTAGATGACTTGTATGGATGTCTAGATACATGTTTATTTTGACAAATAAAAGTCCTAGTTTGGAATGGAAGGAATAGTGGAGATCATGTAAAATATGCCCAAAGTTTTGGAAAACCCTTCTAGAGAATTTCGCTTACGCGTCCTCCCTATGGAGAGCGTGCCACGCTTCCCTCGCGTGACGAGGGCCCCATCATGTGCGTTATCTTCTCCCCCATCCACTCATTTTCCCGTCTTCTTTCTCCTACCTGCCGCCGATTTTTTTTTTATGTTAGCAGGAGAACTGCTAAATTCATTGAACAGAAGAAGAATGGTCCAGTTTATAAGGGAAACCGGACCCGAAAACCATACAACGCTCGGTTAATTGAGGGAAACCGAGTAAAGACCACCTCCTAACTACGACAACACCAACGCACAACACCGAGCAAGAAGGCCGCGTCTCACACATGCCGGAAGCCTCCGAGGAACGACCAGGACTCCAACCCAATCAGAGCAACGTACCAACCACGTCTGCGCCTAGAAGGAGTCGGCTAGTGAGCGGCAGGATCCAGGTGGACCTGAAGAAGACGTCGCCAAAGGTGGCATCGGCGTCGGTGTACGTTGCGCCCCGCTTGCACCGAATTCCTCGCCGCTGTCGCAAGCCCTGCTCCTCCGCCGCCAGCCCGCCACCGTCCATGCTTCCTCCGACCCCGCCCATCCCCATGTCTTTTCCCTCCCCCCCGACCCCGCCTACGCGCCCGCCCCGTCCACCGTGGCCCACGCAGGCCGCATCAAGAAGAAACCCGTCGGCGCGGCGGCCGCATCAAGGGCGGCGGCGACATACGGCGGGAGGCAAAGTACCTCGCCAAGCGCCGCATAAATCCTCCACTCCGAGTACGCCTTCTACCGGCGCAAGCGCCGCCTCGGGCCAGGCCGACGGCTTCATCGACGAGGAGCTCGAGATGATCGGCCTCGGCTACGACCGCTCGGTCTGCTTCATGGACGGGCCCGACAACCCGCACGACTGGTACAGGTTCGGCGCCTACGGGCCCTACTCCTGGCGCGGTATGTATCATCGGCGGCCGCTTCTCCGACGACGGCGTCTCCCTCCTGCCCGAGGTCGCCGACCACGATGAAATGGACTGCAACCACCAATTCGTAATGTCCAACCAATTCTCCATCCGGCGAGGTTCCCGTCTCCGGCCCAGGCGACCAGCCGCAGTCAACAAGTCGTCTTGAACGGCACTCGGCTGCTTCCGCCGTCGTCTTGGACGGTTCGACCTCACCTACTTCGTCAAGCCACCGCCGCCGTCGCTGATCCGCTGACCGCGCGTGACGGCGCCGAGGGTTGGGCTCAGCAGCGGGCAGCACCTCGCCAAGGTCCTCTTCTCCGACGGGGTCGCCGGCGCTCTGAGGCAGCCAGGCCTCGAGCCTAATGAGCGCGGCCGGTGCTGGCGTTCGCGGTCGGCGCCGTGGTGCCGCTGCTGCCGTTGATGTTCCTACAAAGGCAACTGGATCCCCTTTGACCCCCCTTGTGCCACCTCATCCTTGTCCATGGTTCTCTGCTGCTGCAAGCACGCCGCCGCGTCAGTGTTGCTGCAAACGCCGACCACCGCTGCTACAATCACCAATTCGTAATGTCCAATTCCCCATCCGGCTCAATGAGCTTGATGATTCCGACGGGTTCCTGTACTACTGGGTCTTCGTGCGGCATCCGCAGGTGGCGCCCCAACGAGATGCCCTGAGAGCAGTGGACTCTCTCGGCCGAGGTCGCCGTCCAGGCCAGCAAGGACTCCTCGGACATGTGGTGGAGGGGTCTCTAGTTCTACCATGCGAGTGCAAAGAGATGTGTTCTGTAGCAATTTGTTTGACGCTCTTTTTTGATATATGTGTTGCAAAATCTTGTAAGTTATGTAGTACAGTAGCAATTTGTGTCTCTGCTTGATGCAAACGAACGAACTGATTGTAGCAATTTCCTTTTTCACATGATGCAATTTTCTTAGTGTGGTGCAATTTTTTGGAGGGTTTGTAGCACACTTTTTCTCCACTTTTATGCAAATCTACATAATGTTTTTACCAAATTTCGTTACACATGATGTTATTTTTTTTTGGATGCGATGCCATTAGTCGGCACGCTGAAGGCGCGCCTCCGCGAGACGAACAACTCGGACCGTCGTGGCGCCATCCCGTGCCTCCGCGCAACGCCAGCAGTCAGCACGCTGAAGGCGCACCTCCGCGAGACGAACAGGTCGGACCGTCGGAGATGACGACGGCGCCACCACCCCGTGCCTCTGCGCAACGCAGTGGTCGACCTGCTCAACCTGCTGGTGCAGAACATCCTCCGACTACCGCCCGCTGGCGTCTGCGCGTCGGCGACGGCGAGGTCGACGGTAACAGACCCACCGCGCTCCAGGTCCAGCTCGAGGAGCCGTTCCACCTCCACGATGCCGGAGTCGACCAGGTCTTCATGGAGACATGGACGAGCTCCATGTGTTCGTCTACCGCGTGATCCTCTCGGTGCCGGCGACGGCAGACGCAAGGATGTCGACTGCGCGGTATGGCTATATTGCTAGTTCGGCATGGACGACGAGCTCCGGCTGCTTCCCACCTCATGTCCCCTGCATCGCCGCATTCGTCTGACGCAGCAGTGTCCTTGACGCCGAGCTCTCGCCGGTGTCTAGCTTGGCAATGGCGATTTTGGTGAGCTCACCAACGAGAGCACTAGCAGAAACGACCTTCGGCGCGGCAAGAGGTTCCTCTCCATGGTGATCCTACGAGTACGTCACGGACTAGCACACCGCGCTCTGCATTGCGACACCGGCGAGACAGCCACGACGACCGCTCGTTGGACGCCTCCACCATCCTAAAGCCGACCAAGCTCAACGGCAGCAAGCTGTGGTGAGGAGGACAGGGGAGGGGGGAAGAAGAGCGGACGAGCAGGCGAGGTGCGACTTACGACGGTTTGATCGGTCTCGCTGAGTCCAAACCGTCCAGCTAATATATTTCTATTATGGTTTGATTGGTTTGGTGCGCTCCACAACGGCGTAAACCTCTATTATGGTTTGATTGGTTTGGTGCGCTCCACACCGGCGTTAACCACTGATACGGTGCGGTGCGGATCGGTCTGACGGTTTAGCCGGTTTGAGACCAAACTGTGCCCAGGCTTAAAGGAGGACCGCTTCAGACTAGTCACAATGGGGAGTACCATATACTAGTATCATGCATATGATACTACTACATGTTACAACCTCCACAATGCATGGTAATATATATGTAGTATCATATATGATTGCATTTATTAGCTTGTAGACTAATCTTGCATTGGAATGTGTTATGCTACGGTATCTACCTATGATACCATTATCACCTCTTTCTTCATTAATTGCCATGCCATGTCATCTTTTTGCCAACATGACATCTATGATACCACCTATGATACTCCCATCGTGGCTAGTATCATCTACGTAAGTCACCCCCCCCCCCCCCCCCCCCTCACATTCCTTGCTCCGGTGGTTGTGATTTTGGTACGAACATGCCCGCCCGATTGCTGGTTCGTCGTGTGCCGCACATTAACATATTTAATTTTGCGCAATACATTTTTATTTTATTAATTGCCCGGAACGTATGATGACAAACACATTGCATGAGAGCTCATCATATAATTAAGTTAACATATACAAACATATTATTTATTGCGCCATTTTATATCCACTGATGATAACTCTCTACAATGTTGTTTCAATATCAATTACAAAGCATTCACACGTTGTTAAAATTTCATTTGCTAGACAATTTTGACCATGGAAAAAGGGGTAAAGAATAATGCCATTAGATCATTTTATACTCTAACAATCCATATAAATTGCGTACTTGATCTAGATACCGATGTTGAGATATTTGTTAGATCGTACTCTTTGTTGATCTTTACTATCATATAAATATATATGTTATGCATTATAGAAAAAACATTCCAGAAGAGACTATTGTTACAAAATACAATCACCATCTTTTCATGATATTCGATACAAAAAAAAGTAGACCAAATCATATATAGTAACAGTGTCAGCTATGTCGTTTTAATATCCAACAAATAAAAACTTATACTTGTAATGATGTAAATGATGTAACATGTTAAAAGTAAGATAAGTATAAAAGTTTAGTAAAAATGTATTTACGTTGCGACATGGCCGTGTCTTGAACGAGGATCCGATCCGATAGTAGCACACGCCCAGACAAAAAAACTGAAGCCTACCAAACGAATCAAGGGTGAGATGGACGAGGTAACACCAAACGGGACAAGAACAAAAATCTAAACCCAATCTCATGCACGCGTAGGGTAAGATGTAGGAGGGAACATGAAGCGGACCTTGCTGTCGTCGGCAAACCAATGCTGTGTCAAGCAAGTATCGGACCAAAGAAAACGTTGTAGTACCACCGATCCACCAGATCCGGCCAGAAGCAACAGGGAAAAAAGAGGCTAAGACATCTCGAAATTACACAACAGCAACGTCGATAGATATGCGTTGAGTAGCAACGGGGAACGCGATGAACACCAAACCGACAAAACAACGAGCGCGCGGTGGCAGCGGTGATGGGACGTCTCCGACGGCATGCAGGGCAAAAGCAAGCGGGGCGAAACAACTACGTGTACCAGATCTCAAAACGAGAAGCAACGGAGCTGGAAATTTTTTCTCCGAGAGGCCGAGAGCAAAATTAAAAGTTGCAGCAGCGAGACGCGAGAGGGAAGGAAGATATGATCGATGAAGTACCTTCGCTTGAGTCGGGATCTGCTTGCTGACGAACAAGCGCAGTGGAAGGACGATCTCCTTGATTATGACCGCGAGAGTAGTGAGGCGGTGGGATAGAGAGAGGGAATGCGGGAGAAGGTGGTCGATCCATGGATATTTATAGGGGAGGCCCTCAACGCGCAGCTTTTGTGCAGACGCGAGGGAACAATAGTCGCTATCGCCTGACGCGAATCTTCTCTGTGGAAAACCATTCTTTTTTTTCTTCGAGAATTACAGTAGAAAAATAATAAAGACATATTTACTTCCTATTGCTATACAATGCTACTTCACATCCTTTGGCTTCGGAAACACTCGCAACTTGATATTAATCTCAGCGTTTCCTTCTCTAAAAGTAAATCTTTACTATTAAATTGCAGTCCGTGGCCGATCGTCCGCAGGTCGTGGTCTGCCGATTCACGCGAGCGAGCGACTGCGTGAGCGATCGTCCGCACGACGTGGTCTGCCGATTCACGCGAGCGAGCGACTGCGTGACAGCACATCTACAAGGCCCAGCCCATTAAAAATTTCCGACCGCGAGCGATCCATCTGGAGCGGAACAATCACCGCTAGCGATCGATCTGGAACAAATTATTATAGAATAAATTCTTTCCTTGCTAGCTCAATCTCACGGAACAAACTACAGAAATAATAATCACCGCTCGATCTCTTTCCTTGCTTGCAAAAACTGAATCGATCGAACAAATTCAACTTACCAATCACGGCCCGATCTCTTTCCTTACCAACAAACGTACTCAAAGGAAATTTTAGACACGTAATAATTCACCTGATCAATCACGGCCCGATTTCTTTCCTTAGGAATCACGGCGCAACAAATCACTCCATTGTACCCGGATTGCTCTATATACCACACCCGAAGTTGGATATCATTTTTGCCTCATCTCAGCTTCCGTCTGCTATTTTCACCTCTTCTCGCCTCAATAACCCATGGCGGCTCGATACCCGTGTTCAAAAAGGGTTTTGTTGCCTCCTCCGGCCTTCTCGCCGCCGCCGGTGAACACGTATGTTTCGAGTACCCTCCACTTTTTACTTCTACATTCTGTTTACCGCATGTAAAAATCTACATTGTGTGACGAAAGCACAATGTAAGTTCTATGAAATAAAGAGGTATACTGATACTAGCTAGACCTTTTTTTAGCATGTTCTATGAAAACGAGCAAAGCTACACATGGAGTAAGATAGCAAAAATAACTGAAATTTATGTATATTTGTATGATAGAGAAGGTGGTGGGCGATGATTCCAGTATCTAAGTTTTTTTTAAAGTAGGTGATGCTCATTTTAAGACAGCGCTCTGCTCTAAAGGGTGTCGTTTTGTGTTTTGCTGAAATTATTTTTTCATATGGATAATACATATGTATGTGTGTCCATTAGCTTTGGAGTAGGCTAACTGAAATTTCCATCATTTCTAGGTTTTTATGGTTATAGAGATCTCTTCATTTTTAAATGATAAATAGACATCACAATAGATTTCTTCTTCCTAGATTGGTATGACTATACTGAAGTGCCTGTGCTCAAAATAACAAGTTATGGGAGACCTTAGCAGAACGTACAGGGTGTCGTTTTAGCATATTATAGTAAATCGAATTCTGCTATACCACAACATAACGTACAGGGAGTAAGATTTTAAAAAAATTTAGCATACTTTATAAAAGTACAGTCACTTTGGGTTAATTAGTTCATCTCATGCTAAACTTTTGTGTCCTTGTGCTCATTTTGGTATACTGTATTTAAATGCATGCGAAATAAATATCATTGTAACTTAAGTAAAATTGGTATAGCTACACAAAATGGACTTAACGTATCATAAAATATCTAATCTAATGTATTATATACTTTTCAGACATCTGACATTTGATGAGATCAATGAAGAACATCTACATCTACGTTTCCCTTGGGAAACAACTGCTAAAGTTGTGTGCACTCGCACAAAGGATACTCCAGATGGACGGTTCATGTCGCTTATACTATCTGACATTAGAGTAAGACTATTTAAAACTCATATGAATGCCGTGATGTTTGTTCCTTTAAAAAATGGGTATCACATTTGCTAATATAAGCGTACTTTTAGGGGACGAAGATGGAGGCGATTTGCTACGACACTTTCGTAGATCGGTTCAACAGTCAACTTCAGTCAGGCACAATTTATGAGTTCAAGCGTATAGTCTTTCAGCCGGCTGATCTCCCATTGCCCTTCAGGATCGCAATACCGTCAAACTATATCATTGTATTACGTGCACAAACTGAGATCCAGCTAGCAGGGCCGCTAACCTACATTCCTAGGCTACCACATCGATTCAATGACTTCAGCACGGTCTATCGTCTACAGAACAACATGTTTGCAGGTAATGTGAATAAATATGTATTGTTTTATTTTCACTAAATTATGTATCACTTAACTAAGTCATTCTTTTATAGATGTTGTTGGACTGGTAGCGTATGTTAGCAATATCATGTACAAAAAGTATGAAACGTATATACACCACGTCCCATACCTTGATGTTGCAATAGTAAACACGAGGTATACATTTATTATTAAGTCCAATATTCATATGTATACATTTATTATTAAGTCCAATATTCATCGTTAATTTGTGTGTTTAGATGAATCATTTTTGCAATAAACAGGATGGAAATTCTCTTTGTCCGTGTCTCGGGACGACACGTCGGAGAACACATCACCCTGTGGAGACAGTCGGACTACAGCTTATGGACTCTAGCTGCTACTTTGTTGGTGACAAATTATCAACAAGGTAATTTATTTTCGCCTATAATTGTATCTTCTCATAAAACAGAGGTTGCAGGTTAAGGGTTGTCACAGATATACACCCAATACATGGTGCACACAGGCATTGCACTCCTTTTCCGTTAACTTTACTACTTAACGGAAATGCACCGCTTGTTATTAGGCACAAATAAGTAACTCACCAGCTTCGTGTAGTTTACCCGCGTCCCTACCGACCCAAATATGAGCACCAGGAAAATAAATGAAAAAAAATGTGGCCATTAATTAAACCTTCCATACATCCAAATGCTTAATTGTCTTCAGTAACCAGTTCAAATCAATCACCATATGATATACGTCCTTAATGACACGTTCCATATATAAGGATTTTTTTTATCTTTGGTAACCATTTATTACCAAAGACGTCATTAATTACAGCTTCCAAGTATTAAGAGATTTAATTCCTTTCATAACCAGTAAATATAGCAGGCGTGAGATTGTTACTATAAATTTTTAGTTCGTAATTTACAAATCATGTAACGGAAGGAAATATATTTACGGCGACACTTACCAAATAACAAATATGCTATAATCTGTATATAAATAGAGATTACCTTTCAGATGCCTCGGTGATCATCCTTCAATAGAGGATTCACGAAACACGACGACCTCGCCGGCGACAAGGTATGATCTGAATCCACGAAACACCGGTGAACCTATTGTCCCCATGCTCTTTTAAGTTTTACCTGCAGCATAGAGTAGAAGTTCGATAATTCTAACATTGATCATTTAGAAACCATGCAAAAAAAATCACACGGAGCTGCCCAGGCCCCAGATACACTGAGATTAGCTAATTTAGACACCTCTCACAATTATTCGATACATGCTTCTGACTGATAACTTTTACCAGTAAGCTAATTTAGACATATGTGCAATATTTGTCTAATTCATGTGTTTACTGAAAATTCGGTTATTGATATATAATATGATTTCAAATTATATGCAGTTATGGCGACAATAGGCAACGATATGGTGTTGGATGAGAACAAAAGCTTGCCGAGTTCTACAAAATCGAATGAGGTGCAATGAGAGATTACTTCTATACAAATTATATATTGTCATATTTAATTTTATATTTCCATATCTGTAGATCGTGCGTGCGATAGAAATAGATACTATCGACAATCCGAAAGAATCTAACGGCATAGACCCCGATGCAATGATGGTGGTGCACACTGAAAAATCAACATGTTCTACACAATCGGAAGTGGTGAGAATTGCATTTTTGTTTTAGTATATAGATGTTCTATATATCCATATTTTTATTCATTTTTAATGGAGTAAGACACAATAAAAACACCAAAGAAATTTATCCATATTTTTTCTACTTGTTCTAGATGGGATCAACCGAGATTGACTTCAAAGATATGCCACTGGAGATTGCTTATACTAAAATGAAGAATTACATCATGCCCTTCCCTGAAAAAACAAGGCTGGTGCGGATCTCAGATGCATGTTTGAAACGTAAAGATTTGCAATGTTTGTTCAAAGAGAATGGTTGGTTAAACGGTGATGTAAGTTGACAATGTCCACATACAGTAAACCCAATGTGTGTTAAATGATATAATGTGCTTCTTGATTTTTTACAGGTGATAACTGCCTACATTTATTACCTACGGACCCAAGAGCATCTACAAAATAGAGCGGGTGGGAAGGTATGGCTGGATACCACACATGTCTCGGCCATACTAAAGAGAGATGGTGAAATACCTATAAGTCCAGAAGACCATGTTTACATTGTGCGGAGGGCGCTTATCTATCTTGAACATGACATGGTAATTGCCCATACATAAATTCCATCTGAACTAATTAATGTTTGGTTAAACTTTTGTATTGGGCAAGTTGCACTCAACAAATCTGAACTAATTATAAATAGAAATCCCATCTCCTCTGTCTGTCACCCTAGACATACATATCTTGGACGACACTGTTCAGGTGTGAAAAAAACACAACATCTTGCATCGCTTTTACTACTGATTACAGTTTAATCCTCATATGAGCTCCCTTTTTAGTACAGATTGGTTTCTTGTGAGTTAATGCCCAACTTTGCAAAGTAGTTTAACTAATTTAATGATGTACGAGGTTTGTAGTTTGCCAGATATTGTGTATTTCCGTCCAGTTTTCATTGTTTGAAGAACTTTCTATATTTTTATTCTTCATTCTAGCTTCCATGTTCAAAGTTGTTCCGATTATTAGATAGCATGAATCATGATTCAATCTAATGAGGGTGTCTGTTTATACTGTTCTCCTATTACAATTGGCCATTTTCAGAGGTAAAGTGCACTTATTTTTGTGCAAATGCGTCAGGTTGGTTCAAGTGTACAACTGAATCTGTAGGCTTGGAAAATGTACATTCTTAGCTATTAAGTGTTTCGAGTTAATGTGTTACTGTGGGCTAGATCGGATTGAATTATTTTTTAGTTTAAGCACTACCCTCATACAGCTAAAAATGAGCTATAACTTATTCTTTTTGTTTAGCTCTTCATACCGGTTAACGTGAATAATACACATTGGATACTATGTAATGTTGACGCAAAGAATCAATATGTACAAGTACTCGATTCATTTGGTCAGCGGATGAGCCGTCATGATGTGGACCTTACGGTGAGCATATACTAATTTCGTACTCAGTTTTCATGATTGCAAATGTATATTATCTTACTCTGGATCTTTAAACAGCTTCAAGGGCTCGAAAACCATCTTAAAATCGCTTCTCTGGATCCTGATTTCAATACCATAAGTAATCAGTGGAAGGACATTGAAGTAACCAATTGGCCTATCAAGGAGTGTATCCAAAAGCCAATACAAACAGATGGGTACGTTAAAATCTAGCTTTAATATATCATTGGAGAAAGTGTTAAGTAATACCCATGTTTTCAAAATTTGCAGCTCATCATGCGGCTTGTTTGTCCTCAAGTTCATGGAAGAGTGGACTGGTCTCGAGCTAGCAAATGGTGTAACACAGGTATATTCACAGAGAAACCATATTGGATCCATGTCAAATACAGTGCTACGACTAAACATTTTTTAATAACCAATTTGCAGGAGGGTATGAAGATCTTTAGGAAGCATTTGCCTATTATTCTCCATGAATCTGTTTTCAACGAAATTAAAGGAAAACCAGAAATTGTTGAGGAGACCAATAGCGGAGATGATAACGATATAGAAATGTGGGACAAAAATGATCCCATGCCTACTGAAGTACCACAACCAACTAAGGTAGCCAAGAAAACACTGTCTTTGGCTCCGCATAGGATGCCAATTATGGCTAAGTCCAAGTTGCCAAGAAACAAGAATGAAATAGTTTTCAAACTTCGAAACTATATCATGTCCATTGTTAACGAAGATTCACTTAAGTAAGTCAAAATTTTCCACCATATTGATATATGATATGCCAGTTTACATTATTATTATTATTTTCTTCTGGTTAACTCCGTTGTTTGTTTCTCATAGAGAAGTATGGGTTCAGAGCTCCAAGCCATATCCAATAACATTAACTCTCAAGCAACTGCAAGACTTGTTACAGGATGATCAGGGTATAGAAACCTCTTGTTTCAACATGGCCGTACGAGCAAATGCTACAGATGAGTTTCAACAAATTCTCAGTGACAACCAGCGTCACTATATGGATCTCCAATTCTGTGTGAGTTGTTTAGGTTACTAATTTCATTTTACAATAAAACACATATTGATGTTTTCATAATTCTAATAATACATACTCTCATTTTAGAGCATTGTGACCGACTCCATTAGAGACCCAAGACTTCGTCCACGATTCAATGCCAAACGCTACACCATAGCAAAAATGTTTGACTGCTGGCCAGGGATGTGCTTACATGTCTCATCATGCAACTCGGTAAGATTGCTATTTTCATATAATTGTTTGGGTCATTATGTAAGTAAAATTCTAAACATAAGTTAATGCAGGTTATGTTACCGTATCGTACAGCCGGCCGCTACATTCTTTTTGATTTCGATCTGGGTGAAAAAACAGTTACCATACTTGATCCCATTCCTTTACCGGATATTTGGAAAACAAGTCTTCTCAAGAAGGATACATTGAAGCTAAAAGATATTTCATTCCACCTTAACATTGCTCTTGAAGATGCAATTCCTGGCTGGAATGATGATGTTTTTCTATGGCGTCGTGTTAAACCGGTGTCATTGCCAACTAACCATGACAGGTAAGAAACTTGACAATATGTATATTTTCTAATATTTTTCTACACTTGTGCTAACGAAGATCTGTACATCTCTATAGCAACATGTCTGGATTTTTGGTTTTAAAGTTTATGCGATCATGGAATGGTAAAGAAGTTATACGACCAGATGCCAAAGTGAGTTCAGCCATGTTAAACTTGAAATGTGATCTCTTCTTCATGGTATATACTTATATTATATAATGCATGTGCAGGATGGTAACCTACGAAACAAAGTGTTGGTATACATTCTGACGTGCCCCGACAACGAATGTGAAGGCAACATCCCTCAAGTTGTTAAAGATATGGTCAAGTCCCTAGGGATAGATTTTTTCTTTTGAACAATTAATGTTACAACGATGTAATCTTATATCGTTCTGGACATGCACTTCGAGAAAAGTGGAATCTTATTTGGTTTTAAAACATTTTGTGATATCTTATTTTTACACATGAATATTTACATGTATTATTTTAGCAAACATTACGTAAAAATAGGACCTGTAGCAATGCACGGGCATTCAACCGTACGTTGGTACGTCCTATTGGTTGTTATTTGCATTTTCTGAGAAATGAAAACTTGAGCACAAGAGTATGTGGTATGTACTACTTAGTTGCATATAAAATGCATCGACTATTGACTATTTATGCTGCACCAACTGGTTGTTATTTGTGACGGAACAAAAAGAACATGTAAGAAATGCTATAATTTGAATTACCTGAAAAGAAAATTCAGTCTTCTTCTATGAGTGGCTGCTCGTTGCTAAAATTCTATATGATTTACCATAGCCATCTTAGCAAACCATGTAATCACAATTTTTCTCCTTCCGCATGTCCTCTATCACTAAGTAATACAAGAAACGCCAATATTTTATAATCATTTTTTTTGTGACTGCACGTATAATATCATCAAGCAGCTAAAGGCTCTACAGTTTACTTTTCTGAAATATTGAACACCTAACCTTGAACTAGCAGCAAGTTGCAAGCCTTTTATCACCTCTCCGTTCATTAGAGCATTAAGCCTCTTGTACTCTGCAATTGAATCAACACATTAATTATAAATGCTTTAATAGCTGGAAAAGGAGGATTTGACCATGGCTGTGGTGGACAAAGTGATTTGATCATCCAAATCATCCACAGAAAATTTTGGCAATTTAAACAGACCAGATCTTTTTTTGTTTATATCTATGCAAAACAGAACTTACGTGCACTCCAAAGCTAATGGACACACATACATATTGTATTATCCATATGAAACAAACAGTTTCAGCAAAACACAAAAACGACACCATTTAGAGTAGAGGGTTGTCTTACAAGTTACTCTCCAGTTCAGTACTCTTGAGCAAAAACTTGTGATCAGAACTTCTAAAACAGACTTAGATACTAGAATCATCGCCTACCACCTTGTCATTTTGAGCACAATCGTCTCATGATCCTACCTATCTTGCAAGAAGAAATCCATATAAGTATATAACCATTTAAATCCTAGAAAGGATGGAAATTTGTGCTCCCAAGTTCCAGTACCCTACCCCTAAAGCTAATGCACGCACTTATGGTGTTATGCACATGCAAGAAATTACTCCAGGCATAATAACTCTACACAAAAATGACAAGATCAAGAGTATAGGGCTGTTACCGAAAATTAGTACTCTGGATGAGCCAGGAACGCAGGCGGCCATGCGAGGAAGTAGGCGAACATGGGGTGCCCATATTCCTTGCCACGTTTGGTCGACAGGCGCTCAATCTTGCTGGTGTCCATATGGAAGGAGTAGCGCCCAGATCCCCACGTTTTGAAACATAATATCAGTTTCTCACAACAAACCAACGTTGCAACAAACTGCAAATAGTGCTTGATGAGTACCAGTGAGTGACCAGCACATGGAGCAACTAAAACTGCTTCAGCTGATTCTGAAGGTCCCGTTTGAATTTGAGCTTCTAACTTTGGCAGATCATGGACCTCAAACCAACATGATGACTTCTTGGCAGATTATCGTAAAAATATAAATATACTAATTATAAGATTATACATAGATATATCAGAGACGTGTCTATAGCTCTACTCATGTGTGTAGAAATACAATTTAAACAATATTTCACTCCATCAATTATATTCTGATTTTAGATATTCATTTTCTGAATATGCCTATTTTTAATGACACTCTCTATGTTCCTAAAAGTAAATGGCGGTGTCCGAGCTCGCAGCAGTATAAAGTAGATTACTCGTTGTTACAGAGAACGACGCCGCAAGTTAACGAAGAGTCCCAAATAGGCTAACATCGGATCATTGGTGCACCAAGTAAGCAAGTAAGGTGGAGTATGATTAATTAGCGACAACATCGCCCAAGTAATCACAAGAAATGGGGTTGACGTGTATATTCGTATAACCATAATTATAGTTTATATTGATTTATAGTTTTCTCTTGTTATGTTTTATATGTACATATATTTAATTGTATATTGAAATGTGCACAAATGCAATATAACATATATGCCGTAGCAACGCACGGGCATTCAACTAGTCAAAGTAAATCAAGACAAATACAAAAAAAAAGGCTCAACCAGGCTAGGATGGCAGCCGTGCCTTGTCGGCTTGTCCCACGTTATCCTTCGCGGACGCCATGCGACTTGAGGCACAAGCTAGCAGTCCGCTCCTCATTAATACAGAGTACTAGCGCATTGCTACTCCTCATTACACAAAACACATGGCGCATGTAGGTCGCACCGTCGATATTCTTTAATTAAACTTGTTTCTATGTGTACATAACGCAATTGTGATCCTGGACGACTAGATAATATACTACTGCCGTGTCGTTTTTTATTTTGACATGATAATAAATTCCACCAATGTTTTTTTTCTAAATTTTATAAAAAACATAAGAAGATACTATATTACCGATATATTATTCAACACAATTCTAAATATATAATTCACAAGTTTTCCATACAAAACATTTGAAATGGCAACAATAATCGAGACTTTATATTTTGCCCAAGAACGTCATGTTTTGTATATCAGTATTGCATTAGACAATTGTTCAGAACCCATCGTAAGCGCGCTTCTCATAATTTATAATAAACTTCCTCCATTTTAAAATTGAAGGCTTACATATTTTGTCTAAATTTCGTATTATACTCGCTTCTTTCTAGCACGAGTGCAGTGTAGGTCCCTTCGCGCGCTCTTTCCGAATCGCATGTGCTGGGGTGCCACCGGAATCCTTCGTGGGTTGCAGCGGCACGAGGCAACAATAGTGTTGCAGGTGCACATAAAAGAGTTGTGGGAAACAAGGCACGTAAGACAGCAGGCGATGGCGCTGCAAGGGATCGGGCACCTGGGGTTGGCTAGGTCTGGAGCGACGTTAGCCAGAGTTTCTTCGGCGAGTTGTTGTTATAGATTTGGTTGTTATATGTTGTTGTGTTGTCAAAATTGAGGTTTCAAAACGTCCGGAAATGCTGCCGGAACTCCAGAAATCATGTACAAATTAGACTTATTCCTGTCATTTCATTCATGTTTGTGTAGTTCGGGCATTTAGGGATTACCCCAACCCGAATTTAGGGATACCCGAATTGTCGGGTAGCAACTTTTCTGAGGGAAATTCGGGTGTCAGTTTTGAAAACCCGAACTATTTTTTACCCGTATTACCCGACCCAAAATGTCGGGTTAACGGCCGACATGACCCATAATGTGGCCACACACGACCTCCCTCATGCCGCCACACTTGCGCACGTCCGCACGCTTCCCACGTGGAACCTCACCATCCTCCCCGCCTGCCACAACACTTGGCCCTCCTCCTCTGCCGCCTACTCCCCCATGGCCTCTGCCGACCGCCGCAACATGTCCACCTCGTCCCTAAGCATGGTCACATAGTTCCCTGCTGTCTCCGCTGCCAAGGGCGCCTGGTGTCGGTCCGATGCCGTCCCTTCATGGCCACCCTCGCGCCTTTGTGCACTGTTGGCAACAACATTTAGTGCGGCCCATGCCAGCTTTGGGGAGAGCGCCGCGTCACACGGAGCCGGGTACTCTTTCCCCGCGCACCACACGCTCATGAAACTCACGTTGCCATCCACCGGTGCAGGGCGCGCCACGCCAGAGAGGCCGCACCAGCACGAGAGGAGCACATGCAAGAGGTGAATTTGTGGAATTTGGCGCCGTCGTAGTCGGTGGTCGTTGACTACGCATACTAGTTGAGTGCCCGTGCTTTGCAACGGGAAAATTAGACATGAAGATATTCTTAAATAATAATATCTATGTTTTAACTTATCAAGTAACTATTAGTGCTTAATATACAAGTGGGAAAATGAGACATGAAGATGGCTCTGGGTGTCCAGGACCGATGACTCCAAACCCTGGGTGGAATTCAACATACAAGTTCCACGGGTAGTGAGGCACATCTTCGAGGCAGCAACGAGGTCGATGCTAGGAGACGGCTCCTCCACCCTCTTTTGGACTGACGGGTGGATGGCATCAGGGCGAATCAGGGAGACCGCTCCGAACCTCTTCCTGAGGATTCCGAAGCTGGCACGGACGTCACGAGTGGTACGGGAGGCACTTGCGGGAAACTGGCTCTCAGACGTGCCCACCGATCTCGCTGCCATGGAGATTCAGGAACTCCTCGCCCTTGCTGATGAGCTTGTTGACGTCACCCTAGTGGAAGGCTCAACAGACACCTTTGTGTGGACTTGGAAGAAGAACAACTCCTACTCGGCCAGATCTGCTTACAGGGCGATGTTCCAAGGGAGAGTGGAGTGGGGTGCCGCGGAACAGATCTGGCACTCTCGCGCGCACCGGCTAAGTGCAAGGTCTTCTTATGGCTTGCACTGCAGGGTCGTAGCTGGACTGCTGACAGGCTGAGTCGTCGTGGTTTGCCCCACCCTGCCGCCTGCCCATTATGCGACCAGCAGCCCGAGTCCATCGACCACCTTCTTCTCGGATGCGTGGTGGCCCGTGAGACCTGGACTCCACTCTTCCACCGGTGGGAGTTGGACACTGGAATACCAGACGCGGATGATCTTCTGACGGACTGGCTGCCAGCCAGACAGGGTGATAGAGACGCGTGGACCGCCATCGCTCTCATCGCATGGTGCATTTGGCGCCATCGCAACGATGTGGTGTTCGAAGGTGAACCCCCGTCCGTGCAGACGATTAGGAGGAAGGTCCTAGACGAGGCGGACAACTGGCGGGCAGCGCGCCTCTTTAGGGATAGACTTGCACCGGTAGAGAGGTGGAGAGAGGGAGAGTGATCCTTTTTCGCTTTTTGTTCGGTGGAGCGAGCTTGGCGCCTGTGCCAACCGCGTTGTATTTGGCCGCTTGGCCTCCCCTTCTTGAAAACTGATATACCCGCTCGGGTGTATCCTTGAAAAAGTGCTTAATATGATCTTTAAGCAAACCAAATGTTCATATTTTTTTTATGGATAAATCTAGAACTATACCTTGTCATAAAAAATTCCCTCGAAAGTAAATTTAACGTGTAATAGATGTCATATTTGCAAGTTGCGTGTTTGAATTTTGAAACAATCTTTATGTGGCATGGCATAGTGGTCTTGATTAAACTTTCCTACATATCTTATATTGCTTGTACTATTTAATTCCTACCATGCGTAATGTTACTACATGATCCTATCAGATAGAACACTAAGAGCATCTCTAACAGAGCTCTTAAACTCGGAACCTGAAATAAAGTTTACAGTTCACCTTTTTTGGCAATTCTGCTCACAACTACGATCGGCGCATAGCATAAACTTAACGGAACTGCAAATTTTCTAATTTTGACGGGAACAAACGAATGTTCTTCACCAATTCATTCGACACACGAGTTCATCACCGATTAACACATAATTTACATAAAACTACACTAATCCAAAAGCTAAACTACTCCTAACTCGTCGCCGCCCTAACCGTACTGCCAAAAATGGGCTCACCGGAGCCTCAGGTGCGGCGGCGATGAGGTCGAGGCCGAGGAGCTTCAATCCTCGTCGAAGACGAGGTCGACCACGTCCTTCGCGTTAGCCTCCCAGTAAGCCTTCTTCTCCGCGGCGAGGCAGTCTGCCTCGAGCCTCTGGTGGAGGAGGATCTGGTCGATCTCCTCGTCGCGGGCGAGCTGCGCCTGCTTCTCCTCCGCGTCGCGCACGGAACGAAGCAGGACGAGGGCGGTGATGGAGTCGACCGTCTCGTCGGGGACGAAGTCCTCAACCACCACCGAGGGCCCGAAGGCGGCGGCGTCGTACTCTTCCGGTGGAGGAAGAGCAGGTGGCGCAGTCGAGCTGCTCCCGCCGCCACGTGAGCTTCCCTTGCCGCCGTTGCGCTGCACGTGGTGGCGGCGCTCGAACTCGCGCTCCCAGCGCAGCGGTCAAACTCCTCCACCTCGCGCCTGAAGCACGACGGCGGGATCGGGCTGCCTTTGTTGCTGAACTTCTTGGCAAGCCGCTTCCGCCCGGCGTCGCTACGGACGAGCTGCGCGCGCTTCTCGTCGGAGAAGTCGCCATCGAAAGGCTCACCGCCTGGCCCCAGTGGAAAGTACTCGCGCTTGGGGGCCATCCTAAGGCGGCTGCGGTGGTGGATCTACGTCGGCGGCGCGTCGGATCGACGGAGTCGCGCGGCGGATTGATCGTCAGCGGCGGCGGTGGATAAGGGTTTGGAACGGGGAAATGTCTCGAACCCGACATAAATAGCGGTCGGCGGTGGAAATCTACGGGCGCCCTTATCCCGTTTATGGGCCGCCGCACGTTTACGGGCTCTGCTATGGGCCAAACAATGGCCTCGGCCCGTAAAGTGGTCAGAATTTTGAGGTTTCTACTCTCCGAGCCTATTAATTTATTTTATTCTGTAGTAGATGTGCTCTGGAAATATGAAAATATTTCTACCTTCTGCCATGGATCTAAACTGAGAATAGTATTCCATATGATACTTTTGACCTTCTGAAATTAATCTAAATTGAGAATAGTTTTCCAGACGAGGGTTTTTAGCTTCTGAAGCTTGATAAGAATACTATCATCGATGGCAAAATTGTACAAAATTTCTCTTACTAAATAACAACACGAAAGGGATTAAGACAGGTCCAGTAAAAAAGATTGACCCAACAAACATATTTTGGATATCTCATTCTTCAAAACGTGCAAGGGGATATGGCCATCCAACCTAGTGGGACTGATCCTAGGTATGGCTGAATTTCTAATAAAGGATCCAATATAAATTAATGAATTTTCACAAATATGGCCCCGAGTCAAGGTAAATTTATCAAATTAAATAAAATTGTAGGAAAGTTTTACATTGCAAATTGTTGCAGCTTAACAACATATCATTAAATCAGAATTATAGGGAAAATCAAGGTTTGTGATTTTTGACAATGCAGTAGAAAGTGGGTATTCTTTGCACCTGAACATGCTTATGCAGAATAGAGCTAAACATCCCCTCCTCATCCACTTCCCAATAAATCACCTCACCATTCCGCTTAAGTAAGCTTATCTGTCACATACGACAACCACAAATTGTATTCCGCCATTTTTCATGACACCATAGGTAGTCCATGAGAAAATGCATGGATACCTAATGCATAGTCAACGAAGGCCATTAAACCGGAAACATGTATTATAATGGAGTACATGTCAAAAGGGAACCCCATGTTGCCTCGTTATCCTTCTTCGTCAGACACTGTAATTTTTTATCCTACCTAAAATTGACAGAGACTACCGTTCGGGTCGCTCCCTGATCGTCTTTCTCTCTCCTTGCGTGTGCAGGTGTCGACCCGCAGGTGTGGTGCCTCGTCGCTTGCGTTGCTGCCGGCGACAGTGCTTGGAACGCGTCCGCACCGCCGGCTGCCGCCATGCGCCCTCCGCTGGGACCAGCTTGACTGCGGGGTCGCACGGCCCTTTCTTCTCTTCCGAGCTCCGGCACGGACGCTGCCCTGCACCACCGCCACCGTGCGGTCGTATAGCAGGCAAGGAAGCGCACCGCCGTCCAACACCATCTTTCCGTGCGGGGCGCCAAAAGGCGAGCGGAGCCGAGGAGGCAGACAACCGCGACCTGCGTGGCGGCCTGCTCGGCAAGAAACAAGAAGGACAGTAGAGGTCTAGGGGCATGGGCTGCTGCAACAGCAAGAAGGGCAGCCAGCCGTCAGGCGCGGCCGGGAAAGCTCACCAGCGAAAGGTCATGGAGGCTCGCGACTTGCCACCGCCGGAGGAGGAGAATGTCAAGGAGGTGCTCTTGCAGACTACGGAAATCAGCTGTTTGAGATGACCACAGGGGTAGGGTGGGTCGGACACCATAGGAAACGCCACCATTCAGGCTGCAAGTGGGAGCGGGTTGTCCGCGGCGCCGCTTCGTCAATCCCACTTATCTATGTATGTGGGCGCCCGTTTTGTATGTCTGAAAATAAGTGGAATAAGCGGCCGGCCCGCGGTAGCCGCATTTATCCCGCATACGATTCACGGGATTAAGGGAAGCACAGTGTGAGGTTCTGTCGCCGCCGCCGCCGGAACGCCGCCATGGCTGCCCCTCCTCCTCCGACGCCAGGAGAGATCTTCTAGTACCTCACCTCCGCCTCCGCTTCCCCGCCTTGCCGATATGCCGGTAGTCCCTCCGGTTGGCGAACAGGTCGAGGGCAGCCACGATGGACTGCTTGACCGCCGGGTCCATGGCAAGGGAACGTAACCGGGTGGTGGTGGTCAGGGCTTACCATGAACGCCCCTCGTTCAGGCAGATCTTGAGCGATCGCTCCCGCAGCCTCCTCGGCACCTTGTCCATGGTGAGGGTGTTGAACATGACAGGTAGGTCCCGCAGCGTCGAATAGCCGAACAGGAGGTTCTTCTCATTGCCGAAGCCGTTGCCGGTCTCACTCCCGACGACGAGCGTGCGTCGCTGGCGCCCCACCCGAGCTGCGAGCGGAACACGTGTCATGCTTCGTGCCAGGACCGCGTACGCGGCGGCTGCTGTGGCTGTTGTGCTCAGGGCTTCCGATACGCCGATACGCGTCCTCCGCCGACACGCGTCCTCCGCCGAAGAAGGATCCATCAGCGCCGGTGCAAGTGGCTAGCGAGCTAGCTAGCTCTAATTGCCTTTAACTACTGTTGGTGCAGCCCGAGGCTGCACCCTCTCACTCTTGGACCTCTGCACTCGCCTAGACAATGGCAGGAGGTGGGAGACGACGACCAGTGAGGAGACGCAGGCATTTTTCAGTGGCCGGCGCCGGAGCGCCGCCACGGGCGCTCGGACGCCCAAATCCTGTATTTCTTCAGCTCACGGTACCAACAATGGTGATTACAGAGGAGTGGGCTTTATAGCCACAGCTCGCACACACGACGCCGCCCACCTGTCTAACCACTAACAGTATGATCGCACGACCTACATGCATGCCACACTCAGCTGTTTGATCTGCACGCTCCGGCGGCCGCCCGCATGACGCGCTCTAAGCCTCTAACGCGCAGGACGACTGCACCTAACCGACTCGCTAACAGCTAACAACACGCACACAACGCATGCACGACTCGGTCAGCTCGCTACATGCATCTAGCTAACAACTCATACTGCTAAGTCAAGATTAGTGCTAACAACTACTGCTCACCATCGCCTATTGAGTTGAGGTTTGTTAGGATGGATCAAATTTGTTAATTGCATGCCGGATCTGAGGCATAGATGGGTCGGTCTTTTTTTTTTTTTTTCAAACCGGTATGTTCACTTATAGGTGGCAGAGTAGCGTAATTAGTCATGTAGTGGCATGGCATTTAGGTTGTGACACCATTTGGATTGTGACACCATACCACGCATTCTGCTTTAATAGTAAAGATTTCCTACTTAGTGCCACACACACGCTGGTTAATTAGTGACAAGTGGCGCTCAAAATGGGTCCACGGTATGCCAGCCAAGCAAAATGTGTATGCCAAATTATAACGATGATCGTATTGTCCCACTTATGCAACTTCGGTGAACTTATTTTGGGTATTTTAAAGTCCGGCGATCAAAGTGTGATCCAGGTGTTTCACATCAGAATCTTAAATCGTACTTCTCCGGTCTCCAGTCGAGTAGACTTGAACGGTTGATGAATGAATGAATCTTCTGCTTCTAATACTAGCTTAATTGATGAAGCTAGTGCCCTTTGAGCCTTGGAATAAAAGTTGGTGCAATAGGGCGCATAAGTCATGTTCCTTAACCAAGATTGTTCAGTGGTCGTAATTGGCTTAGTGGGCTTTAACGAAAGTACTAAAAGATACTCCCTTCGTTTTGAATTAATTAACTCAGATTTAGTTTAAACTAAATCTGAGTTAATTAATTTAGAACGGAGGGAGTAGTAGTTTAGAACAAAGCAAAAGTGATACAGAGTCAGACTATGAATGTTTTTTTTTTGAATTTACCACATATACCAACAAAGAGTACGGATTATATCGATTATAAAAACAAAGGTAAAATAGACTTGCAAATCTATGAGATCTTCAATCCCTTTCTTCATCCATGACACAATCTTGTACTTTTCTAAATGCAGTCATAGAACAACTCTAAAACCATCAAACCACACACATGTGAATACCACCGAAGTTTCTCCCTTTTTAATTTTGAACCGCAATGCCAAGGCTTTGTGCACGCACGCAGTCATTAAATTAATTAAGCAACATCGGCAAGAGCACCACCACTGATATTCCAGGGACAAATAACCGAGCCATTTTGTCGATGACGCTGGGAACCGAGAGAACGAATCACCATTGCCGAAGACGTAGTAGCCGGGATAGATAACGCGAGGACAAACCTCCTCGCGGCAAGCATGAGAAACAATCCAAGATTGATCTGGCGAAGCAAGATCTAAATAACCATACCTAGACAAATTTAATCTTCCAAAGCCACCATTGACGTTGAGAAGGAGATCTTGCCGACGACCGAACCGCGGAAGATCACTTATTGCAAATGATGCCATCTCCATTGACAAAGAAGATAACAACCAAACCAAACCCTAACATTAAGGACCCTTTTAAAGCGCACTGCGCACGTCCGATGTCCCCACCCCTCTTAGCACCAAAGTGGCAGCCTCCCGTCAAATTTTGGACGAAGGCGACGATAATGATGTCTTTTTTAATAAGCAGTTAAGACGATAAAATTTCGTCGTGTGAACTGTGATTCACCTAGTAGTTCCTGACTGTCGACTCTCGATCTGACGGCTTGCAAACCGCACGGCGGAGGACACGAGGTGGCCACCACCGCCGCTCGCCGTCCGACGACGACAGTCAGAAGCATCTCCGCACTGTCGCTGCTCCCACTCCTCGAATAAAGTACTCCTCCTCCATCTCTAGCCTCCTCCAAATCCCTCTCCTCCCTCCCTCCATTCCCTCCCGATCTGACCTCCTCCGATGCCATCTCGCCGCTCCTGACCGCACGCACCCCCGCTCGCCCGCCGCCGCCGAACCGAACCGACGGCGAGCCGGAACCCTAGGGGACCCCGTCGGCCATGGCGTTCTGGTGGCCGCTGCTGGTGCTCGCCGCCGCCTACGCCCTCTGCCGCGTCCTCCTCTTCCTCATCCCGCCCACCGTCCCCTCCATGGAGGTCGACGCCTCCGATGGTACGTACGCCGCCCCCCCCCCCCCCCCCCCCCCCCCCCCCCCCCATTTCGCGCTCTGGTGGTTTTCCCGTGGTGGGGATTGGTAGGGGTTTACGAGGGTTTATTAATTGACCGTGGTCGGATTTATTTGGCGCAGTGCTGGAGGAGGTGAACCAGAACAAGGAGGACAGCTTCATCTACGTAAGTACCCCCCCTCCTTCACATTCCTTGCTCTGGTGGTCGTGATTTGGGTACGAAGTTCCGAATGAGTGATACCATGCACATGCCCGATTGCTGGTTCGACTAGTTTGCCTGACTTCACCCTTCGATGTGTGTTTTGGTGATCTGAGGAGCATCTGGTGCCTGCGTGGTTTGATTGACTAGTTTGTTTGATCAGATCAATGTGTCTCTGTTTGTTTGCGAGCTGCCTTAGATGGTTGGAGGGTGAGTGACCCGGCTGCTATCGTGACTGAATGTTGCTTGTATTGGATACTCCGACCATGATTTAGTGTGACCTGCGATTGCATGTTGTAGTATGTATGACTTGATGTCTCCTGATAGGTATTTGGGTTGCCCATTGCCTCGATCAGAAGACATCAAGTCATATGGTTATTTTGCTCTTGGCATGAGGCATGGTCTAATGGAATTAAGCTGTAGCATCCTGATATGGCTAGCTCACACTAAATGCCCGATTGCTGTTTCATCGTGTCTGACTAGACCCTCCAATGTGTGTTTTGGTGATTTGAGGGGCACGTGAAAGCATCTGATGCCTACGCGGTTTCACTGTTTGTTTGTTTGATCAGATCAGTGTGTCTTTGTTTGGTTGCGAGCCAACGTAAATGTTGGGAGGGCGAGTGACCCAGCGATTCTACTTAACCGTACTGAATGTTGCTTGTTTGTTTTGAATATTCCGACCATGATTTGGTGTGACCTGCGATTGCATGTTGTAGTATGTATGACTTGATGTCTTCTGATAGGTATCTGGGTTGCACATTGCCTCGAAGAGTAGGGCGACACAGTAATATTACTAACTAGTGTTATTTAGTTTTTTTTTGCTTTTGGCATGACGCATGGTCTAGGGGAATCAAGCTGTAGCATTATGATATGGCTAGCTCACACTACGTGTACATCTGATGCAATACTGAACTGCTGTATTTTTTGTGGAAACCTTGACATGTTCCAAACTTCCAATGCTACGATCATGACATTGGCAACTAGAAGTTGCGGTCAATAAAGTTTAAGAAAACACTTGATAACACTTTGGTTGACAACTGATTGACAAACATAAATGGATTTTACTTTTGGAAAGTAATCCATCTTTAATGTGGTTAGCTCTCATTGTCTCAGGGCCAAATGATACATTGCAGTGGTACAGTGTTAACTTGTAAACGAACTGTATAATTCTTTTTCATACTGGGTTCCCCCAATTTCCATTACTTTCATTATGAAAAGAAACAAAGTTCTTAACCAAAAGGGAAGACAGAAACAGATTTGACACACTAGGGTAAAACAAACTGTCCACCCTCAATTAGGTAGAAATCTGATTTGGTGTGGACATAGGTTCTCAGGAATGGTTCCAGAGAAGCAGTAAGAGTGAATTTTAGCCACGGTGATTTGCTTTCAGCTGAACTAATGAAGGCTCACACGACCTGCTATGGCTTCCATTTTGATTTTCAGTTCTTTTAGGTTAGAACTACAAGTCATTTTTATTGAATTGTAGCATGCTGAGTTTATGCTCTGCTACAGATACCAAGAAAGGGGAAAGCTGCTCAGACTGACAAGGTTCGATGCTACGAACCAGCTACCATGAAATACTTGGGATATTTCCCTGCATTGACTCCTGACGAGGTATGCTGTTGGCTTGCCATCACGTTTTATTTAAGTACAATGTACATAACTCTGTGGTTATTAAGTCTGGTTATCCTCTTGTTCATTATTATCTAGAGATATGATTTGCCCCTTCATTATTGATTTTATTTATTTAAAGAGCAAGCGGAGCTTGTTGACACTATTCTTGCAATATCTTGGACCTTTAATTAATGTGGGTTCTTTAATTCTTTTGACTCATTAGGTCAAGGAGCATGTTGCACAAGCCAGTAAAGCACAAAAGATATGGTCAAAAAGCAGCTTCAAACAAAGGCGGCAGTTTCTCAGGATCCTCCTGAAGTATATACTTGAACATCAGGATCTGATATGCGAGTAAGGACATATTGACAATTCAAAACATTCTTATCATCTGGTTTAGGAGTTGCCAACGACCATTTTCTCACATTCTTATCCAGATAGTGCCTACCCTACCCTTGATGGAGGACTTTTGTTTTATTTGCTCACACTTTCCAACAATATGGAAAACTGACGGTGACTATTATTCATATGTGCAGGATATCATCCCGGGACACTGGAAAGACTATGGTCGATGCTTCATTAGGTGAGATAATGACCACGTGTGAGAAGATTACCTGGCTTTTGGATGAGGGTGAGAAGTGGTTAAAACCTGAGTACAGGTAGGACTCTTGGAACTAGAAATACTCAAATATGACGTATGAAATAACTTAAGCCATGCAATGTCATGTTCAATGTTGATTCAACAAGGCATGCTAAAGTTTAGTGGCGATTTAACCATCATGTTAGACAAATACAACATACATAGGAAGAGTTGAGGTTAAATTAAGTGTAGCAGGTGTAACTTGTGTTGGGCACTTGGACTACGCACTAGAACACTTTATGATATTGTTACAGGGGCCGTTTAGAACTGTTTAGTATCATAACAGCATGTACATTGGAAATTGAACTACAACAAATGAATTCTTATCTTGATTAAAACAGGACTACATACTGCAGATATCAGGCCAGCAACTTCTGCTAATTCTTCCACAGAAGATAGAGCCTTTCATTTTTGCACATATACACTGCAGCCCTTTTGCTGAGGGCATTTATTTCATTTCTTAACATTAAAAATAGTACCTTAAGTAATTCTTTTTATAAGCTGAAGTAGTGTTTTCTTTTCTTGTTATCAACATGTATGATGTATTTATTTTTTAATATTGTTCAGGGCTTGTGGGAGATCAATGCTCCATAAAAGAGCAAAAGTTGAATTCTACCCTCTTGGAGTGATTGGTGCAATAGTATCTTGGAATTATCCCTTCCACAATGTATTCAATCCGATGCTGGCCGCAGTATTCTCTGGTAATGCAGCAGTTATAAAAGTAAGTCGTCATATGGATATTGTCTATAATCTAGCATGGGTAAATTTTCTTGATCATGATCAAGCTCAAGAGTCTTTTAGTTTATAAACACTTTTCATCTAGTTCCTGTTGTTGGAAAAATGCTTTGGTTTAGCTTGAGGTCTGGATCCTCTTATTAGTTATGATAATCTACTGTCTGCTGAGTGTATTTTATTGTTCACAACCTTGGTAGAGCTTCCAGAAGTATGGGTCTTTTTCTAAAGATTTTACTTGGTTGAAATACCCCAATTTGACTTGACTGTTACACATCATTGTCATGGAAACTCTCACAGGCTAGGTTAACCTGTTGAATATTTTGTCATTCGATGATCTTCATGCGTCACATCTATTTTGTGTCACATTTGAGACTCTGATGGCTACTATTTGTGCCGTATGTTTTGCTGTCCATAAGTGCCGCTAGTAAGTCCCATGAAAACAATCTTGAACTCCCTCAGATGATTACTACTGCCAGAAACAGATTTGGAAAACCTTTCTTCTTCGAAGTGTTTGCCACTGCCTCCTAGAACATATGGAGGCAAAGAAATACTCTCGTTTTTTATAATGTAGCACCTATTTTTCTTACAGAAAGAAGGACGATCTGAGATCTCCTCTTATAGCCTGGTTAGACGCTCTGTAATTTTATTTGGGCTGGGCCCTGGGCTAGGCCATTTTGTACATTCCCTCCCCCCTTTTCTTCTTGTAAATATTTTCTCTTCAATAAAATTTACTGTCGTGGCCTCCCCTACGCTTTTCAGCTAAAACCAAAAAAATTCTCAGGGAAAGAATGAATAGCATAGTCCACAAATGTTGTACTGTTAAAATGTCATTAGGATTTTTGTTCGAAATGAAAACTTATGGAGCCTATCCTGCGTTTATTGGCTTTTACCTGCAAAGTTAAATTTCATTATAGCCTCTGAAATTGATATTTTCAATTGTTTTCTTGATTTGAGCAACAAAAACATTGTGATGTTATCCATTATTTTAATGGATGAAATGCTGATTTACAGGTTTCAGAGCATGCGAGTTGGTCTGGCTGCTTTTATTACCGTATCATACAAGCAGCTCTGTTAGCTGTTGGTGCCCCAGATAATCTGGTGCACATAATAACTGGGTGAGAATGTAACTTCTGCATTTTCTTGGTGTTCAGGTTGATTGCTTAATTGCTGACATGGCCTATCTTCTGCCTTTTTTCTCCTCTAGTTTTGCAGAAACCGGTCAAGCTCTTGTATCTTCAGTGGACAAAATAATTTTTGTTGGATCACCTGGTGTCGGAAGGATGGTATGACACACATCTGAAGTAGTGATTTCTTAATTTGATGATGCTAATATTCGTTATGTCCCTGTAGATGCCATGATTGATGATGCATGTATACATTTCTGTTGCTTGACTCTATTATATATGTTTCTTAATGTGTTCTTTTATTCTTATCACAGATTATGCAAAAAGCTTCGGAGACATTAATACCTGTAACTCTTGAGCTTGGTGGTAAAGATGCATTTATTGTGTGCGAAGATGTGGATTTACCCAATGTAAATGTAGTTTTATACTGTGCGTTGGCAAGATTGTTTTCTTCAACGGTATTATAGTAGCCACTAACCTATATCCCTTGCTCAATTGAAGGTTGTTCAAGTTGCTGTGAGGGCTTCACTGCAATCTAGTGGACAAAACTGTGCTGGTGCTGAACGATTTTATGTCCACAAGGATATCTATCCTACCTTTGTTTCTCGAGTAGTGAAGATAATCAAATCGATATCTGTTGTAAGTTCAAAGCGCCTTATCTTGCAGCCAATGGCCACATGCCCAAGTACAGTTTTTATTATCTGTTATTTAGTTTAGAATTTGAACACAAGATTCACCATCTGGTCCTATTTTATATTTTCTTTATTGGAGTTACTCTTGGTACTGTTATGTCATCCTTGCAGCTTTTACATTCACATTTAACCTAAGTTATGTTTTTCTTGAAACTTTTGTTTTGGTGATGTATTATTATTTTAGTTCCAGCATACTACATGTTACTCGGTTTAAATATGTTCTTAACTAAATAGGTGACAGTAGATAGTTTTAACAGTTAAAATCCCTAGGCGGTAAGTATGTTAGTTAATGCTGTTAATTGGTTCTGGTAGTATGTGTGATGATTTGCTTCTCATTTTCTATTGTACTTTTCCTAGGGCCCTCCATTATCTGGCAGATATGATATGGGTGCAATATGTATGATAGAGCACTCTGAGCGACTTCAGAGTCTTGTTAACGATGCACTTGACAAAGGTGCTGAAATCGCTGGCAGAGGGAGCTTTGGCAATCTGGGTGAAGATGCGGTTGATCAGTTCTTTCCTCCAACTGTTCTGGTGAACGTTGATCACACAATGAAGATAATGCAAGAAGAGGTAGGC
This sequence comes from Poa annua, assembly GCA_026929855.1. Taxonomy (NCBI): domain Eukaryota; kingdom Viridiplantae; phylum Streptophyta; class Magnoliopsida; order Poales; family Poaceae; genus Poa; species Poa annua. The sequence continues at coordinate 7,662,371 of CM049433.1, read as the reverse complement.
TGGAACTAATGCATGTATGGTTTCGTTTTTCACGAAATGTGGTAGCCTTACCACAGTTACTTGCTGATTAACAGGCATTTGGACCAATCCTTCCGATCATGAAGTTCAGTTCTGATGAAGAGGCCATCCAACTTGCAAATGACTCGAAATACGGTCTCGGTTGCGCTGTGTTCTCTGGCAACCAGAAACGTGCCATCAAAATAGCATCTCAGCTGCACTGCGGTGTCGCAGCGATCAATGACTTTGCTTCAAGTTATATGTGCCAGGTAGGTAACATATCTAGTTCGTGGCCTCTCCTTTGTAGTAATTGACACACTGCTTAAGATAAATAATTATTGAAGATCTGTTGCAGTACAGACACATATTGTAGATGGCGTGCAAATTAGCATACACCCATCATAAATTGCTTCTTCATTGGTTTATGTTATCTGTTGCCGATGCGAGTAGGCTTATTTCTGTTTCCCGGTGCAGTCTTTGCCCTTCGGTGGTGTCAAAGACAGCGGGTTTGGAAGATTTGCTGGCGTGGAAGGCTTGCGCGCCTGCTGCCTTGTTAAGGCAGTTGTCGAAGATAGATGGTGGCCATACGTCAAAACAATGATCCCCAAACCCATTCAGGTCTGCTGTCTGCTTTCTGCCAATACAGTTTATCTGACTTGCATGGTTTGCCTGTTACTATGCTTCTGATAGTCAGCTAAATGATCATGTTGCACCTGCAGTATCCTGTCTCGGAGAACGGATTTGCGTTCCAGCAGCTGCTCGTGGAGACCCTCTACGGGATCAGCGTGTGGGACAGGCTGCGGTCGCTGGTGAACCTGCTGAAGATGATCTCGGAGCAGAAAGCTACTCCGACCAGGAAGAAGAAAACGGTGAGCAGGGACTGAAGAGTTGGGGACGCATGTTTTCCGGTCAGCTTGCTCCCGTGATGTTCCTGTCGGTGGCGTGGCTGTTCGGCAGGGATCAGGTTTAAGCGCTCGATAGCATCTATCCAAAAAATGTAAACGCCCTCTAGAAATTTAGAACTAGCGTCCTCTCCTGGAATTTGTAATCGACTGGCGCAAGCCCTGGCTTCGAGTTTGAACTCCAAGAATGTAAATGCCGCATGAGTTTGCTGCGACTTCCGTCGATGCTTGTATAGTTTTGTGGATCAGTTTATCTTTGTGCGCGCGTGTGAATGTCGCGTCGATGATAAATATCCATCTACCTCTGGCCTGTCTGTCAACAGTGTCAAGCTTCAACGACCCTGCCATGCCGTGCTACAAGACGGTGTGTTGCCAAGGACGCAGTGCCATGTGCCGGGATTAAATGCCCTTGTGCCTGTGTCTTCGGCCCTGCAATTAAGTGGTGTGCAGCCTTTTGCCCTTTTCTTATGCATATCCTCCGTCTTTCACCGAGAAGAGCTAGCTGTACGTGCATCATTGCTCTATCCATCGGCGTAGAGGCACATGGAGCTCCGTTCAGACGCGCGCAATCCTGAGCGCCTCCGGTTCGGCAATGGCAGCTCGCTCCTCCAGGAACCGGTGCGCATCGATCGATCCACTGTGCAACATGGACGAGCCGAGAGCCGAAGCGAAATCAGATTGCAAAAGAACGATGATCTTCGTCTATATGGAGCGACGACCGGTGCATGCATACATGCATGTATTGGTCTCAACGGCGAACAGTAGAGTGGAATTCTGTGGTCGGCTGTCGGATCAGCAGCTTGGTACCGAGATTTATTGCCAAATGCTGCTCCATTAAATACTTGCGTACGTGACGGTCCACTGTACCTACAGACCACAGCTCGATGCGACGACTCACGACTAGGCCCGGAAATAAAACTCGAAACTGCAGAGCCCAGGTTGTTTAGCTCGAATTCGTGAACTTAACGAGTCGAGTCGATCGTTAACAATAGCGAACCTAACAAACGAGCTAAATATAGACTCGCGAAACTCTGTGCACTTGGCCTTGGCCGGAACAAGCCATAGCACTTTCTTTCACAGCTTTCTACTGTACTTTCTTCACACCTTTCTACTGTACTACTACTACTACCTACTCGGCCACTCCTACATTCGTTTACGTGAGTGATCGTACACAGATAAACTGATCCGCATAATGTAGTACAGAAATACAGAAAGGTGCTGTGCTGCCCTGCAGCTGCGCGCCGCCGCGCGCATGCATGCATGCGCGCTGGTTGCTGGTTGTTGGGCAGACGGGCTAGCAAGCGCGTGGGCTTGCGTAAATGCGCCCACCGGCGGCCGGGGCCAGCCGATATGCACATTCTCCGGGCACATTACATACGTCGCCATCGCTCCCGCACCGTCAACACCACCGGCGAAATCCGCGGCTCGCGCCACTCCTTTGTTCAGCTGCCGCCACCGTCGATCATCTCACCGATCAATCTCAGCTCACAGATTGCCAGCGACCAACCAACTGCATTTACTCCCGCTGCTATACCTCCACGACCTGGACGCACCGAGCTTCGATCTACTAGAGCTTCGGCTCCACTATATAAAGCTCCGCACCCTCGGTCCAGCTTCAGAGCAGAGCAGAGCATCGCTGCCTAGTGAAGTGAGCTAACTCAGAAGAGTGAACCGAGCAATGGGGAGGGGTGTTTGGGCCGTGGCGCTCGCGGCGCTGGCCGTCGTGTTGGCCCTCGGAGTGGCCGCGGACGCGCGCCGTCTGGAGAAGGACGGCTTGGGCGGGGGTGGCGGGTTTGGCGGTGGAGCAGGCTTTGGCGCCGGGATTGGCCAGGGCGGTGGTGTCGGCCTCGGGTTCGGGGGTGGTAAGGGCGGTGGCCTTGGGGGAGGTGGTGGTCTTGGAGGAGGAGGTGGTGCTGGTGGAGGTCTTGGAGGAGGGATCGGCCATGGCGGTGGCGTTGGGATCGGGTTTGGTGGCGGGAAAGGAGGAGGTTTAGGTGGAGGTGGTGGTCTCGGAGGAGGAGGTGGTCTTGGTGGAGGTGGTGGGCTTGGAGGAGGCATTGGAAAGGGCGGTGGCCTAGGAGGTGGTATTGGAAAGGGTGGTGGTTTCGGAGGTGGTATTGGAAAGGGCGGTGGGCTTGGAGGTGGTATTGGCAAGGGTGGTGGTTTCGGAGGTGGCATTGGGAAGGGCGGTGGACTTGGAGGTGGCATTGGGAAAGGTGGTGGTCTCGGTGGAGGAATTGGGCATGGAGGTGGGCTCGGAGGTGGCATTGGGCAAGGTGGCGGTCTTGGTGGAGGTGGTGGTGCAGGCGGCGGTGCCGGTGGTGGTTTCGGCGGAGGCGCGGGAGGTGGTGCCGGTGGTGGAGGAGGACTCGGAGGTGGTGCCGGTGGAGGTGGAGGACTCGGAGGTGGTGCGGGAGGAGGTTCAGGTGGTGGCCTTGGAGGTGGCGCCGGTTCCGGTGGTGGACTTGGCGGTGGCGCTGGAGGAGGTTCCGGTGGCGGCCTTGGAGGCGGCTCAGGTGGAGGTGCCGGTGGTGGCTTTGGAGGCGGCGCGGGAGGAGGTGCTGGTGGAGGCGGTGGACTTGGTGGTGGCGCCGGAGGAGGTTCCGGTGGTGGCCTCGGCGGCGGCTCTGGGGGAGGACTCGGTGGCGGACTCGGCGGTGGAGCTGGTGGTGGCGGAGGGGCTGGAGCCGGCGGAGGATTTGGAGGTGGCAAGGGCGGCGGCTTCGGCGTGGGAGGCGGCAAAGGTGGAGGCTTCGGTGGAGGTTTAGGCGGCGGTGGCGGTGCCGGAGGTGGCGCAGGCGGTGGTTTCGGAGGAGGTGCTGGCGGGGGCGCGGGAGGAGGCACGGGCGGCGGCTTCGGAGGTGGCGCGGGTGGCGGCGGAGGATTCGGCGGAGGCGCTGGCGGCGGTGGTGGCATCGGTGGTGGGCAGTGAGGTCGTGCAGGGAGCACGTCGCGGTTGGTTCGCTCCATGCAGGCAAGACCAGCTCGTGACGTGAGGCGGATCGACGACGCGCGTAGCAAGGCAAGCAATCTTGGTAGTCTACGTACGTATGGGATGTGAACGAATAATTCGCGACATTCCTTCTCGTTGTGTATGATAGTATTCAATGTATTTTTATTTCCGAAGCCATATAATCTTTCAATTTGTACGCCGTGAAGAGAGACAGATATATACGGATAATATATACTGAGTGGGCTCTCTGTGATGATACCGTTTCGACTTTCGACTATGTCTATGTGTGCATCAGTTGGCTTCACTCCATCAATTTGGTCTGCATTGCAGGCTTTGCAGTATTAGCAACGCCAAGGACGACGCTGATGCCATGATCCGAGGAAGTGACATTTTCCCAACTTTTTTTTGTTCTATTCATTTAGTTCTTCAGTTACTCAAAAGCCGTCTCTCTTTGGTTCAACAATTTCATCTTCCTTCAGTATCATAATAATAAAATATTGTCGCTAAGCAACCATTTAAAGGATGTAGAGAGCAACTGGAAATATTTAAGCAAGTATTACGATTCGTTATTGGACCATAAGCTATTTTTCTCAAAATTCCCTCCTTCTACTCGAGTTTAAACATCAATTGCAAACAATTCGATAGACTGGTAGGAAATTTTTCTTCTAATATATATGGTTTGATATAATAGACAATGTAATGCATTAGCTTCCTTCATTACCGAGAAAACAAGTTTCTTTTATACTCATGATACAAGTTGCCTAGTTTTGACTTAAAAATTCAAAAGATAAATAGTTCGGTGTCTTTGCCACTAGATTTCGTAGATTTTTTTGGAAAGAAGATCCAAGACAAGTAAACTGAAGTTCAAGTCTGAAGCAATGGTCAACAAGCGAAGCATAACTCTAAACAATGTTGTTTCATATCAAGTACAAATCACGTACAGTTTTGCTAAATTTTGACTTGATAAACAACTTTGACCATGGAAAAAAGAGTAAGGAATAAGTGAAATGCTCCTGCGCTTTCCCGGAAGTTTTTTTGCACGAATTTTAAAGCATATCGACGGCTGTGATTAAGTTCATATGGGGTATAAAAGTGATGTAAGAGGAGTACTAACTAGATGGGATTAGCACCCCCAATCTCCACCCCTAATCACAGCCATTAATGTGCTTTAAAATTCGTGCAAAAAAATTCTGGGAAAGCACAGGAGCACTTCTCAAAGAATAATGTCATTGGTTCAGTTTATACTCTAGCACTTTTTAAAATATGCTTACTTAATCTAGAAAACACTATTGAGATTTTTTTAAATCGTATTCTTTGCTGATCCTTACTATAAGAACGTATAAATTATACGCCCTCCGTTTTTGATATAAGGTGTCTAAAGTTTTGGCACAGATATTAAGACGGCAATATTTTACCTACGGTGGACTTATTTCCTCCTAAAAAATCGAGAGAGAGGAATTCCTAATAGTCATAATTGAAAACAATAGGTCAAATCCCACGCTTCGAGATCGTGACTCGTTTTCTGATTAGTAAAATTATCCATAAATCGTAATACACCTTACTTTCTTCTTCTTCTCAAAACCTTATATTAAGGAACGGAGAGAGTATATATTATGCATTATAGAAAAGGAAATCCAATAATAAACTATTTTTACACAAAAATATGCGTACGGAACATTCCATACAACAAAGGCTAATTGCCGCAGGGGGTCTTTCTTTCCTTGCTTATGTTGAATCGACTTCCTTGTCTCTTTCTAGAAAGTTGGCAGCTGGCCCAAGGATATTCAAAACAGTTCTAGGTTAGGAATTATACGTATAAATAAGGATATTCAATACACAAAAAGGTTATAGTATAATTTCCAGTTATGTGGTTAAATGATGCCAACAAATAGAAACTTATACACGTAATGCTCAAATATGCTAAAAATAAGATAAGTATAAAACCTTAGTAAAAATGTATTTATTGGACTGACCCTCGCAAGCCGGTCCCATTTACCTATGTACATATGAAGCACGAACTTAGAGAAGATCAGGGAGAAATAATTTTATGTCGCTGGGCGGGATGAGAATGAGTGGCTACATTTAGACCCTGGTCTCGGAGGTACACATGGATACTGTGTTTACCAATGTCGGGCCGAAAAAGTCGACATGCAGACTCGAAATGGATCATCAACCGACACCCACAACCGCAGACGATCTCTCCGTCATTTACGAATACTAATGAACACCAACGAACCCAAGAAACAAATCCAACGGTTCTCATTGAATATTCTAGGTTACAAGAACAAAATTCAATAGTGGAACGAAAAATGTAAGAAGAAGAAAATATGGGTGTCATATATAAAATACAAAAGTTTATTAAACCGATATACCACAATATAGTAGCAAACCAAGTTATGCAACGATGACAAAAAAGGAAATGAAGAAAATATGAAGATATTCTGACTAAGTAGAATAAAATTTTAAACTAAGGGAAAAAAACCACAACTTCTCGAGAATCCAAGCGGGTCCTAAATGGGAAAAAATCCCACTGCTCGTGAAACGCTTCTGGTGGTATTAGGGCAATTTAGTTAATGTGTAGTTTGAAAGCCTAGAGCAAATAGCAATTTAGTAAGAAAAATAACATTTTATATTTAATCAATTAATGAAGCAACAAATATCGTATATTGTATAGTAAGAGGTTCAAAATATAGCTTAAAAGAGAAACTAAAAAAAAAAGATAGAGAGAGAACGTAACTGAATGAACAGAACGGACGTACTGTCCCTCTCTAAATCATCAAGAAAAACTGACAGGCCTTAAACTGAATCTTCTTTCGCATCCAGAAGAGAGTGGTTCATGTGAGTATGCGACTACAACTCAGATGGGCTATTATGCTGAGTGCGTTAGTGCTTAGCCCGAGCGACTCCTCGGTAGGAATCGTTTGAGCGATAGCGAGCCCATCAAGCTTGGCGCTGTCCAGAATCAGAGCAGCCCATGGCGGTCCAGAAAAATGAAACGAAGCCGAGCCACCTCGCACAGTGGCACTGCAGTTCTTCTGTTTTCATATATATTTTTTTCACTGCTCGCATAGCAGTTCTACGACGACGGATGCGGTGCTTCAGTCGTCGTACGGTGTCTTGAATTCCAGAACAGTTTGTTAACTCGGAAACTTCCAGGACGATTCGCAACAAACACCAGCATATAATATTTTTTTGCAGACCGTTGATTCAGTTTTGGTCCGGACAGTATCATAAATTCATGCTGCTTCGTTGGTTGTTGGATGATGCATCCACATTACGGTTTGACAATCGCACGGATCCAGAATTCGCCAGTCTAAATCAATAAGATACCTGACTAACTGACTGACTGACTGACTGACTGACTGTCCGATTGATTCGTTCATCAATCCCAGGATCCCACGTACACATGTACGTACATAGTGGCCTGCATCTGTGTACGAGTCTATCTGCTCTTGACTTTTGCCGCGCCAAACTGATTGATCACCTCGCACATGCATGCGTGTGTACCAAGAATCTAATCAACTGGAACGACCAGTTTAATTTGATTAACTGACGAGTTCACGCTCGCTCGCCGATTAGTGGCGGCTGCCATGCGTCAGCCGAGACCACACGCTGTACTCCTGGGCTACTATTCATCTCTCTCATTTAGCAGCAGGGTTTCTGATCCTTGATCTAGAAACGCAAACAGCCCGATCTGGCAACAGTTTGTTCCCTTCGATTGGTGAACATGATGATGATCAGGGAAAAAGAAAATCATTGCGATCGTCCTAGGTATGCAAAACCTTCGATTGGTAACAGTTTGTAACAGCCTCCGCCATGTGCCTGAATAGAACGCCGGCCTCCTGATCCACAGAGGAAATGCGCCGGAGGCTGTTGCAGAACATGCGCGGCGAGGCGCTGGCCCTCCATTCGCCGGAGGCTCTTCCTCCATCGCTCGACGGCGTCGGCGTCGGAGCCGGCGATCGATCTCACTCAGTCGCCCGCTCGCACAATCAGGAGCTGACCGGTTCTGCATATGCTCGCCACATGGCCCAAGCTAAGCGTCGTACTAGAATTAATCGATCTTTGGGGATCTCTGTTTGGAAGCTGAGAATCTACGAATAGCAACAGTAACAGAAAGGGAGAACTGGGAGAAAGCAAATAGCAACGTTTGGAAATGGCAGGTTAGATTCTTTCTGATGCGGAAACAGCTAGAAAAGCCTGAAGCGTTGCTCTGAACTTAGGCTGCCATCTAAGACCGTTTCATGACATCCTAGCTAGGCCGACCGGTACAGCTATGTGCACTGTTTTCGGTGTTGTTTTTGAAGAATTTGCATATCAGCCATTATCAGCTGTTGTTTTGGTGATGATTGTGTTGTTGCTTCAAGGACTGGCTGCAGCGGGACTTTTTCGTCTTTTCAGTTATTGCATAGGCCGGTGTAATTGATATCTTCGCGATAGTAATTTTTCTACAAAAAATAGAACCGCTTGGACCCACACTCGAGATGACACATGGATAGAAAAACCCGGCTCTAGGACCTGTTCGTGAGCAATTCACTTAACATATACGAGTTGAGTGATCGATTTTGCAAGTTGAGTGCCCAATTCAGTCATCCGAGTGACCAACAATGTGTTACCTATCTACATGGGCTAGTGGTTCCTCGACAAAAAAAAACATATGCACGGGCGTTTCCTAACCGTCGCCCGTTGTGTCGGTTAGTAGCAAAACACGTACCCCTCCACCGAAGTGTGCTCACTTGACCGTGGACTATTGGGCCGACCCTTTTGTTTTTCCATCTCGATTTTTTGGCCTAAGGAAGATTCCAAGAACTTTTTGTGTAATTTTTTACTGGTGTTTTAAAAAAATGTTCATCTGAAAATGGTTCAGTTTTTTAAAAATGTTCATTTTCGAAAAATGGTTTTTTTAAGTTCAATTTTGAAAATGGTTCATTTCCAAAGATGTTTCAGATTTCAGATTTTTGAAAATGGTTTGATTTTCAAAAAATGTTCAAATTTTGAAAACGGTTCATTTGAAAACTGTTCATTTGTAAAATGGTTCATATTTAGAAAATATTGATTTTTAAAATGGTTCAGTTTTTGAAAGTAGTTCAGAATTTAAAATGTTCATTTTTATAAATGTAGACATTTCAAAAGTTTCATTCTAAAATGGTTCATTTCTCAGATTTACGAACCATTTGAAAATTTACAAACATTTTTCTTAACTTTTTAAATTCGGAAGAAGAACAAAAAAAAGGATCGAAGCTAGAAATTAAACTTCCTTGGTCATGCGTTTCCTAGCTAACCGAGGCTCAAGGTACCCGTCTGCACGTTTAACCAAACGCAACACTCTGTTTATGCCGTGACTGCCGTCGCAGAAACCTAGTTGCCGCGTACGACGGAGATAAGCAGCCTCCGCGCACCCCCCGGCGGAACGGGTCGGCCCACTAAGGGCTTGTCCAGCCAGAATTGCGCCCTTTTTTTTTCCTTCTTTTTTTCTGTCTGCTTTTCTTTTTTCCTTTTTCGTTTCTTTTTGGTTGTTTCTTTTTTTTTCTTCTTAGTTTCTTTTTCATTCTTCTTCTGTTGTGGATATATTTAAAATGTTCAAAATTTTAAAATGTTAAAAACTAAAAAAATTGTTCAGCTTTTGAAAATATTTCAAATTTTAGTAACATCTATTTTTTTGAAAAATATTCAGCTTTTTTTAAAATTTAAAATGTTCAAAATTAAAAAATGTTCAAACAAAATTTTTGTTCAAAACTAGTTTCCGTTCAAATACCCTTGTTGTTCAATTTTTAAAAAATGTTTAACAATATTTTTTCGTTTATAGACTTTGTCTATGCACTTTTTATATTTTTGAAAAATGTTCAACTTTCTTAAAATTAAAATGTTCAAAATTTAAGAATGTTCAAACTTCAATTTGTTCAAAACAAAACAAAATCAGTTTTTGAAAAAACTATGTAATTTTTAAAACTAATTTTTTTATTTATTATAAAGTAAAAAGGAGAGGTATGTTACTGGGCCGTTTTCGGGGAGCGGACGTGGGCCGGAAAACGCGACCCGCTAGCGTCGAGGGGGGGGGGGGGGGTGTATGCGGAGGTTGGAAATCGTTAGAAAAAGGCTTCCCTTTGCAAAGGGAACCCAGCGAACCGTGGCGTGATGACAAGTGTCAGTTTTTCCCTTCTCACGGTCCCCGTGGATATTTAAATATGTGACAAGTGGCAGCATGAGAGTATTTTGGTGGTATTTCAGCTTCTCCGCGGGAGGGCTGGTGGTACATTTATTTTGAGATTCGTTTTTTTCAAAATAAAATACCTGGAGAACCGTTTATCCGAATTACGAATTACGAACCGTTTTCACTTTTAAACTACTCGCGTCGAGATTTTTAAAACTAGATCCCATCGCTGTAGTGTAATATTTTATATTTCAAATTCTCATACATAGATCTTGCATCTGTCTGTACATAATCCAGCCTCGCTGGCTCGTACGAGCCTTGTAAGGATCCGATCGCGGGGTGGCTTGGTACGCGCGGAAGGATCTGATCGCGGGGGCTTCGCACGTGGCGCCAGCGCGCGGGGACGGATCTTCATAAAGGCCGCCCTTTTTCTAATGCCACCCAGGGAGGTTTGTCCCGTCCGTGTACACTCGTGCCCGGCCTGTTATATTTGGGCCTGGTATTCGATCCCATCAATGCTTGGCGCGGTCCTGAAACAAAGTAGCCCCCATAGAAGCCAGGTTTTCTAAAACAAAAACAATATAGAAGCCAGGTAAACCAAACTAAGCCGAACGCCTCCTACTGATCTTTTTTGTTAGCTCCTGGTACTGCAGCTCTAGTGCTCTACGCCAACGTTTACGTATGCTTGATCCGTCATCCAGGGTCTTCAGTTCCACAACAGTTTGTTATCTGCACGGCAGCTGCCAGGATTGTTCGCAATAAAGACCATTGAAGACTGTTGATTCAGTTGCGGTTCGAACAGTATCATAGTGCTTAGCTTTGCTAGTTCGTTGGTTGTTGGACGATGCATTGGATGTATCCACATCACGGTTTGAGAATTTGCCAGTCTAAAACAATAAGATATCTGACTGACTGACTGACTGCCCGATTGATTCATTCATCCACAAACTAATCCCAGGATGTCTTATATGTAGTGGCCTGCATGTGTGTGCGACGCCTATCTGCTCTTGACTTTTGCCGCGCCAAATGTCACTCACGCCCAGCTGATTGATCACCTCGCACATGCATGTGTACCGAAAATCTAATCAACTGGAACCACCAGTTTAATCTGATTAATTAGGGAGTACTTCTGGCTACAGGCTACTGTTCATCTCTCATTACGTAGCAAAAGCATGCAGGGTTCTACTCCCTCCGTTCACCTTTAGTTTGCGTTCTAGCTTTTCTTAAAATTTCCCTTTTACTTTGCGTTGTGATGTTGATTCCCTATTATGCCCCCATATTGGTGTGTGCAGCTGGCCATGCATGCTTTGGATTGCAGTGAAGACAAAGCGACGGGGCAATGCGACCAATGCATGTCTGGTCTTCACGGGCAGCTGTACATGCATGAATTTAATGCATCAGGGACAGTTTAGTCCATGCAATCTCTAATTTGGTTCATCACAGTCCTACCTTGGTATCCGTTCTTTCCCTAGAACGCAAACTAAAAGTAAACGGAGGGAGTACAAAACACAAAAAAGATGCCCGATCTAGTAACAGCTTGTCCCCTTCGATTGGTGAACATGATCCGGGAAAAGAAAATCATTGCCATTGTTCTAGATGTTTGGTGTGTTCCATGCAGATGCAATACTGCAGCGACCGACGCGTGGTGGCATGCCCAGGACGTACACATGGATCCATACATATGTTTGTTGTTCATGCATGTTGATGCCGAAATTAAACAAGGCCCGGCCGGACGGAACAGCCCCCGCCATGTGCCTGAATAGAACACCGGGCCTCCTCATCTCCAGAGAAAATGACCTGCGTTCCAGGCTTCCCGCCCCGTGTCGTCGTCACTCCCGGGGCGCCACCACCAAACCACGACTCTGTTGGAGAACGTGCGCGGCGAGGCTGGCCCTCCATGGCCGGAGGCTCTTCCTCCATCGCTCGATGGCGTCGGCGTCGGGGCCGGAGACCGATCTCATTCGCTCACTCGCTCGCTCGCACAATCAAACATCGTTAGCCAAGGACTGTTTCTGCATATGCTCGCCACATGGCCTAAGCTAAGCGTCGTACAAGAAACCATCGATCGTTGGCCGGGCATCTCTGTTCTGAAGCTGGGAAATCTGGGCAGGTTCGATCCTAGCCGATTTAAGATGCTGAAACAGGCAGAAAAGCCTGAAGCTTTGCTCTGAACTTTCTGAAGCATGGGTGAATGCCCGTGCACCGCTGGCGTCCACGAACTCAGACGGAGAGGCTCTTATCCACCTTGCAACGTACACGCAGGCATGCATGCAGGGATCAGGATCAGGCCGCCATCTCCTGAACGCTGAACGACCTGAAACCCGCGCAGAGGTGAACAGTCGAGCGGCAGAGAAGCCATGCATACAGATACAGTTAGTAGTTCTATCTTGTATCTGAATTTGGTCCACATTTGCCAATCTGCATGCGATCCATCGAGTTATTACCATTCAATAGACACGTTTTTACATGTCTGAGATCACGCTCCCGGAATTACATTACTGAAAAAAAGATTCACTATGATTCCTGAAAGTTCTGAACTCGCTGTCAATGTTAGGTTAGTGCTCAATTTTCAGTGTGTTTGCATGCACACGTACTGGCGGTACAGCACATATGCAGGAAGTGTTCATAGGTAAGCACGGGTAGTCAATTAGTCATGCGACATGGAACGTGCTGTCGGCGCTGATGCACGCTTGTCTTAATTTCTCTCGGGTTAGGTGTGTCAAATGGGCCAGTCGAAGCAAGCAACCGTGTTCAGCTAATTGCTCAGGTCTCTCACGAGTCACGACACAAACGAGTCAAATTAAACGAGAAGATTAAGATGCGTGTCAAATTTGGTAGCTGTCTGAACCATGCATGGTGTGGTCTACAATCCACTTTCTTCAGTCTTGTCCTTTTGACTTTATTACTCAAGTACGGATTTCTTTTCCAACAAAATGTATTACTAGTGCACTCATCCCCCCCCCCCCCCCCCCCCCCCCCCCATAGAATGAACTACCGGTGCACTGATTTCTATTTCCACAGAACGTATTACCTCTGCACTGTTTGTTTTTTCACATAACATAATTTTTTACATAAAAGGCTCCGTAGAGCCAGATAACAACCATTATGTTACCAAATCATATTACCAGATCGCGTCCAATTACAATAAAAGCACAAACAGAAAAACGACGTCCAATTACAACATGAGCACGACTACAACATACTAAGATGAGGTTGTTCGATGCCTTATGACTTCGTCTCGATCAACTGAAGGGCATAGGACGTTACCGGCAGATTGCGTCGAAATCCCCATCAAACCGACTTCACAGGTGTAGCCTCCAGCCACACAGTGTCCACATAGCGAGAAAGCAAGAAAGCAACACATATCGAGGATCAAGAGGTAACGCCTCCAAACGACATAGAAGTGACGTCGTTGCTCGACCCATTGAGGGTCTAAATTTTCAGCTAGAAACATCACATCATGATGGGAGAAAGGTAAGACTCATTGAAGATGCCTCCAAGGAGGGGAATGGTGTCCGAAGGCGTAATCGTCACATACCAGGCTTTTGCCCGAGCCGTTGGCTTTATCCAAACATCAACCATTCCAAGAAGTGACCTCAAACATTCATCGGGACTGTCCCAAGCATCCGCCTTCCTATGTGGAGGTTGTTGGCTGTGGCCAATGTCTGACACCTCCTCCCCCCCCCCCCCCCCCCCCCCCCCTCGGAGTTTGTGGTCAGGGGTACCGTCAGACATACCCACCCAAGGATGAACACCAGCCCACCGACAACAATGGCGGATGGTATTCCGCCGAACACGATGCATCGAACGGAGAGCATAGCACCCTGTAAGTGTGCATGGACTCCATGAGCCGAGTCAGCCTCCCACACGGATCACGCCTAACGGGAGCACAAAGAGACAATGTAGACTATCTATGGGAGATTGCGTCAAAATTCAGGTGCGTAACCTAGGCGTATCAAATTGTATATGTCGATGCACCGATTTTTTTGACGGGTCAACCTTCCGTCGTTTGAGATTGCGCCACCATCTCGTCGCGTCCTCACGTCCGCATTCACAGCTGCTCTCCCATGCAACCTTTGAAGATACGGGGCCACCCCGCCACCGCGATGAGGCCAGCGGCAACGACAACGGGGAGTCGGGGAGGGTTCCCCTTGCGTCACACGAGGGACGGGTCGTGTGACGGGAGGGGGAAGGTGCTACTTCACCCCTGGGAGGAGGTTGTGGAACCCATGTAGCATGTATATATGATGGGATGGGATACGTACGTGGAAGTAGGTGAGAATCAAGAGAATGCGCGCGCGCGCCTACACACTAGCTAGCAAGCTCTCTCTCGTCGACGCACCATGTGAGCACCCCTGGCAGCATGTTCGCAGCGCCCATGAGGGAACATGGCATGTAGGAAGCTCGATCTCCTCCATAGTGCCTAATCATGGCCACCATTGTCGCGCTGGAAGATCTCACCACCTCCCCGCTGCTGCAAGCTGCATCACTCGACTCGCCCGCTCTCACGTCGTACGTACGGCCGGCCTCTCACCGCCCAGAAGAAGAAAACACCACGACAAGCCCCATGGACGTACGCGGCAGTACACTGCCACTGCACGAGCCGCGTATGTCCTTGCAACAAGAAATGAAGCCGGACGTACGCTGAAATGCATCTACATCTACATGCATGCAAACTCGCAAAGCGTAGGGTCGGTCGGTCGTTCCTTCACGTAGGTAGGGCCATCCATGGATCCCGACTGGGTGAGAACAAGCCACATCTATCTATACACATGCGCGCCGAGTTTAAAATTCACTTCAGTCTTCACCATGCAAAAGAGCAGCAAAGATACAAAGGGAAGCGGTTAAAAATCACTTCATCTCAAGTTGATTCGACCCAGCCATCCAGCCCTTTATATCTCGGGGCAGCTGAGCTGAGCTCCGAGGCAGAGCACTACAAAGCCAGCCACCATCGAGAGAGCCTCCTCCTCTGCTCACCACGCACGACTCTGCTGCACTGCACTGCACTGCACAGGCGGCGCGCGCACAGCAAAGCAAAGAAACCACCACCTCAGCTCAGCTCAGCTCGCTCCCCAGAAGCCAGCGTCGTGGTTCGCCATGGCGTCCTCCTCGTCAACGATCCCCGCGACAGCCGCTTCGGCGGCCGCGGACGAGAGGGACCGCAAGCGCAAGCGGGGCGGCGAGCCGGGGACGGACGACGACACGCACCCGCGCCAGCACGCGCCGTCCAGGTGGCGCACGCGGCGGGCGCACGAGATCTACTCCACCAAGCTGCTCGACGCGCTGCGCCTCGTCCGCGCGGGAGGAGGAGTCGACGTCGTCGTACCGTCTTCGCGGGCGCGCGAGGTGCGCGACGCGGCCGACCGCGCGCTCGCCGTCGCCGCGCGGGGCCGCTCGCGCTGGAGCCGCGCCGTCCTCTCCCTCGCCTCCCGCAGCCGCGCGCACCGCGTCCGCGCACGGGCGCCTGCGCCGCAGCAGCCACGCCCACGGCAGTTGTCGACGGACAACGCGCCCGGCTCGACCTCCGCCGGCGCGCCGGTGCCGGCGCTGGCGAGGAAGGCGCGGGCGCTGGGGCGGCTGGTGCCCGGGTGCCGGAAGCTCGCGTTCCCGGCGCTCCTGTCCGAGGCGTCCGACTACATCGCGGCGCTGGAGATGCAGGTGCGCGCCATGGCCGCGCTCGCGCAGGCCCTCGCCGCCGTCTCCCCGTCCCCCTCCTCCTCGCCGCCGCCGCTACCGCCGCCGTCGTGATCCATCCATCCATCCAGTACTTCCAACTAGCTCTTCTTCCGCCTGCATGTACATTTCCCCGTGCCGATTTTAGCGTGTGGTGATGAAATTGACGCACGATAGGCTGGCGATTGTTTAACCCGGCCGCGTGCGTGCATCCTAGCAAGAACAGAAAGAAACAGTACGTAGTGAGTGGCTCGTTCATTGTAGATTCATGTCAATTCGTTGTTAGCGTGCTTCGGTTTGTTGTACTGTAGTAGTGTGTGGTAAATGCAAGAGATTTTCATACTACTCGTAGGATTCTTGGTGTTTTGTGGTCTGAATTCTGATCAGCAATTTGACTGCTGCATTTGTGGGATTCCCGTTATTTTTAGCTTGAATGAATGATGAACAAATGGAGGCGAACGGGAACATGGTATTTTGTACGGCGGCTGTGACGACGTACGTAGCCGTAATTGTCCATGTGGAAGGGATTAAATCACACGTGACTCGTCATGTGCGGCGGGGCCCGGCAGCAGCCACACATGGGGGTGGGTCCGGAGCCGCCTGTCAGGTGTCGCGCTACAAAAAACAAAAGAGACATCAGCAATGTTTATAGCGGAGCTGTAGAAATACAGTGATACTCGTAGAAATACAGTGCTAGTGCTAGTAATACCGCTGGGCTACGCGACAAGCTGAGCTCGCTTTCGTCCGCGCGTGGAGCCCACGCGAGCCGTCTGGGTGGGCCCGCCTGGGCAGAGAGAGAGGCAGGCGCACATGCGCCGTGGTGGCCTCGCTGTCGCGCGGGTCCGGGAAGGTGGCGCCATGGCCCAGCTGCCAGAGAGGTGGCGAGCGATGGCTGGTTCTCGCTCGCACGTGCTCCGTACGTTATGGTGGGGATGGACGGTGGGATCGATGTCACCGTTTGATTGGCTTGGCGCGAGCTCACATACGACATAATAAATCAGGTTTAAGCATGATCCGAGCAAGGCTCGACCCGGCCGAGCCACGTGAGCGACCGTTAATAATTTTGACCTGATATACAATTTGACCATGAACAAAACATTGGTCCACTTTATGCTCTAGAAGTTTTATAAATAATACTATGTTACTGGAAACCACAATTTGAGATATTTCTTACATTACATTTCTTTGTGAATATCTAAGATACACATATACATATCGATTACATAGATTGTATACTCCCTATGCTCCTCAATAAATATAAGATGTTTTAGGTATTTTAAATGTGGTCTACATACAGATTGAAATGTTTGGATAGGTGCACTTAAACGTGTCTACATACATGTGAACGTGGAAAAAAGCTAAAACGGTTTAATTTAGAATCGACGGGAGTATTATATAAAAATAGTTTCTAAACATAATTTCGATATAAAATACATTTTATTACACCGTGTATGTACAGTACTTCCATAGAGGTTCAAATCCTAAAGGACTTGGATTTGGGTTTTTATTATTTAAAAATATCTTTAAAAACTATTATGTCCATTTGGATATAAGTTTCGTGTTTCTACTTTGTACTATGCAAAAAAATTAGAAAAAAAGTATTTGTAATACTATAACATGCTAAAAATAAATACTATGTGTTTTCTTTATTTTTTTAAGTACGATTAGTGGTTAAACTCTCCAAGAAGATAGAAAAACTATTTGTAATAATGTAACATGCTAAAAATAAATAGATAAGTATAAATGTTTAGTAAAAAATGTACTGCCTCAGAAGCCTTTTGATGGTTTAGATGGGTCACTACTAATGTCCCGCTGTCTTATAATCTCTTCACAATTATGATTTTCAAAACAATAATATGTACAAAAAAATGTAAATCGTTTGACACTGTCTCGACATAGTTGTTGCCACGGAAGCAATACCGTCACAGTTTTAAAAAACAGACCTAACCTCCAGTCGGAGCGGAAAAAACTAGAACCAGCAGTTATGCCGGTTTCTTTAGCACATCGGAACACTCCCGCAACTAGAACAAAATAAATCGGTCAAACCGGATAGTTTTTTGTTAAAACCGGATGAAAAATCGGAACCGGTCGATTGAACCAGGTGAACTAAACAGGGCGAGAAAAACATTTGGTGCGCAGCAGTATTCGAATTCAGGACGCTTCGCTGGAGGGTAACCAGCTCGGTATGCATGAGTAATTGTACATCTTAGGGAAATGACTCAATTTGACCATGTTTACCTAATACATTAATATAGTAAAGTTATATTTTGTAGCTATTAAACAAGAATCAAATCGAGCGCGCTGACAGTCGAACCACAGTGGACCTTGAACCATAGACATAGCCGGTTTACTCACCGGTCCGATTTTTTAAACTATGATTACAGTACTCTACAATCATAAAATATGATGGATACACGTATATTGCGACCCTTTCAAATTTCAACAGGATCTATGCACCTGTTCGGCCACCTCTTGTCTTCGAGGGTATTTCGCTGAATTTTCCAGCCTTAATTTGATCACGGGCGTTTGATGTTATGCAGTACCACCTTGACCTATGCCTGGCTAATACGGTTTAGTTGAGTCACTAATACGGTCCCACTATCAAACAATCTTTTGGTAATTGTGATTTCAAAACAATTATATGTACAAGAAAATGTAAACCGTTTGACACTGTGTCGGCATAGATGTTGGCACTGAATTATTACCGTTATATTTTTATAAACCGGACCTAACCGCCAGTCGGAGCGGAAAAAAACAAGAACCATCAGCTATGTCGATTTCTTTAGCACATCAGAACGGTTCAGCAACTGGGCCGGGATAAACCGGTCAAACCAGACCGTTTGTCGTTAAACCGGGTGATAAATCAGAAATAAACCGGATAAGGTAAGGGTGGGTTCTCAGCCTCACCTAAAGTTATTGCTGGTTTTATGCCCGCCTTTGCGCCAGGAAGAAAAGCTAGATCGTCCTACTTATCTGATCAATTGGATTCTTTATTTATTATATAATATTTAAGGTCAAAAGACGGCATCAATTTTGAATCAATCAAATCACCAAGAAGAGTTGACTTGGGGGAGTATTAAGCCAAACAGCTTCCCTTTCTGGCTATCCCGGGTCAAAACTACAATGGGCATTAAGCTGACCCAGGGAGAACTGGCTGATTGCTATGGGAGCTCTTTTTGTGGTCTCTAACGTGTTTTTTTCTTCACTCTTCCTTCAATAATGCTTGATCCATCCTTCCCGTCAGAGAAATCATTCATTCTGATTTCCAAGGATTTGGGATTGACTATCTCAATTTAGCTGCCCATAAAGATGAATAGCAAAGGCAATCGATGAAAGAATCGGAACAATCTGGAATCACACCCTTGGCCTTTAGCATAATTAGGGTGAGAAAAACAATTGGTGCGTAGCAGGATTCAAATTCAGGACGCTCCGCTGGAGGGTAACCAACTCGGTGTGCATGAGTAATTGTACATCTTAGGGAAATTACTCAATTTGACCATGTTTTCCTAATATATTAATACATTAAACTTATATTTTGTGGCTATTAAACCAGAAATCAAACGGAGCAAACCGACAGTCGGACAATGGTGAACCGTGAACCATAGACGTAGCCGGTTTACTCACCGGTCCAGTTTTCTAAACTACGATTACAATACTCTACAATAATACAATACGATAGATACATGTATATTGCGACCCTTTCAAGTTCCAACATGATCCATGCAGTTGTTCGGCCACCTCTCGTCTTCGAGGGTATTTCACTGAATTTTCCAGCCTTAATTTGATCACGGGCGTTTGGTGTTATGCAGTACCCCCTTGACCTATGCCTGGCTAAGCGATCGTAACACACGCGCGATTTAATTAGTTGCTGAACATAAGGTGTGACGACGATCGCCACAAGCAACAACAGTCCAAAGCGTTTGTTGCTAGACATAGCTAGCGCATACTCCCTCTGTTCGACAATTAGATAATGAATTTACTCAAATTTAAATTTATATGCATATTAAAATATGTTTATATACATCTAAATTTAAATAAATTAAAATCATCTATTCTAGGATGGAGGGCCTCACGGAGAGTAATCCATGTCGATCATGTGCAATGCTCCGAAGAGCCTCCGACGCCCATATGGTCATATGCGTTGGTACGTGCATGGGGTCCAACGTATGTCGTGTCGTGTCGACGTCGCTTTTCGAGTTAGTTGATCGGGAGGACGTCGGCGTGGCATGGCATGGCATTGTCTCTCTAGCTTTACCTCGTTGCCGCGTTCTCATTCTCACTGGCCACAACGTACTAGTCCTATGTGAGTGGATAACGACGACTCTCCGGGCGGCCGGGAAAATGCGCGGTGCTTTTGTTGCCGGCGTGGCCTCCGATCGCACCAGCAGAAATGAACAGACAGCCCGGTGCTCTGCTCGCTACTCAAAAACACATTGCATGTCTTCGCGGTTAAGGTACGTAAAAACACAGTCAGTACGTGTGCTCATAGGGTAAGACTTGACCCGACGACTCTGTCTTTCGAAGGTTCTCATAGATTAAGATGTGCGTACGTGTGTTCATAAGGGTGAGTGTGCGTATGGACATGAGCGTTTGCGTTGTACTGTGTTTCGTAAAAAAAACGTTAATTTCTTACTCGCTCCGTCAACGTTACAAGATGTTTTTTTACCCGACTTCCACGTTCACGTATATCTTGACACATGACCTAGTATAGTACTATAGTAGTAGATATGTCTTTCCATTTCAATCTGAGTAGTAGATATGCGAGGGCGACGTGACAGCGTGCCACGACATGTGTACTGCTGCCGGGTAAATAGGAGTTGTCGTACGTTCCGGTACTCATGTTTGCCCGGTACACGGCCGATGAATATGCGGGTGCGGAGGACGACGTGATTACGAATGTTGCATCAGATTTCATTTTCATTCGTGAATGCATATGCATGGATGGACCGGCCTCGTGTTTCATGCACGCATATATGTGTGGTGTCCCTCCGTTGATCGCGGCTAGCTGTAAATCTCGTGGCCATTCGTACGTTTTGTGCGGGACGAGCGAGTGTGACGCGAGTAATCATCATGTTTTTGCACGACTATTACGTACGTACGTGCATACATTTAAAAGCTAGAGCACCGATCGACTACGTACACGTACATTTACATAATTATATGCATACTTACTTAATACAGTAAGTACATTACTTGCAACCCGGCCGATCGCTACTTCACTAGCTCCGTAGCTCGTGCCTTCAGCTCGTGAGAGTCGCCGTACGTCGTCTGTCACGTGAGTTAATTGCACTGATGGTCACCGAACTCGTCCGCTATGTGCACTTAAATCACTTAACTGGAGAACTGAAATTTTTGGTCTCTCAACTCGACAAGTGGGTGCAGCACAGGTCCAAGACCCCATTCGTCAGACCGTTTTCCGTTGCGGAGAGGCACGCGTGGAGCACGTGGTCACTTATCATACCCGTTTTTTTGTGAAAAACCCCCTGAACTTTTTTATCAAAGACTAAATTACAAAAACGCATTTCCAATCTAAATCCGATCAACTCTTTCGTCCCATTCCCCATTCCGTCGAACATAACCTGCTTTCAAGCGTTGGAACCAATTTCTGCGCGCCGGTGGCCGGGGCGGTGGCGAAGCGGTAGGCTCTAGGGACCCCGCCGGTCGCACCTTCGACGAATACGGAACAGAAGAAGAGACCCCGCCCTGGAAGCCGGCGTCGTGCGTCGCCGCTGTCATGTTGGAGTTGTACTCTTCCTCCACGATGGTGTCCAGCTTCGCGGGCGGCCGCGACGGCGCCGTGCCGCCGGAGATGGGCTGCCACGACGCGGCCTCGGAGAAGACGCCCTTGCCCTTGCGCGAGCGGGACTAGCTCCGGACGACCTGGAGCAGGAACGACGGCCTGTGGATGCTGCCCGCCATCATCGATCGATCTCTGTCCACACGCGTACAGCTTGAGCTTGAAACCGTGGAAGAGAGTGAGAGCGTCTGACTTAGCTTGCCAGCTTGAGCTAAGTCAGATTGGAAAACCTGATTCAGACGCTCAATCATCAAATCGATCGATCATGGCCTCAGAGTTGACCGGATTTAGATTGGAAAACATTTTTCGAATTCAGTCCTCCATATGATACTGCAGGGGGGTTTTCGCAAAAAATGGGTATGATAAGTGACCACGTGCTCAACGCGTGCCTCTCCGCAACGGAAAACGGTCTGACGAGTGGGGTCTTGGACCTGGTCTGCACCCACTTGTCGAGTTGAGAGACCAAAAATTTCAGTTCTCCAGTTGAGTAACTTAAGTGCACATACTAGATGAGCTCAGTGACCGTCAGTGCAATTAACTCCTGTCACGTCGTACGCGGTGAAAAAGTAAGGTGGATCGATGCGAGCTTGCTAGTGTTCACGGACTGGATTTCAGCCATTCAACGAAACAAAATGCAACAATGTCATTTATACAGATGAATTCATGCATTTCGGCCGGGACCATTTACCTGTTTAACTCTATGGAATACAGTTTATTTCATAAGCTGGCACTCGACGAGTATAATTCAGATGATAACAAGCACATTGCATAAGTGCATAAAAAAAATTACATATGTAAAAAATATTAGAACCACACCTATTTATATTTATCGGTGAATACTCTAAGCAATGTTATTTCAATACCAAGTGGACAACATAAACACACTTTGTTACATTTTGACTAGGTAGATAATTTTAACCACAAAAAAGGAGTAACCAATACATTGGTTCAGTTTTTCTTACTTTATCGTACACTAGGAACCGATACCAAGATATTTGTTAGATCGTATTTTATTGTAGATCTTTACGATAGATCAAATATAGATAATGCACTAGATATAAGAAAAATAGTTCTAGGTGAGATTTTTATTATAAAATAAGTTTATTATCTTTTAACTTCATTCAGTAGAAACAAAAATCGCATAGACTAATATTTAGTGAATCTAGGTAGATATTTTCTACCACAGAAAAGGGGTAAACAATGCGTTGCTTAGTTTTTCTTACTTTATCATACACTAGAAACCACTACCGAGATATTTGTTATGTCGTATTTTCTTGTAGATTTTTATGATGGATAAATACACATGGATAATAGATAATGCACTGGAAGAAAAATAGTTCTAGATGAGGATTTTATTGTAAAATACAGTTTATTAATATTTTAATTGGATTCAATAGATACAAAACCCGCACACATTAATATTTAGTAACTCTCGTTGGTTAGGAAAGTGGATGTGCAACCCATGCACTTAGGTTCAAATCCTCATGGATGTGGATTTGGATTCTTATTGTTTTAAAAATAAGTGTTGTAAGAGGCTTACTCTACTGCAATCCTTAATAAAAACTAATGATCAATAACATTGCCACTTAGTGGTTAAACTATGTCAATAAATAGCAAAAAAAGATCATATTTGTAATATTTTAGCATGCTTAAAACTAAATGCTCGACCACATTATTATTTTTAATATTTAGTAGTATAAAAGTTTAATAAAAAAAGATATAGCTTCATGGCCAAATTTTTATTAGACTAGCCGTGTGTATAGCATGTTGAGGGTTTGGATACTGTAATATTGCACTAGCAAGGCATGGATCATTTTCTAGTTTGTAATATTGCACTGTAATATTCCACATCGACCGACCAGAAGAGAACACACGCGTAAATTAGTGAGATTTTGAACAGAGTGTGTGCCGCCGTTGACGACCAAAAAAAACTATTAGTTCGAAGTTTCTGCTTTCTAGACTGTCGGGGGGCTACCCCCGGGTAGGGTAAAGGCATGGTCTACTCGCTCAGGTTGACACGGTAATTGATATTTGTCTAGCTGCAAAGATCGCGTGACCCTTCGCGGAGTAGAGCGGCTGGTGTGCCGGCTCAAGGCTAGCCCAAGATTGTATGCTTGACCGACTTAAGCTGATGTCGGTGTTAGCCGACATGTTCTAACCGGCATCCCCATGTCAGTATTCTTTACTTATCTATGATCTGCAGGAAGGAGGATCTGGCATGGCCTTGTCCGGGGTAGGCGAGGTATGCCGGAGATCCAGGCTCGGCATACTCTAGCCGGAGCACGGTGAGGAGCCCGGCATAGTCATGCCGGGTTAGGTGGAACCATCCGACATATCCTATGTCGGGCAACAAGTCATGGGCAAGTACAGGGCAAGGACACTGACCCGTCTGACACGGAAGTAAGGTCACCTCCCGTCTGACACGGGCGGGGGAAAAAAGGCACAAGACAAAGGCACAAGACAAGGGTGAAGTGACTACTCCGAGGTACTGGCAACTGACGGACAGGAGACTTGGCAGGGAGAAGACACGTCTTATCTCTGACAGGGGAAGCATCATTACCTAGGTCAGCGGCGGCTACGGCAAGAGGCATCATGACCTATCTCGGCCTATGTCGGATAGCCCGGCTGCTAGGTCGTGGTAGGGATGTCGACATTACCGTTGGACTGAAGCTGTTGTCCGGTGGGGCCCGGAGAGATTAGGGTTCCCGGGCAACTCGGCCGGACCTCTATAAATAGCGCCATAACTCCTCCTGTAAGAGAGACACCAACCAGAGAGCCGAAGCTATAGTCTCATTTACTGCTAGAGCATTTACTCCTCCATCACTTGTAGTTCATCCTAGTTCTTACCAAAACAGCTCCAGGAGCACCTTGTAGATCTTGTGAGACACATATAGAGAGAAGCAAGGCAGGAGTAGGGGTGTTACCTCCTCACGAGGGCCCCGAACCTGGGTATATCGTGCATGTCTGTGGTTCCTTGTGGGTTTGCTTGTGTTCTTGGTTGTTCTTGCTTGTTCTTGAGCCGAGCTGAATCGGCTCGTGTCTGTTTCTTGTTTTCTCTTGCGTGAGCTTCTTAGCTCGCTAGCCCTCCCCGGATCCACCAGCGTCCATCGGCCCCACACATTTAGCCATCCTATGGCATCTGCCGTGATACCACCACGACAGTTGGCGCCCACCGTGGGGCAGGTAGAGGCGCTGGCTGGTGTACTCATCCGGACGGGCCCCGTGCGAGTCCTCTCCGGCCTCGTCGTCAAGTTCGGCGACATGGAGTTCGTCAGCGACAACGCCGGCTGCTTCCACGGCAGGCCGTTTCCGGCCAACGGCTGCGTCATCGAGTTCGGCGCCTTCGCCACCTATGTCGCCACCGAGCTCGTCTGCGAGTACCCGGCGCAGGTGCTCGTGGCCGAGGATCCCCCAGCTGTCTGTGCGGCTCGCGGCCGGCGTACCACTCGCCCCGAGAGCTGCGCGGTCATGGTGGTCGGGGTGACGGCTCCTCCGGCAGAAGACCTGTCTTCGAGCCCGAGGCAAGGTCGACCCGGATGGCCAAGCAGGCACTGGAGAGGCAGGGCCATGGCGGCGCCGAGACATCTTGTGTCCCGGTAAGGACTGAACCTCTTAGAGAGACAGTAGAGAGGTTGACTGTGCCGGGGGCAGCTGAGTTAGAGGCAGAGCGGCTGAGCTTGCTGGAGGAGGCAGAGAAGTTAGCAGAGGTCCGGAGGGACTTCGACCGGGTCATGCGTGAGTATGACGCGGCTCATGGTTTGTCGCCGGTGGGAGGCCGGCCGAACCGTGAGGCAGAGGTACGCAGAAGGGGCAAGGGCCTCAATGCCGAGATAGATAGGGATGGCAGGGCTGCATCCAGTGTGACGCCTAGCGTAATGTCGGCGGCCAGGCCGAATTACAGCTCTCCGGCCAAGACTCTCAGGGCAGCCGAGGCGGCAAGGGCCGAGTTATCCGGTCTAACCGGAGAGGCCCGCCGCAAACAGCAGGACCGAGTCAACGAGCTGGTGGAAGTAGCAACCCGGCAGAACGAGGCTGCCAAGAGGGCCAACGGGGCCGTGGGTGGATCTCAAATTGTCCACTCGACCAGAGCTCCCAGCGGTAGGTCCAGAGGACAGGCTTCCTCTCCGCATGTCGGGGGAAACCAGGACCGGAGCAGGAAACCCGGCGGAAATCAGCAGCTCCAGATGCTGACATACGATCCGGCTTATGCCGGGCAGCAAATCGCGGAACAGGGCAATGTTGGGCAGGCCAAGGGCAGAAGCAGACAGGCTCCGAGTAATCGGAATGTCGGAAATGCCAACTCGGTTGGTCGAGGACACCCACCTCGGTATCCAATGCCGAATCAAGCCCCGAGGCGTCAAGTTGTTGGAGCAATGCCGCAGCGGCAGTTGGGCGGACAAGACATCAGCCGGTATGATGACGGCAACTCGGCATTGGCCAGGGCTGGGTATCATGCATATGAGAGTGCTCTGGAGTCTCGACTGGGAACTCGCCAGTTAGATCCGAATGATGCCCGGTACAAGCTAGATCGAATATATCGGTCCGAGCTGATGGAGGAGCAAGGTCCACCCGGTCCTGCTTGCTTCGGGCCCAGAATCATGTCGGAGCAGCCTGTCCCCCACTTTCAGTTGAACAGGGGAGCCAAGACTTACGACGGCAGCACCAAGCCAGAGGACTGGTTGACCGACTATGTGACAGCAGTGCACATTGCCGGGGGAAACCGCCGATAGGCGGTACGATACATCCCGCAGATGCTTGAGGGACCAGCCCGAATCTGGCTGAACAACTTGAGAGAGGGAAGTGTCAACAGCTGGCTGGACTTCGAGGAAGCCTTTGTCAGCAACTTCTCCAGTACCTACAAGAGACCTAACCGACCTCAGCAGCTTGCGATGTGCAGGCAGAGGGACAATGAGACTGACCGAGAGTACTTGACTCGGTGGAGCACAATTCGCAATTCCTGTGAAGGAGTTGTGGAGGCCCAAGCCATTTCATGGTTTGCGCAGGGATGCCGACATGGCTCCATGCTTTGGCAGAAACTGCAGAGGGAGATGCCGGCCACCTTGGCCGAGACAATGAGAATTGCCGACAGCTATGCTCTCGGTGATCCAATGCAACCTCAGCTGGACTCGGGCGAACCGAGTAGGAGGAACCCGGGGAACAACAGGTCCGGGCCGGGCAGAAACCATGACCGCCATGATTTTGGCCAGAAAAGAAGGGAGCCCGACTTTCGCTATGCCTCGCAGCAGGTGGCGGCGGTAACCGGGGAACAAGGCAATACCGGTAGCAACCAGCGGCAGAAGACTGATGGCCAGGGTTGGGGCCAGAGTCAGGAAGTAAAGAAGATTTGGGCCGAGCAGAGAAAGCCCTTGACGTATGAGGAGATGCTGGACAAGCCCTGCTGCTATCACACTTTCGAGCCCAACCGACCGGCCAACCACACAACTCGGCAGTGCAGCTGGTACCAGCGCATGCGGCGAGAAGGTGCTCCAGGGGGATCTCTAGTAACTGCCCCTGAAAGGCCCGCAGCTTCAAGACCTCCGGCACCAGTGAGTGGGGCCAATGCTGTCCGGGTTAACCCGCCAGTCCAAAGGCGACCACCGGCAAGGCCGGTAAACATGGTGAACGTCCGGGGTAACAACAATGTCGGTCCTAGCAATCAGGGCAGGTACCCACAGGGTGACTATCAGGAAGCTCATCAGAGCTATGTGGTCTTTGTGACCGAGCCCACTGACAAGAAAAGTCAGCGCCAGCGCGCTCTGGAGGTGAACGCCGTCATGCCGGCAGTACCCAAGTTCATGCACTGGTCCGAGATGGAGATCACCTGGGGTCGGAAGGATCACCCCCGAGTTATGCCTAAGCCGGGGGGCTATGCCTTAGTGGTGGACCCGACATTCATCGGGCCAAGTATCAACGTCCGGTTCAGCAGAGTCCTGGTCGACAATGGCAGTGCCATTAACATCATGTATAAGGACACAATGCTGAAGTTGGGAGTGTCCCTGAACACGCTGTTGCCGACCCACACGACCTTCCATGGCATTGTGCCAGGGGTTTCTTGCTCGCCTATGGGCAAAATCTGGATAGATGTGCTGTTCGGAACCCGGGAGAACTGCCGGACCGAGAGTCTTGAGTTCGAGGTGGTGGACCTCGAGAGCCCATATCACGCCCTGATTGGCCGACCTGCTCTGGCTAAGTTCATGATCTCCACTCACATGGGCTACCTGAAAATGAAAATGCCAGGTCGAATGGCATAATCACCATCTCGGGGGACTACAAGCGCTCTATCGAGTGTGCTACTGCCGGCTCTTGCTTGGCCGAATCATTGGTCATAGCCGAGGAGAAAAAGAGAATCCAGCAAGTGGTGACGCTGGCCCAAGCCTCCCAACTCGGCGTGCCCGGGATGGCGAACCCGGAGCAGCATGCTTCCTTCCAGCCGCCAAAGGAGACCAAGAAGGTCGTAGTGGACCCGGCTAACCCAGAGCACCGGGTGATCATCGGCACCAGCCTGGACAGCAAATAGGAAGGCGAGCTCACCGACTTCCTCCGTGAGAATCGGGATGTCTTTGCTTGGTCGAATGACGACCTTCAAGGAGTTCCGAGGGAGTTGGCTGAGCACTCGTTATTCGTGAGGCCGGATGCAAAGCCGGTGAAGCAACCGACAAGACGTCTCTCGGACGAGAGAAGAGCCGCGATCATGGAGCATCTAGCCGTACTGCTTGCGGCTGGATTTGTGATGGAAGTACTGCACCCGGACTGGTTGTCTAACCCGGTCCTGGTAGAGAAGAAAAAGGATGACCCTCTCCTGGCCAAGGTGTGGCGCATGTGCATCGACTTCACCAACCTCAACAAGGCCTGCCCGAAAGATCCTTTCCCGCTCCCCCGGATAGATCAAGTGATCGACTCCACTGCCGGGTGTGAGCTTTTGTCTTTTGTAGATGCGTATTCTGGTTTTCACCAGATACCTTTGAACCCGGCTGATCAATTAAAGACTGCTTTTATTACCCCCTACGGGGCTTATTGCTATCGTGTCATGACCTTCGGGTTGAGAAATGCCGGTGCCACTTATCAAAGATGCATGCAGAAATGCTTGCATGAGCAGATAGGTCGGAATGCAGAGGTGTATGTCGACGACATAGTCATAAAAACTAAAGAAAAATCCACTCTGATCGATGATCTGAAAGAAACATTCGCTAACTTGAGAAAGTTTCGAATGAAACTTAACCCGGATAAATGTACTTTCGGTGTGCCGGCCGGAAAGTTACTCGGTTTCCTGGTGTCTATCCGGGGTATCGAGGTTAACCCGGGCAAGATCCGAGCTATCGAGAGCATGAAACTGCCCACTCGCCTTAAAGATGTACAAAAATTCACTGGGTGCCTGGCATCCCTAAGTCGGTTTGTGAGCCGGTTAGGAGAGAAAGCTTTGCCATTGTATCAACTCATGAAAAAGAGTAAAACCTTTGTATGGACACCGCAGGCCGATGCAGCTTTTAATGACCTGAAAAAGACACTCTCAAATGCACCGGTATTGGCATCCCCGTTACCCAAGGAGCCGATGTTGCTCTATATCGCGGCTACCAACCGGGTTGTAAGCGTGGTAATGGTGGTGGAAAGAGAAGAGGGTGAGAAGGTGGTGCAGAGGCCCGTATATTATCTGAGTGAGGTGCTCTCCCTCTCCAAGCAGAATTACCCGCACTACCAGAAGATGGCCTATGGCGTGTACCTGGCGGTCACCAAGTTGAAGCACTACTTTCAAGAGCATCCGATTACAGTGGTGAGCGAGGCTCCCTTGTCCGAGATTATAGGGTGCAAAGATGCCAGCGGCCGAGTTGCCAAGTGGGCCATCCAGTTGTCTCCGTACGCCCCGACTTACGAAAGGAGAGACGCCATTAAGTCGCAGGCGCTGCCGGACTTTTTGGTGGACTGGGCCGAGATGCAGTATGAGCCTCCCCCGCCCGACTTCAATTTCTGGAAGATGCACTTTGATGGGTCCAAGGCAAAAATTGGGTTGGGTGCCTGAGTGGTCCTCACCTCCCCGAAGCAAGATGTACTGAAATATGTGCTCCAGATTCATTTCTCGGCATCCAATAACGTGGCTGAGTATGAGGCACTCGCGCATGGCCTCAATGTTGCTAAGGAAATTGGCATCCGGCGGGTAGAATGTTATGGTGACTCGGATTTGGTGGTGCAGCAGGTGTCGGGAAATTGGGACGCCTTGGATGCCAACATGGCGTCATATCGGTTCCATGTGCAGAAAATCTCCGGGTTTTTTGAAGGATGTGAGTTCAAGCACATACCCCGGGGAGAGAATGAGGCCGCGGATGTACTGTCCAAGTTGGGGTCATCACGGGACGTGTCGTGGTGGTATCACGGCAGATGCCATAGGATGGCTAAAAGTGTGGGGCCGATGGACGCTGGTGGATCCGGGGAGGGCTAGCGAGCTAAGGAGCTCACACGAAGGACGACACGGAAACACCCAAACCGACTAGAGGGAGAATGAAACCGTAGGAACACACGAAGAACACACTCTAAACCACAAGCAACCACAAACACACACGATGTACCCAGGTTCGGGGCCCTCGTGAGGAGGTAACACCCCTACTCCTGCCTTGCTTCTCTCTATATCTGTCACACAAGATCTACAAAGGTGCTCCTTGAGCTGTTTTGCCTCTCTCCCTAGGATGAGCTCAAGAACAAGGGTGAACTACTAAGGAAGGAGGAGTAAATGCTCTCGCAGTGAATGAGACTATAGTTCTGGCCCTCTCTTCCGTCTCTCTCGTCCCACAGGGGGAGTTATGGCGCTATATATAGAGTTCCTGCCGGGTTGTCCGGGAACCCTAATTCCTCCGGGCCCCCCAGACAACAGCACCCGTCCAACGGTAATGTCGACACCTCTACCACGACCTAGCCGCCGGGCTATCCGACATAGGCCGGGGTAGGCCATGATGCCTCTTGCTGCAGCCGCCGCCGTCCTAGATGAAGACGCTTCCCCTGCCAGAGACAGGACGTGCCTTCTCCATGCCTTGTCTCCTGTCAGTCCGTTGCCAGTACAGAGGTATAGTCACGTCGCCCTTGTCTTGTGCCCTTTGTCCCGCGCCCGTGTCAGACGGGAGGTGACCTTTCCTCCGTGTCAGACAGGTCAGTGTCCTGCTCCTGTACTTGCCCTGCACTTGTACTTGCCCTTGACTTGTTGCCCGACATGCGATATGTCGGACACATCCTCCTATCCCGGCATAAGTATATCGGGCTTCTCTCCGTGCGCCGGCCTGGTTATGCCGGGCCCGGACCTCCGACATACCTCACCCGGCCCGAACATGTATGTCGGATCCTCCTTCCTGCACAACACATATAGATAGAGATCTCGGACATGGTTATGTCGGTTAGAACATGTCGGCTACCTCCGACATAAGACTAAGTCGGCCAAACATACAACTTGGTCTGGCTGGGACCCCTTGCCTTAACCCTACCCGGGGGTAGCCCCCCGACACTAGTCCCCGAAGCTGGTGTAGTCCTACAGCCTTGGATGAAGGGCTGCATCAGCTTTAACCTGACAACTGCCTTGAACCAAAAGCCGGCATAACTATGCCTAGCAACTTGATTGCTCCGACTTGCCCAAGTCGGTCAGTCAAGGCCCTGCGACACCACGATGTCGGCCTGATGAGAAAACTCCGGCATGCCTGTCCCGACTTACTGTAAAAAATCATCTGACATGGCCATCTCGGTTTGTCACCGAGTTCTTAGCCATCCCGGGTTATTGTTCCGGTACCCTCGATATCACTGAATTTTTGTCTCAGATCTTCGCCGAGACGTGCCACACATACGCTGCCCCATTCCGAGAAACGCGCCACGCGGTCTGACACGCTGTCCCGAAAACACCGTGCTGGTCCCACCAGCCGTCATATCTAACAGGCACTCGAGTAGTTTGAGCACCCGAGGCGCCTCCTTGATTCCTGGGCTGGCGACCGCACCCGATCCGCAGTGGACGGTTGCCATTCTGTAACCCACGGTGCGGCCGATCGTGTGGCCACAACCGCTCCACTCGCGCCAACCGCCGCACGCACGATCCCACGATCGGCTCGAAACCAACGGGCGGGAAAACCTAGCAACTGCCTCTTCTCCTTCCCTCTTAAATACGGCGGCGGGGTTCCTCTCCTTCTTCTTCCGCATTCTCTTCTCCTTTGCTCCCCTTCTGCTCCCGAGCGAATCGCCGCCGCGACGCACGCCGCCTACGCACCGCACGCCGGGGAGCTCGACGCCGGCGACCGAAGTTCGCCTCGCTGCCGTCGGGACGAGATCCTCTCGCTCTACGGCACCAATCTCCACGGTAAGGTTCCTCCCGAGGCTTGAACAGATTGAACCGCGGCTCGGCCGAACCTAGTTCATCCCCCTTCTTCGGTAGAACAGGTTAGAACCAGTGTTAATCTCTCCGCAGATCATTGTTTCCGTCATCACAACACCGCTATAGGTTTCTCTTCACCAGATCTCGCCATACCTCTTCAATAGCGATTCACCATTGTACTGCTAGCGGTTCTTCCTTGCTAGAACCATTTAACTTCCTTTTAAATGGTCTCGGTAGATCTTCTTCCATGCTACTCGGGCGTGGATTTCAGTTTATTGCCGGGATTCGCCGACTGTTATCCGACTTACCCCCTACCTCGGGCTATTGCCCGGTATCTGTTTTGCAGATCCGCCGACATGTCTTCAAGCCATACCTCCGAGCAATCCGACATATCCGCCGAAGGAATCCGTGGGGGATGGGAAGGCTCGGACGTCGTGCAAGACGACCTTGACTGGCTACGTCGCACGCGTCGCGTCCCGGCGCCCATCATATGCCGGATTCCTGGCGAGGAAGTGGAACCCGCGCCCCAGGAAGGAGAGCGCGTGGTGTTTGTCGCGCACTTCGAGCGCGGCTTCGCCCTTCCGACAAGCAGGTTCTTCCGAGCCTTCCTTGACAAGTTCGAGCTACAGCCGCACCACTTGCCGGCAAACTCCATTACCTCCCTCTCGGCCTTCGTCGCCTTCTCCGAGGGATACCTCGGCCTGTGGCCTCTGGTCGGCCTCTGGGCGAGGTACTTCGTGCTCCGGAAGCAGAGCATCCCGAACAAGGGTGTGAAGACCAAGGAGATGACGGCGTGCGGGGCCGCCACTATCACCGCCCGCAAGCTTTCCGACTTCCCCAAGGTCTCCGGGTTGGAGTCCTGTCGTAAATGGCAGCGTAGCTTCTTCTACGTGAAGAATCCGGACCCCTCCGACAACGCCAAGGGGTACGACTTCCTCAACCTCCCGGAGTTCCGACTTGACCCGCCTAACTCTCAGGCGAATTGGGGCTGGGATCCGTCGGGCTGCGACGCAGAGTCCCAGGCCATCCATGAACACCTGCTCTCCATCAAGGACGAGCTGACGGCGGACGACCTCCTGAGGACCTTCGTCGCCCGCCGGATAAGCCCCCTGCAGAACCGGGTGCACAAGATCTGCCACATGAGCGGGCCCCGAGACCCAACTCGGATCAGCCCGTTCGAGTTGGACAAGCCGGCAGTCCGCCGACGTGTCCGAGCCATCGCCCAAACCTCCATGGGAGATGACTGGGAATGGGGGCTTGAACCGTACAGCCGCGCCAATCCTCCGCCCCAGGTAAGCTCTAGCCACTCATCTCCGACATATCTTCGAGCACCCGACATAGCGGTTAAACTACATTCTTGCCTTTCTTGTTTCCTTAGACATTTCTTGCTATTCTTCTTTTGCAGCGGTTTGACCGTCAAGCCCGGGAGGACCAAAGGTGGGCGAATGGAAGTTGGCGCGCGGACACTGCCGTGCCGGCAACTCCGCTCACTGAAGACCCGGACGACGAGGACCACTTGTCGATCCCGGTACCCCGCACTTCCGGCCCGGGTAAGCCTCGAACTCGGTCCCGTCCCCAAGACGATTCTGACGACGACGACTGTGTGATGCTAGAGATCACACACGCCACTCCCTTGGCCTGTGCTGACCCTCTGCCTTCACCATCAGCCGGGCCGAGCACCCAAGCAGCCACGCGTAAGCGCGCGGGAGCCGGCACCTCTGCCGCGGATCCCCCGGGGGCCAAGAAGGCCAAAACCACCAAGAAACTCTCCCGCAAGAAGATTCCGACCGCTGCCGGGTAAGCCTCCTTTCTTTCGCCTTCCGACCTCTTTGCTTTATTCCTTCTAACCTTTTACTTCATGTTCAGAGCCCCGCTTGAGCTCGACCAGAACGAGCCGGCGGCCCCGACAAACGTCGGAGTTGGCAGCCCCTCCCGGGCGACACCTGCGGCTGCCGACTTAGCTGGGTCCGACACCTCCCCGTCGACACTTAAGACAGCAGCGGAAGCGAGCCGAGCCAGCCCGGACCGAGATGTCGGGGCTGGCGGTAACCAATCGCGCTCTGCCGCTGCACAAACCGAGACCACGGCGGTGCCGGACGCACCCCCGCAGCAACCAACGCCGCCGGAGCCACAATCCTTCGCTGCAAGTAAGCAGCCATCTGCACAACAACAGTGCCGGGCACCAACTAAGGCCGCCAAGAAGAAAACTGCCCCGACCCCGGATCAGTTGGCGGCCAAGAAAGGTCAGCTTCCTCCGGGTAAACTCAAAGTGGTGCATCCTCCCCGCATTGCCGTTAAGACGGCAGCCCTGCGCATGCTGGAGGCCACTGTCGACCGGGTTGCTAGCGCTGCCGACTTGGAGAGCTCAGGGTTCCTCACACCTAGTGCTGACTCTTCAGGTTCGATGGAGCAGTATAATATGGATTGGAATGCCGCCGACATCAGCGAGGCTACCTCTTCCGACCCGAGTATCGACCACCCGGCTGGGCCCGGGAAAGTCGCTCAGTCTCTGCATGCACTTCAGTCTGCAGTCCTTCACCTGACAACAGCCGCAGAGGTAAGCTCTTCCACATCCACTATCTCCAGTCCCCGAGGTTTTGGTCGAATGGTTAAGACTCGACCGAGTTAAGACCATTCGGCGAAAAACTTCAACAACCAACTTGCTCTAACACCTCGCTTTTTATTGCAGTCATGCAGCAAAGAACGCACCCGGGTGTTCCAAAGGCTGTTGGTCGAGCATGGGTCCCTCCGGAGGCGGTTCAAAGAGCTCCAGGCTGCGCACCAGGACCATGGTACACTTCCTTGTTTCTGAAACATCTTTCCTTTCTCTAGTTTGCCTTTACATTTACCACCGACTTGTCGCCTTTTTCAGCCGACACCGCCGCCCGAGTTGCCGCCGAGCACCAGCTCGAGTTGGAGAAGGAGCGGGCCAATTCAACTCGGCTTCAACAAGAACTGGAGCAGGCCAAGATTGAGAAGGCCGAGTTGGAGAAGACCCTGGCGGACGCCGTACGGACTCAGGGTGAAGTGCTCGAGCAAACTGAGTCTCGCGCCACCTTGGCCGAGAAAAAGCTCAACGCCCTCAAATCCCAGTGTGACCTCTGGCTGGCCGAACTTAAGAAGATTAATGCCCAGATGGACAGTGAGTTCCTCCAAACTCTTACTTCTTCTTGCCTGACTCTCTTGCCGACATTCACATTATACTGGCCCGCCTTCTAACTCATCAACAGCTTTCTTCTCCGCAGAGCACTTCTCCCACACGC
Source organism: Poa annua (assembly GCA_026929855.1). Taxonomy (NCBI): domain Eukaryota; kingdom Viridiplantae; phylum Streptophyta; class Magnoliopsida; order Poales; family Poaceae; genus Poa; species Poa annua. The sequence continues at coordinate 7,627,302 of CM049433.1, read as the reverse complement.
ACGCCGTCGCTGTGAAGGCCATCAACCGGGCGCGTGCGAAGAGGGCTGAAGCCGGCCCCATCTCTGGAGAGTGGGACGTAGAAGACCATCTCGTAGCACTTAATGCGCGCCTCGCGCCGCTTAAGAGTATCGGGACGGAGCTTCTCGACGCCGGCATTCACGTCTACCGGAAGCTCTGGCCTGGCGCCACGCCTCCGGACAATGTGTCCGACCTGGCCCAGGAGCTGATGAAGACGGAAAGGCGCCTCCGAGAATGGCGGTCTTCCGCCGCCCGTGCCGGTGCGGACCAAACCCTCTCCTTCATACTATCCTGGTATGAGGGGATCGACCTTCAGAGGGTGCGGGCGCAGCGCGAGAACTCGGCGTGGACAACCGATTCGGCCAAGATCCAGCTTCGGCGAGACGCGGCGCACTACTTCGCCGGCTACTCACAGCCCCATCTATACATCGAGGGCGAAGTCTACTCGGATGACGAAGATTACGCCGACGACGTTGAGGACGAGGAGAAGGACGATGAAGAAGAAGCCCAAGGCAACCTCCCCGACACCTCCAAAACCTCCGGCAAAGCCCAGTCATCCGGGAAGGCTTCCACTTCGGGGACCGCCGATGTAGCCAGCCAGGACGCCGCCGCCGACATCACCAAGTCGGCCTCGACTGACCAGCCGAGAATCGCCGTTGAGGCCACCGTCGAGCTGGGAGCTGCCGACACCACCGCGACTAACGATATTCCTGCTGCCCAGTCTCCTGTGTAAAACTCTAGAGAACAAATCTATCAAATCCCCGGAATGCCGGGTTCATATGTAACATATACAATTTTAAGTAGAATACTTTGCTGTTTGCCTTATTGAATCGAGCATGTACATAGTTATGTCGGATCATTTTACACCGAGTCCCCGAGTTTACTTTCTCGTTTACTATACTTAGTGATTTTTGCTCTTGTCTACCATACAGGCGTTCGACAGTCGAGTCACAAAATCACGACTATAGCATACGGTACTAGAGAATACCCGAGTTAAGGTTCAAAAGTATTCGACATAACGGAAGAATAATTGAAAGACGGGGTTAACACACAACACGTGCCGAATTGCTTTTACACCGAGTCCCCGAGTTCGTTTTCGTGTTTACCACCTTCCACTATCTTTGCTCTTGACTACCACTTTGGGCATTCGTCAGTCGAGTCACAAGATCATTTCACATAGCATACATTACTTAACTTTGAAACGAGGTTGAAAGTTCATTCGGCACGTGGACAACAGGTACGAAATAAGCACGGCAGTCCCCGAGTTTCACCTCGAGTCGCCGGCATGCAGGTAACGAGGGACTAACCGAGATACAAACATAGATAAAAGGTCTGGCAGTCCCCGAGTTTACCCCGGAGTGCCGACATGCAAAAAACATAAGAAAAGAACCATCATACGGATAAGGCAGTCCCCGAGATTCATTCTGGGGTGCCGGCATTTCATTCATAAGGAACGGAGATACATACACTGTGCCTTTTATGCAAAAAAGGGACGAAGTAAGGCTACATTCCATGGTCGTTTGGTTTCCTCGCCGGCTCTATCCATCACACCTTTCCTAGCTTCCTGCGCATCTACAAGATAATATGAGTCATTGTGCAGGGCTTTGCTCACCACAAAAGGTCCTTCCCACGGAGGGGATAACTTGTGCATGCCGGCCGTTCGCTGTATCAGTCTCAGTACCAACTCTCCTTCTCTAAACACCCGGGGGTGCACCTTCCGGCTATGATAGCGTCGGAGGCTCTGCTGGTATATCGCTGACCGAGATAGGGCCAACTCTCTTGCTTCCTCAAGCAAGTCGACATCATTCTCTCGAGCTTCTCTTGCCTCGGTCTCTGTAAACATTGCCACCCTGGGCGAGTATTACTGTATGTCGGTTGGCAACACTGCCTCAGCACCATACACCATAAAGAATGGGGTGTACCCGGTGGATCTGTTGGGCGTGGTCCGGAGACCCCACAGCACCGCCGGTATTTCCTCTATCCAACACCCCGGAGTCCGCAGAAGAGGTTCTATCAACCGGGCCTTTATGCCGGCCAGCACCAACGCGTTGGCCCTCTCAACCTGTCCATTTGCCTCCGGGTGCGCCACCGAGGCTACATCAAGTCGGATTCTCTTATCTGCACAGAACCGAGCAAACTCCCCTACTGCAAAATTGGTGCCATTGTCCGTGATAATGCTGTGCGGGTAACCGTATCTCAGTATAATATCCTTCAAAAATGAGACGGCTGTAGCTCCATCACATTTCCGAATTGGCTTCACCTCGATCCACTTGGTGAACTTGTCCACCATGACTAGTATATGAGTCATGTTGCCCCGCGCCGGCTTGAATGGACCCACCATATCCAAGCACCATACCGCAAACGGCCATGTGATGGGGATAGTTTTCAGTGCTGCCGCCGGCATATGTATTCTGTGTGCAAATCTCTGGCAACCTCCACATTTTCGGACAATATCTTCTGCCTGTTGCAGAGCCGAAGGCCAATAGAACCCATGTCGGAAGACCTTTGCCACCAGTGCCCTTGAGGAAGCATGGTGACCGCATTCACCTTGATGTATCTCGAGCAGCATTTCTTGCCCCTCCTCCGGGTCAACGCAACGCTGCAGCACTTCAGTGACACTTCTCTTATACAGCTCTTGATTGATTACCGTGTAAGCCTTGGCCCTCCTTATCACCTGCCGAGCTTCCACTTCATTCTCCGGCAGGGTTCCATACACCATATATGCCATGATGGGCTGCGCCCATTCCGGTACCTGCCTCACCGGGAAGACTGGGGCATCTATTTCCATAGGATCGGCCGACATCACCTCTGCCGACATACCTGGTACAGTCCCCGAGTTTATCCAAATGCTCCCGACATCAATCTCCATGGGCACGGCTTCTGTCTCCGAGCTCTTCGGGATAAATATGGACTCCGACTCGGGTGATGGCTTGATAGACGGTTTCTTCAAGTGTTCCAATGCTATGCCGGGTGGGATCACGTCCCGCGAAGACCCCAGCTTGGACAATACATCCGCAGCCTCATTCTCTCCCCGGGGTATATGCTTGAACTCGCACCCTTCAAAAAACCCGGAGATTTTCTGCACATGGAACCGGTATGACGCCATGTTGGCATCCAAGGCGTCCCAATTTCCCGACACCTGCTGGACCACCAAATCCGAGTCACCATAACATTCTACCCGCCGTATGCCAATTTCCCTAGCAACATTGAGGCCGTGCACGAGTGCTTCATACTCGGCCACATTGTTGGATGCCGAGAAATGAATTTGGAGTACGTATTTCAGTACATCCTGCTTCGGGGAGGTGAGTACCACTCCGGCACCCAACCCGATCTTTGCCTTGGACCCGTCAAAATGCATCTTCCAGAAATTGAAGTCGGGCGGGGGAGGCTCATATTGCATCTCGGCCCAATCCACCAAGAAGTCCGGCAGCGCCTGCGACTTAATGGCATCCCTTCTTTCGTAAGTCGGGGCGTAGGGGGACAGCTGGATGGCCCACTTGGCAACTCGGCCGCTGGCATCTTTGCACCCTATAATCTCGGACAAGGGAGCCTCGCTCACCACTGTAACCGGATGCTCTTGAAAGTAGTGCTTCAACTTGGTGACCGCCAGGTATACACCATAGGCCATCTTCTGGTAGTGCGGGTAATTCTGCTTGGAGAGGGAGAGTACCTCACTCAGGTAATGCACGGGCCTCTGTACCACCTTTTCACCTTCTTCTCTTTCCACCACCATTACCACACTTACAACCAGGTTGGTAGCCGCGATATAGAGCAACATCGGCTCCTTGGGTAACGGGGATGCCAACACTGGTGTACTTGAGAGTGTCTTTTTTAAGTCATTAAAAGCTGCATCTGCCTGCGGCGTCCAAATAAAGGTTTTACTCTTTTTCATGAGTTGATATAAAGGCAAGGCTTTCTCTCCTAACCGACTTACGAACCTACTCAGGGATGCCAGACATCCGGTGAATTTTTGTACATCCTTAAGGCGAGTTGGTAATTTCATGCTTTCAATAGCTCGGATCTTGCCCGGGTTAACCTCTATACCCCGGCTAGATACCAAGAAACCGAGTAATTTTCCGGCCGGCACACCGAAGGTGCACTTATCCGGGTTAAGTTTCATCCGGAATTTCCTCAAGTTAGCGAATGTTTCTCTCAGATCCTCGATCAGAGTGGATTTCTCTTTTGTTTTTATGACTATGTCGTCGACATACACCTCTGCATTCCGACCTATTTGGTCATGCAAGCACTTCTGCATGCACCTTTGATAGGTGGCCCCGGCATTTCTCAACCCGAAGGTCATAACACGATAGCAATAAGCCCCGTACGGGGTAATAAAAGCAGTTTTTAATTGATCAGCCGGGTTCAAAGGTATCTGGTGAAAACCAGAATACGCATCTACAAAAGACAAAAGCTCACACCCGGCAGTGGAGTCGATCACTTGATCTATCCGGGGGAGCGGGAAAGGATCTTTCGGGCATGCTTTGTTGAGGTTGGTGAAGTCGATGCACATGCGCCACACCTTGACCAGGAGAGGGTCATCCTTCTTCTTCTCTACCAGGACCGGGTTAGACAACCAGTCCGGGTGCAGTACTTCCATCACAAATCCAGCCGCAAGTAGTACGGCTAGATGTTCCATGATTGCAGCTCTTCTCTCGTCCGAGAGACGTCTCGTCGGTTGCTTCACTGGCTTTGCATCCGGCCTCACGAATAATGAGTGCTCAGCCAACTCCCTCGGAACTCCTTGAAGGTCGTCATTTGACCAAGCAAAGACATCCCGATTCTCACGGAGGAAGTCAGTGAGCTCGCCTTCCTATTTACCGTCCAGGCTGGTGCCGATAATCACCCGGTGCTCTGAGTTAGCCGGGTCCACTACGACCTTCTTGCTCTCCTTCGGTGGCTGGAAGGAAGCATGCTGCTCCGGGTTTGTTATCCCGGGCACACCGAGTTGTGAGGCTTGGGCCAGCGTTACCACTTGTTGGATTCTCTTCTTCTCCTCGGCTATGACCAACGACTCGGCCAAGCACGAGCCGGCAGTAGCACACTCGATTGAGCGCTTGTAGTCCCCCGCGATGGTGATTATGCCATTCGGACCTGGCATTTTCATTTTCAGATAGCCCATGTGAGTGGAGATCATGAACTTGGCCAGAGCAGGTCGGCCAATCAGGGCGTGATATGGACTCTCCAAGTCCACCACCTCGAACTCAAGACTCTCGGTCCGGCAGTTCTCCCGGGTCCCGAACAACACATCTATCCAGATCTTGCCCATAGGCGAACAAGAAACCCCTGGCACAATGCCATGGAAAGTCGTGTGGGTCGGCAACAGCGTGTTCATGGACACTCCCAACTTCAGCATCGTGTCCTTATACATGATGTTAATGGCACTGCCATTGTCAACCAGAACTCTGCTGAACCGGACGTTGATACTCGGCCCGATGAATGTCGGGTCCACCACCAAGGCGTAGCCTCCCGGCTTAGGCATAACCCGGGGGTGATCCTTCCGACGCCAGGTGATTTCCATCTCGGACCAGTGCATGAACTTGGTTACCGCTGGCATGACGGCATTCACCTCCAGAGCGCGCTGGCGCTGGCTTTTCTTGTCAGTGGGCTCGGTTACGAAGACCACGTAACTCTGATGAGCCTCCTGATAGTCACCCTGGGGGTACCTACCCTGGTTGCTGGGATCGACACGGTTGTTACCCCGGACGTTCACCACGTTTACTGGCCTTGCCGGCGGTCTCCTCTGGACTGGCGGGTTAACCCGGACAGCATTGGCCCCACTCACAGGTGCCGGCGGTCTTGGCGCTGCGGGTTTTTCGGGGGCAGTTACCAGAGATCCCCCCGGAGCACCTTCTTGCCGCATGCGCTGATACCAGCTGCATTGCCGAGTTGTGTGGTTGGCCGGTCGGTTGGGCTCGAAGGTATGATAGCAGCAGGGCTTGTCCAGCATCTCCTCATACGTCAAGGGCTTCCTCTGCTCGGCCCAAGTTTTCTTGACTTCTGCCCAACCCTGACCATCAGTCTTCTGCCGCTGGTTGTTACCGGTATTGCCTCGTTCACCGGTTACCGCCGCTACCTGCTGCGAGGCATAGCGAAAGTCGGGCTCCCTCCTTTTTTGGCCAAAATCATGCCGGTCACTGTTTCTGCCCTGCCCGGACCTGTGGTTTCCCGAGTTCCTCCTACTCGATTCTCCCGAGTCCAGCTGTGGTTGCATTGGATCACCGAGGGCATAGCTGTCGGCAATTCTCATCGTCTCGGCCAAGGTGGCCGGCATTTCCCTCTGAAGCTTCTGCCAAAGCATGGATCCATGTCGGCATCCCTGCGCAAACCATGAAATGGCTTGGGCCTCCACAACTCCTTCGCAGGAATTGCGAATGGTGCTCCACCGAGTCAAGTACTCTCGGTCAGTCTCATTGTCCCTCTGCCTGCACATTGCAAGCTGCTGAGGTCGGTTTGGTCTCTTGTAGGTACTGGAGAAGTTGCTGACAAAGGCTTCCTCGAAGTCCAGCCAGCTGTTAACACTTCCCTCCCTCAAATTGTTCAGCCAGATTCGGGCCGGTCCCTCAAGCATCTGCGGGATATACCGTACCGCCCATCGGCGATTTCCTCCGGCAATGTGCACTGCTGTCACATAGTCAGTCAGCCAGTCCTCAGGCTTGGAGCTGCCGTCATAGGTCTTGGCTCCCCTGTTCAACTGAAAGTGGGGGACAGGCTGCTCCGACATGATTCGGGGCCCGAAGCAAGCAGGACCTGGTGGACCTTGCTCTTCCATTTGCTCGGATCTGTACAACCGATCCAGCTTGTACCGAGCATCATTTGGATCCAACTGGCGAGTCCCCAGTCGAGACCCCAGAGCACTCTCATACACATGATACCCGGCCTTGGCCAATGCCGAGTTGCCGTCATCGTACCAGTTCAGGTCTTGCCCGCCCACTTGCCGGGTCTGCAGTGCTCCAACAACTTGCTGCCTCGGGGCCTGGTTAGGCGCCGGATATCGGGGTGGGTACCCCCGACCGACCGAGTTGGCATTTTTGGCGTGCCGATTACTCGGAGCTTGTCGGCTTCTGCTCTGGGCTTGCCCAACGTTGCCCTGGCCTGCGATCTGCTTCCCGGCATATGCCGGGTCATATGTCAGCATCTGGAGCTGCTGATCTCCTCCGGGATTCCTACTCCGACTCTGGTTTCCACCGACATGCGGGGAAGAAGCCTGTCCTCTGGACATGCCACTGGGAGCCCGGGTTGAGTGGACAACCTGAGATCCACCCCCGGCCTTCTTGACAGCCTCATTCTGCCGGGTTGCCACTTCTACCAGCTCATTTACTCGGTCCTGTTGCTTACGGCGAGCCTCTCCGGTTAGACCGGATAACTCGGCCCTTGCTGCCTCGGCAGCCCTGAGGGTCTTGGCCGGAGAGCTGTAATTCGGCCTAGCCACCGACATTACGCTCGGAGTCACATTGGATGTAGCTCTGCCATCCCTATCTATCTCGGCATTGAGGCCCTTGCCTCTTCTGCGCACCTCGGCCTCACGGTTCGGCCGACCTCCTACCGGCGAGAAACCATGAGCCGCGTCATACTCACGCTGAACTCGGTCGAAGTCCCTTCGGACTTCTGCTAACTTCTCTGCCTCCTCCAGCAAGCTCAGCCGTTCTGCCTCTAACTCTACTGCCCCCGGCATAGTCAACCTCTCTACTGCCTCTCTAAGAGGTTCAGTTCTTACCGGGACACGAGATGTCTCGGCGCCACCATGGCCCTGCCTCTCCAGTGCCTGCTTGGCCCTCCGGGTCGACCTGGCCTCGGGCTCCAAGACAGGGTCCTCTGTCGGAGGAGCCGTCACCCCGGCCATCATGACCGCGCAGCTCTCGGGGCGAGTGGTACGCCGGCCGCGAGCCGCACAGACAGCTGGGGGATCCTCGGCCACGAGCACCTTCGCCGGGTACTCGCAGACGAGCTCGGTGGCGACATAGGTGGCGAAGTTGCCGAACTCGATGACGCAGCCGTTGGCCGGAAATGGCCTGCCGCGAAAGCAGCCGGCGTTGTCGCTGACGAACTCCATGTCGCCGAACTTGACGACGAGTCCGGAGAGGACTCGCACTGGGCCCGTCCGGATGAGTACACCAGCCAGCGCCTCTACCGGCCCCACGGTGGGCGCCAACTGTCGTGGTGGTATCACGGCAGATGCCATAGGATGGCTAAAAGTGTGGGGCCGATGGACGCTGGTGGATCCGGGGAGGGCTAGCGAGCTAAGGAGCTCACACGAAGGACGACACGGAAACACCCAAACCGACTAGAGGGAGAATGAAACCGTAGGAACACACGAAGAACACACTCTAAACCACAAGCAACCACAAACACACACGATGTACCCAGGTTCGGGGCCCTCGTGAGGAGGTAACACCCCTACTCCTGCCTTGCTTCTCTCTATATCTGTCACACAAGATCTACAAAGGTGCTCCTTGAGCTGTTTTGCCTCTCTCCCTAGGATGAGCTCAAGAACAAGGGTGAACTACTAAGGAAGGAGGAGTAAATGCTCTCGCAGTGAATGAGACTATAGTTCTGGCCCTCTCTTCCGTCTCTCTCGTCCCACAGGGGGAGTTATGGCGCTATATATAGAGTTCCTGCCGGGTTGTCCGGGAACCCTAATTCCTCCGGGCCCCCCAGACAACAGCACCCGTCCAACGGTAATGTCGACACCTCTACCACGACCTAGCCGCCGGGCTATCCGACATAGGCCGGGGTAGGCCATGATGCCTCTTGCTGCAGCCGCCGCCGTCCTAGATGAAGACGCTTCCCCTGCCAGAGACAGGACGTGCCTTCTCCATGCCTTGTCTCCTGTCAGTCCGTTGCCAGTACAGAGGTATAGTCACGTCGCCCTTGTCTTGTGCCCTTTGTCCCGCGCCCGTGTCAGACGGGAGGTGACCTTTCCTCCGTGTCAGACAGGTCAGTGTCCTGCTCCTGTACTTGCCCTGCACTTGTACTTGCCCTTGACTTGTTGCCCGACATGCGATATGTCGGACACATCCTCCTATCCCGGCATAAGTATATCGGGCTTCTCTCCGTGCGCCGGCCTGGTTATGCCGGGCCCGGACCTCCGACATACCTCACCCGGCCCGAACATGTATGTCGGATCCTCCTTCCTGCACAACACATATAGATAGAGATCTCGGACATGGTTATGTCGGTTAGAACATGTCGGCTACCTCCGACATAAGACTAAGTCGGCCAAACATACAACTTGGTCTGGCTGGGACCCCTTGCCTTAACCCTACCCGGGGGTAGCCCCCCGACAGGACGCGATCCCACCCGGCATAGCTTTGGAGCACTTAAGCAAACCGTCAATCAAGCCATCACCCGAGTCAGAGTCCATCTTCATCCCGAAGAACTCGGTAGCAGAGGCTGTGCCCATGGAGGTTGATGTCGGGAGCATTTGGCTCAGCCCGGGGACTGCGCAAGGTATGTCGGCGGAGGTGATGTCAGCCGAGCCTATGGAGATAGACGCCCCAATCTTCCCCGTGCGGCCGGTGCCGAGTTGGGCGCTACCCATCATGGCATATATCATGGATGGGACCCTGCCGGACGATGAAGTGGAAGCTCGGCAGGTGGTGAGAAGGACCAAGGCTTACACGGTGGTCAACCAAGAGCTGTATAAGAGAAGTGTCACCGAGGTGCTGCAGCGTTGCGTTGACCCGGAGGAAAGGCAAGAAATGCTGCTCGAGATACATCAAGGTGAATGCGGTCATCATGCTTCCTCAAGGGCACTGGTGGCAAAGGTCTTCCGGCACGGGTTTTATTGGCCTTCGGCTCTGCAGCAGGCAGAGGATATTGTACGGAAGTGTGGAGGTTGCCAGAGATTTGCACACAGAATACACATGCCGGCGGCAGCACTAAAAACTATCCCCATCACATGGCCGTTTGCTGTATGGTGCTTGGATATGGTGGGTCCGTTCAAGCCGGCGCGAGGTAACATGACTCATATACTAGTCATGGTGGACAAGTTCACCAAGTGGATCGAGGTGAAGCCGATTCGGAAGTGTGATGGAGCTACAGCCGTCTCATTTCTGAAGGATATCATACTGAGATATGGTTACCCGCACAGCATTATCACGGACAATGGCACCAACTTTGCAGTAGGGGAGTTTGCTCGGTTCTGTGCGGAGAAGAGAATCCGGCTTGATGTGGCCTCGGTGGCACACCCAGAAGCAAATGGGCAGGTTGAGAGAGCCAACGCATTGGTGCTGGCCGGCATAAAGGCTCGGTTGATAGAACCACTCCTGCGGACTCCGGATGCTGGATAGAAGAACTACCGGCAGTACTATGGGGTCTCCGGACCACACCCAACAGATCCACCGGGTACACACCATTCTTTATGGTGTATGGTGCTGAGGCAGTATTGCCAACCGACATACAGTATGACTCGCCCAGAGTGGCGATGTTTACAGAAACCGAGGCAAGAGAAGCCCGAGAGAATGATGTCGACTTGCTTGAAGAAGCAAGAGAATTGGCCCTATCTCGGTCAGCAATATACCAGCAGAACCTCCGACGCTATCATAGCCGGAAGGTACACCCCCGGGTGTTCAGAGAAGGAGATCTGGTGCTGAGGCTGATACAGCGCACTGCCGGCTTGCACAAGTTATCCCCTCCGTGGGAAGGACCTTTTGTTGTGAGCAAAGCCCTGCACAACGACTCATATTATCTTGTAGATGCGCAGGAAGCTAGAAAAGGTGTAATGGATAGAGCCGGCGAGGAAACCAAACGACCATTGAATGTAGCTCTACTTCGTCCCTTTTTTGCGTAAAGGGCACAGTGTATGTATCTCGGTCCCTTTTGAATGAAATGTCGGCACCCCAGAATGAATCTCGGGGACTGCCTTATCCGCATGATTGTTCTTTTCTTATGACTTTTGCATGTCGGCACCCCGGGGTGAACTCGGGGACTGCCAGATCTTTATTTATGTTTGTATCTCAGTTATTTCTTCGTTGCCTGCGTACCGGCTTCTCGAGGTGAAACTCGGGGACTGCCTTGCATGTTTCGTATTTACTGTCCATGTGCCGAATGAGCTTTCAACCTTGCTTCAAAGTTGAGTAATGTATGCTATGTGAAAGGATCTTGTGACTCGACTGACGGATGCCCAAAGTGGTAGTCAAGAGCAAAGATAATGGAAGGTGGTAAACACGAAAACGAACTCGGGGACTCGGTGTAAAAGCAATTCGGCACGTGTTGTGTGTTAACCCCGTATCGCAGTTATTCTTCCGTTATGTCGAATACCTTTGAACCTTAACTCGGGCATTTTCTAGTACCGTATGCTATAGTCGTGATTTTGTGACTCGACTGTCGAACGCCTGTATGGTAGACAAGAGCAAAAGTCACTAAGTATAGTAAACGAGAAAGTAAACTCGGGGACTCGGTGTAAAGTGATCCGACATGACTAGATACTTGTCCGATTCAATAAGGCAGATAGCAGAGTATTTTACTTAAAATTGTATATATTACATATGCACCCGGCATTCCGGGGATCTAATGAATTTGCCTAAGCAGTCTCTGCAGCAGGAGTGGAAGTCGATGCAGAGGCAGCAGCAGGAGTTTGCGCGGGGACAGTCGCAGTGTCGGTGGTGGCCGACTTGGTGACGGCGGTTGCTTCCGGACCAGTGTCGGCGGCAGTTGACGTGGCCACGGTGGCGGTGGGCTCTTCGATGTTGGTGGCCACGGTCCCAGACTTAGGGGTATGCTCGGTGGATTCGGGGACTCCCGCCTCGGCGTCCGTGCCGGCGTGCTCGTCCGGATTGGCCTCCTCCTCCTCCGGCTCATCTTCAGCTTCGCTGACATCGGTGTCAGACTCATCGTCGTCCGGATAAACAGTGCCGGCAACAAACTCATGCGGGCGCGAGTATTTGGCCATATAGTCGGCAGCCTCTTGGCGGCGCTGGATCTTGGCCGGATCTGTGGTCCAGACGGAGTTTTCGCGCTGCGTCTTGACTTGATCCAGGTCAATCTCTTCATACCAAGATAGTACGAAGGACAAGGCCTGATCCGCCCCGGCGCGGGCAGCAGAGGACCTCCACTCCCGGAGTCTTAGCTCGGCTTTCCTCAGCTCTTCGGCCAGCTCGGGAACGTTCTTGGGAGGCTCGATGCCGGGCCACAGTTGCCGGAAGACCGAAATGCCGGCGTCGAGCAGGCCTAGGCCGATGCTTTTCAGAGGGACAAGACGCGCATTGAGGGCAATCAGATGGTCCTCAACGTCCCACTCAGTCGAGATGGGACCGAGGTGCGCTCTCTTACCCCGGGCCTTGCTAACAGCCTGAACAGCGGGATGTTGCGAGTGCGAGAAGGATTCTGAAGCAAAAAGAGCTATTGTCGAGTTAGAAGGCAAGCCGGCAGTGACGGAGTAATATTGAAAACCCAATAAGCAAGAAGGGAGGAGACTCACTGTCCATTTGGCCGTTGATCCGTTGCAACTCGGCCAGCCAAGTGTCGCATTTGGCCGTAAGGACGGACAGTTTGTTCTCGGCCAGGCTGGCGCGAGATTGGAGATCCATCACGACCGTCTCCTGCGCCTCCATTACTTCATTCATGGCCTTTGTCATCTCGGCCTGTTCGTGCTGGGACTTCGCGAGTTCTTGGCGAAGCCGGGCTACCTCGGCCTGCTCTTTCTCAAGCGCAGTCCGGTGCGCAGCCGCAACCTGGGCTTCCTTTTCAGCTGACGAGGTCGGCGTGTCGGGGAAGTCAGGAGAAGAAGTAGAAAAGGGGAGAGTATGTCGGTAGAGGAGAAAGAGTACCTTGGGCCGCCTCAAGAGTCTTGTACTTCTTCCGGAGGCCGCTGTGCTTGACGAGCAGCTTTTGAAACAGCCTGCTCCGCTTGTCGTCGTGGTGAACAGACAGATGCCTACGGGTAGGCTAATTTGTGGGGCCGATTGGACGCTAGAGGATTCGGGGAGGGATTGCGCGATGGAGTCGCACACGGAGAACACTGCAAACACGAAGATCTACCCTGCTTCGAGGCCCTCGTGAGGAGGTAAAACCCCTACTGCAGCATCTAGCCTATTTTCTGTATATTTCTCACTGGTACCGGTGTGATACAAATGATGCTCCATGAGCTGAGCAAGGTTTGCCTCTAAGAGGTCTTGGAGAGCAAAGGCAAAGGGGGAAAATGAGGCTGCGGGGATGGCTTGGCTCTCCCGTCGGTGTCTCCCCCTGGTGCTCCTTATATAGAGGGAGCCCAGGGGACAAGGGGGGCCCACATGACACTATACATGCACTGTTCATGATTTGACTACTGGGGCCTAATCGACACTATTCCCTGCGTCATGCAGTGTACTCTAGTCACATCCGAGGGTGGGCATGGCATGTCTTGTCCGTCCTTCGTCTTGTCCTGCAGTGCTTGGCTCGGCATCTTCTCCGCTTAACCCGGCATGGATATGCCGGACAACTCGGCGACTCCTCTCCTGGGCAACCCGGCATGGATATGCCGGATTCCACCTTTCAACCCGGTGTGGGTATGCCGGATAATCTTCTTCTCCCGCGACCCGGCATGATTATGCCGGATTACCCTTCATAAACCGTTCTTCCTTTACACTACCCGGGGGTAGCCCCCCGACACTAGTCCCCGAGGCTGCGGGGGACTCGCAGAGTCGCGCGCAGACTTAGAAGAAATAACAACACCACCATCTTTACCTACTCCACCGTGTACCTGCAAAAATACAATCATATGCCGGTTCCTTAGCCACTCTGGGCGTTTTACCGACATAGATGTCTTCGGCCACTGCCGGCTTGACATAAACATACCTCACATGCCGGCTTTTAGCCACTCTGGGCGTATACCGACACGGACGTCTCATGTGCCGGCCTTTAGCCACTCTGGGCGTATACCGACACAGAGTCTCATGTGCCGGCTTTTAGCCACTCTGGGCGTATACCGACACAGATGCCTCCAACCTCTGTTGATTTGACACAAGTGCATCTCGGGTGTCTCGGTATCTCGGCCACTCTGGGCATATCTTACATGTCTCGGTATCTCGGCCACTCTGGGCATATCACACATGTCTCGGTATCTCGGCCACTCTGGGCATATCTTACATGTCTCGGTATCTCGGCCACTCTGGGCATATCACACATGTCTCGGTATCTCGGCCACTCTGGGCATATCACACATGTCTCGGTATCTCGGCCACTCTGGGCATATCACACATGTCTCGGTATTTCGGGTGTGGCCTCTGACGAACTTTGACAAACCGGAACAAACGTCGATTTGGAAATATTGCTCGATGCCGTGATACATTGGCGAACCGAAATAAACGGGGATCTGGAGATATGGCATGATGCCGTGATATACTGGCGAATCGACACAAATAACAACCGAGATATGATATGCCATTTGAAACTCGGCAAGCCGATACCAGAGACCATATGCAACATATCTCGAGACAATAGTAAATATAAGATGGATCCGAGACTCCCAACATAACCAAAACTTCCGACATGGGTATTCCTCCGATAAAACCAATATCACCTTTCAATGTTAGCTCATGCGGACATATATAAAGAATACTTAGACAGGAACTGTAAATCTACTAATCAAGGTAAACTAGTTCTTGTATAAGTCGGTAAAATAAATCTAGCAGCAAGACTTAGCACAAAGAAGCAGACTCGGTCTCAACCGAGTCCCCGAGTAACTATTCTTATCTAGGAGAAACAGTAAAACAGACTGGCTATCCAGTCCCCGGGTCAAGACATCTTGCTCCCGGGGAAAACAGCTAAGCAAGGTAGAGGGGCAGTCCCCGAGTACAGTTTGAGACTATCTAAAAGTGTGATGCAGACATATAATTAATACTCACGAGGCAGTGTTGTTGGAGCAGTAGAGGAAGATGCTTATGCCGGCCTGGACACCGGCATATCGATGTAAGCCACCCATGTCTTGGTTTGAGCCACCTGTATGTCGGATTTGACCAACATATGTCGGATTCCTGCTTTATCTCAGATCTCCCAAGCTTAACTCGGATTCTCCAACCTTATCTCGGATTTCCAAGCCTCAACTCCGATTCGAACTGTAGTCAACTCGTAAACGAGTTAACACACGGGGACGATGCTGAAGTTGAGTCCCCGAGTCACTTTTCTCATCCGGAATTTTAGCTCCTATGATCCAGCTGCTTGCCTGCTTGCTTTAGCTTTCGCCGATGCCGAGTGACGGAGGGCAGCCACCGAAGAAGCTCGATGCAGCCGCGGCCGGGACGACCTGCGGGAGGACGAACGACGCGAAGGAGATGCCGGGCGTGGATGCGGATGCGCGGAGAAGGCCGATCCACGTCCAGCCGGCGCGGATCTGGACGGGGGAGACGCGGTTCGAGCGCGGCCAGCGAGGCGGAGCGCTGCAAGCCGAGTAGGCGCGCGGAGAGCAATGTCGATGTCGAGTCCCCGCGCCGATGAAGAAGGTCCCGTCCGAATTGTTCCAGCAAGCGCCACTATCGCCCCACGGTGGGCGCCAACTATCGTCGTGGTGAACAGACAGATGCCTACGGGTAGGCTAATTTGTGGGGCCGATTGGACGCTAGAGGATTCGGGGAGGGATTGCGCGATGGAGTCGCACACGGAGAACACTGCAAACACGAAGATCTACCCTGCTTCGGGGCCCTCGTGAGGAGGTAAAACCCCTACTGCAGCATCTAGCCTATTTTCTGTATATTTCTCACTGGTACCGGTGTGATACAAATGATGCTCCATGAGCTGAGCAAGGTTTGCCTCTAAGAGGTCTTGGAGAGCAAAGGCAAAGGGGGAAAATGAGGCTGCGGGGATGGCTTGGCTCTCCCGTCGGTGTCTCCCCCTGGTGCTCCTTATATAGAGGGAGCCCAGGGGACAAGGGGGGCCCACATGACACTATACATGCACTGTTCATGATTTGACTACTGGGGTCTAATCGACACTATTCCCTGCGTCATGCAGTGTACTCTAGTCACATCCGAGGGTGGGCATGGCATGTCTTGTCCGTCCTTAGTCTTGTCCTGCAGTGCTTGGCTCGGCATCTTCTCCGCTTAACCCGGCATGGATATGCCGGACAACTCGGCGACTCCTCTCCTGGGCAACCCGGCATGGATATGCCGGATTCCACCTTTCAACCCGGCGTGGGTATGCCGGATAATCTTCTTCTCCCGCGACCCGGCATGATTATGCCGGATTACCCTTCATAAACCGTTCTTCCTTTACCCTACCCGGGGGTAGCCCCCCGACACCGCTCCTTGTTGCAAGCCTGAAATGGGGCTAGGCGTTAACTCAGTTGTGAGAAGATTCCCGCCGAGTAATCTTCACTCGGTCGATGTTCGATTGCTCCACACGAATCTCGGGGACTAGTGGGGATGTATAATTAAGAGACTTACCTCGGCGTCCCGGGTCATCCGGAGAACTGCGCACTGAAGAGTGTGCAAAGATTGGGCGATTTTCCCGGGGCCAGCAGGATGTCGGACGTTCGGGTCCGAGGAGGATACCTCGCTGGTATCAGCAGCGTTCCAGTCCAAATTGAACTGCTCCAGCGAACCTGAACAGTCATCACCCAGGATGAGCAACTCGGCAGCAGGAGGAGCTTGGCCAGCAGTGGCCTCTAGCGTCTGCAACGCAGCTGTCTTGACTGCTACGCGAGGAGGAGGCACCACTAGGATTTTGCCCGGAGGAACCTCACCTCTCTTTTGACCCGTGGTCCCGTCACGCTTGCCCGAGGCGGCCGACCCGGATTGTGTGGTGATCGCCTTGGAGGTGGTAGCGTCCGAGGTCGGCGGACGCCTCTGTTGCTGAGTCCGGACCGGTTGCGTTTGCTGATGCTGTCCTTGCGGTTGTTGTTGCTGTTGTGGCTGCGGCTGTTGATGTGGCCGTTGCTGCGGTTGTTGCTGCTGCGGAGGGCGCTGTGTCGGCGGCTGACGGATCCCTCCCGAGTGGGGTGGGGGTGACGCGGTCTGGGGTCGCCCCAATGTGGGGGAGGCAACGTCCCCACCGGATCCGACATCCCGGTCGGAGGTCCCTCTGTCTCTCCCGGTCGTGGCGCTGCCACTCAGCGGCGGTGTGGCAGCCCGGCTGCTGCGTGTCGGGGAGCCTTCTGCGCGGGTCGACCCGGCCTCCTCGGTGTCTTTCCGACCTTGGGGCCCGGTCGGATTCAACTTCAGTGGGGTGCTGTTTCAAGGCAATGGTATGTTAACTCGGAAGGTGCTATCAGAAAGGTTCAAGTGGCACAGAGCAGATAATCTCAGGGGATCGGCTTACCCGGAGGAAGTCGGAGGACCCTTCTTCTTCTTGGGCGGCTTGGTTGCCGGCTTCTTGACGATCTTGGCCCTCTTGGCCCCAGCCTCAGAGCCGCCAGTCTCCGACGTACCAGTGCCAGCTCGCTTGCGAGTCTCGGCTCGCTTGGTAGAGGTCGCAGTTGTCGGAGGCGCTGGGGGCGCGAAGTTGAGAGGAGTAGCGTCAATAACGTCTATGATTCGACACTCATCCTCGTCGTCATCAGACCACTCGTTGATTGGAACGGGAGCGCGAGGCTTACCCGGAGCAGAGGTGCGAGCCAGAGGAATGGATAGGTGGTCCTCGTCATCCGGATCCTCGTTCGGTAGAACCTCCGGGATGGGAAGGTCCGGGTGCCACTCCCCCGCGGCATGGCTCTGATCTTCGAGGAGCTGCCGGGCAAACCTCTGCGAGAGAACAGAAGAAGCAGCGTATAAGTAGAGATATGGTTGCGACTTGAGTTTGTCGGAGAGGTGAACCAGCTTACTTGTGGCGGAGGACGAGAGCGCGTGTAGGGCCTCAGCCCCCAGGTCCAGTCGGCATCCATCTCGGCCTGGGCAATGGCCTGGACCCGCCGGTACACTTGCTCCTGGGTGAGCGTGAAAATGCTGACTCGGGTCGGGTCATACCTGCCACTCATATGGCAAATCTTGTGAACCCGGGCCTGGAGGGGGCAAACCCGGCGGCTGACGAAGGTGCAGAGCAGGTCTTCGGCCGTGAGCTCATCCTTGATCGACAGGAGATACTCATGAATCTCATTGACCTCCGAGTCCAACATCTTCTGGTCGGAGCTCCAGTGAAGCTGGGCTGTCGGAGGGGCTATATTGAACTCAGGAAGGTTGAGGAACTTGGCCTCCTCCTCCTCGTCGCCTTCAGCCGAGTCGGGGTTCCTCACATAGAAGAAGCTCCGTTGCCATTTGCGGCAGGACTCTAGGCCCGAGATCCGAGGGAACTCGGTCTCCCGCCGAGGAACCACAATGGCGGCCCCACAGGCGGTCATCTCCTTGTCCTTGACTCCTTTATTGGGTATGCTCTGCTTTCGAAGTTGGAAGTACTTGGCCCAAAGCTTGACCACCGGCCAGAGGCCGAGATATCCCTCCGAGAAGGACACGAAGCCGGAGAGTAAGGTGATGGCGTTGGCCGGCAGATGGTGGGGTTGCAGACCGTAGTAGTCGAGGAAGGAGCGGAAGAAGGGGCTCGCCGGGAGGGCAAAGCCACGCTCGAAGTGCGTGACGAAGACTACCCGCTCCCCGGGTCGGACTTGGGGTTCGATCTCTCCCTCGGGAAGTCGGCATATGACCGCCTCCGGGATGCGGTGAGTTCGGCGCAGCCAGTCGATGTCATCCTGACTCGCGTCGGAGCCTTCCCATCCTCCCCGGACTCCCTCGGTACCCATGTCGGCGGTTTCGGAAGACATGTCGGAGCTGGCCTACAGCATAAACAATATGTTAAGTCGGGGGCACCGAGAAGAGACAGGCAGTAAGTCGGGGCGTTCCGACTGAAAACCGAATCCGTTATCGAGATGCCAGAATGAAGATCTACCAGGGCCGAATAAAAGAGAAATAAATGATTTCAATTAGGAAGAACCCTAGCAATGCTACGGGAGCGTGGAGTGGAATCTACCGCTAGATATAGGAAGAGAAGAAAGGGTCAAAAGGGCCTCGACGAGAACCACTACGAGGATCTACGGGGAGATGCACGGCGGCATCGTTCATCCTAAGGAAGAACAGAAGAGGAGGGAACTACCGCGGCCGAACCACGGACGATCTAGCCAGAGATCGAGGAAGAACTCACCGGAGAAGGTGAGTGCTTGGCGGCGGCGATTCGTTTGGGAGCGCGCAGGGAGCAGGGGAGAGGAAGAAGACGATGCGGGAGGGGAAATGAAATCCCCTCACGTCCATATTTATGAGGGAAGGGGAAGCACGGTTACCGAATTTCCCGCCCGCCCGTTTCGAACGGGTAATGGGATCGTGCGTGCGGCGGTTGGCGCGGATGGAGCGGTTGTGGCCGCACGATCGGCGACACCGTGGGCCACAAAATGGGAACCGTCGGCCGCGGATCTGGTGCGGTTATCAGCGCGGGAATCGAGGAGGTGCCTCGAGGTCAAACCGCTCGAGTGCCGGCTGGAAGGGACAGATGGTGGGGCCCGGGTGGCGCGGTTTTGACGGTTGGTCAAGCCGCGTGGCATGATTCGGGGACGGTGCAGCAGATCAATGCCACGTCTCAGAAGGGGATCCGGGAAAGGATTTGTTGAGGTCGGGGGCTCCGCGATATGTCGGTAAGGACATATCGGAAGCTCCTTGTCGGGCCGGCATGATGATGTCGGACCGACTATGTGGCAACCAACTTAAGCGGCTCGGTGTGATTGGTCAGCCCGACATAGCAATGTCGGCGGTTGATCTTTGGTAGTGGTTTTGTTAAATCTGATGCAGCCCTTCATCCAGGTCTGCAGGGCTACACCAGCTTCGGGGACTAGTGTCGGGGGGCTACCCCCGGGTAGGGTAAAGGCATGGTCTACTCGCTCAGGTTGACACGGTAATTGATATTTGTCTAGCTGCAAAGATCGCGTGACCCTTCGCGGAGTAGAGCGGCTGGTGTGCCGGCTCAAGGCTAGCCCAAGATTGTATGCTTGACCGACTTAAGCTGATGTCGGTGTTAGCCGACATGTTCTAACCGGCATCCCCATGTCAGTATTCTTTACTTATCTATGATCTGCAGGAAGGAGGATCTGGCATGGCCTTGTCCGGGGTAGGCGAGGTATGCCGGAGATCCAGGCTCGGCATACTCTAGCCGGAGCACGGTGAGGAGCCCGGCATAGTCATGCCGGGTTAGGTGGAACCATCCGACATATCCTATGTCGGGCAACAAGTCATGGGCAAGTACAGGGCAAGGACACTGACCCGTCTGACACGGAAGTAAGGTCACCTCCCGTCTGACACGGGCGGGGGACAAAAGGCACAACACAAAGGCACAAGACAAGGGTGAAGTGACTACTCCGAGGTACTGGCAACTGACGGACAGGAGACTTGGCAGGGAGAAGACACGTCTTATCTCTGACAGGGGAAGCATCATTACCTAGGTCAGCGGCGGCTACGGCAAGATGCATCATGACCTATCTCGGCCTATGTCGGATAGCCCGGCTGCTAGGTCGTGGTAGGGATGTCGACATTACCGTTGGACTGAAGCTGTTGTCCGGTGGGGCCCGGAGAGATTAGGGTTCCCGGGCAACTCGGCCGGACCTCTATAAATAGCGCCATAACTCCTCCTGTAAGAGAGACACCAACCAGAGAGCCGAAGCTATAGTCTCATTTACTGCTAGAGCATTTACTCCTCCATCACTTGTAGTTCATCCTAGTTCTTACCAAAACAGCTCCAGGAGCACCTTGTAGATCTTGTGAGACACATATAGAGAGAAGCAAGGCAGGAGTAGGGGTGTTACCTCCTCACGAGGGCCCCGAACCTGGGTATATCGTGCATGTCTGTGGTTCCTTGTGGGTTTGCTTGTGTTCTTGGTTGTTCTTGCTTGTTCTTGAGCCGAGCTGAATCGGCTCGTGTCTGTTTCTTGTTTTCTCTTGCGTGAGCTTCTTAGCTCGCTAGCCCTCCCCGGATCCACCAGCGTCCATCGGCCCCACACATTTAGCCATCCTATGGCATCTGCCGTGATACCACCACGACATAGACATAGCTAGTTTCTTGCTCAACTCCGTCCACGAGAGGGGCCCAACGAGAAGGATCCATGTCATGTGCAATGTCTCTGAGCATCTGACACCCATATGCCATATGTGTACGTGCATGGGGTCCAACCCATGTTGGAACTGAGATCGAGTGAATTTACTATGCTGCGACGTTTAGCTCTCTTATATATGCTTAATTTCTATCCAGCGGCATAAAATTAAGCTCAAAATTCAAATAAATTTTTTGTAACAAGTAGTATATGTCTTGTTGTATATTACGAAAAAGTATGGTGTCATCTGGATAAGTGGTTTATCACTAAATTGTTTTTTTAATGTTTAGATTGGTACGAATTTAAAGCGCGTTAATCACTAATCCATATTTAGTCCATGTTAAAATGGTCAAAACATGTTAAAATTTAAAGCGGAGAGAGTAATAAGCATCACTTGCAGAATAATTGCACATATTTGTAGCTACTATAGATTGGCAGAGGGTGTAGTAAGCATCACTCGTAGTGACATTACCTCACAGTGCGGTGCACACGACATAGAAACTCCCTCTGTTCCATATTAGATGATCTTCATTTGTTTAAAAAATGGATGTACTTAGACTTATAACATGTCTAAATACATTCATTTTTATATAAATGGAGTCATCTAATTTAGAATGGATGTAGTACTAGTACCTGGTTTGGTCATGCATGCGTGGTAAATAGGAGTTGCCGTTACCCGTGCTCGCTCGGTAAAGGATGATGGCGAATTGGCGATGCAGCCAGGGGAAGCGACGCGGGGTCAAGTTTTGGTGGAGTAGGATGATGCTGTTTACTACGTCCTCAACACTAGAAAATGCATGCATAAACCGCCCTCGTGTTCCGTGTTTGTCTCCGGCCGGCGGCCGGGACGTTGATCGCGGCTGTAATCTCGTAGCCATTGTGGGGGAGGAGCGAGTGTGACGCTCGATAGATCGATCGTGGGGTTGGGGTGATCACGACGGTAAATCATCATGTTTTTGCACGAGTACTACCTACACATTTATTTAAAACTAGAACACGTATAACTTACACATACATAATCCTCTCGTTATAGGTGTTACACATTTTATAAACTTCTTCCGAGACATAAAAGCGTCGCTCATCTAGTATAAAGTATATAATAGCTTAGTATAAAATGGATGACACTTTTTATACATCGGAGGGGTATTAAAATGAGTGTACATCAGTACATGTGATCGGCCAGACAGTAGTCAGATCGTGAAAGTCACCGCACGAGCGACTACCACGCTGCACGTAGTGAAAAAGTAAGATACTCCTTCCGTCCCAAAATAAGTGTCTCAACTTTTATGTCTACATACATTCACTTTTTATCAAACTATCAAACTTGAGACACTTATTTAAGTTGAGACACTTGTTTTTGGGACGGAGGGAGTAGATCGATCCGATTCCGAGCTAGGGTGTGCACTTACTGGGTTTGGGCCATCGGCCATGGATGATGAGCTAGCTAGCGGCCGATGGATGGCGTGGAGACAAACTGCACATGCATCATGCTTGCATGCATGCAGCGCCCGGTACTTGGACTGGGAAGATGCAGTGCAGCTAGAGCTATGGCACATATGCGACTAGATAGTGTACGTGCAGGTGGAGCAGCAGTACCAGCAACGGTACGCTCCGTGCACGTACGTACTGCATGCATCCGCCGGCCGGTTCCACGTCTAGTCACCCTCGATCGTTCCTTCAGTTAACACTGCTGCACGTACGTACGTGTGTACGTACGCGCGCATTTACGCTGCTGCACGTACACGTACGACGTTACCTGACAGTGCGCTACATATGTACGTAGCTGCACGTGGAACCGGGCAGCGGCGACCACGCCGGCCGCGCCGCGCCAGGCCGATCAGCGTGCGCGCCCCTGTGCCTTTCATGTGCCAAGCGTCGACATCCATGGCGTACCGTCGTAGCTGCCACTTGGGCAGCCCATCCTGCGAGATCATCCTGGGAGATGGCTCGATAACGATGGCCGCTGCGTGCCATGTTACTCATTCCGTTTTAGCTGTCGGTTACTTCTCAGACCTAGCTCTGCCAACGGCTACACAGGGATATCCACGTACGGCGTCATTTTTCTTTTCTTTTACCACTTGATCGATCAGTGCGGTATATCGATCTAGCTGGTTTACTCGATGATGATGAACAGACAAAAATCTGTAGGTAGTAGCAGATTTCTAAGTCGTACGTGGGTGTTTCTTCTTTACAAACACGGAAAGTCGTTTCGCCTCTTGAGTTTTTTTATAGTAAAAATAATAATAAAACCCTACATGTTCTCGATGAGATATCCCACAGACTAGTAGAACATCAATTTGAAAATACTTTATACTCTTTTTTTTTTTTTTGAAACCGAAGGCAAAAGCTTCGGACGAAGGGAGTATGTTTTAGAGTTTTAAAAATGTGTACATATTTAGTTCCTCGTATTTGTAGTACACATCTTTGATAACATGTACTCCCTCTCTATCAAAATATAGTAGTATGTTTTACACATATTTAGACATGTTTTAGTATAAGATTCATACACCATACTAAACCACGTATAGATACAAGCAGTCTAAAAAAAAGGGTAAAACATCATATACTTTTTATACGGAGGGATTACGATTCTTTTTCAGATTATTTATAGAACTTATAAATATGTTTTCTGATTTTTTATTAAAATAAAAAAGCATCGCTGTAGCCCGGGAGCAAAAACCTCTACTCTCTAAATATGCAACTCTGTAGGGTTGTTTCAGAGCGTCGCAGTGATGCTTCAACCGTTACAGACCTATGATAATCTCGAGAGCCTCGGTCATCAGGTGTGACGCAGCCACCATGACGTACGGCATACATACACACACCTACGGTCTCCTCAGCTAAGCCGTCATCATGGATCTGGACCAAAACCCAGGACCATGTACAATTAGATCATCTACAACAAAATACCATCATGCAAACAGTACGTACGTATCAATGTCATCATCACGCCAAATACAGGGACGGTGGCGAATAGCCAGCCAACACCCGCGGTCAACGTCACCACATAAACGATCTCTAGCAACAACTATTTCTCCAACTTATTCGTTACTGTTATCAGGCAATTAGGGATTTACTATTAGTTACAAATGAATGGTTCAGTAGCAAGGGCTGTTCTGCTTACAACAGTTCTCAGCACATGCATTGTTGAATTGTTAATGAGATCACTGTCTATACACTGCCCCTTGGATGATTTTCACCCAGCAGACATGAGAATTCATAGCAGAAACCCACACTTAGTCCCGGATCCTGTGAAGAGATCACCTTCTTTAGTTTTGGCCTGTCCACTTCAATGGTTTCCAGCAACACTCCGACCCAGCCTTCAAAAGAGAAATTCACACACGGATGCCGTCCAAAATGTAAACCTACATTTTACATGCTACTGCTATAGGCTATGCCGACATACTTTCTGTTCTCTGCAAGTAGCTACGCCGATATACTGACCAGAAATAAAGATGCATTTGCGCAATCATCAGAACAGAACCAGGTCAAATTCATGATCTTACCACAGCTGCAAGCTCATTGGACTGTCCAGATCCTCTTTGCTAGCTAGGGGCAACAAGGAGCTGAAAAGATAACCCCGGCGCCAAGTACCTGTCCGATGACTGTCATGTAGGATGCAGTTTATGCAAAAGAACAAGTCCCAGATGATCCACCAAAATTCTAGCCAGCTGCACTCCAACAGTCAGTTGCTGCCGGGTAGCCCACCATATACTGCGGCACATGCCGCGAGTAAAATGAGTCGCCGTCAGACATACTCTTTGGCAGCTCTGATGGCTCAACCATGGACATTGTCAGCTCTGAGTCTCTACATTTCACTGTTCCATAGACATCATTGACGACATTTTCCATGAAATCTTCTTTCAGCGAGTCAATATCAATAAGAGTGTCTGCCTGAGAGATGAGACCCCAGTGATATACAATGTTGGGCTTGACGACTGTATGATCAACTTCCTGTGACGAATCAGGATCACACTCGATGCCATTACTTTCCAGCTGCAGATAACCAAGTACAAACCATTTGAATTTTCAGTGAAGGAATAATTGAGTTGCATGAGTATGAAAGAAACAACAAAACGACTACAGCACACAAACCTTGAGAATAAGGTACCGGAAGCGGGACTTAACCCAGCCAGCCCAATCATGCAGTTCTTCAGAACTTGGAGCACACAGAGCAATGCGAAGAAACTGTTCATATTTTCTTGTATACGGGAAGGGTTCAAAAAGCCATGTCCACTCAAAATCATGCCTCCATAACTCCTGTACCAGATATAAAAGAACTGTCGAGAGTTGATAAAAATAATATCAAGGTATTCAGTGTCATATGTACACTACACTAGTCTAGTAATACTTTCTAAAGGCGGGTCATGAAAAGACATCTATCACTAGTGAAAACTGATCTGCACAACTATTTCAACACGAGTTGCACTATGTGCTGTTTTCTGGCAGTCTTGTTTAGATGCAGACATGGAAAAATACCGATTGGCATACTCACTCAAATGGTATGGTGAACTGAAACTTGAAATGGGTATCAACAAGCTAAATCAATAGCAAACAGCCAAAAGTAAATGTGGTAAAATTACTTGATGTGAACAAGGAACGTGAGTTAGGTCTCATGTTGAATGGCTGATACGCCCTAGTAGTGTGGAACAAATGAACTATTTATACTACAAAAAGGAAACTACAACAAGAAAAGGTCATGAGAGGTACAGTCATGGGCTCATGGTGTAGGAGTGTCAGAATATGTTGGTTTATGTAATCATAAGTAAAGTTCACAAAGCATACTTACGCATCGCTAATATACCATCACCATACTAAAACAAAGAAGACAATAATGTTTTCAATAGATGACTAAACGTCTATACCAAATAGAATTTAGATGAAACCTCATTTCAAAATAATTAAACAAAATTTCAGGATTAAATGAAATAAAAAAAACGTCCATTAAGAATTCTGACCACCACCAGACTTCGAAAAGCAGGAAGAATGCAACTACAAGTTAAACTATCTCAACTTGCTGACCTTGGTCAGAGCATAACCACGTGTAAGCTCTTCTCTGATCTTCCTGAAGGTACTTTCCGTCATATTGGACACACAGAGCTCCGGTGGAGTACAAGGCATCACTATGGGCATTAAACACCCGTCTGAGCGCCTGCATTTAGACGGCTGACCATGAAGATCTACTGGAATTTCCCAAGACCAGTGAGCAAAAATCTCAAAGAACATGGTGAACAGTCCATTGACAGTAGCATTTGGATATTGCTGGCAAACATATGCTGCAAGAATCGCTAAATGAATCCCAGCAAAGAAACCAAGCAGCTGAAACATGTCATAAGACATCAAACGTCAAACCAGAGTATAGCTGAATAAAAATAAGTAGCGCATATTACATGACATACATGGCAATGAAGTCCTCGTCTCCTAGCCCATAACTTTATGCATCGCAACAGAACCTGGAACTTCTGCATCACAATAATTGACAAATGAATTGTTAATAAACTGAATTTGAGGTGAAAAATAACAGCCTGAATTATCTTTGTAAAAACTTAGTGATGAGCTATTCTACAGTCACGCACAAACCTAAGCAAACAAGAGCCTGCTAAACAATAAGTACAGAAGAAGAGTTCAACTGAGAACTGTATATTCAAACATGACTTTGTCTGTCCCTGATGTACAATATGCAGGGAAAAAGAAATGTGATTGAGTGTTGGTAAATTAAATTAGAAAACAGCGTGCCACCTCTGCATTCCGTACTAGCTGCACAATCTGCTCATTAACACGAACTCCAGACAAACTCCTCCAGCTCCGTGAATCAAGTTTCTGAAGAAACTGAGGACTAGATGAATTTATAGCCTGCAAGATTAAGTAAGCTCATCAAAATATGGATTTTCTAATTTTTACATAGTACCAAGTCTGCATGAAATCATGATAAAGATAATTTGGAGGGCTCTACTCTCCATATGTGGATAATTTCGTAAACATCACTAAAGCTGTAGAACCCAGAAGTACTGCAAAAGCATTAAAAGAGAACACTCTATTATGTAAATGGCCATAAAAGAGAACACTCTATCATGTATCCTGGGGACGGAAACTGCAACTTCTTTTCCAAACAGGAAATTCAGGAACCTATTTACACTGTACACAGGAAATTCGGTTCGAATGGCAGCAAGATTTGACACCAGCAGAAGGTATCAGGGACCCAGAGCCATGTTTGCGATTTTACTTGCTGGATTTAAATAAGAGGCACTTTGAATATCGCTATCTACAACAATATCGTCTCGTTTGCATGTAAGAGGTAGCTTTGAAGGTTCATAGTAAGCTGTTCCCTAACAAGTTCACTTCATTAGTTAAGAAGGTGATTGTAATATACTAATATAGTCAGAGAGGCTCCCTAAATACAGACATATTATAGAAGGGTTGGCAGTGCAACAAACTTGCCTCAACTGCATCGATAACGGGGAGCTGGGCATATGTAAGATCAACTGAAATCCCGCTGAATATGAATCGCATCAATGGAACCTTGGCATTTTCTACAGTCTGCAGTCCTGACACTTCCGGCCTGCGCTGAAGAAATTGTCGCAGAACAACAAAAAAGTGGTGCTGCGAGATCGACATCTGTTAGCATCCTGAAGCAGGGTGGAGAAGCATGAAACACAAATGCCGATACTTACTGGCAAGGTTGCAATACAAGGACCAACACAGAGCGCATCGATGTCAGATTCAGGTCCATGAGCCTTGAAAAACAAACAAACTTGGTCAACAGTCGCATCATAAGCGGTAACTAGATGAAAGAGCAGGTGAAAAGGTACTATGTCACGAGACACAGAAATTACGATATCACCTACAATTAACGCTACAGGCTACAGACTACAGAGTAGTCATTATAAACAACAGACCATTTCTGCTCCATTATCGCTAATAGCTACTTAATCCACCTTCATTTAAATATCTAGTATATATTGGCTTAATTTCCGAAAGGTGTGAAACGTTAAACAGATGAATTACTACAAACGATGAAATTGTGTAGAATTGAAAATAGGGGATATCTACACAATTTCTGAATGTTGTGTAGAATTGGAAATTGTGTTGAAAAGGAATTACTGCAATACGGTAGGCTCCGTACATAACAACCCTGAAACAATTATAAGAAATCATCACACCATATGTGATATGTTCCCCAATGTGTTGCTTACCCCTAGCGTGTACGAACCATAGGTCAGGACAGTAGCCGTAACCCGCGTCGGGGGCACCCTCTGCTCATAGCCCACCACCTTGGCCCAATCCATCACTATCTGCGAGACCAAGCGGTGAAGACGCAACCAATCAGAACCCCCACTCCGGCAGAGACGCACGGACGCCACAATGGCGAATTTTTAATTCAAGGATCCCCAGCCCCGATTACCTTTTTGAGCTTGCGGATGACCTGCTCCCTCGTCCTGTCCTCCTCCGGCGTCGGAACAGCACCCTCGTCCTTCAGGAACTGTATATCCCCACAAGCGAAGCGAACACGGATTAGTTAAAAAAAAACTGTGGGAGTTGGCGCAGAAACGCGGGGAATTGGGAGGCGTCGGGAGCTCACCTTGACGAGGGAGTGGCTCCGGCGGGCATCCATTTGGAAGATGTGGGTGGGAGGGAGCCGGACGGCGGGCAAGGAAGAAGGAGGCAGCAGGTATCCCGCGGGGAGAAGAGGCGGCGGAGGCGGGAGCCGCGGGATGAAGACGGGTAGGGTTTGGGGGCCGTGAGCCGCGGGGGCTGGGTAGCCCCAAGCTGGGAGCTCGGACGCCATTGCCGGCGGAGGATGATAGGACGCCGCGGTGGTCGGAGACATGGGGTCGGCGGCGAGAGGGAAATTTTCCTCCGTTTCTCTCCTCGCTCGCTGAGGGTCGTTGGGGAGAAGAGGAAGGCGGCGGCAGTTGTCGCGTGGGGTGGCTGGGCCAGGCCTGTCAGCGGAAAATTCGGACACTTTATTTTTTTTCCTAAGAAAAAATTCGGACAGTTTTTGTGCAGGAAAATGATACTGTTGCATGACAAAGTGTGCTCCCAAGTCCCAACATTGAAAATGAGTGTTTTCCTCTTTCTTGATACCAAATACTCACGTACAGTATATGTTATATAAACAAGCAGCCACTCCACATAAAATATTATCAATCCTACTTCACAAATTGATAGCTTGATCATTAAAGCCATGTACATAAACAGGAAGATTACAAATTTGAACAAGACAACAAATACTTCTATTTATCAAACGGTGCAATTTTGACAAATCATAAACGCAGTGCGCTTCTTTGCCCACCCCAGAAAGATGGACGTAAATCGATCCGTAAGATGCAAATATCACAACAACATTAAGCTTTCAAGTCATGAACAAAGGTGCCTACAAATGCACTCACTGTCATTCATCTCCCAACTAGCAACTACCACTTCAATGTAAACAAAATATGGAAGGCGTCTTTGTGTACTGGTCAGGAACTTCCTGATCAGCTACCAATCCTTAACCCAGCACATGTAGCAACATGTAACTTGTTTTCCTGTTGGCTAGATCAGTTGTGCTTGCAGCTCAGGGTGCTGTGCTCGGTACTGTGCTTGCAGCTCAGGGTGCTGTGCTTGAAGATTAGGGTAACAAACCCTCCAAGGGTCATCCACATCTCTTTGGTCAAGAAGCTCCTTCGTTAAATTGAGAAGCCGTCAGCAGACCTTTAGCGTACTCCAACTCCTTAGCTTCCTGAAAAAGATGGAAGGTTGTAAGATATACAATATGGATACAACACACAAGTATATCTGTTTTGTACAATACTAATACCCTACTGTCTGGTAAATTAACAAAAAAAATGTCCATGTGAGATGTCTTTGTCAACATTGG
Source organism: Poa annua (assembly GCA_026929855.1). Taxonomy (NCBI): domain Eukaryota; kingdom Viridiplantae; phylum Streptophyta; class Magnoliopsida; order Poales; family Poaceae; genus Poa; species Poa annua. Next base: position 7,597,455 of record CM049433.1, on the reverse strand, counting down.
TCTCATATGTCTTTCACATGTATGAAAAAATAGTAGTAACATATTTACATAGTTAGATAGGGCCCAGTGAGTCAGATGCCACGTCATACATATTTTTTTCGAGAATACTGCGTCAAATATACATAATTTCACCACAAGCCTAACAATGCTATATAGAACTAACATGTACAAGTATCACTATGGAGCTTGTATTATAAATTGTCTTGAAATACTGACATTTCCTATTAAAACTGTCGATTAAGTAGGCATAACCTTCAGTTATGGGATTATTCTCTGAGTAAATCTGCATATACTTATGAAATTACAGCCTCAGCTTACTTCCGACTGTTGGGTAGAACGATAATGTACAACATGCTAGTATATCACTTCAGAGCATAACATACAAGTTTAATTAATCTTGTCCAACACACTAGTATATATATCACTTAAAAGCATAAAGTACTGGCTTAATTAACCAAGAATAAATGCATCGTGACAATTACCTCTGCCTTGTTAGCAACAAGTTTACATTCTTCATCCACTGTTCTTCATCCACTTTTCGGATCTCTTCAATAGGAGGATTTACTAGTTTGAACCGAGTGGTATAGTGTAACTCCTTTCTCATAATTGATTTCTTTATGAAAACCTCATCGTACTTGAGCAATCTTACATAGTTTCCAGCCAACTTCCGGAGGTTGAAAAAGCCACTGGCCCCTTTAGGTCCAAAGTAACACCATTAGCCTTGAACTTTTTTACGGCTGATGCGAGACTTTATCAGGGTCGGCCTAGAGGGCGGGGCAGGGGCGACCGTCCTGGCCCCTGATTTGTAAGGGCCCCAACCAACATAATACATTCAAGAAGAAAAGAAAATAAATACCGAGTTAGCTTGGGAAAATCCATATTACCATTTTTATGGCCTTCAGGCGGTACAACATGAAGAGGATGAGCATGTCAATACCCCCGACGGTAATGACTAGGCAAAGGATGATGTAGGAAAAATTACAACACACTCACATGTGGTTGTGTGCCTGGTGTTCTGGTGATAGAATGATTGATATTCGTGGCTACCGCGATGGTTGGGCTTGTGCCCACCAAACGGTACCACCTACAAGGCCACCTCAAGCCTATAGGTCAGATAAAATGGCATCCTTCACGGGGCTAAATATGAGGACAATGACAAAGTATTCTTCTACATTTATCTATTATATGCAAGTTAGGACGAAGTCTTCGCCACAGATTATGTATCTTGTAAGAAGCAACCAACCTAGTCTTCTCATAAAAAACACATGTGGTCTACATTGATAAGTTTAATTAGACTGATACCCAGCCTCCTATTTGTAAAATGAAAGCTATAATAACTAAATACTCAGTTTTAATATTACACGTATATTTCTATTTGAAAAACTTACATGAGAAGTTTTGTACTAGTTACCAGAAATATATTTCGATTAACATAACAGAACAAACCGTACGAATGTGGAATTTTAGAATTTACAGTGCCTTTTTTGATTGTTAGTGATTATTTTCAGTACTTATATTTCAATATCAAATACATAGTATAACACTTTGTGCGATTATTGTTTAACACAACGTTACTTGCAAGATACACGTAAATAAAAAAGGTGGAGAAGATAGTAGTTGCATTTATGCTCTAGAAGTTTTTATAAATTTTCTAATGTAATGATACATTCACTTCTATTGAGATATCCAGTTGAAATACCAGTAAATATGTGTCCCGAAATATTATATATACTTATGTCTTAATTCAACTTTAAAAAGAGTCATAGTTTTTCTTTTTACAATATTTAGCCTAAGTGTATACAGCCAAAACCAATCTAGTTGTGGCAACAAAAATATTTACATTCAACACAATGTAATTATATTTTTAAATATACATAAAGTTTAAGAAGTATTGACATAATATTAGTAACTGTTTATATTTACTTTAAATGTGCAAACTATATATGGGGAGATATACCTACTTATAAGATAAAAATATATTTAAAAACTACATTTTATGAGAGTATAAGAATTTGGTATAAAATATATTGTCTTAAATTGCCCTTCTTTGGACCGGCCCTGGACTTTATCTACATCAACCACCCCCAACTCAAGCTCGACTATTCCTAAATAGAAGCTGAAAACAGACTTTGAAAGATAGCTCCAGTTTCGGAACCTGTGAACAACTGCTTTAGTTGTCAATAACATATGTCAATGCGACATGCAGCCGTAAATATTCTCCATGTATCACCATCTTGGTTTCAATCAATTTCCTTGTGTCTGCAGTAATATACTTTTTTTTTTGCGGGAAAAGATAATGATATTACAGCCTCGATCTTACAGAAAAGTCCAGAAAACAGAGGAAAATACAAGCAAGACCCCTGGACTCCGATGTCAATGACGACGACCTCGATGCCGCCGGTGGCGCGCCGCCGCCGCCGCACCCCTTGATGGCTTGGATCAGGCACAGCCCCTCCGCGGACGGGAAGTCGCCGGTCGCCGGCTCCTGAGAACCTACACCTCGGTCCACCATCTTCATCGCAAGGCTGAACACCACCTCCTTCCTCTTATTCAGCAAGATCCGGCTCGACCGCCACGCCGACGCCGGTGAGGGCTTGACGAACTCGACAGATCCGGAGACCTTAGAGCTCGAGGACGGTGGAGCCTCGACCACGGAGCTCCAAAGAACGCCGCTGCCGGAGAGGGGAAGCTCCACCACAAAACGCTGCGCCGACCGCACCACCTCCTCCTCCGTGCCGCCGGCAGGCCACCTAGAGCGTCCTACACTATGTACAAGCCGTGGATCGACGATCCCCCACCCTCCCGCCGCCGGAGCGGCCGATGGATGGCAGGGAATCGACGAACCAACGGCGAGCGAGGTGGATCTCCTGGCTGGTTTCAGAAAATCGCCCCTCCCTACTGTAGCGGGGGAAGGGAACGACCAAGCTTCGTTTTTCCTCAGCAAGACACTCAACAATTGTTTCCAGAATTCCTTCACGGACATGAATTCCACCACTTCATGATTAAACCGAAGTATCACTGCTTAGTAAAGCAAGAAATGAACCAAGTAAAACAGACACTTCCAGTTAGCATATTAATAATGACAAAACAACAGATATCGACATCGGAATGCACATGACCTTTTGTACAATTATTCCGTTCAACACATTAGTGAAGAACAAAAACAAAAATATTCGTCTAGAGAGAAACACTATTTCTTTTATCTAATCTCGAAGCAGCTCTCTATCGCAGCATCTCAGCACATTAGAATGCAACAATGGGACTACTCCGATATCCCCGGCATCTCCAACAGAGAGGGATCGAAGGATGGAAGGTCTTCAAATGGATCAACATATCCATTCATTGGCATGAGAGTCTTGTCCGCAAGAAGAAGAGACCAAGCAACCGTAAACTTCAACTCAGAGTCACTGATGTTACATGTATGTTGACTTGTGTTGCATTCTTGAGGTATGATGAAGATGCACTTCCATGTGCAGCAATGTCACCAGATAGTGCATAAGCCTGTACGAGAACTTCCAGCCCTCCTTGCAATTCCACCGACACAACCTGCCTTGACAGACTGAGGTAGCCACATTTACCCATTGGTATACTTCTGTATCGGAAATCAAAGAGCAGAATTTGCCTATGTTTAGGCTCAGTGCCATCTTCAATGCTTCCTGCGGAGCATACCACTATGACTCCACACTCAAAAGGCGATGGTTCCCCCACATAGAAACCCAGGAAGGTAACCTGAACTGATTGATTGAATTCTTGATATTCTAACTCTACCTTGCATAGGTGGTTTTCAATATCAGTACTAGAGCCAATGAGATGAGCATCGTCACCATTGTAGTAGAATATGTCGCTGATTAATGGCCTATCATCATATTTCTTTCCGTGATTGACTCTTAACTGAATCTCAATTTCAACGGGTTCCTCAAACACGATTGCACGACATGGTCCAGTCAATTGCAAAAAAAGGATTCTGCAATCCATCATCGTTATCATCATTGTATTAGGGACTAACTAATTAGCAATACTGTCGACGAGGTGGAAACGAGAATGAATACAATTCTTTTTTACAAAGGTTTATAGTAAAGGGTAGACTACTTCTTTCAGATCGGATGTAAGAGGCAGCTTTAGCCTGAAGTGGAAAATTAAGGTCTAAGTTTTTAATACACAAAGCTTCAGTTGAAGCTATGATCGATAATTGTGAGTCATTTCTTTAAAAGTGGTAATGATCTAGATGGAAACTCTCTTTCACTCTTGCTTTTTCAATTTAGCTATTGAGGTGTTCTCAAACATGCTTTTTAGAACTGCTAAACATAATCCTATTTCTTCTTACTAGTTCAGGCCTAGGGGTATCATCAGTATACTGTATGCTGATGATACTCTCATCTTTCTGGAAAAAAGAATTTTGAGATGGCAACAAATTGGAAATGGCTATTGACAAATTTCTGGTATGAAAATCAATTTTGAATTTTCACAAAATGACTTGGTTCCTCTATGAGTAAGTAGCAACCGTTTTCCTGCAGTTGAGAGGTATGAGCACAAAGATTCTCTTCTCTATTTGTCATTCAATTTGCAAAAGATACATAAAAGCAATCTTGTGACCAACGTATCCGGTATAGTTGTGAATTACTTTCGTATTTTAGGAATAGTTAATGTCGCCCATAACTTTATTTTAGGAGTAATGGAAAATACAAGTGCAAGCGCAGAGTAAAATTGAAAGTGTTTTCGCATGGAGGAAACTGGACCGGGGTTCATGGGTTTTTCGCGACAAAGTTTTCAGGAGCAACTTGGAAGTCTCTAGGTCGAACAGAGTGCCTTTGAAGCGAACACAGCTCCAAAGGTTTTGAGAAATTAATGGGTGTTTTTTCTACTTTGTTTACGTTAGTGACTGGGGGGTTTCGAGGCACTGCGAGAGTGAATGTGGTCTCCTGCCCGACTCGCCGACCGCCTCCAAGCACGGGCCACTTGGTACACGTCGGTGCGGGGCCTGCCGTAGCCGACGGAAAAGGACACGCCGGTCACGTTCAGGCCGCGGCGCGGAGGACCGGAACCACCCTGCCGACGTCCATTCTTCACGCCGGCTGGTTCCATTCCCGCCATAGCCATGTGGACGACGACGATGATACGTGTGTAGTACGCTCGCTTGCGATTAACTAGGCGCGCATACCGGCCGTTAACGCACAAAGCCGAGCTAGAACGCCGGTACGTTTAGCTATCGTGCAATTTCACAGTCCCTCAAAAAAAAATTCACAGTGCACATCGAGACAGGAAGATCACCACCATATCCACCGGCCGGCGGTCCCAAAATATTTCAGGAACCCCTAAGACGACACATCACAATCTTTACGTCCAACAAGTATGCCACGTTATATGGGGAACATTGTACCATCGCAAAGAGAGATTGGCAAAGGCTAAGCTAACCTACCAGTACAGTAAAAGGCATGAATGAGTATGTGAAGTTTCTGTTGATCCTTTGGAAGGACCGAAACCAAGACTGGGAAGGAAAATAGACAAGAGTCGAGCTGCTCTGCATCTCAGGCTACAAGGAGAAGCTGCTGTTGCAGGTTGGCCTGGTGCCCATTCCCAGCTATGTGTAACTCGTAATCCTCACCTTCAGCTGATCCATGCTCAAGGACTCGCCTTCTCTTCACCTCCAGGTTTTCTGGGGTTTCTGCGGGCCTCTTCTTCTTTTCTGGTTGCACAGCTGGTACCACACCATCAGAGACAGCAGCCGCAGCAGGTTCTGTACTTGCTCCTACAGCATCGTTTGGAGGCTTTGCTGGTTCAGGTGTGATCGAGTTTTCTAACTTCTTCAAATTCTTTTTGTGCTGCTTACCTGCTTCATGCTCCCTGAGATTATCTAGGTTAATACCGCACACAATCTTGCAGACTTCACAGATTACTGGCTGCTTCTTCACGACATTGGACATCGTGCAAGTTTTCAGTTCACCTTGAGCTGCTCCATGCTGAAGGACTCGCCTTCTCTTCACCTCCAGGTCTTCTGGGGTTTCTGCGGGCCTCTTCTTCTTTTCTGGTTGCACAGCTGGTACCACACCATCAGAGACAGCAGCCGCAGCAGGTTCTGTACTTGCTCCTACAGCATCGTTTGGAGGCTTTGCTGATTCAGGTGTGATCGAGTTTTCTAACTTCTTCAAATTATTCTTGTGCTTCTTACCTGCTTCATGCTCCCTGAGATTATCTAGGTCAAAGCCGCACACAATCTTGCAGACTTCACAGGTTACTGGCTGCTTCTTCACGACATTGGACATCGTGCAAGTTTTCAGTTCACCTTCAGCTGATCCAGCCTCAAGCAGTCGCCTAATATTCACCTCCAGGTCTTCCGGGCTTGCTGCGGAGCTCTTATTCTTCTTTGGTTGCACAGCTGGTACCACACCATCAAAGACAGCAGCCGCAGCAGGTTCTGTACTTGCTCCTACAGCATCGTTTGGAGGCTTTGCTGGTTCAGGTGTGATCGAGTTTTCTAACTTCTTTAAATTATTCTTGTGCTTCTTACCTGCTTCATGCTCCCTGAGATTATCTAGGTCAAAGCCGCACACAATCATGCAGACTTCACAGATTACTGGCTGCTTCTTCACGACATTGGACATCGTGCAAGTTTTCAGTTCACCTTCAGCTGATCCAGCCTCAAGCACTCGCCTAATATTCACCTCCAGGTCTTCCGGGCTTGCTGCAGAGCTCTTATTCTTCTTTGGTTGCACAGCTGGTATCACGCCATCAGCGACAGCAGCCACAGCAGTTTCTGTACTTGCTCCAACAGCATCGTTTGGAGGATTTGCTTGTTCAGATGTGATCAAGCCTTGTAACTTCTTCAATTTATTCTTGTGCTTCCTACCTGTTTCATGGTCCCTGAGCACACTTAGGCTATTGAACTGCATCTTGCAGTCTTCACAGGTTACTAGCTGTTTCGTCACGACATTGGACATCGTGCAAGTTTTCAGTTCACCTTGAGCTGCTCCAGCCTCAAGCACTCGCCTAATATTCACCTCCAGGTCTTCCGGGCTTGCTGCGGAGCTCTTATTCTTCTTTGGTTGCACAGCTGGTATCACGCCATCAGCGACAGCAGCCACAGCAGTTTCTGTACTTGCTCCAACAGCATCGTTTGGAGGCTTTGCTTGTTCAGATGTGATCAAGCCTTGTAACTTCTTCAATTTATTCTTGTGCTTCCTACCTGTTTCATGGTCCCTGAGCACACTTAGGCTATTGAACTGCATCTTGCAGTCTTCACAGGTTACTAGCTGTTTCGTCACGACATTGGACATCGTGCAAGTTTTCAGTTCACCTTGAGCTGCTCCAGCCTCAAGCACTTGCCTATTCTTCTTTGGTTGCACAGCTGGTATCTTACTATCAGCGACAGCGGCAGCAGCAGGTTCTGTACTTGTTCCAACAGCACCGTTTGGAGGCTTTGCTCGTTCAGACGTGATTGACTCTTGTAACTTCTTCAAATTTCTTTTGTGCTTCTTACCTGATTCATGGGTCCTGCGACCACCTGGGTTCGTGCAATAAATCTTGCAGACTTCACAGGTTTCTGGCTGCATAACGTAAAGAAACATTGTTGGTATGAATTTATAGAAAGGGACGAGGAATATAGTATAAGAACTAATCAGGAGAGACAATTAAGGTGAACTGAACAACATAACTGAACATAAGATGTGCCATAGAATTAAGGTGAACAGAACATTCTTTTATGAAATTAGCTAGTGCACATGCGAAATCCATGTTACTGTGTATAAACATGGTTATTCACGAATTCAAATTAAATGAAGGCAAGTATATAGGGGCAAAGGGACTAACTTTTATTTAAATAGCGGTCCAGTAAGATGAACCGATCGTAAAGCTACTTGATTCATTTTCCATGTATATCTTACACTCAAAATGTTCTATCCAATATTACTATGTAAATATGATGATGCAGATGATAATGAATGATACCCACATATCAATAAGACCTGCACATACACACATGATGGCCTCAGCAACATATCAAGAAGGCAAGGACTTGCCAAACCCTACCTCCTACACACTGTTGTGCTTCAGCTTTAGGCAGGCGGTGCATTGGGAGCACTACTGCTGTTTGAAACACTGTTATTCTAAGTTCATAAAGCTCGCGGTTTTCCTAAAAAAGTACCGGGAGCACTACAGCAGTACAGAAAGAACAAGCCACACCATACCACCCATGCACACCAGAGGTAAAGTTGGAGTAGGATCCCTCAGACAAGACCAGCATACTTCCACTGCAAGCACAAGAGGCCACTCTGTAGCAAGCTGTCCACTTTTTGCCTTTCGGTATGGTGGATCCGAGGTACAGGGTTTGACGATATGGAACGAATATTGCTACCGAATTTGATATTGGTAAAGATGTCTGTAAAATGAACTTCAGATGGCGCATACTGAAGACTGATGTCACAATGGAAGAAACAACCAACATGATCGCTCTCCTAAACTGAATCAGAGAAGGCTCGTAGCTGGAGCTAGCTGACATGAATATGACAGACAACAAGATGCAGCTCTCGCTAGCTAGATACCTGTCCCAGAGCTAGCGTGGCTATCATATCGATCGACATGGGATCTCTGAATAAACTGCAGACATAGATGATGCATTTCAGATTGTAGAGCAGTCGTACGTATCATGGTTACATTCATCCGAAAATTGATGGGAAGATGTTATGGGAATTTCCATGCCTGTTTATTTCTTCCATGGTCGGGAGGCACGATTAAATCAGCAACAAAAAGCTAGCACAAGGTACAAATTGCTAGAATATATTTACATCTGAGATAGTGAGATATGCAGCGAAACGATAGGATTTTTGAGTTATCGGTAATTCAGAAAATAAATTTGTTGGCTAACTTATTTCTAGAACGAAGAAGCTAATGTGTTTAATTTTATCAGGATACTGTTGTCAGATACAGCAGCAGCACGATAATCCTGTTGCTTCGGAGGTTAGGTTTAGCATCATTTTTATCTTGATTAGATGGTTCAGAGCAAAAGGAGTTGTTTGTGGGTACATGAATATGTACTGTGATTGTTTGTAGGTGAAGCAGAAGAAATTAGGAAGCCTACTGTATTGTCATGTGTTAACCAACAACTATTTTTTTCATGCAGCTAGAAGTAATGACTGAACAATATCAGCAACAACTCTTATGCCACTGATTTAAATGACTTGCATGCCAAGTTACTTTTTGTTCCGTTTAGGTGCTTCCCCACGGTATCAGCACAAGCAATTGTAAGTTTCTGTAACTATAGTTTCCCTTTGCATGACATTAGAGCCAACATTTAACTTAAACCCCATTGCACGGTAATACAAAAGATGACATTGACCAGACTAAGCTATATGCTATCTAGAACTAGCACTGGGTACATGTAATTTTGCTAAGTTAATTTCTGTATTTGGTACTATCATGTCGAATGTTAGTCGGAAACAGAGTTTGTTTAATTCACAACACTGTTGTAACCAGATCATGTTTATTTGTGGGTTTAAATTCCTTGTAAAATAGATTTTGACCTTTGTTCAATCTTCTATTGGAATCACTTCCAACCTTTCTAGCCCAAAGTAATAAGTTCCACTGCAAATGGCGGCACATTCGGTGAATTAACATACCTTTTTTTTGTTAGTTATATATTTTTTCTGTATATGTGCTATGAGGACCGAAAGCTTTTTACCCTTGCACTGATTTGCTGTTGCCTTTACCACACCAGATTCTTTCCAAAATAGATTTCAGCCCGTCAACCAAAGACATAATGTAATATCCCTAAAAGGAATGGTTAATTCATTCATATCTCATGACCAACCACCCCCATTCAAAAACTAGTTTAGAATCATTCGTATCTTCACTTCAGTTTTTTTTTTTGGATTCGCTCATTGGAGTTTACAAGAAAGAAAATGTCTTGCATGCTGCGTCTAATTTCTAATTTTTCCCAGTACTCATTTCCTTAGTTTTTTCATCTAAGTTGTGAATGACTTACAGCTTTTGTATTACTAGAGATTAAGTGGTTGCTTGTATCAGAAAGATTTTTGTAATGAAAAAAGAGAACCAAAGTAATACAACTCCTGGTTTTACCGGAAAAGACAAGCAGGAGCTCAAGTTAGCAAACTGAATGAGGTTGAGACAAAATCACGACAGGAACCAACAAAAGGAGCTGAACTCTCGCCAACTAAAACTCTATGCAATTGCATCGTATACATTATTGTAGCTATTTGAGTTCAATCGATTCTATGAATCATGAGAGACTTTCTTTGCCCTGTAAAAGATCTTTGGAATAAAATGGATTGTCTTTGAAACATTCATTTTAGTTTTGTCAATATGTTTATTCCAATATTTAGTTTTGTCTATAGCAATCATCTGTATAATATTTTTTCTCTGGTTTGAAACATTCATTTTATGTAGGGTCTAAGACTGAACCATGAGACGAGGATACTAAGTTTTCCACATTGTTTAATTTATTCGTTTCTTCTGTTGTTTCTCTTTCAATACATAGTATCGACATTAGTCTTTTCTCATCCTGCGAACTTTGTTATTTAATTGGATCCTAGGCCACAAAAATGGCTATTAGTTATTTATGGGTAGCGTTGTTCTTTTGTTAAAAGTCTTTGTTGATTTTGTAATCGGGTTTGATTCTAACAGGAGACATTTTGAAAAAAATTAGATAAGGGGGTGCGGATCCCCGGAAGAGACATTTTGATAAGGTGATCGACAACAAAGGTATACAAATTATAAAGCTGTTTTTGAAGCCGGTTGCGTACACCATTGTTAAATGCAGGAAAACGCAAGTCACAATGGTGATCCACTTGCTTGTAATGTTGAACAGCTCCGGAACATGGCAATTTAGTGCGGACTTTTGACAATGTATTTACATTTCATTGCTTCAAAGGTAAAACATGCATTATTTGTTGAGCTGTATATTGGGCAGTATACCACATTTTGTGTGCCGCCCAATTACTACTATGTTACAGTACATACTTTTCAGAATTAAATGAAACTGTGACATAGAAATATGGTTGGTATTTTTTTTAAATTACAATTTGCAATGTTCTCACGAGACGTTCATGGCACATGCACATCTACTAGTAACCTATGAAAATAGTGAACTGAAACAAGAGCACTGACAAACAGACCGAGGATACGAACTATTTGGGCGATATCCATCTTGGTGACAGTGGGATAGACAAACACTGGTGGACACTCACACTCCAATTTGACCTTCTAGAGCTGCAGTTACAGACTTACTGATGGTAACTTGATTGTGAATGGTGAATACATGACAAATCAGTGTTTAAACTGCGATCAGATTTCTTGACGTCAGAGAAGAAACAGCAAACCCGTGTGGTCATTTTCAAGGATAGTACACAAGTGTATGTGGCTACTAAGAAAAACGGTGTTCATTGTACTCATAAATAGCATGAGTCATCAGACACCAAATTCCCGGACAACAAAGGCTCCCAGCGAGAATTATTCAAACTGGAGGGCTCTTTAGTTAATCCAAAGATAGGACCCAGGACATGCTCGTAAGGATCTTTACTAACAAAAACTGAGCCAGAACCCTTTAGGCGAAGAGCAATCACTTGGAGAGCAAATCACCAATGAGGCCCGGTTGCTAACCATGTGTGCCCCTCTTGTCCAATGAACCCCTCGAAACCCACCTCACCACGCTCCGGAAGTACAGATAAAACACCTCCCTCGCACCGAATCGGAAGCCGTAAGATGACTGACCTGCGGAGCCTGATAGGGCACGTCGGCGTAATTGAGCGGCGTTGGCGGCCCCGAGCTGCCTTCCCAAACGGCCAACGCCGGGGCGCCGTAGTACTTGTACATGGCGTACGGGTTGCACTGCGCTGCGTGTCCGCCGGAGCGGTGAGGTTGGAGTAGGAGGAGGCGGCGGCGGCGGAGGAGGAGGCGACAGTAGTGGGAGGAGGAGGCGGCGGGCGTAGGCGGCGGTGTCGCGTCCCCACTTCCAGGTCAAGTGGTGATGGATCCTGGGTGACGGTCCGACAGAATTTGGGCTGGGCTTTGGAGTTTGGACCGTCGAATGTTTCAGCCTATGAGATGGGCCACAGCTCCCTCAAAATAAAATGAGATGGGCCACAGTAGCTAAGGGCTGTGGGACCCGTTGGCCATGTCTCGCTGTTTTTTTTTTTTTTGAGAGAAGCCTTGTCTCACTGTTGGTCGGCTTGTGAGTCGGCAATGTTATAATTCCTTGATGCCAGATTTGTTATAAATTCATTGTCTCTGTTATCTCTTGCTCTTCCAGGTCAAGTGGTGTATTTGAAATTAATTGAACCAAATAAGTAAGAAAAGTAAAAAGGTAATCGTCTTTTATTTAAAAGACCTTGACCGAATCATACCCCATTTTTAACTAGAACTCCGAGCAAGCCTTTCAGGGCTATGAAGAGGTGTGAAGTAAGGCAAAGCGGTCTTCTCTCCGATCCACGGCACCAACCGACGAAAGGCGCCACTTAACTTTTATTCATCACAAATACTTAGAATGGTTGAATTGAATTATAGTTGAGTGTGACCGTACCATCGAAAACGTTCGAGAGCTACGCGACGGGTTTATCTAGAGTAGGAGAAGCGAGGCGCTACCATCTCGTAGATCACCCTTGCGGTTCATGAGGCGATCCCAAATCCATCAAACCATAACGCCCAGCCCCTCGTCCCTCCGCTCGTCGCCGCAGCCGGCAGCGGCGACGGGACCTCTCCTTCGCCTCGTCCTCTCTGTCTCAACGCCTTCCTCCCCAACTCCCGCACCTGCAAGGCTCACGTGCTGACATGTCTCATCGCTTCAGGTTGGTCGCCATGGAAGGACCTCGTTGTGGGGTGGCGTCAGCATGTCCACGACGGGTGACGCGGTTGTCGTTGTTGGACATGAACGCCGGGACGTCAGGGATGTGATACTTTTTCCTCTTCTCCTCTTGTTGTATTATCACTCAATATAAAAGTAGAGGTGGCTTATCTCTTTATATTCTTGTGCATGTAACCATGTATTTACATTCATGTATTACATGGAGGCACCGATGACTGTTGAGATGGACGATAATGAGTAGTATTGCCTATGGGTGGGCCCACACCTGAGCACCAGTGGACAACCCACATGAACCCGGGTGTCACCTGCATGCTGTCTAATTTTGTCATCGAAAGTGTTGTGCATACGACACTTGCAGGTACGATTCATGTATGATGGGGCATTCAGCGGATGCGCTTGATTTGGTCTGATAAATCGAAGGCTTATATGCAACGTGGTACACAAATCGTATGAGAATCATCGGACGCATAACAACACTCTTTTGTCATATATATATTTCTGGAGTAACGTCGCCATAGTTACCTCTAACGTGTGCTATGTGCATCTCTTTTTGTGTACCTGGTAAATATTTGGATTGCACCACACAATCATATTTGTATTTGATTACTAAGGAAGAAATTAATTACTTTTTATTGAGCAAGATGTCCATCGATCTGGTGTTTAGGACAGATAACGACACGTGGAGCTTCGGGGAAAGATTTAAACTTCCACAATATGACACTCACATTTCACATACTTCTTGATGTTATTATTGTTATAATTAAACAATAAGAATTTCATGGAGACAATTAAATCAAAGAGGTGATTATATATAATCATCAGAAAATCCTAACCAGTAACAAGGGGATCCACAACATTAGCGAGCTAGCCTCCTTAAGGAACATGTATGCAACTTCCTCAACACTAGGCGGGACGAGTATCGCTATACTTGTATGTCCTAATTAGACGGATCACTTCAGAAAATTGATTACCCCTACATTGTATGGATCATTCGGATCGATAATAATCCCATCAAGGAGCTTTAGCATGCTACCCATATGCGCTTCATATATGTGAGATGATTTACTTTGTTTTGTAAGTTATGAATCCTATCAAGCCCTTTAAGGATTTTTTTTTCATAAGAACCTTGTTGTTGGCGGGGCCGCTTTATTTGTTACTCTAGTATAAAAAGAAACCAGAGTGACACTTGCTATTTCATCCGGTGAATAAGATACGAGGATGTGATGCGGTTCACGCACGTAATAACTCAAGCACAAGCCAACTCTGCATTCAGGCTATTCTTAGCTAAATCTGGAAATCGGATGATTGAAAACTGAAAACTGCAAGTCTTTAACCATGTGCCCGAAATGAAGCAGTACCGGAATTACACAACAATTGAAAATTGCAAGTCTTTAACCTCCAGTGATGAAACAACACATAATCACTCCAGTGTATTAGCGCACAATCCAGTGAACTAGCTAGAATGAATTAACGACTGGATGAGATCCATGACTGAAAGTGAAACCTGCTTCATCTAACCTCAGGGGATGAACCAGACCGGCGACGAGTAGTTGGAGCGTTCCTTGCCCGTGAACCAGCGCCGGAAGAACTGGAGGCGCGACTCCCCTTCCACCCACTGACACCTCCCGTTGTCGCTGCAGGTGTACCGGCTGAGCGGCTCATCCTCCACCAAGTCCAATTTCCCGTTCACCCAAACGCGGGTGAAGGACTGCCCATAATTTCCATTCTGGGACACCACATCCACATCGCCGGACTTCCAGTCATCCAAGAAGTAGACGCCGTCTCCGTCGCCGAAGCCGGGGAAATCGGCCACCTCGTAGGCCCTCGAGCACCCCCGCGCGACGAACAGCATCCTCCCATCCAGCGACGGCAGCTGGGTCCAGGCGAGCCGAACTAGGCCGGCGCCGGTGACGCGTTGAGTTGCCCGGTACACCAGGAACGCCCCTGTCAGCGGGGCCTGTTGTCGAGGAGAAACCCCCGCGAACCTCACGACCATCAGCAGCTCCCCGCGGGACTCCACGAGGTAGCGAGCGCCGACCCGGACGCTGGAGCTGCGACCTTCCGCCTGGGTGTCATAGCGCTCATGGTGCACACGTACCCCCCAGTGTACACATTTTTCACCTTCGTGGAGCTTGAACATGTCGTACACATCGACATGCTCCGCACTGGTGAGGCAGTGGAAAGCTCCCTTGTGATGTATGATATCCTCGAGCCGGGAGCACGGACTCCCCATGAAACCCAGGGCCACCGGACGGCGATCAGCTGCCCCATCCATGCTCCAGAAGGCAACTCGCGGGTAGCCGTCGTCTCCCCACGGCATGCCGACTATGGCGCCACCAAAGCACCGGACGTTCCGACCCGGCTGGGAGGAGAACGTACAGGCGAGGAGGGTAATGTCTACAGGACGCCGTACATCCCTTCTTCCTGGTGCCACACAATAGGCGTAGTCTGGGAGGAATAACCGTCGGTCGGTGTGGAGGTTGATGAGCGCGTGGTGGTAGATCTGGCGATGGGCGAGCAAAAGCCAACCCCCATCGTAGGAGCCGAAGAAGCGGGCGCCGCCGGTGTCGTGCCCGATGCGAAGGCTGTGGGTGTCTCCATGGCCGAGGACACAATAAAAGGATGCCGCCCGCGTGCTTCCCGATCTTGCTGGAACTTGATCACGGTGTGGGACGGTGGTGGGCTCCGGGAGGAGGAGCCATGGGAGTTGACGAGGAGGCCGGGGCCGCTGGACAACGAACCACCAGTCGTGGCACGTCCTCGACATGCAGAGGAGGTCGACGAGGCATGGTAAGAGGCGAGCGATCTCGGTGAGGAGGTCCCCAGGGAGATCCTTCCATGGCCGGGGTGCAGGCTCAGCCATGGGAGCAGAACGAGGTGGAAAAGGCTTGAGATCAGGTGGAGAGAAGAGCGATACAAGAGAGGAGGGAGATGCAAATGGATGCGTTCTCTTTACTAGTTTATTTTATAAGGCAAAGTATTGATACAGTTGTCATGGCACCCTACACTCCCTAGTGTGTGCCAGTCACATACGGTCAAAGTTGTGAGATGTATTTTCGGAGTAACCGTCCCCACATTTATTTCTGACGTATACGCGCTTGGTCGCTTGCCTTTCTGGCGTGACGCTTTTTTCCATCTAATCACGCCGTTGCAGAAGAGGGGAGAGCATTTATGGGGCCCACCACATTGTTCATTTTCCTCTCCTCTTATTGTGTTTCCATTCTAAATAAAAATCAAAGTGTAACATGTGAAGGCTTATCTTTGCCCATCTCCTCGCCTTTATATTCATGTTCACCACACAACCCCATTTTATCTTCATGTGTAACACGTGAAGGCACCGATGATTGTTGAGTTGGACCCCAGTGAGTACATTTCGGGGGGGGGGGGGGGGGGGGGTGCTCACCCCTAAGAACCAATGGACCACCTCGCTAGAACCTCGTGACTCCTTGAAGACAACACATTGGGCGTTGTTGCGTGGCTAGCGCTCGCACAACTGTCACTACCATGAAAACCCTTATGCAATAATGTCATTCCTACTAAAGATGTCACATATTGTCAAATTTGTCAGATGTATTTCTGGAGTAACCGACACCGCGGTTACTTCCGTGGTGTGAGGCGTGTACGCGCTTGGCCGCTTGCCTTTTCGGTGTGACACGTTTTTCTATCTAGTCACGCCCATTGCAGAAGAGGGGAAAGCATTTTGTGGGGCCCACACCATATGATACATTTGCCTCCTCTCCTCTTGTTGTGTTCCTATTCTTAATAAAAAATGAGGTGGCTTATCTTTGCCCGTCTCCTCACCTTTATATTCATGTCCACGCAACCCTATTTTAATATGTGGAGGCACCGATCATTTTTGAGGTTGACCGCAATTAGTAGCATTGCCTAAGGGTGGGCCTCACCCCTAAGCACCACTGGACCACCATGTAGAACCTGGTGACTCCTTGAAGACAACACATTGGGCGTTGTTGTGTGGCTAGCGCTCACACTTCGGCCACTACCATGAAAACCCTTGTGCAATGTTGTCATTCCTAGTAAAGAGGTCACATATTGTCAAATTTGTCAGATGTATTTCAGGAGTAACCGACGACGCAATTACCTACGAGGTGTGCGGTGTGTACGCGCTTGGTCCCTTGCCTTTTCAGCGTGACGCGTTTTTCTATCTAGTCACGCCCGTTGGAGAAGAGGGGAGATAATTTTGTGGGGTCCACACCATATGATACCTTTGCCTCCTCTCTTCTTGTTGTGTTCCTATTCTTAATAAAAATTGAGATGGCTTATCTTTGCCCGTCTCCACACCTTTATATTCATGTCCACGCAACCCCATTTTAACATGTGGAGGCACCGATGATTGTTGAGGTGAACCGCAAATAGTATCATTGCCTAAGGGTGGGCCTCACCCCTAAGCACCACTGGACCACCCCGCTGGAACCTCGTGACTCCTTGAAGCTAGCACATTGAGCGTTGTTGCGTGGCTAGAGTTCGCACCACTGTCACTACCATGGAAACCCTTGTGCAATGCGTCGTTCCAACTAAAGATGTCACATATTGTCGATGTATTTTCGGAGTAACCAGCGGTGCAGCTACTCCCGCGGTGTGCAGCGTGTACGCGCTTGGCCGCTTGCCTTTTCGGCGTGACGCATTTTTCTATCTAGTCACGCCCATTGCAGAAGAGGGGAGAGATGGTGTGGGCCCACACCATATGATACCTTTGCATCCTCTCCTCTTGTTGTGTTCCCATTCTAAATAAATATCGAAGTGGCTTATCTTTGCCCATCTCCTCACCTTTATATTCATGTCCATGCAACCCCATTTTATTTTCATGTGCAACATGTGGAGGTACCGACTATTTTTTAGGTGGACCGCAATTAGTACCATTGCCTACGGGTGGGCCTCACCCCTAAGCACCACTGGACCACCTCGCTGGAACCTCGTCCCTCCTTGAAGACAAAACAATGGGCGTTGTTGTGTGGTTTGCGTTCGCACCAGTAGCACTATCATGGAAACCTTACTGAGAATTCGTCATTGGGGTCGTGCGTCGGCGTGAGTGCATCCATCACATTCCAATCATGAGCGGTAGTGCCTTCCAAGACATTGTCATAGGGAAGGAAGAGGAAGTTGGTACATAAATAAATCATTTGAAATTAGTTCCCTTTAATAACTTTATTTTCTCTTCTAGAAGAGGAAGTTAGTACATTCTCAACTATATGTATTTAAATTATTACAAATTGGCATTCTCTTACAAATCACCTCCTAGTGGGTGCCACTCACATGTTGTCAATTGTGCCATATGTATTTTTGAAGTAACCGTCGCCATTATTAATTTTGACGGTGTACAACGTTTATGCGCTTTATTTTTTGTGTGACAAACTTTCGTATTTATCCATGTGATTATAGATGAGGAGAGCGCATTTTGTGGGGGTCCACCATGCGATACTTTATCATCTTCTCCTCTTGTTGTGATTCCGTTCTATATAGAACTAAACAATAGCCCGCGACGCCACGTGTTGCCACGGAAAACAACGTCTAAACTTCTTGTTCTACTCAGCAAACTGACTCACGCTTTGATAAATAATAACCAATGATGTGTTGAATCAATAAACATAACCAAAATTTGATACTAAGGTAACAATAACCAGAGCAGAAAGACAATATGTTGTAGAATGAAGTCAGTCAAGTAGACTACATTTGCTAGTCTTCTGAGTAGGCCCAGAGAATTGTGGCTTACACGGGTGAATCGTATTTTTTCTCGCCAGAAAGAATAACCATCCAGCTCAAGTAGCGTAAGACAACTTAGAATTGATACAGGGTTGCACGGGAGTGACTCAACTTTGGAGCCCTTACACTGTTATCTTAGCAGATTGCTTTCAGATGGGTCTTTTATTTGGGATGGGGATCCCCCATTCTATGAAAATCGATGTATCTGTGTTTGGCTAAGGCGGCAAGTTTCAGACGCACTCTTTTCCTTAACAGGGTACCTAAGGGGACCGGTAAGATTTTTAATTAGGCGGTTTCCTGACCTAATATAGTGTGGTAATTTTTTTTTTAAAAAAAAACGTACATGCTCAATAGATCAGAAACCAATCTGGACTCCTTTGTTTCATTTTGATGTGGCAGGTAGACTACGTCTATAAATATTTTGATAAATACTGAAATAATGAAAAATAATTATGACGACAGCATGGTTTCGATCGACCGGCGGTGACAAACCAATTTGCTCTGAGAAAGTACGCCGGTGCGCGTTCAAGATCTTGCCTCTTCCCATGCGCAATGACAACATCCATATACGTAGCATGTTCTGTAGTTGACACAATTGACTAACTCTGGCGGATATGAACAGCATTGCTTGACTATATACACAAACAGCCACACAACACGCAGATCGGGAGTGATGGAGTCTTGAATCTTCACAGGGTGCAGCCGCAGCAGAGGAAGAAGGAGCAGATCATGGCCGCGAGCGCGAGGGACTCGACGGCGGTGACGACGCCCCAGAACACGGCGCCGACGGCCGGGTGGTCGAGCAGCAGGTCGGACCATGCAGCCGCGGAGGAGGCGGAGATCGTAGGGCCAGCGCAGAGCGTCGCCCGCGTCCCGCAGTGGGCGGAGCATGGACACGAAGCCACCGCCACCCATGACAATCGTAGAGTCGTGGTAGCCGTAGCTACCTACAGATCTTTCAGCAGGGCATCTCTTCCCTCCTCCCCAGGCCCCAGCACTCTCTGCCGTTGAACGTTTGGTGCCAACGCTAGCTAGATTTGTTTCCACGTGCGTGCCGGTGAGTTTTTTTTTCTTTAATGTTAATGTTAGCAGAAAGCTGCCACATTCATTTCAATATTAAAAAAAATGTTAAATTCATTGATCGAAAAGAAACAATCAAGAGAAACACACTGCTGACTGCTCGATTTATTAGAGAAACCCGTGAAAACCTGAGACAACAAGTCACATCTATACATCACAAGACACACAAGACCCTTGGAAGGCAATTGGATTTACCATGAGCATATTTGCCGAACTCAAAGGCGTCGGAGAGGGACGCCATGTTCAGAAGAGGAGGACATATGTCTGTCCGGTCCAACGAGTTAACGAGTAGTAACCATTATGGCTCATTCGACGCTCCTTGCATGTGGAGGGGGAATTCTGCTGCCTGCTCTCGCACACGCTTGTGAGGCACGTGTCCCTCTTACTAGATCCACCTCCAAAACTATGCAGTCAAGAGGGAACGCGACGTCGGGTTGTGCAGTCATTGTTCGATCTAAAAAATTAGACTTAGAGTTTACCCTGAAGCATGTTAGGATAGGCGTGTGAAAGCTGCTTAGCTGCTACATCGATGTCTCCAACAAAAAACCGACACCCATAGACACCGCCATCAACGACACCGTTCACGGACTTTGGACGACTTTCACCGCCGGTCCCACCATGTTGTTTTGGGGTGATTCAAATTCATTAAGATAAAAGCTAATTTTGGACGGACGAGCGAAGCGAGCGAGTCATTTCCGGATCGGACTGCAGCCGTCGGTTGGGATAAGTCGCAAGTTGTAAATTTCCAGCGTTTGTAACCTCACCTGATCATAGTGAAAATTTGCTGGCTGGTGCCCGTGGTTTTCTCTCTTCCGCTGTTGAAAGGATTTTCCACGTTAAATCTCGTATCCCCCATTGTGTTGATCTTGTTTTTGTTCATCGTTTATTTGCCTATCATTTAAAACACACCGCATAACTCAATGCCAGTCACCCGCCAGGTCGGTGAGTAGACTGGTCTCTCTTGTAGTCTTATTTCTGACCCACGTAGGTCACGTTTAACTTTGGTGTGGTTCTGACCCACACTGGTAGGTTTGGCTCGATCGTGATTGCAGGGTTAACTATTTTGTACTCCGTAGTAGACTAAGGCTGTGTTTGTTTGGGCTGCAGCTTTTGAAAAGCAGCTGTAGCTGTTGAGCTGTGAGAAAGCTGCTGTTGGAAGCAGCTGCTGGAAACAGAGATTTGATGTTTGGCAGGAGTGCTGTTGGCAGCTGTTGCTGTTAGGTTTTCGGTGAATTGTCTGGAATGCCCCTGAGTACTGAAGATGTTACGTAAATGCTGATTTAAAGTGAAATAGTTATTATTGACTAATATTATTCATAATTATGATGTTTAACCGCTAAATTATCTCAATATTTTTTTCTATAATCGCATGTATTTATCCAAATATAGAGCATTACATATATCTGAAAAACCATAAAACATCACATATATCCAAAATACCTTACTAGGTTGTCCAACAAATATATTACAATGCCGCTTCATATGAACCCAAAAGAACTACGAGGAAGTACGAGCTTGGCATATCTACAATATTACAAGGCTCCTCCATATGGACCCAAAAGAACTACGAGCTTGGCAACCAAGTCCAGTTGCTTTGGTTGTGTAATACACCCATGCTTGGTACAATGCTTTGGTCGAATCCCATTTATTTTTGAACTGTGTCTTGGTGTAATTTCTCCCTGTCCTAAGACCAAATTCTCTACCTAAATTCTTGTACCCCTCTGGACTAAGGAAAGCGGTAGGCCTATTTCCTGCATCTTTTTGAGCATAGCAGATTTCACAAAAGATTGTGGTAGATGAAGCATCCCAGTGTGCCTTAGGTGCCTTATCTTGTTCCATCTAGTTACATAAACATATTTCAGCAAGTTAAAATATCACTACATAGGTGTATTAACTCAGAACACCACAATTCATCTACTGTATGCAAAAGAGGAAACCAGAATTCATCTATGCAAAACAGGACAGTAAATCGAAATAATATGCATCTACACATATTCATAAAATTGCAGTAGTTCAATCTTCTATGCACATCCATCAACTCAGAGCAACTAAATAAAAAGGGAGAGAGGAATTGCTCACCTTGCTGCTGCCAAGTTCGAGCAGCAGAGGGAAGGAGCCGGTGCTTGTGCAGGAGAGACGGAGGTGGTGATGCGGGGACGGAGGACCAGCAGCTCGGGTCGCCGGCAGGGACACCAGCAGCTCCGGTCGCCGGCAGCGTCTCCTACAGCTCGGCGCGCAGGGCCGATTGAAGACGCGGCGAGTTGGAGGTCGTCGGGAATGGACAGAGGGGAGAAGGTGGAGGGGAACGGCGGCGGCGGCGGCGGGGAATGGCGGCGCTGGCGGCGGGGAATGGCGGCGGCGGCAGCGGTGATAACCCTAACCCTAGCTTCCCATGGCGTGCGTACGGGAGACAGAGGAAAATGGTTCGGGGGTCGTTTCCTGAGGATTTGTTTGAGTTCTATCGGGTGGCAGGTTCTCCGTAATTTCGACTAAGTATCGAGGGTTATTTCGTCCGATGACTTGCGGGAAGCAGCTAAAAGCTCGGGAAGCAGCTCCCAGCTCGCTTCCCGCGTCGCTCGCTCGCGTAGTTCATTTCCTCGCCGCGCTTCTCCACAGCGCTTTTCTACTTTTCAGCGTTTGTTTGCGCTTCCGATTCTCAGGCTCAAAAGCAGAAGCCACCGCGCAAACAAACAGAGCCTAAGTGTTAGTGGCACGGTGGAGCTCGATCGTGATTGCAGTGTCCGTTCGTGACGCCAAGGCCGGACGCCG
Organism: Poa annua; assembly: GCA_026929855.1. Taxonomy (NCBI): domain Eukaryota; kingdom Viridiplantae; phylum Streptophyta; class Magnoliopsida; order Poales; family Poaceae; genus Poa; species Poa annua. The sequence goes on along the minus strand of CM049433.1, from coordinate 7,575,080 downwards.
GCAATTGATCACGGAATGCGGTTATGATAATCCAAATGGACAGAACTTGGATCGAGGAACAACAGATACAAAGAAAACTGTCAGTAGAAGGAACGGTACTACAAAAAAACAGACAAAAAATGCGTCTGCCGGTAGTCGAAACCGGGTCTATTGCTTGGAAGGCAATTATCCTAACCGTTGGACTACAGACGCTTTCTGACTTATTTTCTAACATTCCATATTTATTAAACGTTTGTTCTGGTAGAAAAGGATAGAATTAGTATCTTTGGAGAGTATGAGGCTGCAAAATCAATGCCTATCTCAAATGAGCATCGACATATACATTTTTTTTCAGTCATAGGTGCCCAAATCAATATAGAGAGGTTATCCATGTCAACACCTAAACTCCACGATATTGGTTTTTGCAGATGCCATGTAAATATACACGTGTGATACCTTTTAAAAAATAGTATATGCGTGTGATGATGTGGGTGTGTGTATGCCTAGGTGTCATACCAGCTTGTGCTTTACATGGGACTGCATCATATGAGTCAGTAGGGAAGCGGGACTGAGTAGTGATGACAATGTTGTTGTGAGGACCGGGCCACGCCCATATCAACCTGAGCTTGACTCGAAACATAATTTTGGGAATTCTTATAAATATGAAATTTTACTATATCAATGCCACAAAAGGGCCAGTCTTGATAGGCTTTTTTTAAACAATGTTGTTATCGTGTCGTCCGGTGGTGTCTGGTGTGCATCGAGCTTGTGCTTCTAGAAGCTGCCACGGGGAGGGACACAATGCTCTTAGCCTTTTGTGTCTATTTTTCCTCTAGTTATAATTAATGCAACGCAAGGCATCATGCGGTTCTTCAATTTTTAGAAAAAACGGTTTACGACATGAAAAGACCACACACTTCGGCAGGAAATCCACTATGCATCTCATTTTCGAATGCAGAGATACACCTTTCAGTTTGAAATGTGGTGAAGGTGTGGCTTAGTCTTGGAATATTATTCCCTGTCAAGGATTTTCATTGGTGCAAGGCGAGTAGACGTCCATTGATATTCTTGTGGTATCATCACAGAGTATTTTGGACGATTAGTAAATTTGTGTTAATACCTGTACATGATGTGTTATATTATAATCTGCAAAAAATAAGGTTTCTGGTTCAATATATATACGAGGCGTCCATGTAGATGTGTCAATTAATATCAATATTTTTTGAAAACAAAGTTCTTCTTAAGGATCATTCCTATGGTATCCATGGCAAGGGTTGTTATAGGAAAAGATGATATCTCGCGAGGCTTAATTGGCGTTAGTGTAAGCAATGTTGTTTTCATGGTCACTGTGATATAATTAAACACCTTTTCTTTGAATACAACTACTCTCGCACAACTTTTTTTTATTTTCCAGGTTGCATCCAATTTACAAACCCGTACTGTTTCTGATATGAGGGTATTCCTCCAAAAGTGGAAAATCATATTCTTGTTGAGTGCACCCTTCCCTGGTCTCGTGACTATGCACAAATGATGTTGTGTTTGACAAAAAATATTTCAGCTCCACCAGATGTTATAGTCATGTACACATTGGATTCATACTTGGTCTTCTGTTCAATGGATGGAGTACAAGAAACTTTTAATGACTGTATCTCGTGGAGTAGCTAGCCAGTGAGATGTCTACCCATCAGGTATGGCGACATGATCTTTCACAGACTGAATTCATTAACATTAGGGTGGTTTCTTCCTTTTGTTTGGAGTTTGTTAAATAAACATTGCGTATTTCAGATGCTAGGGGTAGGGTAGATTGTGATCAACCCCGCGGTAAACCAGCGCGGTAGTACAGGCTAAACGAGAAGTTGTAGCAAATATCTTCCAAAAAATGGATAGTACGGTATCTGACACCGCTGTTAGAAAAATGGAAAATATTTTTCTTAGAATAGGTAAGAAAAAAATATTCCCAGTTTTCTTACAATAGATAAGAAAAAACACTCCCGATTTTCCTCAAATAGATAATAAAAATGCTCCCGATTTTAAAAATATTAATTTATTTTGAAATGTCAAAACGTTTCGATAAATATATTTGCATCTAAATATCGATGTTCTATATGCTCATAAAGTGGTTTCACAAAAACCAACATTTTTCTGTCTAGTGTTAAAAGAGATAAAAAATATTTATTTAAAATATTTTCCGTGTTATATATGAAAGGATGACGTCAAATTTTCATGTTATGATATAGAGTTATATTAATATGTTTAGGTGACCAGATACTAGAAACTTCTAGTAAGATATTTGCTAGATCATACACTTCGAAAGATCTATTCCACAAATACACATACACTTCATAGACTACACATTTGTCCAAATACTGACTCAAGAAACAATTATTATGAAATCAAATTAAAAATTTAGCAAAACATCATACATATGTGAAAGAACACTACAAATAATACTCGGCAACATTGCTTGGTTAAGTATGCCAAGAAGTAACATAAAACCATACTCACGAATATTGCATAATGCTAATAATATCGACCATAAAAATATAAAAGTTTAGTATAAATCGTATATATTCTACTGCCAACCAAGCAGATAATTGCTCGTCCACCCTTCAGGCAATCCGTCCCCGATCACGGAAGAGACCCATAATTGGTAGATAATTGCTCCTCCGCCCTTCAGGCAATCCGTCACTGATCACGGAAGAGACTCATAATTGGTAGATTTTCCACCCCACGACTGTTAGTCCACAATTGTGTAGCAAACATGTCAGACATAGTGTATTGCTAAGATCATAGGAGAACGAGTCATCTATGTATCGTCGCTCGAGCGCAAATAACACAAAATCTTGAGTCTGCATGAAAAGGATAATTTCTAATGTCCAAATATTATGGGAAAATCATACAAACAACACAGTGCATAAACGCATGTTGTAAATCTGAAATTGTCTATTCCATTCGTTAAATTCAGACTTTACATTAGTAACCAAGAAAATTACCTATAGTAGACCGGATGACGCTAAACATGTGCTTGATGCTGCTTAGCTGGTGGATCGCTCATGCCCCTTGGTTGCTGCGTTGGTAGGCCTGACTAGCCCTGATTGTTCTCCGGAAAGGACACACGCTGGGCTATTCTTTAAAACGTGGTAATGCATTTTTAAATGTAAAAAGTTCCAATAACTTTTCTTGCGTGTGCATGATGTTCTACGTGCTCACAAAGTCGTTCCATGAACACCGACAATTTCAAGTCAAGTGTAAAAAAGATAAAAATCGATGTTAAAAAGTCTTTTTGTGAGTTTTTTTGCACAACATACAAAAAAGTCAGTTGCTTGCACATATGCAATATCGAGATGTACACGATAATTTTTTCTTGACATTTTGAAATGTTTTCTCGACGACATAGAAAGCAGAATGTGGAATTTCGTGAAAACCAAACGGTGAAAATCACAAAAATATCATGTCTAAAAGATTTTAAAAAGTTCGCAAGAAAAATATATTAGGTTAGGAATGTAGAATTCCATAGACATACACATTTGAAAGTCACAACACAAATTTCTTTCTCAACAAAAATGCATTACATCGTTGAATTTGTCATTTTGATAGGTGCTAAACATTTTTAAGTTCGACTTGCAAATTGACATGTCTATAGAATTCTGGAGTACCATCCAAGGGCAAGATTTTTTTTATTGATTTCTTCAAACTTTTAAACAAGATATTTTCGTGGTTTTTCACCGGTTTCCACCGAATTTCACAGAGAGGAGCACGTACTTGTTCCGGGCGCACCAGCTTCTGAACCCGGACCGGAACTGAAGCAGAACTCGACCCGATCCACCTCACAGCGACCGCAGCCGCAGTCATGCCGCGCATCCCACGGCGGCCGTCCGAGGAGGCGCGCCGCGGCGCCTACAAGCCACCGGGCGTGGACGCCGGCCGCTCGCGCCGCCGCCGCGAGGACCGCCTCCTCGCCCTCCGCCGCCGCAACCGCGACGCCGGCCTCTTCAAGCGCCGCCGCGACGAGCCCGCCCCTGCGCCAGCCGCCGTCGGAGCCCCCTCCGAAGACGCCGCACCCGCCACAGAGGGCGCTGCCTCGCCTCCTCCATCCGGGCCCTCCGTTCCCCCATCTGCTCCGCCCGCCGCAGACTGTCCACGGACCGCCGCCGACTCTGAGGTGCAGTCTTAGCCGTTTCTGGTGTTTTCCATCTCCCGTTCTACGAACGCAGAATAATTTTCCACCTTGTTGAATTTCATGTTCAGAATTATTACTTGATGCACCCAATTCGAGACATCTATAATATTTGAAGCCACTGATTCAAAGATAATTCGCACAGTGAACAGAATATCACAAATTCACAATGCACTTTTCTCCACCAATGAACCTCTTATTAGTTATTACCATGCTGTTGGATGAACACGCTCACTAGATGATTGTTGTGGAGTTGTATACGTTTCTGCTTTTGAAAGTGTTAACTGTAAATCGCCCATGTCATGTTCCTCTGATGGATTGGCCGATGTCAAACTGTTTGTGCGAGGTATCAGATCCCTCATTGCGTGACATTGTGAGAAACAAATAAATGTTTGGATCGTATGATGAACTACTTGTGATTTGCAGTTATTTCGTTTCTTTTCACTTTTCCTTACTTCTTCTGTTGTATCCAGTTAGCTTGAAGGCCTTTCAGAAATTATTGATAAAGTCTGGTCAGATGACACCAATAGCCAGTTGGAAGCCACAGTCCAGTTCAGGAAACTTCTCTCTGACGGTACTTGACAAGTTTAATCTGAGATGGTCTTGATCTTTGTGTGGTTAGTGATTAACTTATTTTAGTTATATTTATCTGTAGGGAAGAACTCGACCATGATTAAAATCATTAGAGCTGATGTCTTGCCAAGATTTGCTGAGTTCCTTTCAAGAAACGTGCTTCCTCAGCTCCAAGTATGTTCTCCATGTTTCTTTAAAAAATTCCCTTGTTTTTTCTGTAAACAATCTTATATTGTGTGTACTTTTTGCAGATGGAAGCAGCATGGGTTCTTACCAACATAGCTGCATCTGATTATACAATGCTAGTTGCAGAATGTGGTGCTGTTCCAAAGCTGGTAGAACTCTTAGGATCCCCAAATGCTAATATCAGACATCAGGTATGGTAATGATACCCCATCGTATATTGCCTTTGATATGTCTTTCTTACTGATCTTGTGGTTCTGATATGTTAAACAGGCTACATGGGCCCTTGGAAATATAGCGGCAGACATGCCTAGCTGCAGAGAGACTGTTCTTGATCACGGTGCGGTTACACCATTACTTGCTCAATTTAAAGAAGATATGAAAGTTTCAGTTCTAAGGACTGCTACATGGGCACTGTCAAACCTTTGTTTTGGAAAATTACCGGATGAAGTGCAAGTAGGTCGCCATATCACTGCTGATATGTCCTTGTTAATGTGCGAATAAATAATTTGCTGAGAATCGGTTTGGGCTGATCATTGCAGGTGAAACCAATACTGGAAATAATCAGCCTTCTTATCCATTCTGCTGATGAGAAGATACTGGCAGATGCATGTTGGGCTCTTTATTATATATGCGATGGCGTGGAAGGTGGCGTCCAAAATGTATTAGATGCAGGTGTATGCCCACAACTTGTTAAGCTTTTGATGTAAGTTTGTGGACTCATTTTTGTAGTGCAGTTCCACATGTGAGAAAAAACCATATACTCATCATATCAAACACTTTGTTGTTCTCATTTTAGGCACGCATCGGCTTATATTCTTCTACCTGTCATTACATCACTCGCAAGAATTTCTGCCGGAGATGATACCCAAGTACAGGTTAGCCAATTGATATATCATTATATTGTCTTTGTTCATCATCACTCTATGGATTATCAATTAACTGCAACAGACAGATCAGAGAGATATGTGAAGTTCATACAACCTGTAATTACATTTTAGCTGCCACAGCTATAGGTATTATTGCACTACTGAGTCTTAAGAGTCTTACTAGATCATTTTTTTCCTGCATAAACCCCTCAGTTGTTCATCCGTCAACATCACTGTTCATTACCGCCTCACTGAGTTCATATTTGCAAGTTCATATGACCATTTGTAGTAATGAAATCCGAGAGGAGCTCTGCACATGCTTCTGTCATAAAATGTTATGCATTTGTTGTAGTTCACATGTCTGCTGCTCCCCAGGAAATTTATATATTATGTCTAATGTTTTCTACAGGCTTAACTGATAAAATTTATTTTGGCTCGTTGAACCTTTGCAACAATTTCTTTCAGGTCATAATAGAAAAGGGCATTCTTCCTTGCTTGGCCCAATTACTAGCACGAAATTATCCAAAGGTCATCAAGAAACAAGCTTGTCTAATTGTTTCTAATATTGCCGCTGGCAGCAAGGATCAGATTCAGGTAGTATAAGCTATATACCATGCTCGTAGTTTTTCCAATAAAATTAAGCTCTTCCTGTGATTAATTGGACGACACTTATTGTACGTTAGTTGCATTATTTGTTTTGTTGCCTATGTCAACTGAATCTTGTACAATTATGTTATTGTTATCTGCTGACTCGTAATTCTTCTGATAGGCAGTAATTGATGCTGATGTTATGAACCATGTCGTTGTCCTACTAAAGAACTCGGAAATGGATATCCAGAAGGAGGCTGCTTGGGCCATATCAAATGCTGCATCTGGTGGTTCGAGTGATCAAATCCAGTAAGCCCTATCCTGTGGTTATCAGGCATTCTAGTATTCTCCACAGGCAATTTTAATGAATAAAAAAAAAATCATTTTTTTACTATCTGATTTCAGATATTTCGTGAGCCGGGGGTGTTTGGAGCCACTCTGCAATGTCCTCAAGTACAAAGATGTTGATCTTGTATATACTTGCCTTGAAGGCCTTCAAAATATACTTGAGGAGGGTGAGATCGGGAAGCAGGGCAAGGAATCTGCGACGAACCCATATGCGCAGTTTATGCTAGAGAATGGGGGCCTGGACAGTCTGGAGGATCTGCAGGATTTCGAAAATGATGCAGTTTACAGGTTAGCCATGAAGCTGCTCGAGAGTTATTGGGACGAGGAAGTAAGTGACGACGATGACGACGATGCAACTTTGCCGGCTCCCAGTGATGGCTCTGCGGAGAACGTGGAGACAGTGCCGGAAGATGCTGCACAGCCACCGGTACCAGCGCCTAACGCCGATGGAACAGAGTGATCTCAGATTCTGCTGCATTGCTTTAGCTAAATCCTGTTTCTCGTCATGATCAAGTATCAGTTCATATGATCATACACAGTGTAGAGAGAGAGAGAGATGTATCAAGGCCAGATGCAAAGTATGCCTCTTCAGTGTTGCAATTTTTCTGTCATTAAATCTTTATAGGATGTATCATTACTGAAAACAACTCAAATGGATGAGCGGGAAATTAAACGTCAGTTTAACACGTGTATCCTCTGTTTGGCGGAAGTGATGGTGTGGTGTCAGCCTGTCAGAGCCTCAGGGGAGGTACTGGTAACTGCATGATCTCTGTTGGCACTACAATGTTGAACATGTGGTTAATTGCAATTACCTAACAAGATGGAGTTAAAGTTCTGTTTCCCAACTAATACTACTAGATCATTTGCTAGCGACCATGTGTTGTCAAAATATCGTCGACGTGGTGACCGGTTTCTCGCAATTAGGCGTCGCTTCACGCGTACAAATGTAGATCCTGTGCGACGCTGACCATTGGTAATGGCAATGGGTAAGCTAGCTTAGCCAGTTTTGGTTCGTGTTTTATGATGCCAAGTTGCCAACCTCTGACTCAACGACAGACACACACGTATTATATACATGATCAGCTAGTTTTGACTCGAATGCCATATATATACAGCATTGAGTACCACTAGGTAGTAAGGTACTACATGTAGTTGGCTTCCGTCGATTCGTCGCTGTCCCAAGATTACTTCCAAATAGGCATTCTTGAACTGGCAAATTGCAGAGAAACTTTAGCAAGTTCCAAATAGGCATTCACACAGAGATAGATATTGCAAAGTTCACTAGTAGAAAACAAGTCTTTGGTGAGGCCACATTTGGCACCGGATTGACTGAAACCGGTACTAAAGGGGTATTAGTACCGGTTCCAGAGGCGAGACAGCCCGGCAGTTAGTTGCACCGGTTGCGTTGAACCCTTTAGTACCGGTTGGTAATACAAACCGGTACTAAAGGGTTGCATCAGTCGGACCCTTTAGTACCGGTTTGTATTACCAACCGGTACTAAAGGTTCGGCCTGCAGCGCCCGGCCCCCACGGCCAGACCCTTTAGTACCGGTTTGTAATACAAACCGGTACTAAAGGTTCGGCCTATATTGCCTTCTTCCACCCGACGCACAGCTCCATTGCTTTCATTCAAGCTCCAATTTCTTCTCTCTTTGCTCTCCCAAGCTCTAGCACTACTTGATCTCTACAATATTTGTTAAGATTGGTAGCACTTACTTATATAAGGGTTAGCAACTTCATCTTCTCTTCCGGCATTTCAATTTTAGCTCATTTTGCTAGTTTAACTCATTTGATTTTTCTAGTGCAAGCAAGGTGTTTGATGAAATGCCTAAGTTAGGGATTTTATTTGTTTTATATGCATTTTGAGCTCAATTTAAAATAAGATTTGTGCCTTTTTATAGTGTCGTCCCCACTTCCTCACCGCCGCCGATCGCCCGCGGCGCCCCGTGACCGACACCACCTCGGTGAGCCTCTTTTTTTTCTTCTTATATTTAAAAAATATATTAGTTGTATGGTTTAGATGCATAATTATTACTTGTATATTTTTCTTACTTGATAATTGTTTGTTATATATATAGTGTCATGGTTTTGACATCTGTCCACACCGGCTCTCGTCCGCTCTATTATTCGGATGTGGTACGATTGTTTGTTATAACTATATATTTGTTTAATTTCGTGTTTCTAACAATTAAGTCGACCAACTTAACGTAGATATATTTTTATCTAGGAGGTTGTTGAACCGGAAAATGAACCCGACCCTATTCTCGAGTTTTTTGTAAAAGAAAACGATGATTTGAAAGCAAAACTGAAAAGAAGCGAAGATCTTCGTCTCGAAGAGAAGATGAAATGGGAGTTGAAGATTGCCGACGTCGTTGATGATAACGAGATCAAGATGGAGGCAATGCGCTTGGATCACGAGATCAAGATGAATGCAATACGCTTGAAGCTTAAAAAGATTAGAAAATATGCCATTAGTCAAGAGGCTTGGTATCATTATGCTGTTGGTTCAATAATTACCTTAGTTGCGATTTTGATCGCATTTATCGTTGGATTTAAATTCTTTATCTAGTTATATGTTAGTTTAAATTAATGAATGTTTATGAGAACTATGTATTTGATTTGTTTAAATCCGGTGAATTTGTATTAATGAATTTAGTCATATGATATAGCTGTGGTGTAATGGTTTTAGATATATTTATATAATGCAGATGAATCGACAATGGATGTACGTTGACCGACGCTCTCCGGAGTTCATTAGTGGCCTACAGGAATTTCTCCGTGCGGCTGAGTTAAACAAGAAGAATGGTTTTATGTTTTGTCCATGCGATGAGTGTCGGAATAAGACGAATTACCCTAGCGCAAGAACCCTAAACTTCCACCTGTTCCGGAAAGGCTTCATGCCCAATTATTTTTGTTGGACCAAGCACGGAGAAACAGGGGTTATAATGGAGGACAATGAAGAAGATGATGATGACAACTATCCTCTGTTCTCTGAACACGGTGATACTAAAATGGGGGAAGACGAAGCTGAGCATGAGGTCATTGTTGATGATCAGTCTGATGATGATCTTCGTCAGGTTATTCTTGATGAACAGATAATCTGCGGAACTGAAAACGAGTGGTTGAAGTTAGAGCGCATGTTGGAGGACCACAAAAAATTATTGTATCCAACTTGTGAAGATGGCCAGAAAAAGCTGGGTAGCACCCTGGAATTGCTTCAATGGAAGGCAAGGAATGGAGTATCTGACAAGGGATTTGAACAGTTGCTACAAATATTTAAAAAGATGCTTCCAAGGAAAAATGAATTGCCCTCCAGTACGTACGAAGCAAAGAAGATTGTCTGCCCACTAGGATTAGAGGTGCAGAAGATACATGCATGCATCAACGACTGCATCCTCTACCGCGGTGAGAAGTACGAGAATTTGAATGCATGCCCGATATGCGGTGCATTGCGGTATAAGATCAGGCGAGAAGACCCAGGTGATGTTGAGTGCGAGGCCAGCCCCAGGAAGAGGGTTCCTGCCAAGGTGATGTGGTATGCTCCTATAATACCACGGTTGAAACGTTTGTTCCGAAACAAAGAGCATGCCAAGTTGTTGCGATGGCACAAAGAAGACCGTAAGGAAGACGAGATGCTGAGACACCCCGCTGATGGGTCGCAGTGGAGAAAGATTGACAGTGAGTTTCGAGATTTTGCAGCTGACGCAAGGAACTTAAGGTTTGGTCTAAGTACAGATGGCTTGAATCCATTTGGGGAGCAGAGCAGCAGTCATAGCACCTGGCCTGTGACTCTATGTATCTATAATCTTCCTCCTTGGCTGTGCATGAAGAAAAAGTATATCATGATGCCAGTGCTTATCCAAGGCCCGAAGCAACCCGGCAACGACATTGATGTGTATCTGAGGCCATTAGTTGACGAACTTTTACAGTTGTGGTCTGACGAAGGTGTACGTGTGTGGGATGAGTATAAACAGGAGGAATTTAACCTACGAGCGTTGCTGTTTGTAACCATCAATGATTGGCCTGCTCTTAGTAACATTTCTGGACAATCAAACAAGGGATACAATGCATGCACGCATTGTTTAGATAAGACTGACAGTATATATTTGTGTAACAAGATTGTGTACATGGGGCATCGTCGATTTCTTAGACCCAAGCATCCCTTAAGGAAGAAAGGCAAACATTACAAAGGTGAGTCAGATCATCGGCTGAGGCCTACCCGCCCTTGTAGTTCTGTTATATATGATATGGTTAAGGATTTAAAAGTAATCTTTGGAAAGGGTCCTGGGGGACTACAAGTTCCGAATGACGCAAACAACCACGTACCCATGTGGAAAAAGACATCTATATTTTGGGAGCTGCCCTATTGGATACTGCTAGAAGTTCAATCTGCAATCGACGTGATGCACGTGACAAAGAATATTTGCTGCAACCTGCTTAACTTCTTGGGCGTGTATGGGAAGTCGAAAGAAGGGAAGTCAAAAAAAGGGAAGTCCAAAAAGGGGATGTCAAAAAAAGGGAAGTCAAAAGATACACCGAAAGTAAGGCAGGCCCATCAACGTATGAGCGAAGAGATGCATCGAGACGACAATGGGACAGAGAATGAACCAGCTCCTGCCAGCTACGCTCTTACGAAAGAAGGGAAGAAAATATTTTTTGAATGTCTTCACAGTATGAAGGTTCCATCTGGCTTCTCGTCGAATATAAAGGGAATAATAAACATGACAGAGCTAAAGTTTCAAAATCTGAAGTCTCATGACTGTCACGTGATTATGACACAATTACTTCCGGTTGCATTGAGGGGGCTATTACCGGAAAACGTTCGAGAACCCATTGTGAAGCTATGTGCATTTCTCAATGCAATATCTCAGAAGGTAATCGATCCAGCAACTCTACCAAGTTTACAGAAGGATGTGGTGCAATGTCTTGTCAGCTTCGAGTTAGTGTTTCCATCATCCTTCTTCAACATTATGACGCACCTCATAGTTCACCTAGTCGAAGAGATTTCCGTTCTCGGTCCTGTATTTCTACACAACATGTTCCCCTTTGAGAGGTTCATGGGAGTCTTAAAGAAATACGTTCATAATCGTGCTAGGCCAGAAGGAAGCATGTCCAAGGGCTATGGAACAGAGGAGGTCATTGAGTTTTGTGTGGACTTTATTCCTGATCTTATGCCGATCGGTGTTCCTCAATCGCGCCATGAGGGGAGACTGCGTGGAAAAGGAACGCTAGGAAAGAAAGCAACAACAAGTATGGATGGACATTCTTTCACCCAAGCACACTACACAGTTTTAGCAAATTCCAGATTGGTGGCTCCGTATATCGTGGAACACATGGATATTTTACGCTCCGAATATCCGGAGCAGACTGACTACTAGATTAAAGGAAAACACGTGGATACTTTTGGCAGTTGGTTGCGTACACATCTCATTAATAACAAAGATGTTGGAGTAGAGCTATACTTGTTGGCCAATTCACCATCTTCGACTATATTGACTTTCGAAGGGTACGAGATAAATGGAAATACATTTTACACGGAAACCCAAGACAAAAAGAGCACTAACCAAAACAGTGGTGTCCGCTTTGATGCAACAAACGACAATGGGACAAAGGACACATATTATGGTTGCATACAGCAGATATGGGAACTTGACTATGGACCTTCTTTTAAGATCCCTTTGTTTAAGTGCAAATGGGTCAACCTGTCAGGCGGGGTAGAGATAGACCGACGGTACGGAATGACTACCGTGGATCTCAACAATCTTGGGTACTACACCGAGCCATTCGTCCTATCCAATGATGTGGCTCAGGTTTTCTATGTCAAGGACATGTCTTCCAGACCGAAAAAAAGAAAAGATAAGCAAGCTGATACATCATACGATGAGCCAAGGCGCCACATAGTTCTTTCAGGGAAAAGAAACATCGTGGGAGTGGAGGACAAGACAGACATGTCAGAAGATTACAATAAGTTTGATAAAATTCCGCCCTTCAAAGTGAGAACTGACCCAACCATCGCTTTAAATGATGAAGATTGTCCATGGCTACGGCGCAGTGAGAAGAAAGGGACACACACGAAGAAAAAATGAACACTAGATAGGGTGGTTGTTCGTGATGTGTAACAATGTATTAAACCTGCATATCAAATGCAATGTTGGGCGTATGCAGGAAATCCGAATGCTTTGTATTCGGTCGATGAACTGAAGTATTATGTAGATAGAACAGAACACACGGTTTCCCCTGCATACAGCCCAACAGTGGCTCGTGAGTGCCCGCATATCAAATGCACTGTTGGGCGTATGCAGGGAATCCGAATGCTTTGTATATCAAATGAACTACACTGAGTGGCAAGACATCTCTGATGATCTACAACCGTCCGGCAAGACATCTCTGATGATCTGCAACCGTTTGGAACGGTCGCAGATCATCAGAGACGTCTTGCCGCTGGTTGCCCAAAGATGCCTCCGCCGAGGGGAGGGTTCACCTTCAGCCTTCACTGAGTGCTCTCTGCTACCCGTGTGCTGCCAAAATGAACTACAATGAGTAGACACTGAGTGCTGAACATGTCCGGGAGGGGGGCTATATATAGGGTACGTGTGCTTCTTTAGTCCCGGTTGGTAACAACAACCGGGATCTAACGGCTCACAAGTGCTTGAAAGAAACACACTCCTGATCTAACGGCTCACAAGTGCTTGAAAGAAACACACGATCCGTGTGCTTCTTTAGTCCCGGTTGGTGGCTCAACCCATGCCAAAGGATTTCATTTTTTGAGATGTTTATCAATTTATTTCATTTTTTTCTTAAAAGCGATCAAAACGGTCGCGATGACTATTCGTCGAAAGAGGTAATATTTTCTAGAATTATCAGTGTTTCTGTGATATAACCACTAGTTGTGTACCACAAAATGATTTTTCCAAAAATTTCAGAACAAACTATCAAACAGTTGTAGTTCAAATTTGAATTACTTTCGATAAATCAACATAAACTCATTAAACTATGGGAAATTAGTTATAAATCAAGGAAAAACCTAATACTTGGGGATTATCCATCATATGTGTACTAGTTTCCATGAAAATTAAATGGGTCCCATTTTGCATCATATTTTTGGTACTTTGTTCACAAAAAAAGTCATTTTTTTCACTTAAAAAATGGAAAATAATACTTATGGAATTAATTTTAAGATTTCCTTTGGCAAGGTTGTTTCTTATACCAAGATACATCTATTTGTGGGATATGAGATATTTATCACAAACTATGCCGTGGAAATGACCATAACTTGGTCATTTGTCTTGAAACTTCTAGATGTTCATACATGATAGACCTTTTTGTGAAGACTTTTTTTGCACATTTTGTCAAAAATCAAGTTTATCATTTTTCATAGCAACTAGTACACATATAAGGAGCCCATGCCAAAGGATTTCATTTTTTGAGATGTTTATCAATTTATTTCATTTTTTTCTTAAAAGCGATCAAAACGGTCGCGATGACTATTCGTCGAAAGAGGTAATATTTTCTAGAATTATCAGTGTTTCTGTGATATAACCACTAGTTGTGTACCTCAAAATGATTTTTCCAAAAATTTCAGAACAAAATATCAAACAGTTGTAGTTCAAATTTGAATTACTTTCGATAAATCAACATAAACTAGAGAAAAAGAAACTAGAGAAAAAAACAAAAAGATAGTTCTTAAAAAAAATTAGACAATTAAATTACATAGAAATGAAAGAAAAAGAAACTAGAGAAAAACAAATACATAGTTATTACAAATTTTGTAAGAAAAAACAAACAGAAAACATAAGAAAATATATTGTAAGAAAACAGAAAAAAGAAAAGATAAAACAGAAAATTCAATTCAAAAGCCCTTTAGTACCGGTTGGTTTTTCCAACCGGTACTAAAGGGGTTGGCCCTCCGCGCGAAAATTTCGGTGCGTCCAAAAGAGGACTACCAACCGGTGCTAAAGGGTCTTTAGCACCGGTTGATAAGAACAACCGGTGATAAAGGTCTATTTCGAGCAGTTAACACAGGCGAACTGCCCAAAACTGCTAAGTGTTCTTCGATCTCCCCTGTCTTTCGAGCTCCACGCGCGACGCCGACGCCGCCTACGGCGAAGCCCTGCTCCTCCGCCGCCGCGCCGTCGCCACCGACCACCGCGCCGTCGCCACCGACCACCGCGCCGTCGTCTCCTGCCTCCGAGCGCGCCATCGCCTCCCACGCGCCCCGCTCCGGCCTCCCTCCACCTCCGGCAGCGCGCACGCCTCCGGCCTCCGCCACCGCTCCGGCCATCGCCTGCGCCGCCGCACATCGCCGTCCCTCCCTCCCTGCTACGGCCGCGGCGAGACCTCCCCGCTCCGGCCATCGCCTCCGCCACCGCCGGCCTCTCCAAGGTTTTTTTTTCCATTATAGCTAGCAAATTAATTATAGGTTATTAGTTATAGGTTATTATTAGCAAATTAATTATAGGTTTTTTCATTATAGGTTATTAGTACTGTTTATTAGATTAGTGTTTAGGTTATTAGTGTTTAGGTTATTATAGCTAGCAAATTTTTTCATTATAGCTAGCAAAAATTAGTACTGTTTAGGCAAATGTGTAGCAAATTTTGATATTTAGGAATTTTAAAAATATGTAGCAAATGTGTAGCAAATTTAGAAATTTAAGAACTTTAAAAATATAGCAAAGTTGGAAAATTTAGTTGCAATATTTTTCTGTTAAATTTAGTTGCAATGTTAGAATTTAGCACTATGTTGGAATTTTATACAATGTCTTTGAATTTTACAATGTTTTATACAATGTCTTGGAATTTTAAGAGTTAATGTAAAGATTCATAGTTTCGAGATGGACGGGACTATGGATGTCCGGGACTGGGCTCCGCCGGGTTGGCACTGGGAGGTGCCACCTTCCGGTGTGCGCAGATTGGTGAGGAATGAGGGAACCATCGTCGACCCGGAGCTTCTTTGGTGGCGGTCACGTGGGCCACGACGGGTACAGAGGGTGCCGGCCCCCGAGGAGTTGGTACGTCGGCGTGTCAGGGCGGAGGACGAGCACGTCCGTCGGTACATGGTCGCGTTGGACGTCTGTCCGTCCAACACTTGGCAGCATCTTCAGGGATCTCACATTAGTTATGATCCTGTTTGGGTTCCTTCACTTTGGGTTTTCACCGCCCGCGGCATGTTTCCGGCAGTTCGACGTCCATTTTGATTAGCGTGATGTATTATTGATGCGATATATATTATTATGACTTGTAACGCCCCAAATCGGCTAAGTCCTTCACTATTAGATCCCTGAAGATTTTTGTGTTAGTAAAACAACTATTGTATCAATTTTTGTAAAGTTAGCAAATTTTGTAAAACAACTATTAGAAATTTAGCAAAGTTGGAAATTTAGCAAATTTGAAAAATTTTGTATCAATTTTTGCAAAGTTAGCAAATTTTGTATCATATTTTTGTATCATATTTTGTATCAATTTTTTGTATCAATTTTTGCAAAGTAAGCAAATTTTTGTTCCAATTTATGTATATAAGAAATATTTGTTCCAATTTATGTGTATAAAAAATATTGGTTGCAATTTTTGTATCAACTTTAATTGTAACCTTGATTCAAATTTAAATTTGAAGTGACATTGAGCTATGGACAACAACCCCTTCATCCGAAACGAGGTCGTTGAAGAGCAAATGGCAGGACTAATATATGAGAAGAGTCTTGGAGTAAATTCCGATGGAGAAGATTCTGATGATGAACAAGAGGATGATTTCAGATCAAGATGTCTGAACGACTCCGGTGAGGGACTTGAGCTAGAAATAATAGACGACGATCAAGTGCCCGCGGAAAACTCCGGCCAGGTATATATATATATATTAAGTCTTGTTGATGCATAAATTGATTTATATTGCACCTACTAACAAAACATTTTTCTTTTAGCCCTCCGGATCTAAAAAGAAGCCGACAAACCCTACACGAGGCCCGGCCAAAAGGTTGAAGCTAGAAGATGGTGCAAAGCTGTCGATCGTTGAAGTAGGCGATGATGGCAAACCGCTGAAACCCGAAAACACCTGCCGCAAATATGTAGCTCAATGCGGAGCGATTGTTAGGGACATTATCCCGATCACCCTTGCAGAATGGAATGAGCCAAAGAAAGCCAACGTTTTCGCAAGTTATGTCGACGACAGACTTAAGCAAACACTTTGGGACTCAATCTTGAGTGATTTCAGCCTACCGGAAGGTCTCCCAGAGAAGAAGCTGCAGAAAGTCAGGGAGTGGACTCTTAAGAAGATGGCCACACAATTCAACAGCTCGAAGAAAAAATTGTGGAAAAATTATGAGAAAAAGGCTCCAGAATTCAAGGGCCCTCTAGAGAAGATAAAAGATGATTGGCCTGCATTTGTAGCTTATAAGAAATCAGCCGTCGCTCTGGCCCAATCCGAGAGAAATAAGGAGAATGCTAAGAAGAAGAAATACCACCATACTTTGGGGTCAGGTGGCTACAAGACTGCCTTGCCTAAGTGGGAATCCTTTGAAAACGAACTGCGTCTAAAAGGGATCACTCCACAGACAGATGACTGGCCCGAGAGGTCCAAGTACTGGTTGTTCGCGCATGGAGCAGTGTTGGACCCAGAGACAGGGCTAATTGTTGCAAAAGGAAAATGGAAGAAAAGAATTACACGAGTTGTAAAAAAGCTAGAGAAGGCAATAGCGGTCGTCCGAGAGGGAACATTTGTTCCCAATAGAGAGGACGACGAGCTGACACTCGCCCTCGGGAATCCTGAACACTGGGGACGATGTCGAGGTAGAGGATGCGGGGTTGGTTTCCTTCACGGGTTTCCCGCGGACGTTGCAACATATAAAAGCCGTTCCAGAAGTAAGAAGAAGGAGGCGGACCGGTTATCACAATTAGAACGCCAGGTCCACACATGGGAGGCCCAGGTGAAGCGGCAGCAGGAGCAACTAGACTCAATTACCCAGCAAAGGGAATCTCGGATGGTGCTAGAAGATCCTCCAGTCGATGTCACCCTATCTCAGCGGAAAAGCAGCGTGGGTTCCACGCAGCTAGAATATCCTGCAGTTGATGAACCGGCGGCTCACTACCCCGTGGATGATATCACGGAGAAGACAAATTGTGAGTTACATGTGCCAATGAAGAACATCAGTTATCCGGTGGCGAAAGGATATGCTTTACAACATCAACCTGGAGCAACCTTCCATTTTGGTCAGATTCCAGCTGGATATGCTCGTGTCGGGGTCACAAAAGTTATTCCGGGATTCCACTCAATGGAACTTGACATTCCTGGAAATGATGACGAGAAGACTTTGGGAGAAGTCGAGCATGGTATCGTCCTATGGAAGAAGAAATACATCATCTTTACAGACTCTACGCCAAGGCCACCGACTCCTCCGGGTAGAAATTTATCACCTAAAAGTCCACCCGCCTTCCGCGATGATTGGGTGCCCACCGCAAGTCCATCGCCCGCGCCGTCCCGTCAGCCGACTGATGCGCCCACTAGTCATGTGACAAAGCGGAGTTTGTTCAGGAAAGACAGGTACCCTGTCATTAAACGTGCAAAGAAAACGCATAAATTGAAGTCTCCTGAGAAGTTAGCTCCTGAGAAACCGGCTTGCGAGATGACTATGGAGGAAATAACGGTGAGCTTAAATGCCGATGCGGCAACCTTTTTTGAACGGAGAAAAGAGGAAAAACATGCCGCAACACTGGATCCCTTAAAGGAACTTCTGAAGACTATACCAATTGAGGTAAAAGATCGCACCATTGACAACTTATATAACCCTCCACCGGCGCCGTTTACAGACTATGAGCGAGGTATTAACAAGGTACATAGCTCGCAGATGGAGGAAGAGGAGGAGCAACGGAAACAAAAGAAATGCGGGAAACAAGTTGCCCAACTCGGGGAACAAGAAGTACAATCGATGGCCCCGCTCATTGTGTCGTCTCGGGCTCCTCAGGAAATCGAGCCTGGAGAAGTTGTATACCGTGCAGACAGAGAGTACGAGACTCTTGAGATAGCATATCAATATACTCTCGGGCTGCCTCTGCTGACAAACCCCAGTGCTCTAACAACACAGTTATGAAGATTGCATAACTGGTACATGGACATCTCAAAAGATGGGACTTTCTATTTCATGGCGGGAGTTAAGGATGAGCACTACTTTCAAGAATATGCTGTACAGGTTGAGTTCTCTGAACTTTTTCAGATGTACAATCAACGTGCTCTCGACAAATCTATCATCAGCTGCTATTGTCTGTAAGTAATTTATTTGTGTATTTTCGTTATTTAGTTAAGCTCGTTCATTGCCAGTAATTATCCTCACATCATTCTTTTGTACGCTATTATATATGCAGAATGAAGATTCGTGAATGCAGACAGCTCAACATCTGGGACATTGGGTTCATTGACCCGGATAAAGTTCATGTCCAGACTTTAGAAAATCGACCCGACGCCATAGAGGACGTTCTACTGAATTTCTTTAAGCGACAAAGTACCAAAAAAGAAATACTTTTTCCCTACAACTTCAAGTGAGTGTTAATGTCTTGTACACATTATTTTTTGCTTTCCCGATATTAAGTGCAATTGATGAGTTCTGAATTACGTGCGCAGTTACCACTTCATTCTCCTGATCATTAAACTCGACGATGGAGAAGTTGAAATCTGGGACTCAAAAAAAAACAAATCCAGATGCATACAAAAGCGTGCGTATAATGCTCAAGAGGTAATTTCAATCGCACTAGGCCTCTATTTCGTTCATTTACTTGATATCAAAAGTAAGTAATAACTCCTCAATTCATATTCTTTTTGGGCAGTGTTTGGAAAAAGTTCAGTACTACTACTTAACTAGTTCCGTGTATCGTTCTAATTCTCTTTATTATTATTTGATTAAATCATATTGTTGTATAGTGGTGTCTGCAACAACCAGATAGGACAGATTTATGTGGATACTACGTTTGTGAGTTCATTCACATGAAAGTCAATGAGAGAGTCAATAGTCAAAAAAATATAGAGGTACGCAAAATCATTCACAACTTTATTTTTCTACTATCACTTGTGTTTAGTTTCAATCATAACTAATTTGATCTCCTCCTTTTAAAGATCGCAAGGAAGCGGAACCAACTCCTACCAACGAACCGCGTTAAAGCAATTGCGGAGGAATTGGTGGGATTTTTCCTTACGCATGTCATAAATCCATCCGGTGAATTTCACTATGTGGAAAAATAGACTCCCTCCATGTAATAGCAGTGATATCTCCGTGAAAAAAGTACTTTAATTATATGTAATTATGGGTACTTCATTTATATGTGTAGTGAGTACAATTATATGTGTACGTAGTGAGTACAATTTATATGTGTAATGGGTACTTCATACGTGATCTCCTCCGAAACCCTGAAAAATAAGCGAAAAGGAAAAAAACAGAAACCCTAAACCCCTAAAAATAAGCGCAAAAGAAAAAACAGAAACCCTGAAAAATAAGCGGAAGAAAAAAAACAGTAACTATTAATACCGGTTGGTAAAACCAACCGGTACAAAAGGCCTCCGCCCGCGCGCGCAGAGCTCTGCCCACGTGGAGGCCTTTAACACCGGTTGCAAATTGTGTCGGTGCCAAAGGGGTACCCCTTTAGTCCCGACCTTTTAACACCGGTTGCACAACCGGTGCTAAAAGCCCTTTACAACCGGTGCTACTGCTCCTTTCTCTACTAGTGGTTGCCCAGCGGATAGCTCTTGGAGATAGCTACTACTCCTCGGTCCCAACATAGTTAATCGTAGGCTTTGCATACAGGCATGGATGGATGTTTCTTCCTAGTTGTCAGGGTAAGATGTGGCCACTAGTAGTGCATTTTGAGGATTAATGGATGCCATCCATTTCTGTGAAGCGTCTGCTGCTGGATGCTTACTGCAGTCATGCACATTGCGTTCATACATTTCACGACGAAGTGACTATATCACGCCAAAGCTAGCTGCATCGGTCGAGGAAACGAATTCTAGGCAAGCACGAAACGACTTTGCTCTCTGTGTTGTCCACTTCGAATGCAGAGTGTAGACCTTAACCGGACGACTTGTACTGAGGTGATGCATTATTGGACTTGTGCTCTTTTGGAGTCGTCGAGTAACCTTTTCCCGTGTGACATGCAAAAGATGTTGATCGGAGTAGAGTAGAGGTATATATTCTGACGATGACTGCGATATGTAGAAGCTAGCTAACCACACGGAGAAGAGAGAAAAGGCTCGTGCATATAAATCTTTCGTGGATCAGTCTAGGCTATCTAGGCAGCTGTATATATCTGATACACGAATGCATGACGTGAACTCCCAAAACTCCACTAAGCTTGACGATTGTTTTGGACCACCGGAATTTAGTTCAATTCCAGCGAAAAGAACCATATGCAGTACTTGTGAAGGGCCGGGTAAGGGATTTGGAGAGGATCAGAAAAGGTACAGCGCAATCGGCACGAGCTAGGCGTGCGCGTTGATCTCTGGCTGCATGTGCTCTCGCCGTCTCGCAGCGCACCGCGTGGTCCTCCACGACCTCCGCCGCGCCGCCTCCGCCTCCGCCGGTGCACATGTAGGAGCTGCAGGACGGGCGGTGGGGCGGTGGGTACGTACGTGGCTATCTGCGATGATGCATGATCATTTGTTTGTGTTGCTGCATGAGAGGTCTCCATCGACCTATCCAATCCGAGAACCACTTGGCATGCAAATCAATGGGAATGCGTACGTCGCACTACTGGCCTCAAGTACCAATCCTTCATGTTAATTCTGTCATTCCTCATGCCAATCGCTGTTGCCAACAAACAGACAGGCGAATGCGTTCTCTCCTTGCCGTAAGCCCGTCTCCGGGAAGAGCACACGCTGCAACTCTGTAAGTACCTGCAGACACTTCCTCTCCCGTTTCTCAACTCAAACACTGAGCCGAACTGTTGAATCCTGCCCAAAACACACAGTCTGCAGAACGACTGGCCAAATCAGGCACTATATCCTCGATCGATCGAACAGCCGGCCTGCAGATATGTGCGTCGGCTAATGCACTTAATTCCCGCGTCAAAATCGAACGAAACTTTGGACTCTTTCAACGTAGCTAGCTCGCCGATATCTGAAAAAGAAGAAGAGCAGAACACGCGCGCACATCAGTGTAGCTGGGCCGGAATAATCAATCAATCATTGGGGGAAAAGTTCACAGCATCGCATCCATGGATCGGTTCGCTTTTCTTTTCTTCTTTCTCTCAGGTGATGACTAGCTAACCCCTGAACGAAATTCGATCCTGAGCGCGAACTAGCTAGGGTAGCGGCTGGACGTCGATCGGGGCCGGGAAATCCGATGAGAAACAAACCACCGGTTTCTGACGAGAAATCCGATACTTTTTCCGGAACATTTTTCGTCATGCTAGCTGGAGTTATCAGTCCGGCCGCACATAGCCCGGCCACTTGACTTGCTGTTGTTGCTAATCATGCGCTTGGCGTACGTGGCGTGTGTTGATCGCGACTGTTAGTGCTCCTCTCCAATTCGATCGCCTGCTGCGTATGCTTGGTTAATTGATCCGTACGCTGTGATGGTGAGTGGCACTCGTCATGATCAATCAGGACAGAGACGAGAATTTAGTTTATTGATTACTAGCGTCATCATATCGAAATGGACCGGTTCCCGAGGGATGGGTGTGGCGGTTCGTGACCCGCCACCGGGCGAAAGCTCTGGTCTGGCCGTTGGCCGTGACAAACGGCGGTGACGTCCTCGGGCACCGCATCCTTCTTGAAGGCGTCGATGTGGTGGTCTCGCTCCTTCACCTAGGTTTATCCGGGGAAATCCTAGATCTTACGCGGGGTCGGACGATGTCAGCACTTCTGTGTCGTTTGCCTCCTGAGGCATCGTCTTGGGTGAACCACCGGTAGGAGGGCCCTGGGCCTCCAGGCGGCGGGCGTGTTGTGGCGGGTGGGGAGCGGCTCCGGGCGGCGGCGTTGAGGTGGATCCGGGCGGCGGGGTGCCCCGGCGACGGCGCGCGCGGCAGCGGTCCGAGATGGGCCTGATCTGGACCTGCTGCGGGCCAGGTGGGCCTGCGGTGGCCTGGATCGGGGCGGACGTCTGCCGTGCTGCTGTCGACGGTGATGGCTGCGGCGGTGCTCGTTGGGCATCCGTACGCGGCCGTGCCAGAGTTGGGCCAGGCGGGCCTGGATCTGGCAGCATCCTCGCTTGCGTCGCGGTGTGCCAAGGCGTGTGCTTTGGAGCCTTTTCCCGACGTACGGAAGGGGGCGCGGGACCCTGGACGGCGGCGGTGCTTTTCGGCGGGTGGCGGTCCGGCTCTGGGCAGTGATGTCTGTGTGTTGGGTGGACGGAGGCGTGGTGGCGCTGCCGTTGGCGGCAGGGCCGTGGTCGTTGTAGTGCTGGTCCGGCGCGTCGCCCCCAGCCCAGATCTGGGCCCTATGGGCCCATCGGGGTTTTAGGCGGGCTAGACCAAAGCTGCAATGGCGCGGTCCTCTACACAATGATGAAGGAGAGCAGCTTGGATGGGGGGCGGCGGCGTCAACCGTGTGCCTTCTGCTGCGCGACGACGGGAGCTTCATGGGCCTCTCCAGGTCGAGAGGCCCGGCCGGGCTTGCGGGCCTGGTGTGGTCCTGTTGTGGCGTCCGGTCGGTTAGAGGTATGCGGAAATATTTATGAAGAAGTGTCATCTTTATTGAAGATATTTGACCAGCAGACCGGCTCATTAAAAACCTTCCAGCCCCCTGGGGTATCCTTACCCTGGTAAGGAAAAGAGCACGTCTAAAATCTGCTAGCCCTTTTGGTATATTTGGGCTCTATTACATCAGTCGGTTGTAGGGCCTACGCATAGAAGCGGCGCAGGTGCGCCACATTCCATGGATTATGCGATAGTTCTCCCGTCTGTACATGCTTCAGTCGATAAGCGCCTCCTTCGATGACTTCGGTGATGATGAACGGTCCTTCCCATGGTGATGCTAGCTTGTGCACCTTTTTCTGCTTCAGTCGTAGTACTAAGTCTCCCAGAGTTCTGGGACGAAGGCGTCGACTGTGATAATTTCTGAGATCTTGCTGGTAGACAGCTGTGCGGGCTAGGGCTGTGTCGCGCGCTTCGTCGAGTAAGTCCATTGTGTTTTCTTGTGATTCGTTTGCTTACTCTTCATTGTACACGTCGACTCTTGGAGCGTTGAATCTTACTTCCGGTGGCAGGACTGCTTCTGCTCCATAAACCATAAAGAATGGGGTAAACTGGGTAGAAGCATTTGGGGTTGTGCGTAAACTCCAAAGTATCGCCGGGAGTTCATCAACCCAGGCACCTGCGGCTCTTTTTAGTGGGACCAGTAACCTTTTTTTGATTCCCGTGCATACAAGACCGTTGGCTTTTTCGACTTGTCCGTTGGACTGTGGATGCGCCACTGACGCGTAATTTTGCATGATATCCCATTCTTTGCAAAAGGTGCGGAATTCCTCGGCTGTGAAATTTGTGCCATTATCCGTGATAATGCTGTTTGGCACACCAAATCTGTATACGATGGATTTTATGAAACTGACCGCCGTAGTCGCAGTTGAATTTGTGATTGGGACTGCTTCAATCCATTTTGTGAACTTGTCGACTGCCACCAGTAAGTGGGTGTGTCCTCCAGGTGATGATTTTTTGAGTGGTCCCACCATGTCCAGTCCCCACTGGGAAAAAGGCCATGTTAGTGGTATGGTTTTGAGTGCTCACGCCGGTGCATGAGGCTTGTTTGCGAATTTTTGACATCCGACGCATCGTTTGACTATACCTTCTGCGTCTTTGAGTGCGGTAGGCCAATAGAACCCTGCTCTGAATGCTTTGGCTACGAGCGACCTACTGCCAGCGTGGTGCCCGCAAGTTCCTGCATGAATGTCGCGAAGTATAGTTTTGCCGTCTTCAAACTCTACACATCTCTGAAATATACCTGAGATGCTTCTTTTGTAAAGTTCACCGTTTATGATGGTGTATGTTTTGGCGCGACGAGCTACTCGTCTTGCCTCCGTTGTGTCGTCTGGTAGCTCTTCGCGAAGTAAGAATGACAGTATTGGCTCAGTCCAAGTTGGCGTCACATGATCTCCTTGACATAGGAGCACCTCGACTGGAGGGTCTGTCATGCTTGGTGCGATTTCCTTTGCTGCCTCCATCGTGGTTGACGCTGACCGCTGTTTGTGAATTGATCTGTGCTCTATACGCTCTAGAAAAACACCGGCTGGAACCTGGGCTTTAGTCGAGCCGATGTTGGCTAATGTGTCTGCTTCGTCGTTGCTCCCCCGTCCGATGTGTCTTAGTTCACATCCATCGAAGTCTCCCTCTAATTTGTTATATAGATCGCGGTATGCAATCATGTTGTCCGCTATGGCATCGCAGGCTTTCATTGTTTGCTGAACGACTAGATTTGAGTCGCCATATGTCATCAGTCTAGTGCATCCCAAAGCTTTGGCCATTCGCATGCCATGTATTAATCCTTCGTATTCGGCTTCGTTGTTTGATGGCCTTGCAAAGTCCATTTGTAGAACATATTTCAATTTGTCGCCCTTGGGTGATATGAGCACGACACCCGCACCCGCGCCTTCATTCTTCTTGGACCCATCAAAGTACATTGTCCACGAGTTAGATACGTCGGGTATTCCAGGCAGTTGAGATTCTATCCACTCGGTGGTGAAATCAGGCAGGACTTGGGCTTTGATGGCTTTCGGGTGGTCGTACTTAATTCCCAGAGGTCCCAGCTCGATAAGCCATTTTGCCACTCGTCCAGTTGCGTCTGGGTTTGTCAGTATGTCTCCTATTGCGGATTTGCTGATCACCGTGATTGGGTGCTCCGTGAAGTAGTGTCTTAACTTTCTTGTTGTTATGAAGACGGCGTAAGCTAGCTTCTGTAAGTGTGGATATCTCTGTTTGGATAGAGACAAGACCTCGCTGACGTAGTAGACTGGTCTTTGTACGCTTTGCATTTTGCCTTCTTCTATTCGCTCGACTACCAGTACTGTACTCACCAACCTGTTTGTTGCTGTCACATATAGGTACAGCGGTTCTTTTTCTTTTGGTGCTGCTAGTATGGGGGGCTTGGTGAGCATTCGCTTGAGGTCGATAAAGGCTGCCTCAGCTTCGTTGGTCCACTCGAACTTATCCGATTTTTTCATCAGTCGATACAATGGCAGTGCATTTTCGCCTAATTTGCTGATGAATCGACTGAGGGCTGCTACCCGTCCTGTCAACTGCTGTACTTCATAGAGCTTGGTAGGTCTTTGCATGGTTAATATGGCCTGTATTTTTTCCGGATTCACCTCAATTCCGCGAGCTGAGACTAAGTATCCCAAAAGTTCTCCGGCCGGGACGCCGAAAGTACACTTGTCTGGGTTTAACTTTATGCTATACCCTCGTAGGTTGTCGAATGTCTCTTGTATGTCGGAGAGTAGTGTATGTTTCTCTTTTGATTTGATAACTATGTCGTCGACGTAAACTTCAGCATTTTTGCCGATTTGTGTTTTCAAACAATTTTGCATCATGCGCTGGTAGGTGGCGCCTGCGTTCTTGAGGCCGAAGGGCATGGTGGTGTAACAATATACTCCGAGTGGAGTTGTGAAGGCTGTTTTTTCTTCATCTTCGATTTTCATCTTTATCTGATGGTATCCTGAATACGCGTCTAGAAATGACAGTCGTGCGCATCCTGCAGTAGAGTCAACGATTTGGTCGATACGAGGTAGTGGAAAATGGTCTTTTGGGCAGCATTTGTTGAGCCCTGTGAAGTCGATGCACATCCTGTTTGCAGTTGTCTTCTTCTTTTCAACTATCACGGGGTTAGCTACCCATTCTGATTTTTTAATCTCTCGGATGAAGTTTGCTTTGAGTAGCTTGTCTACATGTTTCTCTATGGCTTCTCTTTTCGGCCCTGACACACGACGTACTGCTTGTTTGACCGGTCTAGTTCCTGGACTGAGTTGGAGAGAGTGCTCGGCGAATTCCCTAGGTATGCCTGGCATGTCGGCTGTGCACCAGGCAAACATATCCCAGTTCTCACGGAGGAATTCGACGAGCGCGCTTTCCTATGCAGATGGTAGACTTGACGACACCTTGAATGTCTTGGCGGGATCACTTGGATGTATCTGATGCGTTCGTGTATCATCTGCGGCGTTAAATGTCTTGTCGACTACTTGTTTCTTATAATCTGGCATATATGTCGCGTCACTGGTGAGGAAGAGCTCCTTGAGTGTTTGTTCTGCTCTGAACGTATCAGAGATTTTATTGAAATCACGGTCACAGGCGTCTGACCTTTGAAAGTTTCCATTGACTGTGATCACTCCTTTTGGACTTGGCATTTTCAGTCGAAGGTATGCATAGTGTGGTACTGCCATGAACCGAGCGAATGCTGGTCGCCCCAGTATGACATGATATTGCGACCTCCAGTCGACAACTTCGAACTCGATTGACTCAGTTCTGAAATGTGTCATGTCTCCAAATGTGACATCGAGTTGTACCGTGCCTTTGGGTATGATAGCCTTGCCTGGAACTATACCATGGAAGGTGTTTGTAGATGGCGTTAAGTTTTCGACTGACCTGTTCATCCGACGTAACGTGTCAGCGAAGATGATGTTGATGCCGCTCCCTCCATCCATGAAGATTTTAGTCATGGCGTAACCACCAATTTGAGCATCAAGTACAAGAGCGGTATGGCCTGGTCTATAAACGGATGGTGGATGGTCTTCTCGGCTGAATGTGATCGCTGTTTCTGACCCACGCAAAAATTCCGGTACGGCTGGTGGTGCCATAACCGCCATGTTGACATGTCGAGTGTGAAGTTTTTGTTGCCTGTTAGAAGGGCGACCTTTCTGAATCATGTACATCTGTCCCTTAGGCTTTGGATACTGATCCTCCATGACTTGTGGTATGCGATGTATGGCGCCCGCAATCTGGCTAGTTGCGTTGTGTGGAGGGGGAGGTGGAAGTGCGGCGACTGGTTGTGATGGTGGTGGCACGTATGATGACGAAGCGGGTGGCAGGTGGTCCCCTCTGAGTTGCTTTATGTAGTCCGCTGCTATTTGCTCAAATTCGCGGCAATTTTCCATAGTATGATTGGATATCAATCTTCCAGTCGCCGGGTCTTTGAACGAGTGCAGCCTGCATTGATTTTCCATCTTTTCCTGGAATGTTTTTTCTGGCCTCTGATCTGATCGCCTGTGCCAGTCTTGTTTTCTATATCTCTCCCCCCCCCCCCCCCCCCCCCCCGCGTACTGATCTCGCTCTCGGCTGTTGTGGCGGTTGTCTGCCCGGCGGCTGTGATGGTCGCTGCTTCGTGTGTCACGACGTCCGTCATTTCGACTGCTGTTGCGGTCGTGCTGTCGCTTGTCCTCCCAACCACGGTCGTCGTGTGAGAATCCTGCTGCAATGAATTTGATCTTATCTTTGCTGCCGTAGTCGCCGCCACGTCTCCGCCGTTTTTCGTCTCTGTCACGGCGATCGTGACTATCCCGCCGATCGTCATGATCGTGTGAAGAGGATGCTCGTTTCGTTCTTAGGGCATCTTCCCCATCCACCCATTCAGTCGCGATCTGCATGAGTTCTGCCATGGACTTTGGCTTCTGTCTGCTGAGTGTCTCTCTGAAGTCATCTCTATAGAATCCTAATGTAAAAGCGTCCATGGCTCTGTCTTCTGAGATCGTACCGACTGAATTACGTATGGCGGTCCACCTTCGAATGTATTCCCTTATTGTTTCTCCTGATTTTTGTTTGCACGCCCGAAGTTCTTCGAATGTTTTGGGTCTTTCACAGAGGGGGTCGAAGTATTTTATGAAGTCTTGTTTGAAGTGTTCCCAAGAGTCGTAAGTTCCTTCGGGAATTGATCTGAGCCAATCGCGGGCTGTGCCCTCAAGCATCAGCTGTATGTATTGTAGAGCTGTTGTAGTTGTTCCTCGTTGGCATACGACTGCCAATTTGTAATCCTCGAGCCAGCCTGCAGGCTCTTGTTTGCAATTGAACTTTGGTGTAGTTGGTAGGCCAAAATTTTTGGGCAGCTTGGCTTCACGGATTCGTCTAGTGAAACACTGTGCCCCGCATGATCCAATGCTGCGGTTATCATCTGACTCCCTGCTGTCCGATCTTCTAGACCTGCTTCGCGATCGGCTTCTTGTTCGTCGGCGACTGGAGTTCCTTCTTGCGCTACTTCGCGGAGGGCTGCGACTGCGATGATTTCGCGAGCGGCTTCGGCTGCGCCCTTGGCTTCTTCATTCTGCGAGTTCTTTTGCCGCAATTGCTAAAGCTTTCATCTGCTGGAGGTACAGCTCCTCCGCTGGACCCCCTGGTGGAGGTTTGTTTGCCTGGAGGTATGCTCCTATTGACATGAGTGCGCCTTCGCCTGTTTTTGGCGGGAGTATGCCCTCCGAGTCTAGTGTCATGAAGGAGTGTTCTAGATTTCGAGTGATGTCTGCTCTTTCTCTTTCCGGGATTCTTGCGAGTCTGGATCTGCGTCCTCCTTCCGTCGCTCCTGTGGAGCTAAAGGACAGCTGTCGCCTACGCTCGCTTGAGATGCTTGCCTGCTTCCTTCTTTCTTCGAGTGTTGCCCTATACTGCTTCAGTCGCATTGTTTCTTGCCAGATGAAGTAACTGTATGTCATAACCTCTACGTCGGTCGCATCTGCTGGCATCATGGTGCAATCTGCGATAATTTTGTCTACTTTTGCCGCTGTTTCCGCTGTTATGTTTAGTTTTGTCACGCCGTCTGGCAATGTGACTTCACAGGGGAATTCCGTGGGCCTTCGACTGGCTCCGGCCGCTAAGGTTTCTGCGCTAAACGCGACGCAGATCTGCCGGGGTATGATGGGGAGGCATGCTTGAGTGCGGCTAATATCGCCCTCCCGGTCCGTATCTGATCTTATGTTTTTGCTGATCTGAGTGTTGCCGCTAACACGCGTCTCGGGCGACTGCGCAGGAGGCTCGTCATAGTCGGTGAAGGCGTCATGGAGAGCTTGGGACTCCGGATCGAAAAAATTGGCCATATGAATGCTGTCCTCTGGATCCTCTGTCCGCATGTGGTCGCGTGTTGTATCGAGTGGATTTATGCTTTCACCAGTGCTGGCTTGAGGATCGGGATGTACTTCCTTGTCTAATTGACTTTGAGTTAGGTACTCCTCGAATTCTTTCGTTGTCAAGTAGTTAGTTTGAGATCTTAGCTGTGAGGTCGGGCTGATCTGTGATGAAGTAGCTCTGGCGTCTTCTGCCGTTGCGACTATGGTTGCCGATACTTCGGCTGGATTGTTATGGTAAGTCGATTGAGCTTCGTCTTCCGGGAATTCTTCTACCATGAGTTTGTGGAATTCTCGTGACAACATGGAGGAGATTGGGGATTTGTTCGACGGGGCCGAGTCGATCTGTGATGAGGTGATCTCCTTGTCTGCCGTGGATGCGATTGCAGTCGACTTTTCCTCGGGTGCTTCAGTCGCGATCTGCTGCACACCAAACTGATCAACAAAAAAGTTATGCTTACCGACAATTAGATCGAACCCTGTATTGAGGCTGGAATAGTTTTCTTGAGCTTCTGGTGAGTAAGGCTTGATCCTGCGAGTGATCGCTTGTGGTCTGGATGCGATCTGAAGTTGCTGATGCGTATCCCTCTGATAAGGTCGGCGAGTGGCCGTTTGGAGTCAGGACCGAAAAATCCGTAGATCCAACACTACATTTTCCCACAGGCGGCGCCAATTGACGAGGGGTGTCCCCATCAATACCCATGACTGATAGGCTAGGGTTAGAGTTATGAGGTAGAGAACGCGTAGTGTTATTAGATTCATCGGCTGACAAGCGGGAATTACCCAGGTTCAGGGGCCTCGACTGAGGTAACACCCCTACTTCCTGTCTGTCTGTATTGATTGTGAATATGCGGTGAGTACAATGGTCTAGCAAGACGTGGATCTCGCTAGGGTTTTGAGATTCTGGTTGGGCGTATCCCTCATCAGCTACCCTCCTGTCCCTTTATAGGGGTACAGGTCTCGGGTACGTAACCGACTAGGAATATAAATATGTAAAGTACAACCGACTATGTCTATCTATAGTAAAACTCTTCATCTTGGGCTTTTGCTTGTTGGGCTTCTTCAGTCTATCGACAATTGGGCTATAGTCATCACGTGCACCGGGTACCCACACGATTGGGTGCCTATTTGGTATAACCTCGTCACCGTCTGTGATGGTGGAGGTTGGCCCCTCCCGCACATCGGCGGTGCTGCGGCTCCTAGTCCCGGCTCTTCCTCTTCGGTGTGTAGGCTTCTCTGCTCTTGGCCGTGGTGAGACTTTGTGAGCGACTTCGCGTTCGTGTGGCGCTGGGTGGCGGACGGTGTGGTGGAGTGTTCCGGTGCGCCTGGGGTGATGGGGTCGGGAGAAATCCTAGTCGGCTTGTCTGACGTCGACGCGGTGGCACCTGCGGGTACCACCAGTCCTTCCTGGAGGGCGTCGGGCGTCCCCCCCTCCCTCTCCCCGTCGCGTACCAGGGGATTGAAGGTGTTGTTTGGTACCGGCGCAGCGGAGCACTAGGAGCGTTGTGGGAGGCCTCTGGTTGGCGTAGCGGGGCACGGAGCTTGCTAACTTTGTCGATCCGCCGTTGTCGGCATTTTTCTTTTTCTTTTTCTTTTTCTCTTCGCTTTTCTTTTGGGTGTTTTTGTGCTGTTTCCGCCCCAGCACCTCTTTTGGGCGTTGTGCTGTCTGGCCCAGCAGCGGTCTCAAACGGTGTGGCTTTATTGATAAAGCGGGGCGAAAGCCTGTTTCGAGGAGGGTCGTGTGGAGAGCGTTAGTGGTTGGGTGCGAGTCTTCGTCTTCGGCTTGGTGGAGTTGGTGTGGATGTCGGAGCGGCGGCTCCGAGCCTCCGCCTTCTTGCGTTGAGGAGTTTGAGTGTCGTCTTTGGTCGTTTGGGTGTCTTAAGTGTCATCTCGTGTG
Organism: Poa annua; assembly: GCA_026929855.1. NCBI lineage: Eukaryota > Viridiplantae > Streptophyta > Magnoliopsida > Poales > Poaceae > Poa > Poa annua. The sequence goes on along the minus strand of CM049433.1, from coordinate 7,543,466 downwards.
TGCGCGGCTTCGGGGCCGGTGTGTGTGCCGGAGTGGCGTCTTCAGTTGTTCGCCTCCGCCGTGTTGCGTTGAGGTGTGTGGATGTCGGCTTTTGTTGTCAGGGCAATTTAGTCGTCGACTGGTGGGGGAGCGCGGTCTCGGGACCGGCGTGACGTGTTTTTGTTGTATAAGTTTTCGGCCAGTTTCCTGTATAAACTGGCCATTTCTCTTCTATCAATGAAAAGATAAAACTTTTGCCTCGTCTAATAAAACAAAATGTAATTCGTTTTGCTCTAGGTTAAAATGGCCTATTAAACCATTTCATATTATGGGGCGGAGGTAGTACATCACTGGATTGGATTAGCAGGGAAAGAGGCCGGTCTGTACGTAGTACGTTCAGGGTTCAGCCAAAGATCTGTGTTTCTAAGGAGGAAGAAGGTGACTCGTATCCGAATCGGCATCGTCGCATCGACTATTTTTCGATCTTGATTTGAAGGGACATGTATGTGATGTGAGTGAATGGTTTTTCTGATACAAAAATGTGGGCGCCTTCCAACACGAGAGCAATTTGTTGTGTAGCTCCTTTTATATTTAGTGATTGCTTGCTTTGTCACCATCTCCTCATGATGTTGTTGATCTACTTCTCATTTTAAACACCTCGCTACTGCGCATGAGAATTGACAACTCACAAGTGATTAGTTACTAATGAACTACTAACACGCAGTCCAGCTCGTCAGAGCTTCAGAGGTGTTTGATTTAAGTTTTATTGCGGCCTCAGGCCCTCAGACAGAGATCATGCATCAAGGTACTACAACAGCTAGATGGTTAATTACAAACCAATCACCTCCGTATTTACCCAGGAAAGAATTAATGGAGCAAAGTACGGAGAAGAAGAAGAAATGAAAGACACCAACACATTACACGTACGTACTACTGAAAAAGTGAGTGCAAAAAACAGATATATACTAGTGCGTAGTAAAGCTAGCTAGTCAATTTGAGAGAAGACGAGATTATTGGGGCGCTAGGTGCAAGATTTACACTGAACGCTCCGATAATAACCTTCTCCATCCTTAGATGTTGTCTCACAGGCCCAGCATCTGCCACAGGTCGTCGTCCGCGCAGGCACCCCACATGGTCTCGCCGCCGAACTCCAGGTCCGGCAAGCCGACGTCAGCGTACAGTCCAGCCTGGAACTGGAACGACGACTGATCGGAGTCGGACCAGCGGCCAAACAGCTGCGACTCCTCTGCCTGTAGCTGCTGCTGCTGCTGCTGGGTCATCGGGCCGCCGCCGTGCGCTTGCGGCGGCGGCTGCCACACCGCCGTGTTGCGCGTGGCAGAACAAGTGCCGTTGTTGTTGCTGTAGGATCGGTCGTCGCACCCGGGCGCGCTCTCGGCAGTGGCCAGCACCGGCGCCGGCTGGGAGGCGAGCTGCACCTGCACGCCGCCTTCGGTGGACGCTGACGATGACGACACGGCCGTGGTGCATGATGACAGCTCCACGTCGGCGGCACCCGGGACGAGGCCGCCGAAGACGTCGGCGTCGTCGACGGGCCAGCAGTACCCGTCCGCCGCCGTGACCGGCAGCGCCGCCGGCGAGTGGTGGACCACGGCCGCGCCGTCAGCGGCGGCGTGGACGCGCTCGAGGAGGCGCGGCATCCAGAGGCATCGCACGAGGTCCCTGAAGCGCTGTCCGCCGACGTCGCAGCCGAGGCGGCGGGCGTGGCGCTGCACCCGCGTCCGCCAGTAGTTCTTGATCTCGTTGTCCGTCCTGCCCGGGAGGTGGAGCGCGATCTTGGACCAGCGGTTGCCCCAGCGCGCGTGCAGCTCCAGGACGAGCAGCTGCTCCTGGGGCGTCATGCCGCCCCGCCGCAGGTCCGGGCGCAGGTAGTTGAGCCACCGCAGGCGGCAGCTCTTGCCGGTGCGCCTGAGCCCCGCGCGGCGCGCCAGCGCGTTCCAGCGGCCCTCGCCGTGCGCGGCGATGTGGCTGGCGAGGAGCGCGTCCTCGTCCACCGTCCACGGCCCGCGCCGGAGCTCGTCCGCAGCCGCCGCGTCCTCGCTGCTCAGGTCTCGCTGATCATACGCCATCTCCACAACAAATAAGCTGGATATACGGATCGACCGATGATGATCAAATGATGAGATGATGAAAAGGGCGGGAGAACCATCAACCATGGATGTGCTTATATAGAGGAGAGGGGCGAGAGAGAGAGATCAGTTTACTAGCAGTAGTGGGCGGGAGAGAGCCATTGATGTGCTTGGTGGCTTGGACTTGAAAGGAGTCGTACGCTTGGACTAGACGACGGTGGTGGCGATGATGATGATGATGATGATGATGGAAGGCAGGGGAGCACGCCGCAACCATGGAGGATTAGTTTAAGCATCCACACTCATCTGATGATGAATTGAACTCCAGAAAAGCCAAAAGTTGAGGCGTGATTTGTCTATCTTTTGGAATTAGAACACCACATTAACGATGCTAACCCGGGCGCACACGTCAAGCTAGTTTAACTGATAGTAGCATCCTCTGGTTTTAGATCGAAAGCATTACGCCTAACTCTTAAACTAATGAGCGACAAATGGCAGATGCCGAAGTGCTGAAGCTTACATTACACGAGCAAATTACATCTTGAATGTCGAGGCCACACCACGGCACCATGACCAGTCACTAGCTAGAGAGAAGAGAGAACGAGTATTGTGAGGCAGCAGAAATGCATTTTGGGTAATAGGAGCATATGCTCGTAATCTCATTGTTCAATTCGCATTTCAAATTGTCAATTTTTTTGAAAAATAAAATTCTTATATACATCTCAACATTCTATACGCCTTAACACAAATTTCACAAACAAATACATTCTTTGTGACATGTGTTAAAAAGACAAAATTATGTCGGGTGATAAGTCTTTTTTGTAGCACCAAATTTGTCTTTTTATACACAAGCCACAAAAAACTTTTTTCCACGAAACTTTGAATGTGAAAATATAATGTCCGGGTGTATGTGCAAAAATTTTTGTCGGATTTTTTTGGCATTTTAAAATGGTTTTAAATTATATTTTTCATAATAAGAGTATCTAGTCATACAAGACAAAGCAACGTCTCTAGTGAGGCAGGTGTTAATTACACAGTGGTCTCATGTGAGATGAGGAACGCGCAAAGTTTAGTCTCATGTTGCTAAGCAGCCAAGGTAGCGCATACCAACATAAAAGGGAAACTGAAAATATTGTGTTCTGAAGTAATTAGATCAAGATTATCTCACTTAGTGTGGGTGTAACAAATAAAAGTAGACTTACCGACTAATACATCTAATAATCTGTTGCTTTTATTTCCTCCGTTCACAACCACTGCATTTTTATTTAGTCATAGTAAAATTTTGAAAATATGGGAAATATATAAATATAATTATCAACGCCTACAATAAATTTAATATTATTATACATCATAAAATATGTCTTCATATTATAAGCATCCGATATTATAGATACTAATATTTTTCATATACACTTTATCAAAGTTTGAGGGAGTAATTTTGTTTAAATGTGCTTAAGCAGACTGATTTGGTTATCAATTTGTTATTAACTCGTAGTTTTAGCGAGCACTACAACGAGTTAGTAGCTGCAATTACTAGTGTTAATTGGGTAAGTACTTGGTTTTTAATATTAAGGAGTGGCAGCTAAGTACAACACCTCTTGGTTCATACACCAAATTTGTTCGTCCATCTTTCTGCTTCATCCTCGCTCATGAGAAGTATTGTGCCACTAGAGTCATAGCCAACTCTCCTTCTCGTCGTGCATCAAGGAGCGGAGAAGCGTTGGTCTTCGAGTCTTGCGGTCACAAGAACTTGAACGAGACGACAATAAAGTTTCTAACACCACCAGAGGGGGCCGCTATCCCTTCGGGATTGAGGGCGTCCATGTATGGTCGATCAGGGCCACAAGGGAGATAAGGAACTAATCAAAAGAGAAAATAGCTAACTAGACTAGCCGATATAGCATAGGCTAGTCAGAAATTATGCGCCAAAAATCAGCCTGTATTTTCCCGAGCCACACCCCTGATTCCATCCATAACTCACCCGATGCCATCCCCTCCCCTGGACCGCAACACGGCAACGACGCCTCCAGGAAGGGTACCATGCCCGCCCATGCCAATATGTTTGGAGTACTCACCTCGGAATAAAGGAAACCAAGGAGGGCCTTCGTGAAAGAATATGTCACATGTGGTGTCATCGTGATCATGGATGCCGACATATCCTAGGGTTTACCCCATCCCGAGCCCCAACTAGTGACCCCCACCCGGACCAGCGACCTATATCCAGATCCAGGAAGGATGAACTAGAGACAACAACCTTTAGATATGGCATAGGAGGCTGACCTCCACGCCGCAACAAACGACCACGGCAACTTTCTGCTATGCTTCGAAGGTAGCATGGCAATACCCCTGAATGCCACTCAATTGTTATAGAGTCAACGCCGCCATCCAAAGCCCTCAACGCAAGCAACAAGGTAGCACAAGCCTCGACACCACCTTCATCATGATTACAGTTTGTCGTATGCATTTCTTCGGCAGCGGTGAGGCTAGAGTTTCGGCCTCGAGTAGCCACCTAGAGGGTGATGTGAATGCAAGTACATAACGCACAAAGAAAATCCAGATTTTGTAGCCTTATTTGCAAACAGTGACGGTGTTACACAAATAAATCTCATATTTGGTAAAAATTAGGGCCTTTTTGGTTGGGCTTTTTCTCGCTTTTCGTACTTTGCCTTGTAAGGAGAAAAACACCTAGGCTTTGGACTTTGGTTTTTGGCTTTTGACTTTTACTGAATGTTGTTACACAATGTTATAAGCCAAAAGTTAAAATCAAAAGCACCTATTTAAATATTTGTGTCTTATAACCAAAAGCCAAAGTAACCTAACCAAACACCCCCTCGGAAAACTACGCGGTATCAAAACAAGAATGTCGTGGTGGTATCACGGCAGATGCCATAGGATGGCTAGGGAGGGCTAGCAAGCTGAGAAGCTCACACGAAGGAGAATACGAACCAAGCAAGAACCGACTTGACCCAACTCAAGAACGAGCAAGAACAGGCAACAACACTCAAGAACGTAAGCAAATCCCCAAAGAGTCACAAACACACACGATGTACCCAGGTTCGGGGCCCTCGTGAGGAGGTAACACCCCTACTCCTGCCTTGCCTCTCTGTATATGTGTCTCACAAGATCTACAAAGTGCTCCTTGAGCTGTTTTGGTAAGAACTAGGATGAACTACAAGTGAGAGAGGAGTAAATGCTCTAGCAGTAAATGAGACTATAGTTTTGGCCCTCTGGTTGGTGTCCCTCTCACAGGAGGAGTTATGGCGCTATTTATAGAGGGTCGGCCGAGTTGGCCGGGAACTCTAATTCCTCCGGGCCCCACCGGACAAGGGCTACGGTCCAACGGTGATGTCGACATCCCTACCACGACCTAGCGCCGTGCTATCCGACATAGGTCGAGGTAGGCCATAATGCCTCTTGCCGTAGCCGCCGCCGGCATAGGTGATGATGGATCCCCTGTCAGAGACAGGACGTGTCTTCTCCATGCCTTGTCTCCTATCAGTCAGTTGCCAGTACAGTGGAATGATCACATCGCCCTTGTCTTATACCCTTTGTCCCGCGCCCGTGTCAGGCGGGAGGTGACTTAGCTTCCTTGTCAGAGGGGTCAGTGTTCTTGCAGTGTACTTGCCCTTGACTTCTGGTCCGACATAGGGTATGCCGGACGGCCTTGCTCTACCCGGCATAGTCATGCCGGATCCTCCGTCGTATCCCGGCAGGGATATGTCGGGCCTGCTTACTTCTGCACGCCTTCCAGAGTCCCGGCATGCCTATGCCGGAACCTCCTTCCTGCACACAACAAGTAGAGATATTACGCCGACATGGTTATGCCGGTCAGGTTAAGTCGGTCCGGTTATGTCGGTCCGGTCCACGCTAGTTTATCAGTGTCTCCTGCCCTGGCCTCTCCACCGCCGGGTGTATGTCGGCTACCTCCGACATACCTCCAAGCCGACATTACTCATAGCCCGAGCCACCCAGGACCCTGCTCACTAGCACTTCTTTCTGATACTGCACAAGAGAATGCCCCTAGGCCCAGCTACACGAAGATGTCTTAGGCTAGCTCCCAAAGACATCTTCGAGAAGCTGGCTCTTAGGAGAAATCTCTGCCTCTGCCTGAATGAGAGTGAGGGGCTGGGGGTCTACTTATAGTATCACCAGGGGAGACAGCCTGGCCCCTGCTTCCTCCAAAGGGCGTCCCTTTATCTCCCGAAGAGTCATATGACCTTTGGCGCCAGGCAAAGGATAGTTACCACTGTGAATACGAGTATCTTACCCCTGCCTTTACCCTACCCGGGGGTAGCGCCCCGACACTAGTCCCCGAAGCTGGTGTAGTCCTGCAGCCTTGGATGAAGAACTGCATCAGATTTAACCAAATAAGTGCCTTGTACCGATAGCCGATAGTACTATGTCGGGTAAGCCGATTGCTCTGACTTGCACAAGTCGGCCACTTTTAAGGCCCTCCGACATCATCATGTCGGCATGATAAGAAAACTCCGGCATGCCTATCCCGACATATTGTACAATCATCCGACATTGCTATCTCGGTTTGATATTGAGCTCTCAACCATTCTTGGTTCTTGTTCCGGTTCCTCCGACATCAACAAATCTTTTCTCACATCTTCTCCCGAGACGTGTCATACACATGCTGCACCATCCCGAGAAACTCGCCACGCGGTCTGACAATCTGTCACAAACGCGCCGCACGGGCCCCACCATACGTCTCATCCAGCAGGTACTCGAGAGGCTCGACCCCGAGGCACCTCCTCGATTTCCGGGCTGGCAACCGCATCCGATCCGCCGCCGATGATTCCTATTCTGTAACCCACGGTGTGGCCGATCGTGCGGCCATAACCGCCCCATCCGCGCCAACCGCCGCAGCCACGATCCCACGATCCGTTCGAAACGAACGGGCGGGAAAAACGGTAACCGCCTCTCCTCCTTCCCTCTTAAATAGGCACGCGCACGATTCCTTCGTCCCTTCGCCTCCATACTCCCCATCTTCTTCCTCCTCCACTCTCCTTCGCCGCCGCTGCGCCCGAACGCCCGCAGCCGCACACCAGCGACCTCGCCGCCGAACGGAAGACGCAGTCTGGAGCCGCCGTCCTCACCGTCCCTCCAGCGCAAGCCGTGAACTCCGGTGAGTTTCCTCTCCTCCCCGCACCCGATTAGATCCCCTAGGACCTCGCCGGCGTGCTCGTGTCCGATTCTTTTCCCCCGCCCTTGCCTCTGCTCCGGCCACCGTAGATGCCCTACGTGCACCCACCGGAGGGGAGTGAATGTTCCCCGCGCACACCGGTCTTGCTACCGCTACCCAGATCTTACTTGTTCATCTTAGCAATATTAGGCGCCACACTCATGGTTCTTTTCCCCTAGTTCATAGATTGGCTTTCCCATTTATTTCCATTATGTAGATCTTCCATATGCCTTGTTGCCGACATGAATCTGTTTTTCTCCCGGCACATGATGATCTCTGTCCGACTTACCCCTTAGCTCGGGTCATAACCCGGCAACTGTCTCGCAGATAAACCGACATGTCTTCGAGCCATTCCTCGGAGCAGACCGACATGTCCGCCGAAGGAATCCGGGGGGGCTGGGAAGGCTCTGACGTCGTACAAGACGACATTGACTGGCTGCGTCGCACGCTCCGTCTCCCGGCACTAGTGTTAAGTCGGCTCCCCGGCGATGAGGAAGAGCCTGCACCCGCAGAAGGAGAACGGGTGGTCTTTGTCGCGCACTTTGAGCGCGGCTTTGCCCTCCCGGCGAGCAGATTCTTCCGGGCCTTCCTCGACAAGTTCGAGCTACAGCCGCACCACTTGCCGGCTAATTCCATCACGGTTCTCTCGGCCTTCGTGGCCTTCTCCGAGGGGTACCTTGGCCTGTGGCCCCTGGTCAGCCTCTGGGCGAAGTACTTCGTGCTCCGGAAGCAAAGCATTCCGAACAAGGGCGTCAAGGACAAAGAGATGACCGCCTGCGGAGCTGCCACCATTGCCGCCCGGAAGCTCTCCGACTTCCCCAAGGTCACAGGGCTGGAGTCCTGCCGTAAGTGGCAGCGCAACTTCTTCTATGTGAAGAACCCGGATCCCGCCGACAACGCCAAGGGGTACGACTTCATCAATCTCCCCGAGTTCCGTATCGATCCGCCTTATTCTCAGGCGAATTGGGGCTGGGATCCGTCGGGCAGCGACGCGGAGATCCAGGCCATCCACAGCCACCTGCTCTCGATCAAGGACGAGTTGACGGCGGACGACCTCTTGAGGACCTTCGTCACCCGCCGAGTTTGCCCCCTGCAGAACCGGGCGCACAAGATCTGCCATATGAGTGGACCCCGCGACCCAACTCGGATCAGCCCGTTTGAGCTGGATAAGCCGGCGGTGCGCAGGCGTGTTCGTGCCATCGCCCAGACCTCCATGGGAGATGACTGGGAATGGGGACGCGAGCCCTATAGCCGCGCGAACCCTCCGCCCGCGGTACCTTCTCGTTCCTCCTCTCCGACATAACCTAGTAACCGACATAGCATCCATTTAGTCCTCTTGCCTTTCTTGTCTCCTTAACCAATTTTTGCTATCTCCCTTCTGCAGAAGTTTGGCCGTCAAGCCCGGGAGGACAAGAGGTGGGCCCACGGTGCTTGGCGGCCCGACCTCGCAATGCCGGCAACTCCGCTCACGGAAGACCCGGATGACGAGGATCACCTGTCTATCCCGGTATCCCGCACCTCCGGTCCGGGTAAGTCTCGAACTCGGTCTCGCCCCCAAGATGAATCTGATGACGACGACTGTGTGATGCTAGAGATCACACATGCCATCCCCCTGGCCTGTGCTGACCCTTTGCCTCCACCACCAGCCGCCCCGAGTGCCCAAGGAGCTACGCGCAAGCGCGCGGGAGCCAGTGCCTCTGCCGCTGACAACCCGGGGGCCAAGAAGGCCAAGACCATCAAGAAGCCATCCCGCAAGAAAATCCCCACTGCCGCCGGGTAATCATTCTTCCTCTCGTCTTTCGACCCCTTTGCCTCATCTAAGCTAACCTTTTATTTCATGCGCAGAGCCCCACTCGAGCTCGACCAGAGTGGCTCAGCCGCCCCGACAAATGCCGGAGTCGGCAGCCCACCCCGAGCAGAACCTGCGGCCGCCGACACCGTCATACCCGACGCCTCGCAGCCGACACCCAAGACCGCGGCGGAAGGGAGCCGAGCAAGCCCGGACCGGGATGTCGGGTCTGGCGGCGACCAAGCGCGTCCCACCGCTGCACGGGCCGAGACCACGGTGGTGTCGGACGCATCCCCGCAATAACCGGCACCGCCAGAACCACAATCCTCCCTTGCAACCCAGCAGCCGCCCATACAACAGCAGCGCCAGGCACAAGCCGAGTGCCCTATCTCGAAGGCGATCCTCAAGACCTCCAAGAAGAAATCTGCCCCGACCCCGGATCAGTTGGCGGCCAAGAAAGGTCAGACTCCTCCGGGTAAAATCAAAGTGGTGCACCCCCCTCGCATCGCCGTTAAGACGGCGGCACTGCGCATGCTGGAGGCCACTGTCGACCGGGTTGCCTCTGCTGCAGACTTGGAGAGCTCGGGTTTCCTTATGCCTAGTGCTGATTCTTCAGGTTCAATGGAGCAGTACAACATGGATTGGAATGCTGCCGACATTAACGAGGCTACCTCCTCCGACCCAAGCATCGACCATCCCGCTGGCCCCGGGAAAGTTGCTCAGTCACTGCATGCTCTTCAGTCTGCGGTCCTCCAACTCACAACAGCTGCCGAGGTAAATCTTTCCGACATCCACCATCCCCAGTCCCCGAGATTCTGGTCGAATGGTTAAGATCTGACCGAGTGAAGACCATTCGGCGAGAATCTTCAAAAACACTTCATATCCAGTCCCCGAGATTCCTGCCGAGTAACAATACTTGCCCGAGTAAAGGTTACCCGGCTAGCATCTCCAACAATATGTATTAACACTTCGCTTTCTATCGCAGTCATGCAGCAAGGAGCGTACCCGGGTGTTCCAGAGGCTGCTGGTTGAACATGGGTCCCTCCGGAGACGGTTCAGAGATCTCCAGGCTGCGCACCAGGGCCATGGTATACTTCCTTGTTCCCGAGATACCCTTCATCTTCTTAAGTCCTTTTTACCGCCATAACCGATGCGTCGCTTTTTCCAGCCGACACCGCCGCCCGAGTTGCCGCCCAGCACAAGCTTGAGTTGGAGCAGGAGCAGGCCAAATCAACCCGGCTCCAACAAGAATTGGAGCAGGCCAAGGCAGAGAAGGCCGAGTTGGAGAAGACTCTGGCGGATGCCGTGCGGATTCAGGGTGAAGTGCTCGAGCAAACTGAGTCTCGCGCCACCTTGGCCGAGGAAAAGCTCAACACCCTCAAGTCCAAGTGCGACATCTGGTTGGCCGAATTGAAGAAGATCAACGACCAGATGGACAGTGAGTTCCTCCTAACTTTTTCCCTTGCTTGACTTCTTTGCCGACACACGCCCTATATCGGCCCGCCTTCTAACTCATCAACAGCCTTCTTCTCCTCAGAACACTTCTCCCACACGCACACCGTTGCGGTGAAGGCCATCAACCGGGCGCGTGCGAAGAGGGCTGAAGCCGGCCCCATCTCTGGCGAGTGGGACGTGGAGGACCACCTCGTAGCACTCAACGCGCGCTTCGCGCCACTCAAGAGTATCGGGATGGAGCTCCTTGACGCCGGCGTTCACGTCTATCGGAAGCTCTGGCCCGGCGCCACGCCTCCGGACAATGTGTCCGACTTGGCCCAGGAGTTGATGAAGACGGAAAGGCGCCTCCGGGAGTGGAGATCCTCCGCCGCCCGTGCCGGTGCGGACCAAGCACTCTCCTTCATACTATCCTGGTATGAGGGAATTGATCTTCAGAAGGTGCGGGTGCAGCGCGAGAACTCAGCGTGGACAACCGATCCCGTCAAGATCCAGCTCCGACAAGATGCTGCGCATTATTTTGCCAGCTACTCACAGCCCCACCAATATGTCGAGGGCGAGGTCTACTCGGATGACGAAGACTATGCCGACGATCTTGAGGACGAGGAGGACGACGACGAGGAAGAAAACGCAGACAGCCCCCGCGACACCTCCAAGGCCTCTGGTAAAGCTCAGCCATCCGGGAAGGCTTCCTCTTCCGGGACTACTGACATTGCCAGCAAGGATGCCGCCGCCGACACCACTACGCCGGGAGCAACCGACGTCACCAAGTCGGCCACCACCGATCCTGGTCATCCGGAAACGACTGGCTCCGCTGTGCCACCTGCGCCTGAGATTCCCTCCGAGCAACCCTCAGCTGCCGCCTCTGCATCGGCTTCCACTCCTGCTGCCGAGACCACTTAGGCAAATTTATTAGATCCCCGGAATGCCGGGTGCACATGTATCATATACTATCTTAAGTAGGAAATTCTGCTACTCTGCCTTATTGAATCGAACAGGCATGCTGTCATGTCGAATCTCTTTACCCCGAGTCCCCGAGTTTACTTTCTTGTTTACTATACTTAGCGATTTTTGCTCTTGTCTACCATACAGGTGTTCGACAGTCGAGTCACAAAATCACGGCTATAGTATACAGTACTCAAAAACGCCCGAGTAACGGTTTAAAGGTATTCGACATAACGGAAAAATTACTAAAAACAGGGTTAGCACACGACATGTGCCGAATTGCTTTTATACCGAGTCCCCAAGTTTGTTTTCGTGTTTACCATCTTCCACTATCTTTGCTCTTGACTACCACTTTGGGCGTTCGTCAGTCGAGTCACAAGATTATTTCACACAGCATACATTACTTAACTTTGAAGCAAGGTTGAAAGCTTATTAGGCACATGGACAATATATATAAACATACACGGCAGTCCCCGAGTCTCACTTGGAGATGCCGGCATACAGATAATAAGGGAACAACTGAAATAAAATACAAGTAAAGATAAGGCAGTCCCCGAGTTCACCCTGGGGTGCCGACATGCAAAAGACATCAAGAGGGAATAACCATGTGGACAAGGCAGTCCCCGAGTATCATTTCGGGGTGCCGGCATTTTATTCATAAGGGACCGAGATACATACACCTGTGCCCTTAAGTGTGAAAGGGACGAAGCAGAGCTACATTCCATGGCCGTTTGGTTTCCTCTCCGGCTTTATCCATTACTCCTTTTCTGGCTTCCTGTGCATCTACAAGATAATAAGAGTCGTTGTGCAGAGCTCTGCTCACAACGAAGGGTCCTTCCCATGGCGGTGACAACTTGTGCATGCCGGCAGTGCGCTGTATCACCCTCAGCACTAGATCTCCTTCTTTAAACACCCGGGGGTGCACCTTCCGGCTATGATAGCGTCGGAGGTTTTGCTGGTATACTGCTGACCGAGATAGGGCCAATTCTCTTGCCTCTTCGAGCAAGTCGACATCATTCTCTCGGGCCTCTCTTGCCTCAGTCTCTGTAAACATCGCCACTCTGGGCGAGTCATACTGTATGTCGGTTGGTAACACTGCTTCTGCACCATACACCATAAAGAATGGTGTGTACCCGGTGGATCTATTGGGTGTGGTCCGGAGACCCCATAGTACTGCCGGTATCTCTTCTACCCAGCATCCCGGAGTCCGCAGGAGTGGTTCTATCAGTCAGGCTTTTCTGCCGGCAAGCACCAATGCGTTGGCCCTTTCGACTTGTCCGTTCGCCTCCGGGTGTGCCACCGATGCCACATCAAGCCGGATTCTCTTTTCAGCACAGAACCGAGCAAACTCCCCTACTGCAAAATTGGTGCCATTGTCGGTGATAATGCTATGCGGGTAACCATATCTCAGTATGATATCCTTCAAAAATGAGACGGCAGTAGCTCCATCACACTTCCGAATTGGCTTCACCTCGACCCACTTGGTGAACTTGTCCACCATGACTAGTATATGAGTCATGTTACCTCGCGCCGGCTTGAATGCACCCACCATATCCAAGCACCATACTGCAAACGGCCAAGTGATGGGGATAGTCTTCAACGCTGCCGCCGGCATGTGTATCCGGTGGGCAAATCTCTGGCAACCTCCACACTTCCGGACGATATCCTCCGCTTGCTGCAGAGCCGTGAGCTAGTAAAACCCATGCCGGAAAACTTTAGCCACCAACGCCCTTGAGGAAGCATGGTGACCGCACTCCCCTTGATGTATCTCGAGGAGCATCTCTTGCCCTTCTTCCGGCTCGACGCATCGTTGCAATACCTCGGTGACACTTCTCTTGTACAGCTCTTGGTTGATAACCGTGTAGGCCTTGGATCTTCTTACCACTTGCCGAGCTTCTACCTCATTGTCGGGCAGGGTCCCATCCACAATATATGTCATAATGGGCTGCGCCCAACCCGGCACCGGCCTCTCAGGGAAGATTGGGGCGTCTATTTCCATAGGTTCGGCTGACATCACCTCTGTCGACATATCCTGCGCAGTCCCCGGGTTCAGCCAAATGCTCCCGACATCAACCTCCATGGGCACGGCCTCTGCCTCCGAGCTCTTCGGGATAAAGATGGATTCTGACTCGGGCGATGGCTTGATTGACGGTTTCCTCAAGTGCTCCAAAGCTATGCCGGGTGGGACTGCGTCCCGGGATGACCCCAACTTGGATAGTACATCCGCAGCCTCATTCTCTACCCGGGGTATGTGCTTGAACTCGCATCCTTCAAAAAACCCGAAATTTTTTTGCACATGGAACCGATATGACGCCATGTTAGCATCCACAGCGTCCCAATTCCCCGACACTTGCTGCACTACCAAGTCTGAGTCGCCATAGCACTCTATCCGACGAATGCCAATCTCCTTGGCAACCTTGAGTCCATGCACGAGTGCCTCATACTCGGCTACATTATTCGATGCCGAGAAGTGAATCTGGAGCACATACTTCAGCACATCTTGCTTCGGTGAGGTGAGGACTACCCCGGCACCCAATCCGATCTTGGCCTTGGACCCATCAAAATGCATTCTCCAGAAGTTGAAGTCGGGCAATGGAGGTTCATACTGCATCTCGGCCCAGTCCACCAAAAAGTCCGGCAGCGCCTGCGACTTAATGGCGTCTCTCCTCTCGTAAACCGGGGCGTATGGAGATAACTGGATAGCCCACTTGGCAATTCGGCCGCTGGCATCTTTGCACCCTATAATCTCGGACAAGGGAGCCTCACTCACCACTGTAACCGGATGCTCTTGAAAGTAGTGCTTCAGCTTGGTGACCGCCAGGTATACGCCATAAGCCATCTTCTGGTAGTGCGGGTAATTCTGCTTGGAGAGGGAGAGCACCTCACTCAGATAATACACGGGCCTCTGCACCACCTTATCACCTTCTTCTCGTTCCACCACCATTACCACGCTTACAACCCGGTTTGTAGCCGCGATATAGAGCAACATCGGCTCCTTGGGTAATGGGGATGCCAACACTGGTGCGTTTGAGAGTGTCTTTTTCAGGTCATTAAAAGCTGCATCGGCTTGCGGTGTCCATACAAAGGTTTTGCTCTTTTTCATGAGCTGATACAGAGGCAACGCTTTCTCTCCTAACCGGCTTACAAACCGACTTAGGGATGCCAGGCACCCGGTGAATTTTTGTACATCTTTAAGGCGGGTGGGCAGTTTCATGCTCTCGATAGCTCGGATCTTGCCCGGGTTAACCTCAATACCCCGGCTAGACACCAGGAAACCGAGTAACTTTCCGGCCGGCACACCGAAAGTACACTTATCCGGGTTAAGCTTCATTCGAAATTTTCTCAAGTTAGCGAATGTTTCTCTTAGATCATCGATCAGAGTGGATTCTTCTTTTGTTTTTATGACTATGTCGTCGACATACACCTCTGCATTCCGACCTATTTGCTCATGCAAGCATTTCTGCATGCATCTTTGATAAGTGGCACCGGCATTTCTCAACCCGAAGGTCATGACACGATAGCAATAAGCCCCGTACGGGGTAATAAAAGCAGTCTTTAATTGATCAGCCGGGTTCAAAGGTATCTGGTGAAAACCAGAATATGCATCTACAAAAGACAAAAGCTCACACCCGGCAGGGGAGTCAATCACTTGATCTATCCGGGGGAGCGGGAAGGGATCCTTCGGGCATGCCTTGTTGAGGTTGGTGAAGTCGATACACATACGCCACACCTTGGCCAGGAGAGGGTCATCCTTTTTCTTCTCTACCAGGACCGGGTTAGACAACCAGTCCGGGTGCAGCACTTCCATCACAAATCCAGCCGCAAGCAGTACGGCTAGATGTTCCATGATCGCAGCTCTTCTCTCGTCCGAGAGACGTCTTGTTGGTTGCTTCACCGGCTTTGCATCCGGCCTGACGAACAAAGAGTGCTCAGCCAACTCCCTCGGAACCCCTTGAAGGTCATCATTCGATCATTCAAAGACGTCCCGATTCTCACGGAGGAAGTCGGTGAGCTCGCCTTCCTATTTGCCGTTCAGACTTGTGCCAATGATTACCCGGTGCTCTGGGTTAGCCGGGTCCACCACGACCTTCTTGGTCTCCTTTGGCGGCTGGAAGGAAGCATGCTGCTCCGGGCTCGCCATCCCGGGCACGCCGAGTTGGGAGGCTTGGGCCAGCGTCACCACCTGCTGGATTCTCTTCTTCTCCTCGGCTATGACCAAGGACTCGGCCAAGCATGAGCCGGCAGTAGCACACTCGATAGAGCGCTTGTAGTCGCCCGAGATGGTGATTATGCCATTCGGACCCGGCATCTTCATCTTCAGATAACCCATGTGAGTCGAGATCATGAACTTGGCCAGAGCAGGTCGGCCAATCAGGGCATGGTATGGACTTTCGAGGTCCACCACCTCGAACTCAAGGCTCTCAGTTCGGCAGTTCTCCCGGGTTCCGAACAGCACGTCAATCCAAATCTTGCCCATAGGTGAGCATGAAACCCCCGGCACAATGCCATGGAAGGTCGTGTTAGTCGGCAGCAGCGTGTTCAGGGACACTCCCAGCTTCAGCATAGTGTCCTTGTACATGATGTTAATGGCACTGCCATTGTCGACCAGGACTCTGCTGAACCGGACGTTGATACTTGGCCCGATGAATGTCGGGTCCACCACTAAGGCGTAGCCTCCCGGCTTAGGCATGACTCGGGGGTGATCCTTCCGACCCCAAGTGACCTCCATCTCGGACCAGTGCATGAACTTGGGCACAGCCGGCATGACGGCGTTTACCTCGAGTGCGCGCTGGCGCCGACTCTTCTTGTCAGTGGGCTCGGTCACAAAGACCACATAGCTCTGATGAGCTTCCTGATAATCGCCCTGTGGGTACCGGCCCTGGTTGCTAGGACCGGCATTGTTGTTACCCCGAATGTTCACCATATTTACCGGCCTTGCCGGTGGTCGCCTCTGGGCTGGCGGATTAACCCGGACAGCATTGGCCCCACTTACTGGTGCCGGCGGTCTTGGAGTTGCGGGCCTTTCTGGGGCAGTTACCAGAGATCCCCCCGGTGCACCTTCTCGCCGCATGCGCTGGTACCAGCTGCACTGCCGAGTTGTGTGGTTAGCCGGTCGGTTGGGCTCTAAGGTGTGATAGCAGCAGGGTTTGTCCAGCATCTCCTCATAAGTCAAGGGCTTCCTTTGCCCGGCCCAAGTCTTCTTCACCTCCTGGTTCTGACCCCAAGCCTGGCCGCTGGTTTTCTGACGCTGATTACTATCGGCATCGCCTTATTCCCCGGTTACCGCCGCCACCTGCTGCGAGGCATAGCGAAAGTCGGGCTCCCTCCTCTTGTGCCCGAAATCCTGACGGTCATTGTTTCTGCCCGGTCCGGATCTGTTGTTCCCCGGGTTCCTCCTACTCGGTTCGCCCGAGTCCAGCTGAGGTTGCATTGGATCACTGAGAGCATAGCTGTCGGCAATTCTCATTGTCTCGGCCAAGGTGGCCGGCATCTCCCTTTGCAGTTTCTGCCAAAGCATGGAGCCGTGTCGGCATCCCTGCGCAAACCAAGAAATGGCTTGGGCCTCCACAACTCCTTCGCAGGAATTGCGAATTGTGCTCCACCGAGTCAGGTACTCTCGGTCAGTTTCGTTGTCCCTCTGCCTGCACATCGCAAGCTGCTGAGGTCGGTTTGGTCTCTTGTAGGTGCTGGAGAAGTTGCTGACAAAGGCTTCCTCGAAGTCCAGCCAGCTGTTGACACTTCCCTCTCTCAAGTTGTTCAGCCAGATCCGGGCTGGTCCCTCAAGCATCTGCGGGATGTATCTTACCGCCCACCGGCGGTTTCCCCCCGCAATGTGCACTGCTGTCACATAGTCGGTCAACCAGTCCTCTGGCTTGGTGCTGCCGTCATAAGTCTTGGCTCCCTTGTTCAACTGAAAGTGGGGGACAGGCTGCTCCGACATGATCCTGGGCCCAAAACAAGAAGGACCAGGTGGGCCTTGCTCCTCCATCAGCTCGGATCGATATATTCGATCCAGCTTATACCGGGCATCATTTGGATCCAACTGCCGAGTTCCCAGCCGTGACCCCAGAGCACTCTCATACGCATGATACCCGGCTTTGGCCATTGCCGAGTTGCCGTCATCGTATCGGCTGGCTCCCTGTCCAACCACTTGCCGTTGTGGCACCGCTCCGACAGCCTGACGCCTCGGGGCCTGATTCTGCACCGGATAGCGAGGTGGATACCCGCGACCAACCGAGTCGACATTTCCGACATTCCGATTACTCGGAGCCTGCCGGCTTCTGCTCTGGGCCTGCCCAACATTGCCCTGGCCTGCTACCTGCTTTCCGGCATACGCCGGGTCGTATGTCTGCATCTGGAGCTGCTGATTCCCTCCGGAGTTTCTACTCCGGCTCTGACTTCCCCCGACATGCGGAGAGGAGGCTTGTCCTCTGGACCTGCCGCTGGCCGCTCTAGTTGAGTGAACGACTTGAGACCCACCTACAGCCGTATGGGCCCTCTTAAAGATCTCATTCTGCCGGGTTGCCACCTCCACCAGCTCGTTGACTCGGTCCTGCTGTTTGCGGCGGGCCTCTCCGGTCAGACCGGATAACTCAGCCCTTGCTGCCTCGGCAGCCCTGAGAGTCTTGGCCGGAGAGCTGTAACTTGGCCTTGCTGCCGACATTACGCTGGGAGTCACACTGGATGCAGCCCTGCCATCCCTATCTATCTCGGCATTGAGGCCCTTGCCTCTTCTGCGTACCTCAGCCTCACGGTTCGGCCGGCCTCCTACCGACGATAAACCATGAGCCGCGTCATACTCACGCATGACACGGTCGAAGTCCCTCCGGACCTCGGCTAACTGCTCGGCCTCCTCCAGCAAGCTCAGCCGCTCTGCCTCTAACTCGGCTGCCCCCGGCACATTCAGCCTCTCTACTGTCTCTCTAAGAGGTTCAGTCCTTACCGGGATACGAGATGTCTCGGCGCCATGTTCGACCTGCCTCTCCAGTGCTTGCTTGGCTCTCCGGGTCGATCTCTCCACGGGCGCGATGACAGGTTCCTCTGCCGGAGGAGCCGTCACGCCAGCCATCATGGCTGCGCAGCTCTCGGGGCGAGTGGTACGCCGGCCGCGAGCCGCACAGACAGCTGGGGGATCCTCGGCCACGAGCACCTGTTCCGGGTACTCGCAGACGAACTCGGTGGCGACATAGATGGCGAAGGCGCCGAACTCGATGACGCAGCCGTTGGCCGGGAACGGCCAGCCGCGGAAGCAGCCGGCGTTGTCGCTGACGAACTCCATCTCGCCGAACTTGACGACGAGGCCGGAGAGGACCCTCGTGTCGGAGTGGATGACGGAGCCCCTCCGGATGAGTACACCAGCCAGCGCCTCTACCTGCCCCACGGTGGGCGCCAACTGTCGTGGTGGTATCACGGCAGATGCCATAGGATGGCTAATGTGTGGGGCCGATGGACGCTGGTGGATCCGGGGAGGGCTAGCAAGCTGAGAAGCTCACACGAAGGAGAATACGAACCAAGCAAGAACCGACTTGACCCAACTCAAGAACGAGCAAGAACAGGCAACAACACTCAAGAACGTAAGCAAATCCCCAAAGAGTCACAAACACACACGATGTACCCAGGTTCGGGGCCCTCGTGAGGAGGTAACACCCCTACTCCTGCCTTGCCTCTCTGTATATGTGTCTCACAAGATCTACAAAGTGCTCCTTGAGCTGTTTTGGTAAGAACTAGGATGAACTACAAGTGAGAGAGGAGTAAATGCTCTAGCAGTAAATGAGACTATAGTTTTGGCCCTCTGGTTGGTGTCCCTCTCACAGGAGGAGTTATGGCACTATTTATAGAGGGTCGGCCGAGTTGGCCGGGAACCCTAATTCCTCCGGGCCCCACCGGACAAGGGCTACGGTCCAACGGTGATGTCGACATCCCTACCACGACCTAGCGCCGTGCTATCCGACATAGGTTGAGGTAGGCCATAATGCCTCTTGCCGTAGCCGCCGCCGGCATAGGTGATGATGGATCCCATGTCAGAGACAGGACGTGTCTTCTCCATGCCTTGTCTCCTGTCAATCAGTTGCCAGTACAGTGGAATGATCACATCGCCCTTGTCTTATACCCTTTGTCCCGCGCCCGTGTCAGGCGGGAGGTGACTTAGCTTCCTTGTCAGAGGGGTCAGTGTTCTTGCAGTGTACTTGCCCTTGACTTCTGGTCCGACATAGGGTATGCCGGACGGCCTTGCTCTACCCGACATAGTCATGCCGGATCCTCCGTCGTATCCCGGCAGGGATATGTCGGGCCTGCTTACTTCTGCACGCCTTCCAGAGTCCCGGCATGCCTATGCCGGAACCTCCTTCCTGCACACAACAAGTAGAGATATTACGCCGACATGGTTATGCCGGTCAGGTTAAGTCGGTCCGGTTATGTCGGTCCGGTCCACGCTAGTTTATCAGTGTCTCCTGCCCTGGCCTCTCCACCGCCGGGTGTATGTCGGCTACCTCCGACATACCTCCAAGCCGACATTACTCATAGCCCGAGCCACCCACGACCCTGCTCACTAGCACTTGTTTCTGATACTGTAGAAGAGAATGCCCCTAGGCCCAGCTACACGAAGATGTCTTAGGCTAGCTCCCAAAGACATCTTCGAGAAGCTGGCTCTTAGGAGAAATCTCTACCTCTGCCTGAATGAGAGTGAGGGGCTGGGGGTCTACTTATAGTATCACCAGGGGAGACAGCCTGGCCCCTGCTTCCTCCAAAGGGCGTCCCTTTATCTCCCGAAGAGTCATATGACTTTTGGCACCAGGCAAAGGATAGTTACCACTGTGAATACGAGTATCTTACCCCTGCCTTTACCCTACCCGGGGTAGCCCCCGACAAAGAAACTCTCGAATTTTCTCATCACGACATGTGCCTGAATACATGGACCGATTTGTCACTACACTACTGAAGATAAGCACATATCACATATGCATGCCGGCCTAGCTACCTAGCAGTATGGGGCGCGCTCTCAATTATACTATATATCATTTCAGCCAACTGCTCGATCGGATTGCAATGACGAAGTTCCTATAACCGAAAGAAAAATCAATTTTGTCGAAATAATAGAGCAGGAGTATGGCCAGATTCCACATCGAAGATGAGAGAGGTTGAAAATTTTGCACGCAGATGCGGTAGCACAGTTCGGGTTTGATTGTTTTTGTTTGGTATTGGTGCACGGCTGTTTGGTCAAACCCGTCAACAGCAGACTCCGGTCTCCTCTATGACGAAGCAGATGTAGGCATCTCTCAAAATATACTAGCTACATACTACAATCCAAACCGAGCGCTGTCCTTTACAATCTTATAATCTCACGCTTGACGACCTATAAATCGGTTCTATGCTGGTATTCGACCCAATCCGGTACCGTGGTCGCATCGATCGCCAGTCGATCTATGTCAAGTCGAAATCGAGCTGGCTTGTCTTAGCATAATCTCGCACTTTTTTTTTTAATTTTAAGGCAGCCGTATCTGCCACCCGATTACGATTAGATAGATAGAATGTTTCTATTCAGAGTCGTCTCGCACATTTTTCAACTAAGCTACATATATGCCCATCCAGTTTCTCATTCTTTTTGGTCAATCTTTAGCTGAGCCAAAAATATTGAGTAAATAAAAAATGGTTCGTGAGTCTCATACTTTTCTGGGAACACTAATAATGGCATGAAACCAACATAATATGACACCACATCGTCCTAAGAGGAACAGATATTTTGTTATTTCAACTACTCATAAAATAGAATAGTAGCACATTATTGGTCATTTCTCAGGTATTAGAGACATCTAGATCTATTGCTTCACTAAAAAAAATGTTTTGTGGTAACCTTCATATTCTGAAATGCCACGACCAATCGATCATCACCATACAAAGAAACTAGAAAACAAATGGGGGAGCGTGAACGGATATTTTAGGCAAGAACGTAAGTAGTTTAGTAGAGTTGCTAAATATTTTAAAAATTTGAAGTTATAACTATTAGAAATATTCAAGAACGCGGCTGAATTCAACACTTGTCTTTGGAAAATTGTTGGTCCGGTAAAGCTACTAAATATATTTTTTATTTTTTTCAATGTTAAAATTACAATATTTTGAAATTGGGGTTCTTCAGAGGTTCGTGACTTTGTAGCTTCTCTGCAATTTAAAATTTTTTCTTATATTTTTCTACATTTTATACTTTTTACGATCTTCTGGTAAATATTGTTTCAGAAGACTATTTTTTAAATAAGATATATGCACGTTTACATCTCTTTTTTTGTTAAGTTTATGAATTTTTTTCCCTCCAAATAGTTGATTATTAAGAAAATGTCGTTTTTTATCCTTCATATTCCCTACTTTGTCATACTTTTAGCATTTCCCGCCAATGCATAACAACATCGACACAACATCGTAAAAACACTTTCAGTGGATCAATGATTATATGTTAAACCTAGACAAGTTTGACACTTTTTTGATAAAAATAATTTTGGACACTTGGGAGACCAAGAATTTAGGACCAAACTTGGACTTCGCAATAGTGGACGATCCAAGGGATACTTTTTTTTTTCTTATAGATGGCCACATGCCCACATAGAGCTAGTTGGAAAGCGGGTGCTTGTTTATGCAAATCTAGGTAGCACGCGCGCCAATTGCAGTTAGTTTTTCCTTTTCTTATTCTTCTTCTAGTTTGTTCGTAAACCACGCGCATAAGTTAGTAATTTGTAGTCGAATCAGTCAGTATTTGTAGGCCTACTTCAACGGGTTCAGCACGAGCTGCAATGCATGCGTAATGTGTGGTAACTTGTTTCACATAAACTCCGGCGGCCGCCCCGCCCTTTTACGTGTTCAAATTTAGGATGCTGCGCGCTGCCTTTTCAGCTAGCTAGACAGAGAAATAGGAGGAGATCACGCTGTCACAAAGTGTATAATATTTCGCTTATGAGTTTTGTCAAACTCGAACCAAATTTCCTATATATGGAGTAATGGAGATTTAACGCAGTATATATAGTTGTAATACTCGGAAATTGTTTTTTGCACACAAGCTCCGGTGTTCCTGCTACTTTAAAAAAACCGAAAAATATATATTAAATGTCCACAAAATCTGATTTTTTTTTGCATGTTCTCAATGATTTTACTACAAGCATTCAAAGTCTTCAAGCAAAATTATTCATATTACAGTCTACACAAAAATGATAAAATGGGGAGATTTGAAACTATATATGCATTGTTAACTTAATAAGATATGTAGATTTGGTATTTTTGTGTAGGTCGAAATATAAAGTATTTCGTATTGTGATTTTGGTGCACACCTATAATATACGTCATCTAGAACATGCATGATTTTTAAATGATTTTTTAAATACTTAAAAAAAAACTAGCAGGAGCACTAGCTCGGTTGATAGTTGATACTCCACTAGAAGTGTAGGAATAATGCATGCAAGACAAGTATCTGGAGCACACCAGGATATATGTGGACGCAACAACGAGGAAAAAAGGCCATGCATGCAACATCTGATACACGAGGGGAGGAGCTAGCTCGATCTCAACTAAACTTATGTTGATAAAAGCAACTTGTCCCGGGTTTAAGGACACGCCCAAGATCATGTCCCTTAAAGCAGAAACATCATGCCTGATATGATTAGCACTAGTTAACTCCGTGCCTCAGTGTCGTTATCTTACCTATAAATGGCTGCTGCTCCTACATTCTCATCAGACTCGTGTATGTGTGTGTGTGTGGAATACTGGAATAACAAGTACATTAATATTAAACTAGAGTTGCTTTCCTCCTTTTAGTTCCATGCATGCTTTCCTTTCTTATCTTGTCCCGTTCTCGATTCATCGATCGTGTCTTACTGTCTTGTTTGAGTGAAAGTAAACAAGACCTTCAATTACCTAGAAGCGATGTATCCCGATTTGTTTATGGCGGTGCCTCCGTCGTCGATCGTCGAAGCGGCGACGAAACATGACACTTATATGCGTACACAAGTAGTGTTTGGATGGAATAAAGAGAATAAGAATTGGGTGCTTGGCCTTTTCCGCATCCCCTTAGATAATTATTAAAGCCTGCTAGCTTTAGTTTTTTTTGAAGTTAAAGAGGCAAAAGCTTTGCTAGCTTTAGTTACAAAGCTGAAGTTAATCTTTGCAAGCAACTTCGATGTTCCTCCTTTTCAACATAGGTGTTCCAGCTCTAGTAGTTCCCATGCTAAAGTAAAGGTTACAACATGTGACTGAATTGTTGATGCAGATGTACAAACTTAGTTCTACTAAAATGATGGTAGTAATCTATATTATACCTTGAATCGAAGCACCCCACCGGTGACACTTGTTGCAAGGAAAGAAGGCACTACACATGATTGGGGTTCTGCAGTAATCTGATTAAGCCAAAAGTAAGCTAATCTTGTTTTGTCAGGGAGTTGGTTAGTTTTTAGCATTCCTTGGAAGGCATCAACCCGGGTGGCCAATTGTTAATCACAGTGTGTGAAAAGGTCCATGCTCTTTGCGGCGCAACAAATTATTGGTAATATACCAGGCCAGTTGTTAAATCGTGCTCACAGAAGTACAATTAAAGAAGTATAATATGTACTGTTGCAGTTAATTTTATTAGGATGCCACACTCGTACTCCACTCACAAATCATTAGATTTCAGTGGCTGCCACGGCATCCATGGTCATTACAGACGGCGACTCCGGGTGTGCTGAAAACATCAAAATGACATTGTCACTGTAAGTTGCATGCATAACCGCAGCATGAAAATGATGGTGCCCTAAGTAAGTCCAAGAATTATTTTTTTCCCCTTCAGCTAAGTAAGTCCAAGTAGAACCATCTTAATTTGACTGGAACAAGTGCTTGTAAATCTTTAGACCCTTGACTGTCCAACTCCAAATGCATACAGATAACACCATGAACACATTACATAGCATTAATTAAACGAGCACTAATCATGTGCATCCGTGGTGAGCAGTGACCAGGCTGACGACTAGCTATTACCACTAGCTTTTGACATCTGAATTTAGAAAGGAAACAGTAGGCAATTCAGGGAAAGGTCTTGACTTATGTGATGTGCAGAGTCGTTAGTGCGAGCCCTGGTATAAAAAATGGTACCGCCCGGTACAGGATTTGGTTTTTTTTATGTAATGTGCTGACTGTTGAGTCGTCAAAAAGAGAAATATCAAAAAGAGTCGTCGTTTGCAGGTATGCAAGTTTTTCAATGCGAGGTCCTTGCAGAAAACGACGTACTTACATGCTGGGATGAATGAGCATGATCTTCTCTTCTAGAAGAAAACCATGGAGGTTGACTGTTATGTGTGTAGACAGATGATTTCGCAGCAAGTAATCTAACCGGTGGGGTAGCCGTTTGTAGTGGTAACTAGAGTGTGAGACCATAGGTTGAAGCAAGTCTTAATTCAGATTTCAGAAGGAGATATCTTTTTTTTTTTAGAACTGTGGGGCAAAAGATTTGCCCCTTATATTAATTAAGAGAGAGTTGATACAAGAAAATTATAACAAAGTAACGAACAACAAAAACGGATTACTCTCCCGGCACTAAATCTCCTAGCCGCTTCGCACCCGCAAGCACCCAAAGCTTGGCTTCATTCTTTATTTTGGCGAGGATGGTGAGGGGCGAGGAGTGCTTATTTTTGAAGACCCGAGCATTCCTCTCGTTCCACACCTCCCAAGAGGTGAGAAGGAGAAGGGAGGCCAAAGACTTGCGGCTCGTCATGCGACTCCACCAATCCGGGAGCGAGAGGGTTGGCCATGTAGTAGTGTCGAGGTCGTGGAGGCCGGTCCATTCCTTCAAGGAGGTCCAAATTCTCGTCGTGTAGCGGCAATGCAAAAGGAGGTGTGCGGTGGTTTCGGGAGCCCTATGGCAAAGTGGGCAAAGGCCACAATTTGGCCAACCCCTCCGCGCCAAGCGATCCGCCGTCCAAATACGGTTTTGGAGGGCGAGCCACGCGAAGAACTTAGTTTTGGGGGGAGCCCAAATCTTCCACACAAGACGCTTCATATCGGAGGCGGGGGTTCCCAAGAATTGTGCCCTATAGGCCGATTTAGCCGAGTACTCACCCTCCGTGGTGAGGTTCCAAACAATGCTATCTTCAAGGGTTTCAACAAAGGTGAAATGTTGAATTTTGCTCCATAGGTCCACGAACTCAACGACGTGTTGGATGGAGAAATCCTCATCCATTTTGATCTTTCCAATCCAAGCATTACCAAGAAGGGCTTGGCGAATGGTCCATTTCTTTCTAGAGGATGCGTTAAAAATGAGCGGTGCAATGTGCTTCGGCTTCTCACCGTGGAGCCAAGGGGCCTCCCAAAAAGGGGTTTTTGCTCCATTCCCAACGGTGATTGTTGTGGCGGCGTAGAATAGGTCCATATCCTCCTTGTTGCAAGGGTTGCCCAAACCGGCCCAAATCTTGTTGGGGTCCTTCCACTCTAGCCATGGCCACCTCAACCTCAACGCCCTAGCAAACTTGTCGGTGTTGAGCACACCGAGCCCACCAAGATCGGTTGGGCGCGTCACGGTTTCCCAATTAACTTTACATTGCCCCCCGGAGACCTTGTCGGCGGCCGCCCATAGAAAGGCGCGCTCGATCTTGTTCAACTTAATGGTGAGGCCCGGAGGCACCACGAGTGGCGTCAAGTGGTATATGGATTGGGAGGCCAAAACCGATTTAATAAGAGCCGCCCGGCCGGCGATGTTCATGAAGCGTCCGTGCCATGCGGGAACCTTTCCCGCACATTTGTCCTCAAGGTGTTGGAAGTCTACCTTCCGCAAGCGCCAAACGGAGAGAGGGAGCCCAAGGTAGCGCATGGGGAAGGAAGTCCGCACAACCGGAAGGTCGTCAAGGACGTCATCAAGATCAATGTTGCCGCATTGGATAGGAACCACCGAGCTCTTTTGAAAGTTTGTGCATAGCCCCGTCACCTCGCCGAAGAAGGCTAGGATGGACGAGAGCTTTTGGATATCATCTTTGTAGGGAGCCACAAAAATCGCCGCATCGTCCGCGTAAAGTGAGGTTCGCAAAATAGTTCCCCGCCCCCTAATCTTGTGGAGTAGGCCAAGTTGGGTGGCCACCTCAAGGAGTTGTTGCAAGGGGTCAATGGAGATGACGAAAAGGAGGGGTGACAAGGGGTCCCCTTGGCGAAGGCCTCGGCCATGGGAGATAGGAAGGCCGGCCACCCCATTGAGGAGGATGCGCGAGGTAGAGGTGGAGAAGAGCGCGGCGATCCAATTCCGGAACCTAGGAGGGAAACCTCTCCTTTGGAGAAGGTCGAGGATGTACTCCCATCGGATGGAGTCGAAGGCTTTGCGGATGTCCAACTTGAAGAGTAGGGTAGGAGCTTTATTCTTGTGTAGCCTCTTTGCCAAAAAAATTACATATAGGAAGTTGTCATGTATGCTCCTTTTCTTGATGAAGGCACTTTGGGCGTGCGAGACGAGGTCGTTCATGAGGGGCCCAAGCCTAAGGGATAGGACCTTGGCAATGATCTTCGCGATGGCATGGATGAGGCTAATAGGTCGGTATTCGGTGATCTCTTCCGCACCTTCTTTCTTCGGGAGGAGGACCACGTTCGCGGAGTTTAGCCAATGGAGGTTGGAGGTGTGAAGGTTGCCGAATCGATCAACAACCCGCATAACGTCGAGTTTAATAATACCCCAACATCTCTTGAAGAACGCACCGGTGAAGCCATCCGGTCCGGGAGCCTTATCACTAGGCATGTCATTTATCGCGCTCTTCACCTCATCCTCCGAGATTGGGAGGTCCAAATCCTCAAGGTTCGGGTTATCAAAGTGTAGTTTATCCCAATCAAAGTCACGGGTTCGCGCTTCCCCCCTTCCAATGGTTGAAGTGAAATGCTCGAGGATGATTGCTTCTTTTTGCTCATGTTCGGGGACCCACCCGTTGTTGTGCTTGAGGCGGTGGATGTGGTTTTTCCTTCGTCTCCAATTGACCTTTAGATGGAAGTACTTGGTGTTGGCGTCCCCCTCCTTTAGGTTCCGGACTCTCGAACATTGTTTCTTCCTTGCCCTCTCAAGGATAGACAAGCTTAGCACCTTGCGCTTGAGCCTCGCATGAAGGTTATGCTCCTCCAAGGAGAGTTGACGGGATTCTTGCGCAATATCAAGTTGGAGGATTGTAAGGAGCGCCGCGTGGAGGAGGAGCTTAGGCTTGGGAAACAAGGAGCAGCTCCATCTTGAGAGGCACACCCCCAAGCGCTTGAGCTTATGGAACAAGATGTGGTAGGGCTCGGTGTGAGTGGATGGGGCGTCCCAAGAGGCCTTGACAACGTCGACGAAGCCCGGTAGACGTAGCCAAACATTCTCGAAGCGGAAGACACGGAGAACAATTTACCAGTGCACTCCACTTGACAAATCTAGAGTCGTACTACTAGTTTGATGGACTCAGTGGGTTGGAGGGAAACAGATCATATTGGATAAAACACTTCACTAGGAGTGAGGGACATCGAGATGATCTGACCAGATGGGTCGTACCTTCCTGATCACGGTTCAGTTTGTCCTGGTCGAGTCCGACAGGTTTTGCACGCACGCTGCAACGAATTCCAAGGGCTGACAAATTTAACCAACGCAAGAATGGACCGGTAACCATTTCCACGCAGTTAGTTAAATCTTCCCGCGTAATTAACCCTGACTTTTGCAAGCCTCTGACTGTCAGAGCCGCACATCGCTAATCCTAGTGGATGTGCAAAGCAAACAAGAATGTGCAGCTGAATAGTGTACTACTGATTGATCGGGCACCTAGAAGAAACTGCACTAGAGAATAGAGACCTAGCTAGGGGTAGTCGGCAAAGGGATCGGATTAGACAGGCATCTGCTAAGCTCCTTGTGCTTGCTGCTGTCGCTGCTTCCGGCAGCAGCCAACAGCGAATCCTGGACGTTTACTGTCGCGCCTTTGCTTCCTTTCAGTGTTCTCCAGATTCTGCAACACGGTAGTACTTTATTGTTTAAGTAATCAAGCACACATCATAGTGTATAGTAACATATATAAGATTGAACAAATAGCTTAGAAATGAACAACAAAGACCCGTGGAAAAACTAAAACTTGAATCGATATTCTCAAGGTTTACTCAAAATTTCACCACAATTCCGGTTAAAAAACTGTGGAATACTAAATCTACACAACAAAAAAAGCTAGATAATTACCTCAAATGTTTTGAAAAGACGTATGAGTTGCACCCCTCTAAGGTTTATCTAAACCGCCGTCGAAGGAATTTTGGTTCGAGACACACCCCTTGCAAGGTATGTTATTGTGCAGCTACTTCGAAATCGTTTTGTCGGGAAAAGAAGATAGGGAACACAAAAAAATCAAATGGAAGAAAACCACACATACGCCACCATGAATAGAGAGCATTAAATTTCGCTCTTTGGCTCCATGGAGCCCGGTATTTTGGAAAAATGAAAAAACTATTAGAAGTGTATACGATCCATGTATCTGCAAAGTGAGCTGAAAATATGTTTTATTTTGGGATATATACGAATGAAAAATTTGTGGCCCTAGAAAGAAAAAAACTCATTTTAATCTTCCACATATTTTTTATTTTGTGTAGATCATAGATGATAATATATTTCTACGAATATTATGTCATACATAGTATATGTGTAGTACATGTACACATATAATTTTTCCAGAATTGTTTGAGATTTCAAAAATTAAATAAAAGGTTGCCATAGATCTCCCATGCCAATAGCAATTTTCGAGCATCAATGCCACCTAACAACAGAACACAGACTTAAAAAAAGAATGTCAAATCGTATGGAAATAAATGATTAATTTCTATCCATAAACCTGTTAAACCAGCCAACCATTGAGTACTCAGCACGGGTGCTACAGAGAGATATGTTTTTATATCCGGTATTGAAAATCCTCCCTTTCTTGTTGGAATACATATATGATCAAAAACTCTTGCCCAAAATTATTATGCTCTATATAAAATGAACCATATAGACGAAATTTTTCTACGTGGTGGACTTAATTTTATCAAAGATGATGAAAACATAAACTCACAACCATTTATGCATTGGAGAGACCATTTTTATTTTCCGAAGCTATTTATAAAGCCAAGGCCGAAACAGGTCAAATAAGGGCATTAACTGAATTTTACTGCAGGTACATGTGAAGAAATGAAGGATCGAAAGATGTTCGTCCGCGGAACCGAAACACCACAAGCTTGCTGGGCCGTTGGATGTTACATATTGTTCTGGACCAAGCCCAACATAAGCATGCATTCTTAGTCTTAGTTCACTACAGGTCTACACACCCCAATGTCCATGTTATTATTTCTATTTCCTTCGCCGAATTCTCTATAGTTCTTGGATCAGGATGAGAAGACCGGAAGAGAACTGCCAACCGAAGAATTACCGGCAACTCATCACCGACGCGGCGGCGCCGCGCGCATGCAACACCACGGAAGACTCAGCAAGCAACCATTCATGCATGCATCCATGTGACCATGTCGATCCATGCATGGAAACACTTGCGCCTGCACCGCTAGCTAGTGGAGGCAAAAAGCCTTGGATGGCGCTCGATCGGGCAAAAAACCTGAATAGTCATGTGTTCGTTTCAGTCCAAAAGGTGGTCGCGCCGTAGTCGATGCATGCATGCGCGCGAAGCGCGAGACCGGGGAAACATCAATCGCGTTCGCGCCCGTGGAATGGAGATAGCTAGGATCCTGCTGCATGATGAGCGTCATGTTTGTGCTATCAAACCTACCAACGATACTCATCGATCATCTAGCTTCCCTGTTGTTGGTCAAGGCTACGTACATATGCTAGCTCTAGCTAGGTTAGTTTATCAGACCATAATGAAGACTATGTGTATACGTTCCTCAACACATGCATGCATCCGCATGTATACGAGCAGTGAATATGTGAAATTAAGCAGCGATGTGCAATTACCAATTGCATTGTGGAGAGTCTTGCTGTGCACACAACACACAAAGGTGGTGTGAAACAAACACTCAAGATTCAAGAAACCAGGTCATGAGGGGGAGTTGACGCGGTCGTGCTGAGGTGACACATCTGATGCTGACGGGAGACTAATCATCAAATGCTACTTGTACCACCTCAGTTTCAAATTAGATGACTTATTTTTTTTATTTTTTTATTTTTGTGATGAAGATGACTTCTATTTGTCTCTATACGTGCATGTATCTAGACATGTTACATGATACGTATATATATATATATATAGATACATGGAAGTCATCTCTAATATGAATTGGAGAGAGTAGGTGTGAAGAATAAAAGGAGAATTTAAGAGGATTGGAGAAGCTATAGCACGTCGCCCACTAGATACGGAAACACGTGGCCAGCTAGGGTTTTCAGTTAGTACATGTTAGGTAGATACAAGCAGGGTTTTCGTCTCAACTTGTCGGAAAGGGACAGTCACCAGTTGACACCTACATGGGTCACTCGATCGTCTGTAGTTCCCCGCCGGTCCCAAGTCTTGCAGCCACCGGGCCGGCATAGCTAATTTTCCTTATTTTGATACGTTTGTTCACGTACAATCTGCACATGCGCCAGGGCCGACAGCCGGAGAAGTAAGTGGATCGACCATGTACTTCACTTTCACAGTGTGCTTGTGCAGCAGTATGTCCACTTCCATGCTCCATAGATTGTTCGGCAGCTTAGTTGGATCGACATGTTTTAATTC
Organism: Poa annua; assembly: GCA_026929855.1. NCBI lineage: Eukaryota > Viridiplantae > Streptophyta > Magnoliopsida > Poales > Poaceae > Poa > Poa annua. The sequence continues at coordinate 7,512,353 of CM049433.1, read as the reverse complement.
AGGGGGCGAACCGGCGAACACGAGTAGTATAGTACTCCCTCTGTTCATAAATATAGGACGTTTTAGATATTGTACATGGTGTCTAGATGCATACATGAATGAGTGTACATGCACACTAAAACATGTCTAGATACATGTAGATACATGTGAATCTAGTCAAAGTCTAAAACATCTTATATTAAAAAACGGAGGGAGTAGTACTACGACGACCAAAGAAAATGCATGCATATGCAAGCTCCAACCCCTTGCTCTCACGTTGAAGTGGAGCCCACGTTAGATTTATCCAGGAAATGGGCAACAAATGAAACCAAAAAAGAGGAAGGTGGGCAAGAAATGCAAGGAAAAATAAATCCAGATCAAAAGGTAAAGAATATGAAAAGCATAAACCAGGAGAAGACCATGAAATCGAAGAACTGGAAACTGAGAAGAATGAAAGACACATGAGAAACAAATGTAATGAACGAAATGAAGGCATACGTGTGTGTGCATAGAAGGGGAATGGAGCACCATTTAGCGGTGTCGGTGGAGCAGATCTGAGGAGTGAGGAGAGATGAAAGGCGGAAGTTGGAGAGGTAGAGACGTGAGGTGCGTTAGAGCTGCGAGGTTTGTGACAAAAAAAGACGTGCGACACACCCTCTCCCACAACACGAGCGTGTAAACAGTGCTCCGTGTGACAACACAATGTCAAGGAGCTAGATTCACGTGGCCCTAGTCAAACGACGCGACCGAAGGGCGAGGATCCACGTGCGATGATGTGTACGCCGGGCGTGAAGAGTGCCACATCAGGGGGGGGGGGGTCTCCTGTCATTTCGTGTATGTGATTATGTGGCATATCAGGGGCAGTTGGACATGCGCAACTTTGGACGACCAAGGAGGGGCGCGACAACAAGGATATCTTGCATGTGCGTCGAGTCACACAAGATGTTTTGGAAATATATTCGTCAAAATAACATTCATTCCACAAAAGGTAATGTTGACTTATAACTCAATAAAGTAAGTGTATTAAGAATATTCATAAATAACTATACAATGTTTCTTGTATATTCAAAAGATATTCAAGTTTTCAGAAAAATAATCATGGATTCCGAAAAAGTATTGATCATGAGTCTCATAAAAGTCTCATGTGTTTTTTAAAAAACATTTACGACTCACATGAAAATGCTCACGTAATTACCAATAAAGTTATTATGCATTAACAATTACGGAAACCAACAAATTAAAATTAAAAGGACAAAATAAAAAACCCCATCTTACAAAAAATTGTTCGTCTGTTTAAAACATATTTATTCATGTATCTACCGGTGAAAGAATAATGAAATATAAATATAATGAATTGCCAAGGGCCATTGTGAGTTTTGGAGCAAATTGGAAGTTACCAAATGAGAAAAAGATGTTGACAGTTGCGCTCTTGTGGGCTTGGTGGAGTGAAAGAAACAAATAAAACCACAATGCCCCTCGCCTCTCCATATCTGTGTTCTAATTCCTGATCAAACACCATACTGATGAGTGGGTTTTGTTTTTTAAACCAAAGCCGAAGCTATCCACTGCTATTTCTATCGCCTGTCAGCCTCCAAGTGAGGAGTTCATTAAAATCAACACTGATGGTGCGTTCCTAGAGAGCACGAGAAATGGTTGTTGGGGGGCGATTGCTAGGGATAGAGAGTGGTCAAACTGTGTTTGCGGCAGTCGGGAGATTAGATCACGTTTGTGATGCTCTGCATGCTGAAGCTATGGCTGTTGAGAATGCAATCCGTATTGCTGATCACATGGGAATAGGCCGCATCATTACCGCTACAGACTCGATGAACCTGAAGCATGCTCTGACCTCATCATCCTTCGACCAAGCTAAGCTGGGGCACTGTTCCTGGACATTATATATAACTTGATTATGGAGTTTCACAAATATGTGGTTGAGTATTGCCCTAGGGCATGTAATAAACCTGTTGATTGTCTAGCAGCGTTGGATATGAGGGAGTCTAGAACAAACCAATGTTTGTGGCTGTCAGACTTACCAGATGATGTTGCTCATACGTTCCTAATGGTATGTTTGTGTTCCCAAAAAAAAAAAAAAAAAAAAGAGAAAACAAATAAAAAAGGTAAGGAGAGAAAAGAAAAACGAAAAAGAAACGAAACAACAAAATAAAAGGAAAGGGAAAATAACGAAAGCACATGATTGCCTGCGCTTCCTTCCCGTGAATAAAATGAGTAGGAGATGGATCCGGATCACCCAAGAACCTGGCCGATCAAGCAAGCATGACCCCGATGCGGTTTCTGATAAGGACATGCATACTATGCGTACCTATCCGTGATCGTGAGAAAGGAATTACACATCAAGGAAGGCCAATTTCTTAACGAGAGTGAGCTAGGTTAGGGCGACGAGAGCTGCGCGCAGCTGATCTTCCTTCACAGTCCTGCAAGGCAATGCCAATGGAAGCTATGATCGGGGATTCGGCACCCGATCTCTCGAAGACGTTTCTCCCGGATGACATCCCGGCGCCGTCCCTATCGACGAGGAATCCCACTTCAAGAAGGGACTTGATCATGTATCTCTCCGTGAGAGAGCGCTTGCGCACGCAGGCCAAAGTTTTTATCGAGAGGGAGATGAATCAGTGCGTCGGGCGGGAGCTTGAGTCCATTGAAGACAGGATCGAAGATGCGGCGAAAAATATTTCTGCGACGTTTCTCCGGGACGTCGCGCCGTCCCTATCTTCTCAGCAAAACAAGACTCAGGAGGCGATCGGCTTTGACTCGGAAGTGTTCTTGTTCTGCGAGCAGATCTGCGAACATGTGAAGAAATTAATGGATTTATTCCCGACAAGCACGGAAGAAGTGAATCAGCGTCAAACCATGACCCCGGTATTGCAGTCAATATCAGATACCGTCAGTCGATTCTCTGCTGCCCATGTCCAATCAGCCACGGTGTTGGAGGAAGAGCAAGCTACCAAGGAGTTAGATGCAGAGTTGGATGATGCCGAAGCGACCATAGAATTGGAGCAAGGCCAACAAGCCACGAAGACGGATGCCGAGTTGGAGGAAGGCCAAGAAGAGACAGAGGAGCAAGAGGGGAGCGGCAGAGGAGATGTTGATGGAGAAGCTGTGGTCGACAATGGCGAAATCGAATCTGTGGTGGGTGGAGCCATGGAGACGGAGATAGAGGAGACGCCGTGGGTCGACATCTACTACAAAGGGAAGTCCGTCACGAAGATGGAGGAGGAGGAGTTTGCTGCCTATCTTAGTTGCTGGGAGCGTGAATGGGGCAATGGGTACGGCAACAGCTTCGAAAACCTCTGTAAGTAATCTTCCATGCAACGGCTGAAAGTTGAAACCTAGTGCTACTATGCTTTTGTTTTTTTAACTACTTTCATTCTGTGATCTTCCTCGTTTGAATTAGTATCGACACACTCTAGGTAGTTTTTAACACCCAATTCCTTGTTCTGTTGGTTGTACATATGCAGCGTTATTGAGTCCCATGATGTTTACACACTGCCCACCAGGGTGCAGCTCGATAGGTGCTGTTGTTGGGAGAACCTTACAGGTTTATTCGGTCAAAATCGCAGAAATAGAAGGTCTCCGGTGGCCTTTGAAGGTGTATGGCGTGGTTGCGGCACGCGACGATGTGGATAAGAATCGGAACCCTTTGTTCCTTCGTTCAAGGGACGACTACCAAATCGTGCATCAAAAGGTACGAGTTTAATTCCCTTTTCTTTTTTCCATGACGGTATTGCTAATTATTTAATGTCAAATACAATGATGATGATAATCGCAGGATCCTTTTTTGCAATTGACTGGACCATGCCGTGCAATTGTGTCCGAGGAACCCGTTGAAATCGAAATTCAGTTAAGAGTCAATCGCGGAAAGAAAACTCATGATAGGCCATTGATCAGCGACGTCTTCTACTACAATGGTGACAACGCTCATCTCTTTGGCTCTAGTGCTGATATTGAAAACCACCTCTGCAAGATTGAGTTATCCTATCAGCAACTAAATAATTCGGTTCAGGCCACCTTCTTGGGTTTCCATGTGGAGGAATCGTCGCCTTTTGAGTGTGGAGTCAGAGTTGTGTGCTCCACACAATCTGAGGGCAACATTGAAGATGTCACCGAACCTGAACATAGGCAAGTTTTGCTCTATGATTCTAGATATAAAAATATGCCAACGGGCATATGTGGCTACCGCAATCTAGCAAGGCAGGTTGTGTCTGTGGAATTGCAAGGAGAGCTGAAAGTTCTCATACAAACTTATGCACCATCTGGTGGCATTGCTGCACATGGAAGCGTCTTTATTCGACCCCAGAAATGCCACACAAGTGAACATACATGTTACATTGGTGGCTCTGAGGTGAAGTTTACGGTTGCTTGGTCTCTCCTGCTTGGTCTCTCCTTCTTGCAGACAAGACACTCATGTTGATGAATGGATACGTTGATCCATTCGAAGATCTTCCGCCCTTTGACCCTTCTTTGTTGGAGAAGCTAGGGATATCCGAGTAATTGGATTCCTGCATGCATTGTTTCTAGTGATTAAGTTAAATTTTGTTTTTCTTAATATCATTAAATTTTGTTTTTCGATAGCAGACCTGGCAAGGGTCTTCGCTTCGTTCTACAAGCTGGAGGTGGGTTGATGGAAGATGGAGGAGGCGATGGCCGGAGCGTGTGCACAAGGCGCTATCTCTGGAGTCGTCGGAAGCCGGCGATGACTGAGGATGAGGAACAAGTCCCCGTTTTTGTGTATCGTTTGTGCTAGTTGTGGTGTTTCCACTGTTTGGTGGCTCCCTCTTGTATGTTCGTTCGATGTAAGGCTGCTGCCAGCTATGTTGAATAAAAGAAATAAATAGGCCGTATGCATCATTTTGATGCAGAGGCCGGGACTGCCCCTTTTCTAAAAATCTCTGTATCAAGGGGCTATTGCGTCTCCCTATCATCATTAATGTTATTATTGTGGTAGGACTGCTCTGTAATGTAAGGCTATGTGAACAATGTGATGCTATTTGTATCGTACAATTGTTGTTCTTACTCTTGTCTACCAACACATAACCCTAGTAGCACATTTGTTGCGTCATGTTATTCTCTTTTGTTGAATATCTCAAATTTAACCTCTCACTCGTATATCTATGCCACTAGAGTAAATACAACATAATATATGGACCGACTATGATACTATCTATGGACTGAATTCATATGCGGGGGAGGGGAGTAGGGAAGGATGTGGTGCCTCCCCGTCTCTTACTTGGCGTAGCTCCCACAAATGTGAAAATCGGGGAATTCTTGGACATATGTCAACATGCCGTCGAGAGGTCCCGCTCGCCACCATCATAAGCCGCATGATACAGATCAGACGCAGGAGACGAGCGTGCACTGCGTAAGATAAAACTGTGCTCCGGCTGAAACTAGATTTTGTATAGCGCAAATGCGGCCCAAACATGATAGTTTGGGGTACTGAACAAACATGTTTCTTTCGAAGATAAGGAAGGAAAAGCTACTTTTTTTTTTAGGGGAGGAAGGAAAAGCTACTGAGTACTGATGCATCTACGACGAGCTCCATGAACGAACAGAACAACATCCGAGTACGTTATTGGGCCAAACCATCAAGAGAGACCCGAGCGATTCTACCGTACAAATCGCTCAGCGGTACCGAGCAAGGTGGCCACATGTTAGCAAATCGACTGGGCCTTGTTTCGTCCTCGAACTCGATCACGAATCACGCCCAGTCTTCTCCCTTCCTGTCTTGGACTCCTTGACTGAGGCACTTCTTGCCTCGCCGCGCGCCGTCTTCCCGGCGAGCCACCGACCGCCTACCATTTCCCACCTCCACCTCCTCCTCCCCTCACCAATCACCTCCCTCTGCTCCTGCGTCGCTCCGAAGCAAGCAGCAGCATCTAATCTAGCTCGAGGCTGCCGGCACCGAGCCAGCGCTCACGGCGGCGCGTCTTCCTTGGCTCGGCCCTCCACGCCCCTTCTCGGCTCGCGGGTCCGCCAGACATCCACCCACCTCCTCCCCGTCCACCCCGACCACCGCGGTGGCGCCGCATCCGGCGTCAGCTCTTCTGCGACCGGCGCACCAGGTGTTCGACATTATTCCCCTGATTGAGTTCTGTTATGTTCTTGGCCAGACGACCATCTGGGTTGTCTAACATCAGCAGGCTCTGCGTTCTCCACACCGTTTCCTGGATACTTTCTTCGAGGCGGTCACGGTTCAGTGGCAGCGGCAGCGACAATGCCACCGCGAATTCGCTTGGCCGGCTGTCGGACCTTTTCCGGCCAGTCAGGGTGGAAGTCAGCGGCGTCATCTTGCGGGCGCTGGAACGCGGCGCGTGGTCGGAGTCGGCGGTGGAGCTCGAGAGGCTCGACGTCGAGCTGGACCCTTTCGTTGTCAACTTGGTGGTCCGGGGATTGTCGGACTCGGAGACGGCAGTGCGGTTTTACAGGTGGGCAGAGTCACGCCCGGGATTCGAGCATAGCCAGTTTGCAGTAGCCTACATTGTGAGCTTGCTGTTTGTAGATTGCAATTTTGCTCTGTTGTCGGAGTTTCTGGGGGCAGTGAGGAGCCAGGGGGTGGCATTGCATCGGTCTCTGTATCGGGTCCTCTTGTCCGGCTATGTACGAGCTGGCAAGTTTGATTTGGTCATAGAGACGTTTGATGAGATGGTGAAGTCCGGTTGCCGCGAGTTTGGTGTCGATTACAATCGGTACATAGGTGTTCTAATTAAGAATTGTTGCTTTGATTTGGTGGAGAAATACTATGGCATGGCGCTCGAGAAAGGTTTTTGCCTGACTCCGTTCACTTACTCAAGGTGGATATCTGCATTGTGTCAATCAAACAGGATTGAGCTTGTACAGGAGCTTCTGGCTGACATGGATAGATTTGGGTGTTCTCCAGATATTTGGGCTTGTAACATATACATCGACTGTTTGTGTAAACAGAACAGGTTACATGATGCATTGCAGATGGTAGAGAAGATGCGGGGGAAAGGAACCAGCCCAGATGTTGTGACTTACACAACAGTTGTTGGCTGCTTATGTAACAATAAGCGGTTCTCGGAAGCAGTTGGACTTTGGGAAGAGATGCTGAACAGGGGCCTTAATCCTGATGTTGTTGCCTGTGGTGCACTGATCTTTGGGTTGTGCAAGAATAGCAAGGTTGATGAGGCTTTTGATCTTGCATCGAGGATGTTAAGTCTGAACATAGAACTGAGTGTCTCAATATACAACGCCCTAATAAGTGGCTTCTGGAGAGCTGGGAGCACTGATAAAGCCTACAACATTATATCCTTCATGCGGGCAAACGGGTGTGAGCCAGATGTTGTTACATATAATATCCTTCTGAATCATTACTGCACTCTAGGCATGATGGTTAAAGCTCAAAACTTGATAACAAAGATGGAATCGAGCGGTGTAAATCCTGACCGGTACAGTTATAATCAGTTGTTAAAAGGACTCTGCAAAACTGATCAATTGGACAAGGCATTTGCTTTCGTTTCAGATCATATGGAAGTTGGTGGCTTCTGTGATGTTGTGTCCTGTAACATACTGATCGATGCATTTTGCAAGGCCAAAAAGGTAAAATCTGCATTGGAGCTGTTCAAGGAAATGGGCTATAAGGGAATGCAAGCTGATGCTGTGACATATGGAACTCTGATCAATGGCCTTTTCAGTGTAGGATATTCCAATCTAGCTGACGAACTTTATGAGCAGATGGTGAAGGCACAGATTGACTCTAATGTTAATCTGTACAATATAATGCTTCATCACCTGTGTAAGGTTGGTCATTTCAAACGTGCTCAGAAAATATTCTCGCATATGATTGAGAAGGAAATCCTACCTGACACTGTTACTTATAACACACTCATATATTGGCTTGGGAAAAGGTCAAGAGCAACTGAAGCCCTTGATCTGTTCAAGGAAATGAGGACAAGGGGAGTAGAGCCAGATAGCTTGACATTCAAGTATTTAATCAGCGGTCTCCTTGACGAGGGGAAATCTACACTAGCTTATGAGGTATGGGAATATATGATGGAGAATGGTATCATTCTCGACAGAGAAGTTTCTGAAAGGTTGATAGGTGTGCTTAAATTGAAGAACAAGTAACAGCCAAGTTCTAGGACAGGTTAGCCACTGGAAGCTTTTCTGCCTCTGAAGCCTATGTGCACCTACCTTCAGAGATTCAGTAGTCGATTCTAAGCTCGTCACTTTGCAGTTGCACACAATTTTGCTGCCTCCTCTCGTCCATTCCCATGGCAGACATGCAAAAGTAGCAATGGACAAGGTAATCCTCTTTTGGACCATTTATGTTCATTGTGCTAGATTTTGTGATGTAAACAGCAGGCATTTAATTGTGAAGCAAACTCAATGCCATTGAACAAGTCATGCAATGATTTTCAGAGCTGGAGAGCCAAGATTCTTGTTATAGTAGATAAGAATCTTCCTATGCTAGCTGAAGACATACATCTGCTAAACACTGCCAAAAGCAATGTAAGGTAGTAATAGTTTTTTAAATTCTTATTTTATTTAAGTTGTTCGTGCCTAAATTTTTAGATCTCCTCTCCTATACATACATATTTGTCCAATACACTGTAACACTTATCTGAAATCACAGGTGTGGTCTCGAACGCGCCTACGGCTGTAATTTTGGCCCCAAGTTCTCAACTTTTTAGGAGAAAATCTGCAAGGTGGCTGACTTCAGCAGACAATATAAACTTAAGGTGCATTTTGACTTCTGGCAGTGTTTTCGATTCAAATATAATTGTCTACAGTTAAATAGAATATTTGATGATAAAGCTGTGGAGTTGTAAATTTAGCCTCAGTACCTCTTCACTATATCACAATAGAAAATACACATACATTTATTTAGTAGTTTTTTTATAGAAATAGTAGCTAAATTTACTGCTATGGAAGTTGCAACATCAGGTGCATCACCATCACATATGTTATTAGCTGCTAGGTTTCCAAGAATGTAAATTTTGAAGCTTTAAAACAGGGATCAGTTGCATCACATGTGCTATATACATCCTCCTACATTATATTATGAACTCACACTCCAGTGTTTCATAATCATCTTAGTTTAGCTATTTGATACCGCAGTTCACGTATCACGATGCCATGCCAAGTACATAGGCAGTTCTTCTGCACTGCATATAATTGTGGAGAAGTAACTAAAAAAGTACAAATTGAAATGATAATGTGAATTGTCTGAACTACATAGAAGAGAATTCCATATATCGGATTAGATAATGAATCTAACCTAGGAATCTGTTTTTGCTGCCTTTACCGAATGAACTGGCATGCTTTTGCATCTTCCAGTTCCTAGGACACTTGCGTGTTTCTTCTTTTGTAGCCTTTTTGTCCTGAATGCAAAATATGACCACAAGGCAGAAACAATAGCTTGTGTCCTAATATGAATTTCTCTGCACATGTACAGGCTACATTCAATAAGCAACTGCAAATGGTTTTGTCTATATCTTTAAGAGTTCTAGGGTCTGAACAGTGAATGCTGTCTTTGAGTGTGAAGAGTGAAAATAAAGCGTTTTGAGAACATAGTCTGATATCATCCATTCATCCAATGACAGGCTGGTACCTTCGGGGGTAGTCACCAGAGCTGCTCATTGCTGTACATATAGCGGGTTGCCAGTGGACCTGGGAGAAGAGGATATTTGGAAACTAGAGTGCCAGAAATGTCAACCAGCTGCGAAGGCTACGCCCCCAATGGACACCACCACCTGCCTATGATGATCAACCTGGATGGTGCCTTCGTTGCTGAACCCATGGTAGGCAGATGAGTTTCGGTGGGCAGGTATGGGCCAGGAGACCTAAATTTCGCGGCGGTTGGATCTATTCAGAATGCCAAAGGAGCACTTCTGGCTGCGGGTATATTCATTTCATGTCCTCATCTCCTGATTTGCAGTTTTGCAAAGCTGGGAAGATCCTGGAACCAGATGATGCCATATGTTTTGAAGATCGCTAACTTGTGCTTGTTTTTTTCCCCGACACTGAAAGGATGTGGTATTCAAACAAATTGTAGCCCCTTGTGGGGTTGAGGGTTTTGCCTCTTCGTTGTTTCTCAGTTTTGATACAGGAAGAGACCTGGAGTAGGCCGTAGCTGCTGACAGGTAGAGTTTTGTGGTAGTGCTGTAGGCCTAGACTAGAGCCTACTAACTGATGGTGTACTATCTGTATATGTATAGTATCATCCCGTAAACATGCATACACATGAACCAAATCAGTCTGGGTTTAGCTGTTGCTACTAATCTTGGCTGCCAAGCGCGTGTTGAGGACTTGACTGTATTCTCACCGTCCAAATCTTTCTCGCTGGACACTCGTTTTTATTTATTCATTCATTTCTGATAGCTGCTGGACACTTACTGGGCCTCTCGACGGAGAGTGGCGTCGCCGTTTCGACGGGTAAGACGCGTACGTCTCTGTTGTTTTCATGGCATAGTAAATTACCGGTCACACCACGTACGTTATCCAGAGAAGAAGCAGCGGCTCCAACTACTGCTGCACCGGCCAAGACCGGACCATAATTTAATTTAATAGCTAGCAGTTGAGTAACAACAAATTTGGTTGGGTGATCTGGTCTACTTGCTCCACGCAGCGCAGGCGGGGGTGCCCACGTGGACGTTTTACCTTTTACGTGCACCGTTAAGATTATTCACTTAATTTAGCCTGGGAAATAGTAAGACTATTCGCATGCACAGTCATTAGATTATCCTTATGAACTGATGATGCAGCGCGCGGTAACTGCAGCTAGTATAGCACTCCTTGTTTGTTCCATTGGACCGACCACATAGTCTGCGCTAATTAATCAATCTTTGCGCAATATCTTGGGCCACATGGACGCTGACCCACAAAAGATTGCATACATCGATCCCTCGGCTATCACAGATTCACAGGAAACTTAAGTTGATTGTGATTTCTCAACCAAGACTTTGATTATGATTGATGCATTTTGATTGACAGAAAAGGAAAGATAATTTACGCCTCGGAAGGTCGGCTGAAGTAGCTAGCTCTATCGATCCGGATTTGCCACCCTTTAGTAAAACCGACCAACTTTAGGATAATTTGCCTGAATCTCTCGCAGTTATATCGATCTGAATAGCTAGCCAAATCGCGTGATTGTGGCGTAATAGAGTAGCATATACTTCCACGCTGAAGAATATACCGTCTATTAATCGATCGACAAGTCATGCCGTAAAATGGACAACAATAATCCGGGTAGCAAATCATTTCTTACCATGACAGAGTACTGACCAGCGTCAGCCACCACACTATCACAGTTACCAGAAAATCCACATCCCTGAAAATATCGAACCCGGCCGGCCGGAAAATCTGAACAAAGAGTAGAAACGGAAGCTTCGCTAACATGGATATATCAAAATCAACAGCCATCAGGATATCGAAATCGATTGAGAAATGCCATGTTCGACGTTTCAATCTTTGTTTTATGACCTTTCCATTTTTTCCCCAACTGCTCGACCCCACGGACGCACTGCGCCCGCCTATATAAGACCCCAGCTAGCTGCAGAATCCATACACCAACACACACTGCAACGACAGTACTCAAGCATTTCACTTGATTTGTCTCTCATCCATCCATCGTTCCAATTAGCAAGAAGGAAGAAGATCGCTAGCTAGAGCAATGGCTCCGACAATGGCGCTCAAGGGTGTTGCCGCGAAGCAGGCGCCGGCTAAGGGAGCGTACGTGACTTTCCTGGCCGGCTCCGGCGACTACTGGAAGGGCGTCGTGGGCCTGGCCAAGGGCCTCCGCTCCGTCAAGTCGGCGTACCCGCTGGTGGTCGCCGTGCTCCCCGACGTCCCTGAGGACCACCGCCGCACGCTTCTCGACCAGGGCTGCATCGTCCGTGAGATCGTGCCCGTGTACCCGCCGGAGAGCCAGACCCAGTTCGCCATGGCATACTACGTCATCAACTACTCCAAGCTCCGCATCTGGGAGGTACGTATACAGTATACTTACTGCTAGTCGATCTCTTTTGTAATATTCCTTCTTGGAATGATATATAGATGTTGATCGGTTCTTAATAATTTCATTGCGCTGCAGTTCGTGGAGTATGAGAGGATGGTGTACTTGGACGCCGACATCCAGGTGTTCGACAACATCGACTACCTGTTCAACCTGGAGGCAGGCAACTTCTACGCCGTCAAGGACTGCTTCTGCGAGAAGACATGGAGCCACACGCCGCAGTACAAGATCGGCTACTGCCAGCAGTGCCCCGACAGGGTGGCGTGGCCAGAGCACGACCTCGGCATGCCCCCGCCGCCGCTCTACTTCAACGCCGGCATGTTCGTGCATGAGCCTAGCATGGCCACCGCCAAGGCTCTGATCGAGAAGCTCGTCGTCACCGACCCGACCCCGTTTGCGGAGCAGGACTTCCTCAACATGTTCTTCCGGGACGTGTACAAGCCCATCTCCAACGTGCACAACCTCGTGCTGGCCATGCTCTGGAGGCACCCCGAGAACGTCGAGCTCGGCAAGGTCAAGGTTGTGCACTACTGCGCTGCGGTACGTCGTCGTCCTTGTCACGATCTATCTCATGCCATGCATGCACAAACCATTTGTTTATCACTTGCATGTGAATCTTACTATGATCATGCATATGCAGGGTTCGAAGCCGTGGAGGTTCACCGGCGAGGAGGCCAACATGGACAGGGAGGACATCAAGATGCTGGTCAACAAGTGGTGGAACGTCGACATCGACGACAGCCTCAACTACAAGGGTGACGCCGCCGACGAGGCCGCCCCGATGCGTGCGGCTCTGTCCAAGGTTGGCGCCGCCATGTACTTCCCGGCGCCCTCCGCTGCGTAGGCTCGTGTGCGCCATGCATGCATGCCGGCATGCATGGGCTGGTTGCGCTCAATCAGGAGTCATACTAAATATCAGTAATTCTGCTATTAGGATTTTCGGCGAAATATCGTCGATTAAAGATCGACCTACACGTTTTGGTGTTGTAGATCGATGTAATAGTGTGTGTGTGTGTGTGTGTGTGTGTGTGTTTGCAAGAATATTTGTAAAGACTTGCATGAGGGTTGCTCTAAAACTATATATGGATCTACCTGCTATACGTGTACACACTTGTATATGGCTGAAACATTTTGGAAGCAACTAATATAAGTTGAATTTTCCTACTATTATCTATGCCGGTTTGGTGTTCCTGAGTCCCCCAAGGACCTTGGGGGCATAGGTATCCTAACGTCTCGCCACATAAAAAAGGTCTTAATGCTAAGGTGGGTGTGGCGGATTCTGCGGGGAGAAGGGGGGCCTCTGGCTTGACTTGGTGAGAGCCAAGTATCATCGGGGCTGCCCACTCTTGGCATGCGAGCGCAAAGAGGGGTCACAGTTCTGGCGCTATATCCGAACTATTAAGGACGACATCAGACTCGGGGCTATCTCATCCGTAGATAACGGACGAGATACCCTGTTCTGACTTGACTCCTGATTTGGTGGACAGCCACTACGATTTGAGTTCCCGGATCTCTTTGCAATTTGTACATAACCCCTGTTATTGGTCTCCACGGCCTTCCAACAGGGGCGGTGAAACATTGGGTTCCGCCGCACTTTCGGGCTAGGGGAAGTGGTGAGTTGGAGGTCCATGCTCGAGTCGCTTCCCCTAGCCCTTTCGGACAGCCCGGTTAGTGTCGCGTGGGGTCTTACACCTGCGAGGCATTTTTCTGTGGGCTTCGCGTACCGGGCCCTATTTAGAGGGCCCGCGGTGACTTGGACGACCCACTTATGGAAGGCTCCGCTGCCTCTTAAGATCAAGATCTAGAGACCGCCTCCCTTTGGGAGTCGAGGTGGCGAAGCGGTTGGGCCCAGGTGATGGCACCTGACCCCTTTATGCGGTCCCCGAGGCAGGGACCCATATCCTGTTCTCCTGTCCTGCAGCTCGTTTCCTATGGAGCTTCCTTGCTGAGGCTTTGGGTCCTGAGTGGCAGGCCCATGACCTAGCAGAGTTCCTGAAAGTGCAGGCGAACCATACCGGGAGGAGGAGGTCCCTCTTCTGGTTTGGTGTTCCTGTCCATGATCTGGACCCTATGGACGATACGTAATAAGATGGTCATCGAGCATGTCTTTCCACGACAGGCCGCTGATTCAGTTTTCAAATTCTTGGCTTTCCTGTATGAGTGGCATCCGTTGGCTAGACAGCGGGACAGGGAGCGGCTGGACGGCATACTTGAAGATCTTCTGAAGGCGGGGCGGCTCACCTATTATCTTCGCCGACCAGCCGTTGAGCTCTACTTGGTAGAGTTTATATCGGGATTTATAGTGGTAGCTTTGGGCTTCTCTGTGTTGTGGCCCCCAACAAAATCTTTTTATTGTCTTGCATTTAAAACCTGTGATTTGTGTGCTGCGGTCGGTTGTTTTATTTATAAAGCTGGGCGAAAACCTCGAGGAGGTGTTCCTGAGTTTTTTTTTTTAATTTAGGATGTGTTCCTGAGTTTTGTGTGGTGAGAAAAAGGTGTTGCGACTCGGGCGAATTACCAGAGATCAGCAAACGTTTTGCTGATCGAGCATTCGTTAACTCGAACTGTCGGTCCCTACTCCCTCGAGTCGAGATTACACGTGAAATATCCGGCCGAAGTGGAGGTGGTCTCTGGACGACGACTGCTTGGCCGGACGGTGCGGGTGGCCGGCGTGACTTACGTATGCTCCAGCCTCGCCATGGTCGGCACGTCGAGATCGTACCGGGTCCGTCGACCCCGTACGGACGTCGCCACTTGCCAGCTAGCCGACGCCGACATCGCCGCGTCGTCGTAAATACACAAGCCTGCGTTGACAGAGTACCCTTATCCAGAACAAGCAGTGACACGACACCTATGACAGCTACTGCTACGTGCTGAAAATCAGCCGGAGTATGATCAAACCATTTCGTTTAATTTAATTTAGAGTCTCCCGTCGTGGTCATCGATCGAGAACGGATCAGTCCCCCGCAAACGTGGCGAGGCCCAAGCTCTAGCTGCAGCTCAGGGCACACCTCCACATAGCATGCCTGCAGCTCAGGGCACACCACATTTACAGGCCCTAGATAGAAAAATTAATGTCAGCCGGAAGTTTCCGCCGCCGCCGGCGGCCGGCGACCGCACTGGATTTGGCAGCGTGGCATGCGCACGCGTATGTACGTGAGCACAAGCTAATCGGAAGAAGATGGCCGGTGTTCGTCAACACTGCCTTGCTCCCCACGAGCCACGGCAAGCCGGCCGGCGCGGCGCGGGTGTCATTACTCATTACAAGTGTTGTTAGCCTCCGGACGAGGGCGGCCGATCGAGTGAACGAAAGCTGCTTCGAGATCAGATGACTAGACGTCGTAGACGAGGTGACCAGATTAATTAACCAGCCAAAGTTGCATCCACGCGTCTGTCCGGACGCATGCATGCATTTGCACTGGTATGTACGATGACGTACGGATCATGGAACAGAGAAGTGTTCAAATCAATAGAAACGGCTAGCTAGTATTCGATCTGTTTCTAAATGTATGTAAAATGTTTAATTCATATGTTCTACATGTATTTAAATATATTTTAGTGTGTATGTTCGCTCATTCGTGTCCGTACCTAGTCAACATATGTGAAACACCTAAAATATATTATATTATACAGTAATTTCAAGAAAACCATATAGGACTATGGCTGAGCAACAACCAGCCCGAAGGTTCCGACCAGTGAGGTGTGTTGTCTCCGCAATTTTCTCCTCTTAGAGCCATCTCCATCTATAGTGTAAATTTGGTCTCTAAATTGTCTGTCGACACACCAATATTGTACCACTTATCGTTTATGATGTGTTTTAGTTAGATTGTTTGTCTCTCCAATGAAGTTACATGATGTATCAAAATCCATGTTGATTAGATCTGTATAATTTTCTATATGCATGATTGTTGATTTAATAAGTTGGTACAAGGTCTCGCTATGGTACCAACGTATTGTAGGTGTGTATATTAAACACTCAAAAATTCATATGTGGAAGTGGATTCAACAGTGATTATTACAAACTAATATTATTTTAATACCAAGAGAACAAAATAAATATTATATTATCAACTTATAATGAAATCCTTCTTTTAACATTAAACTAAATCTAACTTGCAAGAGACACTCGCTGACGGTTCAGGTTATGTTATAAAAATTTCTATAAATAATTAAATATACTTAACTAGCAATACACTATAAACCACTGTTGAGATATTTATTAATAGTACGATTAAGAAATATCTACCATAATATTTAAGGATATTAAAATATAGACGAACGCACACATATATACTAAAAAATATATACATATATACTATACGGTTTATGGAATTTTTCCAATAGACATGTAATCTAACAAAACATTTTATTAACATGCGGTTGAAAACTAGTACAATACATAAATCTCAGAGACACACAATACAAGTATATAACAATAATATAATAAATTATTGTGACACCTAAATGTTGTAAATTATAGAAACAAATTAATAGACGTTAGAGCTATAAAAATCATAAGTATAAAAGTTTATTATAAACTATATTTGTTGTAACTCATCCCGAGCGTCTTGAGCATGCCCTCTCCTCTATGGAAACTATGAATATTGCCTGATGTTTAAATGTGACAGAATAGAGTATTGGTTAAAGTGTATCTAATAGAACCAAACTATGTTAGTTTGTCTATTTTAACCATCTAGTTACACGCAAAAGTAAATATCAAATAATGTATCGCTAGTGTGTTGATAATGGTTAGTATAGCTCTCAACTGATAACTACTTGGAATCATTAAACTATTCAACTCATGACATGGGGAAATATAACGACAAACCCCATTTTTTACAATGTGAATTTGGGTTTGCTAGATTTTTCTTGGTCAACATGGTGCCTCGTCTTAGATACAAGGGCTGGTCCACTCTGTATTAGATTTAATCTGGTGTTCCAGGGCTCGTGATGTTTCCCAAAACTTCAACCTTCAGCTGGAAGATGCAATAGATGTTGATACAGAGGAATGAAATGTGGGTAGAAAAATAGAAGAAGATTAAAAGTCGGGTGGTTATTTGATGGCAATGAAGAAAAAAGGGAGTCTGAAGGAGTGCAAAACACGTGAAAAAATAAGACAAGAGCGTTATGCCTATTGCTTTGCATTCAAGTTTGAAAACTTGTATATTTTGGAATTTGATGGTGGCTATTTGATTACATGGCCTGGTTTAGTAGTTGAGTTGAGTATTTAAAATTAAAGATGGATCGGAGATAAGATTCTCGGAGGACAAATGGTTAGATAATACCACCCTCCGCAATCAGTATCTGGATTTATACAATAGTGTTCCTCACAAAGGGGACATCATAGCGATGGTTATGCGATCTGCACCTCCTAATATGACGTTCAGGAGAGATTTAATCGGGCCTAGACTCACGTCTTGGAATGCCTTGCTGGCACGGTTGGCATCAGTTCAACTTACCCAAGGTCCTAATGAGTTTCGTTGGAGTTTATATGGTAATGGAAAATTCTCGGTAGACTCCATGTATAAAGTGTTAGTCCATTCCGATGTCCCAGTCGATAATAATCATAAAATATGACAAATGAAGATACCACTTAAACTAAAGGTGTTTACTTGGTATTTTCGTAGTGTTGTCATTTTAACAAATGATAACCTTGTTAAACGAAACTTGCATGGAAGTACAAAGTGTGTGATTTGTCTACAATTGGAGAAAATGAAGCACTTATTTTTCGAGTGTAGTTTTGCTCGTTTTATTTGGTCATATCCAGATAAATTCTAGCTTATATCCATGCAAATCCATTGTCAATGTACTTGGCAAACTGGTTGCCTGAGATATATAAGAGTTAAGAACTGTTATTAGGGTGGAAGCGATAGCCGTTATATGGTCGCTTTGATTGTATAGAAATGACAAGGTTTTCAATGATAAAGATTTTTCGCGTTTGCAGGTATTGTGCCGTGCACATGTATTCTCCATTCGTGGTCCATTACAATAGGTGAGGCATCAATGCCTCTTTACGGAGGCATGTACACGATTGGAATAGACGGCGAGGGATATTTTTATCAGACATGATGTTCGCTTAATCGCCGGATTGATCCTCCATAGGCTTTCGTGTCCGCCACAGGTATTGGTGTTTTACGATCACTTTTGTAATTTGTGTAGTGCTACATTCTATTTTTTTCTGTTAGATTACGGCTGTGTGCATTATTATGGAGAGTCCAGATGTAATGCTTAACCTTTTAAGTAATATAAAGCCCTTTATCTAAAATGAAAGTAGTTGAGTTGAGAAGTTGGAGCATGTATAATGGTTATATCTTAGCGTTGACATTCTTAGCACAATATATCTCACAAAAAATTTAGAAGATCTGATAATTAAATATAAGACTAAAAAGTAATCCATTATATATCATGTTTTACTGTCATATATAACTTACGTGACAAGACTAAGATAAGAAGGTCTTATCAAGCATTGTACATGTCCTTATGATCTGTCTGCCGAGGAGAAAACTTTAGTCCTGCCTTACATTTTTCAGCTCTTTTCTCCTTCTTTTGTTCGTCGGGCAGACTGATGTTTTTTGATAACGGAATCTGGCTTCAAGTATGAAGTCGTATGGAAAAAAAAATTAAGCACACACCGTAACAAAGACCCCAAATTAATCTCCAACCGATCAAAACCCTGCGGCGTAGCGTCTAGGGTTTTCCCCTGCGGCGCTCACCTGCACCGGCGTCTCCTTGCCGGCCGGCCGCGGAGGCCTCTTCGGCTCTTCCCCTCCCCTCCTGTACGGGCTGCAATGGAGCTCCCTTCACCAAAACCCCTCTCTCTCGCGCGCGCCAGCCCACGTGATCTCCTCCTCTTCCTCGTCAGATGCTTCTGCCGCTGTTTCAATGTGGTCGCTCGCTCTCTCCTCGGCCGGGTATCACGCACCGGACCCATGGCGGCGGTGCTCGCGGTGACGGACGACCTGGCGCTGCCGCTTCGCGCCGTGGGGGAACTGGCGGCGGCCGCCGGGGTCTCGCGGGAGGAGCTGGTGGTCATCACGCACTGCGCCTCGCTCGGTGAGCTTCGAAATCTCGCACCCTCCTTAATTTTTTTCCTGCTACATGTACGATTGAAGGGCTCGCGCCGACTATGGCCACCGTACATAACGGAATCGAATGCTCCCTCTAAGTCGATCTTGTATAAAACTTCAGTTCTTCATAAAACACGTGTTTCAACCATGTGTTCTGTGATTACATATCAGGTGGGAAGTTGCCTCTTGATGATGCGTCAGTTGGCGCTGTTCTATCTGTCGTAAAAAATGTGGAGAGCTTCGGGGATCAGTTGGTTGCTGAAATTAGCCGAGTGCTCAAATCCGAGGGCATCGTCCTGGTACAGAGCTCGAAACCCTCCTCTGATCAGAAGGTAATCCCTTATTGAACACATACGTTGTCTTGTAATGTTAATGTATCTCAATCTTATTTTACATGAATTTCCTCTGCATTAGCCAAACAATCATATCGAGCGCCAGCTAGTCATGGGAGGTTTTGTTGAAGTGCAAGCTTCTGCTACCAGCAGCTCGCAGGATAACGTGCAATCTGTTACTGTGAGTATGTCGTTTTGAAGTCTGTTCCATATATAGCCTATCTTTCTATTCCTAATTAATTTGAATCATATGCAGATCAAGGCAAAGAAGCCCGCGTGGAGTATGGGTTCTTCCTTCCCCCTAAAGAAAGCAACAAATGTTCTTCCGAAGATTGAAATTGGTGATGATGAACTGATTGACGAAAACAGCCTCTTGACGGAGGACGACTTGAAGAAACCACAACTTCCAGTTGGTATAGTCAACAAATCGTCGTCTGAGTTTAATTAATATTTGTAAAGACCCTTATTTTAGGTTTCGACGCTAAAAGTTTGCTCTTGTTTCACCAGTCGGAGATTGTGAAGTGGGAGCCGTAAAGAAAGCAAGGAAGGCATGCAAGAACTGTAGTTGTGGTAGGGCTGAGGCTGCGCAGAAGGTGGAGAAGCTGGGGCTCACCGCAGAACAGATCGATAACCCCGTGTCAGCTTGTGGCAGTGTAAGTAGAAAGAATTACTACCTGACTACCTGTAGACATAAATACATGCACTCAACTACATATATATCTCACTGATTGTATCTTACATAATAACTCTCTAAAACGACAATTTCAGTGTGGGTTGGGCGACGCATTCAGATGTGGGAGTTGCCCATACAGAGGCCTCGCACCATTCAAGTTGGGCGAGAAGGTAATCCCTCTTTCTTGTTCTAAATTCATGTGAAGAGCTCGAGGATATGGGTTTAGATACTTTTGGTGCAGTATATTGATCGATCTTCATGTTTGTTGATCACCAGGTTACGATGTCAGACAACTTCCTTTCGGCCGACATATGACATATGCTCAACACAAAACGATTAGTACGACGGCTATACAACTCATGAAAAATACCGATGTTTTTCGTACACGCCATGTTGGATAGGCGATGCCCCTAGAAATAGATAATTTACAATCTCATTCTCATCTAGAACCTGTGTATGGATTTAATACAACCCTTCCTCGCTCAAGAGTTTTTGTTGACACACCTTGGGGAAGAAGGTGTAACCATGGTTTGAATAATATTTATTCTTAAGTTTTTTCTTTTGAAATAAATAAGTTTTTATGTGCGAGTTAAACAAAACTCAAACTCCATCGATCGAACTTCACAGCCCCAATAAGGTAACGAAGGCCCATTGCACATTAGGCCTAGTTTGTCTCCACCTTGCGGCAGTCAGCGAAAATCTAATGCCGCGATACAGCTCGTCAACGGTATGCTCGTTAATCGTTTATATAATGTGTGATTGTCATACCCATTTATATTTATCCTTTTGACTGGCTACTCTTAATCAGAACATCACAGATCGATCGATAGCCATGGAGGCGCATGTGCGACGATCCCAACTTATGGAAGGTGTCAGTTTAGTTTGTTTTATTCATAATACTCATATATTTTATATAATGCATGAAGCATGTTGATTATAGTTTAATAGTACGAGTCAGTGATAATTACATGATATGGTACTGCTGCCATAGTCAAAAGGGAGTTCTTAACGGTGTAGGCGTTTACCAAAGCATAGGATATTGCTGGGGGGCAAGTTAATTAGCACACTTGCATAGATAGATATTCGATCAGTAGTAATTAATCCACCGGGATAGTAATAGCTACATATCCAATCAGTAGCTGCTGGAGAACAATACACTTGCATAGCTACATATCTGTCTGCCCATCATAGAGCTGAACAGCTGTGGCGATTCTGCTTGACTGGGTTTCTCGCATTCGTAGCCCTGCTGACCGTCGCTATCGTCGTGGCAACCTCGATCCAGCTCCTGCCCACCATTGTTTTTATACAAAAGGCTCGCATCCCTGCTTTTATAAAGCAGCATAAACATTTTACATCCTGCTGGGAACCACCATCTTGTATAGAGATACGCACACTCAGCCAACAAGTTTAAACCCCATGATTAAGGACACCCAAACACCCAGATCTCCACTACCATGCTAAGGAACTAGAGCAGCCAGAAAAGTAACCACATCTCCATAACCAAGGTTTTTAACTGAAAAGGGGGGAAGCTAATTTTGATGTCTCTTCTTCAGTCCTGATGCTCTTCTTTTGGCTTCCTCCATCAACCTATCGAAAATCCTCCATACAATGTCATCTCACAATGGTATCCACGACTCTAGAGACAAAATCACACATGATACTCCATCATCTGGATGTCTTAGCACTTTTCCTTAAAAAATCAGCTTGTTTCTAATGGTCCTGGCAGATACCACAGCACATAATTATCGTATTGAGAATGTCCAGGCCTCCAAATTCTTTCGGTCTACAAACATGCTCCCACTTCATCATGTGATATTTAAAACCCTGTCCACAACTCTCCCAATTAGAATCGTCCCCTGGCTATGTCCATTTCAATTTGTACACCTTCTCCCAACAAGTAGAACCCCATGATATACCTAGGTATATTAGATAAGCATGCATTGCACAAAGCTAAACGATCCGCTGATGGCATATGTCTGCACTGCCATGGATCAGTTTGTTGGTCAACTTGGTCACAAGAAACATAAACTACTCCAAGGTCCTATCCCCAATAGATAACCCCGGGTATTGCATAGGTAAGAAACCCAATTTGCAATTGCATAGGTAAGAAACCATTCTTATTCTTCTGGTTTCGACTCCCAAAACAAAAAACCTCGCTTTTATGTTAGTTAATCTTCATACCTGACATGTTCTCAAAGCAATAAAGAAGGAACTTCACATACACGATATTTCAATCAGTGTTCTCCATCAAAATGACCGTCTCGTCGACATATTGAAGTAGACTGATTCCCCTATCAGTGTTAAATAAGAATGGTTTATACTGGGGTTAGTGCTGCAGGCTGAACCTACACTACAAAATTTCCCCTATTATTTTCATTTTGATTTTTTTTTTGCAAAAGGAACAATGTGTTGTGTCTCCATTTAGCCCGAATAACCGTCAGTCCGTCAAGCAACAAGTGCTATGTAACACACAGAAGCTCAACCCGAAACGACCTTGGACGTTCCCCTCCCCGTCTACAGTGCAGAGGAGGCGTTTTCTGAAAACCACCGAAGAACTCCACCTCGCCGGCGCGATTCGTTGGATTCCTCGGCCTCCGCCGGCCGCTTCGGCGGCGGGAGGCCGGGGGATCTCCGTCTCGTGTCCTGTATATAGTGTGGGTTTTCTTTGGTTGCAGGTCGTCGGCGTTCTGGAGGTGGAGGCGCGGCGGCTGGTGTTTGCGGGCGGTGGATCTCCTCTCCGGCGTCGGCGCTCTGCGGAGCGTCGCCTTCGATCCACCGCCACCGGCGTCCTCGCATCTCCGCGGAGGTGCCGTGGGCGTCTTCCCCATGGTTGGCTCCGAGGGCGGCGGAGCTCCCACATCCAGATCTTGAAGAAGAAGGTGCGGCGCATCGGGCTGTCCGCGGCGGCGCTCGACGGTGTAGGTCTTCCGGGACCGGCGCTCGGCGACTTCCCGCACGCCTGGGGACTGCCTCCGATCCAAGGCTTCGAGGGAGGCAGCGGCGGCGGCGCGCCACCGACGGCAACGGCGGGTCGACGTCGCGGTCATAGTGCAGAGGGGCGGTGTTGTATTTTTGTGTTTTCTGGGGTCCTCTCTGTATTTCCGATGTAATGCTTCTTCTTCCTCCGCAAAAAAAAGCAACAAGTGCTATGTGAATTTCGTGTTAAGGCTGATTATAGTGTGGTTAGTGGTGCAGGTTAGACCCACACATGTTTTCCGTATCGGTGTCATGTGAAAATATATTTTTTGGAAAAAGAAAATGTCATGTGTCTCCATTTAATTAGGCCAAGCATGTAACACGCAACAAGTGCTATGTGGATTTAGTGTTAAATAAGGCTGGTTATAGTGGGGTTAGTGTTGCAGGCTGCATCTACACATGTTCCCCGTATAAATGTTACGTGCGAGTATTTGTGCAAAAATAAAATGTCTTGTGTCTCTATTTAATTTGAGTAGGCGCTACGCAACAAGTTATCTGTGAATTTCGTGTTTAATAATGTAAGCTGGTAAGAAGTGAGTCCAGTTCATTTGGCTAGTGGAGTGGATGTACAACCCAGCCACCCATGTTCAAGTCCTCACGGGAGCGAATTTGGGTTCTTATTATTTAAAAAAAAACTCGTTGTGGGGGCTTCCCCCACCGCTTTCCTTTCAAAAAAAAATGCAGGCTGGCTATAGGAGGGTTAGTGTTGCAGGCTGGCTATAGGAGGGTTAGTGTTGCAGGCTGGACCTACAAATATTTCCCGATAGGAAATATCTTTGTGCAAAATAAAATGAATTGTGTCTCCATTTAGTGCAGGCCGGACATAACAAGTGCTCTATACATTTCGTGTTAGATAAGGCCGATTATAGATCAGGACACTGGCATAGCTGCATATATATGCACCCTATAGCTATATACATAATGCTACCAGTTGTCACTTCCATATTAGATCTTCGGATGTAACTAATTGACTAAGAGTCTAAGATAGGTGTTGTGTTATTGTGTCCATCATGGAGTTGGCACTTCCATATGCTTCGTGGAACTGGAAGCGCGTGTGCCATGATTCCCACTGTCTATACCCTTATTTAGCAAACATGATCCGAGCTCACCGAAGGTGTCAGTCCTGCTCTTGAATTCTCTACGACTGAATCTGCACAACGACGACTGATTTAATCTCATTCTAATCCTAGTGTTGGTGCCAAACTGCCAAAGTCAACGAGCTAGCTAGCTAGCCCCGGTTACTTGATATACAACTTGCATTCAGGCGCTTAATACGACTTGAGCATTTCTCTATACTACTACTGTACTGTACCAACTTGGCGTAGAGGCCGAGATCGACTCCGAAAAATTGCTAAGCATGGAAGCTTACTGCTGAAAAACAAGTAAATTTAGACAGTTGCACGCAGCAGCAACAGACGCAGCGGCAGGATTATGTACCCACCCGCTTAGCTGCGTACATATCGATCGATCATGGAGCTGACCAGCGCTTCAGCTCGACTCAGGCCGGTGGTGCTCCGGTTGATCGCCGCAATCGTCTTAGCCGTGCTGACCATCGCAGTCGTGGTAGCAAGGTCGAGCCAGCTCCTGCCCATGATCAGCTGGTACTCACTGGCACCAGGGCGAGCTGCTGCTGGTCAAGGCCGTGCGAGGTGCGTGATGTTCAACTTCGGAGACTCAAACACCGACACCGGAGGGCTCGCCGCCGGCGCGGGGTTCAGGCTGCACAGGCCCTACGGCCGCCGCTTCTTCGGCAAGCCCAGCGGCCGGTTCTCCGACGGCCGCCTCTACATCGACTTCCTCTGTACGTACGCACGTAGGCACATCATGCGTGCACTAACTATCTGTTCCGTATGATTTGAATGTGAACTGATCAGTTCATTTTTGCATGGAGCTACAGGCGAGAGGCTGGGGCTGGAGCACCTGAGCCCGTACCTGGAGTCGTCCGGCGTGTCATTCCGTCACGGGGCCAACTTCGCCGCCGCCGGTGCGGCCACGGCGCAGACCGCGGACTCCGGGATCTTCAGCCTGCGGACGCAGCTGCGCCAGTTCCGGCACTTCAAGGCCCGCACGGCGGAGCTCCGCCGGCTGGGGCTCGGTTCTGGCATCACCGACGAGGAGTTCGGACACGCGGTGTACTCCTTCGACATCGGCCAGAACGACATCTCTCTCGCCTTCACCGCCAACCTCACGCAGGAACGTATCCTGCGCACCGTCGTCCCGGCCATCGCCACCAGGATCAGAAACGCCGTCAAGGTGAGCTGAGTGCTGAGCTGCTGCTATGTACTGTTACTCCAAAATTCACATTGTCTGCACCAGAACGGCATTGTTGTTTCATCGATCGCGTAACGGTGCAGAGAGTGTACGACGCTGGCGGACGCAAGTTCGTGCTCTACGGCACCGGGCCGTTCGGTTGCCTCCCCAGCACGCTGTCCCGGCGAGACATCATCGCCAGCGAGCTCGACACCGCGGGGTGTCTCGTCCGGCACAACGCCGTCGCGGAGGCCCTGAACGCGCGCATGTGCCTTCTCCGGCACGAACTGGCAGCAGAGCTCCCCGACGCGGCCGTCGTCGGCGTGGACATGTACGCCATCAAGTACGGCCTCTTCACCAACCACACGGTGCACGGCTTCCAGACCCCGCTGACGGCGTGCTGCGGCAACGGCGGGCCGCCATACAACTACAAGCCCGGGGCGGCGTGCGGGAGCGGCAAGGCCAGAGCTTGCCCGGAGCCGGACGGAGACAGGTTCATCAGCTGGGACGGTGTGCACTACACGGAGGCGGCGAACCGGATCGTCGCCGAGAAGATACTGTCTTCAGAGTACAACACCCCTCGGCTTCCTCTGCAAACGCTCTGCAAACAGAGTACATACAAAATCTGAATACAAGTTCTCCTTCACCTCTCTGTACGCATTGCGAAGTGAAGAGAAGAATTCAGTAAACCAGAATGGACCATGCAAAAGCATATTACTCTCTTTACTACGCCAAATAATTGTATATATGGAGCAATGCATTTGCAGCGAGCAATTGAGATTCTAACGCACATTAACAGTTCACTTACTTAAAAACATCAACAGTTTACATCCCATCCTGATTTATCTAGCCTTTATTGCTAAAACAGAGTTACACAATCATTGTAAATTACAGGCTTCCACCTACTTGTATACCACCTGAGTACACCCAATAATAATAGCTACACATAATTTTACAGGAGAAACCGAGTAGCCATAATCTGCAATACGTCATATAATGATCCTCCATAGTGCTTGACATATCAGCATAGGGGAACTCAGAACTCCTGTGTGACGATGATCGTTGGTTACTCACGCGGCCTAGCCAGCCACAGAGAACTCAAAGCACGCAAACGGGAAAAGTAGTCATGTATAGCTAGGAGAGCACGGGAGGCCTGTCGGATCGTCAGAATTCGTTGCATTTGATGCAAGGTCTGCTGTCGCAGGTTGTCAGCCTGACAGATATGGAACAAACAAATTCTCATCTAAATCAGATATATCAAACCAAATGATAACCAACTAAAGCAATGCGCTCAGTATGCCAGTCAAAATACTGAAATATCACATCTGCAAGAATAGTGAGGAGAAGAGGCTTGCCTGGCGAAGAAAGCTCTCAAGTGTTCCAAGTTTGCCCATGGCCATAGCCATCTGACCCATGTAGTTTGCCACATTCCCTGAAGAACCAGAAGAACCGAGAGATCCAGCCAAAGTTTCTGCCAAGGATTGTTGCAATGCTTCCATCCCTTGGGAGAGGGCATCCTCTGCCTGCTGGGAAGATTGCTGGAGGTTGGTTAGTCCACCCAACTGTGTCTCGGTTAGCGGCTCAAGGTGATTCGCCAGTAGCTGAAATTGTGAACCACCTCACGAAATTAATAAATCTTGCAGAGCCAGTAAGGGCACTGAATTAATAACAAAGCCTGAGATTTAACATTTCTCACCTTTAAAAGTTCAGATGGACGGAAACCCCCAAGCCACATGAAGCACCTTTCAGCAGGTGTCTTCCACATGCCTGACAGTATATGAAACACATCAGCCTTCGCAGCTACACCTTTGACCTTAAATATTTCATCATAATGTCCCATTATCCCATCTACGATAAGGCGCAGGTCACTGTCACTTGCATGAGCATTAACCGCAGTCCTCAGCTCATTAATTTGCTTATTTTGCTCCTCAAGCCATCTAGTATATTCTAAGTCGAAAGTCATAGCCCCTGTAAAGACAAGTTTACAGTTCAGATGACTTCTACCGCAATTATTTGTGTACACGGATGGAAATTTTGAGAATAACATACCATTTCCACTCATGGTATGGGTTTGGTCGCCAGAGCTAGAAATGAAGATTCCCTGCAAATAAATATCCAGCATAAGTCTTAATTGCAGCAAAAAGAATACTCTACTGCAACCAAATTCAACCAATAAAGATTTACCTGCTGTCGAGCTTTCTGGAGCTCCTGCTCTAGTTGTGCAAGCTTCAGCTTACTGCTCTCTAGCTGTTGCACATATGACTTCAAATAGATAGGAAAACATTATCAGTGGCTCAGATTAACTAAATAATCCGGTATCCACTATTCAGTGGAAACGATAAAATAGTAACACCTTAGGCTCATGATGGAGAACTTCGGCTAGTTTATATAACTCAATTGCCTATGCACGGACAACTAAGAATTCGTTCAAGTCATATACTGAAATACATGAAGTCATGAAGTGCCAGCACGACATGTTATCTGTCTCTTAATGCGATGCACAGACACAATTATGACAGGAAAATACAACATTGACATGATGGCATACAGAACTACACTGAAGAAACAAGCAGAATGTTCATCAGCACAACTACAAACAGCTGGCCAATCTTGACCGCTGTTGGACGGCTGATAGGTTGGCACGACGTGGACTCCCTCACCATCCCTGCTGCCTCCTCTGCGATCAGTCTCCTGAGACAATGAGACATCTCCTCCTGGAGTGCCCATTCACCAGGCAGGTCAGGCATGAGGTTCTTGCCAGTGGCGGATACAGGGGGGGACCAGCAGGGGCCCTGCCCCCCCCCCCCCCCCCCCCTAACACCAATGATTTGCAGCTAAATATATATGAACACCCCCCCCCCCTAACAGCCAAAATTAACAGATCCTGCCTCCGCCACTGGTTCTTGCATGGTTGCGTGTTCCAATTGCGGTGCCACGACATGAGAGCTCCCTCAATGAACGGTGGACCAATACCAAGACGAACACGCCCAAGCCAATGCGCAAGGGGTTAGCCTCCATCACCCTCCTCACGCCTTGGATGGTTTGGAAGATGCGCAATGACTGTGTATTCGAAGGAGCACAACCCCTCATACACGACCTGCTAGTCAAGATCAAGGAGGAAGCCAGGATGTGGGCACAAGCAGGAGCCTTAGGGCTGAGAGTTATCTTGCCGTCTACCTGGGACGTGCACTAAGCATTGTATTTTATAGCGAAAATGCGCCTCTTTGGAGGTTTGTAAACAACTCTACCTTTCCAATGAAATAAAACACAAAGGTCCTTTGCGTTTTCGCTAAAACTACAAACAGCTACACACAGAATCTCCAAACTCCTTAATTCTTTAAGCAGAGCTGGTGCATTTCCTTTTCGAGCATACTCTCAAATTATGCACATCTAGCTTGAATCAGGCTAAGTGCTAAATTAATTTAAGTAAAAAAAGGAAAATTCCTTCCATAAGAGAACAAACGAGAAATATGGCAAGACTTATAATGTTACCTTTTTCCTCAGACGACTTTTCCTTGCCGCCTCACGATTTTGAGCAAGACGACGCAGTGTCTATCAGATGGA
Organism: Poa annua; assembly: GCA_026929855.1. Classification (NCBI taxonomy): domain Eukaryota; kingdom Viridiplantae; phylum Streptophyta; class Magnoliopsida; order Poales; family Poaceae; genus Poa; species Poa annua. Next base: position 7,483,520 of record CM049433.1, on the reverse strand, counting down.
AAATACGATAAGAATTAATAACATAAAAACAAAGAACAGGCAACATACAAGAAAAAATAGCAAAAACATCACCTTTTGGTCCAAAGGTTTGTCGGACCTGTCAGACCTATCCGAAGAATTAGAAGCCATGATTGCCCCGTTTTGTCCTTGTTCTAACTGCAAGCAATTGAGAACATGAGTATGTTTGGCAGTGGATTCATAATGAGCAAGTAAACCAGAATAAAGAGCTGCAAGTTTAGTCGATAAGTTCAGAATAGCTGGAGTATGAATTGGTAGTTGATACACAAATATGACTATGAATAAGTGAGACAGCATCTGACTTGAAGGCGTAGGTGGCTGTTTCTAACTGACAATTCATATCTGCTGTCATAGAGCATGGAGATGTCTCTAGCAGTTTATTATCATTTCAAACGCTAACTCGATGTTGATCATAACAATCATCTATTTCCCTCCACAAGTGGTGCAGATAAAGACATAGGTGCTTTACATAGTTGAGTTCAACTTAAAGCTTGTTTTTCGGAAAAAAAGAGAGGGGGGAAACAGTTAAAACCCAAAAGAAGAACCATAAGTACCCTGTGGATCTTGCCGTCGTTGTCTACAACAGTTGAGTTGTCAGTCCTTGAGCTTGCATCTGCCATCACTGGGCCTTAACGGACCACTATCACAAGGAGAAGCAAATTGCTTTGCTTCCCCCTTGGGTTAACAGCGAGGCGGTGAGCCCAGGCCTACGCTGTGTGAGATCAATAGTTGCACCCACGAACCTATACATCCCGGTGAATTAAAGTTAGCAGCTTTGACAAATTATGTACTAGCAGCTTAAAGACAGTAGGTGCAGACACGATGCGATATAGTACTAGTAGTACGGTACATGCTTGTACTTACTTCTTCTCTTATCTCCAAGTCAGTCAGCAGCTTGCTCAAGGTTCACTAGTACAGCCGAATGGTCTGCAGAAGAAACAATAGGCGTATACTCCTTAATATACGAAGTACGTACGAAGCAGACAACACGGACCGAATCATTCATTTAGCATGTCGGAACAACAAGGAAGGATATGCACATTTATGCCGATCTGAAACCCTACAGGCAGTCAAAGCTGGTGGTTCAATTCGATCTCCCTGGAGGAAAGGGCCACAGCAGCATAGTGCGCAGCCGCTGGAGTGAACCCACGCGAATCGGGCCGTTGGGCAAGAAAACCATGGACGGGCGGGTAGAGTAGAGGCTTGCTCCTGGCTACTCGGCCATGGTTTGTCTGCCGTTTCGGTGGAGTAGGTACAACAACAACTAACCCTGATCCAGAAGAGCGGGACTAGTCTAGCAGAGAGTAGCGATACGAAGGGGAGGGGGAGTGGAGCTCGAATCAGGGGGGGGGGGGGGGGGGGGGGGGGGGGCATACAGCGTACGATCGGCGGGAGCGCAGCTCGGCGCGGCGCCGGCGCATGGTTGGTCGGCCCTCGCCGCCGCGGCCCGGTCCGGGGGTGGGGAGCTTCGGAGCTCAGCACCGGATCGGCGACGGACGGCTCGGCTTCTACCTGGGGAGGGGCGGCGCGTCGTCGCTCCCGCTCGCGGATTTGGTGGGGGACGGCGGGGGATTTTGGGGGGAAGCTTCGAGAAGCTCTTTGGTGGTGGTGGTGGACTATAGTGGAGGAGGGGAAGGCGCCAAAGCGGCGCGGGGTGGCGTGGACACGGCGCACGGGCCGACGTGCGGGTGACGTGCGGGGCCGGACGCGTGGACGCGGCGCACTGGATTGGCGTCAGTGTGGGTGGGGCCCGCCGGTTTGCTTGCCTCACCAACCCCTCCGGCCCGGCCCCCGTCGTCACCGGTGATCCCGTCTTTGACTTCTCCACCTGAAAGGCTGGAACGGAAGCTACGGCGTTATCCGCGACCGCGAGGGCTCCGGTCCACGGCTCTAGAACGAGTTCTAGAACACGTGATTGATACGGTACAAAACGATAGTGGTGCTTCTCGAGATTTCAACATTTTCGTTTTTTTACTGTGATTGACATGTTTTACGAGCGCTTACGTTGTACTGTGTTTATCAAAAAAAAAAAACATTTTCGTTTTTGTGATTGAAATTTCTTTTGATGTATATTTAGTTGCATACGAATTTCGATATTGGCTCCAAGCACCTATCGAGATTCACTAACGCGTGGTCCCCAATCCTCGCATATATTGCAGCGGACCCATACACTAGTGAGGGACTGAGCATATTTGTACTGGAGACGGCCCGGTGGGCGTGGTCGGAGATGGTGACCGTAGCTGGCTCGGTCGAGGGATCGGCGCCTGACATCCAATGGAGGAGCACAGGTGGCCGGTGGCCTGTTCGACCCAGAGAGTGGCGGCTAGAGAGCGGTGGACACGAGCCTGGAGCGAGTGCGGCGTGTGGGAATAGCGATTGGAAGGGGGGAGAGAGAAACTTGATCGGTATTGGACCAAGACACCTCAGTAAAACAACTATACAAAACAACTTATCATGAAGCAAGGGTAAATTGTCCGGTTTTGGATAGTTAAGAGGGTTACTTTAAAGTTACGGGGGTGCTGCCTCCGAAACCAGATAGTTGTGGAGATTATATAGACTTCATAGAGATAATTGATCAATATGGAATAATCTGTTTGAACATTGAATGGCAAATCAGTCCACTTCATAGAGATAATTGATCAAGATGGAACAATCTGTTTGGACGTTTACTGGCAAATCAGTCCACTTCATAGAGATGCACTCATTTGCGTACATCTAGTTGGTTGTGAGCTCAACTTTTATTTGTGTTCTCTAGCAAATATTATAACTATCTTAAATTTGCTAAAAAATAAATTTTATCTAGACATAAAACATGTCAAGATATATTAATTTTTAGCCAAACTTGAGACAGTTAACGGAGGAAGTATGTCGGGTGTTACAGAGTAGGTTTATCATGAGCAGTTACGAGATCTCTGTTTTTTCACGGCACTCACCTGACCATTCTCATGGGTGGAACAAAATATAAGCGCAACATTAGATATTTCTGTGCTCATACTAATCAAACAAATAGGGGGTGTAGCTCATATGGTAGAGCGCTCGCTTCGCATGCGAGAGGCACGGGGTTCGATTCCCCGCACCTCCATTATTTTTCTTGCTGTGCGTACGATCTGACTCCATGATAGTGAGTGTCGCTTCACTTCATTTTTTTTTCTGGGCAATGCTTCACTGCCTTGTACTATGCTCATATTTGTTGAGAAAAAAAAAGAAAAACCTTAGATATGATCACAAGTTCGGAAAAAGGGAATTCAACTATGACTCAGTCAATCCGATAAGCCTCTCTGTAGCGTTTCTTTTCTATTCATATTGATATGATCCATAATTCGAGATACAGAAAAAAATAACTCTTCATACACGATTTTAGCTCTAAATCCTGGCACCAACGCAAAACCATTGCCAAATCTATCAATAAGCGCCAGACATAATTTTAGTTTGGTGTGGTAAGAAGCATGTAGATAAGGCTCTGAAGTTGGAATGGTGATCATCAAGATGACTAATAAGTCGGGATGGAAGAATCAGCCTTCACCGAGTACGCGTGGATTCCACCCGCAACATTGTAGATTTTTTGGAATCCCTGCAAAACGATGGTTCACCTTGTCAGAAGATACTGCTATTTTACCACAATTACTCTACACATGTAAGGAGCTTGAAGGTTATTGGGTACTTCAATTACCTGTGACTGCAGCCATTTAGCTACCTGCATTGAGCGCATGCCATGGTGGCACTGAAGCAAAAGGCAAAAAGGGAAAGTTAGAAAGTGGCATAATGCAGTGACGAAGTTGCTACCTCCACGATCAAATGAATTAAAACCAACTTTATGTGTAGTAAGTAAAGTACTATGTACTTCAGTCTATTAGGTCACTGGCCTTTATGCAGAATACTGGCAGCAAATTTGATCGTAGTAACAAACTTACCAGAACATAAGTGTCCTTTTGAGGGTCGTATTCATCAGCCATGACCGGCCCCCAGGTTCCAAATTGGCGGAGAGGTAGAACTTTGAAGCCTGGAAGGGACGCTCTCGCCCTGCCAAGCATGAAGTGCAAAATCAGCATCAACTCCATGGGAATGGCCCAATGAGTGAACAATTAGGATAGGTGAACACACTGAACTAGGGCATCACACTAATATGCCACAAAAGAAAAAACTTAGGCAAGTATCTGACTGTACATGATGAACCGTAAAAGTTTGCATCTCAAATGGGTCTTCCGAGTGTAAATGGATTACCACGGTATAAGTCTACAATAAGGATTTACACTCTGCAAGTCTACATAAACCTGCATACTATGTCGCTGTTTTAATAGTTTAATCCTGATAATATAGAAAGGTGTTTCCATAAGACAATAGAGATATCGTAACTGGCAAACACTTTTGCATTTTAATTGTTTATTAGAAGAGACAGCATGAAATTGATTATCCACGAGATCATTCCAATGTAAGGATCAAACTTTTAAAAGATGCGAACAAGCCCCACTTTGGCATCCTGGTTCACCACATAAACCTCTATCATCTTCTCGTAGAAGGGAAGATTATGACTGTTGCCTGACTGTTTGTTGCGAGACCTGTTGTATATTAGGAAAAATGCAAAATACTGGACAATTATCTTGTATCCTCAGTTGTAGATGTGTCATTGCCTTACATATAGGCATTTCTCATGAGTTAGTGAGGGACTTGTTACTTGAAATTTTGGATCAGTGTATTAGCAATAACTGGGACAAAGTTGCAATGGTAAAGAATCTTACACTTCATCAGGCTCCCGAACATCAATCAATTGAGCTTCTTCAATAAAACTAGGATCTTGCATTTTTGCATGAAGCTCTTCTGGTGTAATATCTTGCAGCATGCATTGGTCCCTGCCAGTTGGTGGTAAATACATGAATACTTGTTCATGTATACCAAGATACAATACCATGTGTTGTTAGAATCAACTACCTCTCAGAGAGCACCTGCACTAAATGCCATCCAAATTTTGTCTTACACCGTACAACTTTTTTCAAAGGAGCACTAAATGCTGCTTCTTCAAACTCCGGTACCTGCTCAAGTCCAGTAATAACATTAAGAGTACTGTTTGTTGAACACAGTGTGCAGAGTATTGACAGAAACTGAAATATCAGCATCCCTGGAATGCATGTACATGTACCAACAAAAAACATGTAGATGGTAGCAATAGATCAAAGGATGGGAGTTTCAGAAAATAAACTAGCCAGACACCTAGATGGCAGAGAGATCCGGATGTCCAGGTCAGGCAAGAACAGTCCAATCGGTCGGTGACAGATGGATTTAGATGTGTATAACAACATATATAAGTTTTCAACAATATGGAATATAAACTTGTTGTAAGGCTACCGGTTCCCCACTAATATGCGGAGAACCAAGAAACAGTATCATCAATAATATTCTATATTTTCTTATTTGCCAGTTGATAACATTGATAGCTCTGATAATTTATAAGTCGGAATGAAGTAAAACCCACCACAGAATCAAAAAAAAATCAATGCTAAATAACAAAATGTACTACGAAAAATAGCATTTCACATTGCATCCTACATGGACTTCATGGCCTCTGCCCAGCAATAGTTAGATAATCAGTGCAATTCCACTGGGCAGCGTAGGTACATGGGTATCCCAGTTAAACACTAACAATAGGTTAACTGTTAAGTCCTACTACAACACTGCTCTACTAGTATATACTAGAAAAAGAAGTTAATGTTGTACCATCTGTCCCCTCCGAACCCACCCAAGCATGCCACCATTTTCTTTTGATGGGCATAAGGAGTGCTCCACAGCTAAATCGCTCAAGTCCGCCCCTGAAATGCAAAAATAAACAATGGTATTCTCATTGTAACAATCAATGATTTCTCAACAACAAATAGCAGGCCACCTATTGTGCACTTTTAATGTCTCCTACTCTTCAGCGTCTATTGTTCCCCATAAATATCCAAAATGTGATCTTATGTACCACGGTCCACATGAATGATGTTAGTTCAGTTCAGCGTGTATAGTTAGCAATCAGCATTTCTTATTTTGCAACACAGCCTTGAACTTATGGCTGAAACATTCTACTTTTAATGTAATCATTTATCAACAGCAAAAAATAAGCCATATATTGAGCACTTTTAATGTATCCGACTCCTCGGTGTCATTCTTTACCCATAAATATCCAAGAAAAGCAGGTGGTCATATATATCACCACCAAATCCAAATGAATTATGTTAGTTCAGTTCAGAATGTATGCTTACAATCGACATTTCTTATTTTGCGACACAGCCTTGAATTTATGGATGAAACATACATGGATGAATTCAAACAAACAGGGTTTGCATAGATCATACTAACTTGAATACACCTATTCTGCAAGGGGCGCATGTTGCCTCACATTGCATCATATGATTCTTTAGACTAATTTAGTATAGTATTTTATATCAGAAACAACCAAGCTAACAAAAATTTAAGAACAATTTAAGTAATCACCTGAGGCGATGCTCTTCTCTAGATCGACCAGAAGCCTGGCGTCCTTTTCACCAACAAGCAGATGCTGGACCAGCACTTCCTTCCCCTCTCTCAGAGCACTACTGGCATCGGTGCAGAGCACTACTCAACATAGATTCACGTCAGGCAATCAATTAACTAATCGTCCCCAAACTGATGCAAACTAAAAAGGAAGCGAAATCAACAACTGAACAAAATGCTCAGCTGACAGACACGCGGGCAGTTTTGCTTGCCCCCTCACTCACCCCTGGTGCTGGGCCTGGTGTGGCCGGCGGGACGCATGTCCGAGCCCCACGTCGCGGAGATGGGCTGCGCGGAGATGGGCGACGCGGAGGCCAGGAGCGAGCGGGCGGCGGGCGGCGGCAGGGGGCAGGCGACGGCGAGGGGAACCTGGCGCGCGAAGCCGGAGAGCGAGGTCGCCTGGACAGAGGAGGAGGACGGGGAGTACGGGCACGGGAGGCGCGCGGCCCTGGTAGCTCTCAGACCAAGCATGGCGAGCTGTCGTCGTCGTCTTCCTCGTCGCTTGCCACGGCGAAGGGGAAGAGAGATGGATGGGGAATATGCTGCTGCTTGAAGGAGGCCGGGCCCTCTTTCTGGGCCCGCCCGCGGAAATGCGCACGTTCGTACTTACACGTCCGGGCCGGGATTGTTTTTTTTTTTTTTGAAAGGCGGGCCGGGATTGTTGGGCCGTGGGCTGAAACGGGTCTGCGGCAAATAGGGTGGTCCTTTGCTAGGAAAGAGGGCAGGTCCTTTTTTTTACTGCACAAATGTAATATTTCTCTGAAGCAAAGTAAAAGGAGTATTTATTTCCCGAAAAAAAACTGTGGCATTTCCTTGCCTAAAAATGGTGAATTTCGACGTTTGTAAGTCTTCTATCTCTACTACCACCATCATCTCTCGATCCAACCATTTTTTAATCATATATCTTTGAGCTATGTTGCACATGTATTGTGACCCTAGCCACATCCTTAAATTCATCATTGTAGCCGCTTTGGCGCGGGTTGATTATCTTGCGAGGCTGATAGCTTTAGTGATGTCTTCTCGGCACTATTGACCTCACCTTGATTAAAAATTTGACTCGCGCCCCCCTCGTGTGCAAGGTTGACGTGATAATTTCAAGGAGAAAATATGATATTAATCTTTTTGGGTAAACATCATAAAACAAATAACCTTTTTGTCAACTAAACACTTATACTACTTTCCTTTTACAAAACCACAACTTCTATGGTAGGTTGCTTTAGATCCAAGGAATGATGGTCGTGGGGTTCATATATGACTCGTTCCTTCCGTGTGGAATCCATGATGGCGTATTCGACTAAGTCAACTCTTACACACACTCCGCGTTCTTGTCGTTAGTGGCTCCGAAGTGAGCAATTTGGGTGATTTGAAACAACCTGTCATAAAAGGTGATAGTTTTTCAAAGAATAGTAGAAACCCGTACGGCCGTACCACAACAAAAAAAATAAAAAAGTTACCACAACAAAACATTATTGTTTTTATAATGCATACCCTTTTTTCTTAGAAAAACATGTGACCTTTTTTTAGAAAAGAAAGCATTCGATCAGCATGGATGGAACGCGGAAAACTGATGGGCCTGGGCTGGCACGGTATACGTCTGCCCGGTGTGTGGGGCTCGTGCGTTTCCCGGGCAAACCCAGTAGCGCCGAACCGCACCGCGTCGGATCCATCGGTAGTTCGGCTTCGCCCTCCCCTCTCCGCCGCGATCGCAGCGGCGGCACGACGGAGACAGAGAGAGAGAGAGACGGCACATCTTGACCGGCTTGGCTTCTCCCCATATTCTTCCTCCACCTGCCCGGCGGCTTGGGGCGGTGGTCTCGCCCGGCGATCGATCGATCGTTCGATGGGCAACGCGAGCGGCAGGCTGGAGGACATCGCCGACGCCGAGATGGACGAGGGCGGGCGAGGCGGCCACGTCCGGCACGCGTCGTCGACGGGAGGCGCGAGGGGAGGAGGGTCGTCCTCGCCGGGGAGTCCCCCGCGGCCGCACTCCCCGCGCATGTTCGTGCCCCAGGTCAGTCAGATCACGATCGATCACGTAAATTATCCTCCTCCCTCAAGCGTCTCGCGGTCTCGCCCTCTCGATTCGATCGGCTCTCTCTTGCCTGATCGGTAGGTGCAGCGCGACGTACGGGTGTGCGGTTTGATCGCCTTCTTAGGAATCTTGCCCGAAACACAAGGCAATTGACGGCAATTGGTTTGATTTCGTGCACTGTACGTGCTGCCACTAATTTGATTTTCTCGATCATGATCCGCGAGCGAGTGGTTAGATCCTTTGCTAATCCGCCCAGTTCAATGTGATCGATCATCACGTCGGAAGTTTGGAACTTGGAAGACGTTGATTTACTTGCTGACAAGTGACGACCATGGTTAATATATGTAGGCCTTAGCTACACATGTGAAACTCTACTGTTGTTCAGATGATGTGAGATCATGTAATAACTCAACTGATATTCTAGTTTAAAAAAACTCAACTGGTTTCTTGTTAGATATGAACGTGGAGGAAGTATAAATTCGCATGTGCATGTTTAGCAACTTGAATTCATAGAGAGAACAATTTTATCTGTGAATATAGAGTACACCGAGCGATGCATATATAAGACTCGCCTAGAGATTTCTAGTCGAATTTCACTCCCGATGAGGAGAGATCAGGCTAGCTGTTCAGTATCTGAAGCTTGCCAGGAGTGGCTTTTAGCAAGAAATCTCTTGTTGGTTACCCTCCCAGGCTCCGACCATTCAAGTTTGGTGATTTCACAAGTAGTATTTTTTTTCATCCAGGTAAAAAGAACATGCACAATAGTTGGCACTGAAAATTTTAATTAAACCGTGGAATATTTATTGTTTTGAGAACTGGGATTGCCCCATTTCCATTAAATGCGCATAAAGGAAATAACAAGCATGCTACTACCATTCAAAAAACAAGCTTGTTAATGCAATGTCTGTTGTTGATGCGAAGGTCCTTAATGTTAACAACAGGGGTACACAGTGTTTGTTGCTGCATCTATATTTCCAAAGAACAATACAGTTATATCTGTAAAATGTTTTTGTTATTTGTCAGTCAACATCTCAAGGCCTAGTTGATGCGAAGGTCCTTATAATATTAACAACAAGGGTACAGAGTGTTTGTTGTTGTATCCATATTTCCATAGAACAATACAGTCATATCTGTTAAATACTTTTGTTATTTGTCGGTCAACATCTCAAGGCCTACTTATCTTTTTCAATGATTTTACTATCTCTCATTTTATTGCCCATCTCTTCCTACAAATCATTCCCTTCCAATGCATTTGATAATCATTTACCACCTCTCAAGGCTTACTTCTGTTTTTTTTACCACAGAGTCCTGTAACCCCGCTGCAAAGTATAACTCCGTTGCAAAGGCCTGCAGATGGACCACCTCCTGTGTTCAACCAGATATTGATGCGTGATCAGCAGGATGATTCTGACGGACCCCCTCAAAAGAGGATTCCTACTCTTCTTTTGTGGCCTCATGGAGGGAAGAACATCTACGTGGAAGGATCATGGGATAATTGGACATCAAAGTACATTTTTATTAGTCTGACATCATACATAGTGAAATGCACAGGAACCTTTCTCAAAGGTGAAACTTAATAAAAGAACAGATTTGATGCTGACATTGCCAATATATACGTCGCAGGAAGGCCGTTCAGAAATCTGGAAAAGACCACACCATCTTGCTAGAGCTCCCATCTGGAGTCTACCGGTACAGATTTATCGTCGACGGAGAAAGGAGATTCCTTCATGATCTTCCATGTGAGACCGACAATGTGGGTAACATTGTGAACCTTCTTGACGTCAATGTGAGTATTGTTAATTCCTGGTCTTACATACCAAAGCATATGTAACATCACACTTCACACATGTTCAAAATTTCCAGCGGTTCACCGGGGATGCAATGTGATTCATATGCAGGATTTTGTTCCGGAAAGCGTGCAGAGCGTGTCCGAGATGATGGCACCTTCCTCCCCGGACTCGAGCTACGGCTTCCATGTCCCCGACGACAAGGAGTTCAGCAAGGAGCCTCCCACCCTCCCGGCGCAGCTCTACCTCGGCGTGCTCAACTCCCGGAGCTCGGAGCGGGAGTGCGCGAGGCCGAGGCACGTCGTGCTCAACCACCTCTACATTGAGAAGGGGTGGGGCGCGCAGCCTCTGGTAGCGCTCGGCCACACGCACCGGTTCCGGTCCAAGTATGTAACCACCGTCCTTTACAAGGCCATCGAGCGATAGCTAGCGTATAACAAAAGCCGCCGCTGTCGACTGGCCGGAAGTGAGATAGTTTTTCATTCGTGAAGCTACTGCTGATCAGATCATGGATACGTAAACACAAGGTGTAATTCATATAGAGATGATCCTAAATTATTCTGGAATAATTAATGACATTTTTTTCCTGAGACAAAGCTGGAAACAGTGCCAAGAGCTAGCTCATATGCTCTTTTGTAGGACCTTGATTTTTTGTTTGTTGAGAAATTTAAAGTTGCTCAGCTATGATTCTGTGTTTATTAAGTTGGTTGAGATTTCCTTTTTGAGGTCGATCTTTTTTTTGTTGTAAGAACGAGGTGATCAATCTCCTGGCCAAGCCTAATTAGGAGAGTAAGGCCTAGAGGCCCAATACCGAGCGGAGACGTGCAGAAAGGCCCAAACTCGCAATGAGTCCGATGAAGTGAAAACTTATAAGCTGGAGGACTGACTTGCGAAATTTGCACTCCGCGTCCCAACCGCGTGAGGGCCATTTGCGTCATTTTGGTCCTGTTTAAAAGATGCCCACAGACCGTGCATTATCGAGAAATTCCTTGCCTGCGCAGCCCCACGTGTACAGACACTTTTAATTGTCTAACGGAAGGCTCAATTTTTACTAAAATGCCCTGCACGCATCTCAGAAAGGAGGATTAACTAGAAAATATATTTTGTGACCAAAGAGAATTGCTATTATTTTAGAAGATACAAAATCTGACAGAATTTTGGACGAATAAAATTTCTCACTGTTCACACTTTTGATGTCAAATTATGTCATTTTTCTACATATTAAAATATGGGGTATTTTGAATTAAGATTTTTTCACGTTATTAGAGTATCTTATTTTCCACATCCACTTCTCGGAATTTTTAAAACATAAAATGTTGTTTTGATTTTTTTAAAAACCGAGCTCCGTATAGCGACCCAAAACGCTGCACTTTGCTTGCATCGTCGTATAGGAGAGGATCCATCGAAGTTGATTTTTTTTACAATTAAAAACATCACATTACATCTAATTTTATTATTTATTTTTTGTTAAGCATCAGTAATTTCATAACATTTTGATTTTTAATATACAAATCAACGGAAGAGTCATGCGTTGCACGTGCAAAGCTACTAGTCTCAGAAAGGAGGATTGACTAGGAAATATATTTTCTGACCCAAGAGAATTGCTATTATTTTGGAAAGTATTGCTGATATTTTATTTCCTGAAACTTGCATCAAAATAATGCATAAATATGCATACAAAGAGGCCCAATCAAAATATTGTCCTCTCTACAGTAGTAGTCCTCAATTTTATGCACGGATTTGGTTAGCGAAACTATTATAGTATGTTTCTTACTTGTCAAGTTTTTTATGGTTAGTGGGAGCTAGCTTGCACACCTTTTGCACACATTTTTTTCGTGATTTTGGCAAAAAAAAAGTAAAAAAGATCAAACCATTGGTTATAGTTAGTCAAAATGGTTAGAAATAATTGGTCCAACATGGTAAATTGACGGACCTAGCTCATTCATATAACTCAGCTTCGACAAAGTATAACTTAAATGTATTTGCTAACAGAATAAACTAAATGAGCGTCATTCAATTTCAAAGAATGATTTAATCTACAACGCAGACAAATGTCTATACTTGTCGGTTGCGGCGATACCACCAAACAACCCAAACATACTAGTATTAATTTTGACGCACCACGACTCTAATCATGATTAGGTGTGAAAATTGAACATAAACTTTACTTTTTCACGAAAAAAAAACGTGATTGAAATACGGAAACTGAAATGGAATTTTACAAATCATAAATGGAAACGAAAACATTTATATGTAAACGGAAACGAAAAACAGAACAACACATTTCGGGGAACGACGATGGGAACAAACGTTTTGTTTTTGATAATATGAAACTTTTCGTTTATTACTACACGTCGCTTTCTTAATCCAGCATGCCAAACAATTCTATTGGGAACATCTAGGCATAACCCAACATCAATTAAAAAAAAGCAAAGGATCTAAAGCGACCATGTCGTTTATCACCCCCTCTCATCATTTCGGGTTCGCCATTTCAATACCGCATTAGGGTTTGGAACAATTGTAGGTACTTTTTAATGTTGTCAAAGTTGATGACTCATGCACACTATAGTTTGTAATCATGATATCCTCTTATAATTTTTCCATCTTAGAAATTTGAGAAGATTGTTGATTTGATTAAGTTTTCCTACATTATTCCAGTGGTCTCCTGGTTCCATCGAACATCTGCGTATTGTTCCTTGTTTGCACCGTATTCGCTCTATATCGGTTTCCGACAATAATTATTTTCGTGATTTCTGCATTCGTTTCTGGTTCCTAAAAAAATTGGTACCACTCAGTTCAGTTTGTACTGTTCTGTATTCATCTCTAACTAGTTGAATGCCCGTGCGTTGCTACGGACCGTCAAATTACTTTCTTCACTGCTATCATTCTTAGTCGCCTCGCTCCAACATGTTACTTTTCATTGTGTGCCAATGTTTTCTTTTTCAGTTGTACCATATCATTCTCATTGCTATGATTTAAAGTCCAACTCCTTCGCACCCACCCTCTAGCCGAAGGGCTTCTTTCCAGATGACCATGGCCACGGTTACTTCTAACCCACGCGCTATGTCACCTCGGGTCCCCGCTCCTATTCTCTTTTCTGGTTACACAAAGTTTCCGTTTCTGGCAAAAAAAAACATGCTTTGTGGCAGGCTACAATTGCACTGTCATTCAGTTCCAGCATTCCAATATGTGAACTTGTACGACTCATACAAACCAGTTATGCTCATTGGGTTTGTCCCATTTTAATATATAGCTAAATATTCATGCAATGCTACGAAGTAAGAAATATATTGATCAAATAATCATTTTGTTTTGCCGATACACATCACGAACTTTGATGCCCAGCCTTGATTGGCGTTGTTTGCTACCGTACTGTAATAAGCCTTTTTAAAAAATGTCGTGTAAGTACGAAATTCCTTAGACTCCAGGTCGGCCGATCATATAACAATTAATTATGATTTATTGTTGGGTTAAAAAAATAGAACATTTCAAATCATGACAGACAAAATTAAAGAATGATTTTTATTTATTTCTTGCAAAGAATGTAGTAGCATTGTCTTCCTCCTCCACTTCACCTAGACACAGAAACGTGTTCACAATTATACATCACAAATCTAATAAGTACAGTGTTAATCTTTGGTAGACAAAAATAAGAGTTCCCTCACAAACGGTAATTCATTCAAACTCCATCTCATTCATTCAAACTCAGGACACACGTTTTAATAAACTGAACATAGTCGAAACTAAAAAGAGAACCACTTTACGGGAATTTGGAATATACACACCCTCCAAAATATGTGCCCCATAATTGAAAAAGCCACTTGAAAAGTAAACCGAATGTATTCAGTGCCGGCATGTATTCCTCAAGATTCATCAGCCTAACATCCTTGTTCAGATGGTTGTCTATTCCAGAAATGGGAGCACGGTGCTAAAATACCAATAATATCTAGATAGCAAAATAGTTCACATCATGACAGTCCAAATTAGTATCTAGCTACACACAGTATATATGACAGGTCAGTTCCATGCACATACTATGATTTTAATTCAGGTTCTCATAATCAGTTTATTGGCCCATTTTATCTTACACAAATAATACATTTTATAACAGTATAAGTTGTAAGCAAGAAACATTTATTTAAGTGCACACTCATCATCATGGTTGTCCATTTCAGAAATGGGATCACGGTGCTAAATTGTGTGTTTTTTACTATTGCACTGAAGCTTTTATACACTCATGCAAATGAGAATCGTGTAACTTTTGTTATGCCCTGAGTACAGGTTTTTATTTTGCAGCTTGTTGAGGTAGTCAGTGATGATAGATTACTTGTGGGTCATTGATGGTATACTTTTTCAAAGTTGTGTGTTTTGACTGTTGGATCGAATGAGTAGTAGAAAAGACACACAAAATATCCATACCAAGATTAGAACTGATGAAAATAATTCTAGTCATCTATAATCATTTCGACTGTGTCATGCTTTTCACACCTTAGATTCAGATCAGCTGGTCCTAGGCTTACCAAGTCAGTACAAATACTTATGGGTGCCACATATTCAGGTGATGAATTACCTTGATGTTGCCTTGAAGGATTTCCCTCTGCACTCCCTGCTTTCTTCTTCATTCTTCCCTTTATTCGCTTGACCTTCGCATCCCTTTCCTTATTCCTTTTCAATTATCCAGCAGCAAATCAACTGAGTATTTAGATGTGCCATACTTACAAAACTTAACTTTGAAACCGAGTATTTTTATTTCAGAATATGAATGCACTGTAAAGTGTGTCTCGTATAACATTATCAGAAAATTGAGGATCTATATATTGGAAAAGAAATGGAGTTGTAAAAACACGGTAAGATAAAATCAGAATCAAAATTCGATAAACTTCTTAGTTTTCTCATTCAAGACAGTTTTAGTTATGTATCTCGTACATGACCAATTACTCTTTTTTTCTGATTCGTTTGAAAATATGAACAGCACTTAACTGTACATTCACAAGTTAAAGAACATTGTCTGCTCTTCTGTTCTGTAGCTAGTGTCAACGAATTGCTCCAACCAATCTTATCTTCCTATTTTCCTGCAAAAACCAATTGACTCTTATACATCTACGGCCAATTTTGAATGCATTGTTGGCTTCAGATCATAAAAGAAAAATGAGAAAAAATCTTGCCCAGGGAAGGAATATCGAATTTACTGGCATGTCAATGCGGCCGCAGATCCTTGATATGCCACATCCGGAGAAGTCAGTCAACTGAGTCAAGGAGGAGGAGGCTGTGGATTCCGCATGTGCATCTTCAACGGCATACACGACAGTGGAGTCTGGCTGCAACAGCTTCTGCAGGCTGCAATGTCTATGGCAGGGGGCACCGTGAAGACATGCAGTGGGCTTCGACAGGCACGGCATGGCGGCACACGCCCCTCGATCTCCATTCTGCCCCGACTGCATCTGCTACATGAGGTGCTATGCAAGATTGGTACTGAAAATATACATCACAGAGAACAAAGTACCTTCGTGCAGCAAATTGATTCGGGACGGAGGTTGCCAAGACCGCCGTGCCGCGTCAGCGGGAGAGAGGCGTTCGTGCCAGCAGCGCCGTCGGAAGATGCAGCACGGTCAGAGGTGGCGGATCCGGAGATGTCCATCGCGGTGCTCCGCGACGGCGGCGCGCTCAGGGGAGGCGGAGCGGGAGAGGATCATCTCTCAAAACAGCAGAGCATAAAGCGTCTTCGCATCTATCGACCACGCCAAGCGCATGCTCCTCTTCCTGTTCGCCAACCACGCCGCCTGGCCTTGCCTTTGCCTGCGCCGCCGCCCGCGCCGGCTCGAGGGGGCGGTACATCAGTAGGGACGAGCGTTGGGAGAACGCTGGCGGCGATGACCCTGCTAGGGCGTCAGTTATTTTGCTGGGCCGGGCGTACGAGCAATGCTAGTTGGGCTTAGTGCGTGTTAGCGATCGCATCGCGGTGCGAAGGTTCAGGTGAAACTTTTCACTTTTCACTTTTTCACTTTTCACTTCTGGGTTGACCCTACCTACGAACTCCCATTTAATAGTAAAGATAAAGCGTCTTCGCATCTATCGACCACGCCAAGCGCATGCTCCTCTTCCTGTTCGCCAACCACGCCGCCTGGCCTTGCCTTTGCCTGCGCCGCCGCCCGCGCCGGCTCGAGGGGGCGGTACATCAGTAGGGACGAGCGTTGGGAGAACGCTGGCGGCGATGACCCTGCTAGGGCGTCAGTTATTTTGCTGGGCCGGGCGTACGAGCAATGCTAGTTGGGCTTAGCGCGTGTTAGCGATCGCATCGCGGTGCGAAGGTTCAGGTGAAACTTTTCACTTTTTCACTTTTCACTTCTGGGTTGACCCTACCTACGAACTCCCATTTAATAGTAAAGATCATGATAGCCTCCATGAGACGGTGCACGTATGATCAAGACACATGCAATATTACATTGTACTACTGCATTGTTCCAAACTATAAAATGTTTTAGCAGGCTATTTTATCCTACCAAAATATATTGCTTCTCATCAAAACGAAAAAGAAAATCCACAATTCATGAAAGAAAAAACATTGACCCTAGAGGGACACGCAAAGGGCAGTTTGGGGAACGCGGCTGGCGGAAGGTAACGGCCGGTTATAGCGGCGTCGTCGGGGGCGTTGTATAAAGCGAGCCGAGAAAATTCCACCGGACGCCACGGCGCAGAACGCTCCCAGCCTCTCTTCCTCCTCCTCCTCGCGTCCGCCGCGCCTCCAAGCTCCATCCCTTCCCGTTCGTGCACCACCGCGGCGGCGACCATGGCGGACCAGCTCACCGACGACCAGATCGCCGAGTTCAAGGAGGCCTTCAGCCTCTTCGACAAGGACGGCGATGGTAAGCGAAGCGAACCCCCCCTTCTTCCTCCTCCTCCCCCGCCGCCTACTCACTGTCTCGCTCCTCCTCCGGGACGGATCTACCGAGCGAGCGCGGCATTGCCTCCCGGCCGCGTGGTTCCCACCCCGTAGTTTGATCTGCCATCCTGCACGGATGGTAGATCCGGCCCGGATCTGGGTCCAAACCTGGGCCCAGATCGCGTCGCTGTCCCGCGCTGCCCAGCCTAGTGGCGGGGGCGCCGATGTCGACCCGACGCTTATCGTCCGGGTTGACTATTATTTCGCGTCGCCTAGTTTGATCTGCCATCGCGTCGTCTGGTACCTGTGCGATTCAGCTAAACAAACTATTATTTCATTTTGGATAAACCGTATGTGTTTTTTTTAGATTAAATAAACCGTATGTCTTGAATGGCAGCGGACTGTCGCTGTCGCCGCAGTTTGACCGCTTCCGCGCCTCGTTCAGTTTAGGCAGTTGAATTTTTTCACCATTTGACGCAGTGAGCTTTTAGGTAATTGCGTGATTCAGCTTCGAATATTATGCAAGAGTTAAGATTGTCTGGATACCTTGTTTTGGTTCTCCATGCTTTAGTTGATTTGTTCTAGTCCTGGAATCAGTGGGGAATCTAGGATGAAAATGTAGGATAGACTTGAATAATTAGTAAATAATGGCATGTTTGGTTTATGACCTTACTTTAGCAAGCCTTTTCCTCTAAATTGTGGCAAGCCTCAAAAAGTGTGGTGAAGGAATTGCTTGCCACAAGTTAGATGAAGTATGAATGCACGGTGACAATCTTATAAAAAAGTGTGGCATAACACAATCTAACAATGATACATGTGCCAATATTGGTAGGATGTTATTATCAACCAAACACACATTGTGTTTATTTGCGCGGGAAAATGATTCATTGAGCCAAATAAAAGTGCAAGCCGTTAGATCTTGCAAGCGACGACGGGATGGCAACTGCCATGACGTCACGTGCACACGTGGCACATTCTGATTCAGTTGTGCTGTCGGATGTCGCGCCATATTAGGGTCTTTTTTAGTTACGTTACATATAGTTTGATTGTTGGGCGACTATGTTTCCTCCCTGCCTCGATTGATCTTTTGTTCTCATGTTCACATGTCTGCCGTTAGTGTGTTGGGCCACAGCAATCGAAGAAGGAATGCTAAGATGATGTATTATGTGTTCTTTGATTGTCTCCCTCCCTGCTGTACTTGACAAGCTGTTTTACCAAAACTGGAGGGCTGCCTGAAATGTTAAAAGTTGCTTAATAACCGTACAGAAAATCTCCTGGTGTATATGTTTTTTCACAGCAAAATTTTTGTTACTACATTCTATCTTATTATTCTGCAAACCTGAATCAATCACTTAGGTAAATAATCTTGATAGGTACGTAAATTCTACCTGAACTGTTTTCAATGTTGTATAGACTTGAGTTTTATCATCTTAGCACTGCCTTAGTTGGTTTCAGTGTTTTCTTCACAAGTTGATATGTCCTTATCGGATGCATAGTGAACAATCTTATTTTCCATTTCTTAAAGAATGTCTACTTTGTTTTAAAGCACGGGCAACTTTCTTACAGGTTGCATCACAACCAAGGAGCTGGGAACGGTCATGCGTTCACTGGGGCAGAACCCAACAGAGGCTGAGCTCCAGGACATGATCAATGAAGTTGATGCTGATGGCAATGGCACCATTGACTTCCCAGAGTTCCTCAACCTGATGGCTCGCAAGATGAAGGACACTGACTCAGAGGAAGAGCTCAAGGAAGCGTTCAGGGTGTTCGACAAAGACCAAAATGGCTTTATCTCTGCTGCTGAGCTCCGTCATGTCATGACGAATCTCGGGGAGAAGCTAACTGACGAGGAGGTCGACGAGATGATCCGTGAAGCTGATGTTGATGGTGATGGCCAGATCAACTACGAGGAGTTTGTCAAGGTCATGATGGCCAAGTGAGCACCGTACCATGCTCCAAAGGCGGAGGAGATTGTGCATTGCATATTAGTTTAAGATGCAACTCTTATTTGTTCTGATTTCCAGTTAAGCATCCTACTAGCTGTAGCTGCTAAAACAGACAGACGCAATTCCTGCTATGTTCCTTCTCCCCGGTGTATTTCCAGATCTCTTGTGTTTTATTGTGAACTTGCCCTCCCCGGTGTATCCTGATATTGCAGTTGGCCCGTTTGTAGTATATTTTTTCATCAATTTTCTGCTTGATGACTCTTCTAGTAACAACGGAAAGTCAGTGCTCCTTATTTCCTCAATCATTTATCCATCTAGATGGAACTACCATGTGCTTCTGTACAGATCTTCCCGTGAAACTGCAGTTAAATACATTGTATGGTTAAAGGCCTAATTCATAATGTATTTATTGCTGGATCAAATTATAAATTTATTCGGCATGAGTTAAGATAGTTGTTAGTCTGTGCTTCTGGGTAGGTTGCAACTAACAAATTGTTGGGTCATCTATCTAAAAGAAAATTGGTGATAGCAATGGTGCAGCCTGATTTGTGGTAGGTAGCAACTACCACACCCTCCAAGCCCTTCTTAAGGCGTGGAACTACTAGTCCCTGCGTGCTATGTGCTTGGAAGAGTAGAACACATGGACCAGGAAAAGAAATATAGGGTGCTCTGCCTCCACGGCTTCCGGACAAGTGGGAGTTTCTTGAAGAAGCAGATCAGCAAATGGCATCCTTCCATCTTCGAACAGTTTGACATGGTTCTTCTTTGGACTCAGTAGATCGCATTCGTTTCGCCTTTTGCTTTGGTTCGCTCTTGAGTAATTTTGGTGGTCTTTCAGGTCTTCCCTGATGGTATCTTCCCAGCTGGAGGGAAGTCTGACATAGAGGGCATATTCCCCCCACCATACTTTGAGTGGTTTCAGTTCAACAAGGTAAACTCTTCAGATATGGTATCCTAATTGGTGGGTCCAACGCTTCCAAAACCCATCGGCATTTGAGATCTAGCTTTTGTGTTGTCACCATCCTGAACATGCTCATGTGTTCCTGTGCAGGAATTCACAGAATACACAAATCTGGATGAGTGCATTTCGTATCTGTGTGATTACATGGTGAAGAATGGGCCTTTCGACGGCCTGCTCGGATTCTCCCAGGTAAAAATCCAAGAGAACTGCATTCAACTGTTTGAGGTGCTTATGATATCAGTTCATTGCGTTGAAAATCAGTCGTATGTTGAAGTTCATCTAGTAATTTCTCTCTTTCCAGGGTGCAACGCTTTCAGCCCTTTTGATAGGCTACCAAGCACAGGTACACACTTGTACTCCTAAATTCTAGGAAGTTTGAGTGCATTTACAAAGATTTTTTTCCTATAAAGACAGAGAGTCAGAGATAGTGCAAAAAACATGATCGAATGGACTGCATTTGTATATTAGTTAGTCAACTACTCTGACATCAAGATATCGTTTTTAAACGGAACAGCCCCATGGTCTAGCGATTCAGTTGGTAGTTCTGACTTGCAAGTTTTCTCTATTATATATTATATCAATAGGAATCTCGATCTCAACCTCATCGTGACAGAATATAACATTTTATAGTAACACTAGCTCTCAAGTGAAGGGGAAAAAGCTATTTTTCAAGGACCTTATGCCAAAGATCTCATAATCTGACACATAACTTCTTGATACAAGTTTACATCTGTCTGATCTATAACATAGAGTTGGACAGGAAATTTGGTCCCCCTGGAAGATTGTCCTCCAAACTGTGTGATGTTTCTGCCATGTGGATTCTGACTGAGCTGAATGATTTAGTGCAAGGTGCTCAATGATCATCCACCAATCCAGTTCATGGTGTCAGTATCCGGGAGCAAGTTCAGGGACCCAAGCATCTGCGATGTGGCCTATAAGGCCCTGATCAAGGCAAAATCTGTCCATTTCATTGGAGAGAAGGACTGGCTCAAAGTACCATCCGAGGAGCTGGCTGCCGCCTTTGATGACCCTCTCATCATAAGGCATCCCCAGGGTCACACTGTCCCTAGGCTTGGTTTGCACTATTCCCTGTCTTTCTATGGAATTTTCTCTCAAAACAATTGTAGAATAAGAGGCAGTTTGTTTTTGTTTTACAGATGAGGCCTCCGTGAAGCAGCTTTCCGAGTGGAGCTCCAGCATCCTGGAAGATCTCAAGAGTTTAGACGCTCCCCAGGTCCCAGATTCGACGAATCCATCCGACAAGGATAGTGTTAGCGTGGAGTCGGCAGAAAACCTGATGAACCAAGTTGCCGCTTGAGGCGGATGAATAGTCGTGGTGTCTGAAGTCTTGTTACTTGATTGCTTTATCCAGAACTAAATGGAACTTGTGCGTCCATACGTGTTGGGAGTGTGTCTCACTAAGATGAGAGAATAAATCAGTCTTGTCTGAATCGACTGAATCCGAATAGCCCAATTGACCTTTTCTTTTCCTCCCATGTTGATCCTTGATCTTGAGATCGATTTTAGGGAGAGTGAAGAAGATGAATAAATAGATCATCAATTGCTACACAGCTACAATTTAACCTATCAATCTTCAAAGAGTCACACTTCAAACTAGCGATCTATGTTCTATCTGCTTCCTGGTTATACAAGATAACCTAAAGCCTATACATCGATCGACAAACAAAACTGTAGGAATCTAGGAGAACTATATACAAGAGAACCTAAAGCACTACTTCCCGATGAAGATTCTCTGCAGCCGCCTCATGTCATGGAGCTTCTTTCTTCAGCCTCACCTTCACAGACCCAAACAACATCCTTCAGCTGCGCCGAGAGCGTTGCGTAGAACTGCGAATTATTGGCATGAGTTGCGAGGAGTACGAACCCAGGAGAACTAATTGTACAGTGTAAAAGTTCCAGGAAAGAAGCTACACTGTAAAAGGGCCAAATAGATAAACTAATACCTTCTGAAATTCCATTCGCAAAAAAAAAAAATACCTTCTGAAATTCCAGAGTATCTCCTTTTGACTTTTTGAGCTCAACAACATGCAAGGATGGAGCCACTTGGAAAACCTGAACATACCATGGGAGAATACCAGGATCACTAATTGTATTATATCGTGAAATACAGTTCTCAGACTGACTTGTGTTTTTGTCTAACCTCAGTTGCAACATTCAGGTTTCCTTTTCTTCCTGGTTGTAGGTTCTCCATTCGCATCTGAAAAGAAGAGATAGAATAAATGTTTAATAGATTAAACCATGGGGAGTGACAAGCACAGTCTCATTTATTCATATCCGGTTTTTTAAATTATAAATTGCGGGCCGTTCCTAAAGTTAATACGAGGAATATTGCATGGAAGATGCTTATCATACCTTGTAATTTTTCTTTTGGATATCGAACCCAAGTGGCTTAGCTGCTGCTTCTATCCTAGTGATGATCTCTTTGGCAGGACACTGTGATGTAAATCTTTTTTCCCTCTTGTACTTCTGTCATTGATAAATAAAATTTAGCCCACTGCAACAACTGCATGTCCTCTAAACTACTTTAAAAGTTACCATAAAAATAAAAATTTAGCAAATAGACTCGTGAGATATAATGGCGCAACAAGCTCCTAACCTTATCGGTTTCAAACAAGTTCTCTAGATTCAGTCCCCTATTCAGTGATATCAACTCAAATGCGTTCATTGAAGCTGGTTGTCCTTCCATTTCCTCTTTCACAAGTTTTTCCTGGTACATGTAGTAAAACATATATTTTAGTCTTATTCAACCTTAAAAGGCTAATGCCTTGCAGTTACCATACGATTGATTATCTCACTTCTGAGTCTCCAAAAGCAGCATCAACATCATCCAGACTAGTTTGGCATTTCTCATCAAAGACAGGTGGCTTGTACCCTTTTTTGAACCATCGATCTTTTAATAGTTGAGCGACAGTTATCCGCTGATCAGCAACAACGAAAAACCAAGTAAGAAAGAACTCTGTAAGTAATGTAGATCTGAAACTGTTGCTTAGGCTCCACGAAATCAATTTTGCTGACCGTTTGGCTGAGACATTTTAAATGTCAGAAATGGAGTGTTAATCAAAAAAGAACTTACAGTAGAAGGATTAGGATCCAGAATTCTGGCAATCAGCTTCTTAGCTCCATCAGAAAACCAAGAGGGGCAATTAAATTGAGCTCCAGAGATCTGTTCAGAGAAAAAGAGTTAATAAAAATATACAACCAGTAATATTGGCATTTATCTATTTTAGTATTCCTTCTATGTTACCTTTTTATACAGCAATGCGACATTGTCATCGTCAAAAGGCAGAAATCCAGCAAGCATCACAAAGAGAATTACCCCACAGGACCAAAGATCTGCAGGTGCACCATCATAACCCTTATCTTCAATAACCTGCATATTAGATATTTAGATTAAGCATGTTCACTTATGCTTAAAGCAAAAAAAAGTAGAAGCAAACGTTACCTCAGGAGCAACATAGTTTGGTGTCCCACATGTAGTATGCAGTAATCCATCAGCCTGTCAGGGTTGAAGTACTTAAAGATTGCAATATCAATGTTAAATTCCCTCAGCATAGAAACTACACTGGCGAGGTAACTTCTGTAAGCTTTAACATTGTTATATGATATTACCTTAATCTGCTCAGATATAGCACTTAAGCCAAAGTCTGAGACTTTGAGGTTACCAGCAGCATCAAGCAACAAATTCTCTATCTGGGATACATAAAACATCAAATTGTCAGTTTTC
Source organism: Poa annua (assembly GCA_026929855.1). NCBI lineage: Eukaryota > Viridiplantae > Streptophyta > Magnoliopsida > Poales > Poaceae > Poa > Poa annua. The sequence continues at coordinate 7,459,647 of CM049433.1, read as the reverse complement.
AATTTCTCTTCTTGATAATAATTGCTGATGCATAAACCAAAACCAAGGGGTAGACTGGTTGACACTGCACCTTCAAGTCTCTGTGGTATACACCCCTACTGTGGCAATAATCTACTGCATTGATTAATTGTTGAAAGTATTTGCGTGCTTCATCCTCCTTCAAGCTTCCGCGGTCAGCCTGATTAAGAAAATGGTAAAATCAATAAAAGTGTCATGTAAATAATATTCACAGTAGTATAGATAGGAAATTCAAGCAATTTGTATTGATACACCGCTAAACATAACAAATTAGTATGATCAAATAAGTTATGCAATAGTACTAACGATAATATCATGGAGCTCTCCACCCGTAACATATTCCAGAACAATGAAAATCCTTGCTTTACTTCCCATCACCTGTTGACCAAAAAATAAATGTGAGCAACTGTAGACTCCAATGTAACTGTTTCAAACATAGGCAACATGACAGTTATAATTATTTGTGTATCCCAAATTGGTATTTACCTCATGCAGGCGAACGACATTGGGATGCTGGATCAACTTCATCGTACAAATTTCCCGTCTAATCTGTCATAAGAGTTTAGATTGGCATCAACATTACAATATCCTGAACACAGTTATTTTCCCGGTTAATTACAGTCCTGGAGCTATGTACTTTTTGCTGCTTCATTCTAGAAATCGGAACACCTACTATGAGCTAGGAAACTTTTTCTTTGCTGTGAAAATCTAGGAAGTAGCACAGAATCATGCAAGGTAATTATATGACACTGACCTGTTCGACCAATCTGTGCTTCTGAACCTTGGCCTTGTCAAGGATCTTGATAGCAACATGATCCCCAGACTCCATGTTCTTTGCGAACCGGACCTTTGCAAATGTTCCTTCCCCGATTGTGCGTCCGAGCTCATACTTGCCGACGCGGCGCCTCACTTTAAGTGAAGCTGCCCTTCTAGCCTTGTACATCTTCCAACAGAGTCTTTCCTAGGCGATCTTGAAAGACCTTCTACTAAACAATGGAACAGATAATCAGACAGGAAGATGAGATCATTTTTCATGAAAGATAATTAAGATTTACAAGACCATCATCGTTACAAGAAAAGGGCAAATGCTAGACGCGTGTCTGAAACCTCTGCAGAGAGGGCTCACTGGAGACATATCTAACGCTGTAGAAGTTCAGAGTGGATATCGATGTCCTAGACTAGTTGCCACAAAAGGTGTTGCGCAAGGGCACCTCTTCGGTGATCATGCTCACCGCTTGATGGATTTGGAAACAACGGAACGCAATTGTCTTCGACAACGCACGACCCTCTATTGGCGCCTTGATGGAAACCATCAAGTCGGAGGCTCGTTCATGTGTGAGCGCAGGGGCCACACTAGTTCTTCCCTAGTTTTCTTGGGTTGAGTTGTACGGTGTGGTGTGCCTCCTTTGAGGCTTGTAATTAACTCTCTTTCTATCAATGCAATGAAACGCAATGTTTTTTGAGTTTTCGTTAAAAAAAAAGTTGCCACAAAAGGTAGTACAGTATAGTATACCGAATCAAATAAACAAGGTACAAGGTTCATTCAGTAGAATTTCCTAGAAACTGCGGAAACCATAATAATACTAGTGCTGGTAGTAGTTATGGCGTGCAATTAAGCTCAAGAGTTACTATACTTGAAGGTAACTTTTTCCATCAATCAAACAAAGAAACAAACCAAAGCTGTCGAAGGAAACAACACTTTAATAATACTACTAAAAGAATGGGAAGAAGAGGAGGAAGAAGAAAAACGACATGTCTTGGCCTCCTAGGAAGAAACTTGATTGACCGGATCTCGCCATCTGAATCACCCAGAGCCGTGGTCAGACAAGCCATTCGGCATTGAAACTACCCACGCGTGTGAAGCCTGATCTACCAAAGCCTTGGGTCAGAGTCGACAGAAGTTTTTTCTTAAGACAAATAGTTTACAGAAGTTCAATTGTCAAAACTGCTGAAATATCCTCCTGCCTGCAGTCTGCAGAGACCATAACAACATCAAATCGATTTCGAGGCATCTGCAGGAGCGGCCACTAGGAATGAAACAGGCCGAGATCAATCAGGCGAGGAGGTGGAGGAGGAGGTGCCAAACTCGATCGCCCCAACCTGGAAAGCTCCAAACCCTTCACTAATCAATCAGCTGATACCGTACTTAGACTATAAAATTTACGAAGATACCTTTGCAATCGAGCAATCCCGTTCCCCGACCCGAAATGCTAACTAGAAACGCGCGAGACGAGACGAGACGAGACTGAATTCCCCGAGACGATAAGCAATGCAAAGAACTACGAGAGCTGGAGCTCTCTTACCTTGCGAGAAGAGCCGCGGGCGGGTTGCCACCGGCCGGAGAGAGAGCGACGAGATGGGCCACGACGGCGTCCCTCACGAGGAGAGGGAGGGAGAAACGCCGGCGTGTCTGACAGGGAGGAAGGGGAGTCTCCGCCAGCAGCGTTTTTGTATTTGCAAGGTCGCCGCCGCATGGCGCTGGCGTTTCCGTTTTGTGAGGCATGTGGCGACAGAGGAGACGGACAAAACAACCCGCCCACCACCACCCTGCCTCGTACCTACACTGTTGACATATATTATCGGGATAAAAAATATATAATCGGACGGACGTTTTGGCTTTTCTGCCGCTCCAAGGAACGGCACCGCACCCTGGCTCCTAGCTAGTCTTGTTCTATTTGGCTTGACACCAAATTGGTGGTGATTTTGAAATGGGAGGGAAGTTTCAAATATGCCGAGCTTTTTGGTTCAAGTGTGTAATGTTTGGAAAGAGAGTAATGCATGTGTAAGGTGTCACTAGGGCATCATTCATGAATTGGTGGGAGGAGGGACCAAAGAGACAATAGATGAGCATGATCGTCCTTTGACCGGTACTATGACGTGTCAGTCGTGGAATGTTTGGAAAGGGTATAATTGGCGGATCTTCATAAAGGATAGCCTCCATAATCGGTGTAACCGTCGAATTAGTGAAATTTATGTTTCCGAGTAACTTATTTCACTATTGCAGTATTTTTTCTGAAATTTTACAGTCCAAGTACGATATCATCTGATTATGATATATCATTCATGCGAAGGGATCCCGGAGTGGATAACACCCCATCCGGGGTGTAGAAAAGCATTCACCTATATATTAATTAGTATAAATGAGTTATTTGCTCTATGATTCTGACTCATTACAACACATAATACAATGTTAGCCTTTGGTTTGGTCAAATCCTGGATCCGCCCCTCAGGGGATTTGATCATGCGATGAGAAAATTACAAAAAAAATCCTAGTTAATATTTCCTTAGGTTGTTCTCATAATATTTTAAACTAAGTCTCAATTTTCAATAAACTCCGTGCGAAAAATTGTGAATCATGTTGCAATAATTTCAAATTTCAGTGCATAAGAAAAATACTTTAATGAATCGCTTGTTGCTACATTTATTTGAAACACATGTGATGAAAACTCAATGAAACGTTTTTATGAAGTCTCTATGAGGCGGAGTGTTGGTATACGTTGGGAAAAAAGATCTACTCCCTCCGTCTCAAAATAAGTGTCTCAACTTTGATAGAAAGTGGATGTATGTAGACATAAACATGTCTACATACATCCACTTTTTATCAAAATTAAGACACTTATTTTAGGACGGAGTGAGTATATACAAATATGTAACGTCCGTTCATGTCGGTAAACGAGGCCAAAAATACTATGCTCTTCTAGTGGCCTTTTATTAGTGGCACAATGAATCTATGGCGATAGACCGAAAGTGACAGCAGCTATGCAGATATTCTTAACGAGAAAATCAATACTACTAATTTTTAGCTAAATGCCTTCTTTTATTTCGAGTTTGCAGGTAGAGAAGGAGGGGGAACTTTGGTTAGGCTCGATCACGTTGTATATGCTGTGATTATTCTCGGTTAACATGCTGCTACGACCTGTTTTATTTTATTTTATTGTAATATGTGATCAGGATCGTGATTAGCATGCAGAGACTTTAAAAATGATTGGGGAAGCATTGACATTCCTAGCCATTGGCGCGTTGGATCTAATTGGTTTATTCTATATGATGATTTCACTAGCCAGCATGCAGCTGGTCAGATCATATCGACGCCGAGACTTGATAGTGCAACCACACAGCAAGTATATCTAAACCACGCCACTAATATAGTATGCTTGTATGGAAGAATTATGAACATATATAGTGAAGCTAGGTATATTATATTACAGGTTTTAGAGTGTAAATCGAGGGTCCCGTGTTTTGGCTCCCAGGCTTTAGGGAGCCTGGAATTGTAAAACAATGACAAAAGGTGAATGCTCGTAGATTGGTTGTGCAGATGTAGAAAACCTGTCAAACTGATGACTCAAAAAGACAAAAGGTAAACTATTTGCTCAATGTTCTTGTCCCTTGTTTTGGTGGATCACATTTGAACATATATGTTGGTGGGAATTTATAAGGTAATATTCGATTTTTTATTTCAAAAAAGCCATGCTCTCTGCGCGGCATGCATATCACAAAACTATATAGCACGACATGTCATTTTCAACACACGGAAATATCGATCGATCGACAGATCGATTATTCAGCGACCACACGCAAGTGACGACTGAAAACTAAACGGGTCTTTCTTCTCATCCGGCCAGGTCACGCCATTTCAGTTGCCATTTTTGTATTTCAGTTTCGATGTGGAGAAAGAGAGGTGGTGCCGTGGTGGTACGACGACTCTGGGAAGCTTCCTTGCAGGTGCCATTGTAGGTGGCGACGACAGAAGAAATGACGGGACGTTGTGTATCATGTTACGTCCTAGCTTGGCCGCGTTGGGAGTTGGACGTCCTAGCTAGCAAGCTTGGAACTTGTTGTTTGCACGCGCCAAGGAGCTGGAGGTGGAGCGGCGCGGTGGACGTTGTTGGTGAGGAGGCGCCTGTAGTTTGCATGTTTTTTCTCACGAAAAGATCAACAGATCTATTAATAATCATCAACGGCAGTAAAAAGGCATTAAAAGTAATACAAAATACAAATGACACAATGGACCACCTAGCGACGACTACGAGCACTGGAACGTGTTGAAGGCGTGTCGCCATTCTCGCCACTCCCTCACTGGAGCCGGGCAAAACTTGTCTACTAGATCTTGTTAAAATAGACAGAGTGCCTTTATTCAGTTTCGGATTGTGTACTGTGGTACAGCTGTGTACATCTTGGTTATGCAGAGACTGGGTGTAAACGCTTAAACCTTTTAAGTAATAAAGCGCCGTTTATCAAAAAAAATAAGTTCGTCGTGCTATCGCCAAAGATGTGAAATGTAGATCGAAAAGCATGGCATGTGATCACATGAACGAATACCAAAACCGACCAATATTCCAGGAGATCCGTCGGGCACACAACTCCACGCAGCCTCCGCTAGCGCTAGACGCACCACCTGTTTCACAACGAAATATACCATATTTTCTTGGATGATTCCAGAATGTTATGAATTTTCTTCCTTTCTAGAAACTTTTTCCCATTTAAATGACTTATATGCCGATGCAATTGCACAAGTTTTTCTGAAAAAAGTGCGCGGCATATGAAATTAAAAAAATGGTGTGCGATGTATAAAAGTTTTCCATAATATGGGTCATTATTTGTCAAAAAATGTGCCTTTTATCAAACTATGAAACATTTTTCAAAGTCATTTTCAACTTATGTGTAAACTTTCATCTTCTAAATGCCAAAAGGATGTTTTCTATGAAGCATGCAAGTGAAGAGAAAATGGTGCAAAATGCATGGCACCATTTAATTTTCACATAAAGTAGACAATATTTTGATGGATAATTCCCTAACATTAAATACTAGTCACATCCACCCATTTAAATGGCTTTATACCAATTCCCGAAATCAATTCAAATTCGAACTGAAAGTGTGTGATAGGTAGCTCTTAAAATTGCTAAAAGATATTTTAAGCTACACAAGTAATGATTATATCACAAAACCAGCAAGAGGTTTAGAAATTCAACACTCCTTTCTACGAATAGTAATGTCCACCATTGTGAAAAAATCAAATCAAATAAAAACTAAATAAAATGCAATCCTTACTTGCGGAGTCCTTTTACGTGTACTCGATGTTAGAAAATAGTTAAGTTAGAATATGGCAACTCATGGAAAAAAGTCTTGACAAAAATGATTATCATGTGTGAACATTGATGAGTTTCAAGCCATGTGACCGTGATCATGGCCATATCCGTGGCATAGTTAATAATATTGTGTCCATATTTGGCACATAGGTATGTATTGGCATTAACTTTCAACTTATTTGTAGCCAAAATAGTTTTTTCAAAGCAAGTAAAATAAATGGTGTAAATGACACCTTTCCACACAAAATAAATGGATAATTTGCAAATATTATGATTTCTTACTTTCTAGCAACTTTTCCCATTTCAATGAATTTTACACTGATTTCCTAAAAATAATTCCGATTTGAACTACAAACGTGTGTGATAGTTTACTTCTAAATATTGTGAAAAATAAATTTAGTATACACAAGTAATTATGTATCATAGAACCACTAAGTGTTTTGAAATATGTATCGCCTTTGTATCAATAGTCATCCCCCACCATGTTGACCTTAATAAAAGAAATATGAAGAAAACTTTAGAACTGCAATGCCTCCTGTAACATCCAAATTTGATATGTTCAAATAATTTAAATATGATTTATTTGGTTAACTTGGTCATAATTTTTTAAGAAACTAAATATTTCAATGATTTTTTAAACTTAATAGATAAAACTCTGAGAGAAACAAAATATATAAGATAAAAAATGACATATTCATGAATTATGGTTATTGAAATGTTTTCTATATTAATATATTGCAATATTAATGTTTGAAAGTTCAAAATAATTAAATATGGGTAGTATATAAACCCTTAACCATTTTGAAAGAATTTCATAAATAACCTTACAAGGCTAAAATGCACAAAATGATTTTTGAAAACTATATATTGGACTGGAAATGACTTCCTAGGTCCAATATACCTGTTTGTTTGGGATTAATTCTAAAAAATAAAAATATGGAGCCTTTTGAGGTTTATAAATTGTTTAAACTAAGACAAAAAGAAAGAAAGATGACATAAGCCATTCGGCGAGGCCGTACATGGCAACCCAGCCGATCCATTTCCAAAATTGGCCCACGACCCATGACCTAACCCGAAACGGTGTCGACGAGACCCACCAATGCAACCTACTTAAAATCAAACGACTCACATCCTTTCTTTCCCAGGTGGGCCAACCCTATCATCACTAACCTTTGCAGTGCCAAAGTCCTCGCCCACAAACCCGACCCACGTCATGCATGATTCACACTCTTCCGAGCCGCAATATCTGAGTCACCCTCACCATATGAAAGCCCGGCTCCCTCTCTCATTTTCCCGAAACCCCTTCCGCTCAATGCTCCCAGGTTGCTTGAATTGAGCTCGCACCAACGTTGATGTCGTGTGACAACGATTCCGATGATCCCTGGACTCCTCTCAACCCTCTCATGCTTGAAAACATATGCAAGTAAATGTGTGTGTGTGTGTGGGGGGGGGGGGGGGGGGGGGGGGGGGAGGTCACCGTCAAATAAGCATGGTCGTCCGTTCAGCAGTGGTACGACTTGTGGGCCGTGGAACGTGGGTGATACGTCCATTTTGCATCACTATTTTATATCATAATTTACTGTTATTCATTGATATATTTCATATTTAGAGATGATACTTATGTTATTGAAGGAGATATGCCCTAGAGGCACTTAATAAAGATAGTTTATTCGTCATATCTCAATTGTTCATTATATGTTTTATACCATGCTATAACTGTATTAAGCGGAAACATTAATACACGTGTGGTAGATAAACAACCAGGTCCCTAGTAGCCTCTATCTAACTAGTTCATTGGGCAATTGATGATCGAGGTTTCCCGATCATGTGACATTTATGTCAGTTGACAATGGAGTCATGTAATTGGGAGAATGACGTGATGGACATACCCAATATTTGTAGGACGTAGTCATTACGCATTTGACCGTGAGATCTACTCTTATTGCTATTCCTGGAAGACACTTTGATTGCATCAAACGTCATATCTTACATAGTGTGACAATAAAGGTGTCCCTCTCGGGTGTCGGAAAGGAGTATGTTGAGACGGGGGGTCAAGAGCGGGATTTGCCAGTCCGCATAGCAGGATAGATACTCTAGGGCCCACTCGGTGAGATTATGTCAAACGAGCTTGCAAGCGTGTGACTAGGTCACCAGGACATAATATCATGGACGAGTAGAAGTTAGCAGTGTCGGTAACGAGATCAAGCTAGGTATGGAGATATCTATGAACGAGTCTCGGACGCGCTAAGTATCGCATGGCAAAAGGTTTAAGACTCAGACGTCTAGGTTCGAACGGTAAAGTATTCGTTATCTCGCAGGGATTAATTCTGGGTATCCTCGGTCCACGAATTAGTCATTGATCGGAGAGGAGTCTCGATCATGTCTGGTGAGATAATCGAACCGCTAGGGTAACACACTTAAGGGGAGTCGACATTTTACCGGAAGAGAAAAATAGGAAAAGAGAGCACCGGGAACGTCCCGGGAAAGTTCCGATGGAGATCGGGCAGCGACGAAATAGTTTTCGGAGCCAGAATAAATTATTTAATATGTATTTAATATTAATTAATGTAATTAATAGTTAAATATATTTTTATTTAAATTTTCCTGAATTTTTAAAGGCATTTTCCCCCAAATGGGCCTTCTTAGGCAAAGAGGACCATGAGGGGGGGGGGGGGGGGGGGGAGGAGGAGTCCCTCCCAAGGGAGGGGCTAGTTCGGCCAGCCCTAGGTGGGCCACATGGGGCCCACCTAGGCCGGCGCACCAGCCTTGGCCGGCTGGGGTGTGGGATTTGTCCCACACCGCCAGCCTGGCAAGCTGGTCAGCCCCCTGGTCCCTTTATATAGAGGGGTACCCCTGGCCTTTGAAGTACACACCAATTCTCTCTCTCTCTCTCCTTGGATCCCGTGACTCCCTAGTTTGGAGTTGCGCCGAGGATAAGTTTTCTCCACCATACGCACGCCGCCGTGCTGCTGGTCTTCCGGTCCCAGTCTTCCGCTGCTTCGTCCCTGGATCGGAGCCCGGAGTTCGTCGGCTTCACCGTATGTGTGTAACGCCCTGCGAGGTGCCACGCTAGTGGTGCTGGAGGTCTGCTTCCTCTACACGGCCTCGAGGTCGTCGTCGGTTTTATCGACATCGCCGCGTCATCGTCTTCTTCGTCGCGCCAAGTTCTCCGCGACCTTGAGGTCAGCTACGGCGTCTACGCCAGCAACGCTTGTGCGGGAGCGTAATCCCCGCTTTTCGGTCTACAAGGGTATGTATACCGATCTCCTCTGTATTACTATATCTGCATAGTATAGATCTTGGCTAGTTTAAGGTTATCGCTGTTAGGAAATTTTTTGTTTTCTGCCTGTGATCCCCTTCAGTGGTATCAGAACCGATCTATGCGTAGATATAGCTATACGCTAGTTGCACCCGTGTTTATCACGGGGACATCGTTCTTTTATTTGCGACCCTCTCGCGTGCATTTGCAATGTCAGCAGCATTGAGTTGATGAAGCGGCCCGGACCGACTTTACGCGTACGCTTACGCGAGACTGGTTCCACTACTGACATGCGGCTGGTACCGTATATGTGGCTGGCGGGTGTCTGTCTCTCTCTCTTTAGTTGGCTTTGCATTTTCAATGGAGGGCCCGAAAGGGATGAATAAATATGCAATTATTTGATCGTTGTTGTGGTCATAGGTTCGTACGTATGAAGCGGTTCTATCTACGACAGCCCCAAGCCACGTAAAATATGCAAAAATAAAGTAGAATGCGTCTAACTTTATTTTGCAGGGGCAATGTGATATGGTTAAGGTAGGTTTATTAAATTGTTTATAAACTGTGGGCGCGAAGGAGACCATCGGCGCAAGGACCATATCACATCGCATTACATATTGATGTTTTGTGTGCATCTTATATTGTGTGTATATATATAGTTATATATTAGTCACACGGCGGTAGTAATATAAGATGATCCCTCCAAAATATCATTAGTGTTCTCCCTTCGACGTGCACCACCAAGAAAGTTCTACGTTATGAGGCAGGCCGTGACGATCGGGTGTCAGACATATCGTCGTTCGCATACAGTGGGTGTAAGCCATGTTGCACAAGCGTATACGTTGAAGATTATTATGGCGAGCCTAGCATGTACAGACATGGCCTCGGAACACGGAGACCGAAAGGTCGAGCATGAGTCACAAAGTTGTTGTGATTGACATTTCGATGTCTACCTTTGAAGTTATGTTGCCGGCTCTGACGATGAGGGGTTGCATAATGGATGAGGGTCGTGTAATCACTAAAACGATTAGAGGGATACTCGTTTTGAGTGGGAGTTCTGGTAGTTTTATTTTATTAAAACTTGATCCCTATTTTATAATGAACAAAGTCTTTATGTTTTGCAAAACCTTTGTAGATATTAACCAATGTAATAGCCTTCTTTAAAAATTAGGCGCAATCCTGCGATTGAGAAACTTAAAAGGTTGGGTCCAAACTTCATAGTTTTATACTTTAGCTTGAGTATACTTCTTGTTTAAACCATTAGCTCTTTGTGATACAATACCCGCTAGGAGATAAACCCGGAGATTCCGCTAACAAAAGGATAATTTGGATTATCAAGTTTTTGTGCGGATAATATCATCATAGTCCAGTGTATGCTATGATCTCTGCCATAGAGAATTTACGGTGGGTACGAGTTGTTAGATCGCGAACATATGAGATCATCGCTGAACTCAGGATACACCTAAATTTGGGTTGATGAAGTTTATCAGTACGTTGACTGTTTTACTTCTCAACCAAGATGGAAGAGAATACACGCATTGAAGGAGCACGTGGCAGTTATACTTGATGACACTGGTCATACTCGATGACATTGGTCATACTTGATGACATTGAGACGCCTCGCTCAGCTCGATGACTGGATGACAGCCAACGTTGCCAGAAGCAAATGCTTTGTCATAGACTATGTCATGCAAGGGGAATAGTTCACCTTCATGGTTCTTGATTGCGTTGGAAGAATCAAGAAGATGAAACAGATCGCCGGGAAGTTATCAATGATGATGGTGTATATATGATATACACGTTATAAATGTTTTACCTAAGCAAGTACTCGCAGTAGTGACTAAGTTTTTGATACTAGTCATGTTTTATGAAAACCAGATTTACTGCTTGAGTAGCTTGGAAGGATGAGGCGACAATGTGTGTTGATGATGGCAGACAAAATGTTGTGATGGCCATAGACACTCTCCCTCTAGATCTACCATTTGAATAAATTCTTTTATGATCGCCTGTTAGTATGATCGTTATAAGTGTGTCTTCTCTAGCAAGACAATTGTTCATATATGTTAGTGACAAAATCGTTGTCCTATATTTATGAAGTAATGATCATCAGCCGATTTGAATTTAGATGGTAGAAGCTCCCACATTCATAATATTAATGCCAAAGGATACAAACTTAATAAAGACACCACATTCGTGTGGCACTACCGTTTAAGTCATGTCAATGTTATAGTCAATGAACAAGCTCCATACGGATGGATCTACAAGTTCTTAGATTTGATCTTTTGACACTTGCAAGATAACTAAGACACCGTTTTCGGAAAGCGGGCATATAACTTATTGATAATCATGCATATAGATGTATGTGGATCAATGAAGTAATTAACGTGTAGTGGAGACCTTTATTTCGTAAACTTCACTAAACGTTTTGAGTATAACTTGTTGAGAATCATGCATATGGGTATATGTGAATCAATAAAGTACTTTAACGTATAGTGGAAGTCTTTATTTCATAAACTTCATGAATATTCCAATATCCACTTAGGGAATGTTAATCTGGAAATTTTGATTCGATCAAACAAGTTCAGAATGAAGTAGGAAATAAATTTAACAAGAAAATCAAATTTCTACGATACAGATCGAGGAATAAAGATTTGAGTTATAATGTTGGCATATCATTGGAAGACTTGTGAGAAGAGTTCCACAAATTACGTCGCATGGAACACCATAGTGTTATGGTGTGTTAGGACGTCGTAATCGCACCCTATCGGATAGTGTGTGGTAAATAAATCTCTTATCAAATTATTGTGATCATTGGAGTCATATGGTAGAAACATAACATTCACGTTAGATAATAGGGAAACTATTTAAATCCATGAAGACAATACCATATGAGTGATGGCATGGCTTTTAGCCTGGATTGTCGTTTCAGCAATTTAGTGTTTTGATGTGATCAAACCTAAAATGGATAAATCTTCGTAGTGTACCGTACCTAAAGAATTAGTTGGGTACATGTCTCACGACATAGGCAAAAACGTTGCCAGAATATGCCTTGCAAAAGAAATAGTTTCTTGTCCAAGGGTATAAGTGGGAAAGAAAGTAGAGCAAGACGAAGTTAATGAACTTTCTCTCCAGACATCAGAGTGGCGCAACGGAAAGTGTTTCCGGTGTCATGTTCCTCAACTTGAAAGAAGCTGATGATAAAGATCATGATGCTCTGAGCTCATACTGAGAACGTAGGTGTACAAGGTTGTGTTCCACACTGTGTGGTACGACAATCTTGTTATGAAGGTCATATTAATGGAATATGACAGACCTACGAACTACGAAAAAGAGATGGTAGACCTAAGTCCGAGAAATAGCTATGAGTCATATATGATCCGAGATAAAATCCATGTACGATTACCAGGTAATGACTTGGGAGATCTTCTTGATGGCATCTAGGCTGTTAATAGAATATGGAATTTTATGAGAGAGTAGACACTGATAAGGATCGATTTGTCGTGAAACAGTTCCGACAGATTCAAAAGTTGACCACAACGAGATTTTGTCTCAAGTGGCGAAGCCTAAATCTATTCGGGGTCGTTTAGCAATTACTATAATTTCAAATTGAGAAATTGATAGATGGATAAGGAAACCATGTTTCTTAATGGTATCATTAAGAAAGAGTTGTAATTAGTACAATGAAATGGTTTGGTGATCCTGAGGATGCTAAACATGTATGCAAACTTCAGCTGTCCATTCATGGGCTGAAGCAAGCATATCGGAGCTGGAATCTTCACTTTGATGATGTGATCAAAGGATTTTGTAGTTGTCCAAAATAGTTGAAGAAACTTGCATTTGCAAAGAAGTGAGTGGGAGCTAAGTAGCTTTTCTTGATCTTATATGTGAATGGCATATTTGAGTGGGAGCTAAAAGAAATTCCTGGTCTTATATACGGATGGCGTATTTAAGTGGGAGCTAAGTGTCATTCTTGATTTTATGTAACGACATATTGAGAATGATACAGATCCTCTAGCAAAGTATAAATGATTATTTAAGTGATTAAATTTTCTATGAATGAAGTTAGGAGTCTTAGGCATCCGATCTATAATTGTATAGGTCAAAAGGGGCTTAATAACATTAGGTCGGAATATTTTTCTAAGTTAAGATTCTGAAGTGTTTCAGAATAGAACAAGCGAAGAAAAGGGTTCTTGCTTGTATGACTAGGTAAAATATTAAGTTTATCTTGGCATTTTCAGTGATAGAAAATGATGTTCGACATTCTCTATGCCTCAGACATAGATTCTATGAGACTGAAAGCTCGACTTGGTGTGACCCAAGTTCTTGGTTGAAGAACGGGTTCTAGAGTGATCCTTGTGTGAATCAATGAACAAACGTTAAGTATATTCTTTAGTGTCTGTAAGAACTAAAGATATGTTTTCTGGTAAAGGGTAAGAGTGGAAAGACAACTTGCCGTAAAACGGTTACGATGATGCAAGTTATGACACTGACCCATAAGACTAGAAATCTCATATAGGAGATGTCCTTTATTTTGAATAAAGACATGGTTAGCTTGCGAAGTCGCATATGGATGCACTGTCGCATAATCTACATAGGTATAGAAATATATGGCAACTTCAGAATTAGTAAGTGTGATTGGACTGAGCAGTTTTCCGAGCATATGTGGTTCCCCTTAATAGATCTCTTAGACTTTTAAGGCCCATGCTACGCAAAGGTTCGAGTCTCACTCCATCGACTAAGATATATTTCACCGTTATCGAAAGATACGGGATGATGTCAAACTAGGTGACATAGAAGTGTTGCAAAGCACATATAGGTCTCAATGTGTGAGATCTATTGACTGTATTCCTCTTCCACGAGACAAGCATGCACCAAGTTGCTATGGGTGTTGAGCTTTTACCAAGTTGTAAACTAGATTAAGTGTTACTCTAGTGCAAGTGGGAGACTGAAGGAGATATGCCCTAGAGGCACTTAATAAAGATAGTTTATTCGTCATATCTCAATTGTTCATTATATGTTTTATACCATGCTATAACTGTATTAAGCGGAAACATTAATACACGTGTGGTAGATAAACAACCAGGTCCCTAGTAGCCTCTATCTAACTAGTTCATTGGGCAATTGATGATCGAGGTTTCCCGATCATGTGACATTTATGTCAGTTGACAATGGAGTCATGTCATTGGGAGAATGACGTGATGGACATACCCAATATTTGTAGGACGTAGTCATTACGCATTTGACCGTGAGATCTACTCTTATTGCTATTCCTGGAAGACACTTTGATTGCATCAAACGTCATATCTTACATAGTGTGACAATAAAGGTGTCCCTCTCGGGTGTCGGAAAGGAGTATGTTGAGACGGGGGGGTCAAGAGCGGGATTTGCCAGTCCGCATAGCAGGATAGATACTCTAGGGCCCACTCGGTGAGATTATGTCAAACGAGCTTGCAAGCGTGTGACTAGGTCACCAGGACATAATATCATGGACGAGTAGAAGTTAGCAGTGTCGGAAACGAGATCAAGCTAGGTATGGAGATATCTATGAACGAGTCTCGGACGCGCTAAGTATCGCATGGCAAAAGGTTTAAGACTCAGACATCTAGGTTCGAACGGTAAAGTATTCGTTATCTCGCAGGGATTAATTCTGGGTATCCTCGGTCCACGAATTAGTCATTGATCGGAGAGGAGTCTCGATCATGTCTGGTGAGATAATCGAACCGTTAGGGTAACACACTTAAGGGGAGTCGACATTTTACCGGAAGAGAAAAATAGGAAAAGAGAGCACCGGGAACGTCCCGGGAAAGTTCCGATGGAGATCGGGCAGCGACGAAATAGTTTTCGGAGCCAGAATAAATTATTTAATATGTATTTAATATTAATTAATGTAATTAATAGTTAAATATATTTTTATTTAATTTTTCCTGAATTTTTAAAGGCATTTTTCCCCAAATGGGCCTTCTTAGGCAAAGAGGACCATGAGGGGGGGGGGGGGGGGGGGAGGAGTCCCTCCCAAGGGAGGGGCTAGTTCGGCCAGCCCTAGGTGGGCCACATGGGGCCCACCTAGGCCGGCGCACCAGCCTTGGCCGGCTGGGGTGTGGGATTAGTCCCACACCGCCAGCCTGGCAAGTTGGGCAGCCCCTTGGTCCCTTTATATAGAGGGGTACCCCTGGCCTTTGAAGTACACACCAATTCTCTCTCTCTCTCTCTCTCCTTGGATCCCGTGACTCCCTAGTTCGGAGTTGCGCCGAGGATAAGTTTTCTCCACCATACGCACGCCGCCGTGCTGCTGGTCTTCCGGTCCCAGTCTTCCGCTGCTTCGTACCTGGATCGGAGCCCGGAGTTCGTCGGCTTCACCGTATGTGTGTAACGCCCTGCGAGGTGCCACGCTAGTGGTGCTGGAGGTCTGCTTCCTCTACACGGCCTCGAGGTCGTCGTCGGTTTCATCGACATCGCCGCGTCATCGTCTTCTTCGTCGCGCCAAGTTCTCCGCGACCTTGAGGTCGGCTACGGCGTCTACGTCAGCAACGCTTTTGCGGGAGCGTAATCCCCGCTTTTCGGTCTACAAGGGTATGTATACCGATCTCCTCTGTATTACTATATCTGCATAGTATAGATCCTGGCTAGTTTAAGGTTGTCGCTGTTAGGAAATTTTTTGTTTTCTGCCTGCGATTCCCTTCAGTTATTTCATCTATTTTGCATGTTTGATGATTATTGGAGAATTGATCACCGAAGTCTGGAAATAGCTGTAAAAAGCACCGTCAAGATACACTATTTGCGAAGATCAACATACAGAACGAAGACCGTGGAAAATATTGTTTTGCCAGATCACGGAGGGAGCCACGAGGAGAGGCCAAGGTGGGGCCCAGGGGGCCCACACCCCCTCCTGGCGCGGCCAAGCCTGGAGCCGCGCGAGCATGGGGTCTGGCCACCCTGGCCCACCTCCAACCGTGCCCCTTCGCGTACTTCATCACCCCGAAAACCTAATACCTTCTACTGAGAGTTAGAATTATTCCGCCGCCGCCACGAGGCGGAAAACCACAAAGAGAAGAAAGCTCTCCGGCAGGGAGAAATCTGCCGGGGAAATCCCTTCCCGGAGGGGGGAAATCGTCGCCATCGTCACCGTCATCGAGCTGCACTTTATCGGGATCATCATCACCATCATCTCCACCGCCTTCACCGTCATCTCCACCGCTCCACTCCGTTCCCGCTGTAACATTTAGGGCTGAATCTTGTGTGTTTTATAGGGGAAACTCTCCCGGTGTTAATTACTATTGTTATTGATGCTATTGGGTGGAACCGTTGAATTAAGGTTTATGTCCAGATTGTTACACATCATTATATCATCTCTTATCATGTTCCAAATGATGTGTTGTGAGTAGTTCGTTTAGTTCTTGAGGACATGGGTGAAGTCTAGATGTTAGTAGTGAACTATGTTGAGTAATATTTAATGGTTTGATATTTAAGTTGTGGTGCTATTCTTCTAGTGGTGTCATGTGAACGTCGACTACATGACACTTCACCTTTATGGGCCTAGGGGAATGCATTGTGTATTCGAATATTAATTGTGGGGTTGCCGGAGTGACAGAAACCTAAACCCCCGTTAATATCTCGATGCATGAGGGATAGCAGGATCTTAGAGTTTAAGGCTGTGGTTAGATTTATCTTAATTACTTTCTTGTATTTGCGGATGCTTGCAAGGGGTATAATCACAAGTATGTATTAGTCCTATGAAGGGCGGTGCATTAGCATAGGTTCACCCACACGACACTTATCAAAACACTAAAGATTAATCATCTATATGAAGCGAAAGCACTAGACATAAATCCCGTGTGTCCTCAAGAACGCTTGTTCATCATAAGTAAACAAACCGGCTTGTCCTTTGCTCTAGAAAGGATTGGGCCCCTCGCTGCAATTATTATTGTTGCGCTTTATTTACTCGCACTTTATTTATCTGTTATATCAAAAGCTCCTAAAAACCTGTCTGTTAGTATTTACAGTGAAATCCTCATCAAAACTGCTTGTCAGCACCTTCTGCTCCTCGTTGGGTTCGACACTCTTATTTATCGAAAGTACTACGATACACCCCCTATACTTGTGGGTCATCAAGACTATTTTCTGGCGCCGTTGCCGGGGAGTGAATCGCTATTGGTAAGTGGAATTGGTAAGTAAAACTTTAGCTGTAAGTGTTGTTTTTATTTCTGTCTCCTACTTTGCTTAATTATGCAGAGAGGAACTATTGCTTTCCTGTTTGGAAAGGCTTCTAACACTGCTGAGGTAGAAAATGAGGCGCCACCTGAAGAAATAGTGCCATTTAAAATACCTATGAAAATTATTGATCGTGTTTTGGATAACCGCTATGAAGGGGATGGAACTGTCCACCCCGGTGATCATTTACTGTTTTAACTTGAATTATGCGAGTTGTTCAAGTGTGCAGGTATTACAATGGACAAAGTCAGGAAAAAATTATTCTCCATATCACTTACTGGGAGAGCTGCGCATTGGTATAAATTGTTGAAGAACAGGAATTCTCTTGGATGGGAGGAAATCGTAACTCTCTTTTATTCTAAATTTTATCCTCCAACTGAGATTCACCAAGATCGGAATTCTATATATAATTTCTGGCCTCATGATGGAGAAAGTATTGCCCAAGCTTGGGGGAGATTGAAGGCATTAATGCTCAAATGCCCCATTCATGAGCTTCCTGGTAATATTATTGTCGATAACTTCTATACAAGACTCTCCTTTGAAGATAAAACATTATTGGATACCTCTTGTGCTGGATCATTCACGCGTAATAAGGAGGAGTTTAAATGGGATCTTCTTGATCGTATTGAAGAAAATACTGAAGCATGGGAGAACGACAAAGGTAGGGAGTCAGGTATAAAATATGACTTCGAATGCATTGAAACTTTCATGAATACTGATGCATTTCGAAATATTAATAATGCCTATGGTCTTGACTCTCAAGTTGTTGCAAATTATTATAAATCCTTTGCTTCTTATTTCGGTTTGCGCAAGGAGGGTTTTGAAAAATATCATGAACCATATAAAGACAAATCTGTCACTCCTATAACTAAAAGCATTGAAGTTAATGTTGTTGATCATATTATTCCTGAACCCTATATTGAAAAGGTTCATTTTCCTGTTAAGGTGAAAGAACATTCTGTTATGGCTAATGTTGTTACCAAAAGTGAAAAGAAAGCTATACAACCTGATGAACAAATTAAAATTGAACCTCCTGTTGCTATAGTTAAAGATCTTGTTACTAAAAATGTTGGAGATGAGTATATTATATTTTGTGAGGATGCTTCTAATGTTGTTTCTCATCCTAAAAGTTCAAGGAAGACTAGTGTTCCTATGTTATCTGTTAAAATTGGTGATCATTGCTATTATGGTTTATGTGATATTGGTGCAAGTTCTAGTGCTATTCCTTATGAGCTTTACAGGGAAATTATGCATGAGATTGGTCCTTGTGAACTTGAAGAAATTGATGTGGTTATTCAACTTGTTAATAGAGAAACTATCTCTCCGATTGGTATTGTTAGAGATGTTGAAGTTTTATGTGGTAAGACTAAATATCCTGCTGATTTTCTCGTACTTGGTGCTGCTGCTAGTAAGACTTGTCCTATCATTTTTGGTAGACCTTTTCTAAATACTTGTGGTGCTGTTATAGATTGTAAGAAAGAGAAAATCTTTACTAAATTTGCTGGTGATTCATATGAATTCAATTTTTCAAAATTTGCTAAAGTCCCTTATGAAACCGAATTGCCTAATGAGAATTTTAAAGTAGAACAGCTTGCCTCTTTTGCTCTTGCTCCTAACAATGTTTTGCAGCAATTTATGAAAGATCATGAAAGTGAAGTCTTTATGGAAGAAAGGAATGAACTTGATGAAATATGTCTTCGTCAACCTATCTTGAAACACAATTTGAAGGTGGAAGACTTGGGTAAAACACTTCCACCTAAAGAGGATCCTGTCTTTGATTTAAAACCTTTGCCTGAAAATCTTAAGTATGCTCATATTGATGATAAGAAAATATATCATGTTATTATTAGTGCTAACCTTTCAGGTAAAGAAGAGGAAAGATTATTGGAAGTATTGAAGAAACACCGTGGAGCTATGGGTTATACTTTGGATGATTTAAAATGGATTTCTCCTACTATATGTCAACATTCTATTAATATGGAGCCTGATGCAAAGCCAGTTGTTGAACATCAACGCCGTTTAATACCCAAAATGAAGGAAGTGGTAAGAAATGAGGTATTAAAACTCCTTGATGCTGGTATAATTTATCCTATTGCTGATAGTAGATGGGTTAGTCCTGTGCACTGTGTCCCTAAGAAAGGTGGAATTACTGTTGTGCCTAATGATAATGATGAGCTTATTACTCAGAGAGTAGTAGTCGGTTATAGAATGTGCATTGATTTTAGAAAGTTTAATAAAGTTACTAAGAAAGATCATTATCCCTTACCCTTTATTGATCAAATGTTGGAGAGGTTAGCTAATAAAACTCATTTCTGCTTTCTTGATGGTTATTCTGGTTTCTCTCAAATTGCTGTTAAAGCTCAAGATCAAGAGAAAACCACGTTTACTTGTCCTTATGGTACTTATGCTTATAGACGTATGCCTTTTGGTTTATGTAATGCTCCTGCTACTTTTCAAAGATGTATGTCTGCTATCTTTCATGGTTTTTGTGAGGAAATTGTGGAGGTATTCATGGAGGATTTTTCTGTCTATGGAACTTCTTTTGATAATTGCTTGCACAATCTTGATAAGGTTTTGCAGAGATGTGAAGAAACTAATCTTGTTCTTAATTGGGAGAAGTGCCACTTTATGGTTAATGAAGGAATTGTCCTTGGACATAAGATTTCTGAAAGAGGTATTGAATTTGATAGAGCTAAAGTGGAGGCAATTGAGAAAATTCCTTGCCCCAGAGATGTTAAAGGTATTCGTAGTATTCTTGGTCATGCTGGTTTCTATAGAAGGTTTATTAAAGATTTTGCTAAGGTATCGAAGCCTCTTACTAATCTCTTGCAAAAAGATGTACCATTTGTTTTTTATGATGTTTTTAAGGAAGCTTTTGAAACTCTTAAGAAGGCTTTAATAAGTGCTCCTATTGTTCAACCACCTGATTGGAATTTACCATTTGAAATTATGTGTGATGCTAGTGATTTTGCTGTTGGTGCTGTTCTTGGACAAAGAGTAGATAAAAAGTTAAATGTCATTCATTATGCTAGTAAGACTCTTGATCCTGCTCAAAAGAATTATGCTACAACTGAAAAAGAATTTCTAGCTGTTGTTTTTGCTTGTGATAAATTTAGACAATATATTGTTGATTCTAAAGTTATTATTCACACTGATCATGCTGCAATTAGATACCTTATGGAAAAAAAAGATGCAAAGCCTAGGCTTATTGGATGGGTATTACTGTTGCAAGAATTTGATTTGCATATTGTAGATAGGAAAGGTGCTGAAAATCCTGTTGCTGATAATTTGTCTAGATTGGAAAACATTGAATATGATCCTATTCCTATTAATGATAGTTTTCCAAATGAACAATTAGCTGCAATAAGGGTGAGTTCACGAGATAGTCCTTGGTATGCTGATTATGCTAACTTTATTGTTTCGAAGTATTTGCCTCCAACCTTTTCAGCTCAACAAAGAAGAAAATTATTTTATGATTTGAGGCATTATTTCTGGGATGACCCACACTTATATAAAGAAGGAGTGGATGGTATTATGCGAAGATGTGTTCCGGAGTATGAACAACAGGAGATATTGAGAAAGTACCATAGTAGTGCTTACGGGGGACATCACGCTGGAGATAGAACTGCACAAAAGGTTTTACAATCAGGTTTTTATTGGCCTACTCTTTTTAAAGATGCAAGAAAGTTTATTTTATCTTGCGATCAATGTCAAAGAATTGGTAATATTTCTAGACGTAATGAAATGCCTATGAATTATTCTCTTGTTATTGAGCCATTTGATTGTTGGGGATTTGACTTTATGGGTCCTTTTCCTCCTTCAAAAGGTTATACTCATATACTTATTGTTGTTGATTATGTTACTAAATGGGTAGAAGCTATACCTACTAAAAGTGCTGATGCTTAGACATCTTTAAAAATGCTTCAAGATATAATTTTTCCTAGGTTTTGTGTTCCTAGATATCTCATGACTGATGGAGGTTCTCATTTTATTCATGATGGTTTTAGAAAAGTTCTTGCTAAATATGGTGTTAATCATAGAATTTCTTCAGCTTGTCATCCTCAAACTAGTGTGCAAATAGAATTATCAAATAGAGAAATTAAATCTATCTTGCAAAAGACTGTTAATAGAACGAGGAAGAATTGGACAAATAAATTAAATGATGCATTGTGGGCTTATAGAACTGCTTATAAAAATCCCATGGGTATGTCTCCTTATAAAATGGTCTATGGAAAAGCTTGTCACTTGCCTTTAGAATCAGAACACAAAGCTTATTGGGCAGTGAGAGAACTAAATAGAGATTTTAAACTTGCTGGTGAGAAAAGATTACTTAATTTGAGTTCTTTAGATGAATGGAGAAGTGAAGCTTATGAAAATGCTAAACTCTTTAAAGAGAAAGTTAAGAAATGGCATGATAGGAGAATACTTAAGAGAGAGTTTTATGTTGGTGAAAAAGTTTTATTGTATAGCTCTCGTCTTAGATTCTTTGCAGGGAAATTACTCTACAAGTGGGAAGGACCATATGTTATTGTTGAGTTGTTTCGTTCGGGTGCAATTAAAATTGCTTCACTCAAAGATGACTCTACACAAGTGGTGAATGGGCAAAGACTCAAACATTATATTTCTGGGGATTCTTATAATGAAGATGTTGATATTATTCAAGTTATTGCTCCGGAAACTTTTATCAAAGAGAATTTTTCTGAGTCTGCAGAAGCTGAATTCGAAAAGGTACAGTTTCGGTAAGAAAAAGTTCGCATTTTTAATTTTGGAAGACATAGAAGTTATTTTTAGAAAATATGGAAAAATACAAGACGAAAACGAGCAGGACACGGAGCCCGAGGCACCGACACCATGTGCTCGCGCGGGCCCCATCCTGGCCGCGCGAGCAGGGGGTCTGGGTGCCCCAGACTCCGTCTCCTACTCGATCTCGTGTTGTTGCCTTCCCTTTGTCATGTATATTTTTCCTATATAAACTCCCGGATCCCCCGAGGTCCGTATATCATGTTTTCGAAGTGTTTTTGTTTCAAGCTGTTTCTGCCAGATTTCATCCTTGGATCTAGAGACATCATGTCTTCGCCCGAGCCTTACAAGGATAGTTTCTTAGTGAACGTCGTCAACCCGTACATGCACGAGTTGAGGATGCACCCGAAGGAGTTGACGTTGAAAGGTGGGAAGGTGCATGTAGATGATGTCCAAGGTCCTCAAGGAGAGGGGAGCATGGAGGAGAGGATGAAGAGTCTGGAGCAGGAGGTCTTCAAGTATAAGAAGATGGCGGAACGAGAGGTGGATATCGTTCACCGTATCGTGGCTGAACTTATTACCAAGCATGAGAAGGAGATCGCAAAGCTCTAGGAGGACATCTTCTCACTCCACAAGACTACCAACAATCTGTAGGCGCAACTCTACGATGTTCAGAATCAGAACTGTGAGTATGAAACCAGGTTTAAACGCATAAGTGCTGCTGCAAGTTTCAGGATACTCGAGACCAAGTCATCATTTGTTGATGGAGAGCCCCTACCTTGGAAGTTTGATGAAGAGGACTTGCCACCATCACCACCAAAGGAGTAATTCATCATCGGTATTGGCATCTCCCTTAGCTTGTTCCAAGCTTGGGGGGAGTGCCACGGTATCACACCACCATCTTTTATCTTTTATCTTTTATCTTTTAGTAGTGTCATATCATGAGTAGGGAAGTTATCTTATATGATGGTTTGCAATGTGGAAGTATCTCTCTTTTAGTTGGTTATCTATGTATCCCTTGGTGTGAGTTGTCGTTATGTAATATTAATGAGAAGTTTTATCATTTATTTTCTGCACATCTTATTTTAGTTTGCAACTTCTATCATATATGATTGATCTTGTCATTAGTATTGTTATCACTTTGGGAGCATATAGTAAATCTTTTGGTTTTGGCGAACTTAGCATTGGTCAGTAGATACAATACTTTGAGACTTAAGTGGAGGAAAGAATTACATGTAGATATAGTTTTCAATGATCTCTCTCACTTGTAGATGATAAGCTTAGTATTCACAATTTAAAATTGTGTGTGCCTCCAAGTAAGAATTGCATGATTGCCTTTACTACATGTATATTTGTTTGTATCCATCAACTCTTATGCTTGCTACCAAACCTTGCTAGCCAAAGACCGGTATCGAGAGGGAATGCTTCTCATACTTCCAAACCTTGAGCCAAAACCCTTGCCGCTTGTGAAGGGGATCGCATGCAGAAAACAAAAAATTTCCTAACATCGATAACCTTAAACTAGCCAGAATCTATACTATGCAGATATAGTAGTACGCAGGGGGTTCGGTGCACATACCCTTGTAGACCGAAAAACGGGGATTACGCTCCTGCACAAGCGTTGTCGATGAAGCCGACGAAGACTTCGATGCCGTGTAGAGGAAGCAGACCTCTAGCACCACTAGCGTGGTGCCTCGCAGGGCGTCACACACGTACGGTGAAGCCGACGAACTCCGGGCTCCGATCCAAAGACGAAGCAGCGGAAGACTGGGACCGGAAGACCAGCAGCGCGGCGGCGTGCGTATGGTGGAGAAAACTTATCCTTGGCGCAACTCCAAACTGGGGAGTCACGGGATCCAAGGAGAGAGAGAGAGAGAAATTGGTGTGTCTTCAAAGGCCAGGGGTACCCCTCTATATAAAGGGGTCCAGGGGGCTGCCCACCTTGCCAGGCTGGCGGTGTGGGACTATTCCCACACCCCAGCTGGCCAGCCTTGATGCGCCGGCCTAGGTGGGCCCCATGTGGCCCACCTAGGGCCGGCCGAACCAGCCCCTCCCTCATGGGGGGGACTCTCCCCCCCTCATGGGCCTCTTTGCCCAAAGAGGCCCATTAAGGGATTTTTGCCTTTAAAAATTCAGAAAAATTAAAATAAAATATATTTAACTATTAATTACACTAATTAATATTAAATACATATTACATAATTTATTCTGGCTCCGAAAACTATTTCGTCGCTGCCCGATCTCCATCGGAACTTTCCCGGGACGTTCCCGGTCTCTCTTTTCCTATTTTTCTCTTCCGGTAAAATGTCGACTCCCCTTAAGCGTGTTACCCTAGCGGTTCGATTATCTCACCAGACATGATCGAGACTCCTCTCCGATCAATGACTAATTCGTGGACCTTGGATACCCAGAATTAATCCCTGCGAGATAACGAATACTTTTCCTATCGAACCTGGACGTCTGAGTCTTAAACCTTTTGCCATGCGATACTTAGCGTGTCTGAGACTCATTCATAGATATCTCCATACCTAGCTTGATCTCGTTACCGACACCGCTAACTTCTACTCGTCCATGATCTTATGTCCTGGTGACCTAGTCACACGCTTGCAAGCTCTTTTGACATAATCTCACCGAGTGGGCCCTAGAGTATCTATCCTGCTATGGGACTGGCAAATCCCGCTCTTGACCCCCCGTCTCAACATACTCCTTTCCGACACCCGAGAGGGACACCTTTATTGTCACACTATGTAAGATATGACGTTTGATGCAATCAAAGTGTCTTCCAGGAATAGCAATAAGAGTAGGTCTCACGGTCAAAGGCGTAATGACTACGTCCTACAAATATCGGGTATGTCCATCACATCGTTCTACCAACGACACGACTTCATTGTCAAATAGACGCCATGTCACATGATCGGGAAACCTCGATCATCGATTGCACAATGAACCAGTCAAATAGAGGTTACTGGGGACCTGGTTGTTTTACGTATCACACCTGTATTAATGTTTCCGCTTAATACAGTTATAGCATGATACAAAAACGCATTATGAACAAATGAGATATGATAAATAAAACTCTTTATTAAGTGCCTCTAGGGCATATCTCCTTCAGTCTCCCACTTGCACTAGAGTACAACTTAATCTTGTTTACAAATTGGTAAAAGCCGGACACCCATAGCATCTTGGTGTTTCACGTGCTTGTCAAGCAGGAGAGGCTTTGTCAACGGATCTACCACATTCAGATCCGTATGTATTTTGCAAATCTTCACTTCACCTCCTTGTACGTACTGTCGTATCACATGGAAGCGTCGGAGTATGTGTTTGGCAGTTGAGTGAGACCTCGGTTCCTTCGCGTTAGCAATGGCTCCCGTATTGTCGCAGTAGAGGGTCACGGGGTCTTGCGCACTAGGGAACACTCCAAGCTCGATGATGAACTTCCTCAGCCACACAGCTTCATTCGCGGCTTCAGAAGCGGCAATGTACTCCGATTCCATTGTAGATTGGGCCACGATGGGTTGCTTCCCACTCCTCCAGCATACAGCGCCTCCGTTCACCTTGAACACATATCCTGTCTGTGACTTAGAATCATCCGGGTCTGAGCAGAAACTTGCATCAACGTAACCTGTTACGCCAAGTTCTTCCTCACAGTCCCCATACACAAGGAACATTTCCTTTGTATGCTTGAGATTCTTAAGAATGCTTTTAACAGCAACCCAATGATCCTTTCCAGGATTACTTTGGAACCGGCTCGTCAAACTAAGAGCCAATGCTACATCAGGTCGAGTACTTAACATGGCATACATGATCGATCCTATGGCTGAAGCATAAGGATGTTTAGTCATCTCAACTTTATCATGTTTCGTCACCGGACACTGTGCCTTGCTTAATACCTTATTCTTGACAACCGGCAGAAAACCCTTCTTTGCCGTCTCCATACCGAACCGTTTCAGTATCTTGTCAATATAAGTACTCTGACTTAACGCTAATAGACGTCTTGATCTATCACGATAGATTTTAATGCCTAAAACGTATGCAGCTTCTCCTAAGTCCTTCATCGAAAATTTACTGTTTAAATATTTCTTGACGCTATTCAGAAGTTCCACATTGTCCCCTATTAGTAGTATATCATCAACATATAGTACTAGGAACACAACTGAGCTCCCACTCATTTTCTTGTAAATGCAGGTCTCTTCGCTATTTTGGACAAATCCAAAATCTTTGACCACCTCATCAAAGCGAAGATTCCAGCTCCGAGATGCTTGCTTCAGTCCATAAATGGAACGCTGAAGCTTGCATACCTTGCCAGCACTTTCTCGATCGACAAAACCTTCAGGTTGTACCATATACAACTCTTCCTCAATGTTACCATTTAGGAAGGCTGTTTTGACATCCATTTGCCATATCTCATAGTCATAATATGCGGCAACTGCTAGCAAAATCCGAATAGACTTTAGCATCGCTACCGGTGAAAAAATTTCATCGTAGTCAATCCCATGAACTTGTCGGAAACCCTTTGCGACAAGCCGAGCTTTATAGACGGTCACATTACCATCAGCATCAGTCTTCTTCTTAAAGATCCATTTATTCTCGACGGCCTTGCGCCCTTCGGGAATCTCCATCAAAGTCCACACTTTGTTATCATACATGGATCCTATTTCGGATTTCATGGCTTCAAGCCATTTCTCGGACTCAGGACTAGCCATAGCCTCTTTGTAGTTCGTAGGTTCGTCTTGTTCAATCAACATGACGGTGCAAACCATGTTGCCATACCATTCAGGGGCGATCCGAGATCTCCCTGACCTACGAGGTAGAATAGCACCCTCGACATCTTCTCCCACTCCATCTGTGGAGGACGTTTCCGGAACAGCTTCCGTTGCGCCACTCGGAATTTCGAGTTCAGGATTAACGATCTCGTCGAGGTCTATTTTCCTCCCACTTACTCCTTTGGCGAGAAACTCTTTCTCCAGAAAGGTACCGTTCTTCGCGACAAACGTTTTGCCCTCAGCTTGGTTGTAGAAGGTGTATCCTATGGTTTCCCGCGGATACCCTACAAAGACGACTTTCTCCGACTTCGGTTCGAGTTTGTCGGGCTGTAGTTTCTTAACATACGCCTCACAACCCCAGACCTTCAGGAACGACAGCTTAGGTTTCTGGCCATGCCATACCTCATACGGCGTCGTTGCTACGGATTTGGACGGAGCCCTATTTAAAATGAATGCGGCTGTTTCTAACGCATACCCCCAAAAAGACACGGGCAAGTCGGTAAGAGACATCATAGATCGGACGCTATCTAATAGGGTACGATTACGTCGCTCGGACACACCATTGCGTTGCGGCGTTCCAGCTGGCGTAAGCTGCGGCACGATGCCACAGGCCTTCAGATGTGTGCCAAACTCAAAACTCAAATATTCGCCACCACGATCGGATCGAAGGTGCTTGATTTTCTTGTTGAGCTGATTTTCAACTTCAATTTGAAATTCTTTGAACTTTTCAAATGTTTCAGACTTGTGTTTCATCAAATAGATATACCCATATCTACTCAAGTCATCAGTGAAGGTGACAAAATAACGATAACCATTGCGTGTCGACACGCTCATTGGTCCACACACATCTGTATGTATGACTCCCAATAAGTCCGACGCCCGTTCCATGAAACCATTGAACGGTGTCTGCTACGGTAACGGTGAGACATGGTTCGCATGTGTCGAGGGATCCAAAATCCAACGAGTCCAGAAGTCCATCGGCATGGAGTTTCTTCATGCGCTTTATACCAATATGACCGAGACGGCAATGCCATATATACATGGCGGTATCGCTACTAAGTTTAATCCTCTTGGCATCTATGCTATGGATGTGAGTACTACGATCGAGATTCAACAAGAATAGACCATTATTCTCGAGAGCATTAACATAAAAGATATCATTCATAGAAATAGCACAACCACTTGATACTGATTTGAACGAATATCCGTCTTGCAACAAGCAAGACCCACTGATTATGTTTACACTCAGGGTCGGTACAAAATAACACTTATTTAGAACCAAAACTAATCCCGATGGTAGATGTAGAGGGAGTGTGCCGACAGCCACCACGTCAACTTTTGATCCGTTGCCGACGCGCATCGTCACCTCGTCCTTTGCCAGGCGCCTCTTATTCCGCAACTCTTCATGAGAGTTACATATATGAGCAACAGAGCCAGTATCAAATACCCAGGTGTTGCTACGGGCGCAGGTAAGGTACACATCAATAACATGTATATCAAATATACCTTTCTCTTTTCCGACAATCTTGCCGGCCTTCTTATCTTCCAGATACTTGGGGCAGTTGCGCTTCCAGTGACCTTCTCCCTTGCAGTAGAAGCATTCCACGCCAGCTTTGGGACCAGGTTTGTTAGTCTTAGGCTTGGCAACGTGCTTGCCATCCTTCCTAGACCTCCAGTTTCTCCTGCCCTTGCCACCGGATTTCTTAAAATCGACGGTCTTGTTGACCATCAACAGCGTGTGCTCCTTCTTGATTTCCACCTCAGCAGTCTTGAGCATCACGAACACCTCACCCAGGGACTTAGCCATGCCCTGCATGTTATAGTTCATGACGAAACCTTTGTAGCTAGGAGGCAACGATTGCAGCACCCTATCAATCGCCAGCTCATCAGGAATCTTGCATTCCAGAGCGTTCAGGCGTTGAACGTAGCCAGACATTTTGACCACGTGCTCGCTCACACTGCTGTGCTCTTCCATCTTGGCTGAGAAGAAAAGCTCAGAAACTTCATATCTCTCAGCCTTAGCCTGCGGCGCAAAGACAGCCTTGAGATCAGAAATTATCTCGAAGGCACTCATCTTCTCAAAGCGCTTCTGCAGGTCGGCTTCCATGGCATAGAGCATGCCACTCTGGACAAAGGAGGAATCCTCCGACCTGGTCTGGAAGACCTTCTTTTCATCGTCGGAGGCATTATCTGCCGGAGGGTCACCCAGGGGGGCTTCAATCACGTAAGCCACCCTGTGGGGAGTGAGGAGGATCCTCAGGTTGCGGAACCAGGCCATGAAGTTTGACCCATTGGTCTTAAGCTTTTCTTTCTCAAGGAACAGGCCTAGGTTAAAGGAGGGGCGAGACATCTACAATGGAATTTGCAAAACATAAGACTTTGTTCATAATATTTTGAGTTCAAGTATTTTCCAAAATAACTATAAGAACTCCCACTCAAAACGAGTATCTCTCTCATCGCTTTAGTGATTACACGACCCTAATCCATTGTGCAACCCCTCATCATCAGAGCCGGCAACACAACTTCAAAGGTAGACATCGGAATGTCAATCACAACAACTCTGTGACTCATGCTCGACCTTTCGGTCACCTTGTTCCGAGGCCATGTCTGTACATGCTAGGCTCGCCATAATAACCTTCAACGAAAGTGCTTGTGCAACGTGGCTTACACCCACTGTATGCGAACGACGATATGTCTGACACCCGATCATCACGGCCTGCCTCATAACGTAGAACTTTCTTGGTGGTGCACGTTGAAGGGAGAACACAAATGGTATTTTGGAGGGATCATCTTATATAACTACCGCCGTGTAACTAATATATACTATATATATATATATACACACAATATATGATGCACTCAAAACATCAAATGTAATGCAACGTGATATGGTCCTTGCGCCGGTGGTCTCCTTCGCGCCAACATTTCATAAACAATTTAATAAACTTACCTTGACCATATCACACAGCCCCTGCAAAATAAAGTTAGACGCCTCTACTTTATCTTTTGCATATTTTACGTGGCTTGGGGCTGTCGTAAATAGAACCGCTTCATACCTACGAACCTATGACCACAACAACGATCAAATAATTGCATATTTATTCATCCCTTTCGGGCCCTCCATTGAAAATGCAAAGCCAACTAAAGAGAGAGAGACAGACACCCGCCAGCCACATATACGGAACCAGCCGTATGCCAGTTGTGGAACCAGTCTCGCGTAAGCGTACGCGTAAGGTCGGTCCGGGCCGCTTCATCAACTCGATGCTGCCGGCAGTGCAAGTGCACGCGAGAGGGTAGCAAATAACAAGAACGTTGCCCCCGTGAAAAACACGGGTGCAGCTAGCGCACAGCTATATCTACGCATAGATCGGCTCTGATACCACTGAAGGGGATCGCATGCAGAAAACAAAAAATTTCCTAACATCGATAACCTTAAACTAGCCGGAATCTATACTATGCAGATATAGTAGTACGCAGGGGGTTCGGTGCACATACCCTTGTAGACCGAAAAATGGGGATTACGCTCCCGCACAAGCGTTGTCGATGAAGCCGACGAAGACTTCGATGCCGTGTAGAGGAAGCAGACCTCTAGCACAACTAGCGTGGTGCCTCGCAGGGCGTCACACACGTACGGTGAAGCCGACGAACTCCGGGCTCCGATCCAAAGACGAAGCAGCGGAAGATTGGGACCGGAAGACCAGCAGCGCGGCGGCGTGCGTATGGTGGAGAAAACTTATCCTTGGCGCAACTCCAAACTGGGGAGTCACGGGATCCAAGGAGAGAGAGAGAGAGAAATTGGTGTGTCTTCAAATGCCAGGGGTACCCCTCTATATAAAGGGGTCCAGGGGGCTGCCCACCTTGCCAGGCTGGCGGTGTGGGACTATTCCCACACCCCAGCCGGCCAGCCTTGATGCGCCGGCCTAGGTGGGCCCCATGTGGCCCACCTAGGGCCGGCCGAACCAGCCCCTCCCTCATGGGGGGGACTCTCCCCCCTCATGGGCCTCTTTGCCCAAAGAGGCCCATTAAGGGATTTTTGCCTTTAAAAATTCAGAAAAATTAAAATAAAATATATTTAACTATTAATTACACTAATTAATATTAAATACATATTACATAATTTATTCTGGCTCCGAAAACTATTTCGTCGCTGCCCGATCTCCATCGGAACTTTCCCGGGACGTTCCCGGTCTCTCTTTTCCTATTTTTCTCTTCCGGTAAAATGTCGACTCCCCTTAAGCGTGTTACCCTAGCGGTTCGATTATCTCACCAGACATGATCGAGACTCCTCTCCGATCAATGACTAATTCGTGGACCTTGGATACCCAGAATTAATCCCTGCGAGATAACGAATACTTTTCCTATCGAACCTGGACGTCTGAGTCTTAAACCTTTTGCCATGCGATACTTAGCGTGTCCGAGACTCGTTCATAGATATCTCCATACCTAGCTT
Organism: Poa annua; assembly: GCA_026929855.1. Taxonomy (NCBI): domain Eukaryota; kingdom Viridiplantae; phylum Streptophyta; class Magnoliopsida; order Poales; family Poaceae; genus Poa; species Poa annua. The sequence continues at coordinate 7,428,126 of CM049433.1, read as the reverse complement.
GATCTCGTTGCTGACACCGCTAACTTCTACTCGTCCATGATCTTATGTCCTGGTGACCTAGTCACACGCTTGCAAGCTCTTTTGACATAATCTCACCGAGTGGGCCCTAGAGTATCTATCCTGCTATGGGACTGGCAAATCCCGCTCTTGACCCCCCGTCTCAACATACTCATTTCCGACACCCGAGAGGGACACCTTTATTGTCACACTATGTAAGATATGACCTTTGATGCAATCAAAGTGTCTTCCAGGAATAGCAATAAGAGTAGGTCTCACGGTCAAAGGCGTAATGACTACGTCCTACAAATATCGGGTATGTCCATCACATCGTTCTACCAACGACACGACTTCATTGTCAAATAGACGCCATGTCACATGATCGGGAAACCTCGATCATCGATTGCACAATGAACCAGTCAAATAGAGGCTACTGGGGACCTGGTTGTTTTACGTATCACACCTGTATTAATGTTTCCGCTTAATACAGTTATAGCATGACACAAAAATGCATTATGAACAAATGAGATATGATAAATAAAACTCTTTATTAAGTGCCTCTAGGGCATATCTCCTTCAGCTTGTGTCCACCATAACTACCTATTATGTGGTATTTTGCGCCACTCCAAGTAAATACTTGATGTGCTATCTTTATTCAAAACTACTACCCCTTATTTGTGTCAATGTCTATTAGCTCATGAGGAAATAATAGTTGAGTTTGTTATCTTCCATACTAATTAAGTAACCCTTGACTTGCATGCTTCATCTGCTCGTCACTAATATTGCAAAGGGCTGGTTAGACCACTATAATATCAAAAGGTTGAGAAAGTTAAAAATAGACACTCCTCTATGGCTTGAGATTGATTGGTAGGCACCCGAGGATTCGGTTAGCCATGGCTTGTGTAAGCAAATGTTGGGAGGAGTGTCAAAGTTATCAAAATAGTTGTTTATTATAAAGGCCTGTTTTAAAATAATCGGAACCGCTCTCAACTTGCTTAGTATGGAAGATGACAAGAACTCTATTACCATTCATTGACAACAACAAACACCGCTCAAAAACTTATTTTTATACTCTCTATATGATTTAAAAACTATAAGCTCTAGCACATGCTTGTATCTCTGCTTCCATCTGCGAAGGGCCTATCTTTTACTTTATGTTGAGTCAGTAAACCTAACTCCTTCGATTTTAAGCAAGCATTTGAGTTGATTGTGATTCAACCGTCTATACATTCGTATTGTTAATCATGTCTCTTATTCTTTCTTGTTGGGCACATTGCTGTTATTTGATAAATATGACTTTGAGAGTTAGCAACTATTTAATAGGGCTGTTTTGTAGAGTAAGCTCAATATGTTCATTGTTCTCTGACCAAGAACGAAGTTTGCCAACACCAACTATGGTTTTCTCTATGCACTTTATTGTGATTTGCCTCTACTTATTAAAAGTTGAGTTATATGAATGGAGTTGATATCTAAGATGACTGGTGCATTATTAAATGTGATGCTTCTTGTCCGTATATTCTTTATCGACACTTCACTCCATAAACCTGTGGTCATGTTTACTGAGCTGAGCTTTCGCTTGGTGACAAGCGAGGTCTAAGCTTGGGGGGAGTTGATACGTCCATTTTGCATCACTATTTTATATCATAATTTACTGTTATTCATTGATATATTTCATATTTAGAGATGATACTTATGTTATTTCATCTATTTTGCATGTTTGATGATTATTGGAGAATTGATCACCGGAGTCTGGAAATAGCTGTAAAAAGCACCGTCAAGATACACTATTTGTGAAGATCAAAATACAGAACGAAGACCGTGGAAAATATTTTTTTGCCAGATCATGGAGGGAGCCACGAGGAGAGGCCAAGGTGGGGCCCAGGGGGCCCACGCCCCCTCCTGGCGCGGCCAAGCCTGGAGCCGCGCGAGCATGGGGTCTGGCCGCCCTGGCCCACCTCCTGCCGTGCCCCTTCGCGTACTTCATCACCCCGAAAACCTAAAACCTTCTACGGAGAGTTAGAATTATTCCGCCACCGCCACGAGGCGGAAAACCACAGAGAGAAGAAAGCTCTCCGGCAGGGAGAAATCTGCCGGGGAAATCCCTTCCCGGAGGGGGGAAATCGTCGCCATCGTCACCGTCATCGAGCTGCACTTCATCGGGATCATCATCACCATCATCTCCACCGCCGTCACCGTCATCTCCACCGCTCCACTCCGTTCCCGGTGTAACATCTAGGGCTGAATCTTGTGTGTTTGATAGGGGAAACTCTCCCGGTGTTAATTACTATTGTTATTGATGCTATTGGGTGGAACCGTTGAATTAAGGTTTATGTTCAGATTGTTACACATCATTATATCATCTCTGATCATGTTCCAAATGATGTGTTGTGAGTAGTTCGTTTAGTTCTTGAGGACATGGGTGAAGTCTAGATGTTAGTAGTGAACTATGTTGAGTAATATTTAATGGTTTGATATTTAAGTTGTGGTGCTATTCTTCTAGTGGTGTCATGCGAACGTCGACTACATGACACTTCAACTTTATGGGCCTAGGGGAATGCATTGTGTATTCGAATATTAATTATGTGGTTGCCGGAGTGACAGAAATCTAAACCCCCGTTAATATCTCGATGCATGAGGGATAGCAGGATCTTAGAGTTTAAGGCTGTGGTTAGATTTATCTTAATTAATTTCTTGTATTTGTGGATGCTTGCATGGGGTATAATCACAAGTATGTATTAGTCCTACGAAGGGCGGTGCATTAGCATAGTTTCACCCATACGACACTTATCAAAACACTAAAGATTAATCATCTATATGAAGCGAAAGCACTAGACATAAATCCCGTGTGTACTCAAGAACGCTTGTTCATCATAAGTAAACAAACCGGCTTGTCCTTTGCTCTAGAAAGGATTGGGCCCCTCGCTGCAATTATTATTGTTGCGCTTTATTTACTCGCACTTTATTTATCTGTTATATCAAAAGCTACTAAAAACCTGTCTGCTAGTATTTACAGTGAAATTCTAATCAAAACTGCTTGTCAGCACCTTCTGCTACTCGTTGGGTTCGACACTTTTATTTATCGAAAGTAATACGATACACCCCTATACTTGTGGGTCATCAGTGGGTAAAGGGCGTGACAATCTCATATGTGCGAGGGGGTCGATGGTGTGGTGAGGAAAATCTACCAAAATTAGACTACTATTAATCATCAAAATCAACCCACGATCCATCTATGAGGTTGTTTCGTTCCAAGTCTCATAATATTTCAATTAAGTTTCATTTTTAAGTATTACCCTATAGTGGGTGGTTGTGCGGATATTTTTAACGAGAAATTCAATACTAATTTTTTCTAACTGCTTTTATAGAGCCGTAGACACTGGTTAGGCTCGATCACGTTGTACAGTATATGCTTTATTCTTGGTTACCAGCTGCTGCGACTTGTTTTTTTGTAATCTGTGACCAAGATCGTGATTAACATGTATGCTTAAATATTATGGGCGGATCATTGACTCAATCGGCTTGGTACTTTATTATATTAGTTATTCCTTTTTAAATATAAGATGTTTTAGTATTTATACACGCTCGTATCCATACAAATATATTTAGACACGTTTTAGTGTGTATGTTCACTTATTTTATTACATCTACACACTATGTAAAACACCTAAAACATTTTAGGTTAAAAACGGAGGGAGTACTAGCTGGCATATGCAGCTGATCAGATCAACACTACTAGAGAAGTTACATGCATGATATGCAACCGACTGTCAAGTTTCATGCGCTAATCACAATTTTATAAGACCGATCTGATTAAAAGGGCTAGCACAATCCGCATATACTGTAACACCCCCTCTCACGTGTGACCCGGAGAGGCCAACACGTGCACACAATCTTATAGGTATACGCCTCGGCCAATACGTGGACTCAGAGGTATGGCTCAAAAGGGCCAATACGTGGACTCAGAGGTATGGCTCAAAAGACGTATACGTGGCCCTTGGGGGTACAACAATTTTTGTAATAAAGCACGGAAGGTAGGACTCGAACTCGAGATCTTGGCTCTGATACCATGTCAATGTTCATGCGCTAACCACAATTCCATCTGATGAAAAGGGCTAGCACAATCCACATATACTGTAACACCGACCACCTGTTTATCTAAGATAAGTATTTAGTTGGAGGTTTGTTTAAGTATTTCGTTGGAGGTTTGTGAACGAATATGAGTATAGTGAGCGTATCGTATATATATACTCATATTCGTACGAGTGCACTGTTAAGATTTCAACAAAGAGGGTTTTAGTAAGATACTGATAATCTAGACTAAGAGATCACATCAACACGAAAACGAGAGAAAATTTGCTTATGTGTGTGCTGCAACAAGCTTGGCAGAATATAATCCTGGTCATAAAAAAGTAGAGCAGACATGCTTGGCAGTATGAACTTTGATCGATCCACGAAGAACAATGGTATATCTTCAGGTCGGACCAGCATATTTATTTCTGCGGTCACATTCTCGAGCCACATGCGTGGCATGAAAACTATACGTACGAGATGTCATTTTTTAACGCAAGTAAACGACTGAAAACTAAACGAGTCTTCTCTTCCAGATCACGCCATTTCCGTTGTCATTTTTGTATTTCAGTTTCGATGGAGAAAGAGAGGACGGCAGGTGGTGATGGTACTTTGAGGAAGCTTCCTTGCAGGTGCCATAGAGGAGACGACGACAGAAGAAATGACGCTTGGCCGCGTTCGGAGTTGGACGAAAGAAGCTTTTGGAGCTGGAGATGGAGCGGTGTGGTAGGTGGTGCTGGAGATTTCAGGGCGTGCTCCGGCGAGGGGACTGCATGCACGATGTACTTTGCCTTGGTTGCTTATGAAGAAAAAAATCTTAACCTCTGACATGTGAGAGAGACTAATTCACTACAAGGATTCAGGTCTATTGCAACAAAATTTATCGTCGCAATACATGTCGATTTGTGGCAATAGGTACATATTGCCACGAAACGACATTCGTTGGGAGGCGTTGCGATAGGACGCATGGTAATAGGTTATTGCCATGAAAAAACAATTGTGGCAATAAAGTATGCTATTGCAACAACCATGTGGGAAATTGCCACGTTTTTCTCGTGGCAAGCTGCCACCTGGTGCAACAATTTGGTTTGTGGAAATAACTTTATTGCAACATGTAACAAATCGTCGCGACCGATAGCTCGTGGCGGTAGACATTTGTGGCAACAATCTATTCCAACGATGCTCGTTTTGTGGCACATACTCTTCTGTGGCAATAGACAATCGTGGCAAGAAGTTAAGACAACGATCCTTGTTTTTTCGTGGCATTAAGCCTTTTGCCACGAACCGCTACGCTTGTGGCATTAACTTATGGCAACAAACTTTCCGGTCGTCGTAACAGGAAATTGCAACATACTTGTTTTGGTGGTGATAAATAGTTATCACAACAGGAAAAATGTTTGTAGGGGGGGACTATTGCGACAATTTAAACTTTTCATGATGATACTCTATTTCAACAGAACTTAGTTTGTTGGCACCAATCAGTTATTGGAAACGAAAGTGGGTTGTGGTAATAGCCTATTGTAACCATACAAAAATACAAGCATTCAATTACAATATTCAAAACCGTATGCATAATATGTATATTCATAAAAATCATAAATCTCATAACTAATATACATCAAATGAAACTCAAATATAATTTGGCCATCCTAATTATGTGCCAAGACTAAACTGTCAGTGATATAGAGTCCAGTGCAGAGATGGCCACAGCCGTGATCCGGCATTGTCTCTGCTCCAGCATATGGCTCGTCCCTCACACTCTTGTCGTCTCTTTTAGTTTTGTTTTTATAACCGTGTACTCTTTGTGGGTTTAATATAAAATTCAAAAAAATATCATCCAAATCTTTACAATACTGAAATGTATTACATAGAGACATTAGGGATACACACAACTCTACAACAAAAATAACAGAAAGAAAAAATAAAAGATTTCACTACAGTGAACAATTCTTTGTAACTGCAGCACAGACTACCACCAAGACAACATCCAGAATTCAAAATTTTCAAAAGAGACGACCCAAAAAGGAAACAGTGCGCACAAGCGCCATGGTCGCCCGATCGTAGTTCTTAGGTTTTCATTCTAGAGAAAGTTTGCGCTCTCAAAACAATACCGTCGATAAGGACATCCCCAGACACAACCAATTAAAGTCAGACATTGGATTTTCATCCTAAAAGATATGACTTTGTGCTCCTCATGTACTACACCCGCTTGCAACTGTCGCTAGTTATGCCAAGTCTTGTCGTCATCTTGTCGTTTCAGAGCTCCTCAATTTGATGCCATGGAGAAACCTAGGGGCATCGGAAAGATAAACGATGAGTTGATTTTAAACGCACTTTGAAAGCAGCTTCTTGGGTTTCATTGGGCCACCGGTGAGCCTTTATCTTGATTATACGCCAATAGTGAGGGTACCCGGAGGGTAAGCCCACGTCGGAAGAACAAAAGAAGGTGGTGTGTGTCAATCTCGACACATGGACTTTCATCCTTGGATGAAAGTGTCTCCACTTTTATTATTCAAAGTTTTGAACGATATGTGAGCGGAAGCTCAAGTTATTGTAATAAGGTCGCATGGATGGCACCGAATGTTCTTATGAATTGATCGGATAATTTTTGTCCTGTATATTATCGTGGTTGAGAATATAAAAGATCACTCCCCGTAAAAGGAAGGTCAAGGTACAAATCTTTTAAAGTTTAGATAATATCATTTGTCCTAAAATGTTTTGTGGATACGTTGATTCCACCTTCGCCGTGGCACTATCATCTTGGATGCATCATATGCATGATGGAAGGAAACCCAAAATATCTTTATGTCAAACGAGTGAAAGACTTGGTGAACTACAGACTTCTACGAAGTTTTAATTCGTTGCGTATTCCGAGACATAGTGAAAATCAACAAAAGATGAGTTTATGGACATTATTTGGGTGTCTCGGGATAATAGAAATATGTTTTATTATAGTCGGAATTATTCAGAAGATTTATATAAAGAAATATTTATCCAAATATTTTGCCGACGGACACTAGATGATTTACACGATAAGATAATTAATTTATAATTTTTTATAAAAAGAAATGTCCATTTGAAAATTTATTTAAAAAATCTAAAGAAAAATTATAAAAGAAAAAACGAAGCCAAGGCGAACTGGGCCGGATCCGGCCCAGCCAGCGAGGCGCTCGGGAGCGCGCACGGGAGGCAACCGTGCTGGCCGGACGAGGCGCAGCAGCCAGCAGCGCGCGCAGCTGGTAGCAGCCAGACTGTCGGATGGATGCACGGCGGAAGGAGCTGGGCCGGCCCAGCTAGCATCGCTAGCAAGCTGGGTTTGTCCCCAGCTAGGGCTGGATCGATCTGTATGGATCGTTCGATCTGTACGTGTTAGAGTTTGATCCAGTACTGAGTCGGTTCGGCCGAGGACGGTTCTCGGGATTCTTTCCCATCCAAGCATGATCTTATATCCCGCGATCTTGTTTACTCTAAGTGTTTTATTAGGGATGAGAAGAGTGGGATGAAAGGGTTATTTGGTGAACACCCAATTCTTATAAAAACTCTTCCCCTAAAATACATTAGTACTGACTATTTTTTTTAAGTCAAACATGAGGTGGTTGGTGGGGATATGTAGGGATTATCCCCTCTCTTGCCCTAAAATACACTAGAAATAAACAAACAAGTGGGGATTTTCTGAAATTCGGGATAATCCCCTCCAATCCTCTAAAATACACTAGAAATAAACAAGGCCTTAGATGAATATTTTTAGGAAATTTTTCTCTAGGTTTATGTAAGATTTAATTAGAGCCTTTATCTAAATGGTTTTAGATCTCATTCTAATTAGACAGGTGTCCCTTTTCGAGATCTAATCTCTCTCATTCTCATGTGTTTGAACATGTAGTTGCCGCAGAGTCACGACCTAGGTTGTCCACGTGAAGTTTTCTTTAATTCAACAATGTTGAATTGTTGTAATATGCTCTACATATTACCACATATATACGCCTTGTCGCTATAAATAGTAGCTATTGCAACACAAAAAAATTGAGGTGAAAAACATGCACTATTGCGGCAAATACATGGTTTGTTGTAATAGGTGACCAATTTTTTACAACAATATTTGAACCTATTGCACCGTGACACACTTGTTGAACGGACAGATGTCGCCTAGAGGGGGGGGGGGGGGGGGGGGGTGAATAGGCGATTTAAAACTTTTTCCGGGGAGCCGGAATTTCCGAGCCAAGATGGACCGGAAATTCCGGTATGCTTGATAAAGGCGGAATAAAACTAGTGTTTTACTTTAGCAAGCATACAACCTAAATATACTAGGTTCACCTATGTGCACCAACAACTTATGCTAAGCAATACAAGTAACAAGGTGATAGCAAGATATATATATATATGACTTCAAGCACGAAGGCTATCACAATGTAAAGTGCATAAGTAAAGAGCTCGGGTATAGAAATAACCGAGGCACGCGGAGACGAGGATGTATTCCCGAGTTCCACCCAAAGGGTGTACGTCTCGTTGGAGAGGTGTGCGCAACCACAACAGGTTAGCCGCAACGCCACCAAGGCTCACCTTCTTCTCCTGATGAACTCAACCACAAAAGGTTGCGAGTTCACCTTCCACTATTGATCCCCTTTTGGGCGGAGATCGAATCCCTTACAACAATCTTGAGGCACACACCCACAACTTAATTGGGGGCTCCCAAGTCTTGAGGCACACACCCACAACTTAATTGGGGGCTCTCAAGTGACCACAAAAGGTCTTGACCACAAAAGGTCTTGGCCACAAAAGGCGTCTAGGGTCCAATGACCCAAGAGTAACAAGCTCACAAGTATCACCACCACGAATCCTCGTGGAGGGCTCAAACCGATGCAAATGCAATGGCAAGAGCACACGAAGTGCTCAAGTCCTTCACTCACAAATTCCAACAAAGCAACAAATGCTTATGGGGGAATAAGAGAGGAAGAACAAAGAAAAAGAACCACAAAGGAACTCCAAGATCTAGATCCACTAGGTTCCCCTCACTTAGAGGAGAGATGGATTGGTAGGATTGTAGATCTAGATCTCCTCTCAACTTTCCCTAAAGAATATGCAAGAATCTATGGAGGGATTGAGAGGGAAGTGAGCTTTCCAAGGTCAACAATGGAGTAGGAGAGAGGGGAAAGTCGTGCTGCCTTGGATATCGCAAGGAAGAAGAAGGGGAGGGCTATTTATAGCTCTCCAGGAAATATAGCCGTTGGCTGTTCCGAAACTCGGAAATTCCGGTATAAGTGAGACTCGGAAATTCCGGTCAACCGGAAATTCCGAGTCCATGAAATTTCCGAGCTGAAATTCCGGCTGGAGTCAGAACCAAAACCAAACATTCCTTAGCCGTTTTCGCGAGGCTCTTTGAGGGCAACTCGGAAATTCCGGGTCATCAAAATATCCGACCACAATTTCCGGTTGAGTCCAGCACCTCTTTTCCTTCTTTCCTTAGCCGATTTCTTGGACGAGTTGGGGAACCGGAAATTCCGGTGGAACGAAATATCCGGCCCCAATAATCCGGTTCAGAACAGCCAAACTAAAACCGCTATAACTTTTGCAAATGAACTCCGAATGAGGTGAAACCAACTTTGTTGGAAATATTGCATCCCATAAATAGAGCAAAGTCACCACACATGGCAAGGTGTGGGACTTTCCTCATGGTCGAACCGGCAATATTTTCGCCACCGAAAACGCAAGAAGTTTGCCAAAGTAAAACCGTTTTCGAAGCACTTGGGCTTGTCATGAGGAACACGACAAGCACCAAAACCCAACATCCAAAACACAACAAGATGAACGAATGAAATCCCGATTTGGATGAGCTAGCGCTTGGCATGAAGATGAACCAAGCTCTAATTCCTCACATGGATAAAAGCCAAATAAGAACCAAGAAATATGATATGCCAAGTATGCAAAGGTTTGAGCTCTCCACAAAGATGCGATCAAGTTACTCACTCGAGAGCCCCTCTTGATAGTACGCCTATCTATCCTATAGCCCTATCAAGATCATACCTTTGCCTTGAGCATTCCACTTGAGTTAGATGATGACTGTCTTGATCTCTTCAAGTGGTTCATCTTTCTTGATTGCGCGACCAAGCACATGCTTGATGAAGACTTCTCCAAATACTCCCCCATACTCCATTATGGGAGAGTCTCGCTTAGCTTCGTCTTCATGCCTCCATTGCAAGCTCCAAGCATAAGATCTCTTCAAGAGCTTCTCTTGGTCTTGCACACCTTATACTTGATGACGATCACCACATGACGTCATCCTCCACGAGCTATATAAATCTTCATTTGATGCAAGCCCATGGGAAGATACCTAACCCCACATAAAGATACCATACACACATATCATGGGTTAGTTCACAAAGCTATATGGACAAGTGATTACCATCCCAAAAGATACATGATCCCACTTGGGACATCTTGTAGCTTTGTGTGTTGATCAACAACTTGATCAACCTTTTATCTTCCAAACTTTCTTTGCTAATATGATGTCTTGACTCCTTCAAGACATACTTGCATTGTGCTCAACTCAACACATGACCATCCATCATATACACCTTTAGATGGAACCTTGGTCATCAAATAAGCTTCAAGAGTCCAACACATGAACTCCACTATTTGCATGGACAAGATCTATAAAGATATCTCAATGCAAACATTAGTCCATAGAGGTTGTCATCAATTACCAAAACCACACATGAGGGAAAATGCTCTTTCACTTGTTGCAATATCTTTCTGAGTATTACCACAAATAGTTGTTTTGTTGTAAGATGTAGTTTCTATTGCAACAAAAGGACTATCTCGCGCAACGAAATTTGGTTGTCGCAGTACTAGGGGAATATTGCAACGACCGTACATCTTGTTGCAATACACGACCTATATTGCAACAAATCGTGTACTTATGGCGACAAAAGTAAATTGTGGCAGCATGCGGAGTCTATTACCACAAATTGGAAATTGGTGGCAATATTGCATTTTATTGCAACAAAATATGGTTGTAGCGATAAATATTGTTGCAATACACCGGTTTTCCTGTAGTGTAACGGTGCCGTGGTGTTTGCCGAGTGCCCGATCACCGACACTCGACAAACAGACCACCATCAAAATCAGTGGCGGAGCCGGAAACGAACATAGAGTGGTGCTAATTTATATGATCAGCTGCTGGTCTATTTGACGCTGGACATATGAGCTAACTCAGCTGGACCGGTGCCGCCCGGGTAGCACCGCCCGCAGCTCCGCCCCTGATCAAAATGTTTGCCGAGGATGCCATAGCACTTTGGCAAACATTTTTTATTAGCCTTTTATCATTCTTGACACTATGACCAACCACATTTCCAGAAATGCCATTTGACCAACTGGATACTCAGAAACGCTTTTTTAGCGTGACAATCAGTATCAGTTTTACCATTCCGATGCATATATCTCCACATCTACATAAACAATGATTCCGTTGAAACCGAAGCAAGGTGATCATCCCCTGATTTTGGAAGTTTAACCAACACTTGGGTAAAACATCTTTTCTTGTGTTAATTAACCATCATATCTAACTAAACATATTGACTGGTTTATCTATCCCAGCAACTGAACCTTTGAGAAACTAAAACTTTAACCATCATATTTTTAAGAAAATTGATGCAATAACGATTGATCCCCTTTGTGGTATACGCTAGTGTTGCGTCAAGAGATTTGATCCATATACATTCTCCCAAAATATAGCCCCGACAACTCTCACACCTCCCTCAAATGGCAAAATAATGGTAGAGATGACAAAGTGGCAAAACTGATTGTCACACTAGCGGTGGCTAGTCTGAGGATTCGATCGGTCAAATAGCCTTTTTGAGAATGAGGTCGGTCAGCAAAAATAATAAATATTTTTATTTTATAATATACTCTTTCTAGAGCTGTAGTATCTTGTGTACCGACTATCACTACAATCTTCTTTTGCCCTTGTTTGTAAATTTTCCAAGTTTGTTTGAGGACTTAATTTTTCCAAACTCTAGAAACCCGAATTTTATTTGGGAAATTCGGGTTTGTCCTCCTTTTTTGTGTGATGAGTGTATTGGGTTCGTTCTCCTTTTTTTTTCTTCAGTGTATTGGGTTTGTTCTCCTGGGCTGGGAGGCTGGGACCCGGACAGCCCGAATAACCCGAGACATCTACGATAAGTTAGCCCAGCACAGCTAATTAAGCTCCCGCACAGCCCAAAAGCCCAGGTTTGCACCGGACGCTCGCTCAACACCTACTCGACGGCGCAACCCCAAACTCCCGGCCTCGGACCTGGCCGCCTCCTACCGTCCCCCGCCGCCGCGCCTGAGAGCGGCAAGGAGCAGCGCCGTGCCGTGTTGCGGCGTCGCAGCGCGCCGGCTGCCTCCCTCGACGGCGGGCTGTGGTGCAGCGCCGCGTCGGCCGCCTCCCGTGACGGCGCGCTGCGGTGCAGCGGCGCAGCGCTGGTCGCCTCCCTCGACTGCGTGCACTGGACCCACTGGTGCAAGGTGGCGCCTAGCATCTTCCGCCGTCGAAGCCTTCATATGAAGCTCGAGTGGTGTACTGGTGTTCCAGAGTAGGCGCGCAAACAAGCAGCTTCTTTTCGGGCTGCACTCCGCAACCAAAGCAGTTTCTTTCCGATCTGCAAGAAGGAGATCGAGTCTGTCTCGTGTTCAGTTCAGTCTCAGTCGCAGTTCGAGACGGAAACAGAGCCGGTATAAACTGGCCAGTTGGCCAGCAAGCAAGCCATCAGATCTCAGACGAGACCAGGAATTACCTTTCCATCTTTGAGATCGAATCTGTCTCGTGCTCAGTTTCGGAGCTACCAGGAATTACAGATCCATCTTTGAGACTGTCAACTCTGATTGTCCCAAATGCAGATTGTGACTCGGGAGATACGACAAGGCTGCAAGTAGATCACTCCCAAATCAGTGACCTCAGTATCGTTGATTGTCTTTTTGGAGAAGTTATCCTGAACTGGCTTCCGAAACTCACACGGATGACTTTTGAGGGTTGGATCGCTTACCATTACCCGCTTTCTGTTCGTCATGCACCATTGCTCGAGGCCTTCAACCTCACTAATACTGGTCTCAGTTGGCAGGAGATGGTCGATTTAAGTAAGTTTCTTTGTGGTACCTCAGTGCGAGAATTGAAGTTAGGATTTAAATGTGAAAAGGTAAGTTAAAGTCCACGTCTTGCTAGCTGTGTGGTTTTTTCACTGCTCATTTCATGACTTGTTTGTTTGTTATTTCATGACTTGTTTGTTTGTTTGTTATTTGCAGATCTGGGTTCAACCAGAGTGCTTGACGAAAAGACTGGCATCAGTCTTTTGCCAACTAAGGTTCTTGAATCTTTATGAAATTCCTGAAGGGTATGACCTCACCTGGACAATGTTCATCCTTAAAGCTGCACCCCTCCTAAAAGAGTTATACATTACGGTATATTCTTGTCTACAACTTGCTCTCCTTTTCCACTGCATGCAGCTCTTTGATCTTAAGTATGTTTAAGTGTTTTGTCTGGAATACAAAAGTTTACGGTTATTAATCTGTTTCTACTTTACATTTGCCCTATGTCATGCAGGTGTGGGATCATTTCTGTAAAATGGAAACAGATGATGAAAAGAGGAAAGCACTGTCATATAGCGACAATAAGGGTGTAGAGTGGGAATCATCTGCATCTAATTTGAAGCACGGCAGTCTAGTCACACTCACCATATTTGGTTTCGAATCTGAAGAGTACATGGTGAAATTTATCAGGCATGTCATGGAAGCAGCAGTAAATTTGGAGCACGTGTTCCTGTATCATAGGCTGGCTTGTAGGAGGTGCTGTGGTATTCGAAGGCCGATGAAGTTCCCGTGGACCAAGAGGCAAAGGACGTCAGTGAAGAAGAGAATCTTTGATGGGATCGACCCGTTTCAGATCGACTCGTTTCCCATAATTCACTTCGCAACCACTGGCGGAATAAGAATAAGGGCTGATCACCTTGCAAAACTGAAGTACCCGTAGTGTGTTCAGTTTAAGTTGTGGTGTGTTTCGTTGTTGCCCTGAAATGTTGTCTGTTTGATGTATGTCACTACCTGTGAACGGATAATTGATTAGTAACTCATTTTCCAATGATCTGCTTTTATCTTCTTCTCTCCTTAAAACATATACAGTAGTACTTTTTCCTGAGAACAATTATGCGATCGTTCAACTGGTTCAGAATCCAATTAAGGCCTTGTTGTGTGCTGGAATTTGAGGGGATTAACCCCTAGGGGTTCAAAATCCCCAAAAGGTCGTTCATCTCACCAGGTGGGGGTCTGGCCGGTCCTGCGGATATCACGCAATCCTGCCCATTCCATGCGGGTTAGACAACTCGAGGCTGTACTCGGGGATTGGGGTAGATTGGGTGAGCAGAGACAAAGCAGAGCGAAGGTGGCTTCTTCCTGAGCTGGGTGCCGCTGCCGCCGCCTTCCATCAGCACCCCACCTGCGAGACCAACCGTGGATCATGGCTTCAAGACCCCATCAAGATATATGCCTTTGATTATTCAAAACACAATTTCAGGGCCGTCATATTTCTCTTCCTGTTTTGCTGCTGCTTGCGTTTAATTCTTGTGTGTTAGCAATTAGGCCTTTTGTTGATTGAAAATCAATTAAATGATTATTTATTATTCCACTCTGTTTTGTCTCTTTCACAAGGAAAACACATTCCTTAATTCAAATTGTGAGATGTACCACCGAATATATTCGAACTTCCGAAATGGAGATGGGGGTATCCAGGATGTGCTATATTCATGGAAGATACAGAGGTTTGTACTCCTTTATTGCTGATTGGGCGGCCTTTATGATTCTTTTGGCCAAATGGAAGGACTGAATGCCGAAGCTTGATTGTGTGTGTGCTTTTCTCCGGCCTATGTCACTACCGTTGAGCTGCTGACAATGGACATGATTTGGTTCTACTCGACCAACAGGTTCACACTTCGAAAATCTTTTGCTTCCATTTCTTAGAAAGTAGTATAATTTACAAAATAGTACAATTTAGGAATATTCTCTCGTAAACCCTCATCAAGAGGAAGTATGTAAACCAACCTACCCCAATAATTTGTCTTCATCAAATAATTTTTCGTTTATCTCAGGTATCTTTTAGTTTCAGTTGGTTGCTAAGTCTGTTGTAATATAGAGATTTGTTACTAACCTATGACAAATATATTTCATATTTGTCCTCCATGAGGGCAAATGACTGTTTCAATATCTCCAAGAGCTTTTATGTGTATGTTAATCCATTGCGTTCATAGGTATATTGTACATTTCTAGGATTTAGTTAATCCATTGCTTTCATACGTATATTATACTTTTGTCATCCATCGATCCGGCGACAACAGTGACGGGCCTCCAGAGTGCCGAGAGGGGACCTCGTACGTGCTCTCGCCTCTTTTTCTCCTAACCCTAGCCGCTGGCAGGGAAGGAGCTTCTTTCCACCGAATCTCCGGCCAGCGGACGAGCTGGGCCCTCTCCCTCCGCTTGCTGCTTCGGCGGCAGGAGGGAGGGGAGCCCGTCTTCTCCGTTTTCGCATGGTAGTTAGGTTTTGGATGGGTCTGTCATGGTGCGTCGTTGGGGTGGTGGGAGCGATGCCCGGGCAAATAAATCTGCCTCAACTCTACTCCCACACCGGCGTTTTTCTTCATGGAGGCGCCTCGGAGTTAGTGGCATTGTGTGTTTGTCGATCTTTTAGATCGGTGGTTTTAAGGTTCATGGATGGTGTCGGCGAGGCGGTGGCGGCGACCTCATCAGGTGTGTCTCTTTTTCTGCTTTGTCCCCGTTGTTGTGCGTTGTCTCCGGCGTCATGGTGGAGCAGGGAGGATGTGCCGTCCAGGAGTACGCGCAGACTGTTGTCTGCGCAGGTAACAGCTGGAAGATGGTGTATCCTGTGTTGGGTTTGTGGTTGGAGGTTGACAGTTTTCGTGCGGGGATGTCAGTTCTGAAGTTCGATGGCGTGTTCGGGGACATGTTGCCCCGGTCTGATTCTTTCAACGGCAATGGTTTTGCTTCTGGCAAACTACTTTTGAGGTCCGTAAAGGTGCTGATCAGCGATGGAGCCGCATCGAGCTCAGGTGAAGAGGTGATCTGTCTTCCATCCCTTTGGTGGTCACTTTGGTGCTGTCGGAGGCGGGGGGCAGGCGTTGGTTTTTTGCATAGGTTTATCCTATCTTTTCAGATATGTAAGTTCAGTGTGTACTCGTATCTTGTAACTTGATCTTTTTTATATAAATGAGAATCATATTACCATGCAAAAAAAAAGTGACGGGCCTCCAGATCGAGAGGATATACGTCAGAGGAGGAAGACTGTCTAGATACGAGGATGGCGGAGATATTATAGCGGTGTCGTCGCCTGCGGGGCGGGCGATCTGGGAAGCTAGGTTACGAACGGCCCCCCTTATAAAGAGGGGGGTGGGGGATCTTACTTCTTCGGCCTATGCACCAATTAGTGATGCACGCAACCGTTGAAACATGAGTACTAGGATTTAATCTCGGTTACACACCAAACCTCGTCCTCAAGGATAAATGCATGAGTAGCAGGAAGTCTGGTTCTAAAGAATAAATAGGAACCTATGTTCGCATATGTGATATTTACATAATACAGTTAGTAATTTCTTCTACTCACTCCGTCCCAAGATAACTGTTTCAGATTTGCATAAAAGTGGATGTACCACTTTTGGGCAAATTTGAGTCAGTTATTTTGGGACGGAGGGAGTATGTTCTTTTCTTCTTATTCGTATGGGAAGCAACTTGAATCGACAGTAGA
The DNA here is from genome assembly GCA_026929855.1 of Poa annua. NCBI lineage: Eukaryota > Viridiplantae > Streptophyta > Magnoliopsida > Poales > Poaceae > Poa > Poa annua. Next base: position 7,411,283 of record CM049433.1, on the reverse strand, counting down.
TGTAGCCAACAGTAGAGCTAGTTCTTCTTCATATGGTTGAGTGCTTGCTTGGTTCCAGCAGGAGGTCGAACGAGGTGAGGGAGTAAGGGCTCACTGACACGCCCATCTGCTCCTTGACATTGGCCAACGCACTTGACACCGCCGCCACCTGCAGAATTTTGGGAACACGGTTTCAGAATATCAGCACACAGACTGGATAGGAAAGATCAACTAACTGGTATGGTGCCCACCTTTTGTGGCTGTTGGAAGGAGTTCTCGTCGAGCGGTGCAGCAGACGTCAGAACCGTCTTCTTCGAACCAGAGCTCTTGATGCTGCTCTCCAGCCCCGCAACGGTTATGTTGAGATCCATGGCTTTGCTGCCGAAGTTTACAACCTGCGAAACAATTGCTGATTTTGGTTATTTTTTGGCAGGTTCCACCGCGACAGTTGGTCGGCCATGTTCTCTGACTGGAAGTTTTTTGAAGAAATGGAAGAACACCTTTATTTTCAGGTAAGTGCTTTTATCTTTAGGGTTCTGCCACGTAATGGCAGATGCAACCATCTGGTTATAGTTGGCGATCTGCATGGTCGTGGGGTGAAAGGCTGCGCCGCTCGAGTCCTTGAAGAAGTGCATCATCCAGTAGTTTGGGCATCCGTAGTGCTGCCATGAGTTGAACACAATGGCATCTGGGCTCCACCTTTGGATTGGAGGACATGATGTTTTGCCAATTGATTATTCAAACACGTTAACAGGAGGAGGCCGGAAAACATAAAAATATATGAAACGGTAATTTCACGATTTAGTATTTTTACCTACGATCATTGTCATTTACAAATAGCGGTGCGCAGCTTGCCATCTCCACCACATCACTGCAGTAGAACAGAACAACAGGATAATGTTTGTAAAGCAAAACGACCAGCAATGCAAATGCCAGGCTACCCAGATTACCGATGTTGGAATAGACTAGGTATTATAGCATTTGATGTCAAAAGATCTTTATCTACATAGCTTAAAGAATTAGTACCCAGGAGCAAAACAAGTCCAAAAATCAGAAACTAATAGGAGTACAAATTTTTTTCTTCAAAAAGGGGCGACCCAGCCTCTGCAATAGGAGTACAAATAATTACCTGTTCTTCTCTAACCCAACGAGAAATGCAGCTTCTGCAAGTGCTGCCACCAGTGTTCCTTTGCCAGCATCATTTCCGGTCACAGCATACTCACTAACAATTGCCTGAAGAGTTACAGTGCTTCCCCAAGTCATTTCTATGCACGAGACATGACACAAAACATTGCAGATGTATGGATATCATTTGAAATTTCAGACAGATACCTTTGGTCCACTGCGTGGTGTGTTGTCAAACATACTAGTTCTGGAAAACATATTAGCTGAAGATGCATATACCTGCCGTATAGATGACTTTTTTTGTCAATCATAATGATGAGTTTGCCATAGCAAGCTATGAACATAGCACAGAGACCTTACATGAACATCGTATAGATCGGCAGGGTTGGATGGCGAAATAGTTGACTTATCACAACTTGATACAATGTTAATGTCGGGGTACGAAGCTTTAATGGCGGAATAGAACTTTCGGTAATTGGCTATTAAGGAAAAATAATAGAGAGTATGAGCTTTTCCTCTTTATCAATAACAGAAAAATAAAAAGAGGCGACGTTCCCGTCGACAGGAACGTCGCCTCCCACTGAAGAATATTCCGCCACAGGCAAGTTCTCTCTTTTTATTTTTCATAGGGGTGAGTGTGTGCGCGTGTATATGAGCGCTTGCGTTGTACTGTGTTTCTCAAAAAAAAAAAGGAAAAAAAAAAGAGAATATGCAAAAGCCTTGCACATCTTTTCAGTAAGTAGAGAAGCAGAGTTCTATGTACAATAGTTACCATGTCATAAAACTTAGTAAAAGTCAATGGACTAAAAATTCATCCAATTTAATGTGCAAAGAAAACTCTTGGCAGCAACAGTTATGGTTCTGTGTTTTTTTGTCCTTTTGCCTTTTGATTTCTTTTCTGTGTTTGTTTCGTTTGCCGTTTGGCTGTACATTTTGCATTATTTTGCTAGTTTCTTTTAACATAAAATGACACACTCTTTGCGTGTTTGAGAAAAAAGATGTCGAATCATTTGCATTACAAGCAACAGAATTACAAACCTCTGTAGTAGAGCATCCAGCATTCTTGATTCCCTATAGAAACGTAATCAAGCTTAAAGGGTTGCGGATGTCCCATTGCCGCACGAACTGATCCCCATGTAGTTTTGGGCCCTCCCCTCGCAAACTCGATGCCATTAACAACATCCTGAAATACTACAAGCATGAAGAAAATGCAAGGAAGGGCAACAACGTAGTAATAACACCGCCATTACCAAATATATTCATTTACCCAAATTTGGTACAAATTTCAAAACCAGACCATGCGAAATAAACATCATCCTTGATAAGAATGTTTAGAACTATGTTGCTCTTGACATCAACAAGAAACAACGGGCTTCAGAGTTTAGAACATTAAGCATCGTCATATATTCTTTTGGCATCAATTACACCAAGAATATTTGTGCCAATATTTAATCAAGGAATAACCATTTCGTTAGAAAACATTGCTGCAACGAAACTAGGTTGATCTCTTCTGAATACCTACAACCCATATTTTTGCTAACCCGCAACCTGGGTTTGACTCCCATGAGGCGGACTGTATCCACGGAGTAAACCATGTACTGGTGTCTCAGCCATTGTTTTAAACGATGCCACTGGGTGCTAATGCTTGTCAATTCTTTTGTGTGTGTATTTTTTCTGTCTTGTATAAGTATCTTCTTACAACAAGTTCATGATGTCTATTATATGCTAGACTGTACTTCATGTGTTGTCTAAGTGAACAAAGGAGAACACGTGTGCCATGACTTTCAATGACAGATAAGCCATAGTAGATTTATCTAGAAGAAACTAAATCAGAGAATTTTATAGCGCTTTAGGTTATCCACTCAGATACCATTCCTTTATTAAAATGATTCACAAAACATTATTGGGAACATACCTTCACCAGTGATGCAATCCTTGATGTAGAAACTTCTTCATTGGCGCTTGCTCCTGCAATATTTGAAAGCATTTCATGACGCCAATCAAGTGTTTGCTAGAAGTCGTATGTGTATAGAGATTGAAAATACCATCATTGACCACCCAAACAGGGGAAGCACCAAGGTCTTCAGCCAACTGCAGTAAATAAATACCGATGTGAGCTAATAAAGTACTACATTCGTTCCAAAGAAATAAGGCGTATAAATTTCGGCAAAATTCAGTGTCTTCTAAGTTTGAGACCGATTTTATAGACAAATATATGTAGATCTATTGTTTTTTTTTTGGATCGGAGGTAATAATTTGTTTGATAAGTATTAGTGTGCTTAAACTTTAAAGAAAAAGACATTATTTTTCACTTACCTGAAGGAACTCAAAGAAGCCAAGCCCATCATCAGTCCAGTAACCCCAGGCATCATTGAAATGGCCAGGTCTTTCCTCCCATGGACCCACAGTTTCACCCCACTGAAATGCATTTCTCAGATAATTCCCCATGGCATAGTTACCGCCTAAATAAGTTCGATATATTTCATCAAAATCATATAATGATAGCTTAATTTTGGATATAACTTAAACAACATAGCTATCAAACCTGGAAATTTCAGAAATTGGGGCTTTAAATCAGCCAACATAGAAGCAAGATCCTTCCGAAAACCGTGTCCCTAGTACAAAAGTATAATGAACAAAGGTGAAAGAGGTATGGGTAAAATCATACATAAAATGGATCTAGTTAGGTGTAATGTTTCATTCTCTTTGCCTTATTAAGCAAAAAGAGACGCTCGGGTATTGTGCAAATTCTTGAAAAATATTCCACCAAAATAAAGAGAAAGAGAAAATTGTTGGGCTGTATATGTGTTGTGTGTGTGTGTAAGTGGCCCATTAGCCCACTTGTGTGTGTATATAGGTGTGCCTGTACCTAGCAGTGGAGAGCGAATCGAATCCAGAAATTTCCACATAACACTACATGGTATCAGAGCTGGTGGCGCCGGTTGACAGTCGCCGGCGGTGAATCGGCAGCACGCGCCGGAGATCCGTACACGTGGGAGGCAAGGTCGTGCACAGATGCAGGAAGTGTGGCTGGCGGTCGGAGGCAGGAGAGGAGTAAGCTGCAGGTGCGGAAGGCATCCGTGCTGAGGTGTTGTGAGCAGGGGTGAGAGGCGGCGGCCGGACGGGCTGAGCCTGTGGGGGCAGCGGAATCGTACGGCATCTGAGAGTAGCGCTGGCGGCCGGCCAGAGCTGGACAAGACATCAGCGGGTGGAATCGCAGGTTGCAAGGAGGAGGCGAATAGCTTCAGAGGAATCAGTTTCTGGGTTGCTGCTAGGAAGAGGATATAAGCTGCGGGTCCTCTGAGTTGCAACAGGTGAGAAGAGGGGAGTTGCAGTGCTGTGTGTGCTCTGATTTTTGCTGCTCTGCTTGTGCTTGTCCCGTGAGGTTCAGAGGAGAAAGAGCTTGTGCTTCAAATCATGGGAGATCAGGGGATTCAACAAGTTCTTGAAAAATTAGTTCAGCTTCTCGCAACAAAGAAAAGTGAAGAATCATCTTCACAGAGTGCACTTGTCCCTCACACCGAGCAGATACAAAAGATAGAGTTGATGCCAAATGAAATTAAGTTAGAGGGTGTGAAAAATTATTTGAGCTGGTCAAGGAGGGCACTGCTAATCCTCAAAACAAAGGGACTTGAGAGCTTTGTGAAGGGAGATGCACCAGAACCAGTGGACAAGACAGGAGCTGAATGGAGGACCTGGAGCACTACTAACTCCCTGATTGTGGCATGGTTATTTAATTCCTTATCGCCAACTATAGCGACAACAGTCGAGACCATATCAAGTGCGGCTGAGGTGTGGAAGACACTATCAAAATTATACTCAGGAGAGGGTAATGTAATGTTGATGGTTGAGACAGAGGAGAAACTCATTGAGCTGAGACAGGGGGAGCGGACTGTGATGGAGTATGTTGTGGAGTTACAACGATTATGGACTGATCTAGATCACTACGATCCCATTGAGCTGACCCATGCAGATTGTATATCCACAGTCAAGAAGTGGATTGAGCGCAGGAGAGTGACACAATTTTTGAAGGGGCTGAATTCAGAGTTTGATGGAAGGCGTGCTAGTATGTTCCATCAACCTACTCTCCCATCTTTGGAAGAAGCAATAGCGGCAATTGCACAAGAGGAGGTTAGACTGAAGGTGATGAAGAGCGATTCAGTACCACCATCTCGCCCTGCCTTCATAGTTACTAGAAAAAATGAGACCAGGGACTGTTTCAATTGTGGTGAGAGTGGACACCTGATTCGAGATTGCCCTGCCCCACGCAAGCCAAATCGGGGAAGGGGGAGAGGAAATGACCGAGGTGGACTAAGAGGAGGTAGAGGCCAGGGATATAGGACTGGTCACAAAGCACATGTGGCACTCCAAGAAGAGGGTTTGTTTGACAAGGTGGAAGTATTTGCGAAAGAGCTAAAGGAGCTGAAGAAGAAGATGGACAATAGTCATGATAAGAGCCAAGGAAACTCCACATTTGGTGATTTTGCTCACTTTGCTTATGCCAATGAAGGTAATTGTGCCCATACATCCACATTATCACAAACGTCATTTCCAGATTGGATTCTTGATTCGGGTGCATCGAAACATGTAGCGGGCACATCAAAAGAGTTTGAGTCATATACTAAATATCCACCCACACGTAAGGAAACTATTCAAACAGCTGATGGCACCTCATGGCCCATTAAAGGCATTGGCACAATACAATGCACACCATTTATTAAACTGTCTTCAGTTTTGCATGTTCCTGCTTTTCCGGTCAATCTTGTGTCAATGAGTGCTTTGGTTGACGATATAGACTGTCGGATAACAATTGACCGGTACGCATGTTTAATTCAGGAAAGGCAAACAGGGAGGAGGCTTGGGACAGGAACCAGGAATAATGGGCTATGGTACATTGATCGTGAGGTGCCAAACAATGCAGTGTCTATGGTGTTAGCAGCAATAATGGGGGAGAAGGAAGCCATGGTGATGCTCCAACATTGTAGAATGGGTCATATGTCTTTTGATAAAATGAGCAAGATCTATGCTGATGTTATGTGTGGGGTGGATAAGAACAACCTTGTGTGTGATGCTTGTGAGTTTGGGAAACACACAAAGATATCTTATGTGAGTAGGGGGATCAGGAGTATATCTCCTTTTGTGCTTGTTCACTCAGATGTATGGACATGCCCTGTTATCTCTGTTAGTGGAATGAAATATTTTGTTACATTTATTGATTGTTACTCTCGCATGACATGGGTGTATCTTCTGAGGCACAAGAATGAGGTATTGAAATGTTTCCAGGATTTCTATTCTTATGTGAAAAATCAGTTCAACACACAAGTTCAAATGATTAGGACAGACAGTGGGACCGAGTATGTGAACAAGGAATTTGGTGCCTTTCTATCAGCGCAAGGTATATTGCATCAAACTTCTTGTCCAGACACACCTCCTCAGAATGGAGTGGCAGAAAGGAAAAACCGTCATATCTTGGAGGTGGCTAGGTCGTTGATGTACACAATGAATGTGCCCAAATTCTTGTGGAGTGAGGCTGTAATGACAGCTACATATCTCATCAATCGCATGCCATCAAGAGTGATTGGTATGAAGACTCCGTATGAAATGTTGTTAGGTGAAAACAAGTTTGTGGTACCACCCAAGGTTTTTGGATGCACTTGCTTTGTTAGGGATCATAGACCATCGGTGGGAAAGTTGGATCCACGCGCGGTAAAGTGCATATTCATAGGTTACCCATCTGGACAGAAGGGCTACAAGTGTTGGAGCCCTACCGAGCGGCGAACATTTGTGAGCATGGATGTGACATTCAGGGAGTCTGAGCCGTTCTACGGAGAAAAGACCGATCTTAGCTCGTTGTTTGACTTCGATTCTCCTAGCACGACTGAGGCTAGTCGAGAGGGGGAGAGTGAAGTATTGAGGACAAATGAAAATGAACCGCTGAGATTTTGGTTGATTCTGTCCCATGTCCTGTGAGTGGGGAGAGATGGAGAAAGCCAAATGAGGAAGAAAATTTGAAGGTGTATACGAGGAGACGACCTATGGTTGAGGAGAGATGGAGAAAACCGAATGAGGAAGAAAACTTAAAGGTGTATAAAAGGAGACAATCGCAAGATGGACAACAACAACAACATGCTCAAGCATCAGGTGACACACAGGTGCAGGAGGAGCAACATGATCCACAAAATGTTGAAATTGTTGAATTGTCTGATGGCGAGATATACACCACACCTACTCCATCTAATACAAGAGATTTGATGGACTTACCAATTGCCTCGAGGAAAGGAACCCGAGTTGGAGCTGGAAAACTTCCATATAGGTATCGTGATGATAATGACATAGCTAATTATGCATCATATACATCTCTGTCTCCGAGCTACAAGGCCTTCATTGCATCATTGCAATCGGTGGTGGTCCCAAGAGATTGGAAAGCAGCAAAGTAAGACCCAAAGTGGCACAAGGCCATGATAGAGGAGCTGGATGCTCTAGAAAAGAATAAAACTTGGGAACTGGTATATCTTCCAGCGGGAAAGAGAGCCGTTGGTTGTAAATGGATCTACACCGTGAAGCAAAATCCAGAAGGGAAAATTGAAAGGTACAAGGCAAGACTAGTTGCTAGAGGATATAGTCAAACATATGGGATTGACTATGAGGAGACATTTGCACCTGTGGCAAAGATGAATACAGTAAGGATCTTAATCTCTTGTGCGACTAATTTCGGGTGGCCTCTTCATCAACTAGATGTCAAGAATGCATTCTTGCATGGGGAACTAAAGGAGGAGGTGTACATGGAGATCCCACCTGGTTTTTTCCTCTCCTGGAACATCAGGAAAAGTGTGTAGGCTGAGAAAATCTTTGTACGGCCTGAAACAATCACCACGTGCATGGTTTGATAGGTTCAGACATGCCGTATGTGACATGGGATATAAGCAATGCCATGGAGATCATACATTGTTCTACCGACACTCGGAGTGTCGAATTACCATTCTTGCAGTATATGTGGATGATATCATTATCACGGGAGACGATGAAGTGGAGATATCACGGCTAAAGAAGAACCCGAGTAAGGAGTTTGAGGTGAAAGATCTTGGCCAACTAAAATACTTTCTCGGTATTGAAATTGCCAGATCTCCTGAAGGGCTTGTTCTTTCGCAGCGGAAGTATGTCTTCGACTTGCTTAGTGACACAGGTATGCTTGGATGTCGGGCTGCATCGACACCTATTGACCAAAATCACAAACTATGTGCAAATGGAGGAGATAAAGTGGATAGAGAGAGGTACCAGAAACTTGTTGGACGCCTTCTATATTTGTGTCATACCAGGCCTGACATTTCCTATGCAGTAAGCGTGGTAAGTCGATACATGCATGATCCTAGAAGTGAGCACTTGGAGGTTGTTTATCGGATCTTACGATATTTGAAGGGTAGTCCCGGGAAAGGACTATGGTTTAGGAAAAATGGTCACCTTAATGTGAATGGTTATAGTGATGCTGATTGGGCTAGTTGCCTTGATGATAGAAGATCAACTTCAGGCTATTGTGTTTTTGTTGGCGGAAACCTTGTATCATGGCGAAGCAAAAAGCAATCTGTGGTGTCAAGGTCAACAGCCGAAGCTGAGTACAGAGCAATGTCACAAGGACTTAGTGAGATGTTGTGGGTGAGAAATCTTCTATCAGAACTGAAAGTGTTGAGGAAAGGCCCATTAAACATATGGTGTGACAACAAGTCAGCTATTTGCATGGCAATTAATCATGTTCAACATGACAGAACCAAGCATGTGGAGATAGATCGTTTCTTCATTAAGGAGAATTTAGATGATGGTATAATAAGGATAAATCATGTAAACTCAGGAGGACAAATAGCAGATTGTTTAACTAAAGGTTTAGGAGTGAAAGAGTGTAGTTCAGCTTGTGACAAGATGGGAATGATAGACATAAGTGGCCCATTAGCCCACTTGTGTGTGTATATAGGTGTGCCTGTACCTAGCAGTGGAGAGCGAATCGAATCAAGAAATTTCCACATAACACTACAAAAATAAAGAAATGAAGTATTACCATGTAAGTGTCCACTGGCATAACCGACACTTGATCGAGCCAGACTACCCCTGTTTTAGTAGTTGTAAGTTGAAGCCTTGAGTTAGTGTTATTTTGGCTGGATTTCAAATGAAACTCTATCTTTGTCCAATTGGCAAACTGTTTCTTGCCGCCCCTGAAAAGAACATGGGAAATGCATCTAAAAATACACAAAAACATAATGCATCATCTGGTAAATTTAATAAAACATAACATTACGTGATGGTGTGGCAAGCAAGCTTGTGCAGACCGTCGGAGCTTGTCAAAGAAACGGTCAAGGAAACTGCATCTGCAGACCTAATGTGCAGGCTCACCTTATATCCCTTCCTTCTTTCAATGTTCTGGAAAGCAAAAGGCAATATGTGGTAAGCTAGTACAGACATCTAGAAGGATCAGTATGCCCTCTGTATTTTCCAAAACTAATTCAACACATTATTGACTGATAGATGGTGCTAGTTCCTTCATTTCGAATTATAGGATGTTTTGGATACTTCAGTCTGAACTACATACGGACTGAAATGAGTGAACTACATACGAGAAATATCATACCATGCCCCAGTAACCAGGATTATAGACCCCGACACCTCCAGACGGGCAGACATTAGTTCCTTTAGAATCACAGAGAACTTCCATTCGGAGTGCAACCGGATTACGCTCGAAGCATGATGTTCGATCAGTTCCCACGATGATACTTGATTCATTCCCAATTATGAACCAGGGGTCGATGTTTGACGGTGTATTAGGCCCACCGGCCTCAAATCCTGGAAGTAATTTTGCCAATATTCTTTCAAAAATAAGTTTCTACACACATTCCAACTAAACAAGGAAGTCAAGAATGCACCCTTGTGTCATTAACACATATATCCTGACCTCTGCACAACTTTCCCAGGTAAAGTTTGCATATTCAGTAGCCTATATCATACCTAGTAACTAAGATATATTTTTTCCTTACCTCTGTTGTTTACAAGCTCTGCCCATAATCCACCAGCACCAGCATGGTTGATCTCCTGCAAGTAGAACCAAAAAATAACCGCAATTACTTGTTGTGGTAATACTGCTGCCTGCTGGCAGCGAAATCAAAACCATTTTCTTCCAAGTTCCAAAAGTTGAAGTGAGACAAAACTGTGACTATACAGCATGCTGTAATCCTCTGAGACTCACTTAATCAATATTTACACAAAGCAACTAAATGAGAGAAATATTTACACAAAGCTTTACCAGGTGATCTCCTACTGAAAGAACAAAAGGGCCTTACTGATGTAGTTTACCTTTAGTGGTCTGTTCCGAAGAATTCCCCAGTCGCAGTTTAGCAAGCAAAAGTTCAATTATTCAAAGACTCGATAGTCTCACCTCGAAAAAGATACCAAACATCTTATCGGGGATCTTCCTTGCAGTCTGCGGCGAGGCATCGACGCTCAGCTGCCCGGTCTGACCCGCCGCGAACCTGACAGCGGATGTCCAACACATCGCACAGAGGACTACCAGTGCCCGTCGGAGCCGATAACCAGCACCGGCTCTCGGCACGGCCATTGCGCTCGCCAAACTAGCAACTCAAATCAAAGAGCAATGTACACTGAAGCGCATCCTGTAATACATATACACAAGCTCCCGCTCGTTTTACAAAGCTAGAGGCGTACTGGTGCCTAGTAGCTAGGCAGCAATTTGTGCAAAAGTAGTCCCATGAGTGGAAGCAAAGCTAGCCAGGGAATTGAAGATATCCGTTGAGGGACGAGGATAGGCACGGATGGATGTAGACATCGATCAGTATTCTGTTTGAAGCTTACTCCTCCGTTATCAGACTACATCGCGGCGAAGCATCGTGAGTACTCTCATTTCCATTGATGAATTCAGTGACAAGAAAATCAGTAATAATAATCAGTGTAAGACAGAGTGCAGAGACAGTTGCTCAGTGCGGCTTCGAGTAGAACTGAAGGCAAAGCAATGTATCTAGGTTCCCTTCCCCTGACAGTGAAATCCAACAACTGAATACGAAAAAAAAAAACAGTCCCCAAATGCGAGGCTGCGGCCACTCAACTCACATGTTGCCTATCATAAAAAAATTAAACGGCTAACTAAGCTATCACTCTCAAGACGCAGTACCCCTCCTTGTTCAAGCACAGCACTGGCTCAAAATTTACCGTGCGAGATGGATACAATGCATCAAGGCCAACCCAACTGTGCTAGTGCTAACTGAATATCTAATTCTAGCTGATTCCATCCTGAACTTCAATCTCGACCAAAACACACCTGACAGAATCGGATGGCGCTCTAGACGGCAAATGGAGTCTCATGCCATTTCCAATTCTTTACTTATAGGCTGTCAATCCAACCACAAAGAGCTGATTTGGAAAATTAGAACACCGCCCAAGTGCCAATTCTTTGCTTGGCTAGCAATTCAGGGGCGCTGCTCAACCGCTGATATTCTGCAAAAGAAGAGGATCGCTTGCAACCCTATCTGGCATCTGCTCGCTCTGCCATGTTCATCCGGAATCTGCTCTGCATCTGCTCGGGCATTGTTCTTTCTCCATGGAAGTCTGGCAAAGAACATTCACCTGCTACGACATTGCCTCCAGTCCAGAGCGCTCTGAACCAAGCCTCTGAAGATCTGAAGGATTGTAGCCAAGCCTGGCTGGTGCACAATGGATGCCGCCGGATCGAGTTTCTTTCTTATTCGTAAAAACAAACTAAGTATGCTTACGTGACGGCATGACAGGTTAGAAACATAATGTCCTGGAGCTGTTTCCCGATACCAAACTTTGATCTGCACATCGGTCGTACCGGTACCAGGTCGATCGATTGATCGCAGAGCATTGTCGTCCCTGTCCCTCCCTGCTAGGGCGGGCTACATGCCACCGCAGCCGCCTCTCAACCCCCATCGTCGGCCGGCGACCGTGAGAAGAAAATTCATTGGTCGGCGTCGGCCATGAGGTTCGCCTCGATCGCGCCGGCGGGTCGCAGGCTTGCCAGCCCAAGCGCTGCCGTCCGCTTACTCACCCGCGCGTCTGGGCCAGCACCTCCATGGGTACGCGACAAGTCGTCCGTTTCAGGGACGCCGGCCGCTCCTTCCCACCGATCGCAGCTCGGCTCCTTGATCGCTCCGGCACGCCGTCGGACTGCATTTCGTGTGTTCGACCGCAGACTTGGCTCACAAGCTTCCTCTTTAGCGGCATCGTCACAGCAGCCGCCCTCCTCTGCTTCACTGAACCCGACAGGTCCGTCTTCTTCGTCGCCAAGAAGGTACAGCCTCCAACTTATCCCAGCTTTGTTCTTACTTTCCATCATCTCGCCCATTCTGGTTACAGAACTGAAACCTGTTAGTGTGTTGGGTCATGAAGGGTTATCGAATATTAAACCTGTAGTTGTTTTTGAAGTTCACTTCCTGCTTACTAGCAAAATCCTAGTAGTAAAACATAACCATAGTGTGTTTATACTTTATATGTTATAATTTGTATGTGCATGTATTTACATCTTTTTTTAGGATACATAATATGTCATCTCTTTATCATTTATTATGTCTTTATTAATCTGAAACGATGTTATAGTATTTGATAATATATTCTCTTTGTGTTCAGTTTTGATGGCACGATACTGAAGAATATGAAAGTCTTCACTTTTAACCCATCAAGCCATTTTGCCAAACACAAGCCACTGAAAAGGATTAAACTTTATGGTGATATAGACGAAACGGTTATTGTCCAGGAATCTTTCCAAGTCTCATTGGGTTCAGCACTAGTTGTCTTACTGCAGAACAGGAAGTACATGTTAGCTTTTGAGTACCCAACTGACTTGACAATGTGGCGAATCAATTCATTTTCTGAATTTGAGATAGCAGTTGGTGCTAAAATGAGACATGGCTCAGAATTCCACCTTTTTTTTGACCGGGAACAGCAGGAGCTCTGCTTTATTTCAATATAGAAGGAGAAGAACAAGCAACTGTGCTTACAACAGCACGCCCTAAGGCACACAAGAAAAGCACCAACTAAAAACTAAACCAAACGCCTCGCAAGGTTAATTACATCCAGGTCCGCGCGAATGAGGCCAGAGAGGGCCAACGGAGTTAGCTCCTCGTCCTGGAACACACGGCGTCCTCTTTCCTTCCAAATATGCCAGATGACATACATCGCTAGAAGGACCTCCTTCTTCCTCTGATCATCTTCCTTTCCTCTTGTCGCCTCTGTCCACCACTCCGGGAGAGAAGTGAACCTGTCCGCCGTACCCACAACATTTGGGAATGAGACACGGAAGCAATTCCAAACCTCCTTCGCGAACGAGCAGCCGAGGGCAAGATGAGAGTTAGTCTCGAACTCCTGGTCGCAGAGGCTGCATTTGTCGCTGTGGGTAAGTCCCCGAGCACGTCTCCTCTCAGCAGTCCAATTGCGATTCTGTAAAGCAAGCCACATGAAGAATTTGACCTTCCCTTCCGCCTTGGTATGCCAAACCTTCTCCAGGTCCGGCTGCCTCACTCTTCCGACAAACTGCATTGCATACGCCGAGCTCGCCGAGTATTGCTTGTTAGTCGTCAGGTTCCAAGAGATAGTGTCGTCATCTTGGGTCAGATGCACATGCTGTATTAGCGCCCACAGCCTGATGAATTGATCGAGCTGTTCCTCGTTTGAGATCCTTCTCAGCCCTCGCAACCATCTTCCACCTGATATTGCATCCTTCACGGTTAGGTTTTTTCGAGTAGCCAACGGGTAGCAGAGAGGCGCAATCACTCTTGGAGAGCTTCCGTCTAGCCACTGATCATGCCAGAACCTTGCAATCTCCCCATTCCCCGCATGAATTGTGGTGCAGGCGGCAAAAAGCTCCTTATCCACCTTGTCGCACGGCGTTTACAGTCCCTACCCACGGCCTGTTCCGATCATTCCATCTGAACCACTCCCAGCGCAGGCGCAAAGCCCTACTGAAAGCCTCCATGTCTTTGACACCCAGGCCACCAAGCGCAATGGGTGCACACACCTTAGTCCAGCTGACCAAACACTTTCCCGCCACCGCTTCTTCATCCGGTGCCCAAAGGAATTTTCTCCTAATCTTGTTGAATTTTTTGATCATCCACTTGTCGGCTGCAAACACAGTAAGGAAGTAGGTAGCAGTAGCTGTCAGAACGCTGTTGATTAGCGTCAGCCTCCCTTTTCTGTTGAGGAATTTTCCCTTCCAACCCTTTAACTTGTTCATCGCCCGATCGAAGAGGAACTGAACCTCAACCCTTCTCGGCTTTCTGAACCCCAACGGTAGGCCAAGGTAGTTGCACGGGAAAGAGCCCGCCGCACCCCCAAAATCAGCTAGGACGGACCGTAAGTCGATGCCCTGACAAGACACAGAGTATGCAACACATTTTTCCAGACTAGTACGCAAGCCGGAGGCGTCGCCAAAGAGCTGTAAGATAGCTTGCACCGCCGTGATGTCCTCCTTTCTAGGATTGACGAAGAGGGCGGCGTCATCCGCCTTAACAAGTTCGAATATTGCCTTATGGAATTTGGTGGAGAGGTTCCTACCAAGTTCACCAGTCTACTTGAGAAGATGAAGTCTTATACAGAAAACAAAGGTTATTCAATCCTTGTTGATCCTTCCCTTATTCCATCCCATTACTGGCCTTCCGCGTTCCTAGACACATTTCATATTGTCATGGATGTCATGACTAAATCTGAAAGGGCGATATTTCTTAAGAAATTAGCTCCTTATTGCCAAGCATGGCATAAGGAAATGATTATAAACCCCTTGTTGAGGTGTTTTGTTATGTATTCTCAATCTGATGGAACTTTTGCCAAGCGTGACAAAAATTGCCCACTGGCGTTCCTAGAATGCATATGTCATGCGTTATCCCACCCACTGGACCATCTCGAGCTGATGAAGATTTTAGGGCTGAAGAGCTACACAAAGCAAGATCTGCAATTGCTATTGCAAGAAAAGGGCGGGGATAAGTTGTTGACTGACATGTATAATCTTCTGCCAGTAAAATATCGGCAAGTTATTGGGTTGGAGCGTTACCTTTGTAGGGAGGGGTCCTCATGCTGCCCAATTCCCACATTTTGCATAAGGCGCAGGTTTAGGGATGAGCCTTGTCGTCTTGATGAACCTACAATTTCTAATCTCAAAATGGTAATAAACCTCTATAACTTTCTAATACATGAATCTATATAGCACTTCTTAGTCCTTACTTTTACTATTTTTTCCTGCTCATTTCAAGGTTTGTGAAGAAAGAGAAAAGCATGAGAACTTATGTAGGGAGAGCGCAGTCCTCAATAATTGGAAGCTATTATATGCTGAAAGTGCAGTCTCTGCAATCGAAGGTACTTCCTGCACGACGAACTGGCAAATAGCAGTCCCCACTCCCCACATTACAAACTTTGCAGAAATTGCATTTGATACTTTATAATTCGTGGTTTTTGATTTCACCCGTTACCTGCATGCAGTCTTATTTGATAAAAGGTGACAACAGCTAAGTTTCTTGCATCCTGCAGGTTTCTGGAACATGTTTGCCTCCATGAGAGATTATTCCGTATGGCTCTGCAACCGAGAGGATGATCTAGGTGACTGTAACAGGCATGAAGCACTGAACATAGTTTGTGGATTGCTACAAAAGATGTCTGCCTGCAGAAAGTATTCATTCGGGAAAATGCTTGTCATGGGCACACCGAATGCACCTTTCAAAATGAAAGGCTTTTGGCTCTTTCCTGGGGTTGAAGTCCCTCGATTCTTGATAGATTTGCATGGAATGGAATGTTATAAGTGGATTAGAGTGAACGTTTCTGATGAAAATGAGCGGGAGCTTGTAAATTCAATTCTTAAGGAGAATCCTCTTGATGAAGAGCCACTGGTTGCTGCAAGATTTCTGTGAGGCGGAGCTAGTTGTTGGATGAGTATGACTGTTGTAAGCTTCGGTGGCGGAGGGTAGAACTGCACTTAGTTGATAGCATCAAATTCGATGAAGGTCTTTTGGTGCTCCATGCTGTTTCTCGCTCGGATGCTAGTTATGGAGTAACTTCTTTTTAGCAACTGCGATGAGTAGGCTGTGTTTTCGTTGTATTCTTTAGTTTTGGTAGAGCTATGTCTCCTTCCTGTTTAGTCTATTTCGAGATGCTCCTACAAGAACAGAAAACTAAGTTAATTAAGAATGCATGTCTTTTGCTGATCTCTACCAGCAAGATATTACTGAAATCTTTGGGTGTGTGTAAATTCAGTGTCACGGATCAGTTACAAGTTTTCTTTTTTCTGTTTACGCGGGACCAGTTGCAAGTTGGTATGTAGCGTCCTTGTATATTTCCAATGCTCGACTCTAACATCAATTGCCTATGAGGTGTGTATATTGCCATATTGGGCTACGGGCTTCCGCCTGGACGTGTAAGTTTTTGTACGAATCTTGGCAATGTATTTGATTGATAAAGTTGAAAAGAGTTGGACAATTTATAAGAAAACCCGGCTGAAAACCATACAACCAGTGGCGGACGTAGCGTCCCGGCAGCCCGGGCAGCTGAAGCCGGCACCATGTAATTTGATAGTATTTGATAAAAAAATAACATTTTAAGTCTCTAAATACACTGTTTGCTCGAGCTTTAAAATATTTCTGGGTCCGCTAATGCATACAACCCAACGCACCAGGCTGGCCCCAAAGCCACGCCCCAAAACGAGTCGACTGCCATGTCGTCCTAGCAACCATAACGACACTCGGTGAAGCCAACTTCAACGCAAGGCGAAACCCGAAGCCACCGCTCCGACATCCATGCCGGCTAGTCATCGAACAATATGTAGATAGCTTGTATATGTATTCACCTAAATTGTTTTTGGAAGTTTCTGAAATTTCAAAATACAAGTTTAGAATTTTTTAAAATATCAGGTTCAACTAAAGGAAACAGCAGCTTTCAAGATTAACCGGTCCTGCTCCCCGCTTTCTAGAATTATTATCTTCAGGAAACCAGGTAAATCCACTGAGTTACAGATTGACTTCTGTGCCAAGTTGGAGACGGGACAAAATCCCCACCATCGTCTGATCTATCATATGCTATGACCGGGGTGCTCGTGGTCAGTCTGAGCACGTCCACGGTGCACGCAAGCAGATGGATTATTCAGAACGCTTACATCACTGATGGAAATCTCGCCAGCTTCTTAAGTCAATCTTGGGGAATTATTATGTTGGCTGCTGCCTCGTGTATTAAGCCACGAGATCAGGGCCAGATCAAATGCTATACCCTGGGCCGGATCTGTTGATGTCCATTTTGTTGTGTAGTGTAGAGTGTAGACCAGTTCAACTGCTAGCATCTGCGCTGCGTCTCCTAGATAGCATATACAATTGTAGAGCGAGAAGTGCTCCGGTGCTTTCCGGGAAAATATCTTGCACGAATTTTAAAGCAAATCGATGGATGTGATTAGGTTCACATGAAATCTAGAAGTGATCTAAGAGGAGTACTAACCATGTGGATTAGAACCCTCAATCCTCACCCCTAATCACAGCCATCAATTTGCTTTAAAATTCGTGCAAAATATTTTCCCCGGAAAGTACCGGAGCATTTCTCTTGTAGAGCCGTCATCAGATTTGTCGCCCTTAACTATTACTAGATCGTTAAAGAAAATGCTGATCTGTAAAGATTATAAAAAATGTGTTCGGTGTGTCTCTGAGGTTGAGCTGTATGAGGAAGCAATCGACGGTATCCTAATGGCAATTGCGTGGAACAGACATTGTCAAGCACATGATGTGATAACCAAATACGTCCATACTATATATAATCTAGAGCTAGATCAAATTAATCAAGTCCTTAAAATAAGACATGTATCACAACTTGACCATTATATTGTTTCTTCTTCATAGAACATACACTTGGTATTAAGCAGCAAGTTTCTCTTTCATTGCAACGACATTATGACGGATTAGTCATAATCGTATTTTGATTTTTAGGGAGATCTTATCCTTCCGCAAATGGGTGAAAGATTTGTCAACTCCATCGCTAGATACATGTAGGTATATGGAGTTTTTCTGTGGTTCTCCAGTCTATGAACCATAATCGACAATAGTACAAGGATCCCCATAAATAACAAAAAATACAGTGAAATGCTTGAACCACCCAACCATGACTACATCTAATGAAATAGCCAAAGGCGGGCCACTGTCATCACCCCTCCCTCACCGGAGCAGGACAAACCTTGTTGTAGAAGACATAGGAAGTCATCGTGCGACTCCAAGGATCATGGCACCCGAGCAGTTACGTAGCCAGCACCCTCGGGTGTTCGAGATGAAGACCCCAGACATCGAACTCTGCAATATCTTAGTTTGTTTTTAACGAAAAACTTCATATCTTAGCTTGTTGTAGTCGTGGTCTTTTTAACTTTGGATATTGTTTTTCACTGCTATGTGCTTATATTATAATTTGGTAGCCATAACGTCCATCATTATTGTAATCTGGAGGTGTTGGATAAATTAATTTAAAGTGTGGCTCCTTAAGCCTTCTATCTAAAAAAAAATGACCACTTGGTTTTGCCCACCTAATTTCTTTTCATTGCAATGCCATTATGCCAAATTAGTCACGGTGACATCTTGATTTTTATGGGATCTTAGGGCATCTCCAACGGCCCGACGCATTTTGGGACCAAATCGTGTCTGATTTGGTCCTTTTACGTCGGGTCGCGGACAGGAAATGGGCTATGTCCGCTCAAATTTCCGTTTGGGTCGTGCCCCAGCCCAGCGGCCCGACGCATTTTTTTTAGGACGCCATTTAATATTAGTAGATATTTTACATTTTAGGACGCGGAAATAAATACAGAAAATAAACTAGGCTGGCCGCCGGCGCCTACTCCTCGTCGCTGTCGCCGGTGAGGTCGTAGAAGGGCGGCGGGTCCCAGGGGAAGGACCACGTCGTCGCTGGCACCGGAGTTGGTGGCGGTGGCGGCGGTGCGGAGGAGGACGACGCCTCAGGCCATGGCGCCCACCGCGGCGGTGAAGGAGGCAGTGGCTGCGAAGAGGACGACGCGCCAGGCCATGGCGCCCACCGCGTCGGCGGCTCCATGACCTCCGTCTTCGGAGGTGGCAGCGGCGGCCCGCAGCTGCTGGACTCCCCAAAGCGAGCCTCCAAGGCGGAGGCTCTCAGCGTCGGGAAGAGGCCGTCCCAGCGGCTGAGCTCCTCGAGCTGGCTCTCGTCGAGCGCCCGCTGGAGGGCCTCCTCCTCGCTGAGCTCGGGCGGCTGGAACTCCGCCACGGGCAGCACGTCCACGGGCGGCGGCGCAGGATCTCGACGGTGCGCTCCTCGCCGCCCCTTGGCACTAGCGGGACCGGCACCCTCTGCGAGTTGAGGTGCCAGCCGCCCGGCAGGTGGACGTCCTCCACCGGCACGGGCTTGTTCTTCTTCCACAGCGACCTTCTTGGGCGGCGGTGATCGGCGTGAGGACGAGCCGCCGCCCTCGGACTCCTTCTTCGACTTCCTGAATGGCCACGGCGCCATGGTGTTGAGTTGGAGGCGCGAGAAGAGAGGTGGCTAGGGTTTTGGTTCTAGGTTCTGGCCTCGCCTCGCCGTCCCTTTAAAAGGGGAGGCCGAGGACGTGGTCTCCCAGGCCATTGATCACGGGCGCTGATGGCGGTGGCGCAGTGGCTTATCGCCATTGATGGCGGTGGCGCAGACGCTGAAGCGGCGCGGCGCAGCCTTTCCTCGAGTCGTCGCGGCCTCGGGGGACGAAGCGAAGGCAATGGTCGCTGACGCGCGGGGCCCGGTCAAAAAGGGGAGGACACGCGCGGACAGCGCGGACCATCCGCGGCGACGCAAACCGAGCCCAAATTTGGGCCGCGTTTGCGTCTCCGCGGACGGTCCGGGCAAAATGCGTCGCCCCGTTGGGCTGTGTTTTGCCCGGCCCCGGTCAAAAACGGACAGAAACGGACCGCGGACGTCCGTTTGCGTCGGGCCGTTGGAGATGCCCTTAGCCTTCCACATACGCGTGAACATACCTGAAAGATATGTGAATTCCATCACTAGATAGGTGCAAGTACGTGGAGTTTTCTTGCGAAAAGGTCATTTGTTCCATGAATCATATAAAAACAGTATAAATATCCTCAGGGGTAACAAAAATTATTACAATAAATCTTTGGACCACCTAACAAACGACTGAAATTAATGAACCAAGCCAAAGGCATGCCATCGTCATCGCAAGAATTGAGCAAACCTCGTCGTATAAAACAATCAGGAAATTATCGTGATAAGGCACCAAAGAACCATGGCAGCACCGTCACCAAAGATGAGAAACGTAGATCAGAATACATTACGATACTCTTGTAAAACATGTGCTACACGAATCTCGAAGCTCCAACCAACGGTCGATACATGCATGGTAGTTATTACCGGTATAAAATAAAACCCGAGCTCGCGTACCTACCACTGCAAGTTCGAAAGTGTCAAAACCACACCGATGTTCAGCTAGGAACAACATGTGTGACAGCGATAGTCCCCTCTTCACACCTGTCTGCTCCTGTTCTCATTTGAGCTCTTGCCAGGAACCTGCTACGTAGAAGGTTAACCCTCTCTACTACACGTTTTAATTAAGCGGCTGGCGATTGATGTTTTCGTCTTGTGCCTTGAGCTTGACTAGAAAACCTGGTGCGGCAATGGATGGTTAGCAGGGTGGTTGTACCCTCGGCCCACCAGAGTTCAAACCCCAGTTTTGACGTTTGTGTGTTGCAATTAGGCGGAATATTCTTTCAGTGGGAGGCGACGTTTCCGTCGACAGCGAGGCGTCCGTGGTGACTTCGTCAATCTCAAGACTCGATCCGCCGGCTCAGTATTTCGGAGGTGCTCATAGGGGTAGGGTGTGCGTGTATGCGTTCATAGTGATGAGTGTGCGCGCGTGTATGTGAGCGTTTGCGTTTGTACTGTGTTCTAAAAAAAAAGAAAACCTGGTGCGGTGCGGACATCAACCTAGCTGGTCGGTCAACGGCTCAACGCAGTGATTGATCCAAGCAATCAGCTGCTGCAATCCGTCTGTCACGTCACTCATAGTCACTGTCTCTCTCCTTCTCCATTGAATTTTATGCCCCAACCTTGCCTGGATGCTTCCATCTCCTCTTTATACTCTCCTCCTTGTACGTCCCGTAGGATCTGTACGGGGTACGGCCTCACTCTACTGACTTGCTCGGTTTGGATTGAGCTAGAAGAGAAAGAAGCGGACGATCGAGCTTCAGAGTTCAATCAGAGTTCGTCGATCGATGGGGAACTGCGTGGGCTCTGCCAAGTGCGCCAATGCATCCACTCCCTTCGAATCAAGTAAGCCGCCGTTCTTGATTCCTTTCTCAGCTTGTTCTTGGATGAGAATTATCATCATCAGGGGAATCATGTAGTAACTTTAGTGTCTTGATGATGATTTCAGAGGTGATCCCAGCAGGAAGCAGCACCTCCAACTCCAAGTCCAAGCCGTCGCGCCCCAGCAGCAGCTCCAGCTCGGACCTGAAGAAGACCCCCGACGTGCCCGAAGCGGCGGCGCCTCCGTCCTCGGTGCTCAAGTCCTTCAGCATGGGCGACCTCCGCGCGGCGACCAAGAACTTCGGCTCCAGCGCCTACCTCGGGGAGGGCGGCTTCGGGTGCGTGTACAAGGGGTGGATCGACGAGGCCACCCTGGCCCCCGCCAGGCCCGGCGCCGCCAACGCCATGATGGTCGCCATCAAGAAGCTCAAGAAGGAGAGCCACCAGGGCCACAGGGAGTGGCTCACGGAGGTGACCTACCTCGCCGAGCTCCACCACGCCAACCTCGTCAAGCTCGTCGGCTACTGCTCCGACTCCGGCGCCAACAAGCTGCTCGTCTACGAGTACATGCTCCGCGGCAGCCTCGAGAACCACCTCTTCCGCCGGGGCAGCGGCAACCAGCCGCCGGTCCCCTGGGCCGCGCGCGTGTCCATCGCCGCCGACGTCGCGCGCGGGCTCGCATACCTCCACTCCCGCGACATCATCTTCCGGGACCTCAAGTCCTCCAACGTCCTCCTCGACTCCGACCACCGCGCCAAGCTCTCCGACTTCGGCCTCGCCAGGGCAGGCCCGACCGGCGGCAAGACCCACGTGTCCACCCGCGTCGTCGGCACGCGGGGCTACGCCGCGCCCGAGTACGTCGCCACGGGCCACCTCTCGGCCAAGAGCGACGTCTACGGCTTCGGGGTGGTGCTGCTGGAGCTCATGTCGGGGCGGAGGGCGCTGGACGAGGACCGCGGGCTGGCGGCGGAGCTGCTGGTGGACTGGGCGAGGCCCATGCTGGTGGGAGACACCAGGAAGGTGATCCGACTGATGGACACCAGGCTCGGCGGGCAGTACAACAAGAGGCAGGCGCAAGAGCTGGCGGCGCTCGCGCTCCGGTGCGTCAACGACGACGCAAAGAGCCGCCCCACCATGGCCGGCGACGTCCTGCCCTGCCTCGAGCTGCTGGTGCAGCAAAACACCACCAAGTCGTCGGCCAGCAGAACGCCGGAGCACAGACGGCATCACGACCGCCGATAGCTTAGTTAGCATTCGTCGTACATCTATCTTGTTCATTAAGAGATTGCCTCCCTCGATTAATCATCATTCTTTCGTTTAAACCCTGCTGCGTTTCATCGATCCAGTGAGAAGAACTAGAATTAATCGGGAGATTCAGAGATTGGATCCACACGTACGCGTACAGGGTTACTGGTTAAGTTTTGGTACTGTACATATTTTTTGCCGACAAGAAGCGCCGGGCCGGCTTAGTTGATTTTTCTGGTATTGGATTGGATTGTTGTACAGATATGAACTGTACCATTTGGATATCTCGTCATGTACTCCAAGGAATTCCATTTGGATATGTCATCGTGTGTTCTACAACACCTGCAAAAAGCATGCACAACGTGGTGGAAAAAACGGGTGCCAAGAAAGCTTTTGTTGGTACTCTTGACAGTAGACCAGTGTCAAAATGCTACAAGACATGTGCTAAGAATATTATTCTTTGACCCATTTTTTTATTCTAGTTTTTTTTTTAACAAGACCAATTCTAGTTCAAGACTCGTGTAAACAACGTAAGAGCTCGCCCATTTGTCATACTAGCACAGCAATTCACCGTACCATAAAAGGTGGTAAACCTTCCATGTAAAGGCTTCCTTGGATTTATAGGATTTTAAAAACATAAATAAGAAAGAAAAATAAAGGATTAAGATGTCATGTGAGATTGATTACTACAAGATTTTGGAACATATGAATTCTTCTACAAATGTCTTCGTACCGTACACGGGAATAAAAACAGGAATACCGGAGGATAGATAAGAGAGAGTTAGAGATATAGGGTGAAAGTGCATTGGAGTTCTCAAAGAAAAATTAAACAGAGGTTCAACCTGATATCGGGATTCCTATAAAATTGGAGACATAGAAAAATGGATTCCATATGAATATGGTAGGTTAAATCCTACTCCCTCCGTTCTAAATTAATTAACTCAGATTTAGTACAACTTGCACTAAATCTAAGTCAATTAATTCAGAACGGAGTGAGTATGTTCTAAGTAGTTTCCATAGAAAATATTCCTTAGGATTGAAATATTTTTTTTTAAGTATGAGAATCTTATAGACCCTAAATGTATATGTTAATAAAAATGGGTCCTACTCCTACTACAGATAAACACTATACGTTGCGGGATTTTTTTATCCCTTAAACTCGACTCTAGTAAATTCTCTAGACACAGGTGGGAGAGCTAAACACTTATCCTGCTCTAGATTGTTAGACAAATCTATCAGCAAGGGAAAGTGATGATACTAGACTATGGTAGGGGGAGTGTAGGATAACTGACTTCTGAGTTGCACGGGTGACTCTGTCTCACTGAAAGACCGATTTCTTGGACTTTATGAGACCTGCCATGATCAGGCTTATGTATGTGGCTGTGATGGTTGCAAGAAGACATACGTGCTTCTGGAGATGGTTGAAATATGGAGCTACAAGAACATACGGGGGAATTACAAAATGTGGTGACAAGTGTTGATTTGAATTCCGATCAGGACAGACGGAAATGAAAAAGGTCAACAGCAGGGAAGGTCCATGTCAACTCCATGCCTCCATGTACTTAGTTCTATGTAGTGATGGAATTGATAGATCTTTTCACGCATTTGCATTTATGGGAGACAAAGATCCCCTAAAAACCAAGGTATGATTTTGACTAATCGAATAATGTCATTGCAGCGAAAGAGAAACTGTGTGGGCAATACCAAGTGTCTGTTCTATGAAGAAACAATGTCACTGATACTGGTCAGTTATGATGCATGTCTTATTTCAAAAACAAAAAAACTGGCCCAGGATTATTTATTGTGTTCTGGTTTTGGATTCTATGACGGACGAATTTGGATATTGCATCATGTGAATACCGTCAATGGCTGCTCCAAGCAAATGCCATTTAAATACCGTCGATGTCGATGGCTTGCACATACAGCTCAGACACACATGTACATGGAACATCTTTTTTCTAATCTTGACAGATCACCATTTTCTTTACCAATCTAAAAAACGCAAGGACGAGGAAGCTGATGACGAATCTACAATTGTATATGCTATCTAGGAGACGCAGCAGGCAGATGTAAGCGGTTGAACTGGTCTACACAAGACAACAAAATGGACATCAGTGCAGCAATTAAATAAAAGGGTACCATTTGATCTGGCCCTGATCTCGTTGGCTTCGGTCGAGATACGAGGCAACAGCCAACAGAATATTTCCCCAGGACTCTTGACTTTGGGCTAACCAGAGAAAAAAAAAGCTGACGAGATCTCCATCAGTGATGTAAGCATTCGGAATAGCCAATCTGCTTGCGTGCACCGCGGGGCGTGCTCAGATTGACCACGATCAGGTTGGTCAGAGTAGGATAGATCGACAAATTGTAGATTTTGTCATATCCAGATGTCAACTGTAGCTCGCAGATTTACCTAGTTTCCTGAAGTATAATTCTAGAAAGCAGGAAGCAGGGCCGGTCAATCTTGGAAGGCACACTGCTGAGTGCAGTTTACTTTAGTTGTGAACATCTATTTTGGCAGCAAGGAGTAGGTCAGCCAGTCAGTCACCGGGCTTTTCAAGTTCACATTGTGCTTCCCTGGAAAAACAATATCGGTCTCCATCACCATGGCAGAAGTCAGTTTCTGGTCAACTTCAGGTTCCAGCAGCATCGCTTTGTGCTAACAAAGATTATGCCCCAGTCTTCTTGCTTCTCAAGACTTTCATGGATTGGCTAGCCTCCACATGGTGCAGTCCATGTCGTCTCAGGCAGTCGTCGTTGTCCCTGCCGTTCTCAAGTGCTTCTAGCAAGTACCGCGCATCTGTCTCTCTCATGGTCAGCAGCTTCAGAGAGTCTGTCACGAATGGGAAAAAGGCTTCTGGTCTCGAGCAGTAGGGCCGAAAGATGCGAAGGAGAGCTTTCGTATCGACTCTCAGCTGAATGACTCCTGGGCCAGAGAATCTCACTTCACCCCACCGGATGCTGCTGTAGATGAAGTAGTCCAGACCTTCCGCTATACTCCTCCACAGATCAAGGAAATCTTTGGAGTTAAGGTATAGCTTCAGTTTCGTGGTTCGCTCTCTCAGAACATCTAGACTGGCAACGAACCCGGGTGATACCTCTAGGTTTTCTTCATCGAGAACCTGATCGTCTGATTCGTTATGTTCATTTGAAGATCCAATGTTTTGGACATAGTCCCAGGACAGGTCTTCAAACTCAAGCAGGATGGAGGACATGATCTGCTCCAGAAAATTGGTCCCTAGTTTAAGCAGAAAGGCAATTTCATCTGCAAAGAAAGAACACTGGTGCCGGGCACTGCGCTTGTGAATCTGCTCTTGGTTTTCATTCCCATGTGCAGCCATCTCCAAGAAGGAGGTATCTTCATCCCATTCCCGAAGTACATATTCACAATATCTGGCAGCATTAATTGCATAGGAGGCTTTCAGTAAAGACTCTTCTTCTAGAGCTGTATTTGACAATTGCAACGCCTCACACCGCTCACGCAACACTACAAAGAAACCATTCAAGAACTGGACTGAAGTGGATCTGGTATACTGGATCTTCATCCCCTTATATGGCAGAGCATGACTTCTTTCAATCATCGTTGATGCAGTTTTGACAACGAATTCAGAAACAGGTGGAGCTTTGTAGTCTTCTCTCGTAGAAAGAAGAAAAACTGTAGTGGTTTCCTGGTTACCAAGCCCATCCTCGGAATGAATACTATATAACCAACTTGTCTCATTCGCCATTTCAGATTTGAGCTTATGCTGTGCAGAACTAAGCTCTATATCAGCCCATATCTGAAGCCAATCAGAATGTCCACTGTATATTGAAAAGACAGATAATGACCTAGAGAGCCCTTCAGAAATCAATGCAATTTTCTGAATTCCTGAATCTGCAAGGAGCTGCATTCTTTTATCAAAAGTAATCATCTGGTCATTCAGATGCATCCATGATGAATATACTTCAAGTTTGTCATCATTACTATAATAAGAAGTAACCAGGGCTGGGAAAACTTGAGTCTCTAGGTATCCTAGAAGCATTTTTACCATTCCAGTTACCCAAGATTCTTTGGCACTTAAGCCCACAAGTCTTGCCTGGTCAATCAAAGGTTGCAATATATCATCCACTCCATCCATGAAATCCTTAGTTATCTTGTAAACAAGAGCAAAAATGAACTCTGGCTGTTCAGACCATTTAGAAAAATGGTATTCCATCCTGGACACAATAGGGTGAACCAATTCATCAATTGCCCAAAGTCCATTATCGAAGCATGCAGTTTTATCAAAGTACTTCGAATTTGACAGGCTAGGAGTTGCCGCTGGCATTTGGCGTTGCCGCACTTCACGATTGGCTTGCACATGCTGTAGAGCACATAGTGCTAGAAAGCTTTCAGAATACTTCTCTTTATTTGCCTCATTCATCAAGACAAGGGGATTTGGAACTTGAGAGTACTTGTCCTTCTCCACGTCTGGTGAAGACAAAGAAGGTGGCCAGCCTAGTGCAGCAAGTAAAGCTCGATAGTCTGTAAGTGCTTGCGGCCTTAAAATGACTAGAGTTTTGTCCACTCTAGAATCAACAGCCACTATAAGATTTGTCCACTGTGGCCTACTTGTGCTGATCCTTACCAATTCTCGCTCAATGTCTCTCATAGCATCAACAGCCAGGAGCAACTTTTCTGGCTTCTGTTCCACCCCCTACATTTGAGAAAAGAAAGAGAAAACTTAGTGCAGCTCACTGCCGAGAAGCCTACATCTACATAGCATATTATAATTGCATCTAGACTGAATGAGGGAGAAGGAGAAGTCAAAAGGTTCTTACGTTTGATGCACGTCGAAGTACTGATGACAGGTTTAACTTTGAGGCCTGCCTAACAACGGAAAATGTTGCATCTTCCAGGTTACCAACCAAAGCTTCCAACTGTAGAGTAGCTTCTGGAATGTCAGCACAGCAGAGTTATAGAAAGCACTATAAATTCCCACATCATACTGGAAGGACATGAAGGAGATATAATAACACAGTAGGAACAATGTATATCACCAAACATATTATGTTTTTTGCAGCAAAGAAGGACAAATATGTGCGGTCATGCACATTGGAGGAAGGTAAGTGATCACACCAGATTCATACATTTAAAACTATTAACTTCTACATCCCGTTTTATGATCTGCAGAAGACACTAGTTTATTTGGCACAGATCTGCTCAACTGAACGAAGCATTACATGGTTTTTCTACACGGTTCACACATTCAGTCCCACAGTACGCAAAAATCATAACGCAAGCTCTTCTTTGGATATAGAAGCAGCACACATCTCCCCTTGTGATCCAATAACCATAACTGGCTAACATACCAGATGCAGAGCTAAACTTGACGGGTAAAACCCCTAGCATTCTACGGGGATTTTCCTACAGCAACCGTTTCCTGAAAAGCTAACCAACTAATTATCTAAAAGCGTTCCTTTCTCAAAACGCAAGATCACAACTAGTCCATGATTGGGCAACTTTACGGTTAGGAGAGCACTACATACAAGAGGAGAGGAACAAAGGCTCACCCGCGTAGAGCCGAATGGTGTCGATACGCTGGATCTCCCGCACGATCGCCGGCAGCTCCTTGCCCGGAGCGGTCGCTTCCCTCTCGTCCATGGCAGCGATGTCTCCTCCTGCGAACAAGGAGCCCCGTTTGAGACCCCGAGCCAAATACGCAAATAAACAGAAAGCAAACAGAGAGCTGAACAAGTCCGAGACGGGGTTAAAACGCTAGGGTTTACGGGAAGCGGACCTCGGGAGCGGATGCGGCGGAGGCCCGACCGAGCGTCGCCGGAGCGGGCGAGCCAGGAGGCGGAGCCGGACGCGAGCTGCGCCTCGAGGCGGCCGAGGGACGCCTCGAGCCCCGCGCATTCGCGGCGCAGGAGCTCGGCGAGGGCCGGCGCGGCGGCGAGGTCCTCGGCGGAGGTGAAGTGCGCGTCCAGGAAGCCGCGCAGGCTCGCCGCCGCCGGCGGCGGCCGCGGCCGCGGGGGCGACATGGGGGCCGGTCGGAACTCGGGAGAGGAATGCAGGCTCGATTTTGGTTTTTTCTTGAAACAAGAAATCAACGTTTGAGAGGTGGGCTGCACGTGGGACGGGAAATGAAACGGTTTCGACTATGAACACTCACCGTGCCCTTCTACTTTTTCAAAATTGACTAAATGTCTTTGTATTGAATAAAATTCATTGGATACAACTAGACAATGGGATAATAATTGAATAGATTGTATACAAATAGGGGGGAAAACTTGGCTTAGAATTCTCGTTCAAGGCGTTGCTGAACTCGTTGTGCACCACTATTATGAACAACCTCGAGAAATTCAGCCATTGAATTAGGGACTAATCAGACCTCACAAAATCGCTGCAACAATTATGCTTCTCTCAAAGTGTGTGATCATGTAGGGAACGACTTAATTTATAAATGAAAAATTCAAAAATAAAAAATAAATGAACAATTCACTGTTAGTAGCGGCTCATACTATAATGCACTAACTCCCGATAGACGTAAAACCAATGTAACGAAACATGACGATGTGTCCAAATAGAGTGTCAAGCCCGGGGTGTCAAGCAAATATATCTATTCTTAACCATGTGATAAAGATTCATTTTAAATCAAATTAACTGTTAGCCCATACTGTATGACCATGTTCTCAAATGTGATCTCTGGGAGGGGGGGGATATCTCTACAAATGGTGGGAAAATCTCATATTGATCGACCAGGCCAATCGGATTGCTTCTTTACCAAACTGAAATATACCTTTGTAAAAATCTAGTTACAAAGTAGGATGCAAGTAAGTCTGTCCACAAACTCGAGTCATGTGAGGAACTTCATTATAAGGACATGGGTTTGTCCGACTTGTTGAACTCCTTTATCATAGTCAATATAATCGGATTGGCGTCACAATGTCTATGACTTGTGAAACATAGCTTTTAGCCAAGTCATATAGTAGTCAAAGATATGTGCCGGTATAACCTTTTTGACTAGTGAACACCAGAATCGAAAGAGTTAGATGTGTATGGGTAATACATATGACTTAGTAATACCTCAAAGAGATATAATCATCGCATAATTGCCCCTCGGACAAAACTGAAACAAGTTTCTCTTCTCCATTCCTGACGTCAACTTCTATGATGAACTAGCCATCCCAACATTTTCTTAACAAGATCCAATCACACCTTCACAGTTTGACATGATGTTTCCTTAATGAGACCAAATAGTTTGTGTAATATGGAAAGGCATGTGAAAAGGTCGAAAAACGAAGAAACTAAAACCCTAGAAAAACCTATGGTGATTGTACCCGACGACGCTATTGTGCACTCAATTGCACTTCTGCAGGCAGCAGTTGCCGGCTACTGAAGCCCTCAAACCACCATCTAGATCGGAGTAGGCATATTTTTAAATCTTGAAATTCTCTCAGCTATTGTCATTTTGGTGTAGCCCATAAAACAAATAAATTTACATTGTCATTATCCATATTTTTAGATTATATCGTTACCTATGTCCAAACAATTTTTTTCAGAATTTTTTGAAACCTGTAAATATTTAAATTCTTTCAGAATAGGGAGCAACGGATCTGGGATCCAAAAAAACATTTTCTGGCCGCAGCAGTGTTATGAACAAAGATCTGGTAGCTGAAGTCGTTGTGCACCAGTGTTATGAACAAAGATCGTATATTGTGATTTTTGTGTAGCCCATAAAACAAATAAATTTGCCTTGTCTATAATAATAAAGGCACTAAGGCTTCTGCCCAAATTTTCGTCGACCCTTTATTTGGACGGTTTTACCCTCCCACCGAAACCCTTATTACAACCATTGCCACCCCTAAACAGAAAAACTGTTCGTTCAACCATCGATCGATCCCCTTCCTTCATCCGCTGCGCCTCCCGAGCACCTCTCCTCACGACACTGCGCCCCCCTTCATCCGCTGCCACCTCCTCCACCACCTCCAACGCCACTCCGGTTAGGAACCACCATCTTGCCTCGCCGTCCATGCGCAGCCCGCTTCCGTCGTGGCCCGGCAACCGCCGACGACTTGGCCTCCGCGGTGGGGCGAGCGATGTTGCCGGTGGCTGTGGTGACCGCGCGCTCCACCGCCCGGAGAGGGAGGACGCCGACGAGGCCAGCCGGTCCACGCGGCCGTGGGTGCTCGGCTTGGCGCGACGACCTCCACTTCCTCCCTGTACCACAGCGCCCCAATCCCCCCGTCCCGAGCACCAGATCCTCCCGCGGCCCGAGCCCTACCCCCGTTCTCGTGCTTGCCGTCTCCTGCTTGTGGCACTGGAGTCAGGACGATTGTGCAGTTTTGAAGATGGCTTGCTTGGTGCCTCACGTATTGAAGTCGCCTATCCTATCGAGTACAGAGTGCAAACGCAGCAGTCTGAATCCCTCTGTAACCTGACGGTCAGGGACACAAAGAACAGACAAACGAACCTAGGAGAAACAGTACTGACAGATTTGATTAATGCTAAAAGATTAGCTAACACTTGACTGAATTTACTCAACGATTTCCTTGGCCAAGCTTGCACTTCTGCGTTGCTGCCTTATGGTAATACTTTTAAGCTTGGGAAGGGAGAGGAGTTTCCATGTTACTGATGGTGCTTGCTTCTGAACTTCACGAAAGGGAGCAACCAGGGCACGATGTGCACTGGAGGAGGTCATCCTTGAGTCGAGGGGCCACTCTGGGCGCCGGCGAGGCACCTCCAGCTACAATCAGGTTTCTATTGAGGAAATGGACCCATCTCTGCTCCTTCGAGGTCGCATGATCAAGGGGCGACGGCGCACGACGAGCAGCAGGCGACCAGGCACCATTCTCTGCAGCCAAGCCGTCCTATACAAACCACCGACGCCTAGAGGATGGTGCCTGGTCGCCTGCGCCGGAGGATGCGCAGGGAGAAAGCGAGCACGAGGCCCGTGAAGCAGAGCGCAATCGAGGAGTCCTCTCCGCTCCAAGCGCAAGATGCCCAGCTCCAAGAGGACTACCCGATTTGGTCAGATCTCATCTAGCCCTGCCAAGATTGGTGATCCGCTACTCGATTATCTCGCTGGAAGAGAGCAAAGGTATTTTTCAGCTCACCTGATACAGCCAAGACGATGGTAGAGACAAGTTTGGGATTTGTTTTAGAGAAGAAAGGGGATTTTTTTGGGTGGCTGTTCAAAATACGAGACGTAGAGGTGTGTGTTAGCTGGGAGCATTAAAATGGTGACCCGTAACCGGAACGTATAGCATGAGAGCATTAACCCGGTGGACCAGCAGCAAATTGTGTAACATAAAAAGTGAACAGAAATGATTGTTGGATGAGATAAATGCATCAGATATTTTTACCAAAATATCCATATAGGTGTTAAAAATCATATGTATTGTTGAATCGGATTGTTTTTGCTAATTTCATAGACATATTTATATTTAATATATGTACAAATTTGTCAAATTCTGACTATCAAGTGGATTTCAATTGAACAATAGCACGTGGATATATGAGGATGAAGTTGAAAATGAAGGATGAAGATTCATTCCACTCTTTTTTTCACCTGTCACCCTCTTTCTATCAACACCACATCAATGTCGATATAATTTTATTGAAATTCGTCGACAAATGTTCAAGTGTAGTCAGTGTTACATGTTCTCTCCCGTTGCAACGCACGGGCATTGTTACTAGTGATTGTCTATATTTGTAGGATATATCGTTAGCTATGTCGAAACATTTTTTTCAGAATATTTTAGCCAAAACCATTTTCCGGCCGCAACATCTGTTTAGACGGGCCTATGAAGTTTTTCTGGCCCTATCTGAAAAACAAACAGTCGTCACTGATCTAAGTGGCCTTTTACGTCCTTGCTCCTCAGTAGGGCCCATATAAACCCATGTGCAGTCGAGCTATCTTGAACAAGGCCTCTTCTTACCGCGCTTTACAGAAAAGAAGCATTGCGACTTTTTTTTTTCAGGTCGAGCTCTACAAAATGTTTTGACGTATGCAACTCGTGTATCTGTCTCTCTCTCCCTTTGTCATCTTTTTTCCTTTAACAATCAAATATATGGATGAACAGTACGTGGTAGAGAGATACATGAGCTGACTACAACAATTATAAAATAAAGTCTAAAAGAAACAAGCAAAATTTTGAAATCTTCAAACTCTTTCTTCTACCATGACACAATTTTGTACTTTTTTAAAGGTAGCCGTAGAATGACAAGGATAGCAAACCACAAACTTGTAAATACCAACTAAGATTATTCCATAAAATTTTTTAGCCGCATTGTGAAGACTACGTGCACACATACCAACCAACATGGGCAAGGACAAAAGTACCAACACCGGTATTGGTCGACATCGCTGGTAGCCGAGAATACGAATCGCCATTATCGAGTAGTTGCCGGGAGAGATATTGCGAGCACAAACCTCCTCGCAACAACCAAGAGAGAGAAAAAATGTGAAATCGAACTCGCGAAGCAATATTTGAAAAACTAAATCTAGACAAATTAAATCTTCGAGCACCACCTTTTACTCCGGGAAGGAGATCTCGTCATGAAATGAAGAATCGGAGATTACTTATTATAGACGATTCCTTCTCCATTGATAAAAAAGATAGATATCAAAACCCCAACCTAAACTTTTGAGCATACGTTTTTTATTAAAAACTCCACTCATATATCAGGTTTCCCACCCACTCCTGACGCCGGCGTCGGAGGAGGGAGAACCGACCTATGGTTTTTCAGGAGCGCTTGCGGAAAAGACGCACCCTTGTCATCTTCAGTGGAGCCCAGACCATTTTCTTTGGATGGAAAAGCTACATCTTCAGTGGAGCCCGGAACATTTTCTTTGGATCGACGGAAAAGCTAGAAAAGGCAAAAAAGAGAGCCGTGATGTCATCTTGAGATAAAATCACTCTCTTCAAATTTACATGAGTACATAGCACACGTCAGTGGGGAGCTCATATCAAATCTTGAGATGGAACAGTAAAAAAAAAAAGGCTAAAAGGGGCAAAAAGGCCGATCTGAGACCAAATCTCGACAGTCCTTCGCTGCTTTCACCATTATCTCTGCATTTCGCCCTGATCGATCCGGTGTGTTACGTGCCGGCGTCGATCGTCGAGTGACGGCACCGGCCGCCGGCCGGCGGTGCTTCCACTCGCTGGTCTTGTTGCGAGCCAAATAACTCTGGCACGGAACGAGTCGACCTTGTCCGGCAGCTAGCGTTCTAGAAGGGCAGGGGAGAGAGCGGCAAATCGTACTTTGAGGAAGGATTTCAAGGTGACATGTACGGATCGGAACGTAGCCAGGTGTCGCTACGGTAGTCCGGCAACGTACACCGTACAACGTACACGAATAAGCATCATGAATCAAGTATTTTTTTAGTCTTGGCCGGATCAAGCAAGGGGGGAAATTAATACAGGACCGGGCAAAATGAGAAGAAAAGAAGAACGGTACAGTAGTAATTAGTCTACGAAGGTCCTGGTTAATGACCCATGGAGTACATGGAGGTCGATCGATCGGCTAGAGCAGCTCGGTGTTCTCGTACATGACGGTCCACGAGTCCAGCGTCGGGAAGCACGGCTGCTGCTGCTGCTGCTGTTGGAGGAGACGGTGATGGAGCGCCGCCGCGTCGCCGTTGGACGGTTCCCCGAACGCGCTGGCGCCGTCGAAGGTGGGACATTCCAGCATCCCGGCGGCGGCGGCGGAGGAGGTGTCGAAGGAGGCGGGCATCGTCTGCAGGACGGCGCCGTCGTTGTCGCCGGTGGTGTCGGCCTGGACGCCGGTGACGTGCTGCACCATGAGGCGGAAGTTGGCGGGGTCGGTGCTGATGTAGGTGGTGGGCGCGCGCTTGGACGCCCGCGGCCGCCGCTTCCCGGCGCGCCCCGCGGACGCTGCTGCAGGGCCCAAGCCCAGACGCCGCTTGTTCGTCGCGGCGGCGGCACCTGCGACGGGGGTGACGACGGACGGTCGAGGCGCAGCGTCCGAGGAGACCAGCACGGAGTCGCATGTGGTCGGCGGGGCGGGGGCGAAGTCGGCGAACCAGTTGTTGGCACCGCCGCCGCAGAAGGGGAGGTCGGCGAGGAAGGACGAGGAGGAGGAGGGGGACGAGGAGGAGGTGGCGGCGGGGGAGTAGCTGTATCGATGGTTGTCGGTCATGGAGTAGTGCAGCGCGCGCGCGATGGCGGCGTCGGTGTAGTAGGCGGGCGAGGCGGCCGTCGGGAGGAAGGGCGGCGCCAGGCAGGACATGGCGTCCATTGGGCGAGGGCTGGTGATCAGGTTGGCAGACAGAGGCGGGTTCGAGTCAGAAGGCCGGCCGTGGTGGGTGCAGTAGCTCGCTGGGCGCTGGCTAGTGTGAGTGTAGTGCAGGAGGAAGAGGAAGAATGGGGAGCTGTTGCGGGGTTTGGGAGGAGTGGGAATGGCGGGTGGGTGGGTGGGTGTATATAGAAGCGCGGAGGGACTAGTAGGGAGACGTGGGTTGGGAAAGGAAACCGCGTGGGGGCATCGGCATCGGCATCGGCATCGGCGTCGGAGGGTGTCGGTTTGGGCATGCCTCGGTGTCGGACTCCACCGCCACCTCCGGGTCCACGCCAGCCTGGAGTCAACCCAACCCCGGCCACGTCTACATTCCGTACGCCCAGCGAAGCTCGCCCGCGTACGGCCGGCCAGCGGAGCTCCGACCAGACGACGGTGGCGACGCGGGCCGGTGGAAAGGCCATGGAATGGAAGCGGCGCGGCGGAGTACAGACTCGGCGGTGGCAACTGGCAAGTGGCGTTGAACGCACACCGCACAACGGCCGACCCATGCTACGGGTGCCGTGTGGGCGCCGAGTTGACGCGCCGAGTTCTCTGCCTGGTACCTACGTCTGCTGCGACCAACCCGTCTTGACCCTACCCAAAACGTACGAGTCCGCTTCGTCTCGTCCCCCGTACGTACGGCCGGCCAAACCTTGCGGCTGCTGCGTGCTCCCGAGATCCGGACTGCCCGTCGCCCGTCGGTCACTTGTGCCTAGTGCGTTAGCTAGCTCAACAACAGCTCCAACTTTCAACTTTTCTTACAAGCAAAGAATTAGCACACCTTAGAGATCTCCACCAGGGCCGGACACGAAAAACACCCACCTAATAGGGGTCCTCTTGGGTGTCGGACATGGCCTCTGACAGGTGCGATCCACCTGTCATAGACAGGGCGCGAGGAGGTGCTGTAAATTGCGCCGTGCAGTAGGCCGTTCCGCCCGCGTTAATGGCGATGCGTTTCTACAGGCGACGAAGCGACGGGACGGCGAGGCGTCTGCGGCACGCCTCGCAATTACGCCGGCGCACAGGCTTTCCCGGCTTCCCAAGCGTCGGCGTGGCCGAATCGCGTCACCGCCACATAACTCCAACGCGACACGTGCTAACTGATATCCCCAAGAGCAGGGGTTCACTGTAGTACCTCTCAATGTGGAATTAGGGTATCGATCCGCAGGAGTAAGAAGTAAAAGTTATCTATTCTCTACAGCTAAAGTGTCACAAGTTTTAATTGATTATGCACTAAACAAGTTTAAAGAACAAGATGGTTGTTTTAATGAATGGAAGTTTAATATAACAAAACAATAATGTAAAAAGTGTCCCAATCCTGTTCAATGCAAGAGGAGAAGACAAAGGCTTTCTCTTATAGGAACAATGGACAACGGTGTTTCAATGCTTGAAAATAAGGCCTAGGGATCATACTTTCACTAGTGGTCTCTCTCAACATGTTAGCATAACTGAACGCAAGTAAGTGCTAATCAGGATTATTCTACTTCTCGATAAAACAAGAGTACTATGTGTAGGGCTATAAAAGCACACCTCAAAGTTGTATTCCACATCTAGGGAACCCCAATGTCACTATGAGCACCCCAAGATAGTACTAAACAAACACCACAATTTCACAAGAATAGGCCATGATAAATATCTAAATTATTAATAGAGTCACTCACAAGTACCCCCACTGTCACCTTGATACCGTGTTGTCACTATGACTCCGAAAACTAGATAAAATCACTTGAGTAGCATAAACATTACATATGAATTCAGCGATACTTAACAATGCTCATGATCACATAAAGATCACACCATGGGAGAGAGAGATAAACCACATAGCTACCGTACGAGCCCTCAGCCCCGAGGGAAACTACTCACACATGGTCATGGTGACGATGGTGGAGATATTGGAGGAGATGATCTTGCTGTAGATGTTGATGATGAACACGCCGGAGGGGGGGTGGAGCCCTCCGGAGGTGATTCCGGCAGCGTTTCCCCCCTCCGATCTTTTCCGGCGGCAGCCTTCTGCCTCTATATTTCGTGGTTTTGTGTTTCTCCGCCGCCGTGATGCGAAACTCCTCGGGGGACTATTTTTTATAGCCGGTTTTAGGTCAAGACGAAGCCACGGAGACGAAAACGGACGGCATCAGAGCCACGAGGTGGAAAAGAGGGTGCTCCACGCGGCCAGGGAATCTGACCGCGTGGGACCCCCTAGATCCCAGCTGGTTGGGCTTCTGGTATTCATTTTTGGCCCATTGCGTTCGTCTCAAAAATTCTGAACCGTGCTCTTTGGTCTTGCCCTTTTTGGAGTCCCGAAGCTCCCGGAAAGTCCAAAACACTAAAAAAGACGTTTTCTGGAAAACAGAGCTAGAACCAAAAGAATGGGGATTGTTTAGAAAATCCTCGAAATCATTATAAAACATGAATATAACATCATATAAGTTCCAAATATGTATGAATATGTAATAATAAAATGTAAAGTTCATGTATGCATTTTACATACATCACTAACCCACCCGCCGCTTCCCGCCCCTCCGTTTCCCGCCCCCTCCCCGCCTATATAACACTCCTCCGCTGTGTAGCCTCGGCACACACTACTTTGGGAAGTACCGCTGTGGGCGGCCTCCAAATGTTGCCCGGACACATGTCCGGCATCCCGAAATGAGGCCCAATAGGGGGTGTCGGACACCGATTTAGAGGCCCCGATGGAGATGCTCATCTCCACCGGCACCCTTCAAATTCGTGTCTGGCGTCCCTCAATCGAGACCCAATTAGGGGTGCCGAACACGCAAGCTGCGGCGCGCCCCAAAGCCCACAGGCTGAGGTTTCGATCCGCCCAACCTCTACAATCGAGTTAAAGGGGTTAAAATATTTCTTTTTCTTTGATTGACAAACTAGAAAACCGTACATCTCTTCCCGTACGTTGGGCCAACTGTTGCGAGACTGTCAAGGCACGCACGCACGAACAAGGCAGCGTGATTAGTGGGAGGTCTGCTGCCCCGTCCAATCAGACCGGCACGGACATAAATGGAAAGGCAACAAACTTAGTTTTCATCCCCGGTTAATCCGATCGGCAGCTCGCGGGAATGGCGCGATTGGGTGGGCTCGCTGGCGCCCTCGCCGGGAGAGAGAGAGAGAGATCCTCTCCACTCATAGCTAGACAGCTCCTCACTCTACTGCCAATCAGCTAGCTAGCTCGAGCTCGACACTGAGCCTGAAATGGATGGCAAACAAGGTGCAGGATCCCCAATCCTCCACTGCCTATGTTTACGGTACCTCGCTCAATCTGACGCTACGAGCAGCACACGCCAAGCACCAATTATAACCACATCGAGACTAATTAAAGCTCAACCGACGATCTACTCCGCGGAGGATCTAGAAGAGACCGTCGGCTCGCGGCCGGCGATCGAGTGCGGTGCCTACCAACCTCTGAAAGCTAGGGCCGGATTTTGTGATTTGTCTGAATTTTTGCTTTGTCTTTTCCAACGATGGAGATCCTGTGTCCGTTGCTTGCAACTGATCCTTCTCTTTCTTCCTCATCGGGAGCGAATCGAATTGCGGATTTCTTTTCGTTGTTAATTGCTGGACGTACGTTCCGGTACCATGCATCGCCTTCAGTTAGGGCTCTTTTCACCGACGACGAGGCAAGAGCATATCCTTCACTAGTTTCTCTGCACCGATCGTAGTCGAGACCATGCTGAGCTCAAAGCGCATCACGTACGCGATCGATGTCGCGATCCTCCTCGCCGCTCTACCATTTCGTTGACCCCAGCACGGGTACGGTCCAAACACGTATTCCAAACACGACCAAACCGCTGATCTTCCACGGCGCCGGCTTAAGTGGCCACCGCTGCGATCCATCCATGCACACACTTCCATCTACTACACACTCCAGCAGCACGCCATGCATACTAACAGATGACAGACAATGCATTTCCTTCTGACGTACGTGCATGTTCATATTTCGAGCACCCGGAAAAAAGAGCCTCAGGGACTCTGAAGTCTGAATCAGCCGCTCGTGGGCAGACAGAAGAGTGGTTTCTGAACAGTAGAACTACAGAGAAAACATATGCATGGCATGGCAGCACACAGAGACAGGGAGCACGTAGTGATCTGATCTGATCGACGACGAAGAAAGGCTGAGTAAGCCTGGGCATCTGCGGTTTAACACGGTTTGATCAGTTTTCTCAAACCGCACCGGTGGTCGCGGTGTTAGCTGGGTCGGTTTGGTTTAAACCGCGTACATGCAAGTTGATGTGGCGGTGCGGTCTGGGTTGGTTTCCCAGCTTGGACGGTTTCACACCGTGGACATAGCATGCAGTTGACCGTTCACACCTAAAAGGTGTTGATCGTTGATCGCTGGTTGTTAGCTTGCTAGGGAGCGTGTACTGGGACTTAAAAAAATTGTCCAGCACAAGATATGATAAAACATAATTATTTCACCAGATAGCATTTCCTCGTCCAGCATAATATATAATAATAAATTGTCCAGCACAATATATAATAAATCAGAATTACTTCACCAGATAGCATTTCTTTATCCAGCACAATATATAATAATAAATCCTACACCATCTCGCTACATTTACATTCAGATTAGTTGCACGCCAGAAATTTGATAAAGAAAGTGCAAGCATGGTGTGGCGGGCGACGGCAAGAGCGACGATGATTAGATGATTATCAACTGGCAATGCTCCCAGCTTATCTTGTGTTGATATGGTTGCCGTCATCATGTATCTCCACACTCCAATGCCCCAAGCTCTAACAAATTCAAATAATAGGATATTCAGTATTCAAATAATAGGATATTCGGTATTACTAAGAGTTAGGATCTTGTTTTGTACCTCGTGCAAGTTCCTCATACTTGTGTAAGTCATCAATGGTTTGTCGTATATCGATTTTGTTTGGTGATGACCTTAACAAACTCTGTCCACAGATCAATGCTTCAACCATCTTTGGGGACAGTGAGCTCCTTTGTGGACTGATTACTCTCCCACCTGTGCTGAAACTAGCTTCAGAAGCTACGGTTGAAACGGGAACAGCTCTGTAATCATCTTTGCAAGAGCTCGGCGACAATCTGCTGCAGTGAACCTATGATCATCTTGCAAAGACAATTTCCTTCGTTTCTCATGGTCAGTGAACGGACAACTAGGGCAACGGTACAACAAATGACTCCGCAAGGTGCTAGTACCATGGAAAACTCGCTCACACTGATAAGTCTGGTCACAAAATCCACATATTGCTACTGGACCATCCTCGGTGTCTTCTTGAGTAAAGTACTCCCAAACATCTGATGTTGTTTTGGAAGTCCTTCTCTTTATCCTGACAGTTCTCTTGTTAACTTTCATAGGAGATGTAGTATGCCTTGATGGCCTAGGTTCACCACTAGCTGCGCCAATTCCATTTCTTCCCCGAGTTGGGTTTGGAATTTGTGGCAGAGAAGAACTCCCTCTACCTCTAGGTAAAGGTGGTTGGGGTGATGACGCAGTGGACTCCATTTCACCTTCCATAGTAAATTGGTTGGGTTGTTCTGAATTCTCAACTTGGGTATCATTTCGTATGGCCTGAAAAGGAAATATGAATATTAGACACACACACATTTAGTTTGTTGTTGGAAGTAAACAACAGTGCTTTATGAAGAAGAAACACACACATTTAATGGAATGCGACTGAAAATCATATATTCAGTTACCGGAAAATTGCAGAATGAACATGGATTTCTAAGTTATAATAGCAAGAAAATCTTATATGAATGTGCTATATTTAAAAATATCACAGCCTTGAGGCCTTTTCCATCCACAGGACAAAGCAACCACGTACATGATATTGACAAGTCTAGAAAGGCTGTATAACTTAGTGTAAAATATATAGGATAAATCTAGGCAGTATACTCTCTGCATACGCTGGAGGACTGAAAGATTATAAAGACCTTGCAGATAATAAGAGATCTAGTTTAGATTATAGCTAGAAACAGTACAAAACATCCAACTTCTTATATCCATCTGCACCAGGGACCAGCAAGAACCAAATACCAAGCCAAGCCTCTGTTTAATCAGAACAAAAAGATGTTGTAAGAAGAAAAACAATCTTGATAAGAATCAGTCTGATGCCTACTCTGATGCCTGACAACAACGAGCAGGCACTGAACCTCCCTTCAATCTGACTCCACCTCCACACAGATCCTATCCTCCATTACCCACCGAACACACCACGAACACACAGATCCTAAATTAGCGCTCCGCCACCAAGAACTGCACTACCAGGTGAGGATCGTTCCTCTTTGCCGCAGACATTAACCAGAAGAACTACATAGGTCAGGATGCAGGGGAGACGAACCTGAGGCGTACGAAATTGCCTTCTCAAATTTGGTTGACGGCGAGAAAGTGGTGCGCTACCATTCTTCCATGCCGCACCAACCTCGTTGTCGTGGACCGCGGTGCCCTGGCCGTTTGCTCCCCCATCCCCCAGAAACCTCTCGGCGTCGAGGTCTTCCATGGCTGCCGCAACCTTGGCGTCGGCGCGCTCAGCCTCCGCCGACCGTCGTGCCCTCGCCCCTCGCCTCTGCCAACCGCCGTGCGGTCCGCGGATCGCCGTGCCCTCGCCCCTCGCCTCCGCCGACCACCGTGTGGCCCGTGCCCTTGTGGCCTTGTGTGAGATGCAGATGCGGTTTGGTCGGTTCGACGGGTCGAAACCGTCTCAAACCATGTCATGGTTGATTTACCTCGGTTTTGGTCGGTTTGCTTACTCGAAACTGCAACAGACCGCTCATGCGGTGCGGTGCGGGCTGGTTTGTCGGTTTAGACGGTTTGACACCGAATTATGCCCAGGCTTAAGGCTGAGCAAGGTTGACGGTTTCATGCGATTGTCAGCGTTGAAAGCACCCTATGCGCACAGCAGCAGCCATCCAACCACTCCAATTCAAACTCGTATCGCTCGCCACAAAGCACCAAGTCAACACATGAGCAGGGACCGATACACTAATAGTACATGCAAATTGCAGACTGACGATCGATTAAACTAGCTAGCCACGCACAGATGCTGCAGTGGCGGCGATCGAGACGACGACGATGAGCATGTCGCATGGGGTTTAGTTTAGTCTGGGAATCACGGGCCAGACATCCCATGAGGCATTCCCTTGTAACTGAGTGCCCCCCGGAGACTTTGCGTCCCACAGATCGATGGGGACTGTCAAGTGTCAAGCAAAGCACTCGATTCCCTCCACTAACACTCCTACTTTTGGTTAATCTACTGGCGTGTAATCGAATATGGATTATATGGATAGATCGATGTCGATCTTGCCTAGGTCAGGATCCACTGGAAAGTTGAAAGTGCTAATTTGACACCGGAAAAGGGAAGTATATGCATGCATACTTGTTCAAATGATCTTTCTAATCCAGTCATCGGTCATGACTCATACACCAAGTATTTCTAATCCAGTCAAAGTTTCAGTCGTGCTGACGGTGCAGGAAGAGATATATATATCTACAATGAATCCCTAAATAAAGAGATATGTATATATATCTAGAAGGTGATAATAGCTCGTTTGTTTGGCATGCATGCGATCGCAAGAAATTAGAAATGATTTCCGATTTATGATGGCAGGATGATCTCCCGCTGCCGTAAGCACCCACCGTACATTGTTTAACACCAGCTGGGGTTTGGACACACACACACATGATCACACACGCCAGATCGATTCCCTTCTTGTCTTGCTTAAAGATAATATAAAACCCTTCATGTGATACTACGCCGTTTGACTTATATATCCCACCTGCTCCTCATCCACTTGCTCCGTTCGATCTGTAGCATCGGTCGTACGTACACGACCCGGAATATATATACACGAACTGGTCTAGCTAAGGTCCAAGGACAATGACACCGCCGTGGTTAATCAATTAACCAACTGGGCGGCGAGATTAGTTGTTTATTCATGTGGATGTTGGCCATCTATCATGGAATAAATCAAGTAGCTCCATCATGGATGACGGAGTCCGCCTTGGAGTAGTAGTAAAGCATTTGAAGTTTGGACCGTCTCCTTGTCGATCGCGCGCTTAATTCCATTTGACATCATATCTCTATCATTCACGGGCCGGGGAACATCCCTATCGATCCATCCGATCCTACCTTACTTAATTTTTTTGAAACACTATACCTTACTTGCTTAGGTCAATGCTTGCTGGGTGGGTACTAGTATATGGCCCAGGGCTTTGTTTTTTGCATGCATGGTTGTCACATGCCGCACTGCACTGCACTAGTGTTCTGTGTTCAACCCCTCTGAATATCAAAGTTCAAAATATCTTTAATTCTTTGCTTGTTTCAAAACAAAACATCTTTCTTTAATTGCTCTCTCCTGCATATTATGATATGGAGAAGACTACAGTTGAATTGGCGATGCACCGCACTGCACTAGTGTTCAACTTCTGAATATCAAAGCTCAAACATGTTTCTTCAATTTCTCTTTTCCTGCATGTTATGATCTCGAAAGCACTGCAGTTGAACAATGCAGCTGGGCGGCTAGACGAACAGAACAGGCTGCTCGATCGTGCTCGAGATACGAAGGAGCACCACCGCGTGGGCGCATCATGCCGATCATGGCGAATGCGTTGCAATACTGGGGATACTGCAATTGGGTTCTGACTTTGGGCATGGAGCTGGACTGCTTGTCGTATCCCATGGATGCCGCCACACAGTCAGGAATCTGCTA
This sequence comes from Poa annua, assembly GCA_026929855.1. Classification (NCBI taxonomy): domain Eukaryota; kingdom Viridiplantae; phylum Streptophyta; class Magnoliopsida; order Poales; family Poaceae; genus Poa; species Poa annua. The sequence goes on along the minus strand of CM049433.1, from coordinate 7,367,706 downwards.
GCTCGACATGCTTGTTCGTTTCCTAGATGCCAGACGCATCCCCTGATTCCTCCCATTTCTTATCTTTTATAAATTTCAGTACAGTACTAGTTTATGCATTTGGTTGCTGTCACGATAAGTGTCAACGGGTTGAACAATTCAGCCTGCACCGTCTGGCAGATATACTTATCCATCTTCGAAACAGTTTTAAGAAATGGAGAATACACTTTTTTTTTTCATGCTACTTCAACGTGAAGCCGGGTCGCACTATCAAAAGATAACAGGACAAATGGAGAATACACTTGTGCTGATATTTTGTGTGTGGCCAAGAGCACGTAGCAGTCACTCCCATGATCACACGTAATAATTATTTACTTCTTATTTTCATCAGGAAAAGGCTTACACACATTGACCGGTTTAAACCGTGATGTCCTCGTACTTAGCTATCTATCCAACTGACGGAAAATGACATGTACAGACTTTGGCCACAGCCAGCAAATTTCAGCTTAATTTACACCAGGAGCTAGCATTTATTTGTACTCGACTGCCAACATAAGAGGGATTTCACTCAGCTGGCTACTTGGTTGAGGTTCAAGCACCTCCCAGAAGCCTGTCTTTGGCTGCAGCGACGCCTTTCTGCAGATCGATGTATTTCTGGACTGAAATTTCTGAAAAGGCTTCTAGCTTCGCTATGAATGCCATGAGGCTTGACTGCAGATCTATAGTGGTACCACTTCTAGGGACCTCTTCCTCACCATTTAAGGTCTGGTCTAGGCGTTGATTCAAATGACGTGGCAAACAGCTGCTTATATCTGCAGTGAGACATTCGATAGCTTCTTCCAGGTCTTCAGTCGGTAACTCGTCCAGTAACCTCATCCACATCTCACAGGTGGTAAATATGGGTGCAACGGCACACTCTGTCAGTGAAACGTCGACGACCACGTTCTGCTTCCTGGAGTAGCTCTTCCTCTTCTTGAGAGGTTTCATGCACCTTTGCAACCACAGGTTTAGGCTGTTCAGGTAAGCCTTGTGAGATGCAATCCAATATCGGAAGTTTGAGCACAGGTTGGTGAGCTCAACCGAGAGGAGGAGGGCAGCTTCACATTGATACTCGAACTCGAATGGTATTTGTACTTTGCGGCTGCTGGATAGTAACTTGATGATTGCATGTTGACGCCGATGGCAATCCAGCATGGTTGCCCACATACTGGTTAGACTGCAGGAGAAAATTTAACTGGTACTTCATCAAATATATATAGCTGCCAGTAGGTTAACACTAATCTGCCTCTTCTGACGGAGTACATGATGGAATGCATATTAATCTGCCACAATATTATAACACACAGACAAGTGCAGTTTTTTCTTTCTTATATATAAAATTGAAATAGACAACATACTTCTCAATTAGTTCATCTAGCTGTGGCTGAAGCTCTTTATCCCTTAGATCTTCTATGTTCTTAGAAATGAAGTCTATTTTCTGAATAGCAACTAGGACTCTGGAATGCAAGTCTTTTACAGTAGCACGGGTAAAATCCGTAATGATTTGATTTTTCCCTCGCGACTCCTGGTCGCTCAGTTGCTTACATTTCTCATCATACCTCCTGCAGATGTTGCTGCTTCCCTGAAAGTAAAATCATGCTTAAACTGTAGATCTTAAATGACAGCTTAAAAATCATCAATTGCAGAAAAACGTAATTGAGCATGATGTAGTAGAGAGTTCCAGTGAACTCACAATAGTAAGTTCAGAACAACGAGGGTAGATTTCATTATGCTAAAAAAGAAGGGAAAACGGAACTTCCGTAATAGAGAATGAGATATGGAGAACATACTTCAACATTTAAAGTGTGCACATGGGCTTGCAAAAAGGTGCGGTTACCTTAACTTCATCATAAAGCTTTGTCTCCCATGCATACAACCTATCTAGTGTTGATGTGTGGATGTCAAGAATAGTCCCAGCAGGATTTCTAGATGGCAACAACTCTGAAGACACTGATCTATGCCAGGTAAGGTACTTTATCTCAGCTTGAGGAGGAGCTGCATTAAATCATTGCTCAAATAATTATTTTAACGGTAAGTAAGAGTATGTCTGCTGGTTTACAGTAGAAAAAATAACAGAAAAAATAACAGCAATGTCAATTGCCTGGGGATGGTCCTATGGAACTAATGTTCAGTAGAATAGTAAGAACATACAATAACCCAACACACAAAAAACACAAATTAAACGAAATTACAGAGTATGGTAATTAGCAAAAAAAATAGCAGTGTTAATCAGTTAAAGAAATGTTACTGAATATATATGTACCATGGGAATGGGACAGTGTTATGCACTGCAGGAAAAATAAAGTTAGTACTGATAACTTCAAAAGATAACTTACGTTCAGGAACATAAACCTCCTCCTTGCAGCAAAAGAGGAATCTTTCAAGAATATTTGATGCCTTTGATCCATGTACTGCAGAAAAATATTGTTTTGAAGAAGTGGCAAAAGAAACAAGGAAAATAGGTTGAGCAATACAAATGTACATTACATGATGTCAAACCTATTTCATCAGGCAATAGAGGGCGGAACTGGATTTTATCTTCTTCCAAAATCATTGGGACTTGTTTTCCAGATTCACATGCCCTAAAGAATAATATCTCAGTTTGCTTCATGCATGAAGATAAATCCTTCACCGCCTTGCCTTCACCAGGATAAGATTCCTTGGAACCCATAGGACGAGTACCCTCAGAAGATGGCACCTTGCCTACATCAGGATAAGATTCCTTGGAACCCATAGGACGAGTACCCTCAGGAGATGGCACCGCATTAACTGGGGTCATGGCAGGAATTTCATCGTTTTCATTTGTGATCATTCCTATTACTCCCCTCTTTTCTTTGAGCCTGTTTTCTGAAACAATATTTTCATAAACCATACTCTCTGAGGCAGACTGCTCTCTTAAAATATTTTCACCAGACACATTGTTGCGGTTCTTGGACACCTGGGCTGAAGTTTCAGTAGATGAATTGTTGGAACAATCCTCATGTGCAGAAAGGTTCTCTCCATCAAAACACTTTCTAAGAAGATATCCTGTGTTTCTAAGTGACATAGTATAATCATAGTGAGCAGATGCAAGCGCACATCTTCCGTCAATTGCCTCTCTAACAAAACGCTTCCTCTCCTGGCATAACACAAGGACCTTGTCGTCTTCAGTTGTCTTAGAAGATGCCACCCCCATTTTTAAGTGCAAGAGCCAACAGCATGCAAGGTCAAGAAAGATTGCTGACACGTGAAAATTTGACGGCAATTGCCGAGGTTATCTGCAAAACACCTGTCTGTTATTTGCATGCGACTGTGTTTAGATGATGCATTTTGCGCCTCTGATGCTCTGCAATGTTTAAAAATTCATCGCAGTGAGAAAAAAGTTGGATAAACAAAGCCGACAGGAATGATAATAACTTCACTGGAAAATACATAACACGTTTAACTGAAAATAACTCAAACTGAAGGTAGCATAACTGATCTGTAACAATTGAGCTGAGCACCTGCCAAAGAAAGAAGAGGAACTGAATTGAACAGCACCAAGGTGAAAACACAACTCTAGTTAGTTGCATCAAGGCTCATCAGTTATCAGTTATCACTGGAAGTGTGCAGGATTTGTAACATCAACAAAATTCTTTCGTCATGTATAAAAAATTCAAGCTAATCGACCACCACTAAATGTTAAGTGGAATACTAACTAAAACGCCAAAGCAAATGTTACCTTAGTACAAATTCTCAAAAAACAGCGTGCTGTCTCATGCCATTAAGTAGAGTAGTCTTTACTCCGTTCCTCTCCAATCCACTCTAGCATACGCGAAATCGACTCCACCCAAAGAGAAACCCATAGCTGAAAAGTAAGATCACCTTTCCGAGCGCCTAGCGACTCGAACCACGACCGGGTCCCCGGCGCGGCCTTTCTCCGAATGGCTCCGCGGCGACAGAGAAGAGGAGACAGTAAGGAGGCGAGCCGGTGGAGGGGAATGCGAGGCGCGTGGCGTATGGAGGAGCACAGGATGCACAGCAGGACGCCATTGCCGTCGCCTATAGGTAGGCATCGCCGGAGGTGGAGAGCAGAGCGCCATTATTCCGCGGCGGAGTAACTGCAGACGCGAACGTGTGTGGCGCAACGCGACGCTGCGGGCCTATTTCGCTGTGGGCCCCCGCCGAGGAGTCACTCTCCCTCTCGAGTCCTAATCCAGGCATCCAGCCAGCATTTATGGCACATGCGGCCCATCTAGTTAGACAACTGAGCCCATGCGACCGCAGGCCCGTAATCCGAGCCCACGGAGAGACCCATCTCGCTTCGGGCTCTGATCCATCTCGCATTTATGGCACATGCGGCCCATCTATTTAGACGACTGAGCCCATGCGACTGGAGGCCCATAAGCCCAGCCCACCGAGAAACAGAAACCCAGCTCGCTTCAGTCTCTGGCCCAGATAAACCTGCCGGACTCCCGTCCCCTCCTATTCCTTCCCAGTTCAAAACCTTCCGCTGCCGTAATCGTCTCCCCCGAAAGCTCACGATTTCCATCCAGCACCCAAATCTGCTGATTTATTCGCAATAATTAGTGCGCGAGTAATCCTCGACCGTTGCTACTTTCATCTCTCCCAGTCCCAGGTTCGCGCACGTCCCGCTCCTCGGCTCCTCCTCTCCCCGCTCCATTTCTTGGTGGCCACTTTCCGTTCTTGATTCGGGCCGTGTGGCAGTTTCCGATTCCGCAGTAGTTCGAATTCTGCGCTCCGGTTCTCGGTGGTTTTGAATTTCGGGTGAGGTTTGGTTCGGTTCTTGCTGTGGTGGTGGGACTGGTGCGTTGTTGTTGGTTCCGTATGTGACCTGTTCGACCGATTTCCTCACTCGGCTTCGTTAGATGCGGCAGCCGAAGAGTGTTATGCTAGTTAGGTGGTATCGTATCTTGCGAAGAGTATATGTAATTCCGGGTTTATTGTTGCGGATATCTTTTCGTGCCTGGTTCCCAACTTCCCTGTTGATTTATTCTTTTTCTACTTCTACTTCCTGAAGATGTGATCTGGTGTAGCATCTTGCTCGTCTAGAAATTACTTGCAGGTCAACTAGGGCTATTTATTTAGTCAGTGGTTACTTCTTTGCTGACCAAGATCCGATCCATGCAGGGGCTCAGTTCCTGGGGATCTGTGAATCTACAACAGTCCCCGTAAGATGAGGAGATTCTTTTTCTTCGGGTCCTCCACAGCGAACGAGGGGAGTGGTAATGGGACACCAGGTGAGGATGGCAAGAGCAAGAACAGGAGTAAGAAGACACTGCAGGAAGGTGAGGGTGATGCCAATTCTAGTTCCAGGTCCGATGACCATGGCGCAAGGATATCGAGATCACGAAGCCGCCGTGGAAAGCTGAACAAAGAGGAACCATCCAATCCGAAGCAGCTCAGGAGGTGCATGTCATTCTCATCCGCTGCCGGCAACAATTGCTTGAAGGAACGAAGCTATAGCTTCTCGGGTGATGTTCCTGGTTCTTTCTATAATGAATCTGATGCACCTCGTCACTCCAAAGATGTCAAGTAAGTTTTTGGTTGACATGATGGTTGCTATCATTGACCAAACCAGTATGTGTTTATTGACACCAGTAATCTGCCGTTCCATTCTAAGACAGGAAAATGAAAATTAAAAAGTTCATTATACGTTGGTTATGTGCCTGTGCAAACATCACTCATTTTAGTCCATGAGCTATCCTTGTAAATTCTTAATTATTTGTCAAATGTCCCTCCTGCAAAATTTTCAGCTTCAATGTACATGCTGCTTTCTTTAGGCACTGTTCACTACTACACTATTTATAGGAGATATAATCCCACCCCATTGTTGTTTTAGGTTAACTTTGATGTTAAAGACTGTTCTTGTGATTGTGTTTCATTTTATCTATAATTGTTCTCTGATTATATCTACAAAAAATGTCATATAAAATTTCCATCGTAACTCATTTTGATTATTTTACTTGCAGTCACTATGCATGGTCACCAGAAAGGCGTCCAGTTTTAAGAGAACTCTCGATAAAGGTTCCAAAACCACATTCAGTTCTGGAAACCGACTCTCCTCGTTCAAGATGCTATTCATGCTCAACAGGGAACTCTCCTCCTACCTCCCCTGTTGCCCTAAGATGCAGGTCCACACGTCTAGGCAATTTATTGAACAAGAATGAAGTTCTAGATCGATATATTGATGGAGAGCAGGAAGCTGCCATTCAGAATGAGAAACGGAGGCAGAACTCTCCCACCAGGTCCGTGGGATCGAATTCCAGAAGACCACCTCGACCCCATTATACAGTGCCATCTTTTAAAAAATCAGTGAAAGAGAGCCTTGAGACCTACCCAAATCTGAATGCAAATGATGCCTATCTCCATCAACTCGCTCAAGAACGTGCAAATGACTCCTGTAAGAATACAACTCTTAGTCATGCGAGTGTTTTGGATGATTTTGGAAGATTGCCACAAGTAGAAGATTACAAATCAGAAAGTTTTCCATCTGTTGAAGATATCTACGAGGATTTCCAAGATCTGCAACCTTCAAATGTCATTCAGGATACCCACCAGTATTATCATGATAATGACGTGGACTTTGCCCTAGAAGGGCAAGAAACTGATGACAAGTTGCTTCAAAGGGCAAAAGAAGTTGAAGAGAGGTTTATAGGTCTCTGTGGAGACAATTATGAGCTTAGCATGTCCAGATATAAGAGATTAAGTTCAAATGAAGTGTTCCAATTGCTTCAGAGTTTGACTGAAGATAGGAGTCAGCTAGCAGATGAACTGTCTTCACAGATTAAGGCACGCCTTACTGAAAGGTTTAATGCCAAAGAGCAGTACAAACAATCAATAAAGGAGTTGGACATCAGAACTAGAAAGTTGGAGAAGGAGAAGACTGAAATACAAAGTGCTTTGGAGACAGAGATCGACAGGAGATCAAACGACTGGTCAGCCAGGCTATCGAGATTTCAATCTGAAGAAGAGAGACTACGTGAACGGGTGAGAGAACTTGCAGAGAAAAATGTCTCCTTTCAGAGAGAACTCACTTCTCTTGAAGCAAACAGAGTTGATGCATCTGAAAAGGTTGCAAGTTTGGAAATGCAAAATATAAAACTAACCGATGAGCTAGAGAAAGTCAGAAATGAGCACAACAATCTCCGCAATTCTTCAGTAGAGTTGCATGCTCAGTTTACCAAGGCTTCAGAGGAAAAGGATCATATCAGAGGATTCTTGAAAGATAAGGAGGGTGATAACAAGGCGCTGCACCAAGTGGTTGCAAGATTACAAACAATATGCAATGAGCAAGAAAAGACAATTGCTGGTCTGAGACAGGGGTTCAGTGCCGAATTAGATAAGGAATCCGCTGGATGCAGCACTGAGAGAAAGAGTAGGATGCGAATGGAACTTAATAGACTGACAGGAGTGGAGCAGAAGTTGAGAGGTGAAGTTCAATCTCGTCGTCTTGAAGTAGAATCTCTTAGGCAAGAGAACATTGCACTCTTAAATCGTCTACAAAGTACTGAACATGGGTCAAGCTTTTCCTCAATTCGTCTTGGCCAGGAACTTCAGGCCAGAGTAGACAATTTGCAGATACAAGGCTTGTCGTTGCTTGATAAGACTAGCCAACTTTGCACCAAATTGCTGGACCTCGTGAAATTCAGGAGGCACGAAAATGAACATGACAGAGATATTGATGAATTAGACTACACACTGGAGTTCCAGAGCATCAAAGGAGGAATTGACAATCTGAAAAGAAGTTTGCGGGCAACTTTTGCTGTGCTCGCTGAAAAGCAGAATTGGAAAGAAAAATCTGGAGAGGCTGCGGTTGGAGGTAGTTCTCCTAGGGAGCAGAAGGATGAGCTATATCTGGTATGAAAGCACATATTCTTCTTTTTTTTTGCCAGGATGAAAGCACGTATTCTCTGCAGTAACTTTTTCTTTATTATGCTGCCGTGTTTCTTTTGCTGTTGGGATAGGAACCCTAGATTGATTTAGACAGTCACATGTATGTTTTTATAACGAAACAGTGACAGCTCTTTTATATGATATCTCTAGTGACTCGAGTCAAACCAAAATCTTGCTTAAACTAACTATTATGGAAACTCTAATGTTTCAATAGGTGCATATCCGTGATCCATTTTTTCCATTATTTTTTATTACTGTAGGTTGATTCTGAACTTAAGCTGAAAGAAGAGGCTCTTCTCAATAGAGTACTGAAGGAGGCACTTATGTCGAAGGAACTTGACATTGAACAGTTGCAGTCAGACGTGGCATCTTTGCTTCGTATCCAAGACGTGATGAGAAATGAGGTCCAGAGAGTGCAAGATGAACTGTCCTGCATCACGCACAAGGCTAAACATATGGAGCTTCAGGTATCAACCTATCCAAATATTCCCTAACAAGCCAATACGGCATTATACTTGTCTGGAAAAAAGGTGGATTTCGACACCGACTTATTTCTCATTGATGGATGCTGAAGACCGTTGGACTACTCAAATCATGTTGTTTTAGCACCCTTGTTTTCTCGTCAGCTAGTCATGACCATCCTATATGATTTTGTTTCTCCAGCTTTCTGCAGTGTGTATCCATTGTTTGTTTACATATTTGTTGCACCTAGCAGGGTTCGAGGAAAGACGAGTCGATCAGCCAGATCCAGCAGGATTTCCAAGAATCCGCCAAGGAGCTAAGTGCCCTCAGAGGACAGCTGAAGATAGTAACCGACGAAAGGGACCTCTCGTGGCAGGAAGCGAAGCAGCTTCACAAGACGACCAGTGCCATGCAGAATGAGATCGCCTCGCTCAAGAAGAAGATCGAATCCCTGGAAGAAGACATCCTTGTCAAGGAGGGGCAGATCTCTATTCTGCAGGACAACATCTACAAGCCGCCGCTCGACTTCATCTGCAGCCCCACAACGATGAAGCAGTTCGGCATGGAGTGAGAAATTGCACAGAGCAAGGTTTTTTTTTACAGCAGAGTTCTTGAGATAATAGCTTCTTTTATACTTTGTGAACAGAGAGATGTTAGATGCCAATGGTCCGTAGGCTGTTCATATGCTTCTATAGTATCTTCAGTACACCATAGTGACTTGTTGTTGAACTGAACAGCTCAGCACCTTTTGTAAAGCAACGCATTACATCACGACCTGTGATGGCCTTGCTGCGCTTTTCTTAATAAGCTTCTTGCACTGTTATCCGGCGATGATAATGTGAATCGTCCCTTTCCTGGTTTCCAATTTCTTTTTGTTCGCTTGTCACTGTATGCTCGAGTTGTCTTCCAACTGAGGTTTACACATTTGATACATCTGTCACCGACTGTTTCAACTTGTGATGACCGTTTTAGTTTCTGGACTAGATACATGTGGCGATGATGATGATGATGCGTATGATTATCATCCATTTTAACTACACAATTTCTTCTTGTTCACTTGTCACTGTACACACGATCTTCTTGGCGTGCTCTGAAATTCACATTTGTCACAAGTTATTGCCCAGTGGCGACTGAGTGAGAGTTACGGACATGGACTCCATGCCATCTTGTCCAAGGGCTGCTACATCACGCAACATCCATTTTGACCACGCTTAATGTGTGGGTAAGTTCACTGTTCCGGATAATAATACCGTCTGTATCTCATCAATCTCCAAGTTGAAATTTCTAAACGATAGTTCCATAGTTTGAAGCGATATTTTTGTTTTGGGGGGTTCTGTGAGCGAGTGGGGGTCCGGACACGACACTTGCATATAGTTGCATTAACTACATGATCGCGCGAGCTCTGACTCGAAATATATTTTCTCCATTTGCGTTGGCGTCTCTATCCCCTGACAGGAACCCGGCTTGAATGCGGCGTCGCGTCATCAAGCTCCGTCCAAAGTCAAAAGGACGCTCCGTGTCCCGGTGCTCCGTGCCCCACCTGCTTATATCGCGAGGCTGGTAGCTCTCTCGCCGTGCATTGCCGCACGCACAGAGCGACGAGACGGGACGTACGGTGCGCTTTGAGCAAACAACCAAGAAGAGGAGAGATCGGCGATGGCGAGCGTGTGCACGCTCCTGTTCGTCGCCGTGCTCCCACCGCTCGCGGCGCTTCTGGTCGCCGTGGCCGGACGCGCCGCGGTGCGCGGGGTGGGCGCGCTGGCGCGGGCGCACTTCGCGTGGCCGGCGGGGTCGCCGTTCATGCACGTGGACCTGGCGCGGGGGCGGAAGGGCGGCCGGTGGGCGGCGACGGAGCAGCGGGACCACGAGCTGCGGGTGTCGCTGTACCAGCGGAGGAGGAAGGAGAGCGGCGAGGAGGAGGCGGCGGTGGAGTGCGTGTTCTGCCTGAGCGGCGTGGAGGAGGGGGAGGAGGTGCGGGAGCTGCGGTGCCGGCACGTGTTCCACAGGGCCTGCCTGGACCGGTGGCTGGCGACGCCGCCCGCCACGTGCCCGCTCTGCCGCTCCCGCCTCCTCACGGCGCCGCCGCCCGCCGGCGAGGAGGAGGAGGAGTTCGACCTGGACTCCGACCTGGTGCTGCTCTTTGCGTACGTGCACGGCGGCAGCACCTGGTTCTGGTCGCCATGAACCATGTCCGCCCGCCGTCCTGTACCGCGTACGGACAGACGTACGTACGGACACGTCCGGCCATCCCGGCCGATTTTTGTTTACTGTTTTCTTAGCTATCGATAGATCATAGATGTTCTCTTTTGTTTTTTTGGGATGGATGGGTTTGTGTACGGCAAGAAGGATGCTGGATGGTATGGAGCTTAGCTTGTTTTTGGAGCTTGTTAATGGCGCACGCATGGCAGGCTGGCATGCAGGGGGGGGTGGTCGCCACGTACGTGTATGGTCGAGCGCACGTTGTCGCCGCCGGCGTCGACGTGTGTCAAGACGACGGCTGCCTCACCTCGTAGCTGGCTGATCTCTCTCTCTCGAATTCTCGATCGAAATTCGAAAGTCGCAACTTGTGCCTTTGGGTTTTAAATTCGCGCGTTGACGCCGTCGATCTGGCCTTAAGTTCGTCGATGGCGGCAGGCATGCCAATTAATGTGGGACCGACAAGCCCTTAGCCGACGACGACTCGCGTGGAAGCTAGGGTTTGGATTAGCAGCTCGGTATTGCTGGTGAAATTAGAGTATTGCAAAACTGAAGTACCGGCCTATAGAGAAAAATCTATTTAAGCAAAAACAATGCAGTTTTGAAGGTTACTTCAGTATTTGAAACCGGAGTATTCGTTGCATCTAAAACACGTTAAAAAAAATCAATACTTCAGTACTTTTTTTTAGACATAAGGCATGACGTGTCCGGCTTTAAATTAATAAATCTACATGGGCCGATTTACACATATACGACCAGCGGGTATTCGAAATTACAACATCGAGTAAAAAACGACATCACGCCAAAGCGACTAAGTATTTTAAGACGATAACAGGGGGTAGCAACTTGGCACATGCGCCACCCAACATCATCCGAGAGGAGGGACTAAGACGAAGACGAAAATGCGCTCGGCTCGTGGGTGGCAATGTAGAAAAACCAAACAATTCTCAAAATACTTTACAGAACGAATAAGCTCACAAACACGCCCTAGTAGCGGTTACGTGTTAGTGCTAGTAGGATATATAAGCTGCAAATGGAGCCCGAGCCCACTTCTCTTTGCAAAAAATCAAAGTCGCCACCTTTATACAAAATCAAGAAAAAAAGTTTAAGATATAGATATGTATCTAGGTCGTTTAAAATTCAATTCAAAATTTGTTGCACTATGACCTAACTAAAAGATATAAAAATTGTTTGCGACTGACGAGGTTATATCAAATGGGTACCCAATCGTGTGGGTACCTGGTGCACGTGACGACTATAGTCCAATTGTCAATAGACTGAAGAAGCCCAACAAGCAAAGCCCAAGACCAAGATTTTGTACCATAGATAGACATAGACGGTTGTATTTTCCATACTTGTAGTCCTAGTCGGTTACGTACCCGAGACCTGTACCCCTATATAAGTGACATGAGGGTAGCCGATGAAGGACACGCCCAACCAGAATCACCAAACCCTAGCGAGATCCGCATCTCGCTAGACCATTGTACTCACCGCATATTCACAATCAATACAGACAGGCAGGAAGTAGGGGTGTTACCTCAGTCGAGGGCACTGAACCTGGATAACTCCCGCTTGTCAGCCGACGAATCTACTAACACTACGCGTTCTCTACCTCATAACTCTAACCCTAAGCTATCAGTTATGGGTATTGATGGGGACACCCCTCGTCAGCGACCTAGATTCATTCATTTGCCATTTTTTTACCCGCAAGCAACACAACTAATTTCGAGGCACAATTTGCACGACTGTAGAAATCGATACTATTCACAAAAGGATGTCTAAATTTTGAATAAAAATAGATGTACCTAGAAATGTTACAAATTTAGATACATCCACTTTTGTACGTCATTTTATGAACAAAGTGAGTATCATCTTTTTTTCTTAAGTTTTAAACTTTCTAACATTATTTTGTTTCAACAAAATGAGCTTCATGTATTTTTTTTGAGAAACACAGTACAACGCAAGCGCTCATATACACGCGCACACACTCATCCCTATGAACGCACGCACGCACACCCCTACCCTATGAGCACCTCCTGAGAGACTGAGCCGGCGGATCAGGTCTTGAGATTGACGAATTCACTACAGGCGCCTCGCTGTCGACGGGAACATCGCCTCCCACTGAAGAATATTCCGTCTAAATAAGAACACCAGCGTCAAATCTGGAATTTGAACTCTGCTGTGCTGGAGGTATAACCACCCACCTAACCATTTTGCCACAGGAAGTTCTCAAAATGAGCTTCATGTAGCTCAGGATCCCTTTGTCCTCTCTCTCAAGTAGGATATGGTTTTGTATGATCCTGCCGTGGCAAGCTGACAGAATGCATGCAACCTGCGGGCTGGGCACCTGTCCTCCAACGCGGCGCAGCAAAGCACATCTACGTGGCGTGCTCGAAGCCAGCAGTCTGGACCAGACCAGGTCTTTTTTGTCCCCACGCTCTGGGCCGCGGATGCAGATCGTCTCCCGCAGCGGACCATGAGATTATTCAACTGGGCCAAGCCACGCTTTTAACTGGGCCGCCAGCTTGCCATGTGAGATTCTTTCATTCGTACACACAACCTCATTAATTTTAAGTCAAACAACAACAACAACAACAACAACAACAAAACACAAACACAGACGCAATGCCACCTTTGCAAGTTGGTTGATATGAAAGAAACCACATTGATAAGGGTGCGCACCACAGGACGAGTTGGAAGATTGATCCGTCGAACGCGGAATCTAGATGATGCGGTGGTTGACGAGGACGATGTCGATGTCTAGAAGAGTACTACGTAGTGGCTCACGTCGATAAGGGCGAGATCGATAATGGTCTCGATTTGAAGTTTTAAACAATCTAACAAATTCCAAATGAGAGTGGAATTAATAGAATTTGACACCTTATGTATGGTTCAGAGTGGCGATCGAATTGAACTTGCTCATCGTGCAAGTCTCTCTTGGGGATTGGAAGTGAATCACGGGCCAGGAACCACGGTTCCATCGACATCTTCTTTGAGCTGAGATCAAGATGAAATTTGGCACATTATGTACGGTTCGGAGTGGTCGGTGTAAACTGGACGTCCAGAGTTGATTTGTGAGCATCTAATGGACATACTACCTCCGATCCAATAAAATTGCCGTGGGTATTGTACTAACGTAATAAAAACTACCTATACAACTTCCGGCTGTTATTCCGGATCGGAGGGAGTATACTAAATGGGACTCAACACCATGGATGATACAATATGCCACAACATTTCGCTCAAGTGGTAACTCAAGCTTAAGCTATTCTATCAAGAGGCCTATAAATAAACCTAGAAGTATTTCGTTGTTCTCAACTATATCAGTCTTATTTGTAACAAGATAAAGAGAGAAGTCCAATTTACCCCCCTAAATTTGTTCCAAAGTTCAACTTACGACCCTTAACTTTGATGTGGTTCAATTTCCACCCCTAAAATATGAAAACTGATCGGAACACACCCCTTTCATTGTTTCACAGTCGTTAAACCTGGTTTTGATTGCCACATCAGCCGTTTTTTCATGTATTGCGATCTCACATGTACTAGTATCTTATATCCATGGCTGTACGTAGCGTACCCACCTCTCTGTTTCTCTCTTCTCATGAGATTTTACTCTGTCTCCTCCGTGGGTGAGCCAACTCACATCATCGTTACCCATCTGGTCGGTGCGGAGAAGTGGGCTTCTCTCCAACATAAAAGATACGATAAGAGTACAATTTTCGGTCCATAATTCTTGTTGTAGTTTTAGATCAAATTTTGAACTAAACCACAAACAGAATTATGGAAAGGAAAAAAGTATTTTTATTTTCGAATTTAGTTAAAAATAAATGTGATAGTAAATTAAAGAAAAATGTGTTTCTTATTGAGGAAAATGGTGGTATAAAAGTATAAAACATATTCATACATGCAAACATACATCATGGTTAATAATAATAAAAAGTACTCACATAGCGTCACATCCATACATAGACACACTCCCCATCCACGTCATGTCGGGAAGCACATACTTAGTACTACGTAATATTCCATTAGTGCAAGGTGAAATGAAGGGGGGATCGGTCTATAACTGCTACAAGCAGAACTATACATATCCATTTTTATCCTTAGTGAGATGGTTGGAGAAATACCAGCAAGCACAATTGTTTTTTCTACGTTAATATCCTAACATTGACGTCCCAAACATCACTTCATACACAACCTGCTTGTTAGAAGTTACAGTTTATACGCATGCCGTGAAATTCTAGGGTAGTGTCCCAGATTTACAAAAGGCAGTTAACAAAGATCAATTTTTCACAAGGCGGAGCTGCAGAATCAGCTGAGCATGGAAGCATGCGACATGTTTTCCTTGTTCTTGTTCTTTCCTAAAGAAGAGATTGCAGCAGCAAGATGCAGTGCTGTTTTTTTCTAGTAAGAAAGATGCACCAACCCAACCCAACCCAGAAAAGAACTTGCAATCCAGAAGAGACAGACTGCACATATACATAAAAGAGTTGTCCTGGTTAGAAAATAAAACCTGATATATAATCAAGCTGTTCTTCTTCTTCTTCGCATACTTAGCATTACACCCAAAGTACAGATTCCTAACGCCCTACAGAGTCTTGGCTACTATGAACATGTCCGGCATCGCCGTCACCGTCGATCAGAAGGAGGCCGAGTTGATCCGCCGGAGGTTGTGCTGATTCGGCTCCGGCTCTGGCTGGCGGGGCATGAACAGCACCATCTGACGCAGGAGCTGCCCTATCGTCGCCGGGTGCTGCTCCGGCTGTGGCATGAACTGCGCTAGCTCCAGCTGCTGCAACATCAAACACCAAGAAGAGAATAAGAAACTTAGGTGCAGGTTAGCTCCTGTGAAGAATCACTGGGTAATTAGAGTGCCATGGTGCTCATTGGAGAGCGTTTTACGAGGGTGATTGGGTTGTTTAAGTCGTCGACAGAAAGCTGTCATCCAAATCAAAAGACAAAGGCAAAGACAACCAAACCTGTTAGCATGAATTTAATCAGGCAATGCAGGCACATCTTATCCAGTCTATAAGCGCACATAACATGACTGGATGAAGTTTTCTAACCATTCAGTAAGCTATAATAACACAGAAACATCACGTCCGTACGAAGTTGCCTGTAAGCAGCATAGGAAGTTTTGAAGCAGCCAACGTCTAGCAAGAAAGCATTTCCTTGCGATTAACGATTTAATCACGAAACCTGCTACTCCTAATGTCCTTTCTAGCAACAAGGAAAATTTTGGAAAACCAAACAGTACATTATACATTTCTTGTTCCCTTCTTATTTGCCCTTCGAGTTGAACAGGACTTGCTCACTCAGGCCAATCCGCCAACTGAAGCTCAAAAGAAAGGAAAGTCTACGACTTAAGAATTCAGAGATGTAATGTAACTCCTTTTTTCTTACCTTGAGTTCCTTGAGTTCCTTGACCTGCTCCTCCAAAATGGCGATCTTGTTCTCCAGCTCGTTCGTGTATGCCTACACGCATGGCGAATCCGTAAAAAAGAAGCGATTTTTTTGTTTCTTCAAGGTGCAATCGAAGACTTGACAAGGCCACGAGAGAGAGAGAGAGCGCACCTGCTTCCTGGCTCGGGACCTCGCCGCCGACTCGCGGTTCTTGATCATGCGCTTCTGCCGCCGCTCCACCGTCCTCTCCACCACGCCGTCCTCCTCTTCGGCCACGAACGCCGCGCCGCGCTTCCGGCCGCCGCCGACCTGCGAGAAGAACACGCCCCCGCCGCCGCCGTCGTGGTACACGGCGTCCAGCACGGGCCCGGCGCCGACGCCGAGGGGCCGCGGCAGCGGCCTGGCGACGTACTGCTGCGGCGGGTGGTACTGGTGCAGCCAATGCGCGCCGGCGCCGGCGCCGCCGACGGGCACGCCGGCGCGCGAGAGGAAGTCCTCCAGCGTCATCTCGCCCACGGTCGGCTGCCGGCCGCGGCCGGCGCCCTCGATGTCGCGCCAGACCTCGTCCACCGTCTTCTTCCCCTTCCCCAGCGCGTGCGGCTCGGGCCCGGCGGCGGCGGCGGTGGGGAGCACGGTGCGCAGGAGGTCCTCCAGGTTCATGCTCCGCAGCGGCTCGCCCAGGTGGCTCTCGACCTCGTTGAGCGTGAGCCCGTACACGGACCCCTGCCGCGACAGAACACCCGCCCCGCCGCCACCCCCGCCCCCGCCGCCGCCGCCGAGGGACGACATTGTCTGAACTCCCATCCACGCACCAGCTCCGTCGTCTGCTACTCCCTACGCGTCGTCGCGATCAGCTGCATCGATCCAGAAAAACCATTGCGCAAACACAAACACAGGTCAGTCAAACAACAGAAACCCTCGCAGCATCACAAACGGAAAGAACATGAACCGCCAGGTCAACGGAAAGAAATCTCGAGCATGCCAAGAAAGGGAGAGAGAGAGAGAGGGAATCTTGCAAGCAATCAAGCAATCAAGCAAGCGAGCAACAGGGGAAGAAACAAAATGGCAAGCTCTTGGCTCTTTTACCTCGCAAGGGAGGACCAGATCAGAATCCGGTGAGGCAGATGAGAGCATTAATTTAGGATTGCCGCAAGAGGGGTTCCCGCCGGCAGCGCGGGGGAGGAGGGTGCTAAAAGGGGAGAGAGGGGAGAGACGATGGAACTTGTGGTGAAAGACGATGCCTTTACAGTGGTAGCAACAGCTTTGTTGCTGCTAGCCGCATTTTATTTTTGGCCGAGCTCAACAGTGGAGTGGGGAACAGTGAGAGAGTGAGTGAGAGTGATGGTGATGATGAGTAGGGTAATACTAAGAATGCCAGCTGGGCCAGGCTCATTTAATAAGGAAAGGAGTTTTTTTGGGGCTTTCAGCTTGGGTTGATGTTGCTCTACTCCATCTCCATCTCCATCTCCATCTCCATCTCCATCACTTGTGTGTCAAGGTGGAAGAAGAAGATGGAGGTTCCTCTCCATTATTTTTCTTCCTCATGAAAGGCTCATCTCAGGTTATATATTTTGTTGTTGTGTTCGGCGGTACTAGGTGCCAAACCAAACCAAAGGCTTTCTATCATCATATTCATATGCTAAAATTAAGCCTAGCCGATGAAGAGGCATCCGTCGTCGCAAAAATATATTTTTAAAAGACACAAAAGTGGCTACTCGAAATGGAATGGCGAATTCAGGCCAAGCAAGAAATTCCTTGTGTTTCCATTAGCCCTAGCTAGCAAGTAGCAACCCATAACTTAAACTAGCTATGCTGATGGAGCATTTGCAAGATGCGATGATGACGGAGCATACCACGATTTCAGCAGCATGCCGTCAGAATGCTTGTTTATCGTCATTGGGGCCCGTGGAAACCCTTGCATCAAACAACATCCCCCACCTTTTGCCTTGAACAACCAGCCACACATCTTTCCTAGTCCAATCACAAGGCCGGATAAAGCCTCTCTTGTAAGCAAAATCCCTAGCAAGCTTTATCCGCTAATGATGGTAATTATCACACCCTCTTCTAGCAAAGCTCCACTAATGGTGCCCGTGCCAGTTGGGCGCTTAAGTACTACTAGCATTAGGATCATCAGATCTTTCTTATTCTTAGGAATTCCACCGAGAACTAACATAAAAATAACGTGGCACAAAGGGTTGGAGCGAAGGCTGCAACGCGTTGGCGGGTGGTAGGGTTTGCAGGACTCGTAGAGACATTGACAGCCTAACTCGTGACGCACCATAATGGTGACAGGGGAGGGGCACACCGCCTACTAGGCTGCGGTCGCCAACGATTAAAAGTTTCGGTCCAAATAGGAAAGATTCATATTCAGCTTGATTGATTGTGCAAGAGAAATTTAGTCGGCACGAGGCTTCACAGATAGCAACAATATCGAGCCCCTAGATGCCATCAAAGTATAGTTTCCATGTTTCAAATGAAATCAGGTCCATGCCAAGATTCAGTTCCTTGTCATTCCGACGTTCAGCGATGAAGTTAGTTATATGATCCGGCCTTTCACAGATTTGAGACTCGTCAGACAAATCATATTTGATCAACTCGTAAACCCATTTGCCTATTTGATAGCTGAGAATCGGTTTTTGCAACAGGTATATAATGATACTTGTTTCTCTTTGTTATGCATAGCATGTGGTCTTCGATGATTACCTTTGCGACTTTAGATGTTGGAGCGTAGAATTTCAAGCCATGGAGGTCAAGCTTTTATATTGTGGTTGTAATTTGTTCTCTTTTGTATTTGGGTGTTGTTCCCTCTCTTATTTCTAAGCTTCAAGGGAGATGGCAAACCCCATAATGACCTCTCTTTGTAATCCTTGGCTCGTAGGGACATTAATAATTTTAAATTCAGACTCATATTGTGGCTTTCATCTACTAACAGAAAATCATTCATTGTATAAAAAAATCAGGGAAAACAATTGCGTAGCAAAAAGACACAAACCTGCAGGGTAACAATGTGAAGATTCCCTTTGAATTGCTTACATGTTACAATAGCCTTCTTTTTTTATATAAATCAAAAATGGTTAGCCAAAATTTTATATTCAGAGCATGTAAGTATGTATATTGCAAGCACGTAAACTCTCAAGGCGAAATACGTTATACTATCAACTTATAGAAATAACAAATTTCAAGGTTTTGAAAGTGTGTCTTGTTCATTATTAAGACCCACACTTTTGTAATTATTTTATAGCTTAGAGTATAAATATGTTGTATTGAAATTTTATAAGATTATAGCATGCATCCTTAACTACATACATATTTGTTTGGAACTGGTCGAATATTATTTTAAAAAATCATTAAAAAGGCACCTTGAGTCCAAGGCTCAGGCCATCTCCAACAGAAGGAGAAAAAGTTTCCAATCCCAATAGAACCATCTAATTAATTCCCAAAAGATCACTAAGACCGGTGCTCCATTCGAAGAAAAAAATGTTCCCCAATCCCTAAATTGTTCCGGGACCACACAAAAAAAACTTACTCGTTCCCTCCAATCCCAAAATTGTTCGATTTATATCCAACTTATTTGTCATCTGACATAGAGTGCATAGATACATAGTCATTCACACACAAAAAAATAATAGGGGAATTAGTTTCTCTACTACTTCCATAGAGATACGGGTCTTCAGATCCCCTGAACATTGCATATCCTCTCCAAAAATGCTTTTAGGAGTGAGTTTTCCTCCTTGTACTCGAGATGCCCACACGGATGCTGTACTCCAAGACAAGTGTCCCATACAAAACGTCCATGTTCAGTTCAGGTGCATATGCATGCATCCTAGAATGCAAGATCATTAATTCTCCCCCATTGGTTAGGGATAGAAAGTCGTTTAGGAAGAGAAATGAAGCAAGCTCCATTCAAGCTAGGAACAGGGACAAGAAGATCAGATCACCCATTAAAAAACCACTACATAGTAGTTCTGAGATCAAATCACCCATCAATCAAAATCAAGAGATGATATAATTGGTGAACTCCTGTTGCTCTCTACTCTAGCTGAATCTCCATCCATGCTCCGTCCGAGGTGTGCAGCAGTCGCAAATGCTCCATTCTAGCTAGTAACAGTGATAAGCAGATCAGATCACCCATTAAAAAACTACTACATACAGTAGTTCTTCCGAGATCAAATCACCCATCAATCAAAGTCAAGAGAGATAATATAATTGGTGAACTCCTGTTTGCGCCGCTTGCTTTCTACTCTAGCTGAATCTCCATCCATGCTACGTCCGAGGTGTGTGCAGTAGTCGCAAATGCTCCATTCTAGCTAGTAACAGTGATAAGCAGATCAGATCACCCATTAAAAAATTACTACATACAGTAGTTCTTCCGAGATCAAATCACCCATCAATCAAAGTCAAGAGATAATATAATTGGTGAACTCCTGTTGGCGCCGCTTGCTTCCTAGCTGAATCTCCATCCATGCCATGCTCCGTCCGAGGTGTCCAGCAGTCGCAAGGACTCGGGAGGTTTGCTCGCCGGAGGCGATGACACGTACCCAACCTCTTCCTCCTCCGGTCCGGTCCATTCAACGAAATGCTGCGCCGATAATTGGCGCCTGCAAACGCTGCCGCGGCAGGGCAGGGCAGTACACCGATCTCCTGTAGCTTCAGTTCAGAACGCCGAGCAAGCAAGCAAGCAAAGCCCGCTCACATATTATTGACCCCAGCAATCCATGCAAGCAGTGCTCGGCCAGTCTCTTTTAGCCGGGCTCCCCTGTCGTTTTTTCACCTCACAGGGTTTACAGTGCCGTGGTGCAGCAACAATGTCGCGCAGAGGGAGCAGTAAGACCTGTTCTGCTGACTGGGCGATGCAATCCTATTGCACTGCCACTGTGGCGCTACCATCTTCAGGCTGGGCCACTGATCGTAGCTCGCCACGTGGCCATCCCTGGCACGGCCTCATATCAGATCTGCAGCTGGGAGGGTTTAAGAATGAACAGCGTGAGGAATTGGGTGGGACAGGTGTCACCTGTGCATTGGATGGTATCTTCCCTTTTCAGGGAGGAGCTCCGGCCTCCAGGGTATGAGGGATTCAGACTTTCGGAGGGGGACATGGAGATCGGCTCAAGCCCTAAACAATGGCCGCATTACCATGCCTCCTTCTCGCTTTTCCTGTTCTTGCATTTGTTAATGGCTGCACTTGCATGAAAGAGGAAGCTTGGAGCATCGTCTGTAGAGTGTGCACATGCTCAGCCACTGAGCATGCATTTGCATGGTGATAACATACACATAGAGGCTCGGTTGTACTAACCTAATCTTCTATATTAGCAGTTCGTCCTGCAAGAGAATGGTAGTACTCGATCGTGAAGTACTCTTAGTTCATGTGATGTCCTGATGAAGAATAAAGCCTTCCTTCTTTCCCAAGCTTTTGATTATCCTTTGCAGAAAGAAACCAGACAAAGTATTCAGTGCGGTGTGTGTGCAAAGTACAAAAAACCCAAAGGATAAGTTTTGAGAGCTTGTGTCCATGTCCTCGAAGCATTTGTTTTGCATGGAAAGAATACAAAAGAAGATGAGAAAGAAAATGCTGCAGCAAAAGCGAGAGGGAGCTAGAGCTATCCTGCGCGCCAGATACGTCCAGAGCCAATGCGAACTTGACATTTCGCGTCGATGGGAGAGCGAAATTCCTTTCCAAATACACTAGTCGTCGTCGCCCTAGCAGGCTAGCACCACCACCACCACATTTCCAGCCACTTTTATGCTGCACATAGTACTGCTGGTACATGTACCACTGTCCCTTTATATATTCCGAGGAGTACTTGTTGTATTTTATTTGAGGTTGATTTAAGAATTTTACCCTTTTTGCGTGGCTGGCGGGCTCCACCCACCGATGGTTTGCATCTCATTCCAAAAGGGGTAAAACCTATGAGGGATCAACGGGTGCCTGATTAAGTAATTAGCTCTCATCGTTAGATTAGAGCATCTCCATGGCGTCGAGTAGCAATCGTTGGACGGACGCTATCGACCGACCGGGCGAGCCGCAACCTATTGGGAGCGTCTCTTCCCATTCATGCGGCCAACATGAAAATTTTAAACTTTATTTAAACACGAAATTATATCAATTTCATTTAAATGTTTCAAAATTTTTATAAATTTGAATGAGATTTAGGTAAATCTAAACCTAAACCTTGATCTAGCGCCACCAGAAGGCATTGTAGTCCTCTCAGTCTTGATCACGCTCCATGCGTCGCTGTCTTCATCGTCCTCCGACTTGACCTCGCGGGACCCTATGTCATCATCATAGTCGGTTAGGTCGAGGAAGGGGCGCCCGATCTCCTTGGCGTGCTCTTTCAGAGACCGCGCCAAGCCGTGCTCCAAAGAGAGTGTCCGGACGATGTTGCACGCCACCTCGATAGCCACATTGAGCCCTATGATCTCATCAGGGTCGGCATCCGGGTCGTGTAGATCCTCTTGCACCCGGATCATGGCAGCAAGCTGCGACGACCCTCGCTTCACCTTCTTCTGTGGAGGAGGCACGCGCTCACGGATGACGAGGCCGCCCGTGTTGGCCCGTCCTTGGGGAATAGCAGCATTACCGAGCGGGGTGCCGAGAGCGAGAAGGACGACTGGGTTTCTTCGGTGCTCAGCGGTTTGCTAGGGCCGTGGGAGCCCCGAACACC
Organism: Poa annua; assembly: GCA_026929855.1. NCBI lineage: Eukaryota > Viridiplantae > Streptophyta > Magnoliopsida > Poales > Poaceae > Poa > Poa annua. The sequence goes on along the minus strand of CM049433.1, from coordinate 7,345,090 downwards.
GACGAGGGGGCGAGAAGGCGCTTGTTGTGGTTGTGATGTGCGACATCACGGCTGGGAGCGTGTGCACACGCACACACCCCAAAACGCATCCTGATAGGCAGGTTCTTGTCTCGCGGCGCCGGTCCCGGACCATCCAAGCATGCCATATCCTTATCGTGGAGATGTCGGAGTTAGCGTATGGGGCACATTTTCTTCTATCTAAAATATTAGAAAGAATGTTGCCGACAGAGAGCGGATTGTTGCCGGAGGACGCATGTCAGGCAGCACCGCATAGCCGTGCACCTACAACGCGATGGGCTCGTCGAGCAAGAGCGTGTGCGGCCCGAAAACGGGTTTGGTTCGGCGCGTCCCAGCGTGGGAGGCGTGCACTACCGGAAATCTGACATTTGCCGTGCGGCCAAATCACACGGCAAAGACCTCTCGGAACTCGGCAAAGCATTTGCCGTGCGGCCTTGCACGGCAAACTCCGCACGGCATAATACGCGTAGGCAAAGTTTCTTTGCCGTGTGTTTCGAAAATACTTGCACGGCACATTCTTTGCCGTGAGCCCTACGAGCGTCGCACGGCAAAATATTGTCAGAATATGGTCAACCCTCCGGAAGGCTTTTTGCCGTCGATGAAAGTTTGCCGTGAGCTTGGTCTAAAAAACGCACGGTGCATCGTTCACCTTTGCCGTGAGCCTCTGGTAGACTCGCACGGCACATCGCCTCGCTTTGCCGTGATTGTGCAGAAAAACGCACGGCATATGTTTCTGTTTTGCCGTGCGCTTAATACAACAATGCACGACATATATTGGTGCTTTGCCGTGCGTTGTGTTTTCAAGCTCACGGCACAGAGGCCCCGACCTGGTGAGCGCGAGCGATCGTTTGCCGTGCGTTGTGTTTGCAAGCTCACGGCAAAAAGACCATATGGTCACCTCGCAAATCGCCAGGTGCACAGGATCGTGACACGTGCGTGCTGTGCCGTGTATATACGCACGGCAAAGGCCTTTGCCGTGTACCTGGACACGGCAAAGTGACCATTACGTCCAGTTTTGCTTTTTTTTCGAAAATCCCTGCATTTTACAAATAATTCATAAATTCACAGGTCACAATTCTCACACAAATATGACTAGATAGTGCTCCATAACATATATAAACAAGATCAAACTCCTCCATATGACTAATTAAACATAGTTCATACTCCACAAATCATAAACATAGTCTCAAACATCACATAGTCATAATTCAACATAGCATTCTCCTTTCAAGCATAGACATAATCTTCACGACCACATGAACTCCAAGATGATAGACCGTCATTGTCCACCCTGCTGCAAGTTTATATAAAAATCATGAGTATTCCATTCATTTATGACATCCATAAGCATAGTGTCAATGAGATGAGCATAGTTTAACTAGCTAAGTTGAAATGGCTAGTTTGACAACTAAACTAGCTAAGTGTCAATGTTATCGGCTAAATTAAACTAACTAAGTTAAAATGACGAAGTTTGACAACTAGAATAGCTAAGTTTCAATTTCATGGGCATAATTTAACCAAGTAAGTGAAAATGGCAACTTTGACAAGTAAATAAGCTAAGTCATGCGTGCATACCCACTGCAGCGACCTGACAATGGTAGGGTTGGAGACGTGGGGCTGCCCCTCCGGATCGTCCTGGCCACCAGGCGGTGGCGGCGCAATCGAGTGAGATCCACTCACCGATCCTGGATCCATCTACAACATGGAAAAATACTCGGATTACACAAATAAGTTAGTTACAACAATAAGATGAATAGAATGACAAGTTTGACAACATACCCATGGGAACATCGGTGGAGGGGGTGGAGGAAAAGCAAGAGTCCCGTCCGCGGGAGGAGCCATGCGCAGCATCGTGCTCGTCATCCACTCCATCATCAGCTTCGAGTGCTCCTGCGATTGCCGAAGACCATCCTGTGATTGCTGGATCTGCTCCTGCTGCTGCCGGATCTGCTCCTCCTGCTGACGGACCCGCTCCTCGACCTCAAGACGGCGTCTCCTGTCCTCGGCCAACTCGGACTACATTATGTCAGCGTGATGTCATGAATGTTGCAATGGAGAACATGTAATAAAATGTAGTGTCTGAAGAACATACCCGAAGCTCCTCGACAGCTAGAGACGAAACTCGTGGGCGGGTCTCCACAGCATGCGCACCTGGCGCCCTCCCACGACGGACTCGGCGTAGAGACGGGACGATGCGAGGGTCGACGAAGCCGTCACCTATCCACAAGCGGCCATTCGCCTTGCCTGCCACCGCACGATAGCGTCGATGTCAAGTGGACTGGTGAGAGGGTCAGCGTCCTCACCGTTGCGCTCCTTGAACTTCGCCGTGTACCCCTTGCTCCTGAGCCAGGCGCCCTTGTTGATCCACCTGGACCCTGTCACAGGATCCGGCTCATCCATGGTACGCATGTTGGCCCAAACGGCGAAGGGCGAGGGTTCTACGCCGGTCTTCACGGCCTGCAAAAACATAGGTGAAAAGGAGATGATATTGCAAAAGACAGCACAAACATAGGTTATTAAAGAATGCATTTGCTCACCTCCCTTCGTATGACTTCGACAAGGCAAAGGTTGCCTTGGCGGTGTGTTCCACCCATGTTGTGCGCCCGCTTTGCTTTTCCCTCCTCGTGCACCTTGAGGTACGCCTGGCTAGTCCACCATGCTACCATCGCGAGGTGGCACCTATCATCGTTACCGACGAACGGAGGAGGCACCTACGTACAAAGAACACACATATTAATGATATTACATGGCGGTCAACAAAATCGACAATGTAGAAATGAAGCTACCTGCAGGTACTGCCATGGCTGCAGCAAGATGTCCCGGGCTTGCTTCTTATCTATCGCGATCACCTTTTCGGCGTACCAATTGCGGACAGAGATCACGCGAGCCTCGTAGTGCATGTCTGTCACCTTCTTAGGGAGCATCTCCATAAGGATGTTTGTGCACGCCTCCTCGTCCTCCGGCCGGTGGGAGAAGTAATCCTACAAGCATGCACATAGGTAAAATAGGGTCAAAGCCATTAGTGCAATCTCGGATTTACATAATGATGAGAAGGTAAACAAACTTACCCAGAAAGACTGGACGGTCTTATGCGCCATGTTGAGGTACTTGCCCTCAATATCCTCCTTGTAGCTGTAATGCTTGAAAGTCCAAGCTACACTCTCGCTACCATCTGGGAGGGTGACCATCCCAGGGAAGAACTTCTTGACAAGACATCCAAGGATGCTCGCGTAGGTACGCTGCCCCTTCACTCTAGGAGGCACATACTCAAACGACCTACACAATGAAAAAACCAAAATTAGTATGGTTAGTGAGTCAAAACACAATGATAAGCTAAAATTAAACAAAAACTATAATAAGTACCTTTCCCCCTTGGGCACGAGAAGATGGCGACGCCCGACGTAAGAACGATGATCGGGGAGTTTCGCGGCCCCCCGTTGAAACACGGGCTTGGTCCGTGGTGGAGGGATAGCCGGGTTAGTCTCAACCCACTCCTCCTCCGGCGGCGCCCACTGTAACGTCTGGTCAAGCTCAAACTCGTCCTCAGGGATATCCTCCTGCACGCTGCCCTCCTCGCCCTCCTCCTCCTCGCTCCCCTCCTCACTCTCCAACTCGACCTCAAGACGGCGTCTCCAGTCCTCGCCCTCCTCCTCGCTCTCCAACTCGGACTCAGAATCCAACGACTCGTCCACAGATGCCGGCCTCGGCTCCTCCTCGTACTCCATGTCCTCCGGGTCAGTCTCCTCGTCCGGGGGAGGACTAGGAGTCTGCACTCTCCTCGTACTCCCACGCCATCCACTCCTCGCACGTGGAGGTGAGGGTGAGGGTGAGGGTGGAGGTGAAGGTGGTTGTGGTGCCGTACCCGATCCCACCAGGATCTTCTTCACGCTGCGCACCTTTTTTGCCAAGGCCCTCTTCATTCCCCCCCCCCCCCCCCTGGCATGTTTCCTGCATCGACAAAAAAAGGGGTTTCATCAGTATAAGGTAAATAGATACAATTAGATGAAGTAACAATGAGTAAAGAAAAAAATGAATACAATTAGATGAAGCAATAATTAGAATAAAACCAAATACATGGAGTAGCGACAATGAGTTCTCACAAAATAAGCTAGACTGACAATCACTATTATATAGAGTAGCATTGACCTATTACATATAAGCTAGGCTGACAATCACTAATACATGTGTCCTCATCACTATCAGTAGCCTGTGTCCTCATTGGAACCTAGAGGTGGTCTCTGTGGCTCATCGTCATCACTGTCAGGGTCGCTACACCACCAACCATCCACGGAACCTGGAGGTGGTCCCTGTGGCTCATCGACGTCAAGTCCTGCGTGGTGCCGCTCTAGCAAAGTCACATCGGCTTGGTTATGAACCTCCTCGACTTCATCATGCGCGGTGTCCTCCATTCCCGCATCTTCGTCTTCTTCGCCGTATTCCATGTCATCATCGGTCGGCAAGTTGATCCAGGGAGTCCTCCATCCTGATAGAACTCGCCGTTAGATGGTGAGGGGTCTAGGTGGCGGTATTCTTCACTGTTAGGCAAAGGCGGCCTATTGTGCGGCGGTACCGTCATCACAACATCCCACCCTTGTAGACGCTTTTGATATGCTTTTGCTGTTTTCTTGCACGGGTACGGAAGATAGAATACTTGGAAGGCCTGGGTAGCCAAAATGTAGACGTCGTCTCCCGAATACTTGGAGCTTCGTTCAACTTCGACTAATCCAATTGTAGGATCCCGTCTCACCCGATGCGGGTTGAACCAATGGCATTTGAATACAACGGGATTTAGCCCTTTACCAAAGTCATAATTCAACTCGTATATCGCCTCAACTCTTCCATAGTAATGGAGTTTATCTGAGCCTTCACATAACACCCCGCTATTTATTGTCTTCCGGTTGGCCCGGCGTGTTGTGTATTCATGGGTATGGAAGCGATATCCATTCACGTCATAAGCATTGAATGAGCTGACGGAATGGCTAAAGCCATGGGCAATTTTTCTAAGCTCTAGCCTCATCTCTTTGTCCTTTTTTGCCTACAAATTTAGCACGAGAAGTTTAGAACGAGGAATGATCGATGAATGTCCATGGTACTAGAAAAGTTAGATAAACAGTACCAAACACGCGAACCAGCTAATGAAACCACCACCCTTGGCAAAACCACTACCCTTGTCAAAAAGATCCTTGGACTCTTTCGGGGTAGGTTCCCTTCTCAGCTTCCAGTTTTCACGAGTGAATCGTCTACGCCAATGAGAAAAGAGGAGTTAGCTACGAATATAGGAGTGAATGTTTCGGAAATACTAAATGGTGAAAGACTTACTCAATGTACGGCTTCACTTCATCCATACTTATCAAGATATACGAGGTGATCATATCCCGCTCGAGCTTTTTCATGATGAACTTTTTTGTGCCACTTGATTTGCCACCGAGCCCGGTGAAGATGCTAAGCTTGGGTACATTTTCAGGGTTGGCTACATTGTAGCGAAGGACTGGATTGTGGTTTGTGGGAATGTTGGCATTATAATACCTTGTCGTGAAGTGTGACACATCCTCATTAAGGCATGCCTCGGCCATGGATGCCTCGATCTTGCATTTATTGCCGCAATTTTCACGTAGTACCTTCATTTTTCTCTCAGGCCCAAACTGCCAACGGGTCGACACAGGCCCCCCCCAGTAAAGCCTCTTCCGCGAGATGTAAGATCATATGTTGCATCGGATTAAAAAACCCTGGCGGAAGTATCATCTCTAGTTTGCAAAGTAACTCGGGTGCCTGTTCATGCAGCTTCTCAACCAATTCACGATCTAACTCCCTTGCACAAATCATTCTGAAGAAATAGCTCAACTCCGACAGTACTCGCCAAGTCTCCTCATCAACATAGCCTCGAATCATCACCGGCATTATGCGCTCAATCCACACGTGGTAGTCATGACTCTTCAACCCTCCTACTCGTTGCGCTTCCAGGTTCACACACCTCGTCCAGTTAGCTGCATACCCATCAGGGAAGTACAAACAGTCCACGAGCCACTCTAATATTTCCCTTTTTTCGGCCCTTGTAGGACAGAACCGAGCCTTTGGCTTAGACCACCTACTGCCGTTGACTCCAGGAGGCTGCATATCCATATTTGGCCTGTCACAAAGTTCTTTTTGGTCAATTCGAGCTTTGACGTTATCCTTCGTTTTCTCAGTCTCCATGATGCAGCTATAAAGAGCCTCGGCGATATTCTTTTCGGTGTGCATTACATCAATGTTGTGTGGAAGCTCGACATCCTCCATGTAAGAGAGCAGCTTCCAGAAGCACGGAATGTGAGTCCACTGGTGCGTTTCCCCATAACCCACGAAACCATTCCCATCGGGCTTAGGCACGAAAGCTTCTAGCTCAGCCTTGATTTCTCTTCCGGTCATCAAACGTGGTTTCAGAGCATGGATCTCAACACCTTTCTTGAACCGCTTTACGTCACTCCTGAATCTATGATCTGGGTCAAGGAACTGTCGATGTTGATCAAAACAGGAATACTTGCCTCCCTTCTTAAGCCAGAAGAAAGTCATAGCCTGTCTGCACTGTGGGCAAGGCCACTTCCCATGTGTACACCAGCCGCAGAACAAAGCACGCGCTGGTAAGTCATGCAGGGATGTGTGGTACCAGACATACATATCAAAGTGATCATTTGTTGAGGCGTCAAATGTTCGGACCCCGCGACCGTTCCAGCCAACAGCCAAGTCTTCCACCAGCGGTTCCAGGTACACGTTCATGTTCTTACCCGGGTATTTCGGTCCTGGGATTATCATCGACAATAACATGTTATGTGATCTCATGGACTCGCCGGGGGGGAGGTTCTGGGGGATGACAAACACGGGCCAACAACTGTATGTTGCCGCCGACATGCCATACGGATTGAACCCATCAGTTGATATAGCAACAGCTACGCTCCTCGGGTCACCCGCTTTCAATGGATACTTCGCTACAAAAATTCTTCCATGCGGCACCATCCGACGGATGCATCATCTTGTTCGTGTATCTCTCCCCTAACGCGGCCCATCACATCTGCTGGGCAGTGTCTTTGTTCATGTAAAGCCGCTGGAGCCTCGGTATGAATGGAAGGTACCGGAGGATTTTTTGGGGAATCCCGGTCTGCCTCTTCTGTCCACCACCGAGGTCGACCTCGAAGTACCTAGAGGAATTGCAATGGATGCAATAATTTGTTCCAGCATGTTCTTTCCGGAATAGCATGCATCCCTTTGGACAGGCGTCTATCTTCTCATATGACATCTTAAGGTCACGGAGGAGTTTAGTAGCCTCGTAGAAGCTCTTCGCCAAGATGTGCCCTTTCGGTAGAAGGCTGCCAACGACGGCCAGAATATCATCGAAACCATCCCTGCATATCTTCCTCTGGCACTTCACGGCCATAAGGCGAGCGATGGCATCTAGAAGGGTAACATTTGTATGCTCATGAAGGGGTTTCTGCGAAGCAAACATAGTCTCGTAGTACTTCTGCGTGTTTTCCTCCGGCTGCTCACTTGTCTCCGCCTCCTGAGGTGTCTCCGCCTCTACATGAGGGCTTTCAGGCGCATTAGCATTAACAAAGTCGTCTAAGCAGTTGTTGAACCCAGTGTCAAATTCTCCCGCTGACTGAATCTGACGCGGCTCGATTCTAGGACGTTTTGCTAACTGTTCACCATGGAAATTCCACACATGGTAGAACGATGTGAACCCATACTTGACCAGGTGATTACTCACATCTACCTTCGTCTGTCGCTTTCTGTTACCGCATTTTGTACAAGGGCAAAACACTTTCATGGGTCTGCTAGTGATGTCAAACGCCTTGTTCACAAACTCCTCGGCCTTATTTCTCCATTCATTACTAAACTCCCACTGACTCTTTCTGCCAGCATACATCCACTCACGGTTCTCCATCCTTTAATTGGTACCAAAAAAGACATACACAATGCTTTCGGTTCAACATGTCATTGAATTTTAAAAAATCATTTTTACGGCATGCATCCACCTATCTCTCTAATGGGTAAAGGACCTAAACAGCCCGCGGATCCGTGGACTGAGTACGTCCTCCCCGCTCTACCCGATCCGAGACAGAATTTCGGCAGCACCTCCCCGCTGCCCTCCCGATACACGTCTCGGCAAAAAGCCGAGAGAATGTGCATCCGGAGAACAACGGGGAGGCGCTGCCGAAATTCTATCTCAGATCGAGGTAGAGCAGGGAGAACGTACCCAATCCACGGACCCGCGGGCTGCCCCGTAAATGCCGTAAGCGTTACGGCTGAAAATATGCAACTCTAACTCTATGTGCATATTTTTCCGCATAACGCTTACGGACGGGTATAGACGCCTAGGTGACGTGACAGACTCGGTGGTCTAGACCAAAAAAAAAAACCTAGGTACATTCATGAGAGGCGACGAATTTCTCACCCTCGAAGCGTGATCGACGGCGAAGAAGATCGTCCGCCGACACCCTCTGTTGACAATCCCCGCTCTCACGCTCCACACATACTCCTGTACAATGAAAGAAATAAAACATTTATTTGCAACATGCTATCACATTCAAAAGGGATACCTAAACATTTATTTACAACAAACTAAATGCAAATGAATGAAATTTCTCACAATTATACCTAGGTGGTGGTGCTGCTCGGGTTGGAGTCGGACGAGGCCGGAGGAGGAGGTTCAGGTGGGAGGAGGTTCGGCCGGAGGAGGAGGTTCAGGTGGGAGGAGTTTCGGCCGGACTTCTTGGCGTCGAGAAGAAGGGCTCGGGCCGGCGCTGCGGGCGGGCAGCGTGCATGCCGCGGCGGCGCTGCAGGCCAGCTACATGGAGGGCGGGCGGCGTGCGTGGTGCTGTGGGGCGGCAGCAGGCGGCGGCGGGGCTGCGGACCGGCCGGGCAGCCGGGCGACGGAGCTGCGGGGCGGCGGCCGGCGGCGCTGCGAGGCGGCCGGGCGGCGGTGCTGCGGGCTGCGTGCGCGGGGTGGATTCAGATGCGTGTGAGTGTGGTGTGTGTGCGTGGTGACGATTCAGTTCGGATAAGGTCACTTGTTTGCCGTGTGACTTCTTTGCCGTGTGTTCTAATGCCTCTGCTGTGCGCTAGCGCGAGGCACTCGGCAAAGACCACCTTTGCCGTGAAGAATCAAAGCAAACGCACGGCAAACACCCTTTGCCGTGTGCTATTGTTTTTTTTTTTCATTTTTCCTTCCTATTTGTTTTTCTTGCAATTGTTTATTATTGTGGACTGTTTATTAGTATTATTTAATACATTAATTATCTATATATTATGAGGAACCAAGATACAGCTCCGAGGCGCGACCCGCTTCACCGACCCCTCTAACTCCGTAGTAAGTTCTTGCACTTAGAGGTGAGAACTCCCGTTTCGGGTGTCGGGCATGGAATGGTGCGACGGAACACATGAAATGTTGGTTCCCCATGGTCCTATGTACCAACCTAACACAACCAAGCAAAAAAGTTCATGCGTCTACCCCCTCTCGGCGCCGGTGAATGGGGTAGATCGACAGGTTGGACTTTTCTCCAGCGGGAGCAGGTTTTCGCCGTAGAGGGGGTCCGGAGCGTTGGAACCCCACCAAAACTTGCATAGAACCCTAACATATGAATACTATTTTACGTGATGGTAGGTTGTGGGAACCAAGATACAGCTCCGACGCGCGACCCGCTTCACCGACCCCTCTAACTCCGTAGTAAGTTCTTGCACTTAGAGGTGAGAACTCCCGTTTCGGGTGTCGGGCATGGAATCGTGCGACGGAACACATGAAATGTTGGTTCCCCATTGTCCTATGTACCAACCTAACACAAACAACCAAAAAAGTCCATGCGTCTAGCCCCTCTCGGCGCCGGTGAAAGGGTTAGATCGACACGTTGGACTTTTCTCCAGCGGGACCAGGTTTTCGCCGTAGAGGGGGTCCGGAGCGTCGGAACCCCACAAAAACTTGCATAGAACCCTAACATATGTATACTAGTGTGTTGTTAGGTTGTGAGAACCAAGATACAGCTCCGAGGCGCGACCCGCTTCACCGACCCCTCTAACTCCGTAGTAAGTTCTTGCACTTAGAGGTGAGAACTCCCGTTTCGGGTGTCGGGCATGGAATCGTGCGACGGAACACATGAAATGTTGGTTCCCCATGGTCCTATGTACCAACCTAACACAAACAAGCAAAAAAGTTCATGCTTCTACCCCCTCTCGGCGCCGGTGAAAGGGGTAGATCGACACGTTGGACTTTTCTCCAACGGGAGCAGGTTTTCGCCGTAGGGGGGTCCGGAGCGTCGGAACCCCACCAAAATCTGCATAGAACCCTAACATATGTATAATAGTGTGTTGCTAGGTTGTGGGAACCTAATCAAAGTTGGGTGGAGATGTTCATATGATTTAAACTAACATAATCATCTCCGGAAAGCCTACCGAGCAACCCCTTTTCAACGCCTCGGGAAGGGGTAGACGACGCCTCGCACGTTCGGTCCACTTATCCAGGGTTCCGACACATGTGGCTCCCACCGGAGGGTTTATATATATATATATATTATTGAGAGACCATAATTAAGTGAAGTAAATGAATTTACTAGAATCTTAACAAAGAAAATCAACAAAGCAAACATACGAAGACAAAGCAAATAAAATAAGGGAGGAATTCTTTGCCGTGTACAAGACAACAGGGCACACGGCAAAGAAGTGATATGCCGTGCGCTGGACTTGAAGGCGCACGGCAAAGAGGTAATATGCCGTGTGCACCAGCTCTCAGCACGGCATAGCTTTTCCCGCCGAATTATTTTGAGCGCGGGAAATGAGCCGCCAAAATTTGGCGATTCTTTGCCGTGATTGTTGATGTCCACGCACGGCAAAGACATTTCCCGCGATTTAATGTTTAGCGCGGGAAAGTTGCTGAATCTGGTTGTCGCGGGTGCCACCGGTTTGCCGTGCTGGAGCGTAATGGCGCACGGCAAAGTTCTCTTTGCCGAGCATGAAATCTTTGCCGAGCGTTTTGTCACTCTTTTGCCGTGTAGATACTTTTGTCGTGTGCCCTGGATAGTGTGTGCCGTGATAGGGTTGTTTGCCGTGCGCCGTTGTTGTTTCCTCACGGCAAATTCTTCTATGCCGTGTTCCGCAAATTTATGGCGCACGGCAAAGCATCAACCACACGGCATATCTAAATTTTCCGGTAGTGGTGGGAATCTAATAAGAGGTTTGAGCTGAATCTGATGGTGGGAGTAAAATTATGAGCAGAATCTCACAGGTCACAAAGGTGGTCTAGGAAGACTTTCTTGCGGTGTGGGGAGATGAGATGGATGGCGTGGGTGATATGCGCACAATTGGTTCGTACGTTGTGGGAGTTGGTTCTTTTATATATCCACTCTGGAGGCACAGCCAGCCAGGTTAGATCTAGTCACACCGGCCGGCGCCTCATCCAGCCTGATGATGGGCACCATGCATCTGCATGTACGCTTCCGAGCGGCGGAGTGGCACCGGCCGTCCGGACTCTGCCGGAGCGCCGCCGTATCATATCTTCTGCTCCGTCGCACGGGGCTGCAGCGTCATGCATGGCCGCCGACGGGGAACGCACGGCGTGAGGTCCGGAGAAGCGGGGTGACTGGGAGCCATGGATGGGGCATGGAGCCACTTGCATTTGCAGGCAGTACTGTACTCCTACGTACGTAATCCGATAGGCACCCCCTGACCTCATCATGCATGGATCTTTACGTACGGTGACTGAGTGGGTCGATGCTCGTTGCTCGTTGCTCCCCCACCCAGACCCAGCTTTCACTGTTTCGCCGTCACGTTAGGACCTACGTATGTGTCCTTGATTATCCTCGCGAAAGTGCGCTGGTAATTGACGATGCCTCGAAGTAAACCCCGGTGTAGCTGTACCGGATCGGTACGGCGGAGCTTGTTTAATAACTGGAAAACAGTTAAAATAATATTTTCATAAAATTTATTTGACAGGTGACACATATTTTCTTTGGTCAATTTCAAAAGTAGCGGCGTCCGCATGGCTAATGACGAAAGTACCAGTTTCGGCAGCGGTAATACATATTTTTTGTAGCATCTATAGAAAAACACACATATCAGAGAGAAATTTCAATATATACATATCCTCGAATAAAAAAGTTACAGCGTAAAAGTTGTGGGGAAGATGAGATACATCTACTCATGAAAGGGAATTTCAAAGACCGAGTGAGTGATGAATTTGACAAAAAAACACGAAAAAATGTATGAATTTGGATCCAAAGTTAAGAATGTAGAGTCGAAGAAACTCAAAACCAATCACGGAAATAAAACCTACTCATCAACGCACATATGTTTCATACATATTTTATCTCGAAATATGGCACGGTTGAGGGACTTTTATTTTAATTGAAGATTAAGAAGCAAGAGAACATGTCCCAACACACTTTCGACTGCGCCCTTAACGAAACAAGCTCTTTTGGCATGGAGAAATCAATTACGATTAGAAACTAGTGACTCTACAACTAGGTTTCGATGGATATGTAAGATAGAAAGAATGGGGAGTTAGGGCTTCGGTTTGCTCTATAGCCGGTTCCAATTCCAAATCATTTGGCGGCATGCTTGTCGGGGGGCCTACCCCCGGGTAGGGTAAAGGCAAGGGTAAGATACCCGTGTTTACAGTGGTAAATATCTTTGGCACAGTCTTATGACTCTTCGGGAGGTGAAGGGACGCCTGTTGGAGGTACGCCGGAGGTGGCTCTTGGAAAAGGTCAAGAGGTGCCCTTTGGAGGAGGCAGGGGCCAGGCTGTCTCCCCTGGTGATACTATAAATAGACCCCCAGCCCCTCACTCTCATTCAGGCAAAGGCAGAGATTTCTCCTAAGAACCAGCTTCTCGAAGATGTCTTTGGGAGCAAGCCTAAGACATCTTCGTGTAGCTGGGCCTAGGGGCATTCTCTTGTGCAACACCCGGGATAGGTTTGGATGAGCGGGGTCCAGGGTGGACCGAGTTGTATGCTCGGCCGGCTTAAGCTTACGCCGGGAATAGCCGGCATGTTCTAACCGACATCCCCATGTCGGGATTCTTTACTTGTCTATGATGTGCAGGAAGGAGAATCCGACATACATGTTCGGGCCGAGTAAGGTATGTCGGAGGTCCAGGCCCGGCATAGCCTCGCCGGGGTACGGAGAGAAGCCCGGTATACTTGTGCCGGGATAGGAGGAAGCGTCCGACATATCCTATGTCGGGCAGGAAGTCAAGGGCAGGTACATGGCAAGGACACTGTCCCGTCTGACACGGAAGTAAGGTCACCTCCCGTCTGACACGGGCGCGGGACAAAGGGCACAAGACAAGGGCGACGTGACTATACCACTATACTGGCGACTGACTGACAGGAGACAAGGCATGGAGAAGGCACGTCCTGTCTCTGACAGGGGGAGCATCATCACCTAGGCCGGCGGCGGCTACGGCAAGAGGACCAATGGCCTACCTCGACCTATGTCGGATAGCCCGGCGGCTAGGTCGTGGTAGAAGTGTCGACATTACCGTTGGACGGGGGCTGTTGTCCGGGGGGCCCGGAGGATTTAGGGTTCCCGGACAACTCGGCGGGACCTCTATAAATAGCACCATAACTCCTCCTGGGAGAGAGACGCCAACCAGAGGGCCAAAACTATAGTCTCATTCACTGCGAGAGCATTTACTCCTCCTTCCTTAGTAGTTCATCCTTGTTCTTGAGTTCATCCTAGAGAGAGAGGCAAAACAGCTCAAGGAGCACCTTTGTAGATCTTGTGTGACACATATAGTGAGGAGCAAGGCAGGAGTAGGGGTGTTACCTCCTCTCGAGGGCCCCGAACCTGGGTATATCGTGTTTGTTTGTGTTCTTGAGTTTTCCTGGTTGTTCTAGCTCGTTCTTGAACCAGGTTGAGTCGGCTCGTGTCCGTTTCTTGTTTCCTCTTGCGTGAGCTTCTTAGCTCGCTAGCCCTCCCCGGATCCACCAGCGTCCATCGGCCCCACACTTTTAGCCATCCTATGGCATCTGCCGTGATACCACCACGACAGTTGGCGCCCACCGTGGGGCGGGTAGAGGCGCTGGCTGGTGTACTCATCCGGACGGGTTCCGTGCGAGTCCTCTCCGGACTCATCGTCAAGTTCGGCGACATGGAGTTCGTCAGCGACAACGCCGGCTGCTTTCGCGGCAGGCCGTTTCCGGCCGACGGCCGCGTCATCGAGTTCGGCACCTTCGCCACCTATGTCGCCACCGAGTTCGTCTGCGAGTACCCGGCGCAGGTGCTCGTGGCCGAGAATCCCCCAGCTATCTGTGCGGCTCGCGGCCGGCGTACCACTCGCCCCGAGAGCTGCGCGGTCATGATGGCTGGGGTGACGGCTCCTCTGACAGAAGACCCTGTCTTTGAGCCTGAGGCAAGATCGACCCGGAGGGCCAAGCAGGCACTGGAGAGGCGGGGCCATGGCGGCGCCGAGACATCTCGTGTCCCGGTAAGGAGTGAACCTCTTAGAGAAACGGTAGAGAGGTTGACCATGCCGGGGGCGGTTGAGTTAGAGGCAGAGCGGCTGAGCTTGTTGGAGGAGGCAGAGAAGTTAGCAGAGGTCCGGAGGGACTTCGACCGAGTTCAGCGTGAGTATGACGCGGCTCATGGTTTCTCGCCGGTAGGAGGTCGGCCGAACCGTGAGGCCGAGGTGCGCAGAAGAGGCAAGGGCCTCAATGCCGAGATAGATAGGGATGGCAGAGCTACATCCAATGTGACCCCTAGCGTAATGTCGGCAGCTAGGCCGAATTACAGCTCTCCGGCCAAGACCCTCAGGGCTGCCGAGGCAGCAAGGGCCGAGTTATCCGGTCTAACCGGAGAGGCTCGCCGTAAGCAACAAGACCGAGTCAATGAGCTGGTGGAAGTAGCAACCCGGCAGAATGAGGCTGTCAAGAAGGCCGGGGGTGGATCTCAGATTGTCCACTCAACCAGGGCTCCCAGCGGCGTGTCCAGAGGGCAGGCTTACTCTCCGCATGTCGGTGGAAACCAGAACCGGAGTAGGAACCCCGGAGGAAATCAGCAGCTCCAGATGCTGACGTATGATCCAGCATATGCCGGAAAGCAGATCGCAGGCCAGGGCAACAATGGGCAAGCTCAGAGCAGAAGCCGACAGGCTCCGAGTAATCGGCATGACGAAAATGCCCACTCGGTCGGTCGGGGACACCCACCTCGGTATCCGATGCCTAATCAGGCCACAAGGCATCAAGTTGTTGGAGCATTGCAGACCCGGCAAATGGGCGGGCGAGACCTGAACCGGTATGACGACGGCAACTCGGCATTGGTCAAGGCCGGATACCATGTTTATGAGAGTGCTCTGGGGTCTCGACTGGGAACTCGCCAGTTAGATCCAAATGATGCTCGGTACAAGCTGGATCGGTTGTATAGATCCGAGCAAATGGAGGAGCAAGGTCCACCCAGTCCTGCTTGCTTCGGGCCCCGAATCATGTCGGAACAGCCTGTCCCCCACTTTCAGTTGAACAGGGGAGCCAAGACTTATGACGGCAGCTCCAAGCCAGAGGACTGGCTGACCGACTATGTGACAGCAGTGCACATCGCCGGGGGAAATCGTCGGTGGGCGGTACGGTACATCCCGCAGATGCTTGAGGGACCGGCCCGAATCTGGCTGAACAATTTGAGGGAGGGGAGTGTCAACAGCTGGCTGGACTTCGAGGAAGCCTTTGTCAGCAACTTCTCCAGTACCTACAAGAGACCAAACCGACCTCAGCAGCTTGCGATGTGCAGGCAGAGGGACAATGAGACTGACCGGGAGTACTTGACTCGGTGGAGCACAATTCGCAATTCTTGCGAAGGAGTTGTGGAGGCCCAAGCCATTTCGTGGTTTGCGCAGGGATGCCGACATGGATCCATGCTATGGCAGAAGCTGCAGAGGGAAATGCCGGCCACCTTGGCCGAGACAATGAGAATTGCTGACAGCTATGCCCTCGGTGATCCAATGCAACCTCAGCTGGACTCGGGCGAACCGAGTAGGAGGAACTCGGGGAACAATAGATCCGGGCAGGGCAGAAATAGTGAACGGCATGATTTTGGCCAAAAAAGAAGGGAGCCCGACTTTCGCTATGCCTCGCAGCAGGTAGCGGCTGTAGACGGTGAACGAGGCAATACCGGTAGCAACCAGCGGCAGAAGACGGATGGTCAGGGTTGGGCAGAGGTAAAGAAAACTTGGGCCGAGCAGAGGAAGCCCTTGACGTATGAGGACATGCTGGACAAGCCCTGCTGCTATCACACTTTCGAGCCCAACAGACCAGCCAACCACACGACTCGGCAGTGCAGCTGGTACCAGCGCATGCGGCAAGAAGGTGCTCCAGGGGGATCTCTGGTAACTGCCCCCGAAAGACCTGCAGCGCCAAGACCTCCGGCACCTGTGAGTGGGGCCAATGCTGTCCGGGTTAACCCGCCAGTCCAGAGGAGACCACCGGCAAGGCCGGTAAACATGGTGAACGCCCGGGGTAACAACCGTGTCGGTCCTAGCAACCAGGGCAGGTACCCCCAGGGTGACTATCAGGAAGCTCATCAGAGCTATGTGGTCTTTGTGACCGAGCCCACTGACAAGAAGAGCCAGCGCCAGCGCGCTCTGGAGGTGAATGCCGTCATGCCAGCGGTACCCAAGTTCATGCACTGGTCCGAGATGGAGATCACCTGGGGTCGGAAGGATCACCCCCGGGTTAAGCCTAAGCCGGGAGGCTACGCCTTGGTGGTGGACCCGACATTCATCGGGCCAAGTATCAACGTCCGGTTCAGCAGAGTTCTGGTTGATAATGGCAGTGCCATTAACATCATGTACAAGGACACAATGCTGAAGTTGGGAGTATCCCTGAACACGCTGTTGCCGACCCACACGACTTTCCATGGCATTGTGCCAGGGGTTTCTTGCTCGCCTATGGGCAAGATCTGGATAGATGTGCTGTTCGGAACCCGGGAGAACTGCCGGACCGAAAGTCTTGAGTTCGAGGTGGTGGACCTCGAGAGCCCGTATCACGCCCTGATTGGCCGACCTGCTCTGGCCAAGTTCATGATCTCCACTCACATGGGCTATCTGAAAATGAAAATGCCAGGTCCGAATGGCATAATCACCATCGCGGGGGACTACAAGCGCTCGATCGAGTGTGCTACTGCCGGCTCATGCTTGGCCGAGTCCTTGGCCATGGCCGAGTCCTTGGCCATAGCCGAGGAGAAAAAGAGAATCCAGCAAGTGGTAACGCTGGCCCAAGCCTCCCAACTCGGTGTGCCCGGGATGACAAACCCGGAGCAGCATGCTTCCTTCCAGCCACCAAAAGAGACCAAGAAGGTCGTGGTGGACCCGGCTAACTCAGAGCGCCGGGTGATCATCGGCACCAGCCTGGACAGCAAATAGGAAGGAGAGCTCACCGACTTCCTCCGTGAGAATCGGGATGTCTTTGCTTGGTCAAATGACGACCTTCAAGGAGTTCCGAGGGAGTTGGCTGAGCACTCATTATTCGTGAGGCCGGATGCAAAGCCGGTGAAGCAACCGACAAGACGTCTCTCGGACGAGAGAAGAGCTGCAATCATGGAGCATCTAGCCATACTGCTTGCGGCTGGATTTGTGATGGAAGTACTGCACCCGGACTGGTTGTCTAACCCGGTCCTGGTAGAGAAGAAAAAGGATGACCCTCTCCTGGCCAAGGTGTGGCGCATGTGTATCGACTTCACCAACCTCAACAAGGCATGCCCGAAAGATCCTTTCCCGCTCCCCCGGATAGATCAAGTGATCGACTCCACTGCCGGGTGTGAGCTTTTGTCTTTTGTAGATGCGTATTCTGGTTTTCACCAGATACCTTTGAACCCGGCTGATCAATTAAAGACTGCTTTTATTACCCCGTACGGGGCTTATTGCTATCGTGTCATGACCTTCGGGTTGAGGAATGCCGGTGCCACTTATCAAAGGTGCATGCAGAAATGCTTGCATGGGCAAATAGGTCGAAACGCAGAGGTGTATGTCGACGACATAGTCATAAAAACAAAAGAAAAATCCACTCTGATCGAGGATCTAAGAGAAACATTCGCTAACTTGAAAAAGTTCCGAATGAAACTTAACCCGGATAAATGCACCTTCGGTGTGCCGGCCGGAAAATTACTCGGTTTCTTGGTGTCTAGCCGGGGTATAGAGGTTAACCCGGGCAAGATCCGGGCTATCGAGAGCATGAAATTGCCAACTCGCCTTAAGGATGTACAAAAATTCACCGGATGTCTGGCATCCCTGAGTAGGTTTGTGAGTCGGTTAGGAGAGAAAGCCTTGCCCTTGTATCAACTCATGAAAAAGAGTAAAACCTTTGTGTGGACACCACAAGCAGACGCGGCTTTCAACGACCTAAAAAAGACGCTCTCGAATGCACCAGTGTTGGCGTCTCCCTTACCCAAGGAGCCAATGTTGCTCTATATCGCGGCTACCAACCGGGTTGTAAGTGTGGTAATGGTGGTGGAAAGAGAAGAAGGTGAAAAGGTGGTGCAGAGGCCCGTGTATTACCTGAGTGAGGTGCTCTCCCTCTCCAAGCAGAATTACCCGCACTACCAGAAGATGGCCTATGGTGTATACCTGGCGGTCACCAAGTTGAAGCACTACTTTCAAGAGCATCCGGTTACAGTTGTGAGCGAGGCTCCATTGTCCGAGATAATCGGATGCAAAGATGCCAGTGGCCGAGTTGCCAAGTGGGCCATCCAGTTATCCCCATACGCCCCGACTTACGAAAGGAGGGACGCCATTAAGTCGCAGGCGCTGCCGGACTTCTTGGTGGATTGGGCCGAGATGCAATATGAGCCTCCCCCTCCCGACTTCAATTTCTAGAAGATGCACTTTGATGGGTCCAAGGCAAAAATTGGGTTGGGTGCCGGAGTGGTCCTCACCTCCCCGAAGCAAGATGTACTGAAATATGTGCTCCAGATTCATTTCTCGGCATCCAATAATGTGGCTGAATATGAGGCACTTGTGCATGGCCTCAATGTCGCCAAGGAAGTTGGCATCCGGCGAATAGAATGTTATGGTGACTCGGATTTGGTGGTGCAGCAGGTGTCGGGAAATTGGGACGCCTTGGATGCCAACATGGCGTCATACCGGTTCCATGTGCAGAAAATCTCCGGGTTTTTTGAAGGGTGCGAGTTCAAGCACATACCCCGGGGAGAGAATGAGGCTGCAGATGTATTGTCTAAGCTGGGGTCTTCGCGGGACGCGATCCCACCCAGCATAGCTTTGGAACACTTAAAAAAGCCGTCTATCAAGCCATCACCCGAGTCGGAATCCATATTTATCCCGAAGAACTCTGAGATAGAAGTCGTGCCCATGGAGGTTGATGTCGGGGGCATTTGGCTAAACCCGGGGACTGTACCGGGTATGTCGGCAGAGGTGATGTCAGCCGAGCCTATGGAAATAGATGCCCCAGTCTTCCCTGTGAGGCAGGTACCGGAATGGGCGCAGCCCATCATGGCATATGTTGTATATGGGACCCTGCCGGAGAAGGAAGTGGAAGCTCGGCAGGTGATAAGGAGAGCCAAGGCTTACACGGTGATCAATCAAGAGCTGTATAAGAGAAGTGTCACTGAAGTGCTGCAGCGTTGCGTTGACCCGGAGGAGGGGCAAGAGATGCTGCTCGAGATACATCAAGGTGAATGCGGTCACCATGCTTCCTCAAGGGCACTGGTAGCAAAGGTCTTCCGGCACGGGTTTTATTGGCCTTCGGCTCTGCAGCAGGCAGAGGATGTTGTCCGAAAATGTGGAGGTTGCCAGAGGTTCGCACACAGAATACACATGCCGGCGGCAGCACTGAAAACTATCCCCATCACATGGCCGTTTGCGGTATGGTGCTTGGATATGGTGGGTCCATTCAAGCCGGCGCGAGGTAACATGACTCATATACTAGTCATGGTGGACAAGTTCACCAAGTGGATCGAGGTAAAGCCAATTAGGAAATGCGATGGAGTTACAGCCGTCTCATTTTTGAAGGATATCATACTGAGATATGGTTACCCGCACAGCATTATCACGGACAATGGCACCAACTTTGCAGTAGGGGAGTTTGCTCGGTTCTGTGCGGAGAAGAGAATCCGGCTTGATGTGGCCTCGGTGGCACACCCAGAGGCAAATGGGCAGGTTGAGAGGGCCAACGCATTGGTATTGGCCGGCATAAAGGCCCGGTTGGTAGAACCACTCCTGCGGACTCCGGGGTGCTGGATAGAGGAAATACCGGCGGTGCTATGGGGTCTCCGGACCACACCCAACAGATCCACCGGGTACACACCATTCTTTATGGTGTATGGTGCTGAGGCAGTGTTGCCAACCGACATACAATATGACTCGCCCAGGGTGGCGATGTTTACAGAAACCGAGGCAAGAGAAGCCCGAGAGAATGATGTCGACTTGCTTGAGGAAGCAAGAGAATTGGCCCTATCTCGGTCAGCGATATACCAGCAGAGCCTCCGACGCTATCATAGCCGGAAGGTACACCCCCGGGTGTTCAGAGAAGGAGAGCTGGTACTGAGGCTGATACATCGAACTGCCGGCATGCACAAATTATCCCCTCCGTGGGAAGGACCTTTTGTGGTGAGCAAAGCCCTGCACAATGACTCATATTATCTTGTAGATGCCCAGGAAGCTAGAAAAGGTGTGATGGATAGAGCCGGCGAGGAAACCAAACGACCATGGAATGTAGCCTTACTTCGTCCCTTTTTTGCATAAAAGGCACAGTGTATGTATCTCAGTTCCTTCTGAATGAAATGCCGGCACCCCAGAATGAATCTCGGGGACTGCCTTATCCGTATGATGGTTCTTTTCTTATGTTTTTCGCATGTCGGCACTCCGGGGTAAACTCGGGGACTGCCAGATCTTTATCTATGTTTGTATTTCGGTTAGTCCCTCGTTACTTGCATGCCGGCGACTCGAGGTGAAACTCGGGGACTGCCGTGTTTATTTCGTACCTGTTGTCCACGTGCCGAATGAATTTTCAACCTCGTTTCAAAGTTAAGTAATGTATGCTATGTGAAATGATCTTGTGACTCGACTGACGAATGCCCAAAGTGGTAGTCAAGAGCAAAGATAGTGGAAGGTGGTAAACACGAAAACGAACTCGGGGACTCGATCTAAAAGCAATTCGGCACGTGTTATGTGTAAACCCAGTCTTTCAATTATTCTTCCGTTATGTCGAATGCCTTTGAACCTTAACTCGGGCATTTTCTAGTACCGTATGCTATAGTCGTGATTTTGTGACTCGACTGTCGAACGCCTGTATGGTAGACAAGAGCAAAAGTCACTAAGTATAGTAAACGAGAAAGTAAACTCCGGAACTCGGTGAAAAGTGATCCGACATAACTATGTACTTGCTCGATTCAATAAGGCAAATAGCAAAGTATTCTACTTAAAATTGTATATGTTACATATGCACCCGGCATTCCGGGGATCTAATGAATTTGCCTAAGTATTTTCGGCAGCAGGAGTAGAAATCGGTGTAGAAGCAGCAGCAGCAGTCGTGGTGTCAGGAGTGGCCGACTGGAGGCAGGCGGTTGCTTCCAGACCAGTGTCGGCGGCAGGTGATGTAGCCACGGTGGCAGTAGGCTCTTCGAGGCTGGTGGCCGCAGTCCCAGACTTAGGGGCGTGCTCGGTGGACTCGGGGACTCCCACCTCAGCGTCCGCTCCGGTGGGCTCGTCCGGGTTGGCCTCCTCCTCCTCCGCCTCCTCTTCGGCATCGCCGGCATCGGAGTCAGACTCGTCGTCATCCGGATAAACAGGGCCAGGGACAAACTCGTGCGGACGCGAGTATTGGGCCATGTAGTCGGCAGATTCTTGGCGGCGCTGGATTTTGGCCGGATCTGTGGTCCACACCGAGTTTTCGCGCTGCGTCTTGACGTGGTCCAGGTCAATCTCTTCATACCAAGATAGTATGAAGGACAGGGCCTGATCCGCCCCGGCACGAGCAGCAGATGACCTCCATTCCCGGAGTCTTAACTCGGCTTTCCTCAGCTCCTCGGCCAGCTCAGGAACATTCTTGGGAGGCTCGATGCCGGGCCACAGCTGCCGGAAGACCGAGATACCGGCGTCGAGCAAGCCGACGCCGATGCTCTTCAGCGGGACAAGACGCGCGTTGAGCGCAATCAGATGATCCTCAACGTCCCACTCGGTTGAGATGGGACCGAGGTGCGCTCTCTTGCCCCGGGCCTTGCTAACAGCTTGGGCAGCGGCGTGTTGCGAGTGCGAGAAGGATTCTGAAGCAAAAAGAGCTATTGCCAAGTTAGAGAGCAAGCCGGAAATAGCGGGGTAACATTGGAAACTCAGTAAGCAAGAGGGGAGGAAACTCACTGTCCATTTGACTGTTGATTCGTCGCAACTCGGCCAGCCAGGTGTCGCATTTGGCAGTAAGGACGGATAATTTATTCTCGGCCAAACTAGCGCGAGATTGGAGATCCGTCTCGAGAGTCTCCTGCGCCTCCGTCACCTCGTTCATGACCTTGGTCATCTCGGCCTGCTCGTGCTGCGACTTTGCGAGTTCTTGGTGAAGCCGGGCTACCTCGGCCTGCTCTTTCTCGAGCGCAGTCCGGTGCGCAGCCGCAACCTGGGCCTCCTTTTCAGCTGACGAGGTCGGCGTGTCGGGAGGTCAGAAGAAGAAATAAGAAAAGAGAAAGTATGACGGTAGAAGGGAAAGAGTACCTTGGGCCAACTCAAGAGTCTTGTACTTCTTCCGGAGGCCGCTGTGCTTGACGAGCAGCTTTTGGAACAGCCTGCTCCGTTTCTTGTTGCAAGCCTGAAATGAGATTAGGCGTTAACTCAGTTGTAAGAAGATTCCCGCCGAGTAATCTTCACTCGGTCGATGTTCAATTACTCCACAGGAATCTCGGGGACTAGTGGGGGTGTGTAATTAAAAGACTTACTTCGGCGTCCCGGGTCATCCGGAGAACTGCGCACTGAAGAGCATGCAGAGATTGGGCAGTTTTCCCGGGCCCGGCAGGGTGTCGGGCGTTCGGGTCGGAGGAGGATACCTCGCTGGTGTCGGCAGCATTCCAGTCCATGTTGAACTGCTCCAGCGAACCTGAACAGTCATCACCCAGGATGAGCAACTCGGCAGCAGGCGGAGCTTGGGCAGCAGTGGCCTCTAGCGTCTGCAGCGCAGCTGTCTTGACGGCCACGCGAGGAGGGGGCACCACTAGGATTTTGCCCGGAGGAACCTCACCTCTTTTCTGACTCGTGGTCCCATCACGCTTGCCCGAGGCGGCCGACCCAGATGGTGGGGTGATCACCTTGGAGGTGGTAGTGTCCAAGGTCGGCGGACGCCTCTGCTGCTGAGTCCGGACAGGTGGAGGTTGCTGGCGCTGTCCTTGCGGTTGTTGTTGCTGGTGTGACTGCGGCCGTTGCTGCGTTGGTTGCTGCTGCTGAGGGCGGTGTGTCGGCGGCTGAAGGACCCCTCCCGAGTGGGGTGGGGGTGACACGGTCTGGGGTCGCCTCGCTGTGTCGGAGGTAGCGTCCCCACCAGATCCGACGTCCCTGTCGGAAGTCCCTCTATTTCTCCCGGCCGCGGCGCTGCCACTCAGCGGCGGTGTGGCAGCCCGGCTCCTGCGGGTCGGAGAGCCTTCCCCGCGAGTCGACCCGGCCTCCTCGGTATCTTTCCGACCTTGGGGCCCGGTCGGATTCAACTGCAGTGGGGCGCTGTTTCAAGGCAATGGTATGTTAACTCGGACGGTACTATCAGAGAAGTCGAAATAGCAGGGCAAGGAGTCTCGAGAAATCGGCTTACCCGGTGGAGGTCGGAGGACCTTTCTTCTTCTTGGGCGGCTTGGTTGCCGGCTTCTTACCGGTTTTGGCTCTCTTGGCGCCAGCCTCATCGTCACCGGTACCCGACATACCGGTGCCAGCTCGCTTGCGGGTCTCGGCTCGCTTGCTGGAAGTAGCGGTTGTCGAAGGCACTGGGGGCGCGAAGTTGAGAGGAGTAGCGTCAATAACATCTATGATTCGACACTCATCCTCGTCGTCATCCGACCACTCGTTGATTGGAACGGGTGCACAAGGCTTACCCGGGACAGGGGCGCGAGCCAGGGGGATGGATAGATGATCTTCGTCATCCGGGTCCTCGCTTGGTAAAATCTCCGGGATGGGAAAGTCCGGATGCCACTCCCCCGCGGCATGGATCTGGTCTTCAAGGAGCTGCCGGGCGAACCTCTGCGAGAAAACAAAAGATACATGTAAGTACAGAGATGGTTGTAACATGAGTTTGTCGGAGAATTGCATAAGTCGGTCAAGTGAACCAGCTTACTTGTGGAGGAGGACGAGAGCGCGTATGGGGCTTCATCCCCCAGGCCCAGGTGGCTGGGTCCATCTCGGCCTGGGCAATAGCCTGGACCTGCCGGTATACTTGCTCCTGGGTGAGCGTGAAGATACTAACCCG
This sequence comes from Poa annua, assembly GCA_026929855.1. NCBI lineage: Eukaryota > Viridiplantae > Streptophyta > Magnoliopsida > Poales > Poaceae > Poa > Poa annua. The sequence goes on along the minus strand of CM049433.1, from coordinate 7,320,682 downwards.
TGTCGGGTCATATCTGCCACTCATGTGGCAAATCTTGTGAACCCGGGCCTGGAGAGGGCAAACCCGGCGGCTGACGAAGGTGCATAGGAGGTCCTCGGCAGTGAGCTTGTCCTTAATCGAAAGGAGGTACTCGTGGATCTCGTTGACCTCCGAGTCCAACGTCTTCGGGTCCGAACTCCAGTGAAGCTGGGCAGTCGGGGGAGCGATATTGAACTCGGGGAGGTTGATGAGGTCGGTTCCTTCCTCCTTGTCACCTTCAACCGAGTCGGAGTTTCTGACATAGAAGAAACTCCGTTGCCATTTGCGGCAGGACTCTAGGCCCGAGATCCGGGGGAAGTCGGACTCCCTCCGAGGAACCACGATGGCAGCCCCGCAAGCCGTCATCTCCTTATCCTTGACGCCTTTGTTGGAGATGCTCTGCTTCCGTAGTTGGAAGTATTTGGCCCATAGCTTGACCACCGGGCAGAGGCCGAGATATCCCTCCGAGAAAGTCACAAAGGCGGAGAGGAGAGTGATGGCATTGGCCGGGAGATGATGGGGTTGCAGACCGTAGTAGTCGAGGAAGGAGCGGAAGAATGGGCTTGCTGGGAGGGCAAAGCCACGCTCGAAATGCGTGACGAAGACTACCCGCTCCCCGGGTTGGATTCGGGGTTCGTTCTCGCCCTCGGGAAGTCGGCAGAGGACCGCCTCCGGGATGCGGTGAGTTCGGCGTAGCCAGTCGATGTCGTCCTGGCACGCGTCGGAACCTTCCCATCCTCCCCGGACTCCCTCGGTACCCATGTCGGTGTTCTCAGAAGACATGTCGGAGCTGTCCTGCAGCATAAGGAATGTGGTAAGTCGGGGGCACCAAGAGGAGACATGCAGTAAGTCGGGGCGTCCCGGCACTAAAACAGAATCTACGACCGAGATGCTAGAAGGAAGATCTACCAGTGCAGAATAAAAGAATAAGTAAATGGTTCTAATGAAGAACAACCCTAGCAATGCTACGGGAATGCGAAGGTGAAGTCTACAACCAAATCTGGCCAAGAAAGATCAAAGGTACCGCGGCCGAGACGGGTGTATCCAGCCCTAATCTATGGGTGAAATCCAGTGGGCGTGGGGTGTGGTTCATCCTCAAGAGAAACGTAAGAAAAGGGTCATCGTGGCCAAGCGTGAGATGAATCTAGCGGGATCGAGAAGAAGCTTACCGGAGAAGGCGAAGGTGCGGCGCGAGAGGTTCTCGTCCCGACGGTGGCGTGGCGGTTCCCGATCGTCGGCGTCGAGCTCTCCGGCGTGCAGTGCGTGCGCGGCGTGCGTCGCGGCGGCGTTTCGCTCGAGAGCAGAAGGGAAGAAGGGAAGAAGATGATGCGGAGGAAGAAGGAAGAATAACCCCGCCGCCGTATTTAAGAGGGAAGGAGAAGAGGCGGTTGCTAATTTTTCCCGCCCGTTGGTTTCGAGCAGGTCGTGGGATCGTGCGTGCGCCGGTTGGCGCGAGTGGAGCGGTTATGGCCGCACGATCGGCCACACCGTGGGTTACAGAATAGGAACCGTCGGCTGCGGATCGGATGCGGTTGCCAGCCCAGGAATCGAGGAGGCACCTCGGGTGCTCAACCCACTCAAGTGCCTGCTAGATGTGACGGCTGGTGGGACCGGTGCGATGTTTTCGGGACAGCTTGTCAGACCGCGTGGCGCGTTTCTCGGAATGGTGCAGCATGTATGTGACACGTCTCGGCGAGAGATCTGAGAGAAAGATTTGGTGATGTCGAAAGTACCGGAACAATAACCCAGGATGGCTGAGAGCTCAACGACAAACCGAGATGGCTATGTCGGATGATTTTACAGTAAGTCGGGACAGGCATGCCGGAGTTTTCTCATCAGGCCGACATCGTGGTGTCGCAGGGCCTTAAGTGACCGACTTGGGCAAGTCGGAGCAATCGAGTTACCCGACATAGTTATGTCGGCTTTCGGTTCAAGGCGGTTATCGGGTTAAATCTGATGCAGCCCTTCATCCAAGGCTGCAGGACTGCACCAGCTTCGGGGACTAGTGTCGGGGGGCCTACCCCCGGGTAGGGTAAAGGCAAGGGTAAGATACCCGTGTTTACAGTGGTAAATATCTTTGGCACAGTCTTATGACTCTTCGGGAGGTGAAGGGACGCCTGTTGGAGGTACGCCGGAGGTGGCTCTTGGAAAAGGTCAAGAGGTGCCCTTTGGAGGAGGCAGGGGCCAGGCTGTCTCCCCTGGTGATACTATAAATAGACCCCCAGCCCCTCACTCTCATTCAGGCAAAGGCAGAGATTTCTCCTAAGAACCAGCTTCTCGAAGATGTCTTTGGGAGCAAGCCTAAGACATCTTCGTGTAGCTGGGCCTAGGGGCATTCTCTTGTGCAACACCCGGGATAGGTTTGGATGAGCGGGGTCCAGGGTGGACCGAGTTGTATGCTCGGCCGGCTTAAGCTTACGCCGGGAATAGCCGGCATGTTCTAACCGACATCCCCATGTCGGGATTCTTTACTTGTCTATGATGTGCAGGAAGGAGAATCCGACATACATGTTCGGGCCGAGTAAGGTATGTCGGAGGTCCAGGCCCGGCATAGCCTCGCCGGGGTACGGAGAGAAGCCCGGTATACTTGTGCCGGGATAGGAGGAAGCGTCCGACATATCCTATGTCGGGCAGGAAGTCAAGGGCAGGTACATGGCAAGGACACTGTCCCGTCTGACACGGAAGTAAGGTCACCTCCCGTCTGACACGGGCGCGGGACAAAGGGCACAAGACAAGGGCGACGTGACTATACCACTATACTGGCAACTGACTGACAGGAGACAAGGCATGGAGAAGGCACGTCCTGTCTCTGACAGGGGGAGCATCATCACCTAGGCCGGCGGCGGCTACGGCAAGAGGCATCATGGCCTACCTCGACCTATGTCGGATAGCCCGGCGGCTAGGTCGTGGTAGAAGTGTCGACATTACCGTTGGACGGGGGCTGTTGTCCGGGGGGCCCGGAGGATTTAGGGTTCCCGGACAACTCGGCGGGACCTCTATAAATAGCACCATAACTCCTCCTGGGAGAGAGACGCCAACCAGAGGGCCAAAACTATAGTCTCATTCACTGCGAGAGCATTTACTCCTCCTTCCTTAGTAGTTCATCCTTGTTCTTGAGTTCATCCTATAGAGAGAGAGGCAAAACAGCTCAAGGAGCACCTTTGTAGATCTTGTGTGACACATATAGTGAGGAGCAAGGCAGGAGTAGGGGTGTTACCTCCTCTCGAGGGCCCCGAACCTGGGTATATCGTGTTTGTTTGTGTTCTTGAGTTTTCCTGGTTGTTCTAGCTCGTTCTTGAACCAGGTTGAGTCGGCTCGTGTCCGTTTCTTGTTTCCTCTTGCGTGAGCTTCTTAGCTCGCTAGCCCTCCCCGGATCCACCAGCGTCCATCGGCCCCACACTTTTAGCCATCCTATGCCATCTGCCGTGATACCACCACGACAATGCTGGATCTTCTAGGCACTCTAAAGCGCTTCTATGAGAGACAAATGGACTTTGGTACAAGCGCCGACTTATGTTTGAGGCAAATACCGATGGAATAGGATATCTTTACTTAGTAAAGATGTTATTCACTATGCGATAGTAGGAATATGGACATAAAAATATATGGATTCCTGGATTGGGTAACCCAACGTTTCATGGGGGGATCCTAATCCTTTTGGCACCGATAGGCCGGCTAATCATACACGGCAGGAGCAAGGGAACTCCCTTGGTTCAGGAAGGCACGCGAAGCCGTTAGACTTCTTAAGTTATTGATGATGTACTTCTTTGAGGGGAAAGGTTTTCCTCCACGATGATAGGCCTATCGGCCTCCCCTCTCGCCCTCTCCAAAGCTATGGAACAGAAGACTACAATGCAAGAACAATAAAAGGACTGGAACAGTAAAGTACTGCAACGGAAGACACGAGAGAACAAACAAAAAGACTTGTTGGTCCTGAAATGCTGGTTTCGACAATACCGCAGCCAAAACTCACACTTTCGGCACTAGCCATGCCAATGGTGCGTTTATTTATGAAATTTACTGAGAACGTGTGCTACTTGAGATTTTTTTTTTTGCATGGGACACCTAAGTACTTGTCGAGCGTGTGCAGAGTAGTCACAGAACTTGCAGCCCATGTAGCAGTCGTCCCTAAAACTTGACTGTCAGGTGTTACTCAGTCCAAACTGGACCACATGAAGCGTATCGGTTGGGTAATTTTGTGGTAGACACTGGGAGTCAAGCATCTGCCTTCGTTAGGGCTGCGGGCGGATGTTTTGCGAAATCTCCGTGTGTCGCTGCGATGACCTCGAGGTAGTGCTCTCCGTCTCCCCAGTGTCCGGAGATAGAAAGAATAGTCCTCCTCGAGTACTGCCGCTTCGACTGCGTCATCGCCTTCACCGTAGGAGGTAGAGGTGTCTATACTAATCTAATCTTGTTTATTAGCATATCCTCCTGCAAAGGGAATGACATGGAGTAAGTACTCTATGGATTCATGTGATGCCATGATGAAGAATAAAGCATGCCTTCTTTCCCAAGCTTTTGCGAAAAAACATGATAATCCTTTGCGAGAAACCAGACACAATATGCACTTTGTGTACAAACCAAAAGGACATGTGCATGTATCGTACTCCAGTAGCACAAAGTTTTGAGGGCTTGCCGCATGTGTCCATGTCCTCGAAGCATTTCTTAACTCGCATGGAAAGAATACAAAAGAAGAGATGGAAATTCTGCAGCAAAAGCGAGAGGGAGCGAGTGAGAGCTCCTGGCCCTGCGCGCCGGATACGTCCGGAGCCAACGGGAACTTGACATTTCGCGTTGATGGGAGAGCGAAATTCCTTTCCAAATACACTAGCCGTCGTCGTAGCACTCTAGCACCACCACATTTCCAGCTTCTGTGTTGTACGGTACTCCCTCCATTCCTATGAACAAGGCGTAAATATTTTTTCCAATTTTTCCCACAAAGCAAGGCGCGGGTGTGTTATTGCTACGATTCTACCGAGCATGCCCCCGGTCTGGCTGCTCTTTGCCCTGCATGCATGCAGGGTCCACTAGCCAATGAAACACACTGCATACAACTTTAAATGATGGTGCATGGGCATGCAAGTCTCAGCAGCGCACGCCTATTTAATGCTAGCGAATTAGGAGGGGCAATTAGCTCCAGACGACGTCCCATTAGAGAGATTTTATAGGGGTAAGATTGTCTAACATGAAGGTATCCAGCAGCTCCTTAATCGACGTGCCAAAAAAATTTACGCCCTCCATATAAGAACGGAGATTTTTTGAGAATGCAGTTTTCGGAATTTCGCCTTTCTGCGTGGCTGGCTGGCTCCAGCCACTGATCGTTGCATCTCATTCCAAAAGGGCCAAAACCTATGAGGGATCAGTGGAGCATCATTAAGTAATTAGTTCTCGTCCTTTGAGATTAGTACTAGAACTAGGAGCACTAGTATTGATCTAAAAAAAAGGGGCACTAGTATTGTATTTCAGTGCATGAGCTTGATATAAAGGTCAGTCAAGAATTCAAGTTCCGATGCTGCAAGACCATCTGTACAAGCTCATGTAGTTAACTGCAGGAGCTTTGGATGACCAAAGGGTGTGTTTCTTACTCCCTCCGTTTCTAATATAAAATGTTTTAATGTTTGGCTAGATTCACATGTAAACACATTTTGATATGCAGTATCTAAAATATCTTATATTAAAAAATGAAGGGAGTACTACTGAACGTAACAGCAATAACTAAGTTGATTTCATACTTGAGGGCCTTCCGGTATTGCGCACCACCTTTCTGATGAGATAGCTCGGCCTTTCACTATCGGTGTAGAGACTAAAAAACGTTGACTTATAACTCTTTAAGAACAAAGTTATCGGGAAAATATCAACTTGGAATGGTGACTTAATCACCACAACCGGCCGTTGCGCATTAGAGAAATCAGTGCTTTACGTCAATAAAACTCATTTGGGTGGGCAAAGATAAAACCACCGGAATTCTTCGAACACCAAGAATTTTGAAAGAGCACGAAAATTGAGATAGCCATGGCTTAAGTGAAAAGACAAGAACAAAATTTGGTGTAGTTTGGGCAACACATAGAACATCGAAGATATGGAATCAATCTACTTCGCCAGTACTATGAGCGTAGGGAACAGTGCGATGACCCCTTTTTGAGAGGCCTGGTGGCTTAATGGGAGGAAATCGAAAGATCTTGGCCCTCTCATCTTTACGTCAATCTTGCCCCTCTCATCTTTACATCAATTATTGATACACCTTGTGTCTTTGGGGTTTAATTTCATTAAGGATTGGGTAGGCCTACATGCACTAGAGTTCCAATTTTGGTCTTCTCTCGCTCTCGAGGCTTAGTGGCATAAGATGTCGGACAACTCCACTCCCAATCGAAAGGCTTTGGCGTCCCCAACCTTGCTCACCTCTTGAGACTGGGAACGAACGTAACGCTCGCGTCTTGTGCAACAAGCATGTGCCGCCTAGTATAATTTTTAATTTTTGAGAACAACAAGAGAGAGCTCACCTTTGGGTGAGCTTGGGTGCAAACTATGCCGTGAGAGTAGTTCTTTGGTTGTATCCGCTATTTTATGTCTTATAAAACTCCTTCTTAGTTACTATAAGGCCTATATTGTTAGTCAAAAGTCAAAAACAATATAACTTTAATCAATCATATAGACAAAAAATATGAACATTTAAAATTTTCCATTGACGTAGAATGGAAAAAATATTCTACGGCGAGTCTATTCATGTTGATTTGGTCTTTGAAATGCACACGTTTTTATTTGTAAAACCGGCCACAACTAAACTCCGTTGAGTTTTGACTAAACATATACATCTAGACGGAGATAGTAATATTACTAGAATCTCTTGCCCCCGTAAAAAAAAATTGCTCAGAGATTCAGGGGTACCTAGCTAGCTAGCTAGCGGCTGAATCTGATTCTAAGAAGTTTGAGCTGAATCTAATGGTGGGAATAAAATTATGAGGAGAATCTCTTACGATGCGTCAGGATGGTCGAGGAAGACTTTTCTTGGTTGTTTTATCCACTCTGAGTCTCGAGGCCTCCGAGGCACAGCTGCCATCGAGGTTAGATCTGATCGTCACGCCGGCGGCCGGCCACATGGTACGGTATCATCATCCACACCGGCCGGCCGGCCAGAAGGGACACTGCCGGAGTGCCGCCGTACGCTATCGTCTGTTCTCCCGGCGTCACGGCCGGTTACGTGCGTACGGGCGGCCTGACCTGGCGGCGGCCGACGGGAAGACCCAAGACGTCCGGCAAGTTGGGAGACATGGCTGCTGGCGCCACTAGCATTTGCACCTAGTAGTACGTTCTCCGATAGGCATCCCCTGATGGATCTTCACGGTGACTGAATGGATCGATGCTCCCCAGCTTATCCTCGCGAAGGTGCGCTGGTAATTGACGGCGCCTCAAAGTAAAGTGAACCCCGGTGTAGCTGTACCGGATCGGCAGTGGCGAATCTAGCAATTTATCAAAGACTGGGCACACGGTAAGCTAAAAGACTTTTTTTTCTATCAAGAACCAAAATTTTCACACATTCATGATATTATGTTCATCTTCGTGACTTGGCTGTGGGTCTTGCGGTGGTTCCACTTGTGATGAATTCATTGTGTGGACAAAAAAATCTGCCCAAATCAGAATTAAACAAAAAAATTACACTGGCCACACTAACGATACTTAATTACGAAATTTTGCTGTAAATAATGGAGAAAACTTAACTAGCTGTCGTGTGCGGGCATTGCCGGTCGCCATCAACGTCGCCGCCGATCTACTGCCGCTTCCCGCTTCGATGTGTTGCGGCGATGATGAGCCAGAACTTCCGTCATCGCTGGAATCGTCGTCTTGCCCTTGCGCTTCCGCACGTCGCTGCCTCGCGCCTCACGTCGGAGTCGCTGCGTGACGGGAGCCACGGCCGCGCACCATCTCGGCGTCCTCCTGAGCTAGGGCACGTTACGCCGCAGTCGTCGCTACTCGCGTTGCAGTTTCGATCGATCGGTTATTTCCTAAACTGCTGCTATGCTGTTATGCTGATCGATCGGATCGATCGATGACTTCTGGTTGTGGCCGTATGGCCCATTGCTCTAGCTAGGATACGGAGGAATACAGCCTATTTACAGAATAACACGTTTTTTCAGATTCTGGCCGTTCAAGCGACATACATCGCCCCAACAGCTCACCGGAGTACCTCTAAGGCTCTAACCAGCGGCGCTGAGCCCGGGCACGTGCCCAGGGTGCCCATACGGTAGATTCGCCACTGCGGATCGGTACGGCGGCGCCGCTTGTTTATTGCCGGACGTCAGGGAGCTCGTGGAGTGGAATCAGGAATCTTCCTTCTGTTGTGGCCAAGCAGCGTCAGGTCAGCGGCCTCTAGTTTTTCTTTGATTTTGAGTACAGTAGGAGCTTCCGAGGTTTGAGAAGGCCGGTTACTGAGGCCCATCGGGTCAGTTTATCCGGCCCGGCAGCAGCAGAGGGTGTGTTTGGGGCCCAAAGTAGAAGTAACGCGTTACGCGTGGCGCCTCAGTAACCGGCGGCGATGAAGCGGCCACCGGCGGCGAGGAGCGTCGCTGGAGCAGAGGCCGCCGCCGGCCGCTGCAGCAAGTTCGGAAGCTGCACACTCCGGGCTGCATTCAAGAGTCTATATCGGCGTGCCCGTATACTGCTCGCATAATACACACGCACCTGCTCACTACGTACACTCGTCGCCGCTCTGCTCACTCTCGATGATCCCCGTCCTTTGCCTTCTCGATCGGTGGCGGCGTCCGTCCTCTTCAGTCCATGGCATGGTCTCCCGCCTTCCCTGCCGCCGGGACCTTGGTCTCCTCCGTCATCCCGGCGCCGCTGTCCGTGTACTCCACGAGCTCGGGACCCACCGTGACGCCGACGCCCTCCTGCACGGCTGCACGGCGTGCTGCTCGACGTTGGCGTCGTCGGCGCGGCGGAGGTGGAGACCCTCCTCGCCGCCGACCACGCGCGCGCTCTCAGTGCGGCAGTGCGTGATCTCGCGCGCGTCCGCCGCCGCTCGCGCCACCTCTCGCTTGTCCTCCGACCTCGACGACATGGCTGGCTGGTTGGTTGGGGGTGGCTCAGTGGGTGGTGAACTGTTGATCAGTGTCTATATGGATGGGCGCGAGAGATGGGTGGCAGGGACCGCTAAATCTAATCCGTGCCTGCGCACCGTCGTCTCTTTACGGAGTGCCCACCGCGTGCTCCGTCGGATGGTCATCGTGTGGCACTCGTGGATTCCATCTCGTGTCGTGTCCGGACAAACGACACCGACGGTAAAAATTTCGCGAACCGAGTCGTTCCCCTTTCATTCACTTCTTCGCCCGTGTCTCGCTCCCCTCCCTCTCCTGTCGAATCTCGCCGACGATTTCTGCCGGCGTTTACCCAACTTCTCCCGGCGGATTTGCGCGGCGAGCTTCTCCAACGGGGAGGGTGCGATTTGCCGGTGTAGGGAGCGGCAGTGTTTCTCCCTTTCCCGTATCCACCTCGTCCGTCCGCATAATCGCCACCTTCTCTGGCGATTTGATCCGTCGCAGACCACCATCTGCCGGCGTATTTTGCTCGGAGAGCCTCTCCATCGGGTGGTTGCTCTCGATTTGGCGGCGTGGAGAGGCGGAGTTCCCGAATTCCTTCTACGCATTCAAGGGGATAAGCGGCGGTAATTGGTGGAAGGGAACGACAGAAGAGGGTTCAGCTACAAGTACAGCGCGTGCTCGATTCCCTCTGTCCTCGACCAGGTCAGTGACGCTGGAGCAATAATCCACTTTGTTTCAGCTGGTTAATTATGCTCGATTTCGTGGTGGGATTTTTGCATCGGATCAATGAATGTAGTTCTGCTAACAGTGCGCCCCAATCTGCATGCTCATCTCTCTAAGTGTAGATGTTCTCCTCGTGAGCCCCAATCTACATCTCCATAAGTGTAGTGTGGATGCTCTTCTCGTGATAGATGTAGTTTTTGCTCCTGCAACATGGACGGGATAGGATTTGTAGTTCTTTAATTCGAGGTTGCTTGATCAGGGGCGTTTGCAGTTCATACGTGTACTCTTTACTTCTTTTTTGTTGCATATATTTGATTGCAAGAAATGGCTGGGTTGTATGTAGTTCTACTTCTATCTATATCTATCATATGGCTTTTTTCAGTTGAATGTACTTGCATAAATGCTCTGAAAATCGCTACATGTATCTGTGGGGTAATTGTTGTAATTGTGGTTGAATGCAATGTCTGTTCCCGGTAGCGATCGCATATGCGGATGTAGGTTCTCTAGCAATATGGACTGCATGCCTAGTATACACAGCGGCTAGGCAGTTGCAGTTTCAATATTAGTGCAGGCATGTAGATAAGTGGATGGAAAAATTTCACGTCGGAAGTAGTTTTTGGTATGAACTGAAGTGTAGGGGATGCTAAGCAGGCTGTGATGTAATTTGAGTGTGTTATTAACACTTCAGTAGGATGTATGGATGATGATAACCTTCACGGAATGTAGTTTATATGTGCAATTCATGTAGTAATTTCATTGTTGATCGTCGGGAGGACCGAGGGTGTATATTTTTCACCCAGAAAGTGCAGCATTTCATATAATTTATTAGCACATTAGTATGTATATTTTAATTGATTGGATGTAACTTTAATATGCATATTTGATATCATGGATGTAAGGCTAACCAAATAGGGCTGCATAGTTAACATTATGGATGTAATTTTAGTGGAAAGGCATATGAAATTATACCTCAATATTAGCAGTAGTTTGTTTGTAGTTGTTTACATTGTCGAGGTTTTTAATATCATAACATTGTAAACAGCACGCTACTTCTGTATATAGAGTCAGGACCAAGTTAGATGTCATAGATGTATATTTTGTCGAGTTTTTTAGCATCATGACAGGTTGCAATTTCAATCCAGATTATGCACTTTTGCATGTACTTTAAGACAAGTTTTGTTGTCCTCGTTACATTCTTAATTCTTTTTAGATGACATGTATAAGTTTTCAATTTTTCATGCCCAATTCAATAAGATTTCGTTAATCCCACCTCACCGATGTATTTTTCTACCATACGGTTGTAGTTTATATTCAGAATTGTATGATGTTGTTACATCCATGATTTCAATATCTTTCTAGCAATATGATGGTCTTGTCATGTTTCAAGATAATTACTGATTTTCTTAAACAGATGTGTTATAGATGTCATTTTTGTTCAAATGTAGATCTTCTCTTGTGTAAAATGCATTAATAGATGTAGTTTCCCTTTTGTGTTATAACATGTAGTTTTTCCTCATGGACCAGTGCACCGCCTCATTTTATTTTCCCCATGGACCAGGAGACCCCAACGCCTCTCTAACATCCAGCCACCGTTGCATCGTCAATATCCTCCATGCTTGTTTTGCCGAGATCTTTCCGCTCCCTGGTCCCCCTTGTACGTTCCCGTTCCGCTTCTCCATCTCTCAAGACGGATGTGCCAAACCACATACTAACGTGAAGACCACACTGTCTGGTCACTGAGATGTCACTCACACCCGCGTCTCAGGCTCAACATCCAACTTTAGTTCCACATCATGAGCTTCTCCGTAATTTTTATACAGATTCGTTTTTTCTGTATCGGGCTGTAGTGGGAAAAAGGAGATCTGGGCAGTAATTTTCATTTGATTTCATATTCATGCCTTAGCTGAAGTGTTTTTTTCTCTCTTGCCACTTAACTAGCTCAACTTCTTGTGATTTTCAATCATCATCCTAAGAGTTCATTAACCCCTTAACCTTCTTCATTCACAACCGTCTAGCTATCAAGCCTATCATCATCTACAGCTCGAATGTTTAAATCAATACCACCATATGCAATGTCTATGTTCATATCTGCAACAAAAAGTTCAGCTTTTCAGTACAAGAATTTGCTTCTTTCTGCACATGTACTTTTCTGCATATTTTAATTGTCAGCTTCCCTTCAGTTTTCTTGCATATTCTAACTTGCTCTTTTTCCAATTTTCTTAAAGCCAACACTAAATGGACAAGTTCTTCAGTTTAGTAGAGCAAAACAGACTGAGAACACCAACCCAACCAGCTTATGTATGTACAAACAAGGATTCAGTAATGAAGTTTCAGGTTCCAAACATGCTCAAACTCCAACGAAAAATGCAGTGTGGTTTCTACAAAGGGAGTTCCGGGAGAAAACTACAGATCACCTTCTTGAACACAAGTGTTGTAGTTTCCATGAAACTCTTTTGCCCTGTTGTGCATGAACATGCTACAACTCTGACTTTTTACTGTTCCAGAAACTCTTTTTGCCCTCGTGAGCATGAACTACTATTTACGGGAACTACTACCAGCACTTTTGTGATTTTTCTGATATGTGTGTGTGTTCCAACATATCAATATGTGCAAGTTTATGTTTCTTACATCTAAAATCTTTATGAGATGTCTAAAATGATTCTAACCTGGATCTAGCTGATGTAATTGTTACCCTTTTTCTTACAATACCCAAGCTGATGTAGTTCATACAGTTCCGAGGTGTTCATACAGTTCTAGGGTGTAGATGATGAAACTACTGGGGTGGGGTGGGTTGTAACTGTTCACCAAGATTTACTCTATTTCAGCTGAGATTTCCATCGACCTGAAGGGATCTCTGTGTGTGTTTCTTACCTGGAGGTTTCTTGGAGGTCTATTTGATGGAATTCTTGCACCTTCTACTTGAATTTTCGACATGATGTAGTTTCTGGGGTGTAGATGATGGAACTATCGGGGTGTTGGGATTTTTTTGCAGTGGGGAGTAGCTATTCAACAATTTTACTCTGTTTTGCGGTTGATGTATTTCTTGAAGTAATCTCTCCTTGTCAGCTGCGGGAGAAAGAAGAAAAGCAAGTGGTGGCTGTAGAAGGAAGAAGAAGTAGGTTTGAGAAGAAGAGGTAGCAGGTAGGGATTACGGGAATCCACTCAGATTTTTCCAACCGGGCTTCAACCCCTTTCCATTACGAATAACGGAAATACACCAAGTTCAAACAAACACCACCAAGAGAAGGGGGGGGGGGGGGGGGGGGGGGGGGGGGGGGTAGAAGCGAGTTGGACGCAGCAACAGGAAACCCGCTGTGTACCGCCTCGTCTCGAGACGCACACTACGGGGCGAAAACCTGCTGCCACCACAGTCACGAAACTACTAGTTCAGAATAGATCCACATCCCAAAAGACCTACAACCAGATAACAACACGAACAAGTAAAACACGCTCCAAAAGAAAGTTCCTAGGAGATCCACGCCCTTCTGCTGCTTCACCATCTTCCAAGAAGCTTCACACAATACAAACATCACGCTGGGAGGCCGCCGTAGTTCAAGCCCCAGTAATCATCAACACCCTCCTGGGAGCAGCCTCTCCTCCAGCTCCAGTGCTTTGAGAGTATGCGTTCGCCGCCGCCTTCATCAGCATGGATGCCCCATTCTTCAAGGACTCCTTATCTCATTCTTCAAGGACTCCTTATCTCCTTCTTTCAGCAAACCTGCCCAATATAACAAAAGTGAAGCCACAAGATACACCACTTCAAATGGCGTATGCATTTTATGTTCTTCAAAGGTTATCTTATTTCGTGTTTTCCAAATCGCCCAACATATTGCCGCCAACCCAATCATATAAAATTGTTCCCCATCCGGAAAGTATGCATAGAACCAAGCAAAAGACTGCCACAGATTTGTTGGAATTAATTGAGTGCCCAGGATGCTACCCACAATCCCCCACACGCATTTAGCCACAGAACATTTGAAGAAAAGATGCTGTGCTGTTTCCACTTCTTTGCAAAAGGAACAAACTGGTGCCCCAAGCCATTTCCTCTTTCGCATATTATCTCTCGTAAGGATCGCATCCCGAAATAACTGCCACATGAAAACTTTTATTTTCAAAGGGAGCTTCGCTCTCCAAATCCACTTGTTATTGGCACCAGATAAATCCTTTTCCAAGTACTGGTATACTGACTTGGTGGTAAATTTGCCACTGCTATTCAAGCGCCAGGAAACCTCATCCGGTTCATTTGATAATTCACACCCAGCTGCACTATCTCGAATCTTATTCCATTGTTCTAGATGTTCCCCTCTTAAAGTTCTTCTAAATTGCAATACAAAATTACAATCAGCAGCATACTTCATCGTACATAGCTGATCATGACAAATAGAAAAAAGCTCAGGAAATTGTTCACACAAAGGGGAAATCCCATCCCACTCATCCAACCAGAAACGAACCACCTCGCCATTTTTCAAATTTACTCTCCTACCAGCCATATAAGTATCCTTTACCTTCAACAGGGCCTTCCAACAAGGAGAATCATTGAACCTAGCATGAACTTCTGCAATAGATTTATTACCCAAATATTTCTTTTTCACAATTTGTTGCCAAATGCCATCTTGTTTTTCTAATTTCCACCACCATTTTGTCAAAAGACTAATATTTTGCTTCCTTAAATCTTTGATTCCTAGCCCTCCTTTGGATTTAGACCGACACACCTTTGCCCATTTTACCATATAATACCCTTTTGTCTTCTTTTTACCTCTCCAAAAGAATCTCCTTCTATGTTTATCAAGGCGCTCAATAAAGGTCTTGTTAAACAAAAACATAGACATTGCATAGGATGTTAAGTTTGATAAGCAAGTATCAACCAACACCAACCGACCCCCTGAGGTAGCTGAATCTCCCACCCAAGCATCCAGTTTTTTTTACAAATTTCTTATCAATACACTCCAGATCCACATTCCGTAGATTTTTAAAAGTAACAGGAACACCCAAATATTTCATAGGTAGGGAAGCTACTCTACAACCAAACATATCAGAATATAATTGTGCCACCATATCATCCCCTCCCACCATAAACAACTCACTTTTTTGATAGTTAATCTTCAAACCTGACATGAGTTCAAACATATACAAAAGGAGTTTAAGGTTCAAAGCTTTCTCAGGATTATGAGCAATGCATAAGACCGTGTCATCCGCGTATTGCATCACTGCAATACCCCCTTCAATAAGCTCAGGAGATAGACCATCAACCAGTCCGGCCTGCTGAGCTCTACATACCATCTTAGTTAAGCATTCAGCAGCACTATTAAACAAAAAGGGGGACAGGGGATCACCTTGTCTCACCCCCTTTGCACTCTGGAAATAAGGCCCCATTTTATTATTTATTTTAACTGATACCGTCCCATTATGAAGAATCTGCTTGATCCACCCACACCACATCTCACAAAACCCTTTGAGTCTATGACAATCAAGTAAAAACTCCCAATTTACCTTATCATATGCTTTCTCGAAATCGAGTTTGAGAAAAACAGCCACCTGTTTTCCCACATGGGCTGAATGCATAACTTCATGTAAGGATAGTACCCCATCCATGATATTCCTCTTTTTTATAAAAGCATTTTGATTCAAACTAATCAGCTTGTCCACAAAAGGTTCCAGTCGAATAGTTAGGACTTTTGTAATCAACTTGTAAATACATCTCAACAAACAAATAGGTCTATATTGACTAATTTTCTCGGCATCCGATACTTTAGGTAGCAAGGTAATAACACCATAATTCAACCGCTGGACATCTAATTTCCCAGCATGGAAAGTATGAAAAAGTCTCATCACATCCTCCTTAACTACCTCCCAACAATGTTGATAAAATTCAACAGGTATATTATCTGGACCAAGTGCTTTATTTGTGTCCATAGAAAACAGAGCATTCTTTACCTCCTCTATGCAAAAGGGTCTACATAATTTTTCATTATCACTGTTATTTAATTTTTCATGTACTTCCCACGTATCTTCCCCTATTTTAATAAGATTACCAGGGGCTGGTCCAAAAAGATCCTTATAGTACTCAGTAGCATGCTTTAACAGGTTATCTGTACCCTCAATATTCACATCCCCTTCCAGCAAAGAAACCATGGTGTTCTTTCTTTTACGACCATTAGCTACTCTATGAAAATAGCTAGTGTTCTGGTCCCCTTCCAACAACCATTTCTCATGTGATCTTTGAAACCATTGAAGTTCTTCTTCAGCATATAACTCTAACAAAGCCACATCAATTTCAGTTTTCTTTTGATATAACTCAGGAGTAAGGCCCCCTTCTTCTTCTTCAATATTTTCAAGAGCTGCCAGTTCATCCTTAAGCTCTCCTTTCATTTTTTTATTGTGCCCATAAAGATTAGATCCCCACCCTTTAAAATACTTCTTAATTCTTTTCAGCTTGATGTTAATAATATCAATTGGATCGACACTCTTTACTCTTTCACTCCAAATCTTCTGAACAGAGGGAAGGAACACCTCATTTTTTAGCCAGGAGACATCGAAACGAAATTCTCTATATTTGTTTGTGAATACTGATGTTTCACCAGTGTCGAGCAATAATGCATTATGATCAGAAAGTTCCCTTACCAGCTTCCTCACAGAGACCAAAGGAAATAAATCCTCCCAACCAGGAGACATTAAAATTCTATCTAACTTTTCCAAAGTGGGAACAACATGTTTATTAGACCAAGTGTATTTACCACCATGCATAAAAATTTCTCTCAACCCCATAGTATGAATAATAGAGTTAAACAAGTCTGTTGAATGAGACCCAACAAAGGATGTATTCTTCTCCCCACTGTGCCTCAAAATATTAAAATCACCCCCAACAATATAAGGCATAAGGAGCCCACTACAAAATGAAGCTAATTCGGTTAAAAAATCATTTTTCAATTCTTCTTGTGCCGCCCCATAAACCACAATTAACGCCCAATTACACTTTTTCACCTTATCCCACACAACGAACTGTAACATAAATCTACCCGCCTTAAAACCACTAACCTCCAAAGCTTCATTTCTTACCCCACACAAAATACCACCAGATTTTCCCACAGAAGGGATCCACTTCCAAAAATAATTATTCTCAGGATCAATATTACGAAAAAAACTCTGCTTGTAATCTTTTTT
The DNA here is from genome assembly GCA_026929855.1 of Poa annua. NCBI lineage: Eukaryota > Viridiplantae > Streptophyta > Magnoliopsida > Poales > Poaceae > Poa > Poa annua. Next base: position 7,303,745 of record CM049433.1, on the reverse strand, counting down.
CATTGTTTCTTGAATACCAATAAAATCCAAAGAGTAATCATTCATCATATCACGAATACAAGTCCCCACTCCTTTCTTTCCCACCCCTCTACTGTTCCATAAAGCACCTTTCATTTAAAACGAGTAGGTTTCCTTCTATTTCGGATAACTCTCCCAGGAATAAGGGGAGAGGCATCCTTCTCTGCAATAAGGTTTTTCTGGCTTCTCGTGACAGATCTGGCAACCTGCACCACGCTTTTTCTACGAGCATATTTCTTTTTTCTACTTTCAACGAGAATAAATTGTTCTTCATCAGGACCCTCATCATTTTCCCAGTCCATACATAAAGGAGTAGACTCACCCACATTATTCTCGATATATAACATGCTTTCCCCTATTACATGATTTATATTTTTTTCTACCAAATCAGATCTAGCCACCTCAAGTTCTCTAATCAGATCAATGGTAGTAAAATCATTATCAGGAATATGTAAACCCATTTTACTTGCTCTAAGAATAATCTCTTTGTTAGACAACACATCAAAGGAATTACTCGAGATATTAGGTTTGTTAACATTTATACCTTCCAGGTTCCTCTTCTTAGACAAGTTGATAGCCTTGTCCGCAACCTTCTCATTCCCCATCTCCTGTAACCTGGAACTGAACCGACAGCCAGCGTTCATCTCCACCTGCCCGAAAGGTCCACCAACCTCTTCTTTCTCACCAGATTCAGGGGACTGCACCATATACTGAGGAGAACCAGTCATTGGGGATTGAGATTCACTAGACACATCAGTTACCATGGGTAGAGGTGGCCATTCCACCTCAGATAGTTGACTTGTTTCTTTTCCACCATCAGCATGTCCCTCCTGACCAACTGTTTTATCACCCAGCCGAGTCTCCATTTGCTTGTTGACTTGCAGGAAAGGAACCATCCACCTATTGCTTGCCACCTGTTCTTCAGCCAATTGTTTCTCAGCATTCTCCCTTGCCAATTTCTCAATAAGGAGCTCCTGATCATCACCACTATATCCATCAGACTCCTGAGTAGACATCACATTCTCTTGCTCATACATCACAGAACGACCATGCCTCACTGATTCAGTCTGGCTGCTAAGGCCCTGATCCACTGACACATCCTCCGAGGCATCACCACCTTCATTGCCTCCATTGCCTTCATTAGCTCTATGCCTCTTAGGTGAAGGGGCACCAGAACTAGGATCCACCACCACATTTTCTTTTTCTTTAGGAATACCAGCCACCACAACCTTGTCAACTTCATAGAAGAAATCATAGAAATTGTCCCCCAAACAACCTTCAGCACAAGGAGGAATCTTCTCCACATCCCTACACCCAATCAGCATTCTCACAAACTCAGGTTTATGCAGAGTAGACATATCTAGTTCCAAAGTTACCCCAATCAGAGAACCAACATAGGATACATTTGCTTCATTTCTTTTATCCAGCGGAATGTTGCTGACTTTCACGCACGCCTTCTGCAATACAGCCTTCGCACCTACTGACGCTGTCCAGGTGGATAATCTGATAACTGCATCAGTTGTCTTCATTTGCATCCTTTCCCCATAATAGACAGCTCGAGCCACCTCAGTAGCATCCGGGAATCTCATAATATACTGAGAAGGATCAATCGGTCTAGCAGTACATCTCCATGAGTCGCCAAACAGGATATTGAATTCATGCTCAATCTCCCTGAATGTAGCTGAACCCTGAATCACAGTAATCACCACACTGCTCGACCTCTCCTTGCTTTGCTGAGAAGAGCTAGCGTCAGGCATATAGAAGAAGCCCAGCCCAGGAGTCTGAAAACCACACATCGTAGCTATACATTCCCATGGCAAAATAGCATGACAGATCTGAGCAGAATGACCTAATTTCTTGCACCTTTCACAACGAGTCGTAGGACATCTAGCAGCATTATGCCCCTCCATCTTACAGTTGAGACAAGGAATTTTCTTGTGCGGCCTGCTCCCAGCGATCACTGGAGTTCAGCGACCCAGATCCTCTGCCTGAATTGGAAGAAACTTGAGGCGTCTCCGTCCTCCCGCCTCGCTGCCACACAAGGTTGCCGCGACCTCGATCATTCCTTCCTTGAAACCTCTGACCTCGGCGCCCACCATCCCCAAATCTTCCACCACCATCACCAAAACGACCACCACCGCCACCGCCATACCGCCCACCACCACCTCCCTCGCCAAATCGGCCACCGCCTTCGCCCATCACCGCGGATCGAGGAGGCGACGCGGCCACCTGCGCGAAGGAACGTGGATCCCCCGCGACCTTGCCGTACCACCAGCCAAAGGAATCTCGTGCTGGCTCACAGGGAGGAGAGACCCTAGATCTCGCCCAAAAATGACCTAGAATAGTCGGTAGGTCGAAGGAGACGGCGCCGTGCGAGATAGGTATAGGCGTGGATAAGGCGTCCCCTCCGGGACCTACCTGTCTGTGACCGCCATTGATGGCAATCGAGCTCCACGTTCCCCTCGCTTCGGCCACGGAATCGGCCCATACTGTAGCCGATGGGCTGTTACAGCCCACCATCAGCTCTAAACTTTGATTCTCCGATCCCGCCACCCGTGAATCCGGTCTCGATCCCAGGATTCCGGCCGCCGGAGACCAAGCTGACCCGCACTCCCGCGTAATCCCGACACAGCAATCCCTCCTCGCTTCCTGCACCCTCCCCCCGCTCCATGATGACGCGAACAGCTCCTCGATGGAGGACGGACAGGAGCAAGTGGGTTGCTGCGCCGCCGACGATGAAGTTGTCGCCGCCGACGAAGAAACTGTCACCGCCGCCGCCACGGACGACGTGCGCGAGACGTCCATGGTCAAGTTCTCAACGATCGGTCCCCTAATCAGTGAGCTAGACAGCTAGTACTATAATAATCGGTTAACCATCTCAGATGAATATATTAATGTGATGGTCTTCTCGTCCGGGTCCGTGTGCGGCGCCAAAATTGCTACGAAGGGAAACTTTCCCTTTCGGGGGACCGGTGGGGGCCACCTTTCCTTTTTCAGAAGTTGTCTGGGTCAGACACGGGGGGCACTGCGTAAGGCCAAACTAGTGCCCGGTCACTATGTAGACACGTCCGACAGGAACACGTTGATTCGAACTTGCAAGGAGATGCTGCATGCATGGCACGCGTCCCGCGACACGTATATATAGGCTCCGTCGGGCACCACGTACGGTGGCTTTCCCTTTGTGTACTGTCACATGCTGATCAACAATATGGATGCACGTACCGCAGGTAATTTTAAGAACCTTGATTGAGTAGCACAAGTGCACAACACACCCAAAAAAAAATTAACTCACGCTTTGGAGACCAGCAAACCTGTCGAGGACAGTACACGGCTATGAAATAGACGGAACAGGCAAACTTTTAACACGAGATTAACATCAACAATTTCCACACTTCTCTCGAACCAGGCTTTCGCCCCGCTTTATAAATAAAACCAAACCGTTTGAGACCGCTGCTGGGCCAGACAGCACAACGCCCAAGGACCGACCGAACGATACAAGGAGGTGAGGTAGCCCTCTTACAAAGAAGATCCTAAGAAACCGAGCTACAGTAGCCACAGCGAACCACGACTACGAAGCCGGACAAGCTCACTAGCTCTACGCTACGCCCTAACTCCCCTAAGCTCCACGACGACGCCCCCAAGAGGGTGACGACGTACAACGACGCCGCCGCCGAGTCCAAAGGACTTGGATTTTCACCCGGAACTCTGACACGGGGGAGATCACCTAGACGGCGTCCTCAAGAGGAAAGCGGCACCCGCGGGCGTCACCGTCGTCCGTGCCAAAACACAGAGCTTTCGCTCGGTCCCTCCCCCGTGACACAAAGAGGGTCGTCTGACGCACGCGTAAGGCAATCCAGATCCAGGCACCACCGCGCCCGAGCCACCCACCGCTGCAACCTTCGCTGTCCGCATAGCCAAACGATGCAGCCACCACCGTCACCATGGTGCTCGCCGGAGAGCAACCCATGCGACCCGCCACCCGGGGCCGCCGCCCCGGCATCCGCGCACACCCCCCAAGGAACGGGACACACACAACGCAGGATCGACGGATCTGGGATGGAAACCTAGCGCGTGTTAACCCACTGGAGGGACCTCCCCCCACCGGAGCCGACCGGACACGGTAGCTGGATCAGCCCAGACCACCTGGCCCGTACCAATCCCGCCGCCATGCTGCAGCCCGTAGGTCGTCACGACGCAAAATCTCCGCCACGTCACCACCACTCACCACGTGAGTACGCCCCCGGCCGCTAGGAGACGCACACCAGACCCGGACCGATGCGGCGACTACGGGGGGAGGACGCCCGAAGGGTCGCGGTCCCAGCCGCCGCCGCGCACCATCCACCGCCACCAGCCAACCCGCTAGGCACAGGATTGGGGCAACACGACTACCGGATCGGACCGGAGAAGTTGAGGTCAGCCAATCAGCTCTGAAACCACCGGATATGACGAGCAGGCACCTCCCGCAAGTCACTTCCAGGTTTCACAACTAGATTGATAGGTGGTCGCCGGATCTAGGCCCGTGGCCCGGATCTAGCACCCCAACCACACGGGGCCAGGGGGTGGGTTCGGAAAGAGCCCCTGAAACCACCCGGACAGACGGCCCCGCCATACCCAGATCGGGCCCAAATGGGCCTAGATCTGGGCCGAGGCGCCGCCGTCGGTGGCCAGCACCACCCACCGGAGAACCGCGCCATCTCGCCCTTCTCCACCGCCACCTCTGGCCTGCCCTGTCGCCCACGCCCCTATGCCCGAGGTAGCCGCCGCCGCCGCGCCGCCAAAGACCGCCCGCCGCCACCGGCCAGCGCCGCCGCCATTGACGCGCCCACCACTTGGAGGCCTCCACGCCGCCGCCGCAGCAGCCGCGCCGCCGCGCCCCTCGACCAGCACGGCGCCCAGGCCCGAGACTCGCCCGCGCCGAGTCCCGCGCGTGGGAGCAAAAGAGGCCTCGCCGCCGCCAGCTCGCGGCCCACGGCCGGCGAGGCAGACCGACGGCGGCGAGGGGAAGGAGGAGGCGGGGGGAGGGCCGGAGAGGGGCGGCAGAGGGAGGGCCCCGGCGGCTCGCGGGAGCCGCCCAGGAACCCTAGGTCGGGGGAAGGGGTATACGAAGGTTTCATTTCCACACTTCTGTTCAAGAACAATCAGAAGCGGCTCTGCATTAGAGCGGACACCGAGAGTTAATTTTGGTTAAGGATTTCCTGTGAGGCCGTGGTCGACATAATCGACTACGTACGTACGTACTGAGTCCTTGTTTCACTTGTTTATGTTGTTTCTTTTTTTTAGAAAAAGGGAGTCTCGGCCTCCTCTACATCGATTGATGCATACGGTATTTATTAATTTATTAAAAGTTGGTTACAAAGAGAGATACATCATGGGTCACAGAAGGTCGAAACATGGATCAACCATCTAAACATCAAAGAAGATATGTAATGATGCTGCATTAACATGTTATTCTCCTATTAGAACGCCAGCTGCACTGGTTGTATAAATCCGAAGCGACCGACTCCAGGCGGTTGCACCCAAAATCCATGGCGTCTCGCTTCTCCAACGATTGTAGGAAGGACCACGTACGGATCCAATGCGTGGCCATCAAAATCACATGCATAAAAGAAGTTTTCTTGGCTCTGTTAAAAATGTAATCATTTCTTATATTCCACATTGCCCAAAGTAAAGCACAAACTCCCACTCAGATTTGAGCTTTAACTTTCTTAGGACTCCCCTCAACCAATTACCAAACAAGTTTGCTATACTAGTTGGCGGTTGAATATTAGAACTCATGTGGACAATTCGCCATACCATTTTCGCGAAGGGACATGCCAGGAATAAATGATGAACTGTTTCATCCTGATCACAAAAACAACACTTTGTACATCCATCTCATTTGCGCTTTGCCAAATTATCTTTGGTTAGTATTACTTTACGATTTAGAAACCACATAAAAATCTTTATCTTTAGTGGAACCTTCATTTTCCAAAGATAAGTACGGAGAAATCTTGTATGACCACTCATGTAATCTAGATACGAGGATTTAACCGAAAATTTTCCATTTTTCGTCAACTTCCAAACACCGTGGCCACGGAAACTTCTTTTCGTTGGGCAATGTTATATAAGGATGGATACTGCCTCGCCAAAGGCTTATCCGCTAACCACGTATCTTCCCAAAAGCGAACTTGCTCTCCATTTCCCACAACAAAGGAGCCACGGTCAAAGAACTGATCCTTTACCTTCATTAGGCCTTTACAGAAAGGTGAATCAGTGGGTTTAACTTTTACTTAAGAGAGGGATTTCGAGCGAAGATATTTATTTGAAATTAGTTCCTGCCAAACTCCCTCTTCGGATAAAAGCTTAAAAAGCCAATTGCTTAATAAGCATTTATTTTTTATATCCAACACCTCTATTCCCAGCCCACCTTCATCCTTAGACTAGCCACAATGAGAGTATCATAGGTGGTAGCATAGATGACATGTTGGCGAAAAAATGACGTGTCACTGCAATTAATGAATAAAGAGGTGATAGTGTTATCATATGTAGATACCGTAACATAGCGGATTCCACCCGTAAAAAAAAACATAGCGGATTCCAATGCAAGATGAGTCTACAATGTAATAAATGTAATCATATATGATACTACATATATGTTACCATGCATTGTGGAGGTAGTAACATGTAGTAGTATCATATGTATGATACTAGTATATGATACTCTCCATTGTGACTAGTCTTAGGCCGACATATGATGTTCCATTTTGTAAGTCTATACTATCTTTTATGGCCATCACTTTTCCAGAAAAATCTCGATCTAAAGAGATCCAATCTTATCTGACAAAAAGTTACAAGGATGAAAACATTTTGCAGTGCAGAAATTTCAGCTATCCACAAACATAGCATTTTACAAACCCACCGGATTCAAATAGAATGTGAGCACATGAAGATCAGACATTCAGAGCTAAGAATACATAATCTTGCAGCGGCATATATACTATAAAGGACAATAAATGTTGCAACATCAGTTATTATACTAGGTACTAATTTTGTTCCAACACCAATCTGTATGTGACGAGATTCTGAATTTACTACAGTATGAATTAGCGGGGTCACATAGAAACATACATCCGGCGATCTCAAGGAACAAATGCAGGAGATGGTGCGGGTGCCGGTGCCCGTGCGGACGACCGACCGGACACTCCGGTGGATGCGACGATGGGGCTCCGCACAACATGCTTCTCCGACACCCATTGCAAGCTTCCCTCAACTACTTCTTCCTCGCCCACGCCATCGCTGCTCACTGTCAAGCTAAATGTTTTCTTCTCTCCCACCTTGGAGAACGTCAGTGTCTCCGGGAAGACGCGCATCACCATTGACTTGGGCGCATCTACCTTCGCCGTGAATGTCGACGTCGCCGGCCCGACGTTTGTCACAGTCCGGTTGACGGTGAAAGGCGTTGACGTCAACGGCACAGTAATCGTCGGGTAATTGAGCTGCACGTCCTCAACCTTTGACATCATCTTGCAAGTCAGGCTTGAGTTGCGCATGATGGTTGCCAAGCCCTTGTCACCGAGGAGCCAACAGATATAACCTGCATAGTCGGTGATGCTGAGGTCGTACACCAAACCAGGGTCCGCTGCTCTCGCGGGGTTCACATGGCCGGCACCTGTGTCGTACACAGTAGCGTTCCCATGATGCTGGTCCAAGATCGAGCCGCCGGTGCTGTTGACGATGTCTGATGTTGTCAAGATGGCAGACTTGATGGCGGCCGGTGACCAGTCAGGATGAATGCTCTTGATAAGCGCGACGACACCGCTGATATGCGGTGTTGCCATGGATGTGCCGGATATGATGTTGAAAGACCCTGATGGAGAGTCTGTGTTTGACGGCCATGCGGCTAGGATGTTGAGCCCTGGTGCCAAAATGTCAGGCTTGAGCACACCGGGGATAATGGAGCTTGGACCCCGCGAAGAGAACCACGCCACCACGGGGGCCGGGCGAATACCAAGCAATGTGTGGTTGTACGTGAAGGCAGCCACGGAACTGCTCTCTGAGTCTGATGCTGCTGCATAAGATGTCAGAATGTCCCCATCCGCCGCGGTTACCTGCACCACATTTGATTTGTAATCCCGAAGAACCGTGGTGTAGCCGCTGGTCTCGTCATTGAACAGCACTACGCCGGCTGCGCCGGCGTCCATTATGTCGCGGATGTCGGATTTCTGAGTGGGCGACATCATGGCCTCGCAAACAAAGATCTTGCCGGCGACGGAACTGTCGTTGTTGTATTCACAGTACCGGCGTTCCTCGGAGAAGAGGAGAGGGTACGACTTCGATCTCCGCGTCTTCGCTTCTTGGGTAAGCGCTTCTCCGGGAATGCTCTTGCCGTTGCCAAGACGCACCTCCACGGCGCCGAAGCTCCTGTCCACTGAGCCGGCAGCAACGGTCAGCAACCATGGCGCGTCGTTGGTGATCGAGCGTGCCCTGGGGCCAGTATTGCCGGCCGCACACACCACGAGGATGCCCTTGGATACAGCGCTAAACGCACCAATGGCGATGGGGTCCTGATCGAAGCTGATGCCCGTGCTGTCGCCGAGGGAGAGCGAGAGCACGTCCACCCCATCCTTGATGGCCGCATCCAGTCCAGCCAGTATGGCGGAATCATCACAACTATTGTCGGCACATACCTTGTACATGGCAATGTGCGCGCTAGGAGCTATTCCGGCTGCGATGCCCGTGCCCACGCCATGGTCTGACGCGCCAGGGACGAAGTTTCCAGCAGCTGTGGAAGAGGTATGCGTTCCGTGCCCAACTTCATCGCGAGAGTCGTCTCCAGCAAACGACTTGGCACCAATGAGCTTGTTGTTGCATCGGGCCGCCTCGCACGAGCCCTTCCACCTTGAAGGGGGAGGCGGGACACCATGATCATCAAAGGAAGGGTGTGTCGCATGGATGCCAGTGTCGAGTAAACCGACGATGACTCCCTTCCCGTAGCCTGCGTCGCTCCAGAAACCAGTGCCATTCTTGAGCCCGAGGAACGCCGGTGTGTGAGTGGTCATCAGTTGCAGCTTCCGGTCCGAGAACGCACGCACGAATCCGGGCTTCTTGGCCACCGCATCGAGCTCGGCCCTGGTGAGCCTCGCAGCGAAACCGCTAAACACTTCGGTGTAGGAGTGGAGAAGACGGGACTCCATGGATTCAGCGGTACGCGAGCTTGGCAAGAAAGACTCATGCCACTGGCGGTGAGCGTCTTCCCCGGCATCCGAGTGAGGTGGCTCGACAAGCACGATGTATGTGCGATGGGTAGAGGCTTTTGCAGCATTCTGCCGAGCCCTTGCGGTAGGTGGACTGATGTAGCAGAATGCTGGTGTAAGAAAGAGGGTGGCGAGCAAGAGAGGTGGCAGTAAGAAATTGGGAAACGACGCCATTGCTGGAACCAGGCACACCGGAATTAATGATGAAGGTGATGGCGATGCTGGAAATAGGATCGACCACCAGCTCATCTTTATACAGCACGAATGATCAATGTAGTTTATCGTATTTTTGGCACAACTTAATTACTTGATAAATGCAGCGCGCGCATGCACCAACATAAATGACTTTAATTTGTGGCAAATCTGGATGATCTGGTAAGATAACGGTTGGATGATCTCGCGTATGCGGGGTGAGATTTGTAGATCTGGTAAGATTACTGGATTTTTTTCTGCATGATCTTGAAGATTGTTTTGCGTCAGCATATATTGGACTACTGATAAAATCGGAAACTACTAATATCTGGAGTAATTAAGTATTCAAAAATAACCATTGGTGTTAGGGTAAGTACAACGAAGAATCTAACCAGCAGGCGCATGCTGATTAGCTTAACTTCACGCACCCGTCCACTCCATGTAAGAAAAAATAGCATGCATGCACTAAACTCCAAAGTTGCTGTCATCATCATAATATGAAAAGAAACAAAAAATGATGATGTCATCCCGCATTAATTGCAAAATTTGGAAATTTAAAATGTTTTGTAGACCAAACCGTTTATCCGATTTAGAATCCGTTTTCACCGCTGAGCTAGTCACGATAAGATCTTCGAAACTAGATCCCATGTTGACATATTCTGAGAATTTTTTTTTTCTCCAAAAATTACCACGTCCGTAACACATAAATTACCATACTATTTCGGCAATATTTACCATACTTTTTCGATAATATTTACCAAACCAATACAGATGAACTTATCACTCGGTACACAAAATCAATATAGTTACTATACTATTTCGGTGTTTTTACCTAATACTGATGAACTTACCACCCGGTACCTACGAATTTATCTATCCATGTGTTCGTGATGTAGTTATCGATACACAAAATTAATGTAGTTACCTAATACTCTCTCGATAATAGTTATCACCCAAATACTGATAGAGTTACCTCCAATATTAATAAAGTTAAATGTGTTTTTATGTGTAGTTATCCACCACAAAATCGTTATATTTACCCTACTCTCTCTATAATAATTACCACCCAGTACTGATAAAGTTATCCCATTTTGTTTTTTATGTGTCGTTATACACCACAAAATTGTTATACTTATTCTACTCTCTCGATAATAGTTAACATCCAATACTGATAGATTTACCCAACAGTACTGATAAAGTTACCCATGTGTTTTTATGGTCATGGTATCTGATTGAGTTACCCACCCAGTATTTATGAAGTTATCTATGTGTTCATGATGTAATTATCCACCACGAAATTGATATAGTTATCATGTCATCTAAATAATAGTTACGAAGACAATGTCCATTATTTTTATGTGTAGTTTCACTATGAAATCGACAGTTGTCATCCTAATACTTATGCATGCATGATAAATTTACCATCTCAAAATAATGTGGTAACTTTAGAGCTCGTACAGATCTAAAAGAATATGAAAAAATGGTTCTATGTCAACCCAAAAACTAATCGCTAATATGGTTGGTAACTTACATATACAAGACTGGTAACTTATATGTTACGTGGGTGGTAACTTCTGGGCAAAAAAAAAAGTTGTCGGAACATATCGATATGGGATCTAGTTTTGAAAATCTCGTCGCGACTAGTCTAATGGTGAAAACGGATTCACGTTCGGATAAACGGTTTGGGCTACGAAACTTTTTAAATTTTCAAATTTTGCATTTAATGCGGGATGACATCAGCTTTTCTGTTTGATTGTGCATGCATGCAAATAGGACATTTCTCTCCCTCCGTTGCGTAGAGATAAGCTAACTAGCATGCGCCTGCTAGTTAGTCGCGTCCAAGTACAATGGTCTTATCTTAGCGTTGACACGTAGGGTGATTGCAGATGTGGAGGAGAGAGAATTGAAAAAAAAAGACTCTTGTCTTATCTTAGTGAAGAGATGATCTCTTTCTCTACCATTGTACATGCCCTTAGTAACAATTGTCTCACCACAAATTTAGGGATATATGGTAGCAAATATATGGCTAAAAAATAACCCATTGTACATCACATTTTTTCGTCATATCTTAATTATGTGGCAGGTTTAAGATAAGACCGCCTTATCAACCATTATACATGCCCTTACAACATATGTCTGGAGTAGATACATCGTGGTATCACCTCATAAATGACAATATCTTATTTTTGCAGGTATAAATAAATGACAATATCGAAGTGATGAGACCAGGTGAGGTTGAACGGGTCACCAATTGAAATTGCATGCGTGTGCACGCCCACCTACTCATCCATGTAGTTGATACACGTACTAGGTTTGAGCAAACTGGAAAATCCTTTATGGAAAGAGAGTGGACTTTGAATGAAAGCAAATGTTAAACTTAGCAAACAGATATGTTTTAAAGACCTTTTTAAATCATATTTTTTAAATAATAATATTTAATAAATAGCACATGTTTTTAGTTAATTCTAAAAATAGCGCCCCATTGGCATGGTAGTGCCGAAAGTGTGAATATCGGCAGCAATATTTGAAGGGGATCGCAGGCAGAAAACAAAAAATTTCCTAACAGCGATAACCTTAAACTAGCCAGAATCTATACTATGCAGATATAGTAGTACGAAGGGGTTCGGTGCACATACCTCTTGTAGACCGAAAAGCGGGGATTACGCTCCCGCACAAGCGTTGTCGATGAAGCCGACGAAGACTTCGATGCCATGTAGAGGAAGCAGACCTCTAGCACCACTAGCGTGGTGCCTCGCAGGGCGTTACACACGTACGGTGAAGCCGACGAACTCCGGACTCCAATCCAGGGACGAAGCAGCGGAAGACTGGGACCGGGAGACCAGCAGCACGGCGGTGTGCGTATGGTGGAGAAAACTTATCCTCGGCGCAACTCCAAACTGGGGAGTCACGGGATCCAAGGAGAGAGAGAGAGAGGAATTGGTGTGTCTTCAAAGGCCTGGGGTGCCCCTCTATATAAAGGGGCCAGGGGGCTGCCCAACTTGCCAGGCTGGCGGTGTGGGACTAATCCCACACCCCAGCCGGCCATACATGGTGCGCCGGCCCTAGTGGGCCCCATGTGGCCCACTAGGGGCTGGCCGAACCAGCCCTCTCCCTTGGGAGGGACTCCCTCCCCCCTCATGGGCCTTTTTGGTCAAAAGGCCCATTTAGGGATTTTTGCCTTTAAAAATTTAGGAAAAATTAAAATAAAATATATTTAACTATTAATTACACTAATTAATATTAAATACATATTACATAATTTATTCCGGCTCCGAAAACTATTTCGTCGCTGCCCGATCTCTATCTGAACTTTCCCGGGACGTTCCCGGTCTCTCTTTTCCTATTTTTCTCTTCCGGTAAAATGTCGACTCCCCTTAAGTGTGTTACCCTAGCGGTTCGATTATCTCACCAGACATGATCGAGACTCCTCTCCGATCAATGACTAATTCGTGGACCTTGGATACCCAAAATTAATCCCTGCGAGATAACGAATACTTTACCGATCGAACCTAGACGTCTGAGTCTTAAACCTTTTGCCATGCGATACTTAGCGTGTCCGAGACTCGTTCATAGATATCTCTTGATCTCGTCACCGACACTGCTAACGTCTACTCGTCCATGATATTATGTCCTGGTGACCTAGTCACACGCTTGCAAGCTCGTTTGACATAATCTCACCGAGTGGGCCTTAGAGTATCTATCCTGCTATGGCACTGGCAAATCCCGCTCTTGACCCCCCGTCTCAACATACTCCTTTCCGACACCCGAGAGGGACACCTTTATTGTCACACTATGTAAGATATGACGTTTGATGCAATCAAAGTGTCTTCCAGGAATAGCAATAAGAGTAGATCTCACGGTCGAATGTGTAATGACTACGTCCTACAAATATTGGGTATGTCCATCACATCGTTCTACCAACGACATGACTTCATTGTCAAATAGACGTCATGTCACATGATCGGGAAACCTCGATCATCGATTGCACAATGAACCAGTCAAATAGAGGCTACTGGGGACCTGGTTGTTTTACGTATCACACGTGTATTAATGTTTCCGCTTAATACAGTTATAGCATGACACAAAAACGTATTATGAACAAATGAGATATGATAAATAAAACTCTTTATTTATTGCCTATAGGGCATATCTCCTACAGTCTCCCACTTGCACTAGAGTACAACTTAATCTAGTTTACAACTTGGTAAAAGCCGGACACCCATAGCATCTTGGTGTTTCACGTGCTTGTCAAGCAGGAGAGGCTTCGTCAAAGGATCTGCCACATTCAGATCCGTATTTATTTTGCAAATCTTCACTTCACCTCCTTGTACGTACTGTCGTATTACATGGAAGCGTCGGAGTATGTGTTTGGCAGTCGAGTGAGACCTTGGTTCCTTCGTGTTAGCAATGGCACCCGTATTGTCGCAGTAGAGGGTCACGGGGTCTTGCGCGCTAGGGAACACTCCAAGCTCGATGATGAACTTCCTCAGCCACACAGCTTCATTCGCGGTTTCAGAAGCAGCAATGTACTCCGATTCCGTTGTAGATTGGGCCACGATGGGTTGCTTCCCACTCCTCCAGCATACAGCGCCTCCGTTCACATTGAAAACATATCCTGTCTGTGACTTAGAGTCATCTGGGTCTGAGCAGAAACTTGCATCAACGTAACCGGTTACGCCAAGTTCTTCCTCACAGTCCCCATACACAAGGAACATTTCCTTTGTATGCTTGAGATTCTTAAGAATGCTTTTAACAGCTACCCAATGATCCTTTCCAGGATTACTTTGGAACCGGCTCGTCAAACTAAGAGCCAATGCTACATCAGGTCGAGTACTTAACATGGCATACATGATCGATCCTATGGCTGAAGCATAAGGATGTTTAGCCATCTCGGCTTTATCATGTTCCGTCACCGGACACTGAGCCTTGCTCAATAACTTATTCTTGACAACCGGCAGAAAACCCTTCTTTGCCGTCTCCATACCGAACCGTTTCAGTATCTTGTCAATATAAGTACTCTGACTTAACGCTAATAGACGTCTTGATCTATCACGATAGATTTTAATGCCTAAAACGTATGCAGCTTCTCCTAAGTCCTTCATTGAAAATTTACTGTTTAAATATTTCTTAATGCTATTCAGAAGTTCCACATTATCCCCTATTAGTAGTATATCATCAACATATAGTACTAGGAACACAACTGAGCTCCCACTCATTTTCTTTTAAATGCAGGTCTCTTCGCTATTTTGGATAAATCCAAAATCTTTGATCAACTCATCAAAGTGAAGATTCCAGCTACGAGATGCTTGCTTCAGTTCATAAATGGAACGCTGAAGCTTGCATACCTTGCCAGCATTTTCTGGATCGACAAAACCTTCAGGTTGTACCATATACAACTCTTACTCAATGTTACCATTTAGGAAGGCTGTTTTGACATCCATTTGCCATATCTCATAGTCATAATATGCGGCAAGTGCTAGCAAAATCCGAATATACTTTAGCATCGCTACTGGTGAAAACGTTCATCGTAGTCAATCCCATGAACTTGTCGGAAACCCTTTGCGACAAGCCGAGCTTTATAGACGGCCACATTACCATCAGCACCAGTCTTCTTCTTAAAAATCCATTTATTCTCGACGGCCTTGCGCCATTCGGGAATCTTCATCAAAGTCCATACTTTGTTATCATACATGGATCCTATTTCGGATTTCATGGCTTCAAGCCATTTCTCGGACTCAGGACTAGCCATAGCCTCTTTATAGTTCGTAGGTTCGTCTTGTTCAATCAACATGACGGTGCAAACCATGTTGCCATACCATTCAGGGGCGATCCGAGATCTCCCTGACCTACGAGGTGGAATAGTACCCTCGACATCTTCTCCCACTCCATCTGTGGAGGACGTTTCCGGGACAGCTTCCGTTGCGCCACTCGGAATTTCGAGTTCAGGATCAACAATCTCGTCGAGGTCTATTTTCCTCCCACTTACTCCTTTGGCGAGAAACTCTTTCTCCAGAAAGGTACCGTTCTTCGCGACAAACGTTTTGCCCTCAGCTTGGTTGTAGAAGGTGTATCCTATGGTTTCCCGCGGATACCCTACAAAGACGACTTTCTCCGATTTCGGTTCGAGTTTGTCGGGCTGTAGTTTATTAACATACGCCTCACAACCCCAGATCTTCAGTAACGACAACTTAGGTTTCTGCCCATGCCATATCTCATACGGTGTCGTTGTTACGGATTTGGACAGGAGCACTATTTAAAATGAATGCGGCTGTTTCTAACGCATACCCCCAAAAAGATACGGGCAAGTCGGTAAGAGACATCATAGATCGGACGCTATCTAATAGGGTACGATTACGTCGCTCGGACACACCGTTGCGTTGCGGCGTTCCAGCTGGCGTAATCTGCGGCACGATGCCACAGGCCTTCAGATGTGTGCCAAACTCAAAACTCAAATATTCGCCACCACGATCGGATCGAAGGTGCTTGATTTTCTTGTTGAGTTGATTTTCAACTTCACTTTGAAATTCTTTGAACTTTTCAAATGTTTCAGACTTGTGTTTCATCAAATAGATATACCCATATCTACTCAAGTCATCGGTGAAGGTGACAAAATAACGATAACCATTGCGTGTCGACACGCTCATCGGTCCACACACATCTGTATATATGACTCCCAATAAGTCCGACGCCCGTTCCATGAAACCATTGAACGGTGTCTTGGTCATCTTCCCATGAGGCATGGTTCGCATGTGTCGAGGGATCCAAAATCCAACGAGTCCAGAAGTCCATCGGCATGGAGTTTCTTCATGCGCTTTATACCAATATGACCGAGACGGCAATGCCATATATACATGGCGGTATCGCTACTAAGTTTAATCCTCTTGGCATCTACGCTATGTATGTGAGTACTACGATCGAGATTCAAGAAGAATAAACCATTACTCTTGGGAGCATTAACATAAAAGATATCATTCATAGAAATAGTGAACGGACAGATGTCGCCTAGAGGGGGGGGGGGGGGGGGTGAATAGGCGATTAAAAACTTTTTCCGGGGAGCCGGAATTTCCGGTATAAGTGAGACTCGGAAATTCCGGTCAACCGGAAATTCCGAGTCAAGATGGACCGGAAATTCCGGTATGCTTGATAAAGGCGGAATTAAACTAGTGTTTTACTTTAGCAAGCATACAACCTAAATATACTAGGTTCACCTATGTGCACCAACAACTTATGCTAAGCAATACAAGTAACAAGGTGATAGCAAGATATATATATATGACTTCAAGCACGAAGGCTATCACAATGTAAAGTGCATAAGTAAAGAGCTCGGGTATAGAAGTAACCGAGGCACGCGGAGACGAGGATGTATTCCCGAGTTCCACCCAAAGGGTGTACGTCTCGTTGGAGAGGTGTGCGCAACCACAACAGGTTAGCCGCAACGCCACCAAGGCTCACCTTCTTCTCCTGATGAACTCAACCACAAAAGGTTGCGAGTTCACCTTCCACTATTGATCCCCTTTTGGGCGGAGATCGAATCCCTTACAACAATCTTGAGGCACACACCCACAACTTAATTGGGGGCTCCCAAGTCTTGAGGCACACACCCACAACTTAATTGGGGGCTCTCAAGTGACCACAAAAGGTCTTGACCACAAAAGGTCTTGGCCACCAAAGGCCGGCCACAAAAGGCGTCTAGGGTCCAATGACCCAAGAGTAACAAGCTCACAAGTAACACCACCACGAATCCTCGTGGAGGGCTCAAACCGATGCAAATGCAATGGCAAGAGCACACGAAGTGCTCAAGTCCTTCACTCTCAAATTCCAACAAAGCAACAAATGCTTATGGGGGAATAAGAGAGGAAGAACACAAGAAACCACAAAGGAGTCAAATCCTTCACTCCCAAATCCCACCAAAAGCAACTAATGCTTGTGGGGGGAGAAGAGAGGAAGAACAAAGAGAAGAACCACAAAGGAACTCCAAGATCTAGATCCACTAGGTTCCCCTCACTTAGAGGAGAGATGGATTGGTAGGATTGTAGATCTAGATCTCCTCTCAACTTTCCCTAAAGAATATGCAAGAATCTATGGAGGGATTGAGAGGGAAGTGAGCTTTCCAAGGTCAACAATGGAGTAGGAGAGAGAGGGAAAACGTGCTGCCTTGGATGTCCTGAGGAAGAAGAAGGGGAGGGCTATTTATAGCTCTCCAGGAAATATAGCCGTTGGCTGTTTCGAAACTCGGAAATTCCGGTATAAGTGAGACTCGGAAATTCCGGTCAACCGGAAATTCCGAGTCCATGAAATTTCCGAGCTGAAATTCCGGCTGGAGTCAGAACCAAAACCAAACTATTCCTTAGCCGTTTCCGCGAGGCTCTTTGAGGGCAACTCGGAAATTCCGGTATAAGTGAGACTCGGAAATTCCGGTCACCCGGAATATCCGGTCAAAGAAAATCTCCGAGCTAAATTTCCGGTTGGAGTCAGTGCCGAAAACAATTCTTTCCTTAGCCGTTTACGCGAGGCTCTTTGAGGGCAACTCGGAAATTCCGGGTCATCGAAATATCCGACCACAATTTCCGGTTGAGTCCAGCACCTCTTTTCCTTCTTTCCTTAGCCGATTTCTTGGACGAGTTGGGGAACCGGAAATTCCGGTGGAACGAAATATCCGGCCCCAATAATCCGGTTCAGAACAGCCAAACTAAAACCGCTATAACTTTTGCAAATGAACTCCGAATGAGGTGAAACCAACTTTGTTGGAAATATTGCATCCCATAAATAGAGCAAAGTCACCACACATGGCAAGGTGTGGGACTTTCCTCATGGTCGAACCGGCAATATTTCCGCCACCGAAAACGCAAGAAGTTTGCCAACGTAAAACCGTTTTCGAAGCACTTGGGCTTGTCATGAGGAACACGACAAGCACCAACACCCAACATCCAAAACACAACAAGATGAACGAATGAAATCCCGAATTGGATGAGCTAGCGCTTGGCATGAAGATGAACCAAGCTCTAATTCCTCACATGGATAAGAGCCAAATAAGAACCAAGAAATATGATATGCCAACTATGCAAAGGTTTGAGCTCTCCACAAAGATGCGATCAAGTTACTCACTCGAGAGCCCCTCTTGATAGTACGCCTATCTATCCTATAGCCCTATCAAGATCATACCTTTGCCTTGAGCATTCCACTTGAGCTAGATGATGACTATCTTGATCTCTTCAAGTGGATCTTCTTTCTTTATTGCGTGTCCGAGCACATGCTTAATGAAGACTTCTCCAAATGCTCCGTCTTCATGTATCCATCGCAAGCACCAAGCATAGGATATCTTCAAGAGTCTTCTCTTGGTCTTGCACATCTCAACTTCAACACATGACCATCCACCATATACATCATGGAATGGAACCTTGGTCATCAAATAAGCTTCAAGAGTCCAACACATGAACTCCACTATTCTCATGGACACGATCTATAAGATATCTCAATGCAAGCATTAGTCCATAGAGATTGTCATATAATTACCAAAACCACACATGAGGGAAAATGCTCTTTCAAATAGGGAGAACACAATATATACTATATATATATATACACACAAATGGTATTTTGGAGGGATCATCTTATATAACTACCGCCGTGTAACTAATATATACTATATATATATATACACACAATATAAGATGCACTCAAAACATCAAGTGTAATGCGACGTGATATGGCCCTTGCGCCGATGGTCTCCTTCGCGCCAGCAGTTCATAAACAATTTAATAAACCTACCTTGACCATATCACATAGCCCCTGCAAAATAAAGTTAGACGCCTCTATTTTATCTTTTGCATATTTTACGTGGCTTGGAACTGTCGTAAATAGAACCGCTTCATACCTACGAACCTATGACCACAACAACGATCAAATAATTGTATATTTATTCATCCCTTTCAGGCCCTCCATTGAAAATGCAAAGCCAACTAAAGAGAGAGAGACAGACACCCGCCAGCCACATATACGGAACCAGCCGTATGTCAGTTGTGGAACCAGTCTCGCGTAAGCGTACGCGTAAGGTCGGTCCGGGCCGCTTCATCAACTCGATGCTGCCGGCAGTGCAAGTGCACGCGAGAGGGTAGCAAATAATAAGAACGATGTCCCCGTGATAAACACGGGTGCAGCTAGCGCACAGCTATATATTAATACGCAGGGGGTTCGGTGCACATACCCTTGTAGACCGAAAAGCGGGGATTACGCTCCCGCACAAGCGTTGTCGATGAAGCCGACGAAGATTTCGATGCCGTGTAGAGGAAGCAGACCTCTAGCACCACTAGCGTGGTGCCTCGCAGGGCGTTACACACGTACGGTGAAGCCGACGAACTCCGGGCTCCGATCCAGGGACGAAGCAGCGGAAGACTGGGACCGGGAGACCAGCAGCACGGCGGTGTGCGTATGGTGGAGAAAACTTATCCTCGGCGCAACTCCAAACTGGGGAGTCACGGGATCCAAGGAGAGAGAGAGGAATTGGTGTGTCTTCAAAGGCCTGGGGTGCCCCTCTATATAAAGGGGCCAGGGGGCTGCCCAACTCGCCAGCCTGGCGGTGTGGCACTAATCCCACACCCCAGCCGGCCATACATGGTGCGCCGGCCCTAGTGGGCCCCATGTGGCCCACTAGGGGCTGGCCGAACCAGCCCTCTCCCTTGGGAGGGACTCCCTCCCCCCCTCATGGGCCTTTTTGCCCAAAAAGGCCCATTTAGAGATTTTTGCCTTTAAAAATTCAGGAAAAAATAAAATAAAATATATTTAACTATTAATTACACTAATTAATATTAAATACATATTACATAATTTATTCCGGCTCCGAAAACTATTTCGTCGCTGCCCGATCTCTATCGGAACTTTCCCGGGACGTTCCCGGTCTCTCTTTTCCTATTTTTCTCTTCCGGTAAAATGTCGACTCCCATTAAGTGTGTTACCCTAGCGGTTCGATTATCTCACCAGACATGATCGAGACTCCTCTCCGATCAATGATTAATTCGTGGACCTTGGATACCCAGAATTAATCCCTGTGAGATAACGAATACTTTACCGATCGAACCTAGACGTCTGAGTCTTAAACCTTTTGCCATGCGATACTTAGCGTGTCCGAGACTCGTTCATAGATATCTCCATACCTAGCTTGATCTCGTTACCGACACTGCTAACTTCTACTCGTCCATGATATTATGTCCTGGTGACCTGGTCACACGCTTGCAAGCTCGTTTGACATAATCTCACCGAGTGGGCCCTAGAGTATCTATCCTGCTATGGGACTGGCAAATCCCGCTCTTGACCCCCCGTCTCAACATACTCCTTTCCGACACCCGAGAGGGACACCTTTATTGTCACACTATGTAAGATATGACGTTTGATGCAATCAAAGTGTTTTCCAGGAATAGCAATAAGAGTAGATCTCACGGTCGAAGGTGTAATGAATACGTCCTACAAATATTGGGTATGTCCATCACATCGTTCTACCAACGACATGACTTCATTGTCAATGAACCAGTCAAATAGAGGCTACTGGGGACCTGGTTGTTTTACGTATCACACGTGTATTAATGTTTTCGCTTAATACAGTTATAGCATGACACAATAACGTATTATGAACAAATGAGATATGATAAATAAAACTCTTTATTAATTGCCTCTAGGGCATATCTCCTACAATATTGTCGAAACCACCCTCAGTGCCGAAAGGGTGTTTCATTAAGGGCAAAGCCGAAAGGTTGCTCAGCCTAGCCTACATATTCTTTTCTTTTTTAATTCTTCAATTAAAACAAAAGTTCCTCAACCGTGTCACGATTCCAGATAAAATATATATGAAACATATGCGGCGTGATTAGTAGGTTTCATTCCTATGATTGATTTCGAGTTTTTTCGACTCTAACTTTTTAATTTTGGATCAAAATCCATATATTTTTTTGACAAATTTTGTCAAATTCATCGCACTCAATCGACCGTTTGAAATTTCCTTTCACAAGTAGATGTATCTCACCCTCCCCCATGACTTTTATGTTATAACTTTTTATTTCGAGTGACATATTGAAATTTCACTCTAGTATGGGTGTTTTCCTATAGATGTTATGGAAAATATGTTTACATTTGGCGCTATTTCATTGCTGAAATTAAGTTCAGTTTTTCGAATACACCACCCCCGCAAACCTGAGGTTGGGTACAAACCCCCCAATCCTCAAAACAGAAAAGAACAGCATCCAGCTCTTTTAAAAGACTAACAGCCAACTAGGCGAACTACTACAGAGCTAAACCAAAACTGAATAATCCTGAAGCTCACTGGCAAACATAACAACCACACTACAGAGGAGTCCTTTTAATTCTTACAGCAACTTCATAGGACATCGTGCTTTTCCTGAGAGTGAATCATCTCCGCACGTCGCAACGCCTTAGAATGTTAGGGCCCCAACAGTGTCGTCGGCAATACACCTCGTGAACAGATTCAAGGTTTTGGATACCGGTTCCCAAAAAAATCTCGGAGGGGGCTGGGATTTCCGGTTACCGCGGTTACCGGTCAAAATTTTCAAACAAATTTTGAAATTTGAACTTAAAACATCAAAAATAATTTGAAAAATGATTTTAAAGGACGAAATCGGTCCAAATTCAAATACTACGAGATTTTTTTTCCGGTAAACACATTTACCGGGGGGGACTGAGAAATCCGGTTACCGGCCGGTTACCGCAGTATTTCAACTGGTAACCAAATCCCTGAACAGATTACATAGAGGAGTATTCCTTTTAAGTTACTTGAATGTTTTTAACTCGTTTGATCAAGTGGCATTTTACTCTGCTTCAGGGAGATGGCGAAATTACATGTGTTGTCGACTCACCAAGTGTAAATTAAAACAGAGATGCAAGGCAGCATGAAGCAGCGGAGCTCAGAATGCAAATTCTTTCAACAAAATATGAACGATTAGGTTCTGTTCTAATTTCTTATCTTATTGCACCAATTACAGAGACAGCACAAAATTCTAACAGCAGGAACACCGCTCATGGCGATGGCGTGGGAGCAGGACCGCCAACCTTGGGGACGGCGATGATCGGGCTTCGCACCACGTGTTTCTGGGATACCCAGCTTAAGCTTCCCTCAATGAGCTTGTGTTTGCCCATGCGGTGGCAGCTCACTGACACCCTGAACCTCTTCTTCTCTCCGACTTTGGAGAACACCAGCGTCTCAGGGGAGACGGGCACCCTTAGAGATTTGGGCGTGTCCACTTTCACCTTGTAAGTCGACGCCGCTGGCCCAACATTCGTCACTGTCCGTTTCACGGTGAACGACGACGTTGTCATCGGCACAGTTATTGTTGGGTAGTTCAGCTGCACATCCTTAACCTTTTGCAGCTTCGCGCATGTCAAGCTGGAGTTGCGCACGACGGTCGCCAGGCCCTCGTCACCGAGGAGCCAGCAGATATAGCCGGCATAGTCACTGAAAACGATGGCATACACCAGTCCAGGATCTGCGGCTCTGGTAGGGTTCACATGACCTGCACCTCTATCGTATGCAGAAGCTTCCCTGTGCTGCTCGTTCAAGATCGAGCCGCCGGTGTTGTTGACAACATCTGATGTTGTCAAGATGGCCGACTTGATGGCGGCTGGGGACCAATCAGGATGCAAGCTCTTGATGAGTGCTGCGACGCCGCTAACATGCGGTGTTGCCATGGATGTGCCCGACATGATGACGAAAGGCCCAGATGCATAGCCTGTTTTTGGTGGCCATGCAGCGAGGATGTTGAGCCCGGGCGCCAGAATGTCCGGCTTGAGGACACCAGGGGTGACAGAGCTTGGACCCCGTGAAGAGAACGACGCCACAACCGGGGCTGGACGAACACCGAGCAATGTGTTATTGTAGGTTAAAGTGGCCATGGTTTTGCTTGTTGACGGCGTCGCGTAAGCTGTGAGGATGGCGCCATCAGCCGTGCTCACCTGCACCACTTTCGAGTTGTAGTTCTGAAGAACAGTGGTGTAGCCATTGGCTTCGTCGTTGAATAGCACCACGCCACCTGCTCCGGCAGCCATCATGCGACGAATGTTGGGAACCTGAATCATCGGTGTCGTGGCTTGGCAAACCACAATTTTCCCGGAGACAGAACGGACATCCTTGTTATCACAGAAACGATGTTCCTTGGAGAACATAAGAGGATAGTTCTTTGAGGTTCGATTTGCCACCAGGGTTTGGGTGAGCGCTTCTCCATCAATGCACTTGCCGTTGCCAAGATGGACACCGGCGTGGAAGCTCCGGTCCACCGAGCCAGCGGCGACCGTGAGCAACCATGGTGCATCGTTGGTGATCGTCCGTGGAGTGGGACCGCTGTTGCCGGCCGCACACACCACAATGATGCCCTTGGCTATTGCGCTGAACGCACCAATGGCGATGGGGTCCTTATCAAAGCTGACACTAGTGACGCTCCCAAGAGAGAGTGACAACACGTCTACCCCATCCTTGATGGCCGCGTCCAAGCCCGCCACAATGGTGGATTCTTGACAACCACTGCCATCACACACCTTGTACATTGCAATATGGGCGCCAGGAGCAATTCCAGACGCGGTGCCCGTGCCTACACCGTCGACCGAGGCGCCGGTGACGAAGTTCCCGGCAGCCGTGGAAGAGGTGTGTGTTCCATGGCCCGCGTAATCGTCTGTATCATCTCCTCCGATAATGAGTGATTTGGCGCCAATGAGTTTGTTATTGCACCTCGCAGCCTTGCATGAGCCCTTCCACTTAGCCGGGGGTGGTGGGACGCCACGATCATCGAACGAAGGGTGTGGTGCATGAATTCCGGTGTCGAGTAGCCCAACAATCACCCCCTTCCCGTAGTTGGCGTCACTCCAGAACATGTTGCCTCTCCTCAACCCAAGGAACTCCGGCGTGTGCGTGGTCATGAGCTGCAGCTTCTGCTCCAGGAATGCGCGCACGAACCCTGGTTTCTTGGCCACCGCATCGAGCTCCGCGTGAGTGAGCCTCGCGGCAAAGCCGCTGAACACCTCGGTGTAGGAGTGGAGGAGACGCGGCTTTACGGAGTTGTCCCCGATGCTTGTGCTCGGCAAGAAAGACTCGTGCCATCGACGGTGAGCGTCTTCGTCGGAATTCAAAGGAGGTGGCTCGACTAGCACAATGTAGGTGCCGTAAGCAGAGGTTTTGGTAGAATTCCGTTGCGCCCTTGCAGCTGCTGGATTGACATAGCACAGTGAAGGTGTAAGAGAGTGGGTGGCGAGCAAGAGAAGTGGTAGTAATAAGAGATTGGTCAAAGACGCCATTGCTGATTCCACACACCTACAGACCAAGGAAGACGATGAAGTGCCCGGCCATCACCACTCACCAGGTATTCATTTATAAAGCACGAGAGAACAATGTGTGTTGCAACTTTAATGTGGCAGAAGTTAATCACTTCGAATTTAGCACATGCAGAAGCATACAGAAGCTTTAAATTGTGCCAAATATTGATGATCTGGTAAGATATACTTCGAATTTAGTACGTACGTGGGAGGCCAGATATGTGCATGCACTCAATAATTTGGCCTGGAGCAATGAGGACAAATGAGTGCAGTGTGATCTTTTTCTATCTCCTGCATGAATCAAATATCTCAACCAGAGTGAAAATTTTCGGAGATTAATGACACAAATTGAACACCATAGATAGTAGTATTGATATCATATCATAAATGTCAAATAATATAGTACTAGTAATGCTAGAAATGAAATCGGGTGAGGTCAGACTGAAAAACTGAACCTAGTATTCACTTGTGCCTTCGGGTTTTATCAGTGCTGTATGTTACAGTGTTTGTGTTCTGTAGTCTGTTTAGTTTAGATTAGACTAGCACCTTCTTGTGTTAACTGTACTCTGTACTTTGTTCTCCTTGCCTATATAAAAGAAAGCAGCGCTGCTGCATTCGTCAAACAAAGTATTCACTTGTGCCTGACGAGCCCGTGCTCCTGCTGCTAAAGATTAGATCTGTTCAACACAAATATTTATACACGTAAGCTGGCACCGACAAGTTCAGCCAAACAGCTTCAGTTACCTGCAAAACAAGGTTTAGGTCAGGCACCACATTTCTCTAGCCATGACACTGAGGAGTCAGGGCACTAGCCAAACTTGGTCAGTGAGTTCGCTAAGCCTTTGGTCTAATGGAATGAGTGCGTTCCTCTCACAAAGAAAAGGAAGTACAACAGAAGGGTGTGAACTAGTGAGCAGATCACATGTGCGTATGTTTATGTATTTCTCCCTATATATAAGTTTAACTCGCGTGCTCAAGTGGCACTCTACTAGTATGTGCTTTAAAGAGAGATGTGGCAACATGCATCAAGGGGCAGAAACTCAGAATGCGAAATATTTCAGCAAAACATATCAACGGCTACGCTCTGATCCCAATTTTTTTAGCGCAAAAGTATGCACCAACAATTACTGAGACGATACAAAATCATGTCCCATCAGCACAGTTTATGTGTTGCAGGTTTAATTAATGGCATGTGAATAAACAGGAACAAATGAGAACATTCTTAATGTTTCTGTACAAAAAAGAAAGAACATTATTCTGATTCTGATTGATAAAACAGCACATCCATGACGAGTTGACGACGGACGGGGGAGAAGGACCCCTAACTCCTAGGAGGCTACGACTGCAACGATTGGGCTCCGCACGACGTGTTCTTCGGACACCCAGCTCAAGCTTCCCTCCACGAGTTTGTGCCTGGCCACGTCGTGGCAGCTCACTGACACACTGAAAGTCTTCTTCTCTCCGGCCTTGGAGAACACCAGCGTGTCAGGGGAGACGCGCACCTTCAGCGACTTGGGCGTGTCCACTATCGCCTTGTAAGTCGATGGCGATGGCCAGACGTTCGTCACAGTCCGCTTCACGGTGAACGGCGACTTTGTCAGCGGCACGGTTATTGTCGGGTAGTTGAGCTGAGCATCCTTAACCTTGGGTAGCTTCGCACAAGTCAAACTCGAGTTACGAGCGATGATCACCAGGCCCTCTTCACCGAGGTGCCAGCAGATGAAGCTGGCGTACTCAGTGATACCAAGGTCGTATACTAAGCCAGGGTCGGCAGCTCTCGCGGGGTTCACATGGCCGGCGCCTCTGTCATACGCGCTAGCTTTCTCATGCTTCTCGTTCAATATCCATCCTCCAGTGCGGTCAACAGCATCTGACGTTGTCAGGATGGCCGACTTGATGGCAGCCGGTGACCAGTCAGGATGCACGCTCTTGATGAGTGCCGCGACGCCGCTAACATGCGGCGTCGCCATGGATGTGCCAGACACGATGTTGAAAGGCCCCGATCCATAGTCTGTCTTTGGTGGCCACGCTGCGAGAATGTTGAGCCCCGGTGCTAAAATGTCCGGCTTGAGCACACCGGGGGTGATAGGGCTTGGACCCCGGGAAGAGAAAGACGCCACGACCGGCGCCGGACGGACATCAAACAATGTGTTGTTGTACATGAAAGTGGCTACGGCGTTGCTGGCCGATGACATTGCGTAATCCACAAGGATGACACCATCGGCCGCGTTCACCTGCACCACGCTAGAGTTATAATCATAAAGAGAGATGGAGTATCCTTCGACGTCCTCCCTGTTGAATAACACCATGCCGGCTGCACCAGCTGCCATTATTTTATGGATGTCGGAATCCTGATATGCTGATGAGTATGACTTGCAAACCACGATCTTTCCAACAACGGAGCTAGCATCCAAATGACCACAATAACGACCTGCCATACCAGGGGAGTAGAAAAGAGGGTATAGCTTTGAGTTTGGCGTTTCCACCTGGGTAAGCGCTTCTCCATCGATACGCTTGCCATTGCCGAGAAGCACCCCAGCATAGAAACTCCGGTCGACTGAGCCGGCAGCAACCGTGAGAACCCATGGTGCGTCATTTTTTACCGACTGTGGAGTGGGGTCTCTGTTGCCAGCGGAGCCGACGACAATGATACCCTTGGATACTGCGCTGAACCCACCAATAGCGACAGGGTCCTGATCAAAGCTGGCACTGTATCCGAGAGAGAGGGAGAGCACGTCCACCCCATCCTTGATGGCCGCGTCCATGCCTGCCACTATGTCAGCCTCTTCGCAGTCAATAGAGTTGCACACCTTGTACATGGCAATGTGGGCACTCGGAGCAATTCCGGCCGCGGTTCCTGTGCCCAAGCCATGGTATGACGCACCGGTGACAAAGTTCCCGGCGGCCGTGGATGAGGTGTGAGTTCCGTGACCGTCGGTATCGTCAGAGTCACCTCCAATAAATGTCTTGGTACCGATGAGCTTGTTGTTGCAGCGGGCCGCATTGCATGAGCCCTTCCACTTTGCTGGAGGTGGTGAGACGCCATGATCGTCAAAGGAAGGGTGTGCTGAATAGATTCCAGTGTCGAGCAGCCCGATGATCACTCCCTCCCCGTAACCGGCATTGCTCCAGAACCCGGTGCCTTCCCTTAGCCCGAGGAACTCTGGTGTGCGCGTGGTCATGAGCTCGAGTGTCCGGCTTGGAAACGCACGCACGAACCCTGGCTTCTTGGTCACCTCGTCGAGCTCAGCCTCAGTGAGCCTCGCTGCGAAGCCGCTGAACACCTCGGTGTAGGAATGGCGGAGACGTGGCTCGTCGGAGTCACCGATAAGCAAGCTCAGTAAAAAAGACTCGTACCACCGACGGTGAGCGTCTTCGTCGGCATTTGAGGGTGATGGCTCGACGAGCACGATATAAGTGCGGTAGGCAGAGGCTTTTGTGGGATCTAGTTGTACACTTGCACTGGCTGGACTGGCACAGCACACTGATGGTGTAGAATAGAGGGTGGCGAGCAAAAGAAGAAGTAATGGTAAGGGATTGGTCAACGACGCCATTGTGAAGCCACACGCACCTATACGACAGGAGGAAGACGATGGCAATGCAGTGTCTGGTCATCACCGGCGCTCTTCATTTATACAGCATGAGCGATCAATGTGCTGCAACCTTAATTTGGCAGAAATTAATCACTTGTGCGTCACTCATGCAGGAACATTTGACAGCTTTAATTTGTGCTAAATCATGATGATCTTCTAAGATATACTTACGTGCAAGGCCAGATATGTGCATGTGGTTACGCAATAATCTGGGAATGGATCACCACGATCTTTTTATATCTCTGCGTCATTTTATTGAAAAATCTCCTGCGTATAATCATAGATCACAATATTTTCAGATAAAATGGAAGGTAACTAAGGACTCAAATTCAACATCATGTAAGATATTGATGTGTCATAAATGCCAATATCAAAGTGGATACATGAAATCAAGTGAGGTCGAACTGGTCACCAGCGAGCTCCTCAGTGCTCTGCGTCCCTAGCCTTCTTCGAGGCACCGTCCTTCGTCTCAACTGCCTCCTCCCTCAGCATCCTTAGAACTCTCTTGCCTTCTCTATGTCAAAGAGGCATAGACTTGTTAAAACACATACAGGACTCCTGAGATACAAATTAGTAAGTTACTACATTGTTTAACGACTGTGATCAAGTGAAATCATACTCTCAGTTTTAATGAGTGATTAGTTGTAAAATGGTCTGGATCTTCTGTTTCTCCTACTTGCTATCCCAAGTTATCAACACAAATATGTGTGCAGGTTCAACAATTTAGAACAGTAAGTACTCAATAAGAATGTAGAATATTTTGATCCTTCAGTCAATATCATAATAGAGATGCTGAGGAACACAATTTGTATTTTTGGGGGAGATTCAAATCGGTGACCGCCTAACTGCCTCGTTACTGTTAACTCACTAAGATTCTATCTGCTCCTCTCTCTTTTTTATGCGTGATATCTGATTACTATGCAGAACCAGAGGTGCGCCTGAATTCTTTATGTATGTCCAAAATACAACCGAAACTTGTCCTGGCCACTGGCCTTACGAATGGAGTTAGGAAGAGATAAACTTACCACACCTAGTTTCTGACAAGCCAAGGAGAATCAACTGAACAGGTTACCAAACATTCACCATCTCCGTCTGATCAAAGTAGCACCCGGTTGGCCCGTCCTCCGAGAGCAGGGCCAGCATTACCGGGCCCCTCGCCCCTTGTTCAGGCGTCAGGATGCCCAGGTTCCAGTTGATGTCGGTCTTCACGAAACCGGGCCGAACGCAGTTGATGCGCATCTCCGGGTGCCTCCTCGCCAGGATTCTTGTGTAGAGGTTGATCACCATCTTCGACACGCTGTACGCAGGCAGCATCGTCGGCCAACCTGCATCCTCGAGCCGCCCCTCCTTCACATCTTCCACGAAGGTGTTGAGCAGCGCCTCGATCCGCGCCTCGTCCCAGATCTCGATGTTGCTGAGGTCGTTTCGTAGCTTCTCATTTGGCATTCTCTGGCACAAGAAATTGTATATGTGAGGTACTCCCTCCGTTCTAAATTACTTGACTTTCATTTGTCAAAAAGAGCATGTATCTAGACTTGTACATGTCTAGATACATGCTCTTTTTGATAAATGGAAGTCATCTAATTTGGAACGGAGGGAGTATCATGAATGAGAAGGGGCAGTACGCATGTCATTCTGGTTCTTGAGTGATTTGAGATTTTCGGACAATGTATACCTTCAACTCTGAGGCGAGCGAGGAGGCATTGACGATCCTTGCTCCCGACGTGGAAAGTTTCAGTAGAGGAAGGAGAGCTTCTGTTACCCGTTTGCATCCATAGTAATTTGTGTTGAGACAATTCAGTGTCACATCATAGGTGTTCTGGAACACATCTTTGAGCAGATTGGCTGCTCTGCCAGATGTCTGAACCATAGAGGTTGGAATAGAAGATTACTGGTACTAACTAGTGGCAATCCATAGGCCTATATCCGCAATGAAATGGTAGTTCTACGGCTGGCATAAACATCATAAATAGCTTGAGCTGCAAAACGTTAAGAAAATAAAAAACCAGTACCCATGTCTCTGCATCAATGTTCAGAGCTTTAAGGCCTTCCTCATCTGCTGCAACTCCTACAACTGCTGCATTGTTGACCTGTATTGTCCACTCCATATTCATTTACATTAAATGTTTGTTCCTAGAAAAGACAGCAAATTAAATAATTTCAATTGAATAACAAAAAAAAAACTTCACTTTACCAGAATGTCAAGCTTTCCATAACTGCTTTCGATATATCGTGCTAAGGAGGCCACGCTGCTGTCATCCCGGACATCGAGCTGGTGGAAGTCTATGTTGGAGAGGTTAGACTCACGTCGAATGGACTGGACGGCATCCTTCCCTCTCCTCTCATCTCTCGCAGTGAGAATGACCGTTACACCTTGGACAGCAAGCTGTCGGCACACCTCCAAGCCGACTCCCTTGTTCCCGCCAGTGACCACTGCAAGCCTGATGCCAAGCACAGGCAAATATTCAGTCCAGACACTAGTAGAAACTAACAATATGCGGATGGATGACACATCATGAGCAGAAAATTAATTAGACCTGCCTAAATTTATTTCAGAACACAATAACCACAGATTGTTTTTTATCAAAAAGGTTGGCCCTTAACTTCATTAGCTAAGCATATTCAGGCTACAGAGTCATTACAGATCATAGTTCCAGAGCACATTCTTACAGCATCAGGTGGCCTGCCTTAAACAGGGGTGGTGGTTTTGCCAAGTAAAGCATTGAAGGGAGATGCTAGAACAACAAACCAGGATTTATAGCAGAGTAATTGATATGATTTGTTCAGGTCACAAGAAATCACAGTCAGAGATAACCATAAGACAGAGGACTGCTACCTGTGCGGCGCCTGCTTCGCATCATCGGCGGAGGCGGAGGCCGTGGTTCCCTGCGCCGGATTCTCCATGCGAGTGGCCGGGACGGGCGCCGGGAGGGGAATCGTGATAAGGCTGCGTGGGTGGGACAGTGGGAGTAGGAGTAGGTGGGTGATTCTTCTCCAGGTTAACCCTAAGCCGTAGTGGTTAGTACTGTACTAGTCATAATACTTTATTAATCCTGCCTTCACGCCTGGATGCTGGGTTCGTCTCGCCGGCGGACGGCGGTGTGCCCCACGGCGCGGGACAGGGGAGACTGTTTGGACACTCTTGTTTTGTGTAGGTATTATCAGCACGGCCCAATCAATCTGTCCCGAACTGGGAATCTTAATACAGAACGATCAGCTCTCCTTCTCTCAAAGATCAGTGATAAGATGGCCTAACCTCAGCTAATCCACAATTGACTTAGCATCAGAAAATCCTCATCAACCGTAAACACATCAACTGGGACCTCTTATTATTGCAACTGCGTTTGTCTTTGTCATCGCAGTACGTGATAATAATCCCCTTTGCTTAAGCTGTGGGCACTAGGGTTCAGCAACAACAGACTGGACGTGTACAAGCTGCAAAGCGGGTGCACTGCAAACCTAAACTTAATGCCGGCACCATCATGCCGATCCCGAATCACCAAGCATCCCCCATCTTCGTCTGATCAAAATAGCGGCCGGTGGGCCCGTCTCCAGGCAGCAGCGCCAGCATGACGGCGCCCCTCGCGCCTTCCTCCGGCGGGATGACCCCCGTGTTCCAGTTGATCTCCGTCTTGACGAACCCCGGGTGCACGCAGTTGACGCGCATCTCCGGGTGCCGCCTCGCCAGGATCCGGGTGTAGAGGTTCACCACCATCTTGGACATGCTGTAGGCCGGCAGCATCGTCGGCCACCCAGCCTCCTCCAGCCGCTCGTTCTTCAGGTCCTCCAAGAACTCGCTCAGCATGGCTTCGATCCGTGCCTCGTCCCAGCTGTCGGCGTCGCGCAGCGACTCCCGCAGCTTCTCGTTTGGCATTCTCTGGTGGATGACAAAACACGGTTGCAGTTAGGCCAGGTGTCCAGCAATTGCCATTTCATTTTCAGCTACTCCCTATTGTTGTGGCGGTAATGAACCTGCAGCTCTGAGCGAAGGGAGGAGGTGTTGATGATCCTTGCTCCTGATGTGGATCGCTTCAGTAGAGGAAGGAGAGTTTCTGTTGCCCATTTCAGTCCATAGTAGTTGGTGTTGAGGCATTTTACAGCCTCGTCGTATGTTTGTACAATCACTGATTGGATCAGATGGCCTGCTTTGCCCGACAGCTGAACCAAAAAGGCATATTAGAAATGAAATTGTAACTGACAGATAATTCAAAATCTCCGATGAGTACATTGTACCAAATTCATGCACGGATATTCTGACTATAGTTACAGGACGCATATAGGTTCCGATGCATACTTTTGTGCTAATTTTGCAAACAAATCTACAAATTCCAAAGTAAACACTAAAAGGTATACTGCTAGGTGGTGTTGGAGGGAACATAATGTGCTATTTTGTATCAATGCATAATTCACTTCAAAATAATATGCTTTTTGAGATAAAGAAAGACAAATCAATTACGTAACAGTGTCAATGCTTAGTGCTACTACTCAATACACTTGTATTGTATGCCACATAACATTTGTGGAACCCCCACTGAATCACCAAAGAGATGGGTCCAGAGCCATATGTGATTAAAAAGGAGTGGCATCTGATGGAAGGACAAGTCCATAATTCTAGCTGGCCGCTCAACATTCAGAGAATCAGAGTTCGATCAATTCAGCATGTTATTTTGCCATGTCAAAAGCTCAGCATAAGTTCTGATAATCAGTTGAAAGTTAATTTTAATGAAGGCTGAAAGTTATAAAGGCGTCACATCACAAGTTTTTCTTTGAATCTGAAAATTAAAGAGACTACAGGGTGATGGTCGTCTCTGAATGCCCCTTCTCATGGACGATCATATGATGGTCATTCCCAAGTCTACATACCCACATCTGAGGATCGATGTTGAGAGCTCTGAGGCCTTCCTGGTCAACTGCCACCCCTCCAACACCAGCATTGTTCACCTGCATTGCCCATTCTATCATCATTATATGGTCTCACAGAAGAAGAAGAAAATGGTAATACAGATACTACAGAAGGAACACAGATAATTTTACCAAAATGTCAAGCTTCCCGTATCTGCTTTCAATATGTCGTGCTAAAGAGGCACGGCTACTACCGTCTAGTATATCGAGCTGGTGGAAGATTATGTTGGAGAGGTTAGATTCCCGGCAAAGGGACTCCACTGCACCTTTGCCTCGTTCTTCATCCCTTGCGGTGAGAACGACCGTCACACCCTGGAGAGCAAGCTGGCGGCACACCTCTAGGCCAATCCCTCTATTTCCACCAGTGACCACAGCAAGCCTGAATTAG
This sequence comes from Poa annua, assembly GCA_026929855.1. Lineage (NCBI taxonomy): Eukaryota > Viridiplantae > Streptophyta > Magnoliopsida > Poales > Poaceae > Poa > Poa annua. The sequence goes on along the minus strand of CM049433.1, from coordinate 7,270,116 downwards.
AGAGGCAAAATCTTAGCATCCATGCTCGCCGTCAAAAGGATAACGACATGAATATCGGCACAAGCCGCAAAACCACCTTGCAGGGATTGCTTCATGGTCATGGCTCATTTTCTCAAGCCTGTGAAAGGAGCAAAGCAAGTTCTGTTTCCTCAGTTAGCTCAAAGGGTAAGAACACCTACGAATTCAAATTGTTTGCTGACAAAGTGGTGCGGGTGTTGGTGGGGAAAGAAGTTCATATAACCCCCACAAGTATTGGAGTTTGGACGCTCCACCCCCTCAACTTTAAAACAGCACGCTTAACCCCCCAAAGTATTCAAAACCGGGTAATTAACCCCCAGGCTGCTTTGTGAGCTGTTTTGCATGCTGTTTCGCTGACGTGGACGGTGGTTTTGTGCTAACTTTCCTATTCTTCAGCCTCCCGTGACCCATCTCCATGTCCAACTCCAACGCGGCTGCGCCCGCGTCGTGGCCTTTGGGCTTTCGAGGCAGTTGATCAGCAACCTCAAGGCGGTCACCGCGGGGAGCCGGGAATGATGGACGGCGGCGGACGCCATGTCCCGCGCGGGTGGCGTGGCTGCTGCTCGATTACGGCCGCCCAGCTCAAACCTGTGTTTCTACTGTAGCGGCAGGTCGAAGGCCGGCGCCGTGAGGAAAAAACGCCGGGTTGCCGGCGGCCGAAGATCCGGACGGAGCTGCGGTGGAGATGCGGAGGTCGGAAGACAGCAGCTTTAGGTCGGACGGCTGCTGGCTGGGGATGCGGAGGATGGCGTCGATCTGGTCGGCATCGTCGTTGTCCTTGCCCTGTGCATCCATCGACCCTTTAATCTAATCGATCGAGCGAGTTGGACGAATACGGAAGATGTACGGAGCGTGTCGCAGGGGGCATCGACATGGACGACCTCCGACTGTACGGAGGCGGCGGGGTGGGGTTACTAGCGTGGGTGCGGAGAGGGGCGCGGCCGTCGCAGCCCGGGTGGAGGTGGGAGACGCGGCTCGGCGTCGGTCCTCAGCAAATACCGCGAAGAGGGTGCGACCGACCCTGGAGGAGGAGTACGGCGAGGCGGTCGGGGGCGCGGGCGCAGGGGTCTCGATCGCCATGGCTCGTTGGATGGGGACGGGGACGCGGTCACGCGGCGTTGCGGGGGGGGGGGGGGGGGGGGGGGGGGGGGGGGGGGGGCATTGTCGTGGAGTGATCGGAGGACCTGGCCAAGGAGGTGGAGGTGGCGGCGTTGGGAGGAACAAGGTGCTGGATTATTCCGCGCCGGAGGAATCATTCAAGCAGAAACACAGAAGATGTGGCATGCTGTGCGCAGCCTCCTTCGCGAGGAAAGGGATTGGTGTTGACTTTTTAAAGAACTCATTGACAAGTTGGGCGAATGGCACAGTGCCATGTGGCAAAACTGGTTTGCAAAACAGCTTACCAGGACCGGGGGGGTCAATTGACTGGTTTTGAATACTTTGGGGGGTTAAGTGTGCCATTTTAAAGCTGAGGGGGTGCAGCGTCCAAACTACAATACTTGTGGGGGGTATATGAACTTCTTTCGTTGGTGGGTCTTGCTACGAAGAGTGCAAACTATGTGTGTGCATTTTGACCAATGAGGGAATTAGTTGGAATGACCGGATCATCTGAATGCTAATCTAACAAACGGATTCTGTCAAATTCAGTATAACTTCCTGCGCCTGATATTCAGCTACGCGACCATGTTCCTGAAAAACATGTACGCTATGCATTTCCAGTTTGCTACTAGTTGCTACCCAGAAATACTGCAGGTGCAAGTGACTTGGCTACTGAAAGCAGACACTACGCCTGAGTGATGTTGATGCATGCCCCCGCTCTGTTCGTAGCATCAACAGAAGCACCATTGTCTAGCGCTGCACATCCATAAAACTGAAAAGAACGCGCACACTAACAGAGGGGGAGAACTAGAAGGGACGTGACCTGTGCACAGGTGATGCCGGCGTCGCCGCTGCGGCGGCCACTGAAGTTGCAGGCTTCTTCTCTGTGCGAGCTGCTGGGAAAGTGATCCGCTGGGAAGACGCGCCTGGTTGGAGGAGCGGCGACGGACGTGGGGTTAAGCTGGGTCGGACGCTCGTAGATGAGCTAGCGGCTGCGGCGGCGGCGGCGGCAAGGTGAAGGTGATGGCTCATCTGGATGGGTCAATCAGCTCGGCGAGTGGGGAAAGTGAAGGCGCCGAAAGAGAGAGCCAGAAAGGCTTTAGGCCCACCTTACGCTGTCAAATAATCTGTTCGGCCTGAACTGCGTACTTTAGCGCAGAAACGGCCCATCTACGATCTGTTAAGCAGCCTCTCGAAAATAATACTCAAGGAGTTTACAAGAAAAATAAATAGTTTACAGCCGGCTTGTACTCTCCGGGCACGATATCACTCAAACATTTTGCCCCCCGCGATCATCCACGATCAGGCTTCCTGCTTCATAATCTAAAAACAACCATGGGCGACGCGTGCTTATTTCGAAACAGCATTGCGTTATGCTCATTCTAAATTTTTCAAGAAGCGCATAGAGAAAGACATTAGAGCTTTCCGGTTTGGGGTCAAGGTCCCGGATATCTTGTCCCACCAACACTTGAAAGAATTTTTGTCCATGCTTGTAAGTCAAGATTGTGGGGGCCAACCCCTGCTTTGATGAGGCCCCAAAGGCACAATGTATACCGGCAATTGACGAGAAGGTGGTTCATACTCTGTGGCCCTCTTATAAAGTCGACATAGACCGCAATTTGTCCATCCTCTTTTCTCCGAGCGATCCGCTGTCCAAAGCCTATTTTGACGAGTGATCCACGATCCGCTATCCAAAGCCTATTTTGAAGAGCGATCCCTGGTCGATAGACGCTTTGTGGCCCTCTTGAGAAGGATTTTACTTTTCGGCGGTGCCCAAACCTCCAACACCATGCGTCTCCTGTTGGTGGAAGTAGCACCCAAGAATTGCGCTTTGTAGGCCGAGGCCGCCGAATATTGGTCGTGTATCGTGAGTATCTCATCGACCTCATACTCACCGGTGACATCGTAAAGGAGCACCTAAAGGTCCACAAATTGGGCGATGTGGTCGAAGGTGAAGTTCACATCCATGGTGTTTTTTAGTCCATGTGTTGCCCTCCAAAGCCTTCTTGATGGTCCACTTTTTGGATCTATCGAAGATCTTTATTGTTCATGTGTGTATTTATTTTCTGTGATCCAATATACTCTGACTTGTCTACCAATAAAGTCGTGTCATTTACAAAAAGATATCTGAACTTATATTGGTATCTCTGTTTCTGGGCAAGCAAATGCTATCCATCCCTAGCAGTTATCTGTACATGGACATATGATAGATGAGTGCGCACAATCGAAGCAACAAATTCAGAGCTGCAATGCCATCCCTGTGCAGCGAACTCACCGAGCACAACTGACGAGGAGCCAATAGATCTATCTAAGATTCGACAAGATCCATGGAGATCCTGCCTAAGCAGAAGGGAACCGAGGATGCATGCACATCCTCTATCACCGGAGACTCCATGGAACTTAGCTGCTGTCTCCTGTCTCCTGTCTTGGAGATCACATGGATCTACTACTACCAGTTCGTTGTTCAGAGAACCTGCGCGCTCTGGAGAAGAAGAACAGGAGATGTCACGTGGTTGGCACAATGGCACTTGGTAGACCGAACGTGTTCTCCGAGCATCGAGGCGTACGTGGCCCTTGGAAGCTGGAAGAAGCGTTGTTCATTGTTTAGTGCAAGAAGATCATCTTGGTTTCAGCAATGAGTACTTGGCAAAGCGCTTGTGATGACTTCCTGTTTATTATACTGACCTTGACAGAAATGATAGGAAATTTGTATGTCAACTCAATTATGCATTGACAGTATATATTAGAGAACCGGAGTGCAGCTATCATAACAGAGAAGCGTAGGATCAAGATCAAAGGATACTTTGGCTTAATTAGTCGTTGCTGTTGCTGCCGGAGACATGGTCGAGACGCAATATGATACACGTACACTCCTGAGCTGCAAGTTTCTGGTGCTAGTTGACTCGCCTCTGTTCTTAATCCAACCATCAACGTCTCGACCATATATAAGAGATGGCCAGTATTTTTCCTCCGATCTCAAGTCTGATCCTTCCTGTGGATCATTTATTCTGCCGTGTTCCAGCTGGATCACTCCAAAGTCTGAGCTAATCGGTGGTTGAGATTGTTTGAGCTTTGAAGAGGCAGTGCTGATGATCCGTCAGGAAAAGGGAAAGGGCAGGTCGTTATTAATAATCTGTTGGTTTTGCCAGTGTGCATCTGTCGAACTGAGCTGACCAACCTGCCGACACCTAAAGAAATAGCCACATGCTGAACTTGAAATGTTAGATGCCTACATGGGGCCTGAGATGGTGTGAGATTTGTACGTTCTTGCGGTCTCGTCTTAGACAGAACTAGCCAGGTAATGGCAGCGAGATCGATCTGGCCTGACTGAGACTGCATGGCCTCCGGGCAATTTCTGAAGGTCGCTTAGTACTGTAGGTCGTGGAAAGCCAGTTTTACTTATTCGTTGTTTAAGTTACTCCAACCAAGCAGAATTTTAGTTTGTTACTAGGAGTACATGTTTATATTGGCTGACAGAAAGCTAGTTCCGCTACAGTTTTGTCTCCAAACAAGGCCACTAATTTTAGACGCATTTAAAATACAGATTTAAAAAATATCACACAGGCTTTAGCGGAAGAGAAAAACATCCCAGTAGAAAATATCTTTCGCGCACAAATGGATAAGATCTCTCGCAACGCACGTAGTTGTCCACATCTCTTAATCCTCAACCTCAGAAATTTTCTACTTTATAGACCTCCGATAATGAAGGGGGATGGTGAAATCTTCTCTTATCTAAACAAATATAGCCGTACACGAAAAGAATGCAAGTTGAACAATATAGTCACCCAAGCTTTAGCAAAAGATTAAACGAAATCCTATTGAATATCTTTCGTGCGCAAACAAACAAGACATGTCGCAATGCTCCATAGTTTTTCAGTATTTGGCCATTGGATAATAAGCGCAGAAGATGAATCTTCTTTTTTCCTTAAAACCTACTCATTCACAAATAACTGCAAGTTGAACAAAACATTCAAATATCCTAGTTTCTAATCTGATAATTTGGCCCAGCTTGACAACCACCTAGTCATTCCGCCTTTCCCCTCTTTCCTGTCAGCCCAACTCTTCCCTCACCCAACCAATCACCGTCTCCGTGGATCCATTTTGTCGCCTCCTCCGCCACTCCCCCCCCCCCCCCCCCCCCCCCCCCCCGCGCGCGCGCGCTGCTCTCGCTGATGTTTTTACCCATTTGACCGTTGGCTACGTCAGGTGCGATGAATCCGATCGGTTCACGCGTCACTATTGCCGCAATGTTCGAGCACATTTTACATTGTCCTTCTTGCCAGGGCCACCCCTCAAACTTCTGACGAAGATCATCGTTGATGCATGTGTCCACCTCGAACTCGCTCCGCACGCAAAGTGTTAGGTCATTTGATGAACACAATTGTAATTAATATTGTTTGCAGATTTCTTCCGATTAAATTTGGTTACTCCATTGTTTCAGGTGCATAATATGTCGGGGATGTAATCCCCGGTATCCTAAAATTATGGTGTTATTATGCTTACCTTAGAGGAAAAAGAGAAGTTAAACGAGTGAGGGGGTGAAAGATAAAGTGATAGGCAAAGAAATGCAACTCGGGCCAACACGGCGTCACCCCCGGCTTTCCCGACTCGGCGTCACCCCCGGCTTCCCCGACTCGGCGTCACCCCTGGCTTCCCCGACTCGGCGTCACCCCCGACTTCCCCGACTCGGCGTCACCCCCGACTTCCCCGACTCGGCCTCACCCCCGGCTTCCCCGACACAGCGTCACTCCCGACTTCCCCGACTCGGCGTCACCCCCGGCTTCCCCGACTGGTACGGATGATTCGGAAGACAGGCGCAAGCAGACAAGACAAGGACGCGCGCCGCACGGTTTCTGCCTGCCCTGAGTGTGACCAGACATGGCTACAGTGCCCTAGATGTGACAAGAGTACAAGTCATGATGCAGTGAACAGTGCTGACAAGACCCCAGTAGTCATGTCCGCTACAGTGCCAGAATAGTGGCATGTGGGTCACCTCTTGTCCCGTGGGCTCCTCCTATATAAGGAGCACCAGGGGGAAGGCCAAAGACATCCACGGCCACGGCCGGCCAAGCCACGGGCACGCTCCTTCGCCCCTTGCTCTCTTTCTCCCCCAAGACCTCCTAGAGGCAACTCGACTCAGCTCATGGAGCGTCTGTAAGGTTCATGTACAGAGAGGAAGAAATACATCAAATAGGCTAGATGCTGCAGTAGGGGTTTTATCTCCTCATGAGAGCCCCGAAGCAGGGTAAATCCCCGTGTCCATGTGTTCATCTGTGTGTGCTTCTCAGCGCGCTATCCCTTCCCGAATCCTCTAGCGTCCATCGGCCCCACACATTAGCCATCCTATGGCATCTGCCGTGATACCACCACGACAGTTGGCGCCCACCGTGGGGCTGACAGTGGCGCTTGCTGGACTAAATTCGGACGGGACCTTCTTCATCAACGCGGGGACTCGGCATCACCGTTGTCCTCGCACTCCAACTCGCCGCCGCAAGCAGAGGCCGGCGCAGCCGGTATCGGCGACCGTCTTCGACAGATCCCGGGTAACTCCACGACAGTTACCCGGGTCGTGTCGATTCGTTCGGTCCGCACAACTCCAACTAGGCTCTGTGAGTATTATTTTCAGTACTGCACGCAATTAACTAGATTCAAATATAACTCGGGGACTGCCCCTTCATACCTAATTTAGTTGTTTACCCGGGAGCGAGAGGTCGTAACCCGGGGACTGCCATGTTATGTTATCTGTATATTTTCCCCGGGGGCAAGATGTCTTGACCCGGGGACTGGCTCACCGGTCATTTATGCTTTTCATCCTAAGTCGGTAGAGCAACTCGGAAATCAATTTATCTGTATGCATGTGGTTTATGTCTGTTTGTTCCGAGTTATTTGCATGTCGGCACCCCGGGATTAACTCGGGGACTGCCCCGTCTTTATTTTTGTGTTTTATCTCAGTTGTTTCTATATTGCCTGTATGCCGGCACCCCGACTTGGAACTCGAGGACTGCCGTGTTTATATGTCTGTCTTGTTATCTCTGTAGTCTGTATGCCGAATAAACTTATAACCGTGTTTCAAAGTTAAATTAATGTATGCTATCGGATATAATCTTGTGACTCGACTGACGAACGCCTAAATGGCACTCAAGAGCAGAGATTTTGGAGTGTAGTGAACATGAAAACAAACTCGGGACTCGGTCTGAAAAGCAATTCGGCATGTTGTCTGTATGTTTCCCCCGGGAGCGAGATGTCTTGACTCGGGGGCTGGCCGGTTAGTCGGTTCTGTTTTTACCTCTAAGATCGGTAAAATAACTCGGGGACTCGGTGAAACCGAGTCCGCATCCATAGTGCATAGCTTCGCAACTTATCGTAATTTCTGTCTTGTGCTAGACTTAGTTTTATCTGCTGGATAGAGTTATCGCTCCTATTGAATATTCGTTATATGTATGCCTGAACTAACATTAAAAGGTGATGTCGGTTTTACCGAGAGAATATTCATATCAAAAGGTCTTGGTTATGTCGGTTATCTGATGCACTCGGTGTGGTGTTGTTGGGAAACCCCAAGAGGAAGGTATGAAGTAGTGCAGCAGCGAGTTTTCTCTCAGTTGTGAAACCAAGGTTTATCGAACCAGTAGGAAACTAGAGATCTTCCGGAGGTTGTTGAAGATGACTTTGGCAGGGCGCACTACCGGTGTCAGCAACGAACGTGGAACCTGCACACAACACAACCAAGATACTTTGCCCCAACTGAACAGTGAGGTTGTCAATCTCACTGGCTTGCTGTAACAAAGGATTAAACGTATGTGTGGAAGATGATGTTTGTTTCCAGAGAATGAAAGTAACAGGATTGCAGTAGGATTGTTTATAAGTTTGAGGAAAAAGGACCGGGGTCCACGGTTCACTAGTGGTGTCTCTCCATAAATAATAATAGCATGCATGCGGGTAAACAAATTACAGCTGGGCAATTGACAGAATAAAGAAGTGCATAATGATGCATATACTATAGTTATGATGGCTAGTGTGATATTCATTTGGGCATTACAACAATATAAATAGACCGTTCCAACCGCATCTATGACTAATAATCCACCTTCCGGTTAGCGTCCGCACCCCTTTCAGTATTAAGTTGCAAGCAACAGATAATTGCATTAGGCAATGTGTGTAATGTAAGTAATACAAATACCCTTAGATAAAGTACCACTGTTTTATCCCTAGTAGCAACAGTACATCTACAACCTTAGAGCTAGCTGTCGGCCCAGTGGATTCTAGGGTGTGCAGAGCCCATACTAGACGGACCGCGCACGCAACTGCATCTACGAAACGGCTAAGGACCAAGCAAACCGCTTGGGGAACCCCCCCGAGGCGGAAACCCCTGGAGGGGACCTGAGGCGCCGACAGAGGCTTGAAGGAGGCCCCCCCCCGAGGGTGTCCCACTTGAGGGCTCTCCCCTTCTTAAGAGAGCCAGCCCGGCTCCTCCCCCTCGAGAGCCTCAGGCCCCTGAGGGGATACTTCACGGCCAAGGAAGCGCTGCAGAGCGCACATGGGCTCTGCTGCGGCCGCAGGGTGACGCGCGCGTCTGCGCGCACGACAGCAACAGCGTCACAGTTGCCGTTCCCGTGATAAAAGGGGTCAACAAAGCTTTCCTCTTTGGTGATAACGCAGTTGGCCGGCACAACGCTCCAACGACGACGTCACTGTGGGCATTCCCCACGGTCTCTGCCGCGCCTGCGAGACGCTCTGCAAAGTCTGCACCTTGTCGGCCACAGCGCGCCGCTTTAACACGGAAGAGCCGCGTCCAAGGACGGAGGAGACAGCTGCTCTGCCACGAAGGCAGGCTTTGCGACCATGGACCGAGTCCATGAACGAGCGAGCAGTAGTGCACCCCGCTCCGGCGCTTGTGGCCATGTGAGAACCCGTCCACTGCGCAGGTCGCAGGGATGAGGCCCGGGGCAACTATTTAAGGAGAAGGGGCACTTCCGTAGGAGGGCATGGAGGATTGGATCCGGAATTCGATCCCGAGCTCAATAGCGTCTTCCACCTCCGGACCCTCTCAAGGCCCAGAGGCTAGTTGTACTACAGTCACCACAGTGCAATCCAGACAAGCAGGAGTAGCGGTTTTACCTCACCTTGAGGGCCGTGAACCTGGGTAAGGGCCGGTGTCACTCTCTGTCGTGCAGTTCCGCTCCAAGCACCGCGAGCAACGTCGCGGCGTGCATCGAGGGTTGTTTGACCTCCGTGTTCAGCCCCCCTTTCGAACCTCTCCCCGGGGCGAGACTACCCCTGTTACGTGGGAGTTCATTCCTCGACATTTGGCGCGCCAGGTAGGGGGCTGAGGCGCGTCTTCAACCTCCGAACTCCGCGCCATGATGGACACCCGCGCGACGCGCGCCAACAGGCGCACCTCCGAGAGAGCTCACACCGAGCCCGGCACTGCCCCCACCCGCGGCCGCCGTGGTCGCCCCCGCACGACCGAGCGCGCTGGCACCGGCCCGCGCGTGGAAGAGCCGGAGAGCGAGGAGCACCGCGAAGGAGACCAACGTGACGACGAGGACCTCTCCGAGCGCCGCGGGGACGCTGAGTCCTCGCACCCGTCCCGGCGCCAGAGCGTGTCCACGCGGGAGCATCAAGAGCCCGCCCCGCACACCGCGCTACTGATGGCTCAGGAGCTCCTCCGCTACCGGCCAAGTGCCGAAGCGCACGACCAGTGGCTGGACCGCCTCCACCACCTCGTCGACATCGCAACCACACGCCCTACTCCGTCGCGCTCCATCGTGCCTTCCGGCCCTGCAGGGACGGCCGCACCAGGTGCGCCACCGCCGCCGCCGGGACCGCCCCCGGCCGCGGCACAGCGGGCTCCCTCCCATGCTTCCTCGCCACACGATTGCCAAATCGTGCAGCGCGCCGCACCAGACGCGCGTGTAGGCATGGAGCGACGTCGCGACCTCCAAAACCGCCTCGTCGAGGAGCTCGGTCAGGCGGGGCAGCAAAACCGCAGGGCCCTCCAGGGAGGAACGGCCACCTATGCCTCAGGCTGCATGGCCTTCACGCGCGCCCTGCGCCGTGTGGTCTGGCCACAGAAGTTCAGGCCAGCGCTCCCCAAGGGCTTCGACGGGTCCACCAACCCTCTCGAGTTCCTGCAGCTCTACACCACTTCCATCCAGGCTGCAGGGGGCGACGACAAGGTCATGGCCAACTGGTTCTCCCACGCCCTCAGGGACTCCGCTCTGTCCTGGCTTCTCAACCTGCCCGAGGACTCCATCGACTCCTGGGAGGAGCTCTGCAGGCAGTTCGTCGCCAACTTCAAGGGCACGTACGAGCGCGCACTCACCCACAACGACTTGCGCGCTGTGGTGCAGAAGAAGGATGAAACTCTTCGCAAGTACATCCAGCGCTTCAGCCAGGTGCGGAACAAAATTCCAAACATCCCCGACACCCAGGTGATCGCTGCCTTCCGCGAGGGCGTCACGAACCGCAGGATGCTCGAGAAGCTCGGCATCCACGACAAGCTCACCTCTGTGGTGAAGCTGTTCGATCTGGCGGACAAGTGCGCCAAGGCTGAAGAGGGACTCCTCTTCGTCAAGATGAGCGCGCGGGGGGACGACCCCGGCGAGGGGTCCAAGAGCCACAAGAAGAAGGAAGAGCCCAAGCGCAAGGCCACCGCGGTCCTCGCGGCAGAGCCTGACGCGAAGGGCTCCCGCAGGGGCTCCCCCGAGCGCGGCGACAAGGAAGTGGACCACCGTCCGTTCTGCGTCTACCACAACAGGCGCGGGCACGCTACAGACGACTGCTTCGACCTCAAGAGGCTGAGCAGGGAACGCGAGCGGGGAGAAGGCAGCGGAGGCCGCGGCAGAGGTCGCGGCTACCGCAGGGACTTCAAGGGCAGGCGCGATGGCGGCTACCAGAAGCCGTCGGGCACTCAAGCCAACGCCGCCGAGAAGAACAACAACCTCCCCGACGAGGAAGATGGAGGCTACCAGGCCCTGAGAGGCGCCATGGCCTGCATCCTCGGCGGAGCTCAAGCGCCCAAGTCGAACAATCAGTTCAAGCAGTTCGCCCGCGAACTCAACGCTGCGCTCCCGAGCACCGAGACTTCCAGGCCCCTCAAGTGGTCCCAGTACACCATCGCCTTCGACGCCAAGGACCACCCCAAGTCGACCAAGACCGTTGGAACCCTCCCCCTGGTCTGCTCCCCCACCATCAACAATATCACCGTCTCCAAGACGCTCATCGACGGGGGAGCGGGCCTGAATGTCATCTCTGTCGAGACCTTCGAGACGCTTCAAGTGCCCTACGAGTGGCTTATGCCCTCCAGGCCGTTCACGGGCGTCACCAGTGGGTCTATCGAGCCCCTGGGGCAAGTCCGCCTCGCGGTCACCTTTGGCCCGCAGAAGAACTACCGCACGGAGCTGATCGACTTCGACGTCGCGCACATCGGTCTGCCGTACAACGCCATCCTCGGCTACCCCGCCCTCGCGAAGTTCATGGCCGTCACGCATCACGCCTACAACATGGTCAAGATTCCCGGCAGCGCTGGCACCATCGCCGTCCATGGCCATGTCCTGGACGCCACGCGCGCTGTCGAGAGCGCCTACAAGGCAGCCGCCATGGCTTTCCCGGCTGACGAGGACATGGAGCCTCTCGAGAGGCCCAAGAAGAAGAAGCAGGTGTTCTCCCAGCAGCAAGCCGCCACGAAGAAGGTGCCGCTGGACACCACCAGCTCGGGGGCTGAAGGCTCGGGGGCTAGCGTCACCATAGGCGCTGCCCTGCCTCCCAAATAGGAAAGCGCGCTCGTCGCCTTCCTTCGGGCAAACTCTGACATGTTCGCGTGGACTCCGTCAGATATGTCCGGCGTACCAAGGGAGGTGATCGAGCACCACTTAGCCGTGTGTCCAGACGCACGCCCCGTCAAGCAAAAAGCACGCAAGCAAGCCCCCGAGAAGCAAGCCTTCATCATCAAGGAAGTAGAAAAACTCAAGGCGGCAAATGTCGTCCGCGAAGTCGCGCACCCCACTTGGCTCTCCAACGGCGTGGTCGTCCCTAAACCCGCTGGAGGAGGCCGACTCTGCATCGACTACACCGATGTCAACAAGGCCTGCCCCAAGGACCCATACCCCATGCCGAGGATAGACCAGATCGTGGACTCCACCGCTGGCTGTGACCTCCTCTGTTTTCTGGATGCCTTCTCTGGTTATCACCAGATCAAGATGGCTAAAGAGGACGAGGAGAAGACGGCATTCCTCACCCCCTGTGGTGTGTACTGCTACACATGCATGCCCTTTGGCCTGAAGAACGCCGGGGCCACCTTCCAGAGGCTCATGAGGATAGCCTTGGGGGCTCAGATGGGCAGAAATGCTGAGGCCTATGTCGATGACATCGTGGTCAAGTCTCGACAGGGGGACACCCTCTTGAGGGATCTCGAGGAAACCTTCGCCAGCCTGAGAAAGGTGAACATCAAGCTCAACCCCGCCAAGTGCGTCTTCGGGGTCCCTTCAGGCAAGCTCCTCGGATTCCTCGTGTCCCACCGCGGCATAGAGGCAAATCCTGACAAGATCAAGGCCATAGAACAAATGCAGCCCCCTCGCCGACTCAAGGAAATGCAGCGCCTTGCGGGCTGCATGGCCAGCCTCGGTCGTTTCATCTCTAAATTCGGCGAGAGAGCCCTGCCATTTTTCAAGATCATGAAGAGGTCGGGCACATTCAAGTGGACCCCTGAGGCGGATAAAGCCTTCGAAGATTTAAAGAAGTATCTGGCTAGCCCTCCGGTCCTGGTGGCCCCCAGGGCAGACGAGCACTTGAAGCTGTACCTCTCAGCCACCCCTCAGACAGCAAGCGCCGTCTTGGTGGTCGAGAGGGAAGAGCCTGTCCTCCCCAAGAAGAGCACTGCCACTCCAAGCCCGGAACCCCCCGACAAAGGCCCCGTCGCAGGAGCAGCCTCCGCAGACCCACGGCCAGGCCCATCGCCTCAAGTCGAGCCTGCTCCAACAACCCCTGTCGAGAGGCCTCCACAGGCAGATATCGACAGGAGCCCTGAAGAGCCCCCACAGAGGGCCGATGCTGCGCCACCTCAGACAACCCTCGTCGAGCACCCCGTCTACTTCGTCAGCACGGTGCTGCGGGACGCTCGCGAGCGGTACCCAATGCAGCAGAAGCTCCTCGTCGCGCTCCTCATCGCCTCCAGGAAGCTGAGACACTACTTCCAGGGCCACCCCATCACGGTGGTCACCGCTTTCCCCCTGGAGCAAATCCTGCGCAACCCCAACGCCACAGATCGTGTCGCAGGATGGAACATCGAGCTGCAGCCTTTCAACTTGCGCTTCGACACCACGAGGGTCATAAAAGGAAGAGCGCTGGCTGATTTCGTCGCCGAATGGACTGACCCAAGCCCTGAGGAGCCTCGTGAGGCAGAGGCCGAGCCCTCGGGAGACGCGGCGCCCAGCCACTGGACCATGCACTTCGATGGAGCCTTCGCTTGCCGCAATGGCGGAGCAGGCGTCGTCCTAACCTCGCCCAAGGGTGACAAGCTATATTATGCTGTCCAGCTGTGCTTCACAATCGACAAGATCTCCAACAACATCGCCGAATACGAAGGCCTCCTCGCCGGCTTAAGGGCCGCCATCGCTCTAGGCGTCAAGCACCTACTCGTCAAGGGAGACTCACAACTGCTCGTCAACTTCTCCAACAAGAGCTACACGCCGAAAGACGACCACATGGCCGCATACCTCGAAGAGGTCCGCAAGCTTGAGAAGCACTTCAGGGGCATGGAGCTCATGCACATCCCGAGGAAAGAAAACCAAGAGGCCGACGACATCGCCAAGCGAGCCTCGCGGAGGCAACCCCAGCAGGCCGGTGTCTTCGAAGAGAGGCTCGCCAAGGCATCCATCAAGCAGCCTCGAGAGGCCACAGCCGCAAGCGCAGGCGAAGCGCTCCCACCACCTCCTGAGTCTGGGGCGCCTGATTGCGGTCCCAGCACAGGGGAGCGTCTGCTGCTGACGGCAACCCACCAGGCCTCAGGCTGGATTGATGAGCTCAAGGACTACTTGGTGAAAGGAATCCTCCCTGAAGAAGATGCTGATGCAGAGCGAGTCGCTCGACAAGCAAAGTCATACTGCATCCTCGAGGAAAACCTCTACCGCAAGCGCCCAAATGGTGTCGCGCTCAAGTGCGTCCCTCCTGAGGAAGGCCGAGAGCTGATTAAGGACATCCACAGCGGGGAGTGCGGCCACCACTCATGTGCGCGCACCCTCACAGGCAAGGTCTTCAGGAGCGGCTTCTACTGGCCTCAGGTGCTTCAAGATGCGGTCGCCATTGTGCAAACCTGCGACGCCTGCCAATTCCACGCCAAGCAAATTCATCAGCCGGCACTGGAGCTTCAGACCATCCCGCTCTCCTGGCCATTCGCGGTCTGGGGGCTGGACATCCTGTGCCCCATCCCGAAGTCGCAGGGGGGCTACCGTTTCCTCCTCGTGGCCATCGACAAGTTCACCAAGTGGACCGAGGTTGAGCCGGTGCGCACCATACCAGCTGGGGCTGCGGTGAAGTTCATCCGAAGCTTGGTCTGCCGCTTCGGCGTGCCCAACCGCATCATCACTGACAACGGCTCGCAATTCACCAGCGGCATCTTCCGAGCCTACTGCGACAAGCTTGGTATCAAGGTCTGCTTCGCCTCGGTAGCTCACCCACGCAGCAACGGTCAAGCCGAGCGAGCAAACGCAGAAGTCCTCAAGGGCCTCAAGACCAGAAGCTTCAACATCCTTAAGGGCCACGGCAAGGGCTGGATTGACGAGCTCCCCTCAGTGCTCTGGTCCATACGCACAACCTCCTCGAGGCCTACAGGCGAAACGCCGTTCGCTCTGGTCTACGGAGCCGAGGCGGTCCTCCCCGCAGAAATCAAGCATGGATCGCCACGGGTCCTCGCCTTCAACGAGGACACCCAAGAGGGCCTCCACAACGACGACCTGCTGCTTCTCGAGGGACTGCGCCGTCAGGCCGCCCTCAGGGCGGCAGGGTACCAGCAAGACCTGCGACGCTACCACAGCCGCCATGTGCGCTCACGCACCCTTGAAGCGGGCGACCTCGTCCTCAGGCGAATCCTCTCCAGGGAAGGTCTCCACAAGCTCTCCCCGATGTGGGAAGGCCCCTACAGGGTCTCCCACGTCGCCAGGCCTGGCGCAGTACGCCTCGAGACCGAAGACGGCATCCCCGTCAAGAACCCGTGGAACATCGCGCATCTGCGCAAGTTCTACCCGTGATCACAGTCACGCCAGGCATTTTTTGTCTCTAGAGGGAAGCTTACGGCTTCACCTCCAAGCTTCTCAAAGCTTCTCCCGAGGCCCAGCCCTCCGAGCTCTCCTGCAAACGAGCCCCCGCAGGCCGCAGTGAACCTCTGCCACTAATGGGTGGTCCCCATGCCTCGACATGGAAGGAACGTTAGCTTGGCAAACCCAAGTGTAATGAACCGATTTTCGTTCCAAGTGAACTTTGCGCTCTGGCGCCATTTTCGTTCCAAGTGAACTATGCGCTACGGCGCCGCTATGTAAAATTTTGGTGGTGAGTTTATTCCAGCTTTATTTCATTTATTGAAAATGGGCACTTATATCTCTCCACATGCGTACCTCGCGAGCGGGGGCTGAGTACGGTGCCAGTGCCTCAAATGACACACCAGCAGCACTGCAAAACCCAAGGATCCGAGCTCTGGCTAGAGGGCAGGCCCTCCCAAGCACGCCATCTCTTCAAAGGACCTTGGTACTCTCTCTCCTCGCAAGGAACGCCTGAGGGGACCTATAAGCGCGCATTAGTCCCTGATGCTGTGATCTAGCGTTTCGGCTCGCCCCTCTAACATCCACAGAGAGCGAAAGTCCCCACCAGGCCTGCGGAGGAGAACCCTCGGCCCCTGAAGGGGAGAACTCCGCCAGAGAAGGCCCACACTGGGAAAACGCCTCGCGAAGCTAAGTCTCTCGCCCACCTCAAGGGAATCCTCGCATTTTTTCTCATGAGCACTCTGCGTCCCTCAAGTGGTTCTTTCCTTACTCTCTGTGGACTGCTTGCGCGTCAAAGGGGGGCCCTCAGCATCGCGACTTGAGGGCTCTTACCTCCCCAAGCCTTAAACTCCCCCCGGCCTTGCCGAGTCATTGCTCGAGCATACCGCAGCGGCAGGAGTCATAGCGCGAGGGGAAGGGTCCAACGACGCAGAGCGAGAAAGGCATTGAGATGAAGCAAAGACCCCTCGAAGGGAGCGCACACTTAATCGATAGCAAAATGTTTACAAAGTGAAGAAGTAAATTACAAGGTGGAAAATGAAATTTTCTAACGGGCAAACGCCCCTAAAGCGCTACAAGCGCGACGCGTTGCAGGAGGAGGTTAGTCGGAGGCCTCAGCGTCGTCCTGGTCGCTCTCTTCTTCCTCCTCGGGCTCGCTCCCCTCGCCGCCTTCCTCTGCAGCGGCCCGCCTGAAGCGGCTGCAGAAGTCGTCCACCTGGTCGCGGACGGAGCTGGAGGCTTTCCACGCAGCGTCCCCCTCCAGTGGCTCGGTCACCGTGGCGAGGTCGAACCCGGGCTGGAGGTGGACGAGGTTGGAGAAGATGCGGTCCACCGCCACCGCCAGAAGCTGACGGCACTCCTCCTCGACCACGTCGCGGATCTCCGCGGTAGGGCCTTCGAGCGCTGTGAAGAGCTGCTCGAAGTACAGGGGATAGGTGGCAGCGTCGGCGTGGCCCTGAGCCGGAACGCTTGGCGCCTCCGCCCCCAGCTTCGCGGCGAGCTCACGACCCCGTCCCGTCAAGGACAGGAACATGCGCTCCCGCTGCTGCGACAGCACCTGCGCCGCCTGGATGCTCTCCGCCGCCTCCACTGCCTTCTCCACAGCAGGCCCCACCTGCCGATTCATCTCCTCCATGTCCCCCATGAGGGAGGCAAGGTCCTGGGAGATGTCCTCTCTGGCCTTCTCAGCGGCGAGGCGGCGATCAGTCTCGCGCTTCACCTTGGCGGCGAGCTTGGCGTTCTCCTTCTCGAGCTTTTGGATCCGGGCGCCGCTCTCCCCCAGCCTCGCCTTGAAGCAGTCCTCCTGCTTGGAGAATTTATCCTTGTAGTCCTGGGAGACTGCGGCGCGGATCTTATTCTCCTTCTCCCGGAGCTCCTGGTTGAGCTCGTCCTTCCGCTCGGCAAGCCGCACGTTGGCTCGCTCCACATTCCCCTTGTGGGCGGCGACCTCGCGCTCGAGCTTGCTGAACGCCGAAGCAACGCTGTCTTCGCGGGCCTCAAGGGCCGTGCGCTGTCCTGACAGCTCCTGCTCCCTCAGCGCCAGCTGCTCGTCGCGCCGGCGTGCATCCTCCTCGCGCTCGCTCAAAGCGCGCCCGCGGGCCTCCAGGCTCGAGCGGAGTTCGTCGAGGGCGGTCCGCACCACCCCGGCATCCGCCAGGATTTTCTTCTCGAGCTCGAAGAGCTCGGCACGCTTCGCCGCCAGCGAATGCTCCACGGCTGCCCGCTCCGCCTTGGCCGCGGCGAGGTCCTTTGCAGCGGCTCGGCGCTCAGCCCTCAGGGGCTGAAGGAGTTCCTCGGCTTCGCGCAAGGCCCCCTCGCGGACCTCGTCGGCAAAGCGCGCCGCCTCCTCGCGCTCCTCTTGCAGCGCCTGGTCGCTCTTGCGGCGGGCCTCTACGGCCGCGTGGAAGGCAGCCCAGGCGTCGGCGAGCTCGTCACGCTGGCGGGCGAGCGCCTGGTCTTCTGTGGCCAGGTAGGCCTCGAGCCCCTCCAGGGACTCCCGCACGAAGCGGAAGGCGACGTCGCGGCGTCCTCGGCCCCAGTCGAAGCGGCCCAGAGCGAGGCCCGGGGGTGGACCGCGCGGCTTAGAGGGTCCCGCACCCGCATCCGGCTCGCCGGCAGAAGTCCCCGCGTGGGCCTGGGGGCTCGGGGGCCGGTCCTCCGCCTCCGCACTCGGTCCCAGGCCTCCTGTGCTTCCCCCCTCGGGCGGCACTTCCCGGTCCGCATCCGGGGCAGGCGCGTGAGGCCCGGTCCTTGCTGCTTCCTCCTCCCCCGCGGTGTCCGGCGGCGGTGGAGGAGTATCCTCCCTGCGAGACTTGGGAGGGCTCGGCGCCGACTCGGCACCCACATTAGCCCCTGGCTGCGCTGGAGGGGTAGCTGCGCGGGGTGGAGTGGGTATCTTCTCCACCTGTTCCCCCACCCGCTCTTCCTCGGATGGTGGCACAAATGTCTCCACCTGAGGCATCTCCTTCTGAGAGCCTGCGGTACCCGCCCCCTCAGGCCTCGAGGCCTCCGCCGCCGCGGTCTCGCTGGCCTCAACCTCCGGTGCAGCGTCGGGGGCGGCCCTCTTCACGTCCGCGGCTTTGCGAAGCCTGCGGCGCTTCACAGGATCAGGGCCGCTGAGGTAAAAAGAAAAAGATTGGCCAAGGAAGAAGAGCAAGCAAGCTGGGCTCAGAAAGGAAAGGAAAAGGCAAAAGAATCTCACCTGGTTTTCTTGGCGCGGGTGTCTACCCACGTCATGCCTGGCGAGCGCCATGAAGGCACAGCCCGCGCCCCCGCCTCGGGGGCCTCCTCGGCTTTCCTCTTGTGGGGAGCGCTCGGGGGCTCCCCGGCAGGCCTGTCATGGGCCGCCTTGGTCCTCGGCTCATGGCGCCCCGCCACAGCCTCCTCGCTGTCGCCGGAGGAAAGCTCGTGGAACTCCCCTGCCGGGGGCGCGACGCCGGAAGAGCTCCCCGCGCCCGCAGAGCTTCCTACACCGGCAGAGGGCTCCACCCTCGTCTCCGCGTCGCCCTGTTCCGAGTCAGATGCACTTGGCGACTCGGTAGTGTCCGCGGGCATGGGCTCCTCCTCCTCTTCATCCCCCGCCAAGCCTAGCGGGGTGAACGCGGGCGCCTGCGCCAGGGTGGCCCGGCGCTTGTCTGGGACTTCATACAGAGGCCGTATCGCCACGTGAATCCTCGCGGGCACCTCTGGGTTGACGAAGAGGCCTCCCATGATGGTCTCGACGACCGCGGGGCGGTGATCGCTCAGATGCAGCCGCAGCGGATCCGTAGGCCCTGTGTACGCCCACATCGGCTTCTTGTGCGCCTGCAGGGGGGCGATGCGGCGCCTCACGAACTCCGCCGCCACCAGCTGGCCGGTCAGGCCATGCTCGCGAAGCGCCCTCAGGTGGCCCACGAGGTCGGCTATCGCATGCCCCTCCAAGGAACGCTTGCTCCAGTGGGTGTTCTTCACGGGCGGCGCCTCGGGGACCTCAAGGAGGGAGCTCTCCGAGGGAACGCGCATGAGGAACCACTTCTGCCTGAAGTCTTCCACCTTCTTCGACACCGCCGTCACGGGCTTGTCGCCGTTCCAGGCCATGGGGATGTAGACGTCTCCCATGCCGTCCGCGATGCGGAAGGATACGCAGCCCGTCCGCTCCTTCTTCGCAGTGTTCCGCAGTGCGTAGAAGCTTCGGAAGAGAGCGATGGAGGGCTTCGCTCCCAAATAAGCCTCGCACAAGAAGGCGAAAATGGAGAGGACAAGGATGGCGTTGGGGTGGAGATGTAAAAGGTGGACCTGGTAGAACTCGAGGACGGCCTCGAGGAAGGGAGAGTAGGGCGGCACCAGCCCAGCGAAAAGAGTGTGGAGGAAGATGGGGAAGTAGCCGACGGGGAAACGTCCGGTCCGCGCGGGCAGAATGGCACTGGCGCCGTGCTCATTGTGCTTCCCGGCGACCAGGTGCTGAATCTTATCCAGCGCCGCCGCGGTGATGCGCACCCCGACCAGGGAGGGGCCGAACTCCGCCTCCCCCTGCGCGTCTTGGCGGGCCGAGGCCGCCGTCTTCTTGCCCTTGGATCCTCCCATCGTCGGAGAAGGACGGGAGCACGGAGGAAGAGAAGGAGGGGAAGATTTGCTGGAGACGGGAGTCTAGGAGGCGGAGAACCGATGGACGGGATGGACAAGACTGGACGGGGTAATGACTGCGGCTCGGACCAACGCGCAGCTTTAAACCCCGTCCGAGCAGTTACCGAGGCACGGTAGTGGTGAGCGTGGCGGGCGTGGTGGCCCCCCCCACTACGCACGTTTCCGGCGGAGAAGCCGAGTCGCCGCAAGTCCACCTCCAGGTGACGCGTGTCCCACGACGCTTCGCCTGCAGTTTTGGGCCCACGACGCTTCGCCTAGTCCCAATGGGCCTCGACGTGCCCATCATGGGCCCGGGGGCTACTGTCGGCCCAGTGGATTCTAGGGTGTGCAGAGCCCATACTAGACGGACCGCGCACGCAACTGCATCTACGAAACGGCTAAGGACCAAGCAAACCGCTTGGGGAACCCCCCCGAGGCGGAAACCCCTGGAGGGGACCTGAGGCGCCGACAGAGGCTTGAAGGAGGCCCCCCCCCCGAGGGTGTCCCACTTGAGGGCTCTCCCCTTCTTAAGGGAGCCAGCCCGGCTCCTCCCCCTCGAGAGCCTCAGGCCCCTGAGGGGATACTTCACGGCCAAGGAAGCGCTGCAGAGCGCACATGGGCTCTGCTGCGGCCGCAGGGTGACGCGCGCGTCTGCGCGCACGACAGCAACAGCGTCACAGTTGCCGTTCCCGTGATAAAAGGGGTCAACAAAGCTCTGTGTCCCCTGCGCCGCCAACAAAGCTTTCCTCTTTGGTGATAACGCAGTTGGCCGGCACAACGCTCCAACGACGACGTCACTGTGGGCATTCCCCACGGTCTCTGCCGCGCCTGCGAGACGCTCTGCAAAGTCTGCACCTTGTCGGCCACAGCGCGCCGCTTTAACACGGAAGAGCCGCGTCCAAGGACGGAGGAGACAGCTGCTCTGCCACGAAGGCAGGCTTTGCGACCATGGACCGAGTCCATGAACGAGCGAGCAGTAGTGCACCCCGCTCCGGCGCTTGTGGCCATGTGGGAACCCGTCCACTACGCAGGTCGCAGGGATGAGGCCCGGGGCAACTATTTAAGGAGAAGGGGCACTTCCGTAGGAGGGCATGGAGGATTGGATCCGGAATTCGATCCCGAGCTCAATAGCGTCTTCCACCTCCGGACCCTCTCAAGGCCCAGAGGCTAGTTGTACTACAGTCACCACAGTGCAATCCAGACAAGCAGGAGTAGCGGTTTTACCTCACCTTGAGGGCCGTGAACCTGGGTAAGGGCCGGTGTCACTCTCTGTCGTGCAGTTCCGCTCCAAGCACCGCGAGCAACGTCGCGGCGTGCATCGAGGGTTGTTTGACCTCCGTGTTCAGCCCCCCTTTCGAACCTCTCCCCGGGGCGAGACTACCCCTGTTACGTGGGAGTTCATTCCTCGACATTTGGCGCGCCAGGTAGGGGGCTGAGGCGCGTCTTCAACCTCCGAACTCCGCGCCATGATGGACACCCGCGCGACGCGCGCCAACAGGCGCACCTCCGAGAGAGCTCACACCGAGCCCGGCACTGCCCCCACCCGCGGCCGCCGTGGTTGCCCCCGCACGACCGAGCGCGCTGGCACCGGCCCGCGCGTGGAAGAGCCGGAGAGCGAGGAGCACCGCGAAGGAGACCAACGTGACGACGAGGACCTCTCCGAGCGCCGCGGGGACGCTGAGTCCTCGCACCCGTCCCGGCGCCAGAGCGTGTCCACGCGGGAGCATCAAGAGCCCGCCCCGCACACCGCGCTACTGATGGCTCAGGAGCTCCTCCGCTACCTGCAGCGCTTCCTTGGCCGTGAAGTATCCCCTCAGGGGCCTGAGGCTCTCGAGGGGGAGGAGCCGGGCTGGCTCCCTTAAGAAGGGGAGAGCCCTCAAGTGGGACACCCTCGGGGGGGGGCCTCCTTCAAGCCTCTGTCGGCGCCTCAGGTCCCCTCCAGGGGTTTCCGCCTCGGGGGGGTTCCCCAAGCGGTTTGATTGGTCCTTAGCCGTTTCGTAGATGCAGTTGCGTGCGCGGTCCGTCTAGTATGGGCTCTGCACACCCTAGAATCCACTGGGCCGACACTAGCTGTCACCACCCCAGATTAAATAGAGACATGAACCTACTATCGAGCATAAATACCCACTCTTGGAGTCACGAGCATCTACTTGGCCAGAGCATCTACTAGCAACGGAGAGCATGCAAGATCATAAACAACGCACTCACAAGATATATTATGAATCAATAACATAGTACTCAATATTCATTGGATCCCAGCAAACACAACATGTAGCATTACATAAAGATGATCTTGATCATGTTAGGCAGCTCACAAGATCTAAACATGGTAGCACAAGAGGAGAAGACAACCATCTAGCTACTGCTATGGACCCGTAGTCCAAGGATGAACTACTCACGCATCAGTCCGGAGGCGGGCATGGTGATGTAGAGCCCTCCGGTGATGATTCCCCTCCCCGGCAGGGTGCCGGGAGGAGCTTCTGAACCATCCCGAT
Source organism: Poa annua (assembly GCA_026929855.1). Lineage (NCBI taxonomy): Eukaryota > Viridiplantae > Streptophyta > Magnoliopsida > Poales > Poaceae > Poa > Poa annua. The sequence continues at coordinate 7,247,654 of CM049433.1, read as the reverse complement.
CTAGGGTTGACGACGGCGGCGGCTCTGTACTTCGTGGAGTAAAAAGGTGCGTGTCTTAGGTCTTAGATATCCGAGGGGTATAAGTAGGCGAAAGGGCGAAGGCGGCGGGGCCTCGAGGGCCCCACACCCTGTGCTCGCGCGGCCAAGGGGGGGAGCCACGCCGGGAGGGGGTGTGGGCCCCTCGGGGTCCACCTCCGTGTCTTCTTCGGTGTTCTGGAACCTCCCGGGGAATATAAGCACTTTGACGTTTCGTTTGTCCAATTCCGAGAATATTTCCTTAACAACTTTTCTGAAACCAAAAACAGCAGAAAACATGCAACTGTCACTGTGGCATCTTGTTAATAGGTTAGTCCCAGAAAATGCATAAAATGATATAAAACATGTAGCAATTGGCATAATATAAGCGTGGAACATAAGAAATTATAGATACGTTTGAGACGTATCATTATCTCGGATCCATCATATATTTATTATGGTCTAAAAGTATATCCCGGACTAACTTTGATGTCGGTTTGCCGAGTTATGAATGGCCTGTTACACCGTGTTGTCGCTTATGTCGGTAAGTTATAATTTGATCGGATAATTTGAATTGTCGGTCCTGTTGAATATTCATTATATATGTATGCACGAACTAACATTGAAAGGTGACGTCGGTTTCACCGAGAGGATATTCATGACAATGTTCTTGGTTATGTCGGTTATTATGTCGGTTATCTCGGATCCATCTTATAGTTATTATCGTCTCAGTGTATATCACGGATAGTTTTTGGTATCGGCTTGCCGAGTTATAATGGCATATCATACCAAGTTGTTGTTTATGTCGGTTCGCCAATGTATCACGGCATCTTTCCATATCTCCAGATCGTCATTTATGTCGGTTCGCCAATGTATCACGGCATCTTTCCATATCTCTAGATCGCCGTTTATGTCGGTTCGCCAATGTATCACGGCATCTTTCCATATCTCCAGATCGTCGTTTATGTCGGTTCGCCAATGTATCATGGCATCGTGCAATATCTCCAGATCGCCGTTTGTTTCGGTTTGCCAAAGTTCGCCAAAGGCAGCATACGAGATACCCTTATGTCAAACCAGCAGTGGCTGGAGACATCCATGTCGGTATGTGCCCAGAGTGGCTACCGGACATTCGAGGCACCCGAGGTACCTTATGTCAAACCAGCAGTGGCTAGAGACATCCATGTCGGTATGTGCCCAGAGTGGCTACCGGACATTCGAGACACCCGAGATACCCTTACGTCAAACCAGCAGTGGCTGAAGACATCTATGTCGGTAAAACGCCCAGAGTGGCTAAGGAACCGGCATATGATTTTATTTTTGCAGGTACAAGGTGAAGTATGTGAAGACGGTGGTGTATTTTTTCTAAGTCTGCGCGCGACTCTGCGAGTCCCCCGCAGCCTCGGGGACTAGTGTCGGGGATGTAATCCCCGGTACCCTAAAGTTATGGTGTTATTATGCTTACCTTAGAGGAAAAAGAGAAGTTAAACGAGTGAGGGGGTGAAAGATAAAGTGATAGGCAAAGAACCCCGACTCGGCGTCACCCCCGGCTTCCCCGACTCGGCGTCACCCCCGACTTCCCCGACTGGTACAGATGATTCGGAAGACAGGCGCAAGCAGACAAGACAAGGACGCGCGCCGCACGGTTTCTGCCTGCCCTGAGTGTGACCAGGCATGGCTACAGTGCCCTAGATGTGACAAGAGTACAAGTCATGATGCAGGGAACAGTGCTGACAAGACCCCAGTAGTCATGTCCGCTACAGTGCCAGAATAGTGGCATGTGGGCCACCTCTTGTCCCCTGGGCTCCTCCTATATAAGGAGCACCAGGGGGAAGGCCAAAGACATCCACGGCCACGGCCGGCCAAGCCACGGGCACGCTCCTTCGTCCCTTGCTCTCTTTCTCCCCCAAGACCTCCTAGAGGCAACTCGGCTCAGCTCATGGAGCGTCTGTAAGGTTCATGTACAGAGAGGAAGAAATACATCAAATAGGCTAGATGCTGCAGTAGGGTTTTTATCTCCTCACGAGAGCCCCGAAGCAGGGTAAATCCCCGTGTCCATGTGTTCATCTGTGTGTGCTTCTCAGCGCGCTATCCCTCCCCGAATCCTCTAGCGTCCATCGGCCCCACACATTAGCCATCCTATGGCATCTGCCGTGATACCACCACGACATAATATGAATAGTGACAACGAGTATTTCAACCATGAGTATATGGATACATTGTTCGATGATGAAGCCTAAGATGGGAAGATCCTGATCATTGCCACGACTCTTCTATGTTTGACTAAGGAGTAGAATGCATTGCCCCAGAGGTTCAGCACAAGGCAATGTGCTACTTTATCATGAAAATGTTGTGGGTCATGCTTTGTTATAAAAATGGCTATATCAAGATCAACAATCGAACTGACGGTCATAACAAGTTTCTGCAATGATTCAGACTAAAAATACATTACACCGGTTTTCTTGGGTTCTCTTCTTTTAAGAAATGAATTGTTGTTTTCTGATGTCACCATATGAAGTTGCTACACATTTTGGTTGACGGTTACCCTTGCATGGTAGAATCTACTTGCGTTAAGTATGTGCCATGTTTTTGTGCAATGTTGGTGAATGTGTCTGGAGTTGAATGCGTGAATACTTGAGAGAACCAAATATAAACAAAATATGTAAGAGGTTTTCCTAGGATGTTTAGGTCTATCAATGGCATGCACTGGGATTGGAATAATAGTTGCAAGAAAAATATAGGTTGTGTTGGAGCGGCCACGAGAGTAGCAACAATCGCCAATGATGAGAACCCTATTTGGAAGAGTTGGACCTCCAACCATACCAACAAAAACTAAAGCTGACCGGATCCCTGGAAATCCGCCGAACACATGACTCCACAGGTGACCCGCTGTCGTCAGGCAAACCACTAGAGCAAGAATATGGCTTGGCGGACATTATTCTTAATTTTGAATGCCGCCGACGTCTCACCCTTCTAGAAAGACAATAAAACTCGGCGAGGGGCGGTGGCCCGCCACACCTCCAACGCCCCAGGCCTGGCCCGACGGGCGTCTCGACGGCATTGCCAGCGAGAGGAATGCAAAATCTAGATGTAGGTAGCCGCTCTCTCCTTCTGTTTAATTAATTTATGTGTCAAAAATTACCTTGCACTAGAGTTATGTCATCTGTGTAGCATAGAAAGAGTTATGTCATCCTAATTCTTTTCTCACACCTTCACTTTAGTCCCAGTTCTTTGAAATTGCACAGATAGGTCCTAAATCTTTCGTAAGTTGTTCATTGGAGGTTCTAAATCGGTTTGACCCGCGTTGACCAGTGTCACGTCAATAGTGGGGCCTAGGAGGAATATCAGTCACCCTGCATATTTGCCCATAGACCCCGTGGCTGTATTTCATCCGAAACAGGTCTCACGTTTACTCTTCTCTTTCCGAATTAGATCGAATCCCATCCCTGTCGCGCTCGTAGGGGAGAGAAAGAAAGAAGTGCCGCTGGGTGCGCCGCCCCACGTCCGGCCTGCCGGCGGCGAGGCGCTCGTTCCGCTGCCCTCGTAGCAGCCCCCATCTCCGCTTGTTCCTTTTCCCCAACTCGCCGCCCACCGGCAAGCCAGCGCAGACTCTGTTTTAGAAAATAATACAACCACAGGGCCTATTTGAAAAAATAAACGGTGACTGGTATTCCTCCTAGGTCCCACTATTGACGTGGCACTGCTCAACGCGGGTCAAACCAATTTAGGACTTCTGATGAGCAACTTACAAAAATTTAGGATCCACATGTGCAATTTCAAAGAACCGGAAACAAAGTGAAGATAGTGAAGGTACGGGAAAAGAATTAGGACTGCTGGTGTGGTTTACTCGCATAGAAATATGAGGAAATGAATTGAAATTGCCGAAACAGAGAAGGGCGCTCCTACCATATTTTCGGGGACACGGCTGCACCATTAGCACGGAGCAATGACAGCGGCGGTGGCGTCCGCCCCGTCCGCAACACCGTGAAGGCGACCTGGACCGATGCAACTTGCAGGTCATACCAAATTCGTTGGTCAAGAGCCAAGAGGGACGGCCACACTATATAGGGCCCGTGCCACTCGCTGCTGTCTCTCCAGCTCCTGTCGCGCCCTTTCTTCCTCCTCCCTCCCTCCTCGCTCCTCACGCGGCAAAGTCAAAAGGAAACGGTGAAACCAGCAGCCATTCAGAGACAGATACATCAGGAGGTATGAATCGCACGATCCCGTTTTTCTTCTCTGTTCGGAGGATCGTCAGTTTTACTCGATTTCCTCATCTCGTAACTGACAATTTTGGGTTCAAACTCTGATGCCTGTCTGCATCCGATCAATCTCGTAGCCGCCACATGCGCGCATGTTCTTCCCACTTGAGCCGAGTCTTAGCTTAATTTCCTTCCTTGGTTCTGATTGCTTACGTACGTGCAGGTCAGTCAGTCAGCAGGTGGCTAAGCTGTCTATATAGACTTCTTCACCACCGCCAGTCTTGCCGAGGAGAGTCAGAGTGGTGGGAGTTGTTTGGTTGCTTCCGTCCGGTTTGCCTGGAGATGATGGGAGGAGGGGTGGCGATGATGGATCCGCGCATGGCGTTCGCGGCGGACGGCGTCTTCGGAGGCGGTTGCTTTGTCGGGGAAGGCGACTTCATGAATCCGGCCCCGGCGCCGGCGCAGCGGGTGCGCGAGAGCTTCGGCCCCGGCGACGAGGAGAGCGACGACGACGACGACGACGACGACGTGGACGGCATCGAGGAGCTGGAGCGCCGCATGTGGCGCGACCGCATGAGGCTCAAGCGCCTCAAGGAGCTGCAGCAGCAGCAGCGGCATCAGGGCCCCGGCGGCGCCTGCGCGGCGAGCAAGGGGCCGCGGCGGGCGTCGCCGCAGGACCAGCAGGCGCGGCGCAAGAAGATGTCGCGCGCGCAGGACGGGATCCTCAAGTACATGCTCAAGATGATGGAGGCCTGCAGCGCCCAGGGCTTCGTGTACGGCATCGTCCCCGAGAACGGCAAGCCCGTCGGCGGCGCCTCCGACAACCTCCGCGCCTGGTGGAAGGAGAAGGTCCGCTTCGACCGCAACGCCCCCGCGGCCATCGCCAAGCACAGGGCCGACAACGCGTCCCCGGGGGGCGACGGTGACGGCGGCGGCGACGGCGCGCAGCCGGCCGGGCCGCGGTCCCTGCACGAGCTGCAGGACACCACGCTGGGGTCGCTGCTCTCGTCGCTCATGCAGCACTGCAACCCGCCGCAGCGCCGGTACCCGCTCGAGAAGGGGGCGCCGCCGCCGTGGTGGCCGCAGGGGGCGTCCGAGGCGTGGTGGCCGGAGGCCGGCGTGCCCGACGATCTGGGTCCGCCGCCGTACAAGAAGCCGCACGACCTCAAGAAGGCGTGGAAGGTGGCCGTGCTCACGGCCGTCATCAAGCACATGTCCCCCGACGTCGAGAAGGTCCGCCGCCTCGTGCGGCAGTCCAAGTGCCTGCAGGACAAGATGACCGCCAGGGAGATCGTCACCTGGCTCGCCGTGCTCAAGAGGGAGGAGGAGCTCAACCTCGAGCTGCATCCAGGCGCCTGCCTTCCTCCACCGTCTGCCGCCAGGGCTCTGTCGTTCGACGCCAGCTCCGGCGAGTACGATGTCGACTTAGTCTACGGCGAGGAGGCCGCGAACCAGATCAAGCCGCCACCCTCTGCCTCTGATCAGGCAGCCGCGTTCGTAGACCTTACAATGGATGCTGGCATCAACACCCAGTTCCTGTTCATGCCGGCGGCGCTGATGAAGGAAGAAGCCATCGAAGTCGACTTCACCCACACCCAGAAGCGGAGCGCTACGTCGCAAGGCGCCGCCAAGCCGGAGCTGATGCCGGACAGCGACACCCGCGTCTACACCTGCAACAACGCGCAGTGCCCGCACGGCGATCCCGCGCTCGGCTTCCTCGACCACAACGCGCGCAACGGCCACCAGTACGCGTGCAGGTACAACAACCCCTCCGCCGTTGAGAGCAAGCCGCCGCCGCCGGCCTTCTTCCAGGCGGCGGCGCCCTACAGCCCGCAGAGGCAGCAGCTAGGCGGCTTCGACTTCGGCCTCCCCGTCAATGACCAGCGATGCCTCGCCGGGCTGATGAACATGTACGAGACCGGCGTGGCTGCGCACAGGGGCGTGAGCAACGGCGCCACCGCTCAAAGCATGCAGATCGGCCGCGGCAACTTTTTGGCGCCATGCTCGCTTGGTGGCGCGAACAACCTGATGCAGCACCAGCACCACCAGCAGCAGCAGCAGAGCGTGTCGTTCTTTCTCCGCGACGACGAGTCGTTCGGCACGGCGGCGCCGGAGCTGAGCAGGTTCGGTTCCGGTTTCGACGCTTCGGCGGCGGATTACGCCGGCTCCGTGCAGCAACCGCCGCAGAAGCACGTGGGACCCAACTGGTTCTACTGAACAATCAACGAACCGCCATCGATTAGCTTGTAGTGTAGTAGCCTCTAGGCCGTTAGAATTCATAAGGTTTTCATTCTCGATCAGTCCATGGCTTCCTGTCACTTGTAAGGATCGGTTGATTTTGGGTCATGTCTAGAACACTGAAATGAAATTCTTCCGGAATCAAACCGTTCTTTTTGCTAAACAACTCTTGTAGTAGGATTCACGCGTTCATCCATATATCAGTTCAGTTGCAAAGATGCATATGCCGGCGGCAGCTTAACATATTTCGATGAACTTTTCTTCTCCCTCGTGTAATAAGGTGCCTTTTCGTGATGATCTAGAAAAGCAAAAGCTTGCCCCTTTCATGGCCACCATGGGCTGAAGCTCCCTTTCTCTTTCGGCTGCACTGTTCATTGATGGTGCGTTGGTGGCGATCCATCCGTCACCACATAACCCATCACATGCTCGCCGGGAACACCATGAAATGAGATTCAGCCATGACAAGGACTTGTTACCTGACGCCGATCGAGGCCAGCCGGAAGATGGGGCACGCACGCACGTTCATAGATGCTGCAAACTTTGACGGGTTCAACACGCGCAAAACAAAAACAAAAAAGAAGGGGAGATATGGATTTTTTGGGATTTCATTTACGTAAATCTGAAGATTTTACATGCATGGATCCAAACCGTGCCCAGTTTGGCTGTTACAGACAACATAAACAGACACTGTCAGATTCAGGAACCTAGCACATGTGTAGCTGTGATTGGAGTCTTGAGATGCCTCCGTCAACAACTGAATCGGCTCTAAGCAAAGTGCTAATCACGCTTAGGCCACCAAATCTGGGCCCTGCCGGCTCCAAATCCTCCTCGAGATCCACCTAATCTGCCTCTTAAGATAACGGGGCAGATCCCTTGACTTTTCGTTTGTGAGCAAATCAGTTGGTTTCTGATGAACCCCAACAGATACCATCGGCTGTTTACTACTGTAGTTAGATTAAAAAGTAGAGTAGACAAGCTTCTTTTTGAAGATTCTCGCGCGACATGAAGAACGAGGAGCTACCGTTGAACTTCTCTCGAGAGAACCATTGGGTCAAGATATTCTATTCTCCCATTCCACGGTCTTCCGACTCTTCTTGTTTCGGTCAATGTTGCTTAACCAGCAAGTGGGGTGAATAATAACTCAATTAGTGGGCTAGTCACACTTCCTTGCACGAATGGAATAAAAATAATATGCGTAGAGCATAAGGGATCATATTAACTCAATTTATCCCCCTTTTTTCTATCAGAGGGAGGTCCAGCTTCATTATCATAGCCCTATAGATGATTTAATTCAGAACACAACACAATATGTGCCCAAAGTGATAGAAATATGCGGCAGGAGGCACAAATAAGAGCAAGTAATACAGTTAAAACATCAGCCCCAGCTACAACAAAGACCAAGAACTAGGAAAGCCCATGCGTAACCCTTCTTGTTATAGGTCAACCACCGTCTAGACTTCGACATATAGGACATCTAGGTGTCCATCCACTCGATCGACAAAAAATTTCACGATGTACCATCTCTGATGCTCGATTTCTCGGCGAAGAGATTTTTTCCACCTTTGGTTTCTGCAATTCAGAATGATCATTAACCATTAGGCATATATGGATATGGTATACTATATCACATGGATCATTTGACATAACATGATCAAAATGCGCTAGGTTTCTATTTTTCCAAAGGATCCAAAACTAATATAGCAGCTAGCCAGATATTAACCGTTGTCTTTTTCAAAGCCCAAAATGGTGTGTATCTAGTCGCCAACCGATTAATTGGACATGGTTGGGCTCGAGAATTAGAAGCACATTGAAAAATCCCCCATACAAATCTAGCAACAAGGCATGAAGAATAGATGGTATATACGTTCATCAAGCACATAACATACAATTATGTCATTTAGATTGTTGTAGGGTATTTTTTTGTCAAATTTCATTTAGATTTTGAAATATAAGTTTGTTTAAGGTTAAATCCTCTATACTTGAGGCTCATCAACAAAAATCGTCAATTGCCGGTGGCACCATGGCTCAGCGGGCAGGAGCGCATCGACTACATCAAGCGGTTGTGGAGGAGATGTCATGGGAGCAGCGTGTCGGTCCTAACTACTCCATCTCGGCGCCGTATTGGCACGTCGTGCTGGACGCTACAAGATCAACTTCTTCCTCCTCGCCGGCCTGCGTTCGCCGCCTAAGGAGTGGTTCGCGTCTGACGACGAGGAGCTTCCCGTTCCATCGACACATGAACCTTCCCCAGCACCATCGTCGATGCTAGAGAAGGGGTGCAGGATGAAGTCGGAGAGGGCATGCAGGCGGCTATCAAGTCATCGAGGCTAGATCAAACCCCAACACGCACCGGGACGAAACCAGAAGCCTCAACGGAGTCTTTGTAGGTTCCTCAATTCCGAAGCTGGCAATTGCATATGTCACTTCCAGCGGCAGATTGTCGAGGCATGCAAATTTAGTCGCCGCTAAGATAGGCATCTTCGTCACGACACGTAGTGGTTGGCGAGACGTTGTAGGGTCTCGCTAGCATCGGAATTGGCCTCCTTCTCTCGTCGTTGTGATGATGGACGTAGCTGAGATAGGCCACCCTTCTCTCACCGTAGGGTAAATTTAGTTTATCAAATTTCGTTCAGATTTTGAAATATAAGTTTGTTTAAGTCCGTGGGATTTGTTAATGTACGCATGTTATTATCAAAAAAAAAAATTCTTTTACGGCTGTTTGGCGGACGGCGTTGGGCAGCACCCTAATTGTGGCGCACACATGCATGTCCAGCATCAAAATGAGTCTAACTGCGGGTGCCGAATATAAATTAGCCTAATTGAGGTGTGTTGGACACAAATTTGACTACTGGATGCTCTGAGGCTAGCAGCGGAACAAGTGTACAAGTACAGTACTACGAGTCTACGGAAGATAACGAAAGCTCCATTGGAGACCCGACAGACCGGATAAATGCGATCAGAGAGGAGCGGCGCGCTGCCGGCCGACTGAAACCATACCATACCAGCGGCGCCCGATCGACGCGGCATGGCGCTGTTGTGAAGTATTCCGATCCGCTGTTTTTGGTGGCGACCGCAGGCAGCGCAGTCCTGCCAGGCCAGCAACGTGGTGGTCCATCGGCTGTGGCTTAATAACAAATGAGTTTTATTTCCAAAAATAAATAAATAAATATAATTGGTTTCTGGCCCATCAAACTAGCCCATGTAGGCAGAGTAGAATTCTGACCAAGCCCAGCAGGCCTCGGAGAAAATTGGGCCCATATATTACTGGTTGAGTGTTCCACTATAAAATTGTTTGTTCTGAAAATGAAAAAGGTTAACATCGTTTTTTTTATATGAAAGGTTAACATCGTTGACTGAGCAGATTCAGTATCAGAGAACTTCGATACATGCTCTCCTAGAATAACCCTTGAATACTACTCCCTCTTTTTCTAAATATAAGATATTTTATTTTTTATACACATTCACATATACAAATGTATCTGAAGTTCTATACATATTTTAATTTGCACGTTCACTCATTTTTTATACATCTAAACAACATATGAAACGGTTAAAACATCTCAAATTTAAAACAAAGAGAGTAGTAACACAGAAATATTATTTGCTCGGATATAGTACACGTGTACGTACGCGTACATTTTGTTGAAGAGATACTAATCGTACTCGTAGTTGCTGCTGCTGCCTGCCGTCAACAAGCAGCTTAATTAACACATGATGCAGCAGCTAGCCATAGCCAGGACGAATCTTGTCAGCAACGCAGGGCCTCCGCTCGGCAGGGGCTGCTCGGCGGAACCTTGAACAGCGGGCGGCCGGCGTAGAACCCCTTCCCCTCTTCCACGGCGCCGGCGCCGCCCGGGCCACCTCCTGGTGCAAGCAACTGTGACAGCACGCAAAATAAAGCATAAACATGATCCACGAGCCCACGACATGTATACAAATCGAATAGGGACGGGGAAGTTCGAATCTCGGATCGGCTACCGACCGGGCATGACGGTGTCGCCGCCTCTCGGCTGCGGCGTGGAGGCGGGGCCGACGAGAGTGTGATACTGGTACTGCAGTTGCTCCGTGTCCTGGGCGTCGACGGTGATCACTCGTACGAGATCTGAGGCTCCGGCGACCCAGAACACGAACGCAAGGGCCACTAGCGCCTTGTCTATCAGATTAGAGCGCCGCTGGCCCGCTGCGTCCATGACCGCCGATGGTCGAGCAAGCTTCAAAGTCTCCCAATGAGTTGAACGTGAGAGGAGACGCCCGGCCCGCTACTCGTACAGCCGTACTTGTAGAGTGCTGGCCCGAGAGGGAGCTCTCCGAGAGCCTTCTTTCATGGCGGGAAGGCTCTAACATTGATGTCTCAGTGTATCTGCTCCCTACTTGTTAGGGGTCTCTATTGACTAGAGCACAACTCCTTTGTGGACCGTTTTTGTTGTGTTTTATTTTTGTCATCCTTATTTTTTTGTACCTTATTGTTGGGCCGTTGTCCTTGTTGGGCCGGTTTATGTCTTCCAATCTGCGCGCCGCCGACGCGGCCCGTTCTGTTTTTTTTTCACGGTTCTGTTTTTCCCTGCTCGACAGATTTTCAAACACTCGTAACTTTTAAACCGTAGCTCCGTTTTTGGTGATTCAACTTTCTAAATCTTCGCCTCGACGAGATCTACGCGTTGGTACTGGTTTTGTTGTCTAAAAAAAAGGGGGAATCGTTCGTTGGGGACGACGTAGTCGAACGCCGAGAGCTTGTGGCTGACTCACCAGTCAAAAGAACGCGCGCTCGTCGGAGAAGACAGGGGAAAGAGGAAGCGTTTATGGCGTGCGGCCGTTGCCGGCGGACGAAGTGGTTGGCTTCGAGCTCTGCGACGCGAGATCTGTGTCGGAGAAGGCTGCAGCAGGGGTTCACCGCGGGGGCGCCATTCCTCGACCCCTATACACTCTGAGTCTCCCACCGCATTTCCCCTTTTCCTCCCACCGCTGATTTGAAATAGACGAGGAAACCTTCTTCTAGAAAGCTACCGACACAAAAACGATAATACGGACAAGAGCAACGGACAAAAACGATTTATCATTAATGACTCCCCCAACTTTGAAGTAAAAATGTAAAAAAGTCAGGTGCGTGTCAGGTTGCAAAAAAAAAAAAATCTCAATTGCAACCCTCATTGCAACTACCACCCTATTTTGTAACAGAGATATCGGTTGCGTGCCGAGTTGCAACTGAAATAAAAATAAAAATCTCAATTGCAACCCTAATTGCAACTACCACCCCACTATTTTGCAACTAGAGTAGCGGTTGCGTGCCGAGTTGCAACTAAATAAAAAAAGTTTATTTTTGAAATTGAAAATGTCAAATTCGTGTCGAGATGCAACTGAATCCGAGGGGGGGCGCGGGGGTGTGAGTTGCATATCAAGTTGCAACTACGACCCCACTACAACTACAAAAATGGGAGTGAGTCAGTTGCAAGTCGAGTTGCAACTGAATCAAAGTGGTGACGGGGGTGGTGAGTTGCATGTCAAGTTGCGACTACCGCCCCCCACCCCTCCTACAACTACAAAAAATGGGAGACATGAGTGAGTCAGTTGCAAGCTGTCGGCCCAGTGGATTCTAGGGTGTGCAGAGCCCACTCTCCACGGCCCTCACACGCGCCGATGCCGACGAAACGACTAAGGACCAAGCAGGCGCCTGAGGAGACCCTCGAGGGGAGAGCACCCTCGCGGGGACTTGAGGAGGCAGCGAAGCGCCTGAAGGGGCTCCCCCTGAGGCCGCCTCCCGGCAAGGCTTTCCTCCCTTGAAGAGAAGTCAACACAACTCCCTCGGCAGGGCCTCCCGGGCCCTGCGGGGATACTTCGCCCCGAAGGAATCGCTGCAGAGCGCACATGGCCTCTGCAGCAGCCGCAGAGTGACGCGCGCGTCTGCGCGCGATGACGACGGCGCCGCAGTTGCCGTTCTGGTGATAAAAGGAGTCAACAAAGCACTGTGTCCCCTGCGCCGCCACCAAGGCCTTCCTCTATGGTGATAAAGCGGGTAGCCGGCGCAACGCTCCAACGGCGACGTCACCGTGGGCGCCCCCACGGCCTCTGCAGCACCAGCTGTCCGCTCTGCAAAGACAAAAGCTGCCCTGCCACGGAGGCAGACTTTGCGACCATGGACCAAGTCCATGGACACCCGAGCAGCGGTGCACCCCGCTCCTCCGCTTCGTCGCCATGTGGGAACCCTTCCGCTGCGCAGGACGCAGGGATGAGGCCCGGGGCGCCTATATAAGGAGCAGGAGCGCCACCGTAGAGAGGGGATCGGAAAACGAACCACTTACTCGCGTAAAACCCCACCATAGCCTAGCCGAGCTTAGCGAGCTCGAGGAGGAAGAAGAGCTCGTCCTTCCCCCTCCAAGCTCCGCATAGCCGTGCAGGAGCCCACGGCAAGCTCATTGTACTGTTCGTACCGCAGTGCAATACAGACAAGCAGGAGTAGCGGTTATACCTCCTCCTGAGGGCCGCGAACCTGGGTACGGGCTGGTGTCTATCTCTGGCGTGACAGTTCTTCTCCAGGCCCGGCGAGCACCGTCGTCGTGCCTCTCGAGAGTCGTTAGACCTCCGCGTTAAGTCCCCTTCACGAACTTCTCCCCCGAGAGTGATTATCCCTGTTCCGTGGGAATCACACCTCGACATTTGGCGCGCCAGGTAGGGGACTGAGGCGCGTCTTCGACTTCCAGCCTCCGCGCCATGATGGACACCCGCGCGACGCGCGCCAACCGGCGTACCTCTGAGAGAGCTCACACCGAGCCCGGCACTGCTCCCACCCGTGGCCGCCGTGGTCGCCCCCGCGCGACCGAGCGCGCTGGCACCGGCCCGCGCGTGGAGGAGCCAGAGAGCGAGGAGCGCCGCGGCGGAGACCAGCGCGACGACGAGGACCTCTCCGAGCGCCGTGAGGACGCTGAGTCCTCGCACCCGTCCCGGCGCCAGAGCGTGTCCACGCGGGAACACCACGAGCCCGCCCCGCATACCGCGCTGCTCATGGCCCAGGAGCTCCTCCGCTACCGGCCAAGTGCCGAGGCACACGACCAGTGGCTGGACCGCCTCCACCACCTCGTCGACATCGCAACCACGCGCCCTGCTCCGTCGCGCTCCATCGTGCCATCCGGCCCTGCAGGGACGGCCGCACCAGGTGCGCCCCCACCGCCGCCAGGGCCACCTCCGGCCGCGGCACAGCGGGCTCCCTCACATGCTTCCTCGCCGCACGACTGTCAAATAGTGCAGCGCACTACGCCTGACGCGCGCGTGGGCATGGAGCGACGCCGAGACCTCCAGAACCGCCTCGTCGAGGAGCTCGGCCAAGCGGGGCAGCAAAACCGCAGGGCCCTCCAGGGAGGAACGGCCACCTATGCCTCAGGCTGCATGGCCTTCACGCGCGCCCTGCGTCGTGTGGTCTGGCCGCAGAAGTTCAGGCCAGCGCTCCCCAAGGGCTTCGACGGGTCCACCAACCCTCTCGAGTTCCTGCAGCTCTACACCACCTCCATCCAGGCTGCAGGGGGCGACGACAAGGTCATGGCCAACTGGTTCTCCCACGCCCTCAGGGACTCAGCGCTGTCCTGGCTTCTCAGCCTGCCGGAGGACTCCATCGACTCCTGGGAAGAGCTCTGCAGGCAGTTCGTCGCCAACTTCAAGGGCACGTACGAGCGCGCACTCACCCACAACGACTTGCGCGCTGTGGTGCAGAAGAAAGATGAAACTCTTCGCAAGTACATCCAGCGCTTCAGCCAGGTGCGGAACAAGATTCCAAACATCCCCGACACCCAGGTGATCGCTGCCTTCAGCGAGGGCGTCACGAACCGCAGGATGCTCGAGAAGCTCGGCATCCACGACAAGCTCACCTCCGTGGTGAAGCTGTTCGATCTGGCGGATAAGTGCACCAAGGCTGAAGAGGGACTCCTCTTCGTCAAGATGAGCGCGTGGGGGGACGACCCTGGCGAGGGGTCCAAGAGCCACAAGAAGAAGGAAGAGCCCAAGCGCAAGGCCACCGCGGTCCTCGCGGCAAAGCCTGACGCGAAGGGCTCCCGCAGGGGTTCTCCCGAGCGCGGCGACAAAGAGGTGGACCACCGTCCGTTCTGCGTCTACCACAACAGGCGTGGGCACGCCACAGACGACTGCTTCGACCTCAAGAGGCTGAGCAGGGAACGCGAGCGAGGAGAAGGCAGCGGAAGCCGCGGCAGAGGTCGCGGCTACCGCAGAGACGGCAGGGGTAGGCGCGATGGCGGCTACCAGAAGCCGTCGGGCACTCAAGCCAACGCCGCCGAGAAGAACAACAACCTCCCCGACGAGGAAGATGGAGGCTACCAGGCCCCGAGAGGCGCCATGGCCTGCATCCTCGGCGGAGCTCAAGCGCCCAAGTCAAACAATCAGTTCAAGCAGTTCGCCCGCGAACTCAACGCTGCGCTCCCGAGCACCGAGACCTCCAGACCCCTCAAGTGGTCCCAGTACACCATCGCCTTCGACGCCAAGGACCACCCCAAGTCGACCAAGACCGTTGGGACCCTCCCCCTGGTCTGCTCCCCCACCATCAACAACATCACCGTCTCCAAGACGCTCATCGATGGGGGAGCGGGCCTGAATGTCATCTCTGTCGAGACCTTCGAGACGCTTCAAGTGCCCTACGAGTGGCTTATGCCCTCCAGGCCGTTCACGGGCGTCACCAGTGGTTCTATCGAACCTCTGGGGCAAGTCCGCCTCGCGGTCACCTTTGGCACGCAGAAGAACTATCGCACGGAGCTGATCGACTTCGATGTCGCCCACATCGGCTTCAAGTGCTTCAAGATGCGGTCGCCATTGTGCAAACCTGCGACGCCTGCCAATTCCACGCCAAGCAAATTCATCAGCCGGCGCTGGGGCTACAAACCATCCCGCTCTCCTGGCCGTTTGCGGTCTGGGGGCTGGACATCTTGGGCCCCTTCCCAAGGTCGCAGGGGGGCTATCGCTTCCTCTTCGTGGCCATCGACAAGTTCACCAAGTGGACCGAAGTTGAGCCAGTACGCACCATACCAGCGGGGGCCGCGGTGAAATTCATCAGGAGCTTGGTCTGCCGCTTCGGCGTGCCCAACCGCATCATCACTGACAACGGCTCGCAATTCACCAGCGGCATCTTCCGGGCCTACTGCGACAAGCTTGGCGTCAAGGTCTGCTTCGCCTCGGTGGCTCACCCACGCAGCAACGGTCAAACCGAGCGAGCAAACGCAGAGGTCCTCAAGGGCCTCAAGACCAGGAGCTTCAACATCCTCAAGGGCCACGGCAAGGGCTGGATCGACGAGCTCCCTTCGGTGCTCTGGTCCATACGCACAACTTCCTCAAGGCCTACAGGCGAGACGCCCTTCGCCCTGGTCTACGGAGCTGAGGCAGTCCTTCCTGCGGAAATCAAGCATGGGTCACCACGGGTCCTTGCCTTCAATGAAGACACCCAAGAGGACCTTCACAACGACGACCTGCTGTTCCTCGAGGGACGGCGCCGTCGGGCCGCCCTCAGGGCGGCGGGGGTACCAGCAAGACCTGCGACGCTACCACAGCCGCCATGTGCGCTCACGCACCCTTGAGGCAGGCGACCTCGTCCTCAGGCGAATCCTCTCCAGGGAAGGCCTCCACAAGCTCTCACCGATGTGGGAAGGCCCCTACAGGGTCTCCCACGTCGCCAGGCCTGGCGCGGTACGCCTCGAGACCGAAGACGGCATCCCCGTCAAGAACCCGTGGAACATCGCGCACCTGCGCAAGTTCTACCCGTGATCATTGTCACGTCAAGACATCAGGCTGAAGAGGCAGCTTACGGCTCCACCTCCAAGCATTTTTTGTCTCTAGAGGTTAAAAGCTCACGGCTTAAAACTCCAAGCCCCAAAGGCTTCTCTCGAGGGTCAGCCCTCCGAGCTCTCCTGCAGATGAGCCCCCGCAGGCCGCAGTGAACCTCTGCCACTAATGGGTGGTCCCCATGCCTCGACATGGAAGGAACGTTAGCTTGGCAAACCCAAGTGTAATGAACCGATTTTCGTTCCAAGAGAACTCTGCGCTCAGGCGCCATTTTCGTTCCTAAGTGAACTATGCGCTGCGGCGCCGCTATGTAATATTTTGGTGGTGAGTTTTATTCCAGCATTATTTTCTTTGTTGAAAATGGGCACTTATATCTCTCCACATGCGCACCTCGCGAGCGGGGGCTGAGTACGGTGCCAGTGCCTCAAATGACACACCAGCAGCACTACAAAACCCAAGGATCCGAGCTCTGGTTGGAGGGCAGGCCCTCACATACACGCCATCTCTACAAAGGACCTTGGTACTCTCTCTCCTCGCAAGGAACGCCTGAGGGGACCTATAAGCGCGCATTAGTCCCTTGTACCGTGCACAAGCGTTTGGGTTTGCCCCTCTAACGTCTACAGAGAATAAGCGTCTCTACAAGCCTGAGGAGGCAGCAGGGAAAATCCCTTGAAGAGGACCTCCTCGCCAGGCTAAAAAACCTCTACAGGGCAAAAGCCTCGCGAAGCTAAGTCCCCTGCTCACAGCAAGAGAATCCTTGCATTTCGCTCACGAGCACTCTGCGTCCCTCGAGTGGTCCTTTCCCTCACTCTCCATGGGCTGCTTGCGCGTCAAAGGGGATCCCTCAGCATCGCGCCTCGAGGGTTCTTACCTCTCTAAGCCTTAAACTCCCCCCGGCCTTGCCGAGTCATTGCTCGAGCATACCGCAGCGGCGGAGTCATAGCGCGAAGAGAAGGGGCCGGCGACGCAGAGCGAAAAAGACATGGAGTGGAAGTAGAGGCTCCTCGAGGGAAGCACACACAGACTTAGCGACACATGCTTAAAATGAGAAGTATATTACAGACTGAACAGCAAAAGTCTTTAAGGTAAACATCCCTACAGCGCTGCAAGCGCACTAAACTGCAGGAGAGGATCTCAGGAGTAAGTTAGGCAGCGGCCTCGTCGTCGTCTTGGCCGGATCCCTCCTCTTCAAGCTCGCTCCCCTCGTCGTCGTCCTCGTCCTCCGCCGCGGCCCGCTTAAAGCGGCTGCAGAAGTCGTCAACTTGGTCGCGGACGGAGTTGGAGGCTTTCCACCGTTCCTCCCCCTCGAGGGGCTCGGTCACCGTCGCAAGGTCGAACCCGGGCTGGAGGTGCACGAGGTTGGAGAAGATGCGGTCCACCGCCACCGCCAGGAGCTGGCGGCACTCCTCCTCGACCACGTCGCGGAGCTCCGCGGCGGGGCCCTCGAGCGCCGTGAAGAGCTGCTCGAAGTACAAGAGGTAGGTGGCGGCGTCGGCGTGGCCTTGAGCCGGGACAGACGGCGCTTCTGCTCCCAGCTTCGCAGCGAGCTCGCGGCCCCGGCCCGCCAGGGTCAGGAACATGCGCTCCCGCTGCTGCGACAACACCTGCGCCGCCTTGGCGCTCTCAGCGGCCTCCACCGCCTTCTCCACGGCAGGACCCACCTGCTGGATCATCTCCTCCATGTCGGCCATGAGGGAGGCGAGGTCTTGCTCTGTGCGCTTGCGGGCCTCCTCAGCGACGCGGCGGCGATCCGCCTCGCGCTTCACCTTGGAGACGAGAGTGGCGTTCATGTCTTCGAGCTGGTGGATCCGGGCGCCGCTCTCGCCAAGCCTCTTCTTGAAGCGGGTCTCCTGCTTGGTGAATTTGTCGGCGTAGTCCCGAGAGACGGCGGCGCGGTACGCCTTCTCCCGAGCCTGGAACTCCTCCTCGGCCTCCGCCTTCTGCTCGGCGAACCTCTTGTTGAAGCGCTCCACATGCCCCTTGTGGGTAGCCACTTCGCGTTCGTACTTGACGAGAGCCGCGGCCAGGCTCTCTTCGCGGGCCTCGAGGGCAGCACGCTGCCCCGACAGCTCCTGCTCCCGCAGAACCAGCTGCTCGTCGCGGCGGCGCACATCCTCCTCGCGCTCGCCCAGGCTCCGTCCCCTGGCCTCCAAGCTCGCGCGAATCTCGTCCAGGGCGGACCGCACCGTCGCGGAGTCAGCCAGGATCTTCTTCTCGAGCTCGACGAGCTCGCTGCGCTTGGCCGCCAAGGAGTGCTCCACGGCCTCCCGCTCGGCCCTGGCTGCGGCTAGGTCCTCTGCCGCTGCCCGGCGCTCGGCCTTCAAGGGCTGCAGGAGCTCCTCGGCGTCCCGCGCAGCGCCCTCGCGGACCTCCTCGGCGAAGCGCACCGCCTCCTCGCGCTCCGCCTGCAGAGCCTGGTCGCTCTGCCTGCGGGCCTCCACAGCCGCGTGGAGAGCGGCCCAGGCCCCCGCAAGCTCGTCCCGCTGCTGGGCGAGCTTCCCGTCCTCGAGAGCGAGGTGGGCCTCCAGGCCCTCCAGCGACTCTCTCACCAGGCGGAAGGCGACATCGCGTCGCCCCCTACTCCAGTCCCAGCCGCTGAGAGATAGGGCCTGGGACGTCTTGCGTGGCGCGGAGGGCCCGGCGCCGGTGTCGAGCTTGGGGGAAGGGGCCTCCGCGTGGGCCTGGGGGCTTGGAGGCAAATCCTCCGCCTCGGCGCCTGTGCCCTGCGCCTCGGTGTCGCCTCGCTCAGGCGGCACCTCCTCAGTTGCTTCCGGGGCAGAGGAGGTCTGCCCCGTCGCCGTAGCCTCCTCCACCCTAGCGGATGGCGGGGATGGCGGAATATCCTCCCCGCTGGCCCCAGGCGCGCTCGGGGCCGACGCAGCGCCAGCCGCTGCTTCAGGTTGCGCCGGAGGGGTTGCCGCGCGGGGCGGAGTTGGCACCCTCTCCGGCTGTTCCTCCATGTGCTCCTCCTCCGGAGGCGGCTCAGGCGCCTCCGCCTGAGGCATGTCCACCTGAGGGCCTGCAGAGGCCTCCTCCTCAGGCCTCGCGGCCTCATCTGCCGCGGCCTCGCCCGCTTCGGCCTCGGGGATGGCTTTCTTCACGTCCGCAGCCTTGCGAAGCCTGCGGCGCTTCGCGGGCGCTTGGTCGCTGGCGTGAGACGAGGAGACCGGTCAGGGGAGGAGACAGACAGAAAACCGAAGGAAAACGACAGAACCCAAGAGCACTTACTTGGACTTCTTCGCGCGGGTGTCGACCCACGCCATACCAGACGTGCGCCATGAGGGCGCGGTCCGGCCTCCTGACCCCCCAGGAGCCGCCTCAGCCTTCCTCTTGAGGGAGGCGCTCGGGGGCTCCCCGGCAGGCCTATCATGGGCCGCCTTGGTCCGAGGCTCTCTGCGCCCAGCCTCGGCCTTCTCGCCGTCGCTGGACGAAAGCTCGTAGACCTCCGCGGTGGGTGGCGCGGCTTGAGACGGGCTCGCCCCGCCGGCGGAGGGCACCGCCTCCGCCTCCGCGTCACCGTGCTCCGCGTCGCCGTGCTCCGCCTCTGACGCGTATGGAGACTCGGCAGCGTCCCCGTCCTTCGCCACGGGCATTGGCCCCTCCAGCTCTTCCTCCTCTCCCGCCAGGCCCAGCGCGGTGAATGTGGGCATCTGCGCCAGGGTGGCCCGGCGCTGGTCCGGAACCTGGTACAGAGGCCTTATCGCCACAGGGACCGCCGCGGGCACGTCGGGGTTGACGAAGAGGCCGCCCATGATGGTGGCGACGACGGCGGGGCGGTGGTCGCAGGGGTGGAGCCGCATCGAGTCCATGAGCCCTGAGTACGCCCACATCGGCTTCTTGTGCGCCTGAAGGGGGGCGATGCGGCGCCTCACGAACTCCTCCGCCACCATTTGGCCGGTGAGGCCGTGCTCCCGGAGCATCCTCAAGTGGCCCACGAGGCCCGCTACCTGCGGGCCCTCGAGAGCCCGCTTGCCCCAGTGGGTGTTCTTCACGGGCGGCGCTTCGGGGACGTCGAGGAGGGAGCTCTGCGACGGGACGCCGATGAGGAACCACTTCTGCCTGAAGTCGTCCACCTTCTTCGACACCGCCGTCACGGGCCTCTCGCCGCTCCAGGACATGGGGATGTAGATATCCCCCATGCCGTCCGCGATGCGAAAAGACACGCAGCCCGTCCGCTCGGCCTTCGCGGTGTTCCGGAGCGCGTAGAAGCTCCTGAAGAGGGCCACCGATGGCCTCACCCCCAAATAAGCCTCACACAGGAAGGCGAAGATGGAGAGGATGAGAATGGAGTTGGGGTGAAGGTGCAGGAGATGGATCTGATAGAACTCTAAAACGGCCTCGAAGAATGGCGAGTACGGAGGCACCAGCCCTGCGAAGAGGGTCTGGAGGAAGATAGGGTAAAAACCCGCTGGGAGACGGCCGAACCTCGCGGCCCGGATGGCCGAGGCGCCGTGCTCGTTGCTCTTTCCGGCGACCAGGTGCTGGATCTTGTCCAGCGCGGCCGCATCGACGCGCGTCCCAATCAGGGCGGGGCCGAGCGTCTCCTCCTCCTGCGCATCCTGGCGGGCCGAGGTCATCGCCGCCTTGCCTTTGGTTCCCCCCATTGGTGGAGCAAGACGGAGGCGAAGGAGAGCAAAGGAAAGGAAAATGCGCGCCGGAGAGAGAAAGAGTTCGCCGGAGAGGAGGGCTAAGAGCTCGAGAGTTGGAAAATGGAGGCGCAGAGTGGGAAGCAATGACTGCGATTCGGACCGGCGCGCAGCTTTATACCGCCGTCGGGCAGTTACCAAGGCGCGGTCGTGGTGATCGTGGTGGGGCCCCCCACTACGCACGTTCCTACCGGAGAAACCGAGTCGCCGCAAGTTCATCTCCAAGTGACGCGTGTCGCGGGCAGGCCGGGCGTTTTGGACCCGCGACGCTTCGTCTGGGCCCGGTGGGCCACGCCGTGCCCGTCGCGGGCCCGGGGGCTACTGTCGGCCTAGTGGATTCTAGGGTGTGCAGAGCCCACTCTCCACGGCCCTCACACGCGCCGATGCCGACGAAACGACTAAGGACCAAGCAGGCGCCTGAGGAGACCCTCGAGGGGAGAGCACCCTCGCGGGGACTTGAGGAGGCAGCGAAGCGCCTGAAGGGGCTCCCCCTGAGGCCGCCTCCCGGCAAGGCTTTCCTCCCTTGAAGAGAAGTCAACACAACTCCCTCGGCAGGGCCTCCCGGGCCCTGCGGGGATACTTCGCCCCGAAGGAATCGCTGCAGAGCGCACATGGCCTCTGCAGCAGCCGCAGAGTGACGCGCGCGTCTGCGCGCGATGACGACGGCGCCGCAGTTGCCGTTCTGGTGATAAAAGGAGTCAACAAAGCACTGTGTCCCCTGCGCCGCCACCAAGGCCTTCCTCTTTGGTGATAAAGCGGGTAGCCGGCGCAACGCTCCAACGGCGACGTCACCGTGGGCGCCCCCACGGCCTCTGCAGCACCAGCTGTCCGCTCTGCAAAGACAAAAGCTGCCCTGCCACGGAGGCAGACTTTGCGACCATGGACCAAGTCCATGGACACCCGAGCAGCGGTGCACCCCGCTCCTCCTCTTCGTCGCCATGTGGGAACCCTTCCGCTGTGCAGGACGCAGGGATGAGGCCCGGGGCGCCTATATAAGGAGCAGGAGCGCCACCGTAGAGAGGGGATCGGAAAACGAACCACTTACTCGCGTAAAACCCCACCATAGCCTAGCCGAGCTTAGCGAGCTCGAGGAGGAAGAAGAGCTCGTCCTTCCCCCTCCAAGCTCCGCATAGCCGTGCAGGAGCCCACGGCAAGCTCATTGTACTGTTCGTACCGCAGTGCAATACAGACAAGCAGGAGTAGCGGTTTTACCTCCTCCTGAGGGCCGCGAACCTGGGTACGGGCTGGTGTCTATCTCTGGCGTGACAGTTCTTCTCCAGGCCCGGCGAGCACCGTCGTCGTGCCTCTCGAGAGTCGTTAGACCTCCGCGTTCAGTCCCCTTCACGAACTTCTCCCCCGAGAGTGATTATCCCTGTTCCGTGGGAATCACACCTCGACACAAGCCTCGAGTTGCAACTGAATCTGAGGGGGGGGGGATGGGGGTGGTGAGTGTTGCAACTGAATCAAATGAGGGGGGGGGGGGGGGGGGGCAGGGTTGTGAGTTGCATGGGGGGACAGGGTGGTGAGTTGCATGTTTTAGTTGCGACAACTGCAAAAATGGGAGACATGGGTGAGTCAGTTGCAACTGAATCCGAGTGGGGGGGATGTAAGTTGCATGTCAAGTTGCGACTACTGCAAAAATGGGAGACATGAGTGAGTCAGTTGCAAGTCGAGTTGCAACTGAATCCGAGGGGGGGGGGGGGGTGATGTAAGTTGCGACTACCCCCCACCCCACCCACCAAAAATGGGAGACGGGGGGGGGGGGGGGGCAGTTACGAGTCGAGTTGCAACTGACCCCGAGGGGGTGGGGGTTAAGTGTCAAGTTGCGACTACAACCCCACTACAACTACTACAACTACAAAAAATGGGAGACGAGAGTGAGTCAATTACAAGTCGAGTTGCAACTGAATTCACGGGGGAGGGGGACGGGGATGTGAGTTGCATGTCAAGTTGCAACTACCAACCTCCCCCCCTACAAATACAAAAAAAAATGGGAGACGGGGGAGTCAGTTGCGAGTCGAGTTGCAATTGACTCCGAGAGGGGGGGGGGGGGGGGGGGATGTGAGCTGCGTGCCAAGTTGCGACAGCCTACAGATAAGAAAAACTGCATGTCAAGTTGCAAACTACGTAAAAAACAAAAAAAAATGGGCGCGCGGCGCTGTGTGTCAGTTGCGAGTCCGGTTGCAACTAACTACGTGTGGGGGCGAGAGAGGGTATAGGGGCAACTGCATATCAAGTTGCGACTAACTACAAAAACATGGTAGAAAATTATCAACCATGTACGCACGGACAAAAAAACACAATTTTTTTTATCACGGTCTCTACCATCTACCAACCCCGCCCCCCCCCCCCCCCCCCCCCAACAACACAAAAAAAAGAATCCATAAAATTCCCAGTATTTCTGGATTAAAGTGAAAAAAATAACAAAAACCAACTAAAACCCCCCGATCCTCCACAAAAAGAACCAGCGCGCCCCCGCGCAGGAAAAAAACCGGCCTCCATAGCGGGCCAGCAACGCACATAGGAAAAAAGCGGATGGACCGAAAAAAAGGAAAAGACTCAGAACCAGCACGCCCCTGCGCAGAAAAAACAAACCGGTCTCCGTAGCGGCCCAGCAACGCACACAGGAAAAAGCGGACGAGCCGAAAAAAAGGAAAACGGATCTCCGCGCGTGGTGTGGAACGGACGGAGCGCATGCTAGCTGTGCCCTAAGCTATTTGGAAAATAGGAATTCCCCTAAAAAAGACAGTAAAACAACAAAAACAAGAGCCAAGAAATAAAACTTTTAAAAATAAAAAACAAATTAAAAAAGATTAAGAAAGTCAACATGTTCATGCCCTGCACTGCGCTGCACCTACACAGTACAAAGCAAGTCACGGTTAGTCTAAAAAAACAAGGCACGGTTCATGGACCCATCGCCGGCCAGAAAACAGCTCACGTCGGAATCACCACCACCAGGTCTCGTACACACGTTACTGAAAAAACGGCCCGTCAAAGGAAGCTCAGGGCCCACGAAGGAAAATCAGCACAAAAGCGGGCCGAACAAACAACAAGTCTCACCTAGCTGCGAATCTGGACGCGGGTGTCGATCCAACGGTAACAGAGTTAGCTGCGATGTAACATATTTCACAGCTAGCTGGGAAATAGCAATCACCTACTTGTTATGATGATTTGGGAGGCGGACTTTGCTATTCAGCAGGCGCCTGCTGTATGGCACAGCTCTACGCAAAGAAATCAAACCCGTCCCTCGCGCGTCAGCGCGCATGCATGTAAGGGCTAATCGAAAATTTAAAAAGTTTTATAGCCCAAACCGTTAACCCGATTGAGAATCCGTTTTCACCGTTAGACTAGTCGCGACGAGATCTTCAAAACTAGATCCCATGTCGATATGTTTCGACAACTTTTTTTTATCCAGAAGTTACCACTCCCGTAACATATAAGTTACCCAGTCTTATATACGTAAGTTACCCACCATATGAGCGATAAGTTTTTGGTTAAAAACAATTTAAAATGTTTTGTAACTCAAATCGTTTATCTGATTTATGGTTCGTTTCCACTGTTGGATAGTCGCATCGAGATCTTCGAAATTAGATCCATATTGATATGTTCCGACGATATATTAGATCCAAAAGTTACCCACTCATTAACACATAAATTATCAGGATGTAGTATGTAAGTAACACATCTAAGTAACGATTAATTTTCGGTTTGATGCTATCTTTTTTTTTCTTTTTTTTTTCGATTTTTCCGTGTTTTGAAGTTACAAACTAATTTCAAAACGTTATCAGTACGAGGTTGATAATTTTATCAGTACTAGGTGCGTAATTATTACCAATATAGTCTTCTTATGATGTAATTATGACTATGAAATAGAGAGTTATCATTCTAAAACTTATTAAGTTGAACGGGTGTTTTAGTGTATAGTTATCAAGTCATGCATGATACATTTACCATCCCAACGTGATATTCACTTATGAATAACTAGGTGTAGTAACTTAAAAAATAAAAAAATCGAAAAGAACAATAAAATGGTTATATTTCAACCCGAAAACTAATCGTTAATATGGTTGGTAACTTACATACTACAGCCTAGGTAACTTCTATGCTACGAGGTGGGTAACTTTTGGGTCCGAAAAAAAAGTTGTCGGAATATGTCAATATGGGATCTAGTTTCGAAGATCTCGTCGCGATTAGCTCAACGGTGAAAACAGATTCTAAATCGGATAAACGGTTTGGACCACAAAACTTTTTAAATTTTCGAGTTTGGCATGACATCAGTTTTTTGGCTTTTTTTCATGCATGCATGCACCGTACGAGTCTAAACGATTCCGATTCAAAATCAAGGTGCCACATTCTGTCTCGCGTTAAGCTAACCAGCAGGCGCCTTACAATTAGATTTTGGGATCGATATCTCCGAGCGAAATCGAATGGGCAGACGCGG
This sequence comes from Poa annua, assembly GCA_026929855.1. Classification (NCBI taxonomy): domain Eukaryota; kingdom Viridiplantae; phylum Streptophyta; class Magnoliopsida; order Poales; family Poaceae; genus Poa; species Poa annua. The sequence goes on along the minus strand of CM049433.1, from coordinate 7,222,350 downwards.
AGTCGGACGTGCGTTGGCGCGTGTTTGGGTTAGGCAGAGTGCCTTCTTTAGGTTCAGTTATGTGCATGTGTGTGGCCTTGCCGACGCTAACACCCTTCTTTAGTTCAGAAAAATTTCATGGCCTTGGATGATTTTTTTTTTCAAATTGAGGGGTTTCAGCCACCGATTTCATTGCAGATTGAAACCACAAAGTTACAGCAAGCTTTTTCACAAGCAAAGTGGCTCCTCACATACTTCACTCATTCAGCAAGAAACACTACGGGTTCGTTTGGTAGCTACATTTTTTTTAATTATATTGATAATACTTCAGTTTTCTAAAATACTGAAGTATTGAATACTTCGATGCGTTTGGGTACAACGAATACTTCGGTTTATATACTTCAGTATTTCAAGAAACTGCACTCATTTTGAAGCATGGAAAAGGAGGTCCAAAACTGAAGTATTTGTTGCCCAGGCATGTAAATTCTACAGTTTTACAATACTTCGGTTTTGGAGAAACTTTGCTGCCAAACTAGGTCTACAGTTTTTTCTCAAAAGTTTAGGCCTAGTTTGGCAGTGCAGTTTTTATAAAACTAGAGTATTGGAAAACCAAAGTATTCCATTGCCTGGCAAACGAATACTTCAGTTTTCTCTCCTTTCTCAGTTTCCAAAAAAGAGGGTAGACCTCTTTTTCAAATACTTCAAAAATACTGCAGTTTTGAAGTATACTTCAGTTTTAAAATCACGTTATTTATTGGGTCCAAACACCTTGAAGTATTCAATACTTCAATATTTTCAGAAACTGAAGTATTCGATGCATACTTCAAAAATACTTTGTTCCCAAACGGAGCCTAAATACTTCTATCCCAGAGACACCACAGCAGGTCAGATTTTCTATATGTATTGTCCGAGATTGCCAGTTTGCCACCACAGGGACGGGGGTAGATCCAGTTAAATATAATGCTGTGTACGTAGGACCGAAAGAGGGATCATCTGACTGATACGCAGACGCCATCATCGACGACAAAAATACAGTGACGATTTCGTGAGACAGCGACGGGACGAGACGACGACCATGCCAAACCACTACAAGAAATCGGGTCTATTGCAACAACGGTATTCGTGGCAATAGGTGTCGAATTGTGGCAATAGGTACCTATTGCAACGATATTTATTTCGTTGCCACCCGATGCGAAAGGTCGTATGGTAATAGGTTATTGCCACGATAAACAAAATGTGGCAAAAAAAGTTTACAATTGCAACGACTGTGTGGCCAGTCGCCACATTTTTTCTTGTCGCAACACGCGCTAACTTGCCACAATTTGGTTCGTAGGGATAGCTTACTGCAACAGTTGCCAAACACGTGGCGATTGTCCGTTTGTGGCAATAGGCATTCGTGGCGACAACCTATTCCAACAACAGCATATTCGTGGCGCAAGACCTTCCGTTGCAACATGTAATTGTTGCAATAGACCCAAAGCCCTATGGCAACAATCCTTATTTTCGTGGAAACACCTATTTTGCCACAAACCCTCTATTTGTGGCATTAATTTATGGCAACAACCCTGATGACGTGGTAACAAAAAATTGCAACAAGATAGTTTAGGTGGCGAGAAATAGTTATCGCAACGACAAAAATGTTTGTGGCGAGAAGCTATTGCGGCAATACAAACGGTTTGTGGAGAAAGGACTATTTCAACATAGTTGAATTTCATTGCATCAAAGTGCTATCACAACGGTACAACTGTTTGTGGCGAGAAACTATTGCGACATTACAATCGGATTGTGGGGAAAAGCCTATGTCAACGAAATTAAATTGGGTGGCGCTAAACAATTATCTCAACATTCACAGAATTGTGGCGCCAGGTTATTGCAATAGTACAAAGTGTAATGTGGCGACATCTTAACGCAACAAAGCTGGTAGGCGTGGCAGTTAAGGTTTGGCGCAACAATATATTTTTTGTGGCACTAACATATTGCAACCAATACTTGCTTGTGGCAATAGATTATTGCAACCATAAAAAATAATACACGCATTCAATTATCCATAAAATATCATATTCCGATACCAAATATCCATAAAATGAAACACACATATAATTTAGGAATCATTCAACATACTAAATGTGCCATCCTAATCTAGTGCAAAGGCTAAAGTGCTTGTGGTGGTCGTGGTAAATAGTCCAGTCCAGCTCAGTCCAATCCCGTAGTCCATTCCAGTCCATTCGAGTCGAGTTAAAATTTTGGATCCTGCAATCAAAAAATTATTTAGCTCAAGTTAATTGGTAAGTAGTAGAATATAACAGAAGTGGTACAAGCTAGCTAGTGAAGTTTAATATTAGAGCATGTATTAGAAGCCGTACTTACAATACTTGTAAATACAAAATATAGAGATGAGGGAGAGTAAGCAATGAAGTAATACTTTCTGTAAAGACATGCAAATACATATGTAGGGATGTAAAGAACGACTGAAGTCATATATCACTTTCTGTAGGGATGATAGATATGCACAACTCTTACTCATTCAGATTAGGAAAATCAAGTGCAGATGAGTGTACAAATATATCATCAGATAAAAACTTGAAAATTCAAACTAATCTCAACCGCAATCATGATAGATATGCACAAGTCTTACTCGTTCAGATTAGGAAATTCAAGTGTAGATGAGTGTACAAATATATCATCAGATAAAAACTTGAAAATTCAAACTCATCTCAACAGCAATCATGATAGATATGCACAAGTCTTACTCATTCAGATTAGGATAAAAACTTGAAAATTCAAACTCATCTCAACAGCAATCATGCAAGGTGCAAAGCATGTAATGACTTACCATTGCTCGAAATTGTCTATTGTTCCTTGTAGCTTGCAGGAGCGTATTTGGAGCAATTACATTGCTCCTTGTACCTACAGCCCCTGCCGTACTAGCTTTGTGTGAAAGAGCATTTTGCTGGCTTGGATTAATATTTTCTTTGCCGGTCGTTTTTTTGGGCGTCTGTAATAGATTGGCAAAGAGAATAGTGCCATAGCAAATCAGTGAAAGCATTCTATCAAAATATTGTATTGCCTAATAGAATAATGCCATAGCCTAACTTCCTAGCACTAGCATCCGGTACAGACCAACAGTCATACATCAGAACATTTATGGCTAAGATTTAGCAATAACACAAGAAAACATGATCCAACACATGCAAATGGCTCACTGTTGAATGGAGAAGAGCTGAATGGATGTAAAAATATCTAACTTCAGTGCACTTATGAAGATGAGGTATGATCACTTTCTGTAAACTTTAAGATCGAGCAATGAAAATATAACATGTAAATTAGAGTCATTATCAACACATGCATAACCCTTGCAAGTTTCATGTTCAAGCAAATATGATCCTTAGTAACAAACTAGCAAACAATCTAGAGAGGACTATAATCACCTGATGTAATTGCGTTTGTTTGGTTCCATCTGTTGAGTCAACTGTGTAAACTTTGCCATCATGTTTTGCTCAAATTCCAGTCTTGATTTTCGCTCCTCGTCCAACAACCTATCTCTTTCAGCACGCTTATCTTCTAACATCTTCTCAAGGTTTTCTCTCTCAGCACGCTCAAAGTCAATCCTCTCTCGTGTGTTTTCACGTTCAGCTTGTAACTGATCTTGTAATTCGGTGACCTGCTGGCTGAGCTGATTGTTTACCTTTTCGGTCGCTGCTTGGGCACGGGCTTGATCTTGAAGCTGGGATCTAATCTTTTCAGAACCAGTTGGTGGTTTGGCCATGTATCCATACCCACGAGGCTGTGATGACTTGCAATTCAGAGTGTCTTTGTACGTGGTCTGGGAAATATTGCTTCTTTCTTCACTTGAAATTGGACCGTGCATTTCAGTCTCTTTGTTTTGAATCTCTTTAGATGCTTTGTCCTAAATACGACATGCATAATCTCATTAGATGAAACAACATCCAACACGCACAACAGTAAAGAACTAGAGAAAAGACAGATTTCACTTTACTCACATAAACATCTTGCGACTCTTTGCTACTCCATGTTCCATTCTTCCCGTGGGCCAGTTCCCAAAGAGCAACACAATCCGGCTCTTCTCCGGTTTCCAAGTTTCTCTGCATGTAGTAAAACATTAGATGCTTGAAACATTATGATTATATACATTATGATTATATACAAAAAGTTTTTCATGATGGTGAAGTGTCATTGCACAAGATGAATGTAATTGCTGCAGTATGTTCAAATTCTAAAGCAAGAAGAATAAAAAGAATGAGTGGGCAAATCAATTAGTACCTTCTCAAAACTAAGTTGTGAGTAAGATTTTGATCGAACTCTATGATTTGTCTTCAGTTTCTTACGGTTGTCCGAGTTCTTTTGGCTGATTTCCTATTCATTCATTGGAACAAAACATAACCGGTCAAACTAGCCCTTTCACCTAAGTTCACAATTCACAAACAATGAGATTAGAGATAACCTTAAAGAATCAGTGCCAAAGTACTCAATCAACCATTTCCACTCCTCTGGTTGTACATCTTCGGGCACATTCGCCAATCTAGCAGCATTTGTTTTGTACGCCTTGTAAGTGGCGCCTCTCATAACAGGCACAAACATGGGGGGAGGTAATGCAGCTCATAGGGAAGGTGCAGGACACAATGATGTGGATGATTCCAGTGGTGATGGAGTGAACCAGGAGCCAAATGCAACAGCCAAGGTGTTCTTTGAACTACTGAAAGAGGCAAAAAAAAAAGAGTTGTACCCAGGCTGCGAGCAAGTCACGAAGCTATCTTTTATTGTGAAGCTTTACCAAATAAAGTGCATCACTGGGATGACCAATAGAGCATGTGACTTAATTCTGCAGATGTTCACGGAGGTGCTGCCGAAGGGTCACTGCATTCCTACTAATCTTGCACAAGTAAGGAAGGTGATTCGAGAACTTGGGCTGGATTATAATAAGATACACGCGTGCGTTAATGATTGTGTGCTATTCCGTAATGACCATGTGAAAGAGCATTTTCTAATAGACCCTTGTTTTGGTGTTAATGACAACAACCCCAGTGTTCTAAACAATGTTCTTAAAGATTGCAGGTTGTTTCTAAGAACTGATCAAAAAGGAATGAATCGAATCAGGCGCAAAAAGAGCTCTTTGGAGAGTCCTGCTCCAGGCAGCGGTAGTACCGCTACCATCAGCGGTAGTACCGCTGCGCTGGGCTCTGTCCAGTGGGAAGCAGTGGAGTCCGCTACCGCTTGCGGTACCGCTGGAGGTACCGCCGTTTTTGCCTCTCTGTTTGGCAAAGCGGTACCTCGAGCGGTACCAAAGCGGTACCACCGCTCGCCACCGGTACTACCGGCCCACGTAGCGGTAATACCGCTGCGTACTTTCCACAGGCCAGAGGCCAGATCGGAGCAGTGACTGCCGCTTGCGGTACCGCCCGAGGTACCGCCGTTTTCGGCGCTCTGTTGCGCTTTGCGGTACCTCGAGCGGTACCTCAGCGGTACTACCGCGCTACAGCGGTACTACCGGCCCCGCCAGCGGTAGTACCGCTATGAGTTTTTGTGCAGGTTTGCAGGTCAGCTCGAAGCCGAGGTGCCGCTGGCGGTACCGCCCGAGGTACCGCCGATTTCTGGCTTCTGTTACTCAGGGCGGTACCTCCAGCGGTACCGAGGAGGTACTACCACCTGCCAGCGGTACTACCGGCCTCCCCAGCGGTAGTACCGCCACGTACTATTTGGAGTTGCTGCGGAGCTGCTGAAGCGGGCAACGACTGGATTCAAAGACCCAGCGGTACTACCGGCCCCTCCAACGGTAGTACCGCTGCGTAAGTGACAGCTCTAAACGGCCAGATTTTGGAGGAGCTATATAAGGACTCCTTCACCTACCTTTGAAGAACATAGCTTCTACACTCTCTCACCTCCATTAATGCGAAGCTAAGAACTCCAAGATCTCCCAATCCCCCCACCCAAATCCGTTGATATTTGGAGGATTGAAGGAGAAGGCCCGGATCTACTACTTCACCAAAGCGTTCTTCATTTCCTCCACATTCACTTGGGGATTTCGAGCCTAGGGTTTCCTTTGGGAAAACCTAGCTCACCATTGTTGCTACTTGGTGTTGCCTTGACCTTTTGTGGTCTTGACCGGTTGTGGTCATCTTGAGAGCCCCCAATTAAGTTGTGGGTTTGTGCCTCAAGTGTTGTAAGGGATTCGGTCTCCGCCCTAAAGGGGATCAATAGTGGAAGGTGAACTCGAGCCTTTGTGGTGAGTTCATCGGAGAAGAAGGTGAGCCTTTGTGGCGTTGTGACCAACCTGTTGTGGTGGCACACACCTCTCCAACGAGACGTACACCCTTTGGGTGGAACTCGGGATTACATCTTCGTCTCCGCGTGCTTCGACTTGGTTCCCCTATTCCTTACTCCTTTACTTGCTTGTATCGCACTAGTTATCTTTTATCGTGTATCTACTTGCTTGCTTGTCATCTAGATAAATTCACCGTAGTTGCATATCTAGAGAATTTACCTTTGTGTTAAGCCTAAATTGAAAAAGAGTTAAAATTTGTAATAGCACCTATTCATCCCCCCCCCCTCTAGGTGCCGGATTCCCATTCAATTGGTATCAGAGCCAGGTTCACTTTTAAGGGCTTAACCGCCTAAGTGCAACGATGACGGAATCCGATGCCGAGAGGATCGCCTGTGAGAAGGAAGAGGCGGAGGCGTTAGCCAAGGGGTCAACCATGGCCGATCTCAACTCGTTGAGGTCATCCATGGATGCCCAATTCCTAAAGATGAATGAGTTGCTCATGTCACTCTTGAAGTCTAAGGAAACCTCGACTACTCCTCCCCCTCCTCCACCTCCCGCTCCTAAGGAGCAAGGTGACCATTCCAAGGAGTCATCTTCGGGTGGTTCTCCCTCCGAGGATAATGGGAAGGATGAACAATTTAGCTCCGCTAAACCATCCACCGGAGAGAAATTTAATCAAGTTCCCCACACTTACTCTCCGGATCCTCCTATCCCACACCCTCATGTTAACATTAGGTGTGATCCCCCAAAGCTTAAGATTCATCATTTCTCTCAATGGCAATTTCAAATGAAGTCTCATATTTGCAGTGCTTCCATTGAGCTATGGCGCATCATTGAGGTTAGATTCAAGGCCAACGATCCAACCAACTTGACAAGGAGAGAGGTGGTGGATAGTCAACTCAACGCCACCGCTCTCAACATGCTTCAAATTGCCGTTGGAGAGAAGGATATGCCTCTCATTCAACATCTCTCCACCGCCAAAGAAGTTTGGGATGCTCTCTCGAGCATCTTTGTCGGCAATGAGAGCATGAAGAAGAACCGATATGACGCCTTGTGCAACGAGGTGGAAGGGTTCTACAAGTTGGATGGCGAAAGCCAAGAGGACATGTACCGGAGGTTGGTGTCTATTGCCACAACTTTTAGAGACCTCGGTGCGGTCTACATTGATGATGCTTGTATCAAGAGGAAGTTCGTGAGCGCTCTCTTGCCATTTGAGGAGACGGACTTGAAGTCTCTACAAGGGAGGCACGACTTTCACAAGTTGACCTCCAATGAAGTCATGCAAGAGATGACCGCCTTCAAGGTTGCCACAAAGATTGCTCAAGATGCTAGAGCAAGAGCTATTGGCATGAACAAGCACGCATCGGTTGCCTTGAAGGGCACCGTTGAAGAAGAAGAGGATGATGATTGTGGTGGCTCATCCGAGCTATCACACGAAGTTCTCACTAGTTCCCTCAACGAACATCTTGCTTTTGCGGCTCGAGCCTTTTGGAAGAATCCTTCAAAAGCCAAAGCTAAGATGGACAAGAAGTTTCCAATCAATGGAAGAAACCCAGGTAACAAGGTGAGGACTTGCTATAATTGTGATGACAAAAGTCACTTTGTTGTAGATTGCCCATGCGAGAGAAGAGAAGATCATGGTGGGAGGCTCGTGGCCAAGCCGAAGAGCAAGGCGCCACAAGGCAAGAAGAAGCCCTTCTTCAAGAAGAACCAAAAGATTGTTTTGGTGACTCAAGAACAATATCCCACCGATGATGAAGATAGTGACGAGGAAGACACTCCAACGGAAGTGGCCGCTATAGCCACTACATCTACACCTTCATCACTCTTCTCATCCCCAAATGAGAACCCCATCATCAAGAATGGAAGATGTCTTATGGCTAAGACATCCGAGGTAAAATTGTCCCCCACCTCCATATCCCATGAACTTGATGATGATACTAGTCTTGAAGTCAAACAAGAAATTATTGCATTTGATGAATTCATGACTAACTTGCAAGGAGTTGAGAAGAAACACTTTGGCTCGATTATGAGTCGTATAGGTGAGCTTGAGGATGAGCTTGAGGTAAAAGGTGAGATTGAGAGAGAGGATGCCTATGCAAAGGCATCCCTTCAAACATCTCTAGATGTTGAACAAGAATCTCATGCTCTCCTCAAAGAGCAACTTAAAACTATCTTGGAGTCTCATAACTCCGAAATTGCTAAGCTAACTAAGGATCGTGATCTTTAATTTGCTAAATGTAAAATTGTGCAAAATGAAAAGGCCGAGTTTGTGGCTGCTCATGCTAGACTAGTGGAAGACTTTGAGTCACTTGACAATGCTCACAAGGCATTGACGAGTGAACATGATCTTCTTACCAAGTCTCATGATCAACTTCAAACTCGGTTATCAAACCTTGAGAAACCTAGCACCTCCACTCCTTTAAATGATCATGCTATTGTTGTTGAGGACAATGCTAGGATGAAGTTTGTTCCTCCCATGGCAACTAAGGCCAAGACCTCTCTTGATAAAGGTAAGAAGACACTTGATACTCCCCTCTATGAGCAAGTGCCTCACAAGGGAAAAGAGGGTCTAGGCTATGTTGCCAAGGAGAAGAAGAAGATCAAGAAGAAGGCCAAGCCCGCACGAGCCAAGAAGGATGACATTGCAAGTGGAAGTGCCACAAGGGGCACACCCACTCGTAATGACTTTGCGGGCGTATCTAACCCCAACTATGCTTTATATGTTGATTACTATGGGAATGTTTATGCTAGATACATTGGTCCATTTGATGGTTATATTGAGTATGCTATTTGGGTTCCTAAGACCCTTGTTGCTAACCAAAAGGCACCCATTGCAAAATGGGTACCTAAGTCAAAGAATTGATTGTGTGTAGGGCCTTGTTTCCGGCGGATCTAAATGGATAATTGATAGTGGGTGCACTAGTCACATGACCGGAAGCAAGGAGCTTGTAACGGAGTTGAGGCCTAATGATGATCAATTAACCGTTATATTTGGTGATAAATCAAAGTCTAAGGTAATGGGACTCAGCAAGGTGGTAGTGGCACCGGACATCACTCTTGTGAATGTCTTGCTTGTCGAATCCCTAGGTTACAACTTACTCTCCGTTCGTTCTTTAACTTTGTTGGGCTATTCCGTTCTCTTTGAAAAGGATATGGTTATCCTTATGCGGAGCAAGTCTCTCAAAGTTGCTTTCGTTGGGTACGTTGAACATGAGCTCTATGTGGTTGACTTCTTCGGAGTCACCACTTCTCATGAAATGTGCCTATTCGCTAAAGCGGACTTGGGTTGGTTGTGGCATCGCCGCCTAGCCCATGTCAACATGAGAACTTTGCAAAGTCTCCAAAAAGGTGGCCATATCCTAGGACTAAAAGATAATGTTTCTTTCTCGAAGGATCGAATGTGTAGGGCTTGTGTTGAAGGCAAAATGCATGACTCCCACCATCCAAGCAAGACCATCATTTCGTCAAATAGGGTATTGGAACTTCTCCATGTTGACCTCTTTGGTCCTATTCCGGAAGCTAGTCTTGATGGGAAGAAATAGTGCTTTGTTATAGTTGATGATTATTCAAGATACACTTGGGTCTACTTCTTCAAGACGAAGATGAAGACTCAACAAACAATCATCGACTTCTCCAATGAAGCTCAACGTCAACACAATGTCCCAATCTTGGTGATTAGGAGTGACAACGGTTCCGAGTTCAAGAACTACAACTTGAATGAATTCCTTAATGAAGAAGGGATTCGTCATCAATATTCCGCTGCCTATACTCCCCAACAAAATGGTGTAGCCGAAAGGAAGAACCGTACTCTCATTGAAATGGCAAGATCGATGATGGCCGAGTTCAAGTCCCCAAACAACTTTTGGGCCGAAGCCGTCAACACCGCTTGTCATTCATCCAACCGGCTTTTCTTTCGCAAAGGACTCATGAAGACACCTTATGAAGTGCTTACCGGGAACAAGCCCAATATCTCTTACTTCCGAGTCTTTGGTTGTAAGTGTTTCTATCTCATCAAAGGTGCACGTTTAGGAAAGTTTCATTCTAGGTCTCTTGAAGGGACGTTTGTTGGTTACGGTGCCGAATCCCATACTTATAGAGTCTATGACAAGGCTTCACGCATTGTCATAGAATCTTGTAGTGTGGTATTCGATGAGAATGATGGCTCCCTAGTGGAGCAAGTTGTTGTTTCCGATGCAGGTGAGGATCAACCTCAAGATGCTATCGTAAGGATGGGGGTGGGTTTCCACCGCCCCGTTGAAGTTTATTATGAAGTTGATCAACAAGGACCAAGCTCTACGCAAGTGGTGGCTACTCCTTCACAAGAAACCCAAGATATCAACACCGTGCCCAACACGTTCATTCAAGAAGAAGTGCAAGATTCTCCGGTTGTCCAAGAAACTACCGAAGAGCCGGTTCAAGTAGCTCAACATGTAGTTCCCAATGTCAACCCTCAACAAGACCAAGATCAACCTACTCCATCATCTTCGGAAGCCTCTCCTATGGTTGATCAAGGTTATCAAGACGGTCAAGGCGGAGACAATAATGATCAAGATGATCAAGTGATTCCTCCCACCTCAAGACGGGAGATCGAGATCCGCCGTTTGAATAGAGTTGGCACCACTCAAGAATTGAGAGCCCTCTCTCTTGACAAGGTTCTTGGTGATGTGAGAAGCAAGGTTTCCACCCGGAGACAACTTGCAAGCTTTAGTGAGCATCAAGCCCACATCTCCATGGTGGAACCAAAGAAAGTCTTTGAAGCTCTTGAAGATCCGGATTGGCTTGAGGCCATGCATGATGAACTCAACAACTTCAAGCGCAACAAAGTTTGGAAGTTAGTAGAAAGATCCAAGGATTGCCGCAACATTATCGGCACTAAGTGGATATTCAAGAACAAGCAAGATGAGCAGGGCATTGTGGTGAGGAACAAGGCAAGATTGGTGGCTCAAGGTTTCTCTCAAATTGAAGGCATTGACTTTGGAGAGACCTACGCACCGGTGGCTCGTCTTGAGTCCATTCGTATACTTCTTGCCTATGCTTCTCATCACAACTTTAAATTGCAACAAATGGATGTTAAAAGTGCTTTTCTAAATGGTCCACTAAGTGAACTTGTGTATGTTAAGCAACCTCCGGGGTTTGAGGACCCTAAACTTCCTAACCATGTCTACAAGTTGGATAAGGCGCTCTATGGCCTTAAACAAGCCCCACGTGCGTGGTATGAGCACCTTAGAGAACTACTTGTTGACCGTGGGTTTCAAGTTGGGGAAATCGACCCCACCCTTTTCACTAAGAAAGTAAATGGAGAGCTTTTCATATGTCAATTATATGTGGATGATATTATATTTGGGTCTACTAACAAAGCATTTAACGAAGAATTTTCTAAGCTTATGACCGATAGGTTTGAGATGTCCATGATGGGTGAGATGAAGTTCTTCCTCGGATTTGAGATCAAGCAATTGAAGGAAGGGACTTTCATCAACCAAGCCAAGTATATTCAATACATGCTCAAGAGGTTCGGGTTACTCGAGCTCAAGGGTGCCTCTACTCCAATGCAAACCAAGTGCCACCTCGACCTCGAGCTCAATCCAAAGGGTAAAGATGTAGATCAAAAGGTATATCGCTCCATGATTGGATCCCTCCTTTACCTTTGTGCATCTAGACCGGATATAGTACTAGCCGTAGGGGTGTGTGCAAGATATCAAGCAGCTCCTAAAGAAAGCCACGATGTGGCGGTCAAGAGAATCTTTCGGTATTTGGCTCATACCCCAACCTATGGATTGTGGTACCCCAAGGATGCACATTTCTCTCTATGCGGGTACACGGATTCCGATTGGGTGGGAGATCATGATGATAGGAAGTCAACCTCCGGTGCTTGTCAATTTATTGGGAGGTCATTGGTAAGTTGGTCTTCTAAGAAGCAAAATTGTATATCTCTCTCCACCGCCGAAGCCGAATATGTTACCGCCGCAAGTTGTTGCACACAATTGCTATGGATGAGGCAAACTTTAAAGGAATACAGTGTCGATTGCGACAAAGTGCCTCTTCTATGTGACAATGAAAGTGCCATCAAGATTGCATACAACCCGGTGCAACATTCAAGAACCAAGCATATTGAGATCCGCCATCATTTCATAAGGGATCATGTGGCTCGAGGAGACATTGACTTATCTTATGTGGGCACAAGGGATCAATTGGCGGATATCTTCACGAAGCCCCTTGAGGAAGGAAGGTTTTGCTATTTGAGGAATGAGCTCAATATCATTGATTCAAGGTCATTAGCTTGATGGCTTGTACACACACCTAGGGCGCAATAGTATCTTATTTTGTCTAGATGTAGGCATGGACATAGGGGGAGTGCGGTCCTAATACACTGTACCATCCCTCCCCCCATTATGCCAATATCAAGTGTTCTTTTAACTCCATATTCATTCTTATGTCTAATGAGCTAAAATGACGAGTATTGGTTATGTACCCAAGATATATATTCGCGGTGACATGCCATACGCTCCAACATGGTGGCCTCGGCCATCGCCCTCTTCTCCTAACTAGAAGAGTTGGATTTCGTGACATTTTCTTGGATTTCATTTGCATCCCCTTGGTGTTGTGGAAAACACACTCATTTTGGTCTTCTCGAGTTTAATGCATCTTGCAAAGTGAGTGTGAAGTACCATTCTCGGTTTGAGTTTCTACCCTAAGCCCCCTCTCGCATCCCTAAAGCCATTTCTCTCTAAATGCACTTTTTCATGATCTTGGTTGTGTGGATGGTCGGAACCGGTGTTAAAATCGTATTGTGGGCTTCATTTGGAACCACACAAGGTTTTACCCCAGGCGCCGGTACTACCGGTCCCCCTGGCGGTACTACCGCTGCACTGCACTGACGGTACTACCGCTGTCCCCAGCGGTACTACTGTGAGCAGCGGCAGTTTTGCCCGGGCGCCCGACAGACCCGGAGCGGTACTACCGCTGGACCGAGCGGTACTACCGCTGCGGAGATTTTTGAGGGTTAAGGGCTCGGGAGAGGCCGGTTTGAGAGGTTCTGCTCTCATTTTCCCCTCTCCCCTCTCCTCTCCATCTACATCTCCGCCGCCGCCGGCCACTCCACCGCCGGGAAGAGCTCTCCCCGGCCTTGGACCTCGTGCTCCTCGTTCCGGAAGAACTCAAGCTTCTCTCCTCCTCCTCGGTCCTTCACCATGAGTTCCGGTAAGCCCAATCCCTCTCTCTCATCTAGTTGATGGATAGAGATGAAATTAGTGCTTTCCCATCGGATTAATGGTTGAATGAGTTCGTAGAGATGCTTCTTTATGGTCTAAGAACCTTGTGTAGAAGTTTCATGGAAAGTTATAGGCGAGACTTAAAGTTCCTAATTTAGATTTGGTGGAGCAACCCTAGGTAGGTCTAATGCTTGTCCAAAGCTATAGTTTCTACTCATTGTTGCATCTCCAAACCCAAATGTGGTACTTCATCTCTAGTTCTTTTCCTAGAATCATTGCACACTTGTGTTCTTCTTCCATAATTCATGAAAATTGTGCATTCTCATCTATATGCTTTCCACCCCATGCTATTCTTAGGTGGTAAACGTAGCAAGTCCACCGCGGGGAGGAAGAAGCAAAAGACCGCTGCAACGGATGAAGTCCAAGAGGCCCTCGATGGCTTGACTCGCCGGAAGTACCCGGCCCCAACCAAGTCCATCCCCAAGCGTTCCAAAACTGCAAGTCAACTCAGTGAGTCCGAGTATGCGGCAAAGAGGGCTGTGGATTACTATGTGATTGATCGTATGGATCAAGTGCCCTCTGTTCGTGGCAATAATCCATACTTTCACAACTCGTTTCAAGAAGAGTGCTACCGGGAGATCCTTTTGAAGAAGCCTACGGAGAACACCGTGGTCCAACACCATATCAACATTGAGTATATGAGGTCGAAGCCTAACTATTTTGATGAGGCTTTGGAAATTTGCGAGGAGTTTGACCTTTTCCACATCATGGAGTTGGAGCAAGATTATGACGAAGAGATTGTTGCTCAGTTCTTGGCCACCGTGCACATGGGCAATGAAACGAAGAGAAGAATCAAGTGGATGACCAAGGAGAAAGTGTTTGAGGCCACTTGGGAAGAAATCGCTGAGACCCTCAACTATCAAGAATTTGGTCCATTTCCTCCGGAAGAATTTGATGAGACCCACTTTCGTGTTCACTTCCAAGGTGCTAGTGCCTATGGTGTTGAGAAGCTTGCCCCCCTCTACAATCCGGATAGTGCGGATAAATGGAAGTATGGAGATTCCAAAGGCCTATACCCCACTTGGGACATCATGCACCGCATCTATCGCGAGACAATCAATCCAAAAGTGGGCAACTTCGATGAAATCCATGGCTTTTTGAAGAACTTGATGGTGCTCACCATGGAGATGAAGGGACAAGGCAAGAAGCTTGACGTGATGGACTACATGTGGCATGAACTTTGGCATGTGATTAGCAAGAAGAAGAACATCTCCTTTGCTCCCTTGATCACGAGGATCGTGGTTTGGAAGTGGCTTGAGCACAATGACATTGATGATCTTGGTGACACCGAGAAATGGACCCCTCACAAAGGAAAAAGGCTTCTCGTCAAGCCTCACAAGCTCAAGCCTAGGAAAGAAGTTGTTGATGAAGCCGGGCCCTCCAATGCCTCCAAAGGTGGTGGTTTTGGTTGGATGGCTCGTGCTATGAAGAAGATCTTCAAAGTGTCCAAGAAAGTTGAGAGGCATCAATATGATGTCCATGAGAAGGAAATGAAGGCTCGCCAAGTTGAGGTTGCTCCCCGCCGTGCCGAAGGTGAAGATGTTCCGTCCGGGTCCGAGCAGAATATCCCCACTTGGGATCAATGGCAAGCCAAGGACAGCGAGGGCGAGATCATCACTTGGTCAAGCCCGGAACATGATGATGCTTCTTCCTCTTTCCCGGGTTGGGCTCCATGGGACGCGTAGTGTCGATTTTTTCCCTTTTTGGTGCTTTGGTGCCAAAGGGGGAGAGACATCTATTAGGTTGCTCTCGGGGATTTGCTTGGGTGTGTGTCACGAGCTCGTTCATTTCTTTCGACTTCTTATGCTTGTGAACACCTAAATTTATCGTTGCTTGTGGAACTCTTTTATTTGTGCATGGTGTAAGACATGTGAACCCATTTCTATCTATGTGTTGTTTAAATGTCTTATGTATCGTATTACTTTGAGTATTGGTTTTATTGTGGCGTGGCTTGTAAAATTTAGGGGGAGTGTTGATCTTAGATGTTGTGCATTTGTGCATTCAAAGCATATTATCAAATATGCACACATCTAGGGGGAGCTCCGTCGAAATTTTATGAACCATCGCTTGTTATGATTGTGTTGTCATCAAACACCAAAAAGGGGGAGATTGAAAGAGCATTTTCTAATAGACCCTTGTTTTGGTGTTAATGACAACAACCCCAGTGTTCTAAACAATGTTCTTAAAGATTGCAGGTTGTTTCTAAGAACTGATCAAAAAGGAAAGAATCGAATCAGGCGCAAAAAGAGCTCTTTGGAGAGTCCTGCTCCAGGCAGCAGTACTACCGCTACCATCAGCGGTAGTACCGCTGCGCTGGGCTCTGTCCAGTGGGAAGCAGTGGAGTCCGCTACCGCTTGCGGTACCGCCGTTTTTGCCTCTCTGTTTGGCAAAGCGGTACCTCGAGCGGTACCAGAGCGGTACCACCGCTCGCCAGCGGTACTACCGGCCCGCGTAGAGGTAGTACCGCTGCGTACTTTCCACAGGCCAGAGGCCAGATCGGAGCAGTGACTGCCGCTTGCGGTAGCGCCCGAGGTACCGCCGTTTTCGGCGCTCTGTTGCGCTTTGCGGTACCTCGAGCGGTACCTCAGCGTTACTACCGCGCTACAACGGTACTACCGGCCCCGCCAGCGGTAGTACCGCTGTGTGTTTTTGTGCAGGTTTGCAGGTCAGCTCGAAGCCAAGGTGCCGCTGGCGGTACCGCCCGAGGTACCGCCGATTTCTGGCTTCTGTTACTCAGGGCGGTACCTCCAGCGGTACCGAGGAGGTACTACCACCTGCCAGCGGTACTACCGGCCTCCCCAGCGGTAGTACCGCCACGTACTATTTGGAGTTGCTGCGGAGCTGCTGAAGCGGGCAACGACTGGATTCAAAGACCCAGCGGTACTACCGGCCCCTCCAGCGGTAGTACCGCTGCGTAAGTGACAGCTCCAAATGGCTAGATTTTGGAGGAGCTATATAAGGACTCCTTCACCTACCTTTGAAGAACATAGCTTCTACACTCTCTCACCTCCATTAATGCGAAGCTAAGAACTCCAAGATCTCCCAATCCCCCCACCCAAATCCGTTGATATTTGGAGGATTGAAGGAGAAGGCCCGGATCTACTACTTCACCAAAGCGTTCTTCATTTCCTCCCCATTCACTTGGGGATTTCGAGCCTAGGGTTTCCTTTGGGAAAACCTAGCTCACCATTGTTGCTACTTGGTGTTGCCTTGACCTTTTGTGGTCTTGACCGGTTGTGGTCATCTTGAGAGCCCCCAATTAAGTTGTGGGTTTGTGCCTCAAGTGTTGTAAGGGATTCGGTCTCCGCCCTAAAGGGGATCAATAGTGGAAGGTGAACTCGAGCCTTTGTGGTGAGTTCATCGGAGAAGAAGGTGAGCCTTTGTGGCGTTGTGACCAACCTGTTGTGGTGGCACACACCTCTCCAACAAGACGTACACCCTTTGGGTGGAACTCGGGATTACATCTTCGTCTCCGCGTGCTTCGACTTGGTTCCCCTATTCCTTACTCCTTTACTTGCTTGTATCGCACTAGTTATCTTGTATCGTGTATCTACTTGCTTGCTTGTCATCTAGGTAAATTCACCGTAGTTGCATATATAGAGAATTTACCTTTGTGTTAAGCCTAAATTGAAAAAGAGTTAAAATTTGTAATAGCACCTATTCACCCCCCCCCCCCTCTAGGTGCCGGATTCCCGTTCACCATGCTGATGCGGAAGAATGCCCTATCTGTCATGCGTCTCGATGGAAATCTACTCCAACTAGTGAAGAAGACAATGCATCAAGCCGCAAATCAAAGAAGCCAGTGCCACAGAAAGTACTATGGCATTTTCCACTCATTCCTAGACTGCAAAGGCTGTACATGACAGAAGCTATATCATCACATATGAAATGGCATAAGGAGGGTCGTGTGGATGATGGCGTGTTGAGGCATCCTGCAGATTCGAAGGCATGGAAGCACGTTGATAATAAATATTCTAAGAAATTTTCAAAAGATGCTCGCAGTGTTCGGCTTGGCCTTGCTTCGGATGGATTCAACCCCTTTGGGCTCATGAGTATATCGCACACCACATGGCCTGTCATTCTTATCCCGTATAACTTGCCACCTCATATGTGTATGAAACAACAGAATTGGATTATGTCATTGATTATTCCAGGACCAAAGTCACCAGTAAATAACATAGATGTGTACCTACAGCCTTTGATTGATGAACTGAAGGTTCTATGGAAGGATGGTGTAAACACATATGATGCTGGAACTAAAAAGAATTTCCGGATGTATGCATGCTTGTTGTAGACCATCAATGACTACCCAGCTTACGCAATGCTGAGTGGTTGGAGCACAAAAGGCAAGCTAGCATGCCCTTATTGGCACAGACATACAGAATTTTTATGGCTCAAGGATGGTCGAAAGCATTGCTACATGGGACACCGACGGTTTCTGCCCAGGATCCACAAATGGCGTCGAAACAAGTGTTTGTTCAACAACAAGACAGATAATAGAGAAGCTCCGGTCGCACTTACAGGTAAAGAAGTTGTGGAGCAACTTGATAGCATTCAGCATGCACCATTTGGGCGGTCAAATAAGAGAAAGCGACCAGAAACTAATAGCTGGCATAACTGGCGAAAGAAAAGTGTATTTTTCCAACTCCCATACTGGAAGCACTTGCTCGTTAGGCACAATCTGGATGTTATGCACATGGAGAAGAACATTAGTGAAAGTGTTCTGGGGACTTTGCTTGAGATGGATGGGAAATCAAAGGATGGTCTGAAGGCTCGTCTTGATTTGGAGGACTTGAAAATTAGGAAGGACCAGCATCCAAAGCTCGTTAAGCATAAGTATGAAATGAAGAAAGGCTGCTATGCTTTAAAAAAGGAAGAGAAGATAATGCTCCTAAAGTTTCTATGCAGCATTAAGATGCCTGATGGCTATGCTTCACACATTAAACGATGTGTGGTCCTCGAGCAGTGCAAGATTAGTGGTCTCAAAAGTCATGACTGCCATGTCATATTTCAGAAACTTCTTCCTATTGCATTGCGCAAGCTTCTGCCAGAGAATGTTGCTAACCCATTGCTTCAGCTTAGTCAGTTCTTTTCTGATTTATGCTCCAAGGAGTTACGCGATGAAGATTTGGTAAAGTTGAGCGAAACAATTGCACAAACTCTATGTCAGCTCGAGACGATCTTTCCACCGGCATTCTTTGATATTATGATGCATCTCCCTATTCATCTTGTTGAAGAGGCCCGGTTGGGAGGGCCCGTCCTGTACAGATGGATGTACCCAATTGAGCGATACTTGCGTACACTGAAAGGCTACGTGCGTAACAAAGCTCACTGATACGTCTCAAACGTATCTATAATTTCTTATGTTCCATGCTTATATTATACCAATTGCCTACATGTTTTATACACATTTTATATTGTTTTATGCATTTTCTGGAACTAACCTATTGACAAGATGCCACAGTGCCAGTTCCCTGTTTTCTGCTGTTTTTGGTTTCAGAAATCCACTTAAGGAAATATTCTCGGAATTGGACAATTTTTATACCGAAGATCTTAGAATTCCAGACACGCTCCAGAAGTCCGAGGGGGAAAAGGAGACAGGCACCAAGGCGCCCACCTCATAGGGTGGCGCGGCAGGCCTTCTGGCCGCGCCAGGACCTGAGGTGGGGCCCTCGGGGCTCCACCGCCTTCGCCCCTTCGCCTATTCAATCCCCCCGAAAACCTAAGGCAAACAACCCGAACACTTTTCCACTTTTCCTCATGGAGCCGCCGCCGTCGTCAACCCTAGTTCGGGAGGGTTCAGAACCTGCTCCCGGCACCCTGCCGGAGAGGGGAATCATCACCGGAGGGCTCTACATCACCATGCCCGCCTCCGGACTGATGCGTGAGTAGTTCATCCTTGGACTACGGGTCCATAGTAGTAGCTAGATGGTTGTCTTCTCCTTTTGTGCCATCATGTTTAGATCTTGTGAGCTGCCTATCATGATCAAGATCATCTTTATGTAATGCTACATGTTGTGTTTGCTGGGATCCGATGAATATTGAATACTTTGTCATTGCTTCATAATATATCATGTTGTGTGTTGTTTATGATCTTGCATGCTCTCCGTTGCTAGTAGATGCTCTGGCCAAGTAAATGCGTGTGACTCCAAGAGGGGGTATTTATGCTCGATAGTGGGTTCATGTCTCTATTTAATCTGGGGCAGTGATAGAAAGCTCTAAGGTTGTAGATGTACTGTTGCTACTAGGGATAAAACAGTAGTACTTTATCTAAGGATGATGCTATTACTTACATTACACACTTTGCTTAATGCAATAATCTGTTTCTTGCAACTTAATATTGAACGGGGTGCGGATGCTAACCGGAAGGTGGATTATTAGTCATAGATGCGGTTGGAACGGTCTATGTATATTGTTGTAATGCCCAAATGAATCTCACACTAGACATCATGTCATTAGTATATGCATCATTATGCAGCTCTTTATTCTGTCAATTGCCCAGCTGTAATTTGTTTACCCGCATGTATGCTATTATTATTATTATTATGGAGAGACACCACTAGTGAACTGTGGACCCCGGTCCTTTTCTCTAAACTGATAATACAACCAACTGCAAACTGTTACTTTCATTCTCTGCAAACAAACATCATTTTCCACACCATACGGTTAATCTCTTTGTTACAGCAAGCCGGTGAGATTGACAACCTCACTGTTGAGTTGGGGCAAAGTTTATTGATTGCGTTGTGCAGGCTCCACCTTCACCAGGCAATTCCTGGCGCCATTGCAAAGGGGAGACCTTCAGACGTGTTCTTCATCTCCTACTGGTTCGATAACCTTGGTTTCACAACTGAGGGAAATTTGCTGCTGCACTACTTCACACCTTCCTCTTGGGGTTTTCCAACTCCTCACATTCGTGAGCATCAAGCACTTTTCTGGCGCCGTTGCCGGGGAGCTGAAGCACATCTGCAAGGGGAGTCTCTCACTTCCCAATCTCTTTACTTTGTTTTTGTCTTGCATTTTATTTACTTTTTTATTATCTTGTTTGCTTCTTATTATCAAAAATACAAAAAAAAATAGTTATTTGCATTGTTATTTTTATTTCGGTTTTGCCTTAATATTGCTAAAATGGGAAGTCCTGAAGTTGAAGTACGTTCGTTTAGGCAACAAGGAGGAGAAAGTTTGAAAGATGCATGGTATAGGATAAATGATGCTCATAAAAAATGCACTAAAAAACATTCCAATTTAATCCTTCTTAGGAATTTTTATGTTGGTATTTCTAGTTGGTATAGGTATGTTCTTGACACTCTCACGGGGGGTAATTTTCTTGGTACTTCTGCTTTGGAGGCCTGCAATTTAATTGAGAGTTTGGTAGGATCACCACCACCTACTAAAGAAATTAAAACTGAGATCACTCTGGAAGATGTTATTAAAAGGTTGGATTCTATGGAGATTTTTTTTCTTGATAATGCTAGCAAGAGTAATGGATCAATAGAGGATATTAATGAAAGAACCACTGCTTTAGAAACTAGTAACACCCTTGATACTCATAATCATAGAATTGATGGATTAGAAGAGGCTATGGAAACTTTAAGTTCAACTTTTTCCTCTATTAAAACTAAGAAAGAGAAAGCTTTTGTGGGGAGGGAGCAAAAGTTCATCTATATTCCCAAACCGAAACCCCCTAGTATGCCTAAAAATGATGGTAGTGATTTACGTAATATGACACCTTCATGGATACCTAAAGCACCTATTACAACAAACCATGTCTTGGATGAAATTATTGATTTTGATGCTTCTTCTCTTGGAAACATTTGAGTTTTGCTTTCTGTGCCTAGCTGAAAGGCGTTAAAGAAAAGCGCTTATGGGAGACAACCCACTTTTATTTCTGTTATTTTATTTTGTTGAGATAAGGAAGATGTCTACCTCTGTAGCAATTCCTTTGTATCTTTATTTTATTGCATTGTTGTGCCAAGTTAAGCCTCTAGTAGAAAGTTGGTGTTAGATTTGGATTCCTGCGCAGGAACAGTTTTCTGCTGTCCACCGTTAAATTCATAAGAATTCACAGAAAAATGAAAATGACCTGGCATTTTTTGTGCGTGATCCTCAGATATATATGCAACTTTCATTAGTTTTGAGTTTTCTGATTTGAGCAAGCTAAGTGCCTCAAAAAAATTCGTCTTTAGGGACTGTTCTGTTTTTGACAGATTCTGCCATTTATTTTGCAATGCCTCTTTTACTATTTTGAATGGATCTTTTTGTTCCATAAAGTATCAGTGGCTGTAGCTAATGTCCAGTAGCATTGGTAGCAATTGTGTTCATACAGAATATAAGAATTTTTGATTATGCACTAACCCTCTAATGAAGTCTACTTTGAGTTTGGTGTGGAGGAAGTTTTCAAGGATCAAGAGAGAAGGATGATATGATGTGATCAAGAAGATGGAAGAGCCTAAGCTTGGGGATGCCCCCGTGGGTCACCCAAGCATATTTCAAGAAGACTCAAGCGTCAAAGCTTGGGGATGCCCAAGGCATCCCCTTCTTCATCAACAACTTATCAGGTTATCTCTAGTGAAACTATATTTTAATTCGGTCACATCTTATGTGCTTTACTTGGAGCGTCTGTTTGTTTTTGTTTTTGCTTTTGTTATTTTTGTTTTCTGAATAAAATGGATCCTATCATTCTTGTGTGGGAGAGAGACACGCTCCGCTTTTTCATTTGAATACTCCTATTCTTCACTTATACTTGTTGAGTATTCTTCTATAGCTACTGCAATACTTTCAGCTCTTGTTTTTCATGCATCTCTTGTTCAGAGCTGTTAGTTCTCATATGTTATACTCTCTTGCTTCATTGTTAAATACTTGGAGAGTTTATGTTTAAATAAGTTGATTGGTGTTTGGTTAGGAACAGAAAATGTTAAATGTGGTAGATGGTATAACTAAATGATACATAATCTTGTAGATCATTAAATTGTGTCACTTGAATCATTGATGTTGTTTTGAGATATTAATATGCTTAATGGTAAACATGATGGTTTAGTAAGGTGGAATGATTAATTGTTGGTCTAGAAAACTTGAAGCCGTGCCACACTTAAATTTCCAGTTGATAGCATAATGAAATATGACTCCTAATGTTAAAAGCAACCGTAATGACTTTGTGTTATGCGCTACGGTCGGGGTCCCAACAGTGACTTGTTCATTTGCCACAGTCCCTCGTGGAGTGATTTTCATTATGCCTTGTAAGATCATGTTTCTATTTGGAATCCTTTTTCTTGTGAGTTCTAAAGCTGCGGGTTTCATGGCACTTCCACCTCCATATTTGCTAGCCTCTTCGGTACTTTGCATTGACCTTTCTCACATTGAGAGTTGGTGCATACTTCGCGGGTACATCCAAAACTCATGGGAGATCTTCATCATGTTCTCCTACACATAAGCCAAATATCTTCCTCAAAACATCCACCATACCTACCTACTACAGCATTTCCATAGCTGTTCCGAGATATATTGCCGTGCAACTTTCATCTTACATTACATGACTTGTTGTCATTCATCATTTATATATTGCTTTGCATGATTCTATATAGCTGATGTGTGTTTTACCCATGTTACGCTAGATCATTGCATATCCTGCTACATTGGCAGAGACACCGTTTCATACACCATGTTTTATCCATTATGAGATTCTTGTACCAAAAGTGTGTTGTCATATTATCATATTAGGATGTTTGCCCCTAAAAGTGAAAATAGCCATGGAGGCCATCGAAAAGAGAAACAGAAAAATACAAAAAAAATAGAAAAAAGAGAAAAATAGAAAAAAGAAAGAAAGAATAAAAAGGGGGCAACATTACTGCTCTTTATCCACACTTGTGCTCATGATTATAGCACCCATAATATTCATAGTCATCATTTGTGCTCATGTTTAGCACATTTACTCCATATGTGAGAGTTTTCATGTTTTACTTGCATAACTATGTGGGAAACTTTACACTATAGAACTTGGCTTGTATATTCCAATGATGAGCCTCCTCAAAAGTGCTCTAGGTCTTCATGAGCAAGCAAGTTAGATGCACCCCCACTAGTTCCATTGGAGAGCTTTCATACACTTATAGCTCTATGTGCATCCGTTGTGTGGCAATCACTACTTCTTGCATAGCTTCGATTATAAGACTTCATCTTGTCTAATGATCACTTTCAGCTGTGTGAGACTTTCTTCCGTTGGCCTTCCAAACCCCCATTATTATTCTCTTAGCCACAACATCCTGGTGCCAGGAACCAACGCTGAACACTTGCTTGTTTTTGTGTGAACAAATAGAGAAATGATCTTCTATGTGCATATTGCTATCACTTGACTTGATCCTTTCACAAAGTTGTCATGATTGTTTGATTCATTAGATGATTATATTGTTGTGCTTGAAGCTTAAATCATATTTTGCTTTGTTATGCCTACTTGTTTATTCATTACTCATTTGATATCAATATAAACTACAGCTTTTATTCATTTGATCTCAACTTACATGCATTACATTATTATTTGATCAAGATTGTGTGAAAGCATGTCACTCCAGAAATTATTTGTTATCGTTTTACCTACTCGAGGACGAGTAGAACTAAGCTTGGGGATGCTTGATACGTCTCAAACATATCTATAATTTCTTATATTCCATGCTTATATTATACCAATTGCCTACATGTTTTATACACATTTTATATTGTTTTATGCATTTTCTGGAACTAACCTATTGACAAGATGCCACAGTGCCAGTTCCCTATTTTCTACTGTTTTTGGTTTCAGAAATCCACTTAAGGAAATATTCTCGGAATTGGACAATTTTTATACCGAAGATCTTAGAATTCCAGACACGTTCCAGAAGTCCGAGGGGGAAAAGGAGACGGGCACCGAGGCGCCCACCTCATAGGGTGGCGCGGCAGGCCTTCTGGCCGTGCCAGGACCTGAGGTGGGGCCCTCGGGGCTCCACCGCCTTCGCCCCTTCGCCTATTTAATCCCCCCGAAAACCTAAGGCAAACAACCCGAACACTTTTCCACTTTTCCTCACGGAGCCGCCGCCGTCGTCAACCCTAGTTCGGGAGGGTTCAGAACCTGCTCCCGGCACCCTGCCGGAGAGGGGAATCATCACCGGAGGGCTCTACATCACCATGCCCGCCTCCGGACTGATGCGTGAGTAGTTCATCCTTGGACTACGGGTCCATAGCAGTAGCTAGATGGTTGTCTTCTCCTTTTGTGCCATCATGTTTAGATCTTGTGAGCTGCCTATCATGATCAAGATCATCTTTATGTAATGCTACATGTTGTGTTTGCTGGGATCCGATGAATATTGAATACTTTGTCATTGCTTCATAATATATCATGTTGTGTGTTGTTTATGATCTTGCATGCTCTCCGTTGCTAGTAGATGCTCTGGCCAAGTAAATGCTTGTGACTCCAAGAGGGGCTAATTATGCTCGATAGTGGGTTCATGTCTCTATTTAATCTGGGGCAGTGACAGAAAGCTCCAAGGTTGTAGATGTACTGTTGCTACTAGGGATAAAACATTAGTACTTTATCTAAGGATGATTCTATTACTTACATTACACACTTTGCTTAATGCAATAATCTGTTTCTTGCAACTTAATACTGAAAGGGGTGCGGACGCTAACCGGAAGGTGGATTATTAGTCATAGATGCGGTTGGAACGGTCTATGTATATTGTTGTAATGCCCAAATGAATCTCACACTAGACATCATGTCATTAGTATATTCATCATTATGCAGCTCTTTATTCTGTCAATTGCCCAACTGTAATTTGTTTACCCGCATGTATGCTATTATTATTATTATTATGGAGAGACACCACTAGTGAACTGTGGACCCCGGTCCTTTTCTCTAAACTGATAATACAACCAACTGCAAACTGTTACTTTCATTCTCTGCAAACAAACATCATTTTCCACACCATACGGTTAATCTCTTTGTTACAGCAAGCCGGTGAGATTGACAACCTCACTGTTGAGTTGGGGCAAAGTTTCTTGATTGTGTTGTGCAGGCTCCAGCTTCACGAGGCAATTCCTGGCGCCATTGCAAAGGGGAGACCTTCAGACGTGTTCTTCATCTCCTACTGGTTCGATAACCTTGGTTTCACAACTGAGGGAAATTTGCTACTGCACTACTTCACACCTTCCTCTTGGGGTTTTCAACTCCTCACACCCGTGAGCATCACTCACACAGAAGGTTCTATTGCAGAGGGGTACATCCTTGAAGAGTGCATGACTTTTTGTAGTCGATTCCTTGATGGCATGCCTACAAAGCAAAGTCAGTCTGAACGTCATGAAGATAAAGGTACAGATCAGCCACCAACAGGGATCCGCATAATGAGTACATTTGATTACTCCAAGAAAGGTTTTGTTTGTGAACCTCTCTCTTTGGCCGAGGTTAATCAAATGAGGCATTGCATAATAACAAACTGTGAGGAAACGGCGCCATGGGTTGAGTAAGGATACCTATGTATTTATTTCACATCATGATGTGCATTATTTCTATCCAGTTCAACTAATAATCATTTTTTTCTTTGAAGTGAACATCTTGAGGAGCTCAAAAGGAACAATTCTCGAAATCCTGAAAAGCAACACAAGGAAGAGTTTGTTGGGTGGTTCGAGAGACAGGTAAGTGCCTTTCACATTTTCACTAATGTTCCTCATAGCATTTCATGATTCATACATATTTTGTTCCATGAAACAGATCACATAACTCTACAATCATGGGAAGGTCAGCAACCTAATTTATGCACTTGCTAAAGGACCTGATCACCGAGCTCGTGTTTACAACCGTACAGTTATGAATGGATACTTCTATCGGAATTCTTACATAGAGAAGGACTTAAATACCCAAAATAGTGGCGTCATAGTCAACAGCGATAAGAGCACGTGCAATATTGATTTTTACGGGGTGATCAAGAAAATCATATCTCTTGATTATCCCCCTGACAAGGAGGTCGTTATATTCCAATGTGACTGGTTTGACGTGCCTCCGGCCAATAGAACTCATAGTAGGGGGTATAAGAAGGACAAATACGGAATCGTTGACCTTGACACAACTATATCCCGATTCAAGGAAGACCCTTACATTCTAGGCCTCCAAGCTCAACAGGTTTTCTATGTGAGAGATGTGAAGAACCCTGATTGGGCAACTGTGATTAAAATGAATCCACACAATTTGTTTGCTCCTTCTGCTACAAATGGTGTAGGCCTTGATGAAGCTGCTGAACACGACGAAGGTGAGGCAGACGTGCTGGATGTCGTCGACACAGAGATTATAGTGCCCGACACAGCTGAAGAGATCACCAGTTGGTGTAGAAATGATGTGGAAGGATCCATCGTTGATGTTTCGGTCATCCAAAATATAAGACCTGTTGAGTTTGAGGAAGTTCAAATCGAATATGATGATGATACGAATGACGATGAGGCTTACGTAAATGATGGCCATGTTGCTCCTATTGGACAAGAAGGATTAAATGATGACCAGGGGTTCTTTGTTTAGGTGTTTCATCTTTTGGTAAGTCGCTGCCCTGTGAGGTGCTCTTTCTGTGTTATGCTCGTTTCCAATGTTTTATTCATGTAGTTTCTATTTTCTTATTCTCTGCTTATGCTCGTTTCTAGTGTTTTTTGCTCTGTTTATGCTCTGTGCATATGTGCTGCTAGTGCTTGTGCCGCCCATGTATTCACAAGCATGAATTAACTTGCATCCTAAATCGTGGCTACGCAGGTACCAAGCGAGAGCTGGGATCGATCATCCATCCCTCGGCTAGCAAAGTTAGTTTTTTATGAAGAGAAGAGAAGAGAAGAGAAGAGTAGTTGCTTGTGGTCTTTTAGTGTTCTTATTTTCATTACTATGTCGTGAACTTGTGGTCTTTTCTGTTTTCATTGGTTTTTGATGAAGAGAACTACAGCTGTTGAAAATCGTGTGCTGACATGCTGAACCATGTGTTAAATATCTTGATAAGATGGTTTGTTATATCCTACTAAAAGCTTGTCATATGTCCTAATATATATCTTGAAGTGGTGGTGTTGATCTGTTCTAAATTTTGCTCATAGTTCTGCTGTTCAATTGGTGGTTGAAATATCTGTTTAAATGGTGCCTGGGAGTGTTTAGCTACAGGTTGCAACTCTGAACTTTCTTTTCAGATGCAGTTAACCTCGCCGGTTTAAGATATGTAACGCCGCTTCCATTTCTTATGCTAACACATTCTTATCCCAGTGGTCCGAATCTGCATCTCTGTTAGGCAGGGCGCAAGGTCGAATACTCGTGGACGCAAAAGGTCCCAATTTTTTGCCTGGTTTTTTGCGCGTCGCTGGCCTTCCTATGTATATGTGGTATGCTACAACTAAATATAAATTTGAGCATAGCCCAGTGGTACCGAATCTATATGCCTGTGAGGCAGGGCGCAAGGTCGAATCCTGGAGGACACAAAAGTTCTATTATTTTATATTTTTCTACGAGTTCGAATTCTGGAGGAGCCAAAAATGATTATTTTTTCCGGTTTTACTTCGTTCAGATTTAGATCCACATCATAATTTTAAATTAAATAGTATAATTTGTCGCAATATGTACTAGTTATTACAACGCAATGAAGGCAAAGTAGAAAGTCGCCATATTACAACCAATGCATATTTTGTTGTAATACAAAGTTATTTTTGCAACAATATCTATAGCTAGTGCCACATGCCAGAATTGTTGCAATATATGTTGGAATATTGCGATAGGTTTACATATTGTTGCAAGAAAATGTTCACGTACTACAACAAAATAGAAAGTCGCCATATTACAACCAATGCATATTTTGTTGTAATACAAAGTTACTTTTGCAACAATATCTATAGCTAGTGCCACATGCCAGAATTGTTGCAATATATGTTGGAATATTGTGACAAATACATATTTTGTTGCAGTACGTGAACATTTTCTTGCAACAATATGTAAACCTATCGCACCGTGACATAGTTGTTGCAATATCATTCGGCGTATTACAACAGGTAGTTGTTTTGTTGAAATATCTACTTTCTATTGCAACAAAAGGACCAACTTGCGCAACGAATTTTGATTGTCGCAATACCAGGGCAATACTGCAACGATCGTACATTATGTTGCAATACAAAGCCTATATTGCAACAAAACATGCACTTATCGCGACAAAACTAAATTGTGGCAACATGTAGAGCATATTATCACAAACGGGAAGCTGGTGGCAATATTGCTTTTTATTGTAACGAAATGTGGTTGTAGCAATAAATATTGTTGCAGTAGACCGGATTTCCTGTAGTGAACAACGCAGCCGGCACAAGGTAGTATTTGATTCCTCCTTCCGGCTCCCAGGAAGGAACTCACGCCAAACCGCGCGAAGTGGAGCCACCCGCAACCGCGCGAGCCACGCCTTTCCAGCCTCACACTCGCATCCACCCGACGACCGATCCACGGCCACGATGCCTCCGGCACTGGCACCGGCAGGCCTCCTCTCGCGCCCCGCGAAATGGGTGACGGCGGTGCTCTCGGCCGCAGTGTTCGCCTCCCTGGACGTCCTCGACGTGCTCCTCTGCCTCGTCTACGGCGTCCTCGACGGGTTCCTGGAGGAGAGCCCCGTCGGGTGCTACTGCCACCGGGCGGAGGAAAAGGACCACATTCACATTGAGCGGGTGGTGTCCGATACATTGTACGTCCGGAGGAGCGCCTGCCGGGACGCGCTGCTGAGGCTCCTACGGACGGTCGGCGTCGTCAGGATGAAGAAGAACGGGCCGCCGCCGCCACCGGGGAAGGCGCCGACCCCGAGGTGGTCCGACTGCGGCTGCGGGGCGTGCGTCGCGTGGCGGGGCACCGGCGGTGACCGGCTGCACTTCGTCGTGCAGGAGCCGCCGGCGCCGACCAAAGGTCCGTACGTGTGCTCTCAGCCATGCATGCTTCTGGTCGACAGAATTTTCAGTTAGTCAGTTATATCCGCGTGTGTGTGTGTGCGCACAAGAATGTGGCCGCCGGCCATGGTCGAACACCACAGCACGACTTTCTGCTTAGCTTGCCGTGTCCGCCGGCATTACGCACGCCTAGACTTCACACTTTACAGATACATCGGCGACGCGACGCGACAGTGATGCCATCTTCATACACGGCTTCACGTCGTCCTCCTCCTTCTGGGCACAGACCGTGTTCCCGGAGCTCTCCACCACGAACCGCAGGCTGCTCGCCGTCGACCTCCTCGGCTTCGGCGACAGCCCCAAGCCGGCGAACTGCGCGTACACGCTGGGAGACCACGTCGAGGCCATCGAGAGGAGCCTCATCGATCCGCTCAACCTCACCTCCTTCCATCTCGTCAGCCACTCGATGGGCTGCACCGTCGCCATCGCCCTGGCAGCCAAGCACCCAGCTCGGATCAAGTCGATCACGCTCGTCGCACCGGTAAGTAACCGATCGACCACAGACAGCTCCTCGAATGAATGAATGTACTTTCTGCTCGTGGATGGAATGATGGATCGTGATTCGTGTTCATGGCGCCGTTGTGTTGTGTTGCAGCCGTACTTCCTGCCGTGCGAAGAGAAGAAGGCGAGCCAGGTGGCGCTGGGCAGGCTGGCGGAGAAGAAGCTCTGGCCGCCGTTGCTGTTCGGCACGGCGGTGATGTCGTGGTACGAGCACATCGGGCGGACCGTCTGCTTCGTCGTCTGCAAGAACCACCGGGTGTGGGAGCGGCTCATCAGGATCGTCACGCGAACGAGGTAACCACCAATCAATCACAAGCGCTGAACTTGATTCTTCAGAGCTCAGCCATGAACGCGTTCGTAAACTGAAGGTACTGAAAATCAATCATTTCCTGGTGCAGCCGTGCAGGGGCGTGGACTTCCTGGTGAGGGACCTGACGAGGCACACGCACCAGTCGGCGTGGCACACGATGCACAACGTGGTCTGCGGCGGGGCGGGGACGCAGGACCGGAACCTGGAGGTCCTGGCGGCGGCGGGAGTGCCGGTGAGGGTGGTCCACGGCGACGGGGACCAGGTGGTTCCGGTCGAGTGCAGCAGCCGC
This sequence comes from Poa annua, assembly GCA_026929855.1. Taxonomy (NCBI): domain Eukaryota; kingdom Viridiplantae; phylum Streptophyta; class Magnoliopsida; order Poales; family Poaceae; genus Poa; species Poa annua. Next base: position 7,191,772 of record CM049433.1, on the reverse strand, counting down.
CACCTGAGATCGAAGCTCCCACGCGCGGAGCTGCGTGTCGTGGGCGGACGCGACCACCGGACGGTGGTGTTCGGCAGGGAGAAGGAGCTCGCCGAGGAGCTGCGGGCGTTCTGGTCAGCACTCAGCAGCTGGGTGAGAAGCCAAGGTCGATGCATGGACGCGTCAGTGCATGCGGCTGGCCGGTGTTGATAGTGTACAGAACTACAGCTACTGGTACAGGATTGTTTGACGTCGAGTACCAAAAATCGAGTCCAGTGGACATACGTGGACAAGCCGTGAAACAAGCTTCTCCAAAAAGAAAAAAGGAAAGTATTGTCGCTATGCAATTGCAACTAGCTTTGAACAGCTGTCATCTCATGGCTTTCACAAATCACAATCAGATCAAGCATTACTAGACTACAAAAGGGCCTGCTTTTAATACTGATCAAGCATTAGTAGACTACAAATAAAAGGGCCAGCATTTTAAGAGAAGTGCTCCGGTGCTTTCCAGGAAGTTTTTCTGCACGAATTTTAAAGCGCTTCAACGGTTATGATTAGGTTTACATGGGATCTAGAAGTGATCTAAGAGGAGTACTAACCATGTGAGATTAACACCCTCAATCCTCACCCCTAATCACAGCCATTGATTTGCTTTAAAATTCGTGCAAAATGTTTTTCCAGAAAGCACCGGAGCAATTCTCGCATTTTAATAACCCAGCAGATACTTTTCACAACATTCAAGCATTGCTTTTCAGAGCAGATACTTTTACCAACCAGATAGAAATCAGTTGATGGGCGCAGTTAAACAAGAAATGGGCAGATTTAGTACTTTTAAACCCTAGTTGAGGCGGTGTTTTGGGTAGTAGCAGTATCTATACCCATTATTTAAAATGCCAAATAAATCAACAATGTTTTTGATGTTTACCCTTGACATTATATATCCACGCATAAATTTTCGTGATGAAAAGATTTTTTAGTGTTTTGCGTAAAAAGACAAATTTTGGTGCTACAAAATGAATTTTAAGAGACATAGTTTTTGTCTTTTTAATACAGGCCACAAAACAACACCTTTGTCTGAATTTTATGTGCCAGCATAAAATGTTTGTAAGTACACCCGATATTTGTTTGATATTTTTTGACATTTTGAAAATATAATTTCAGAAAATGGGAGTAGATACTCGTACTACCCGAAATGCGAAATGGATTTCTGCTAGTTAAGCAAGTACATAAATAGACCTTGGACATCGATCATTACTATAGTAAAGAACAACCATATGAATTGTATTAGGAAAGAAATAATAACAAGAGAACGATTGAATTGAGTTGTCGCAAACAATCACTTCAGCTTGCGCAAATAAGTATCAGATATCAGCTTCAGTGTATCACTCGTGAGGCTGTTTGGTTAGACATTTTTTGACTTTTGGCTTTGGGTTTAAGTCTAAAAAGCACCTAGGTGTTTTTGGTTTTTGGCTTTTAGCGTATGTAATGTTCAGTTTTAAGCCAAAAGTATCTATTTAGGTGTTTTTAAAGCTAAAAGTACACCCAATATTTGTTTTGATATTTTTTGACATTTTGAAAATATAATTCCAAACAATGGGAGTAGATGCTCGTACTACCCAAAATACGAAATGGATTTCCGCTAGTTAAGCAAGTACATAAATAAACCTTGGACATTGATCATTACTGTAGTAAAGAACAACCATATCAATTGGATTAGAAAAGAAATAATAACGAGAGAACGATTGAATTGAGTTATAATTGGTACAATGAAATGGTTTGGTGATCCTGAGGATGCTAAACATGTATGCAAACTTCAGCTGTCCATTCATGGACTGAAGCAAGCATATCGGAGCTGGAATCTTCACTTTGATGATGTGATCAAAGGATTTTGGAGTTGTCCAAAATAGTTGAAGAAACTTGCATTTGCAAAGAAGTGAGTGGGAGCTAAGTAGCTTTTCTTAATCTTATATGTGAATGGCATATTTGAGTGGGAGCTAAAAGAAATTCCTTGGTCTTATATACGGATGGCGTATTTAAGTGGGAGCTAAGTGTCATTCCTGATTTTATGTAACGACATATTGAGAATGATACAGATCCTCTAGCAAAGTATAAAGGATTATTTAAGTGATTAAATTTTCTATGAATAAAGTTAGGAGTATTAGGCATCCGATCTATAATTGTATAGATCAAAAGGGCTTAATAACATTAGGTCGGAATATTTTCCTAAGTTAAGATTCTGAAGTGTTTCAGAATAGAACAAGCGAAGAAAAAGGTTCTTGCTGGTATGACTAGGTAAAATATTAAGTTTATCTTGGCATTTTCAGTGATGGCTGATGAAAGAAAAGGATGTTCGACATTCTCTATGCCTCAGACATAGATTCTATCAGACTGAAAGCTCGACTTGGTGTGATCCACGTTCTTGGTTGAAGAACGGGTTCCAGAGTGATCCTTGTGTGGATCAATGAACAAATGTTAAGTATATTATTCAGTGTCTGTGAGAACTGAAGATATGTTTTCTGGTAAAGTAATAGTGGAAAGACAACTTGCCGTAAAACGGTTACGATGATGCAAGTTATGACACTGACCCATACGACTAGAAATCTCATATAGGAGATGGCCTTTGTTTTGAAGAAAGACATGGTTAGCTTGCGAAGTCGCATATGAATGCACTGTCGCATAATCTACATAATAGGTATAGAAATATATGGCAACTTCAGAAGTAGCAAGTGTGATTGGACTGAGCGGTTTTCCGAGCATATGTGGTCCCCTTAATAGATCTCTTAGACTTTTAAGACCCATGCTACGCGAAAGGTTCGAGTCTCACTCCATTGACTAAGATATATTTCGCCGTCATCGTAAGATGCGGGATAATGTCAAACTAGGTGACATAGAAGTGTTGCAAAGCACATATAGGTCTCAATGTGTGAGATCTGTTGACTGTATTCCTCTTCCACGAGACAAGCATGCACCAAGTTGCTATGGGTGTTGAGCTTTTACCAAGTTGTAAACTAGATTAAGTGTTACTCTAGTGCAAGTGGGAGACTGAAGGAGATATGCCCTAGAGGCACTTAATAAAGATAGTTTATTTGTCATATCTCAATTGTTCATTATATGTTTTATACCATGCTATAACTGTATTAAGCGGAAACATTAATACACGTGTGGTAGATAAACAACCAGGTCCCTAGTAGCCTCTATCTAACTAGTTCATTGGGCAATTGATGATCGAGGTTTCCCGATCATGTGACATTTATGTCAGTTGACAATGGAGTCATGTCATTGGGAGAATGACGTGATGGACATACCCAATATTTGTAGGACGTAGTCATTACGCCTTCGACCGTGAGATCTACTCTTATTGTTATTCCTGGAAGACACTTTGATTGCGTCAAACGTCATATCTTACATAGTGTGACAATAAAGGTGTCCCTCTCGGGTGTCGAAAAGGAGTATGTTGAGACGGGGGATCAAGAGCGGGATTTGCCAGTCCGCATAGCAGGATAGATACTCTAGGGCCCACTCGGTGAGATTATGTCAAACGAGCTTGCAAGCGTGTGACTAGGTCACCAGGACATAAGATCATGGACTAGTAGAAGTTAGTAGTGTCGGTAACGAGATCAAGCTAGGTATGGAGATATCTATGAACGAGTCTCGGACACACTAAGTATCGCATGGCAAAAGGTTTAAGACTCAGACGTCTAGGTTCGAACGGAAAAGTATTCGTTATCTCGCAGGGATTAATTCTGGGTATCCTCGGTCCACGAATTAGTCATTGATCGGAGAGGAGTCTCGATCATGTCTGGTGAGATAATCGAACCGCTAGGGTAACACACTTAAGGGGAGTCGACATTTTACCGGAAGAGAAAAATAGGAAAGGAGAGACCGGCAACGTCCCGGGAAAGTTCCGATGGAGATCGGGCAGCGACGAAATAGTTTTCGGAGCCGGAATAAATTATGTAATATGTATTTAATATTAATTAGTGTAATTAATAGTTAAATATATTTTATTTTAATCTTTCCTGAATTTTTAAAGGCAAAAATCCCTAAATGGGCCTTTTTGGGCAAAAGGGCCCATGAGGGGGGAGGAGTCCCTCCAAGAGAGGGGGCTTGGTTCGGCCAGCCCTAGGTGGGCCACATGGGGCCCACCTAGGCCGGCGCACCAGCCTTGGCCGGCTGGGGTGTGGGATTAGTCCCACACCGCCAGCCTGGCAAGCTGGGCAGCCCCCTGGCCCCTTTATATAGAGGGGCACCCCTGGCCTTTGAAATACAACCTAATTCTCTCTCTCTCTCTCCTTGGATCCCGTGACTCCCTTGTTTGGAGTTGCGCCGAGGATAAGTTTTCTCCACCATACGCACGCCGCCGTGCTGCTGGTCTTCCGGTCCCAGTCTTCCGCTGCTCGTCCCTGGATCGGGCCCGGAGTTCGTCGGCTTCACCGTATGTGTGTAACTCCCTGCGAGGTGCCACGCTAGTGGTGCTGGAGGTCTGCTTCCTCTACACGGCCTCGAGGTCGTCGTCGGTTTCATCGACATCGCCGCATCATCGTCTTCTTCGTCGCGCCAAGTTCTCCGCGACCTTGAGGTCGGCTACGGCGTCTACGTCAGCAACGCTTGTGCGGGAGCGTAATCCCCGCTTTTCGGTCTACAAGGGTATGTATACCGATCTCCTCCGTATTACTATATCTGCATAGTATAGATTCTGGCTAGTTTAAGGTTATCGCTGTTAGGAAATTTTTTGTTTTCTGCCTGCGATCCCTTTCAGAATCTCCAAGCATGGGAGGTGATATCATCGTAAGTTTCAGTGCAAAAGTGAGGTTTGGAAGAAGTAGCTTGAGTATAGGGTTGCCCCATAGCCAGGTGTATAGGGCGACCGTACTGGGCCCAGAATTATAATACTAAAGTATATTAGTAACTACTGTGAATCGAGCATGGAGGGAACACAATGGCAACCGGAATTGAATCCAAATCGGGTTTATCGGGCGCGACGGCGGCGGGAAAGACGAAGGATAAAAGGGTTGGTGGGGATGAGACGGACGAGGCCAGCGTCAGTGATGACTACTATATATAATACACTACTAACCCTGATACTGTTGATTATATTTAGTTGCAATTTCACGTGCATATAAAAGATAGTTTGACAGCGATGAAGAACAAGACAAACTTATGTAGTTCATTTGAATAATTATAATCGAACATCATGTGCAACTATTTGCAGTGCCATATCTATCTGCCAATGCATTTAAGCATCGTGTGCATGTTTTGACTTCTATTGATAGACATCATGATATTCACAATAAGTAGTAGAACATATGTCCATTTCGACAACATCAGTTCAGACCATGACATTCCGCCTAGCTGTCGGCGGCAGTTTTTCAAGTGATAAGTGCCAGTGAGCTACATACGCATACATTTCACAGCGTTAATTTGTTTCCCTAAGTATGATGATGGAAATCATTTCATTGATCAAATATTCACAACAATCATAAAATTGTTGTCCAGCTCCAGGACATCAATTCAGATCATAACATTTTATCTTCAGGTCCACGGCTATTCTTCAATTGATAAATGTCAATGCGCTACATATATATATATATATATATATATATATATATATATATATATATATATATATATATATATATATATATATATATATATATATATATATATATATATATATATATATATATATATCAGGTTTTTTATTCAAAATATGACGATGTAATCATTCTGTTGATCAGATATTCACAACAAGCATGGAACAAATTTTCAACAACAGGACATTAGTTTAGATCGTGACATTCCGCCTAGTCATCGGCTACTATTTTCAATTGATAAATGCCAGTGAGCTACATACACATATATTTCATAAATGCCAATGAGCTACATAAACATTGAAGGGGATCGCAGGCAGAAAACAATAAATTTTCTAACAACGATAACCTTAAACTAGCCAGGATCTATACTATGCAGATATAGTAATACGGAGGAGATCGATATACATACCCTTGTAGACCGAAACGCGGGGATTACGCTCCCGCACAAGCGTTGTCGATGAAGCCGATGAAGACGACCTCGAGGTCGTGTAGAGGATGAAGACCTCCGAGCACCACTAGCGTGGCACCTCGCAGGGATCCACACACGTACGGTGAAGACGACGACCTCCGGGCTCCGATCCAGGGACGAGGAGCGGAAGACTTGGATCGGAAGACCAGCAGCACGGCGGTGTGCGTATGGTGGAGAGAACATCACCTTGGCGCAACTCCAATGGAGGAATCACGTTTTCAAGGAGAAGAAGAGAGAGATTGGTTCTTCCTTTAAAAGGCCAAGGGGGCACCTCTATATATAGGTGGAGGGGGGCTGCCAGCCTTGCTGGCTGGGTGGTGTGGGACTATTCCCACACCAGCCCGCCCCCAAGGGGTGGCCGGCCCTAGGTGGGCCCCATTTGGCCCACCTAGGGCAGCCCCCCTTCCTCATGCGCACCAAGGGGGGGAATTCCCCCCTTATGGGCCTTCTCTCCCATGGGAAGGCCCATTTAAGGTGGGCTGCCTTTTAAATTCCGAAAATCATTAAATAAAAATGTATTTAACTATTAATTACACTAATTAATATTAAACACACATTATCTAATTTATTCCGGCTCCGAAAACTATTTCGTCGCTCTCCGATCATCATCGGATATTTCCCGGGACCCTCCCGGTGCTCTCTTCTAATTTCTCTTCCGGTAAACTTGTCGACTCCCCTTAAGTGTGTTACCCTAGCGGTTCGAGATCTCGCCAGACATGATCGAGACGCGCTCTCCGATCAATGACTAATTCGTGGACCTTGGATACCCAGAATTAATCCCTGTGAGATAACGAATAACTTTGTCGTTCGAACCTAGACGTCGAGTCTTAAACCTTTTGCCATGGCGATACTTAGCCTGTCCGAGACTCGTTCATAGATATCGCGATACCTATCTTGATCTCGTTACCGACAACACTATCTTCTACTCGTCCATGATATTATGTCCTGGTGACCTAGTCACATGCTTGCAAGCTTATTTGACATAATCTCACCGAGTGGGCCCTAGAGTATCTATCCTGCTATGCGGACTGGCAAATCCCGCTCTTGATCCCTCGTCTCAACATACTCCCTTCCGATACCCGAGAGGGACACCTTTATTGTCATACTATTAAGACATGACGTTTGATGCAATCAAAGTATCTTTCAGGAATAGCAATAAGAGTTGATCTCACGGTCAAAGGCGTAATGACTACGTCCTACAAATATTGGGTATGTCCATCACATCGTTCTACCAACGATATGACTCCATTGTCAACTGACACCATGTCACATGATCGGGAAACCTCGATCATCGATTGCACAATGAACTTGTCACGTAGAGGCTACTAGGGACCTGGTTGTCTTACGTATCACACGTGTATTAATGTTTCCGCTTAGTACAGTTATAGCATGACACAAAAACGTATTATGAACAAATGAGATATGATAAATAAAACACTTTATTAATTGCCTCTAGGGCATATCTCCTTCAGTCTCCCACTTGCACTAGAGTACAATTTATTCTAGATTACAACTTGGTAAAAGCCTAACACCCATAGCATTTTGTTGTTTTACATGCTTGTCAAGTGGAAGAGGCTTCGTCAAAGGATCTGCCACATTCAGATCCGTATGCACTTTGCAAATCTTCACATCGCCTTCCTGTACATACTGTCGTATCACATGGAAGCGTCGGAGAATGTGTTTGGCAGTTGAGTGAGACCTTGGTTCCTTCGCGTTAGCAATAGCACCTGTGTTGTCGCAGTATAGGGTTACAGGGTCTTGCGCGCTGGGGAATACTCCAAGTTCGATGATGAACTTCCTCAGCCACACAGCTTCATTCGCGGCTTCAGAAGCAGCGATGTACTCCGATTCCATTGTAGATTGGGCCACTATGGGTTGCTTCCCACTCTTCCAGCTTACAGCGCATCCGTTCACCTTGAAAACATATCCTGTTTGCGACTTAGAGTCGTCTGGGTCTGTGCAGAAACTTGCATCAACGTAACCTGTTACGCCAAGTTCTTCTTCACAGTCACCATATACAAGGAACATTTCCTTTGTCTTCTTGATATGCTTAAGAATGTTCTTAACAGCTATCCAATGATCCTTTTCAGGATTACTTTGGAACCGGCTCGTCAAGCTAAGAGCCAATGCTACATCAGGTCGAGTACTTAACATGGCATACATGATCGATCCTATGGCTGAAGCATAGGGATGTTTAGCCATCTCGGCTCTATCATGTTCCGTCACCGGACACTGAGCCTTGCTCAATGTTTTATTCTTGATAACCGGTAGAGAACCTTTCTTTGCCGTCTCCATACCGAACCGTTTCAGTATTTTATCAAGATAAGTACTCTCACTCAACGCTAATAGACGTCTTGATCTATCACGATAGATTTTAATGCCTAAAACGTATGCAGCATCTCCTAAGTCCTTCATTGAAAATTTACTATTTAAATACTTCTTCGCGCTATTCAGAAGATCTACATTATCCCCTATTAGTAATATATCATCCACACATAGAACTAGGAACACAACTGAGCTCCCACTCATTTTCTTGTAAATGCAGGTCTCTTCTATATTTTGGATAAATCCAAAACCTTTGATCACCTCATCAAAGCGAAGATTCCACCTCCGAGATGCTTGCTTCAGTCCATAAATGGAACGCTGAAGCTTGCATACCTTGCCAGCATTTTCTGGATCGACAAAACCTTCAGGTTGTACCATATACAACTCTTCCTCAATGTTACCATTTAGGAACGCTGTTTTGACATCCATCTGCCATATTTCATAGTCGTAATATGCAGCGAGTGCTAGCAAAACCCGAATAGACTTTAGCATCGCTACCGGTGAAAATGTTTCATCGTAGTCAATTCCATGAACTTGTCGGAAACCCTTTGCGACAAGCCGAGCTTTATAGACGGTCACATTACCATCAGCATCAGACTTCTTCTTAAAGATCCATTTATTCTCGACGGCCTTGCGCCCTTCGGGAATCTCCATCAAAGTCCATAGTTTGTTGTCATACATGGATCCTATTTCCGATTTCATGGCTTTAAGCCATTTCTCGGACTCAGGGCTTGCCATAGCCTCTTTGTAGTTCGTAGGTTCGTCTTGTTCAATTAACATGACGGTGCAAACCAGGTTGCCGTACCACTCAGGAGCGATACGAGATCTCCCAGACCTACGAGGTAGAATAGTATTCTCGACATTTTCTCCCACTCCATCTGTGGAGGACGTTTCCGGAACAGTTTCCGTTGCGCCACTCGGAATTTCGAGTTCAGGATCAACGATCTCGTCGAGGTCTATTTTCCTCCCACTTACTCCTTTGGCGAGAAACTCCTTCTCGAGAAAGGTGCCGTTCTTCGCAACAAACGTTTTGCCCTCGGCTTGGTTGTAGAAGGTGTATCCTATGGTTTCCCACGGATACCACACAAAGACGACTTTCTCCGATTTCGGTTCGAGTTTGTCGGGCTGTAGTTTCTTAACATACGCATCACAACCCCAGACCTTCAGAAACGACAACTTAGGTTTCTTGCCATGCCATATCTCATACGGTGTCGTTGCTACGGATTTGGACGGAGCCCTATTTAAAATGAATGCGGCTGTTTCTAACGCATATCCCCAAAAAGATACGGGCAAGTCGGTAAGAGACATCATAGACCGGACGCTATCTAATAGGGTACGATTACTTCGCTCGGACACACCGTTGCGTTGCGGTGTTCCAGCCGGCGTAAGTTGCGGCACGATGCCACAGGCCTTCAGATGTGTGCCAAACTCAAAACTCAAATATTCGCCACCACGATCGGATCGAATGTGCTTGATTTTCTTGTTGAGTTGATTTTCAACTTCACTTTGAAATTCTTTGAACTTTTCAAATGTTTCAGACTTGTGTTTCATCAAATAGATATACCCATATCTACTCAAGTCATCGGTGAAGGTGAGAAAATAACGATAACCATTGCGTGTCGACACGCTCATCGGTCCACACACATCTGTATGTATGACTCCCAATAAGTCCGACGCCCGTTCCATGAAACCATTGAACGGTGTCTTGGTCATCTTGCCCATGAGGCACGGTTCGCATGTGTCGAGGGATCCAAAATCCAACGAGTCTAAAAGTCCATCGGTATGGAGTTTCTTCATGCGCTTTATACCAATATGACCGAGACGGCAATGCCACATATACATGGCGGTATCGCTACGAAGTTTAATCCTCTTGGCATCAATGTTATGGATGTGAGTACTACGATCGAGATTCAACAAGAATAAACCATTATTCATAGGAGCATCAACATAAAAGATATCATTCATCGAAATAGCACAACCACTTGATACTGAATTGAATGAATATCCGTCTTGCAACAAGCAAGAACCACTTATAATGTTTACACTCAAACTTGGTACAAAATAACATTTATTTAAAACCAAAACTAATCCCGATGGTAGATGTAGAGGGAGTGTGCCGACAGCCACCACGTCAACTCTTGATCCGTTGCCGACGCGCATCGTCACCTCATCCTTTGCCAGGCGCCGTTTATTCCGTAACTCCACCTGTGAGTTACAAATATGAGCAACAGAGCCGGTATCAAATACCCAGGTATTGCTACGGGCGCTTGTAAGGTACACATCACATCAATAACATGTATATCACATATACCTTTCTCTTTTCCGACAATCTTGCCGGCCACCGGTTGAAAGACTAGAGTTTGCACAACAGCATGTTCGGCACATGGATAGCCGACAATGGGTGGGTTCCGCGTGGGGGTTTGCGCATCAACGACGAAGTTGATGAGTGAAGATTTGCTCGCGACAAGACTTTGTTAGTCGGCTCATGTTGTATGGATTCTATGGGTCTTCACGTTGGACTTTCTCAACAGTGAAGTATGATATGTTGTCATGTTCGAGTGGCAACAATGCCTACGTCGGTACCATGTGAAAGTTTTTTAGTTATGTTCATTAGAATCAAAGCTGCCCTTCATCTACACGGAAGGTCGACGGTTTTGTATAGGCCAACATGGGCTTCACGACCGTTGTGGCAGAGACTTCTTTGGTGGTCATTCTTCGTTAATGTCTGATTAGATGGCTTGTAGAGTAGTGGTTACAATGATACCCGTGAAGGAGTGGACAACCTCCATAACAAGTTAAGAGCATCTCCACCGGGGGCCTCTAAAGGCCCTTTGGGAGGCCGGACACGAAAAACTTGCACTAGCGGCACCCCCCAAAGCCTCGCCCCGAGCGATTTTATGTCCGGCACCCCCTATAGGGCCTCTATACTTGGAGGCCCTCCTGGGGGTGCCGGACATCGACTCGGCCATGGCTCTGACAGCGCTGGCCCGCCCGTCATACACACGACGCGCCGCGCCCATTTTAATGAAGGCGCGCAGGAGGCCGTTCCGCCGCGTAACCGCGTTTAATGTCGACGAGTCGCCTGGCAGTCTCCCAGGCGATGGGACTGGACGGGAGGCGATGCGACGAGACGGCGGCGGCAGTCCTTCCGGCACGCGTCGCATTAACGCCGGCGACAGCGTGCGCGGCAGTCCACGCAACGCAACGCATTTATGCCGGCGCGGACGCTCGGGCACCGCCCCCTGCCGCCCTTAAATCCCCTCCCCACGGCGCCCTCTCTCCCACACCGCCCTCTGTTCTCTACCTCTCCGACAACCTCCGTCGTCCACACCGCCCTCGACCTCTGCGTCCATGGCGAACAACTGGGAGGGCAGCAGCAGGCGCAGCGGGCGCACGGTCTCCACCGAAGAGGCGTGGGACCTGTACCGCTACGGCCTGCTGGTGCCACCGGACGTGCGTCTGCCCGCAGGGTGGCGCACGTCCCCTTTCGTCGGCCTCCCCGTGCCGGCGCTGCCGGAGATAGAGGACCAGATCCGGCGCGACAACACGCGTCGCCGGTCCTGGCCGACCCCACACGACCGCACCCTCCCCGAGTACGACGACAACAACTGGGGAGCGTGGGTGCGGCGTTTCGAGCGCGAGCAGACGGAGGCGCTCGCGTTCTACGACGGCCCGAGAAGGCCGGGCCACCACAACGCGGAAGGCCGCCACCGATGGTGGGACACCACAGGCCACACGGTGGAGTCCGCCATCGCCGCCGCACACCAGCACGCAAGGACGGGGAACGCCACCCCGTTGCGGCTGCTGCCCGTGCGGCCACGGCACCAGGAGGTGCAGGACGAGCCGCGCTCGCCTCCGCGTCGTGGAGGCACCGGCATCGTCATCCGCGAACGCCGTGAACAACGGCGTTCGCCACCACGCGGACGGCTGTTCCTGCGCCGCCCTAGAGCCAGGACGCCTCCACCTCCCGTGGAGACGATCCCGTACGGGTACGACGTGCCGTCCCCGCTGCGGAACGAGCACGACGGCGACGTGTCGGGGTTCCTGGCCGCAATCGCGGACTCGGTGACCACCATCGAGCGCGACAGCCCCGGCTACCTCGCCGCCATCGCGGACTCGGTGGCAACGGCGGCAGCCTCGTTCTCCTCTGGCGGCGCCTCTTGCAGCCGTGCACCGCCTCGCCATGACGGCGCGTCCACCAGCCTGGGCGGATCGGGCTCCTCCTCCGCCTACATCGTGGTCGACGACGACGACGACGGCAGCGGCGACGACTGCGACATGGCGTGGCTGGAGGACTAGGCTAGGGTTTAGATTAGAAGCGTTTAGTTTAATTTCAATCATTTGAATCGTTTAAGTTTCGGCATTTGTGTTCATCGTTTGTGTTGCTGATCGGCGGCGGTTCGTGCGCCCGCGAGGTTCGATAGTGTGCCCGCGAGGTGTTCGACAGCTTGCTCGCGTTTGGGGAGTGGGCCTTTGGGGAGTGCCGCTGTGGGCGGCCTCTAAATATTGACCGGACACATGTCCGGCACCCCCCAAAGGAGGCCCAATTGGGGGGTGCCGGACACACATTTAAAGGCCCCGGTGGAGATGCTCTGACAACCCTCTTTTTTTTTGAGAAACACAGTAAAACGCAAGCGCTCATATACACGCGCACACACTCACCCCTATGAACGCACGCACGCACACCCTACCCCTATGAGCACCTCCGAGAGACTGAGCCGGCGGATCAGGTCTGAGATTGACGAAGTCACCACAGGCGCCTCGCTGTCGACGGGAACGTCGCCTCCCACTGAAGAATATTCCGCCTAAATGAGAAACACCAGCGTCAAATCTGGGATTTGAACTCTGGTGGGCTGGGGGCACAACCACCCTCCTAACCATCTTGCCACAGGTTTCAGCTGTGCGTGTGCAGTTTTGTGTTGGTAGCCAGATTAGTTTAACGTGTCTGGCCTCAATGCCGTCGTGTTTTATCACGGTAAATGAGGGTTTCGTGATTTTTAACCTGGGTTTTTCTTATTTAACCTGGTAACTCTTTTTATTCTTGCAAACTAGCATGGCGGCCCTCGCAAATGCGAGGGTAACTATTTATAATAGTAGTAGAATTTTGTGACAGAAAAAAATTATAGTCCATGAAATGTGGCTGGAAACTATATCCACCGAAAAGGTCTTTGGAATGCATTTTAAATTTGTGATTATAGCTAGTGTTAAAATCATTGATTTTTGGTATAGTTTTAACATGACGTATTTACATAATTAAAGTTTGGACCGCGAGCTCGTTGTTACTTTTGTTGTGATATTGAATCATCATATTAGGTTTTTAGTCAATCATTAAATATAACTTTACACAATATTTTATGTCTTTGTCCAATAGGTGAACCTGATAACTCAAAAACTATGAATAAAGAACTAATTTTTTAATGAAGAAATTTATCCTTGTAAACATTTAGACCAACTAAACATCAAGAAATGTATTTAATTTGTGTAGATCTGTCAATTATAGTTGACTTCTAATACCAACCATATTTGTTCAACTCATATTTATGTAGTGATATTTTTTGTCAGTGAATACTCCTAATTAACAATCATTAAGCCTTCATACTCAGGCGCATCTCAGCTCTGTCTATCTCTCTTCCGCCCTCCCAATCTATGTATCTCCCACACACATAGGTATCTATTACCATGTACTACCTACCCAACACTCACAGTACATACTCTAATCCTTTTGACACAAAATAATAATTACGAATGTAAAGAGGAAATTGTTATTAGTCATCCTTTTATGCCGCTTCCAGTGCTACATCTTTAAGGAGTAATGTATATGTTTTTCTGTCTATCTAATAATTAGGATAATTGCATGGTAAGCTTATAAATCAATTAGTTGTGATTTGTTTAGTTTGAAGTTAGTGAATTCATGTAGGAGATACACTTATGTGCAATTATGAAGATCTGACGGATCTGACATATGTAGATACAGTTCTAAAGCTATAGAGATATATCTGGTGTGGTTTCTTAAGTACAAACATGAATTTCTACCCAATGTACTACGTTGGATACGATTATGATTATCTGCATTTGGTTTTGATCTTTCTTTGAAAATGAAGATCAAATAAAGAGGATTTTGGTATATTGGCGGCCCAATGTTTTATTTTCTATTAAGACATTGGGCATGCATATATTGTTGGTCGTATTATATTGTGCCTGCAAATATATTTTTATGGAACTCTCTAGAGATTTTGAGTTTTAGACGGATAACCGTTATACCATCCAGTATTGAACTACATGTCATTGAAGCCACATATCAAGGTGGAGATATATCTTTTTACCAAGTTCACGTAGATTCTTTGTAATAAAGGCTTATCACTACCCCAATCTTGGTAGAGATAAACCGACAATGTGTTCACTGAACCTTGTAAGATAATAGGTGTAAGATGGACCGTACTGGATAGCTGGCGTGTTCTGTTATAGGTTTGCCGCATCATGGCGGATTATTATTTCATTGATATATAGCGGCAAAATAATGCTGATATAAATTCTCCGCATCTCCAGCCATTCATCGATGTTGTGTTCACATGTGTAGGAATGTGTGTGCGGATGATTGTCTATTTAGGTATTACTTGATGTTTTCGAAAAGAAATAAAAATGCATAATATGATGTAAGCCATATCTTGGTATTTCTCTCCAAATGTCCACAATATATAATTTCATAATTTTAGTTTACTTGTATTTCAACTCAAATTATTGTTAATGTCTTTGCGCCAGCAAGAATCTGTCATCGCCAAATAGGGCAATATTTGTTTGATCTTCGCGTCTTGCTCAAAAAGATCTCGAACAATGTCGTATAATCTTTGGTTGTCAATCTGGTATGTATAAGTCGGTATCTAGAACTTTACCATTGATATTTGTATTCTGATTTTTTTTCTTGCTTTTCATGTATGTGATTGTGCATGCCCACTTTACACGATGTCAACGATTTTAGGTATCTCAAGATTTATTTCCTTTTGTTCCTAGAACTAAAAAGGACATATTTGTTTGTTCCATCATCGTGCCTAAGTTGTATAGGTAATTAGTCTTAGGTCCGGTAAGAATTTTAAAAAGTATGAGAAAATGGAGCTTGGCCATCTCTTATTTATGTTCAGGTCAAATTAAAAATATTTTCTTAAAGAAAATATTTTTTTACATATGGGCTACACGTGTTTGTGGGCTGATCTTTACTATTAAATGGGAGTTGGTACTTCGTACCCCCTCTCAGGACGCGCTCTGCTAATCACTACAAGAAATATGCTCACTAGTGACTCCCCATATTGGTCACTAAATGGTCACGAAGTTTCATCTGTGACCTTTTTATGACCAAAAACAGTTGGTCAAAAGCTGGCAGTCACTAACGAAACTATGTGACATTTTTTGTGCAATCGTCGTAGAAGTTTGTGACCAAACTAAAAGGTCACATATGTTATGACCAAATTTTTGGTCACTGACCATTTGGCATGGCCACGTCAAATCCAACGTGGCAAAGCTGACGTGGCAAAATTATGTGGGTCCCAATTGTCAGTTCTGATATGTGGGTCCAATTTGCAGGTACTGGTCAACGGGTCCCACTTGACCTTGGGTCCCAATTGCAAGGTTCTGGGAGTAGGTCCAAATTGTCAGGACAGTGGGTCCCAATGGTCAGGTTCTGGCGAGTGGGACCTAACTCTTCGGGCATAGTTTTCATATTTCAATTCAACAATATATAAATAACCAAGTTTTCAAATTGACTGAAAACAATCAAAATATTTCAAATAACACCAGCCAGATTCAATATGGAGCTTCTGCTCTACAAATAACATGCAGTACAATGGCAATAACAGTTACAAGCTGTAATTATAACTGATGCTTTACAAGCTCTACATTATTATCATCTTCAGCTTGGTGCTCCTTCGATAGAGCTCTAGGCACCTGCTGTCACATGAACATGTCGGACACTCTAGAAGGACTGGGCTGACCCTGTTACATGAATCAACAGAGAATAATCAACAAAAGTGGAGCCAATATTATTATGAACAAGCCATTCATAAAAAGGACATAGTTCTTTACAATAATAACACAAAATTAGTAGTTTAGTTTCGGGCTTTTTTCTCTCCAGCTAATTAGAAAGAGATTCATGTCATGAGACATCAAACGGAACAAACAAAAGCATGTCAAGGTTACATATTACAAAGAAAACACTCGTAAGGTAGCAGGCACACAAAATCAGATACTACTGGATCCAATGTTGAATAAAATCAGCATCATTAAACTCAGATACTACTGGATGTCCTAAGGATTCAAGAAATTTCACATTTAATCATGCCTTCCTAGGACCAGACAATAATAAAGTCCAGGCATGTAAAATAATCTACACAGCAACAAAAAAAAATATACCAAACCAGACAATAATAAAGTAAGACCATAAGGCAGTGTTGTTTCGACATGCAAAGCACGAAACATAACGATTTTGGCAACGAGTTGGGTGTTTGCTGGTTGAGCTTGATCATCTCCCGGTTCTCCTTGATTTTGTTGTCGAATTTCTTCAGCTCCAGGTTCTTCCGCTGCAGGTCGACCTGCAGCGCGCACATGCAAACAATTTAGATCAAAAGCGGCATATATCACCCCTTGTTTGCTTATCTAGACCAAACACTAGTACTCAGAAGCAAGAAAATCATCATAGGAAACACAGATAAGCAATTTATTATCAAATAGTAATGCAAATAAAGTAAACTCACGGGCCATGTGTCAAATCCCTCCACGCCTTCCCATGGCGACCATCCTGCATTTACAGAAAATCACATAAGCACACTGAAAAGTCGTAGAGATGGACACAAGAGACTAATTTTGGTGCAAAAGATACTAATTTTGGTGCTAAAGCATTATATCATGTCATTTTCAATACATACAGCCCTATCTACAGGTTGAGTAGATCATTTTGGTACCACAGATCAACAACTGTCGTTACTATATTACAGTAATACATAAATACTACAATAGATTCAGTTAAGAGTATAAAATGGAGAGCTAAATCACTACAGCCACTTATCTAAATCAGTATATGTGCAGACAAGTAGAAGTTCCTCTGCTTATTAAGCTTAGCAGGAGGAGCAACTATGATTCAGGTGCCACAAATGGAAACATCAGCTCGTGTTCAAGGAACTTATCCAATTCAATATTAATTACTGTAAATAATAGATTATCCATTATACAGATAACGAATAACAACTAATCATTCAATTCAGAGTTATAGGAGTTCGAAAAATATCAAAGCAGAGAACTGGATTAACAACCGAACGGATTGATGAACAAAGACACATCGACTACCTTGAGTAAATCTGAAAACAATGCTAGGAAACAGTAGAACTACTCATTGATCAACATTAGTATGTCAGCTAGCAGTCATCTAACATGTACCGAATTAAACATTGCAAACCTGAAATAGTTGGCCATGATTTTATTACTACTCTATCTAAAGCTATAGACACTTTCATCAAACATAACAGTATTTCTCATACCAAATTACCACACATCCTCAGCAGAGTATAGTGCACTAACATGGTTATAAGAACAAGAGCTTCATGTTAGCTAGGTTTGCATAAGATTTGTTAGAACTAGAATTTCTCGTGCCAAATTACCATAGATCAATTACTAGTATAAGACGTTGCTGTCAAAATTAATTAACACTCGGGCAAAACATATCATCTAACTGCAGGAGCAAGGAGAGGAGGGCATACACGTACCTACGGACGAACAGCAGAGCAGCCACTACTCCTCCCGTTCTGGTCCGCCCGGATCTGTCATGTAGCTTGGCTTAGGTGACCATCGGTTCCTGCACAGATGCCGGGCATGAGATGGGTCATGATCACAAAGGGGATGGGTGGTAGAGGTGAGGCAGAATAATGGGCTTGTTGGCGAAATCAACGAGGGGCTTGGGGAAACTGAGCGTGAGAGGCCGGAGGCGTGTCTCGAAGCCTCCGACGAGGATGAGTGCCTTCATGGCGAATCGCCTCCGTTGTCTCGTCCCTCCTCTGATTCCTACAGACCAAACACCGGAAGGAAATCAAATCAAATCAAATCACAGTCGCCGACACGCACGCGGAGTCGATCCGCCAGGTGCCGGATCAGTAAGGTTGGGATTTGGTTAACCATTTATTTTCTAGGTTCGAACCTAAATAACCATTCTATGTTAAGGGATAATTTGGTTAACCATTAGGTTAATAGGTTAGAAAAGGTTAACCGTTGGTTATTGAGGTTCGAACCATTATGAAATACGGAGTATTAAATAAACTCATGAACTGATATATTCATGATAGTATCATGATGATACAATGCGGAAGTAAAACTTTCAGCCATCCATCTCATGTATGACACTACATGAGATTCGGAATTCTACAAACTGCTGGTGGGAGCTGAAACAATGGTCTGAAGACACATTAAAACTGTAAATAATGTGTATATCCACTCCGTTATGGGGCATCATCTGGCCTGGACTCAACTCTGTCAATGCGGGCAAACGAAAAACATAGTTGCTGCTGTTGAGACAAATGTCAGGTCCAAGTGCTGAATTTCGCTCAACATATTCGCAAAAAGATGGTGCAAGGCAGCCAGGCGACAGAACTATAGCTAAACTGAAATCACCGGACCAGCAGTTTCTGGATACCAACACCGACAGAGCTATGGCTTTTGCATCGGGTATTCTTGTGGTTGCGTGCATGGTTCAGGCATGGAATTCCTTTGCAGCTGCCTGCTGATAATGATGGGATATGGCCATGGCCACGGAAGGCGACGCGAGGAGAGGGGCGCCTGCCCGACGGCCGGGCGGGGAGGGAGCTGGCCGCGCTGGAAGGTGCTGGCCGCGGTGTCCGGAGGAAGCGGTCGGGGAAGGCGGCGCGAGGAGAGGGGCGGCTGCCCGGCGGCCGGGTGGGGAGGGAGCTGGCCGCGATGGCCGGAGGAAGCGGCCGGGGAAGGCGGCGCGAGGAGAGGGGCGGCTGCTAGGCGGCCGGGCGGGGAGGGAGCTGGCCGCGGTCGGGGAAGGCGGCGCGAGGAGAGGGACGGCGTACGGCGAGGCGCCGAGGTGGTCGAGGCGCTTGCTGTAGGTGTCCAGGTGAACCAATGGTTCGTTCGGGACGAACCTAAAAAACCTAATGGGTTTGTGGGTTATCCATTTGATCCATTGGGTTATTTTTTAGGTTAGGTTAACCTAACCATTGGCTAAACGGTAACCAAGTCCCATCCTTACGGATCAGTTGAAGAGCGCGTGGAACGGGCCCGCGATTGGAGAGGAAAGGGGGGTTGGAAGAGGAATTCGAGGAGGGGAGCAGATTACCTAGAAGGAGGAGGCGACGGGATCAGATTTGGAGCTGCGCTGAAATGGGGATCGAGAGGAGGGCGATGGGTGGGAGCGGACAGCCGGTGCACCATCCTCGTGGAGAGCATCGCCGCGGCCGCCGGCACCGACGACCCCGCGACGAGAAGCAGCAGCAAGAGGAGGAGGGCCGGGAGGCGCATGGGTGGATCTGGGCTGCCGACGGTGGACCTGCGCCGGTAATGCGGAGAGGTGGTGCGCGGGGAGGAGGGGTCTGGAGCTAGGGTTAGTGGAGCTGGAGTTAGCTGCGGTAGGAGTGGGTGGGAGCGTGACGGTGGCTCGGGGAGGGCAGCTTGGGTTGGGCGGTGCTGGAGGAGGAGTGTGGCGGCGCTGGAGGAGGAGTGTGGGGATTGGGCTAGGGTTTGGGGGATCGGGTTATCTGTGTGCCGTCGAACACTTTACCAACATACCCCTAGATATTTATGTGGTGCAGCACTGGATTTGTGTCTATTCCCGTCTTTTCGATTCGAAACTTGGGTGTAGGTGGGAGCAATTCTGGGCATTGGATGGTGGTCAAGTAAACGGTTGAGATCTTCTTGTTGGGGCGATCCGTGGGTAGATAATTCTTGTTTATGATTGGCTAGCTTTAGACAAGATCATTTTTTATTTTCCGAGTGTGACAAAATAAGTTTTTTGTGAAGCACCTATCAAAGGTATATTGAAAATTTAGACCACATAATTTTTCAACAAATAAAAGGATAGGTGGCACAAACTTTTTCACCAAGATCTCTTGGAGCCTTATACCAAGCTCATGTACGAACATTTATAACATTCAGACCAAATGACGAATGTTATCGTTATATTCATGGAAAAGTTTTTCAAATGATCCCATATACATCACAAACATGCATATTGGAACCATGAACAATGTTACCGAAGAAAGTTTTCATTTTCCTAGTACAAAAAAACCATTTTTCGTTTTCCGAGTGCTAAAAATGGCATTTTTTGTGAAGCACCTAAAAAATCAAAAGGACGTGAATCCTTCGCAAAGTGTCATTAAATGTGACCTAGTTTCAAGGAAAAATAACAAACTTGGAAAACGGACGATATTTTCAAAAAGTGTTCACAAAAATGACCTCTCATGTACGAAGATTCGTGGCTTTCAGCCCAAATGACTAATGTTTTGGCGACAACCGTGGCATAGTTTGTTCAAATGGTCCCATATTGCGCACAAGCGTGCATATTGGAACGGGGAACAATGTTGCCGAAGAAAGTTTTCCATTTCTTTGCATAAAAAATCATTTTTTTATTTTCCGAGTGCGAAACTAGGTTTTTTTGTGAAGCATCTATCAAAAATATGTTGCAAAATGGGGGATCACCATTTTAATAAAATATAAGACCACATTTAATGTACAAATAACCAAATGGTTGTGTCTGAAAAGCTTTCCATCCACCCCTTTACAAAAAGAAAAATCCCCGACGATTCAGTTGAAAACCGGTCAAATTTGAACTACAGGTGCCTCATAGTTTGCTCATGATTTTTTGAAACAATCATTTCTAGGTACAAAAGTAGATGTTTCATCAGAGATACACCAAGAGTTTCACAAAATTCCACCCCTAGATACGAACGGTCACGCCCCCCGTTTTGACCGTATTTTGAAATCGACGCATAGAATTCAAATTTTTTTAAAAAGATGTGAATCCTTCGCCAAGTGTCATCATATGTGGCCTAGTTTCAAGGAAAAATAACAAACTTGGAAATCGGACGATATTTTCAAAAAGTGTTCACAGAAATGACCTCTCATGTACGAAGATTCGTGGCTTTCAGCCCAAATGACCAATGTTATGGCGCTAACCGTGACATAGTTTGTTCAAATGATCTCATATTGCGCACAAACATGTATCTTGGAATGGAGAACAATGTTGCCGAAGAAAGTTTTCATTTTCTTTGCACAAAAAAACCAGTTATCATTTTCCGAGTGTAAAAAAAGGGTTTTTTTGTGAAGAATCTACCAAAAATATGTTGCAAAATGGGGGATCACCATTTTTATAAAATATTAGACCACATTTAATGTACAAATAACCAAATGGTTGTGTCTGAAAAGCTTTCCATCCACCCCTTTACAAAAAAGACAAATTCCCGCCGATTCAGCTGAAAACCGGTCAAATTTGAACTACAGGTGCCTCATAGTTTGCTCATGATTTTTTGAAACAATCATTTCTAGGTACAAAAGTAGATGTTTCATCAGAGATACACCAAGAGTTTCACAAAATTCCACCCCTAAATACGAACGGTCACGCCCCCCGTTTTGACCGTATTTTGAAATCGACGCATAGAATTCAAAAAAATTCAAAAATATGTGAATCCTTTGCCAAGTGTCATCATAAGTGACCTAGTTTCAAGGAAAAATAACAAACTTGGAAATCAGACGATATTTTCAATAAGTGTTCACAGAAATGACCTCTCATGTTCGAAGATTCGTGGCTTTCAGCCCAAATGACCAATGTTATGGCGCTAACCGTGACATAGTTTGTTCAAATGATCTCATATTGCGCACAAACATGTATCTTGGAATGGAGAACAATGTTGCCGAAGAAAGTTTTCATTTTCTTTGCATAAAAAAACCAGTTATCATTTTCCGAGTGTAAAAAAAGGGTTTTTTTTGTGAAGCATCTTCCAAAAATATGTTGTAAATTGTCAAAAGAACAAAAATCATTCGCAAAGTGTCATTATATGTCACCTAGTTCTGGAAAATTATCATAAACTTGCACTTAAGTACACTGCATTTGTTTTACATTGCATTTCGATTTATAAGAATAATCCCAAAATTTTATTTCAAATTCCGCAAAACCCAATATAAAATAATATATAATCTTAGTGGTAATTATATTTTATTTTTACTAAAAATATTTCATAATAGTATATAAGAAGAAATTTTATCCTTACAAAAAATTAAAAATATATTTGAGTTAAATCGGAGTTGAAAGTCAATAGTTATCAAAGAAAATGGAAAAGAAATAAGGGAAGAAAAAAAGAGAGCTAGCCGGCCCAGCCCATCAGAGCAGTCAGACCAGCGTACTTCGTCTCAAGGCCCAAATCCAGATGGGATGAAATTAAATAGGCCGGAGATGCTCTCCTAAAACAAGGTGTGTAGTGGCCTAGTGGTTAGCATGATTCGCTTGCAGGGGTAGGTCGCGAGCTCGATTCCCTCCCACGACGTGATTTTTGCGTGAATTAATCCCACGCATCAGACACGGACCCGCATGTCAGTGATGGTTCTCGCCGGACCCGTATGTCAGTGGAAGCGGTTCAGGACCCACATGTCAGTGGACGCGGTTCAGGACCCACATGTCAGTGGGTGGTGTCACATGTCAGTGGGCGGGTCGCTCGGGACCCCTATGTCAGTGGGTGGGGTTCTGGACCCGCATGTCAGTGGGTGGTTTCTAGAAGGTGTGTTGGACCCGCATGTCAGTGGGTGGTACGGGACCTGTATGTCAGTGGGTGGCGTGTGGGACCCGTATGTCAGTGGGTGGGTGCGGGACCCGCATATCAGATTTGACAATAGTCAACACCTTCTGTCAACAGGCCCTACATGTCAGTGAGGTGACACGTAGACACAAATGACACATAGGCATTGACACGTAGGTGAGAGACAGTACCACGTAGACGAGGGACAATGACACGTAGGCGAGTTGGCTTAAGTGTTAGCCCAGTCACACAAATATATCAATGCTGTTCGAATTTATGACCAATTGATGTCGACGTACTATGACGTTTGTAACATAAAAGGTCATAATGTCTAAGAATTTCGTCCCTCTCAAGTGGGTCATGACCAAGTGGGTTAAGAATTTTTGCGTGAATTAATCCCACGCATCAGACACGGACCCGCATGTCAGTGATGGTTCTCGCCGGACCCGTATGTCAGTGGACGCGGTTCAGGACCCACATGTCAGTGGGTGGTGTCACATGTCAGTGGGCGGGTCGCTCGGGACCCCTATGTCAGTGGGTGGGGTTCTGGACCCGCATGTCAGTGGGTGGTTTCTAGAAGGTGTGTTGGACCCGCATGTCAGTGGGTGGTACGGGACCTGTATGTCAGTGGGTGGCGTGTGGGACCCGTATGTCAGTGGGTGGGTGCGGGACCCGCATATCAGATTTGACAATAGTCAACACCTTCTGTCAACAGGCCCTACATGTCAGTGAGGTGACACGTAGACACAAATGACACATAGGCATTGACACGTAGGTGAGAGACAGTGCCACGTAGATGACGGACAATGACACGTAGGCGAGTTGGCTTAAGTGTTAGCCCAGTCACACAAATATATCAATGCTGTTCGAATTTATGACCAATTGATGTCGACGTACTATGACGTTTGTAACATAAAAGGTCATAATGTCTAAGAATTTCGTCCCTCTCAAGTGGGTCATGACCAACGAGTTTAAAATGGTCACAAATTTATGACCAAAAA
Source organism: Poa annua (assembly GCA_026929855.1). Lineage (NCBI taxonomy): Eukaryota > Viridiplantae > Streptophyta > Magnoliopsida > Poales > Poaceae > Poa > Poa annua. The sequence goes on along the minus strand of CM049433.1, from coordinate 7,167,624 downwards.
AAACTTGGTCGTTAAGAGAAGGTCACTAGTTGACATATATTTCTTGTAGTGAATGGATGGTCTGCTTCCGCGCTAGCATCTTGAGCGTCCAACCCTCCCGCGAGTTGCGCTCCACCGCGATTTCCACCTGCGCATCCGCCCCTTCTCCACCGCCGCCCCCGACGCAGAGCTCTCTCTCGTGCGCCTTCATCACAATCCCCTTGTTTCACGCTCGATCCGATCACGCCTCCGCAACCAACCTCGCCGACCACCCATGCCTCTCCATCGCCGGCCCTCCTCCGGCAGCATGTGTATCTCCTCCGCAGTCCGCACCCCCTATGATGTTGAATACGCCCCTGCCGGCCACGCCACACCGAGCAGCCGAGGGCAGGTTAGGCGGCGGAGCTCCAGACCTGACACTGGGCCGACGGGAGGGATCGCCATCTGGGCGGGGATGGCGAGCTCGCCCGCCGCCTGCGATCCCCTCACGCCAGGCGACATCGCCCGACCAGCTGCCCGGCCCGGCCTCCATCCCCGATGACCCTGCTGGACGCGCTAGCCATCCGCGACCAGATGTCGATCCGGGCCGACGCGCTCGCCATCCCTGCCTTGACTTCAAGCAGTTTTCTAACCGTAGCGCCGCCGCCGGCTGGTCCAGCCTCTATCCCCGATGCTACTGCCAGCAGCCGGCCAGCGCAGCCACGACACGCCCGTCCGCCTGCCACCCGTCAATGACACTGCCCGATGCGGCGCCAGCCAGCCCCAGCACAGGTATGATTTTCATTTGTAGCATCCTGTATGGCTGTATCGCATACCTATACCTGTACGATATCCTGAAAACGACCTGCATTGCATCCCTCCGTACGGTGATCCTTTCAGCATAACTATTTTTGTAACATGTAGCTTTTACGAACTCATCTGAAATTAACAAAGTGTTCAGCTGAAGTGCATTCAAATGCACCGTTTCATAACTCATATTTTAAATGAGAAACCGTGTTTTTTGTTCACCTCTCCTAACCGCCTCACGAGGATATCACACTGACATATTGAAGGTACTGAATAGTTGCCTCCGTGTCATCATTTTCATGCAAAACTTAATTTATTGATTTGAATATTATCATTCTTTAGCTATCTTTGATCTGAGATGATGAGCAGATGCTAATGTGTCGATGCAAATGTCGAGAGCTCTTTGATTTTTTAGTTTTCCTGCGAGAGTGGAAAGAAATTCAATTTGCGCTTTCTGCGAGCTGCACTGGTTTCCCTGAGAATGTGGAGACATGCAACCGAAGACGCTTAGACTATTTCTATTGAAGATGACAAGCTGCTTAAACCTTTTTTATACCTTTTTAAGTTTTATTGTTTGTATTTGGAGTGTGCTTTCCGGGATCGATCGGTCAAGTGTTCGGCTAATGTCTGATAGTCTTATGCGAATATATGTACTGTGTTGGTGACATAATTTGGATACCGCAGCAGCTCGACACCTTTGATGACTACCAGCAGATGTTGCTCGGGTTCTTCAGAGAGGATGCAGCAAGGCAGCACGTCAAGGAGGTGCTCATGCTCATCAAAACTACTACCTTGCGGTCTTCTTCGCTAAGTGCAAGAAGTTCGAGAACCACAACTATATCTTGGTCGTAATTTGCGAGTACAAGAAGGTCGAGCGACAAGATTTATTTTTGGTAAGAGTTAGCCCAGGAAGAAACAAAAACATGGTTGATATTGGAACCTCCCAACACTAGATATACTCTGTCCAACCATGGATATACCAAAAGTTTGATGTTCCAGTTGTACAATATATTTGAGAAGCTTACAAATAAATGCATCTTCATGGATTGTGCATCATGTATTTCTTCTAATTGCTAAGAGGTATGAATTATATTTTTTAACTACCAGGAGCATATATACCTATATGCTTCTAGGCACATAAATATACATGCACTGATGCACATGACGCTGTACAAATAATCTATAAGATAGTTGCCATTTTAACCTTTTCTCCTCCTTTTATATAGCCTAATGGTAATTGGCAATTGACAAATCTTTATTGCATTGGCTGTTTCCAACTGACAACGTGATAGACTGGCCTCATGATGAGATGGTAGTTCACCACACAAAATCTTTTGATATCCCATTACGTGCATGAAGCTTATGGTACAATAATAATTGGCGATGTTTTTTCCCTTTAACTACAGAGGTAGATATCCCCGAGTTAATTTTTGTTTGTCTGTGCTATCATTCCCTTCCATGGTTAAGCATATTTGTCAACCTCGATGGTAAATTATTTGTTTCCCATTACTAAAGAAGAAGAGATCTTCACGTTTCCATTGGGAGATAAGCACACTACGGCGCAACATCAAACGCTGGCTCTGCCATGTCCTGGGCTAAGCATATGTGTTGTGTTATTTGAACTCCTCGACTTATGTGAGGGGGTATGAATTAAAAATAGATTGACAAACCCATTTTTAATTAAGCTCATTTATTTCATTCCACTGCGATTACTTCATTTTTGTGCTGCAGCTAGACTGTTTTGGAAACCTGGTATGTAGAGAGCAGCGGTAGCCGCGACCTCTTCCATCCTGGCGTAGTGCAGTCCAAGGTGGTCACAAAGTCAGCGGGGCTGCCGCTTCCTGTTGCTATGTGGATTGAAGAAGAGAAGCTTTGAAGGTACAACACCATCTTTGGCACCTATACTCATCTGTTTGATCTAGCTTCATGAGTGTATTATGTGTCTGATCTAGCTTCAGATAACAACATATAACCAGCTTGGATTAATTACTTAATTAACTCTCTTCAAATATAATAGGTGATGTTGCTTATAGTCTGGTTCTCGAGCTGATCTATCTTTCCATTGAGTGGTTATGTGTGATCCTGTTTGGAATTTGAGTCATTTCTGCACCTGTATTTCTGCACGTGTCACAAATATTACACACTGCAATGGAACTGCACAATTGTGTATGTTTGGGTCTTTCCTTTTGTTTTCTATATGATTATTTTCATGTAAAATTGCAAACATGGATAAATAGCTATGTAGGCCTTGATGCCTTGGAAGCCTTTTTTTTGTTAATGAATAAGGTTGGATTTCTCATAATCTGAGCAATGCATATTAATATTAGAAGCTAAACTAGCATGTTTCAAGGAGGATATTAGAAGCTAAATATAATTTTATCTTACTCATGCACTACAATTGTGTATGTTTGGGTCTTTCCTTTTGTAATGAATAAGGTTGGATTTCTCAGAATCTGAGCAATACATATTTATATTAGAAGCTAAACTATCCTGTTTCAAGGAGGATATTAGAAGCTAAATATAATTTGATCTTACTCATGCACTCCATTGAAATGTTTTGCAGGATACACGTGTGAATGTACTGAGAACAATCGCTAGCTTGATGTGAAGTCATGAAAGACTGGGAATCTAACTAAAGGGCTATACTGTACCAAAATCAGGTATCTACCTAATATTAGAAGGCAAACAACTTCATTACAAGCCGGGTGATGGAAGCTACAATATTATAAATGTAGGGTACTTGCCATATCACTCAGGTAGGCGATGGACAGAATATCTGAGTTCCATATTGCTCACTTCGTTTATTCATTTGTCCAAATTTAGTTGCACATTTTAGAGACGTGAGCAAAGCTCTTGACGTTTCTAGAGAATTTACTTCTCTGTGCAGAGTTAGTATCATGTTACTCCTGCTATGCAATCTATCAACTTCATTGCTAGAGCAAATAAAATACAAGGTATATCCTTTTAAATCAATTATGGGTATTGGTCGATGTAGTAAAGGGTTCCTACACTGGACATGAGGTTATATCATGTCTTTCTTCGCTCTAAAAATGATAGATTTGCCTACTAATTTCCCGTTGTCAAGTTAAGTGCAGCCGTCGAAGGGATTGTACTAGGCCAAGGGTTTCATAAAAAAGAAAATTTCAATATTTGAAAGCTTTGGGATGGCAGTTCTTATTTTGAGCAGCTTTTTGTTCTCCTATTGTTTGCACCATAATACAATTCAATTTCTTTTGAATAAATGAACTTCTTGAATTAACTTCTATATTGAACAATTAAAGATTAGCCTTATATTGTTACTTTATAGGTTGAATGTTTTTTATTTGTCGTCATTGGCAGATGAACTGCCTGAATTAACTCCTATATTTATATTTTTACTTTTTTTTGAGGAACTATATTTTTACTTTTTAGGTTGAGTGCTTTTTATTTTGTCTTCATTAGCAGAATTTGCATTGTGCTCTCTTCATTTTCGGAAGTCATATATTTATTATTTAAGACACTTCACCTGCTTTTAGGAAAACAGGGATATTTTCAATATTTGTTTGTGTGATAACATTATATTTGCTCAACATCTGGTTCCACTGGCATGCAGGGGTTTTAAGTACCTACGAGAGATTGAAATTCAGCGTTAGCTGTGAGTTTAACTTCTATTTTCTGAAAGGACATGAAGTTGCCATCAGTTTCACTCAGCCATATTTGTATGTCGGCATAGAAAGATGCACTCGGCGGCTGCTCTTCAGCCTTATATCCTGCTGAACCTCTTTCATGCTGCCTCCAAGGGGCAGCTTCAGGAAGAGTTCCTGAACAAGGCTTGGTTTCAGTACCGGAGAATGCTTCTTCTGGATCTGGGCACACCATTCTGGGGGATTGTGGCTGACGATCATTTTGTGCTTCATAAACTACTTTTGGCGATCTTGCCAGCTCGTAGACACCAGAAAATTTTTCGAATCCCATGAGCGCGGCAACAACGTTGCTAGCGCGCTGACATGTTTTTTTTTTGTTTTGGAATTCTAATTTGAATAAGCCGAGTCTTGCCCCATTTATGGGACAAAGTAATCAGTTCCTAATGACATTATTTTTCTATGTTCTGTGACCTTATTTGGGGGTCCAAATTGTATGTGAATTTTCATTTTCGCAATTTAAAAATTAAATACACGTACAATGATGTTATGGAACATAGCATGTGCCAGAAGTATCATGATCCTCCAAGTAAGCAATATCAGTTGTGACTTGTAGCAACCATAATAGAAATCTTGGTCTACAAGTTCTTAACGAGTCAATTCATTATATATTTATATTTTCTATGAGTGAAATGGAGAGAACTTAGGATATGTAATCTTTGCACGTCAGTAATTCATTATGTGTCATGCTGGATTGTCACCCGTAGCAACGCACGGGCATTTAGCTAGTAGATTACATGTACAGGTTAGCATAGATGTGTTACGCAGAACCAAAAGACTCAGGCAAATCTTAACCGTGAATTAAATAGTGATTTTCTAAGGAAGTACATGACGTACGTGACTTGATTGTACGTGTTAAAAAAACGTTTGACCTACTAATGTTCAGCCGTGGTTTTTTTTTCTTTACTCATCTTTCCTATTTACAGGGTACGTGTCAGCCGTGGACTCTTTTCTATAACATCGTCTCATCTTTTTCTACTTCCCTGCTTGTGCGTTTCAGCCGTGGTTTTTTTTTCTTTGCTCGTCTTTTCTAGTATATATCTTTTAATCTCAACCGTAAATTTTAGATCTTACGGTTGGAAATAATTAGAATGTGTGGATTAACGTGGCGTCTCTATTTTAGGACTTTTAGTATATATATAATAGATGAGGTTGGGTAAACAAATTGCCTTTTTTTTTGAAAAAGATAACTCAACTGCCGCCCCGACCACGGCCGCCACGGTAGCAAGGGAACAAAACCTCATCTCCAATGGCTACAGAATCCCCATTCCGCATCAAACGCGCATCGATGGGAACACCACTAGCATCACGGAGGATAATCCAGAAGACAGGACTGTTTGACTTAACTAATGCGTAAACTAAGGTCCGTTAAACTGAGCTGTTTAACTAAACTAATGCTTCTGCTCAGAGGTATTGATTGCGCCCATCCAAGCTAACTTTGGAAAGCTAAACTAACGCTAATCCAGTACCATCGCTCCCATATCGTAGCAGTGCCATCTGCTTATACTATCCGTTCGAATCCGCACCAGCCATAGCCGCACTTGGCCGTCGTTCTCAATCCTCTACCTACTGTAGTTCCTAGTTAGCTCAGCGCTCTTCACTCGCCAAGGACGATCACGCTAGCTTCCCGATTCCGGTAGTGATGCCGCGGCTCCCAGTCCCAGCCTACGTGGCCACCACCATCCTCCTCCTGCTCCTCCTCGCAGCCTCCCCCTCCGCCGCAAGCTTCACGTGCGCCGAGCCCAACACTTGCAGGTCCGCCATGGGCTACATCGTGCCCAACGCCACCACCTATCCGGAGCTCATTTACCGCTTCAACACATGCACCCTACAAGACCTCCTGGACGCCAACAACAACCTCACCTCCAGCAGCACCGGCGCCACCATCCCCGCCGACACCACCGTGAGCATCCCCTTCGCCTGCCTGTGCGGCCGCGACGGCGTCGGCCGGTCGGACGGGCACCCCGTCTACACCGTCCAACAGGGCGACATCCTCGACAACATCTCGCGCTACGCCTTCGGAGGCTTCGTCACCTACCAGGAGGTCGCCGACGCCAACCACCTGCCCGACGCCAGCGACATATCGCCCCAGCAGAGCCTGTGGATTCCGCTGCCATGCAGCTGCGACAGGGTGGACGGCTCCGACGTCGTGCACTTTGCCTACTCCGTCGGCGAGGACGACAATATCCGTAAGATCGCCACCAAATACGGAGTAGCGGAGTCTACGCTGCTCAGGCTCAATAACATGTCCGTCCGAGACGGCCATAAGCTTACCATCGGCCAGATTCTTGATGTTCCACTACCACTACCTGCAGCACAAAAGGTCCAAGGTACGTACGTATCCCAAATCTATTTTCTCCCAGCCGTCCAGCAGACGAACTTATATACCCCCTCCGTCCAATAAAAGATGTCACAACTTGATTAAAAATTGGATGTATCTAGACATGATTTAGTATATAGATACATCCAAATTTGATCAAAAGTGTGACATTCTTTGTTGGACGGAAGGGAGTATAACTCCTGATTTTCTCTGGGATCCAGTTTTATAAAATCCCAAATCTTTTTTCTGTAGGATTTCTATCTCAGACGCACTTATAACAACTGCTCATTTGCTCCGAGATCTGGCTTTCTACATATAGACATACTATTTAGTACCTAGGGAGGTGAAAACTTAGTTATTTTGCATAAATATTTTTTGTACTTTGTTACATTAAATTTTGTATACAAACATTAACACTTATGTTGACCCTCAAAAAAAAAACATTTATATTGACCCACAATGTAAGAATCGGCATAAAATAAGAAAGACTTTATTCAGAATGATGCAAAACCCATAAAACTATAAAACTACACATGTATTTATTTTTGTACGTCATGTAAACCAAAATTGTCATGTAATAAACCAAAATTATTGATTGGAAGACCGCATGGCACCGCCATCTCCTCTCGGTTACTATGTTTTCTTATTGTGCCAAAGGCAGCTTGTTTGTCGAGTGCTCGATAAAAAGCACTCGACAAACAACTGCTATACACATGACGTATCAGGTGATGTGGCACAAATCCAATAGTGAGATCTTGATGTGTGTCATTTAATCATGGAGGAAAACAAACTTATCTTACTTTTGAATATTAGAACTCGCCCAAATGTTTTTGGGAGGTTACTAGGTGGACGGTGTGGATGCGGTTGGCATGCCGAACAAGACCGTTCGATGTCCGCGAAGTGCATGCCTTTACCATAAAACATTGAGCGGAATGAAAAACAAGATCATTTTATGGTGCATGAACTTAGTATGGGTCATCCATTTTTATCATCGAAGAGCTTGGATCTACCCATACTACTCCACAATAAATGTAGTACCCCGCTGAAGGGTCAAGTATGAATAGATCCCACCATAGAAGGGAGGAATAAGAAATAAAATTATTTTCTTGTTGGCATACTTCACAGGAAATGCCACTGGTAATTACCATTCTACTGCTCAATCATCTTTTCGACTGCCGCCGTCGGTGGGTGTTAGAGCCTTCTAGGTAGGTAACCTATGTTGTGCCCTCCTTGCTAGCACTGTTTCCACCTCTTTCATTGTCAGCCTCGCTTTCATTTTTGTTAGACAACAACCTCTCCGGTGAAACACTTGACCGTAAGACAACATCCCCTTTGTCCCTCTTCTTAGTCGTGCCTCGTTTCACAGATCCACGGCGACAGTTACCATTTTGAGTGTAATTTAAGTTATTTTGTTTGGGTAAAATCTTGGGCAGTGCATCTTGAGCAATATATTAGTAATCTCTTACTAAATTTATGTGTATAACCAATGCTTGAACAGGTGGTAGAGGTCTAGCACCATTAGTGATTGCTGGGACCTTCTTGCTGGTAGCCGTGATTTGGTTTAGTGTGGCATGTTTTAAGTACAAAGACCAAGGCAAATCCTTAGTGAAAGGAGCTGAAGATTTTGCTAAGCGCTACGAGTATCGTGAATTATCTATGGCAACGGATAAATTTTCCAAGAGCAGAGAACTTGGGCAGGGTGCTTTTGGCATTGTATATGAGGGGAATCTGATGTACAAGGACGGCCACGGCCAGCAAGATCAAGTAGCTGTGAAGAAAATTAAGGGGTCTATTAAAGAAATAAATGACTTCCACGCGGAACTCGAGACTATTAGTAAAACAAGGCACAAGAATCTAGTCATCCTAAAGGGTTGGTGTAGCCGAAACAGAAGCAACTTGATCAATTTCATGTGTTGGTGCAGGCAAAAACAGAGTGTCGAACTATTCCTTGTCTATGAATTGGTCCCTAATGGAGACCTTGATCTGCACTTGAACAAGAAGGAACACGTTCTACCATGGGCAACGAGGTACGTATATACCTACTTGTATTGGACGCAAGTTTACCTTGATAACTTTTATTTACATTAAAAAAATAAGAGCATCAAAATAAACTAGCCAATATTGGGGGGAAATAATCTATAAATTATTGGCATGTAACACATAAGAATCTACGTACAGATACAACTTCTAAAAGCATAATATATAACACTAATGAGATGATGCTTCGAAATATTTATGAACATATCAGGTTGTAAGAAATAGAACTATATATAACAATCAGAGATGTTACCCTCAAGAAGTAAAAACGGAAAAAAATAGGTCCTGTTAAAAGTTAAAAACAAATGATCGAATTGGATTTTGCATTGAAGAAATTGAGAAACGCCAATGCAAAAATGCCAAACTTTCTGTTGTGATTGTATGTTGACATATTTGTCCATTAATTTTATTTTCGTTGCTAATACTATTTGATTTTTTTGAGAATCATTGAGTGCACTATGTTAAACTAAAATAGAAATATTATACATTCATGTATTCTTATGGAATTCCCGCCTACTTAGAGCATCACCATAGCATTGCTGATTTATTTTGGGTTGACAAACTAGGCATAGATAGAGGGTTTAGCAAAAAAAATACTGTTTTGCAAGCCTTCCTACAACTGGACTGCTAAAACTAAATTGTGCACACACTAAATGCAGGGCATACACACACATCGATCACACAACCACATATATACATACACGTATACTACTACTACATAACTCGCCACCGTATATGCATACTAGTATACACCTTCGTGCGCGTACATGTAAGTACACACGGAACACACACGCCTAAACGCGTAGGCACATACATGCACGCGTAGGTACCCACACACGCCTTCACACAAATGTAAACATACACAGGTAAATGTACATGCATGCTCACACGTCGGTGCATGTACACATATCAAATACATATATGTACACGGATCCACCTGTCAACAACACAAATTCGGATAGAGGGGACAACTTTAGCAGTCTTGCTAAAAATATTAGCAAGGTGACATTGGATTGCCAAATATGAGAAGTTGACAACAACAACAACATTTAGAAGCTTGCTATTTTTTTGATAGGGGGTCACCTATATCAAAGCTATCGGAGTTGTTTTATTTCTTGCCACAATTGCTAAGTTAGCAATTGGGAAAATATATAGCAATGCTTTCGGTGATGCTCTTATAAATAATTTTACAAGGTGCTCTTATTCCCTTTTTGAGAGGAAACATTCTATAATTGATTATTAACTTGGTAAGTTCTAAAAAAAATCACTAGGCCACATCCACATTGTCACATAGTTGCATTTGGTGATAACGTGGTAAAATAGAGGCTAAAAGTAACCTGGTAATTTATATCATTTGGTGATCCCCAAATTACATTACTCTTTTGTCCTACAATTTTTTCATGTACATGAAATTATTTCATAACTTATGCATATCACCTATCTTGATATAAATTTTAACAGATTCAATGAGTATGTGTTGCCATTTTAATTCTTATTGAGGTATGTTAAGAAATATGCTTGATAGAAGCATAGTAAGAGTTCAGAATGATCATATAAACACAACAACTTGTTTAAGAACCTATATGCACGATAGGAATTTCGTACCAACCTATTTATAAGCTCTAATAAAATAGTATTTTAATAAAGCCCAACCCAGATAAGGTATGTTGTACCGTAGACAAAATTAGTTGGATCGCCACTCATGAGATGGTGCGGCAATATCTCTAAATGTTTTGTGGAGAACATTCCGACCTAAAATGTTAAAATTTATCTTGATAGAACACAAATCAATGGTGTGATGTGCTTTCGTGAATATGCTTGCTCAACTTTACAGGCTAAAGCCCCAAAATAAATAAAAATCATGCATGAATGCTATGAGAGTCTCATCCTTTAACGGTGACTTCAATTTGTGTAACAGGTTTAATATAGTGAAGAACATAGGGTCGGCTCTTCATTATCTCCATCACGACTGCAACGAATGCATCTTGCACAGAGACATCAAGCCAAGCAACATACTCCTTGACGAACAATACAATGCCAAGCTTGGTGACTTCGGGTTATCGCGGATTGCCCAACGCGCGAATGAAGTAGTTCTAACAACATCTAGTGAGGTCTTTGAAGGTGATTTGAACGCCAATGCAGTAGTGATGACAATGGCTGCCGGGACAGCGGGATACATGGATCCGAAGTGCATGAAAGATGGGATGGTCAGTTTTAACCGTAGCTCTGATATCTACAGCTTTGGAATCGTCTTACTAGAGATTGCATGTACAGGAAAGTCCAGGGCGCAAGTCTGGGATCTGTACAAACGCAACCAAGAAAACATGGCGGCTGTGGCGGATGCAAGGTTAAATAGCAAGTTCGACGTGGCTCAGATGCAGCTTGTGGTTGTCCTGGGCCTCTGGTGTTCGTTCCCAGATGATGCTCGACGACCTTCCATGCCGCAAGTAGTGGAAGTACTCGAGCACAACGCAGCATTGCCCAACTTGATGGAATATGAGTGCAGAAGAGTAGCCGGATCTGAAGGAAATGAGACCACTGACAAGGATGTTGATGGTACATGCTATCCCCCAACGGCGAGTAGATCATACCACAAAAAATGGCAGCGTAGTCGAGCGATCCTCTCCTATGTAAAGCTAGCTCGCCGGAGCGAAACCGATCCAGTCCTGTCCAGTTGAGTTCCACCCCTAGCCAAGATATTTAGTCAACTACTGTAGTTTATTTTTATTTTACTAGCTAGTACTTTGCGTTTGAACGGATACATATCATCCTCGCGACTGGATGACCACCCGATCGATCTGTGCGTTTGACTGCCATGAAAAAAATATTGTTGTTTTTGTAACCATGAGACAATCTTCCCTTGCAACTTGCAAGGTTTCCCTGTGCTACATGATCTCTCACGAAAGTGGTTATAAACTTATAATCTTGTACCCTTCTCATAGTGTTGTAAATATATATTCTTATTAACATTACAAAAGTTTGGAATTCTTGTTTGGGTGAGAGCAAAATTTGGTCCCATATGGTTATTATTGTACGCATTGGCTATGTTCGTGATATATTTTTCAATGATTGCAATCAAACGTTTACAGCCGTTTGGGTTCGCATATTGACAATCGCGAAATCCTGATATGAACTGTCAGAGGAACCTCAATTTCAACTCCGAACTAAGATTAGTTCACTGTTAGGACTGCAGGCTCGGATAGTTTATAAGTTCGGAAGATTTAATGTTCATTACACTACTGTTCTTATCGTATATATGATATGTCAGGAGCTCATGCAATCATTTTTTCTCTCTGGTTTCTGAAGGTCTGAATGTGTAGTATTTACTACCTCATATCTTGAATTATCTAAGTTGGGTTAAAAATAACTCGCAGTTTGGCATTTCACTTGCGGCACCCATGAGGCCATGACGGTGCATTATGGCTATCCATTTGCTGTGACCACAGATAGCTTCATGTATTTTCAGGATACAGGACAACGAAATGGGAAATATTCATGTGTTGGTAAGATAGCTACAATCTGCAAGGTATTAAGAATTCTGTAGAGTAACAGCGTAAAAAAGGCCCTTGCTTCTGTCCTTTTTTCTTTCGCCTCAAAAGGTGTATCTCAAAACTAATTCAACACCATCTTTTTTACCATGAAAAAATTACTTCATGTACACTGAAGATTATTAAGTATCATGACAAAAATGATCATCTTGGTGCAGAAATTATATTTGAAGAAAATGAAAAGTCTTCTTGGATTCCTTTGACTTTCGAAAAATAAATACTAGAATGATGCTTCAACTTTGGAGTAATCAAACTTTTGTATTTTATTATGTATTGCAAATATATATACTGGTTAATAGTGGAGGGCGTGCACGTGCGCGTCTACTAGTTTCTACAAGGTTCCAAAAACCAGATATCCAATATGGGTCGACGCACTTTAAAATCTAGCTATGGGAGGCAACAGCCGTCAAATTGGACTCACCCAGTAGGCTCACCTTCTAAAAGTTGCAGAAATGATATATGTCACATGTTAGAGCGTCCCTTGCAGAAATCATATTTTTCCTTTGTTTTCTCTATTTGATTGAAGTACACGCCACAAAGTATATACACAAAATTTCAAATGGAGTATAAGAATGAAGGGGATCGCAGGCAGAAAACAATAAATTTTCTAACAACGATAACCTTAAACTAGTCAGGATCTATACTATGCAGATATAGTAATACGGAGGAGATCGATATACATACCCTTGTAGACCGAAACGCGGGGATTACGCTCCCACACAAGCATTGTCGATGAAGCCGACGAAGACGACCTCGAGGTCGTGTAGAGGAAGAAGACCTCCGAGCACCACTAGCGTGGCACCTCGCAGGGATCCACACACGTACGGTGAAGACGACGACCTCCGGGCTCCGATCCAGGGACGAGCAGCGGAAGACTTTGACCGGAAGACCAGCAGCACGGCGGTGTGCGTATGGTGGAGAGAACTTCACCTTGGCGCAAGGAATCACGTTTTCAAGGAGAATAAGAGAGAGATTGGTTGTGTTGTTGAGAGGGGCTCTCTCCCCCACTATATATAGGAGAAAGGGGGCACCCCACCTTGCTAAATTGGCAAGGTGGGACTAAACCCCAAACCGCACCAACAAGGGGGAGGGAGGCCGGCTCCCTATGGGCCCCTAGGGCCCATTCGGCACCCCTTGGTGGGTTTGGCCCTTGGGAGGAAGTTCGGCCCCCATATAGGCCTTCTCCCCTTCGGGGAAGGCCCATTTAGTGGGCTGCATGCTTAAATACGAATTTAATCATTATAAATTTATTAAAATAATATTAATTCACTAATTAACATTAATTTAACATATATAAACAATTTTCTCTATTCCGGAACTTTTCCGAAACTCTCCGAACTATCTTCGGTTCTCCGATACGACTTCGGATTCTCTCCCGGAACTTTTCCGGTGCTTTCTCTTTTCTAATTTCTCTTCCAGTAAACTTGTCGACTCCCCTTAAGTGTGTTAGCCTAGCGGTTCGAGATCTCGCCAGGCATGATCGAGACGCGCTCTCCGATCAATGACTAATTCGTGGACCTTGGATACCCAGAATTAATCCCTGTGAGATAACGAATAACTTTGTCGTTCGAACCTAGACGTTGAGTCTTAAACCTTTTGCCATGGCGATACTTAGTGTGTCCGAGACTCGTCCATAGATATCATGATACCTAGCTTGGTCTCGTTACCGACAACACTATCTTCTACTCGTCCATGATATTATGTCCCTGTGACCTAGTCACATGCTTGCAAGCTCATTTGACATAATCTCACCGAGTGGGACCTAGAGTATCTAGCCTGCTATGCGGACTGGCAAATCCCGCTCTTGATCCCTCGTCTCAACATACTCCCTTCCGATACCCGAGAGGGACACCTTTATTGTCACACTGTTAAGATATGACGTTTGATGCAATCAAAGTATCTTTCAGGAATAGCGATAAGAGTTGATCTCACGGTCAAAGGCGTAATGACTACGTCCTACAAATATTGGGTATGTCCATCACGTCATTCTCCCAATGACATGACTCCATTGTCAACTGACATCAATGTCACATGATCGGGAAACCTCGATTATCAATTGCCCAATGAACTAGTTAGATAGAGGCTACTAGGGACCTGGTTGTTTATCTACCACACGCGTATTAATGTTTCCGCTTAATACAGTTATAGCATGGTATAAAACATATAATGAACAATTGAGATATGACGAATAAACTATCTTTATTAAGTGCCTCTAGGGCATATCTCCTTCAGTCTCCCACTTGCACTAGAGTAACACTTAATCTAGTTTACAACTTGGTAAAAGCTCAACACCCATAGCAACTTGGTGCATGCTTGTCTCGTGGAAGAGGAATACAGTCAACAGATCTCACAGATTGAGACCTATATGTGCTTTGCAACACATCTATGTCACCTAGTTTGACATCATCCCGTATCTTACGATGACGGTAAAATATATCTTAGTCGATAGAGTGAGACTCGAACCTTCGCGTAGCATGGGCCTTGAAAGTCTAAGAGATCTATTAAGGGGAACCACATATGCTCGAAAAACTGTTCAGTCCAATCACACTTGCTACTTCTGAAGTTGCCATATATTTCTATACCTATGTAGATTATGCAACAGTGCATTCATATGCGACTTCGCAAGCTAACCATGTCTTTCTTCAAAATATAGAACATCTCCTATATGAGATTTCTAGTCGTATGGGTGAGTGTCATAACTTGCATCATCGTAACCGTTTTACGGCAAGTTGTCTTTCCACTCTTACCCTTTACCAGAAAACATATCTTTAGTTCTCACAGACACTGAAGAATATACTTAACGTTTGTTCATTGATCCACACAAAGATCACTCTAGAACCCGTTCTTCAACCAAGAACTTGGGTCACACCAAGTCGAGCTTTCAGTCTGATAGAATCTATGTCTGAGGCATAGAGAATGTCGAACATCATATTCTTTCATTAGCTATCACTGAAAATGCCAAGATAAACTTAATATTTTACCTAGTCATACAAGCAAGAACCTTTTTCTTCGCTTGTTCTATTCTGAAACACTTCAGAATTTTAACCTAGGAAAATATTCCGACCTAATGTTATTAAGCCTCTTTTGATCTATACAATTATAGATCGGATGGCTAATACTCCTAACTTCATTCATAGAAAATTTAATCACTTAAATAATCCTTTATACTTTACTATAGGATCTGTATCATTCTCAATATGTCGTTACATATAAAATCATGAATGACACCTAGCTCCCACTCAAATATGCCTTACACATATAAGATCAAGAAAAGCTACTTAGCTCCCACTCACTTCTTTGCAAATGCAAGTTTCTTCAACTATTTTGGACAACTCCAAAATCCTTTGATCACATCATCAAGTGAATATTCCAGCTCCGATATGCTTGCTTCAGCCCATGAATGGACAGCTGAAGTTTGCATACATGTTTCGCATCCTCAGGATCACCAAACCATTTCATTGTACTAATTACAACTCTTTCTTAATGATACCATTAAGAAACATGGTTTCCTTATCCATCTATCAATTTCTCAATTTGAAATTATAGTAATTGCTAAACGACCCCGAATAGATTTAGGTTTCGCCACATGAGACAAAATCTCGTTGTGGTCAACTTTTGAATCTGTCGGAACTGTTTCACGACAAATCAATTCTTATCAGTGTCTATTCTCTCATAAAATTCCATATTCTATTAACAGCTTAGATGCCATCAAGAAGATCTCCCAAGTCATTACCTGATAATCGTACATGGATTTTATCTCGGATCATATATGACTCATATCCATTTCTCGGACTTAGGTCTACCATCTCTTCTTTGTAGTTCGTAGGTCTGTCATATTACATTAACATGACCTTCATAACAAGATTGTCGTACCACATAGTGTGGAACACAACCTCGTACGCCTACGTTCTTAGTATGAGCTCAGAGTATCATGATCTTTATCATCAGCTTCTTTCCAGTTGAGTAGCATAACACCGGAAACACTTTCCGTTGCGCCACTCTGATGTCTGGAGAGAAAGTTCATTAACTTCGTCTTGCTCTACTTTCTTTCCCACTTATACCCTTGGACAAGAAACTATTTCTTTTGCAAGGTATATTCCGGCAACGTTTTTGCCTATGTCGTGAGACATGTACCCAACTAATTCTTTAGATACGGTACACTACAAAGATTTATCCATTTTAGGTTTGATCACATCGAAACACTAAATTGCTGAAACGACAATCTAGGCTAAAAGTCATGCCATCACTCATATGGTATTGTCTTCATGGATTTAAATGGTTTCCCTATTATCTAACGTGAATGTTATGTTTCTACCATATGACTCCAATTATCACAATAATTCGATAAGAGATTTATTTACCACACACTATCCGATAGGGTGCGATTACGACGTACTAACATACCATAACACTATGGTGTTCCATGCGACGTAATTTGTGGAACTCTTCTCACAAGTCTTCCAATGATATGCCAACATTATAACTCAAATCTTTATTTCCTCGATCTGTATCGCAGGAATTTGATTTTTCTTGTTAAATTTATTTTCCTACTTCATTCTGAACTTGTTTGATTGAATCAAAATTTCCAGACTAACATTTCTTAAGTGGATATCCATATATCTACTCGGAATATTCATGAAGTCTATGAAATAAAGACTTCCACTATACGTTAAAGTACTTCATTGATTCACATACACCCATATGCATGATTCTCAACAAGTTATACTCAAAACGTTCAGTGAAGTTTACGAAATAAAGGTCTCCACTACACGTTAATTACTTCATTGATCCACATACATCTATATGCATGATTATCAATAAGTTATATGCCCGCTTTCTGAAAACGGTGTCTTAGTTATCTTGCAAGTGTCAAAAGATCAAATCTAAGAACTTGTAGATCCATCCGTATGGAGCTTGTTCATTGACTATAACATTGACATGACTTAAACGGTAGTGCCACACGAATGTGGTGTCTTTATTAAGTTTGTATCCTTTGGCATTAATATTATGAATGTGGGAGCTTCTACCATCTAAATTCAAATCGGCTTATGATCATTACTTCATAAATATAGGACAACGATTTTGTCACTAACATATATGAACAATCGTCTCGCTAGAGTAAACACACATATAACGATCATACTAACAGGCGATCATAAAAGAATTTATTCAAATGGTAGATCTAGAGGGAGAGTGTCTATGGCCATCACAATATTTTGTCTGCCATCATCAACACACATTGTCGCCTCATCCTTCCAAGCTACTCAAGTAGTAAATCTGGTTTTCATAAAACATGACTAGTATCAAAAACTTAGTCACTACTGCGAGTACTTGCTTAGGTAAAACATTCATAACGTGTATATCATATATACACCATCATCATTGATGACTTCCCGGCGATCTGTTTCATCTTCTTGATTCTTCCAACGCAATCAAGAACCATGAAGGTGAACGATTCCCCTTGCATGACATAGTCTATGACAAAGCATTTGCATCTGGCAACGTTGTCTGTCGTCCAGTGATCGAGCTGAGCGAGGCGTCTCAATGTCATCAAGTATGACCAATGTCATTGAGTATGACCAGTGTCATCAAGTATGACTGCCACGTGCTCCTTCAATGCGTGCATTCTCTTCCATCTTGGTTGAGAAGAAAAACAGTCAACGTACTGATAAACTTCATCAACCCAACTTTAGGTGTATCCTGAGTTTAGCGATCATCTCATATGTTCGCGATCTAACAACTCGCACCCACCGTTAATTCTCTATGGCAGAGATCATAGCATACACTGGACTATGATGATATTATCCGCACAAAAACTTGATAATCCAAATTATCCTTTTGTTAGCGGAATCTCCGGGTTTATCTCCTAGCGGGTATTGTATCACAAAGAGCTAATGGTTTAAACAAGGAGTATCCTCAAGCTAAAGTATAAAACTATGAAGTTTGGACCCAACCTTTTAAGTTTCTCAATCGCAGGATTGCGCCTAATTTTTGAAAAAGGCTATTATATTGGTTAATATCTATAAAGGTTTTGCAAAACATAAAGACTTTGTTCATTATAAAATAGGGTTCAAGTTTTAATAAAATAAAACTATCATAACTCCCACTCAAAACGAATATCCCTCTAATCGTTTTAGTGATTACACGATCCTCATCCATTATGCAACCCCTCATCGTCAGAGCCGGCAACATAACTTCAAAGGTAGACATCGACATGTCAATCACAACAACTCTGTGACTCATGCTTAACCTTTCGGTCACCGTGTTCCGAGGCCATGTCTGTATATGCTAGGCTCGCCATAATAACCTTCAGCGTGCAAACATGTCTTACACTCACTGTATGAGAACGACGATATGTCTGACACCCGATCGTCACAGCCTGCCTCGTAACGTAGAACTTTATTGGTGGTGCACGCCAAAGGGAGAACACTAATGGTATTTTGGAGGGATCATCTTATATTACTACCGCCGTGTAACTAATATATAACTATATATATATATATATATATATATATATATATATATATATATATATATATATATATATATATATATATAGGTTAAATGCTTTCTACTCCCGGGTGTAACTACACCCACGTCTCATATACCATCATACGGAAGTATTTGTCATACTTTATCGGTTTGAGTATGTTCTTATACTATATCTAAGATACCCTAAAACAAGTTTTATGAAAAAGTTGCAACTGTACTAATATTTTACACTATATACTCAAAATATCGATATATGTGCATATAAAAGAGAAGTATGTAGAAATTTTCTACATACTACCAAAAAAGAAGTATCTATAGTACTAAAATAGCATTATATACTCCATACTACATGTTACATACCTCCCGGTATGATAGATACTCCATACATGTGTGAAACACACATGGGTGTAGTTACACCCGGGAGTAGTATGAATATGTCCTATATATATATATATATATATATATATATATACACACAATATAAGATGTAAACAACAACATAACATCAAATGTAATGCGACGTGATATGGTCATTGCGCCGATGGTCTCCTTCGCGCCCACAGTTTATAAACAATTTATCAAACCTACCTTGACCATATCACATTGCCCCCTGCAAGATAAAGTTAGACGCTTTCTACTTTATCTTTTGCATATTTTACGTGGCTTGGGGCTTTCGTAAATAGAACAGGTTTCATACCTACGAACCTATTACCACAACAACGATAAAATAATTGCATGTTTATTCATCCCTTTCGGTCCCTCCATTGAAAATGCAAAGCCAAATAAAGAGACAGACACCCGCCAGCCACATATACGGTACAAGCCGCATGTCAGTTGTGGAACCAGTCTCGCGTAAGCGTACGCGTAAAGTCGGTCCGGGTCGCTTCATCAACTCAATGCTGCCGACAATGCAAGTGCACGCGAGAGGGTAGCAAATAAAAGAACGATGCCCCCGTGATAAACACGGGTTCTAAAAGCGTGCAACTATATCTACGCATAGATCGGCTCTGATACCACTGAAGGAGATCGCAGACAGAAAACAATAAATTTTCTAACAACGATAACCTTAAACTAGCCAGGATCTATACTATGCAGATATAGTAATACGGAGGAGATCGATATACATACCCTTGTAGACCGAAACGCGGGGATTACGCTCCCGCACAAGCATTGTCGATGAAGCCGACGAAGACGACCTCGAGGTCGTGTAGAGGAAGAAGACCTCCGAGCACCACTAGCGTGGCACCTCGCAGGGATCCACACACGTACAGTGAAGACGACGACCTCCGGGCTCCGATCCAGGGACGAGCAGCGGAAGACTTGGACCGGAAAACCAGCAGCACGGCGGTGTGCGTATGGTGGAGAGAACTTCACCTTGGCGCAACTCCAATGGAGGAATCACGTTTTCAAGGAGAAGAAGAGAGAGATTGGTTGTGTTGTTGAGAGGGGCTCTCTCCCCCACTATATATAGAAGAAAGGGGGCACCCCACCTTGCTAAATTGGCAAGGTGGGACTAAACCCCAAACCGCACCAACAAGGGGGAGGGAGGTCGGCTCCCTATGGGCCCCTAGGGCCCATTCGGCACCCCTTGGTGGGTTTGGCCCTTGGGAGGAAGTTCGGCCCCCATATGGGCCTTCTCCCCTCCGGGGAAGGCCCATTTAGTGCGCTGCATGTTTAAATACGAATTTAATCATTATAAATCCATTAAAATAATGTTAATTCACTAATTAACATTAATTTAACATATATAAACAATTTTCTCTATTCCGGAACTTTTCCGAAACTCTCCGAACTATCTTCGGTTCTCCAATACGACTTCGGATTCTCTCCCGGAACTTTTCCGGTGCTTTCTCTTTTCTAATTTCTCTTCCGGTAAACTTGTCGACTCCCCTTAAGTGTGTTACCCTAGCGGTTCGAGATCTCGCCAGACATGATCGAGACGCGCTCTCCGATCAATGACTAATTCGTGGACCTTGGATACCCAGAATTAATCCCTGTGAGATAACGAATAACTTTGTCGTTCGAAACTAGACGTCGAGTCTTAAACTTTTTGCCATGGCGATACTTAGTGTGTCCGAGACTCGTCCATAGATATCATGATACCTAGCTTGGTCTCGTTACCGACAACACTATCTTCTACTCGTCCATGATATTATGTCCCTGTGACCTAGTCACATGCTTGCAAGCTCATTTGACATAATCTCACCGAGTGGGCCCTAGAGTATCTATCCTGCTATGCGGACTGGCAAATCCCGCTCTTGATCCCTCGTCTCAACATACTCCCTTCCGATACCCGAGAGGGACACCTTTATTGTCACACTGTTAAGATATGACGTTTGATGCGATCAAAGTATCTTTCAAGAATAGCAATAAGAGTTGATCTCACGGTCAAAGGCGTAATGACTACGTCCTACAAATATTGGGTATGTCCATCACGTCATTCTCCCAATGACATGACTCCATTGTCAACTGACATCAATGTCACATGATCGGGAAACCTCGATCATCAATTGCCCAATGAACTAGTTAGATAGAGGCTACTAGGGACCTGGTTGTTTATCTACCACACGCGTATTAATGTTTCCGCTTAATACAGTTATAGCATGGTATAAAACATATAATGAACAATTGAGATATGACGAATAAACTATCTTTATTAAGTGCCTCTAGGGCATATCTCCTTCAAAGAAGTACAAAGTACAAAATACAATTATAATAAGAATGAAAGTGTTACATAATAGAAGTATATAAAAATGAGAAGTACAATTCGGTTTAAAGGGAAGCCCAATGGAACCAGAGAATCGGTGAAAGAGTAGCTTCGAGGAGGTTCAGGTGGCCAGGAAGGCACGTATGAGCTACCCGCCATGGGCAGAAGTGATAGGCGGTCTGACCGGCGGAAGATGCAGGTGCGGTAGTTCTGTTCTTCAAGCTTTTATATCAAGGAAGATACGACTGATATACCAGCCAAAAGCAAGATTAGGAGGAAAGGGACTAATAGGCCGAGGTTGAATACCTTTGAGGACAAGTGCTTTGAAGCTTGGAAGCTTGTGAGCCATGACCCATTATCGGTGCCAACCAAAACTCCAGAAGGTATTGGAAGAGAATCACCGACAAATTCAATGTGAGTAAAAAGTATGATGAGTTCGCCAAAACGCAAATGGACCACAATGACAATGCTATGTCGTATAGGTGGAAGACCATGGAAAGTCATTGCAACAAATTTCATGGAGTTATTGAGCAAATCCGTGGAAGAAATGAGTGGAAAGACAATGGAGGACAACTAATGCTCTAAATTTTGATGAATTTAGCATACTCATCACCTCATCATATATATTGTTGTTTGTCTTTTTTGCATGCTTATTTGAGGGATGCGTCAATGTTGGATCGAGGCAACAACAGTAACAAAGACTTAACCATGATGTCTTGCTTCGCAAGGATCCAAGGTTGCAAAAAGTGGGAACAAGTCCAGAGGGAACTCAACTACGGTGGCCACAATGATTAATTTGGATGGTCCGTCGCCCCCCATTCCCGCAAGGAGGGGCGTCCAATCGGGAACAAGAAGTCAAAGACCGACAAGAATGGGGCATCCTCATCAGCGCCAATGCGAGCAACGATTGACAAGTGCCTCACCGAGGTCTCATCTCTATAGAAAAAGCAAGTGCCCTTAATGCAAGGTTGTCGGCCTTGTTGGATAAACAACATGAGAAGCTCACACACTTGACAAGGAGAAAGTTGAAGCCATCAAGCTCGAAACCCAAGAGGCTATTATCAGAGCCGACACAACAAAACTCAAGGATATTGCGGATGCGCCACAACTTGGGGCAACAAAATGAAAGAGGATGCGGAGATCTTGACAGCCGATCTCTCAAGCATGAAGTCGTTGGCATTTGATCACCCAACAACGCATCCTCTTTGAAATGGGCCTTATACAAGAGACGAGGCAACAGACAACGCCGGAGGAGATGGATGAGATAACACCAGCGGCTTCAGAGGAGAGAACATCATCCATTTGATTTCCATGCATTTGATGTTATAATCACTGTTGTATTAGGGGGCGCCTAGGCAATGCTTTAGCACGCTTAGGCGCTAGGCGATGGACAGACACCTGGCCCAGGGCATAAGCGGAACTCTAGGCAGCGCAACTAAGAAATTGTCTTCTCCAACAAGAAATCATGTCATATTGTACTGACAAACTGGATGGGTCATAATCCAACGACATTTAGTGGTAGTTTACTCATTTATATGCTCTCAATTAATGTGTATAGTCATATAATAACCCAAATACACACCCGGTGGTGAAAAATATATGCCCACCTAGGCAGCGCCTAGTGCGCCTAAGCGTCGCCTAGACACTAGGAGAATGTCAACCGCCTCGCCTACGCCTAGTGCTTTTTCCAACCTTGGTTATAATATGTGATGGTCTGATATGGTGGCGTTGTTGTGGCCCAAACTTTGAATTTAGTTTATGTAGTTTGCGAATATTCATAAAAATGATATTAGCATGGACTATTTGGGGCGCGATGGTGGTAGTAGGTCCCAATAGTGCGTCCACTTTGGCCGGCACTCCCAGTAGCGTCTATTGGGAGCGCCGGTCGAGATGCAGAATGGTAGTGGGACAAGCATTCCACTTGAACCTGAACCGGAGATACCTGAGAGAGCTTGTAGCACATAGCCGGACATTGTTTAGAAACTTGTGAAATTGGTACTAGTTCTCCCGGTTGCAACAACCAGTGTTGAGAGGGTTTTTTTCTTGAATGAATTATATCAAAAGACAAGCTCGGAAGTAAGATGGGGCAAAAATATTTCAATGATTGCTTGGTTACTTTCATTGAAAGGGAATTATTCTTGCAAGTTAAGGACAATGACATCATCCCTAGTTTTAAAGCCATGAAGAATCAGAAAGTTAACCTATAATTTGTAAGCTTTTCCTAGCCTTTTGGTATTTTCTAGTCCTTTTATTTAGATGTTGCTTTTTTACTATGTTGAACAGTTGGTAGGTGTATGATTTAAACAATTTCAAATTATGATCTATTCTTGAAACTTATGATATTATGCTCATATTATGGTGTCATATCTTACATACATTATACAGTAGTACTATGATGCTGGAATCAACTATACGTGCCAAAACCCAGCTTTTGGACTGTACAAAAATAATTGGGTCCTTAGAGCAACTCCAACACGCCGACCAATTTGGTCCGGCCGTGTCCTGTCCGGGGGCAGCAAAACCAAGGCCCAACGCGCCGAACCATTTGGGGAACGGACGCGCGGCGTGCCCGTTTGTGCCTGCGTGAACCCATTTTCGCCCCAAATTTGGGACAAAAATGCGTCCACACGGACGCCGGCGGACGACACGGTTGCGTCCCCATGGTCCTGGTCAACCTCGTCCCCTTGCCTCCCGGGCCCGCGAGTCAGTGACTCGGCGCCCCCTTGCCTACCTTCCCAGGTCAATTAAATGGACTTCCACGTGCAGATGGGGACGACCACCTTCCTCTATCCCCACTGTGCTCCCCAAGTTCTCACACCCGGAGTCCACTCCCTAGGCACCACCGGCGGTGAAGCCATGGTCCTCTGGAAGCGCAAGACCCGAAACGACGACGAGGACCGATCCAACAGGCGACAGCCTCGACCGCCTCGCCTTGCCTGTGGGCCGTGGTGGTGAGCACCGCCGGTGCGGGCAGCCATGGCAGCCGCGGTGGCGGTGGTGCGTGAGAGCGGGACCGCCACTACGTGCGTGCAGAGGACTGGCGCTGGTACTGTGAGCATGCAACTCCCTTACCGTGGGCCGACGTCAAGTTGTCGGAGCATTGGCACCTCAATCCCCAAATGATTCCGGTGCCGGCAATCCCCGCCTCCGGCAGGGCGCGCACGGAGGAGATCCGTTCTCGGCGGGCGCGCCTCCGCCGCGAGTTCTGCCAAGACCCAGCCTTTGCAGAGGACTACCCGCACCGGGACACCTGGTTCCGCGACGAGCACAATGTGTCGTTAGAGCTCCTTCTCACGTGCCCCGCCGCCGTCCCAGAAACGTTTGCCGCCGCCGCACCAGTGGCAGCTGCACCCCGGCAGCCCCGTGGCGGTCAAGGCCGAAGAGAAGGACGACGAGGAGAGCACGCTCAAACTAGCCATCGAGGCGTCCCTCCTCGATAAGGAGTCCCAGTGGGAGGGCAGCGCCGTCATGCTCCAGGATTCCGTCGCCATAGCGTCGGCGGCCCAGGCCAGGCAGGAGGAGCGGCCCTGGTACGAATACATGGAGCTGGAGCCAGAGCGGAGCAACGCCTCCCTGCCGAGCTCTACGGCCTGCATTGGGTCTAGGGTGGCGAGGATGCCCCAGCGACGCTGCCGGAGCAGGCGAAGCCGCCACCGAAGCAGGAGGTGCACCAGGCGGCCAATGGCCCACCGCTGCAGCTATGGAAGGTTCCAGACTACGTTGTCCTCGACTAGATAGGTCTAGGGCTTGGCTGCCGACATCATTTTTTTCAATTTCTTTTTCTTTTTATTAGGTAAAATGGCCGATTTGGCCCGCCCCTAAATATATATGTAAGAAATCGGGCCTTTTATGGCCCTATAATATAAGAATGAAAAAAAAAGTGAAATAGATACTGCGCGTTGGATTTGCTAGGCCGCGACGCGGACAGTGCCAGATAATGTTGTCCGTTTAACAACCCAATCGGGTAAAAACGGCGCGCCCACCGACACCATATAGATCGGCGCGTTCCAAATACGCTTATAAATTTTGAGTACAGGCCATCGAAATTCTAGGCCGCCCGCTAGTAGGAGACCACGTCACCGTCCGTGAACGAGGTGTAGTTGAGAAGCACATGCTTCCTCTCGGGGTGAGGTATCGATAATGCAGAGCTTATCTTGTTAGGGAAACACGACCCAGTACATTGGCTGCAACGTCAAGTCATAGCTGCCGACTACAGTGACAGCCTTGCCATTGGCTAGTCAACAATGGCATCTTCCAAGTTGTGGTCCGCATGTGCTACGACAAGTGGGAGGATTAGTCATTCGACCATTGTGATGCTAAACAGTGAGTAGCCGGAACAGGAAACAAAAAATGCAAATAAGACCTGGCATGACAGATAATACTGTGAGTCCAGAGGTCATGTCTTTCAGCCGTACATACTCCCACCTCTTAACGGGTCAGATGTATCCAATAACTAAAAAGGAGAATGAATTAATGACGATTATATGCCTTGCATCTAGCGTGTCAGCTCCTAGAAAAAAAGGATCAGATCAACCATTGTAGTTTCCGATTTTGAATTGGAAATGATAGGGTAGTATGGGCCGTTTGCATGTTTCTGCATGGTATAGGAGAGCATGTGATTAGTTTAAAGGATAAGACACATGCATGTGATTAGTTCAGCATTGACGAAAGAATATGTACATCTCAAAGTGGTTTGGAAGTGGTATGCCGGCATGTGAGTATGTGACGATGCTGCTATGAGTCTGACAATCCAATCAAAAAGTATATACTTCTTATTTTGTAAGGGTATATAGTAGTACTTCTTTTTAAAATAGTAAGTATTGTTTCATAGTCAAAAGAAGTATATACCTTTTTTTGTAAGCGGTATATACCGTGTAATTTTGTAAAGGGTATATACTACTTATTTTATATATACTTCTTATTTTGTAAGGGTGTATACCAGTACTTCATTTTAAAATAGTAAGTACTGCTTCATAGGCAAAAGAAGTATATACCTTTTTTTGTAAGGGGTATATACCGTGTAATTTTGTAAAGGGTATATACTACATTTTTTTTAAAATAGTAAATACTGCTTCATAGTCAAAAGAAGTATATACCTTTTTTTGAAAAGTATCTATACTTTTTCTCAGCCGTAGCATATACCTTTTCTTCCCGATGAAGTATGTTCATAAATAAGTATGAGTATATGTCTATACCAAATGGAGTATATTCATCCGTAAAAAAGAGAGTATATATATTCATCCAAAAGAAATCCGTAAAAGATGAAGTATATTCATCTGAACTGTGAGTATACGGACCACGAAAACAAGGAGTATATCCAGCCAAAAATTACTAGTATAATCATCCCACCATAGAGGGTATGAATGATCGTATTACAGACTTCAATATTAATTCCAAGTAATTTGAATCGATTCGGTGCGGCTGCATTCTCCGGCGTCATCGTCCAGCCACCCAATGGCCGTATTCCGGCTGCACGGTCAAAGTCGTCGACCCGCCGGCTGTGTATCTTGTCTCCGTTGTGGTCGAGCTGCCGTCAGACGTATTCGCCGCCAGTCACACACTCACACTCATCTTCGCCGTCCTCGTCGGGCGATCTCGTCGATCCACTCCCCGCATGCATCTCGTCTTCCTACATGACCATAGCTGAGAACGTACCACCTGTTAAGTAAAAGAGAAAAAAAAATTAAACATCACAATTGATCCGTGCATCTACCTTTGTGAGAGCATCACAATTGGGTCCGTGCATCACAATTGTGCGGGGCCGTCTACCGGGCAGCCATTCATCAACCTCACCGACGGCAACGATGGTGAGGACTCCAATTTCTACGGCGGAGATGATTGGAAGGGGATTGCGGCCGAGTGCACGGATTGTGAGTATTTGAATAGGTTGTAGTTTAAAGTATTAGGTCTAGTTTGAACTAGTTTTAGGTAGTAGGATCCAGTTTGAATCAAGTTTCTAGTTGTTTAAGGAACTAGTTTAAATAAAATTTCAATGAAAAAATATAGTACTACTCTAAATTATAAGGAGTAAATATAATCCTCTAAAGTATAAGGAGTACAATTGATGTTAAGCTCTTTCGAATTTGGAGGTTGTCGTCGTGACGAACAGACAGATGCCTACGGGTAGGCTAAAGTGTGGGGCCGATTGGACGCTAGAGGATTCGGGGAGGGATAGCGCGCTAAGTAGCACACACGAATAAACACAACCAACACGGGGACACAAGTATTTACCCTGCTTCGGGGCTCTCGTGAGGAGATAAAACCCCTACTGCAGCTTCTATGCTATTCGGTTTATATTTCTCACTGGTACTGGCGTGGTACAAAAGATGCTCCACGAGCTGAGAGCTAGATGCCTCTAAGAGGTCTTGGGGAAAATGAGAGCAAGGGGGGAAATGGGGCTGCCGTGGGTGTGTCTTCTCCTCTCCCCCTGGTGCTCTTTATATAGGGAGAGCCCAGGGGACAAGTAGGGAGACAAACAGACAAACAACACTGTTCACAGGGCCACCTTTTGTACTATAGTCACATCTGGTGCACCGTACCAGCGGCTGCCCACGCTGCGGACAGGTCTGACCCGCGCGGCGCGCGTACGGGTCGTCCTCTTCTTGTTTTCTAGCGCTCGTCTCTTGGGATCTTCTCACACGTTTCTTATCTTCTCCTGGAAAAGGTAGCTCGCACGCGAGTGAGGTCAACCGAACCGATCGTAAGCTCCGTCCGACCGAGGTAGAGCACTCCCGGGACAAGGAGCAAGGCGGAGGCGAGGTACAGGTGCTCCGAGACTGGGGCAAGGTCGGGCGGCCACGGGGAGCACCGAGGAGCTGTGCGCCATCGAGTTTGTTGGAGAAGATGCCGGAGCGGCAAGGTCGGGGGAGACGCCGTTGATGTCGGGGCCGGCCGGACTGACGCCGAGGTGAGGCACAGCCGAGCCCGGGGCAGAGGTCGGTGGAGGTGCCGGGGCGGGGTCGGAGATGGCGGCCGATGCCGGGGAGGATGCAGCCGAGGGGGAGGTCGGGTGGTGCCGGTCTTGGCCGAAGTCGGAGGAGGATCTCGGGCCGAAGTCGGAGGAGGATCTCGGGCGTGGCGGCGCACCGCGGTCGGGGACGCTGCCGGAGACGGAGAGCTCGGAGGCGGAGAGGCACTAGCGTGGCCGAGGCGGAGATGAGGCGGCGTGGCCGGACCGAGGTGAGCTTGAGGCCGGGCGGGGCGCTGTCTCGGAGGGGTCGGGGCCGCGGCGTGCCGAGTTGGCGTGGCGGCGCGGGGATGCCGGAGGAGGGGGCGGCGACGTCGGTGACGACGAGGTCGAGGCAGGAGCGGCCGAGGCGGGGCGGCGAGGTTGAGGTCGATCCGGCCGAGGTGGAGGCGTGCCGGGGTCGAGGATAAGAACGTGCTGGTGGGGAGAAGTTGGAGACGATGCCAGACGCGGTCGTGCGGGCGTGGAGATGCGGTGCCGGAGGGATTTTGGCTCATAAGAACCAAGAAGCTGCTGGCCCATCCGAGATAAGGCCAACTCGGATCCACCGAGTTACCCCTTATGCCGACCCATCCTTTCTTTGCTCTTCTCTTTATCCTTTTATCCCTTTTCTTTATCTTCTCTTCATTCTTTCCTGCTGCTTCTTCTAATAAGTCAACAAAACCACCCACTTTGGGGATACCCGGGGATCACATCCCCGACACTAGTCCCCGAGGCTGCGGGGGATTCGCAGAATCGCGCGCAGACTTACAAAAAACAACAACAACAACACCGTCTTCACCTACTCCATCTCGTACCTGCAAAAAAATACAATCATATGCCGGTTTTTTAGCCACTCTGGGCATTTTACCGACATAGATGTCTTCAGCAATTGCTGGTTTGACAAAAGGGTATCTCGGGTGTCTCGAATGTCCGGTAGCCACTCTGGTCACTTATCGACATGGATGTCTCCAGACTCTGCTGGTTTGACATAAGGGTATCTCGGGTGTCTCGAATGTCCGGTAGCCACTCTGGGCACTTACCGACATGGATGTCTCCAGACTCTGCTGGTTTGACATAAGGGTATCTCGGGTGTTGCCTCTGGCGAGCTCTGACAAACCAACACAAACGGCGATTTGGAGATATTACATGATGCCATGATACATTGGCGAACCGACATAAACGGCGATCTGGAAATATTACATGATGCCGCGATACAGGGGCAAACCGATACAAACGGCGATCTGGAAATATTGCATGATGCCGCGATACAGGGGCAAACCGACATAAACGGTGATCTGGGAATATTGCATGATGCCGCGATACAGGGGCAAACCGACCTAAACGGTGATCTGGGATAACCAAAACCTCGACTTGAGCCACCTGCATGCCAGATTTCAACAATATATGTCGGATCATAACCTCATCTCAGAATTTGCAAATTCAACTCGGATTCTTAGGTCAAGCCGGATTTCAGGGTAAGTCGGATTTCAGGGTAACTCGGATTCCAGGATGACTCGGATTTCAGGGATAACTCGGATTTCAGGGTAACTTGGATTTCAGGATAACTCGGATTTCAGGGATAACTCGGATTTCAGGATAACTAGGATTTCAGGGATAACTCGGATTTCAGGGTAACTTGGATTTTAAGATAACTCGGATTTCAGGATAACTCGGATTTCAGGATAACTCGGATTTCAGGGATAACTCGGATTTCAGGGATAACTCGGATTTCAGGTACTCTTTTAGCAGAATCAACACCACCTTTAAATGTTAGTCCAAGCATATACATATTTAATAAGAGCAATAACTCTATTTTAACGGATCAGTGTAAGTCTTAGCACAAGACAGAAAGTAACTCCAGCAGCAAAATTATACGATAGGGTGCGGACTCGGTTTCCAGCGAGTCCCTGGGTTACTCTAGAGATTTAGCAGAAAGAATAGAATGCACTGGCGAGCCAGTCCCCGGGTCAAGACATCTTGCTCCCGGGGAAAACACAGACAACACAATAGGAAAAACAGGGCAGTCCCCGGGTTACGACATTTCGTTCCCGGGTAAACAATTAAGCAAGGTACGAAGGGGCAGTCCCCGAGTAATACTTGAAGCTAGCTGACTGCACGCGGTACCGAAAAGAATACTCACGGAGCCTAGTTGGTGTTGTGCGGACCGGGCGAATCGACAGGACCCGGGCGACTGTCGGGAAGTCACCCGGGATCCGTCGATGATGAGCGCAGATGCCGGCTGTGCTGGCCTCCGCCTGCGGCGGCGAGTCGGAGTGCGAGGACAATGGCGATGTCGAGTCTTCGCGTTGATGAAGAAGGTCCCGTCCGAAATTAGTCCAGCAAGCGCCACTGAGGCCCCACGGTGGGCGCCAACTGTCGTCGTGGCGAACAGACAGATGCCTACGGGTAGGCTAAAGTGTGGGGCCGATTGGACGCTAGAGGATTCGGGGAGGGATAACGCGCTAAGTAGCACACACGAATAAACACAACCAACACGGGGACACAAGGATTTACCCTGCTTCGGGGCTCTCGTGAGGAGATAAAACCCCTACTGCAGCTTCTATCCTATTCAGTTTATATTTCTCACTGGTACTGGCGTGGTACAAAAGATGCTCCACGAGCTGAGAGCTAGATGCCTCTAAGAGGTCTTGGGGAAAATGAGAGCAAGGGGGGAAATGGGGCTGCCGTGGGTGTGTCTTCTCCTCTCCCCCTGGTGCTCTTTATATAGGGAGAGCCCAGGGGACAAGTGGGGAGACAAACAGACAAACAACACTGTTCACAGGGCCACCTTTTGTACTATAGTCACATCTGGTGCACTGTACCAGCGGCTGCCCACGCTGCGGACAGGTCTGACCCGCGCGGCGCGCGTACGGGTCGTCCTCTTCTTGTTTTCTAGCGCTCGTCTCTGGGATCTTCTCACACGTTTCTTATCTTCTCCTGGAAAAGGTGGCTCGCACGCGAGTGAGGTCAACCGAACCGATCGTAAGCTCGGTCCGACCGAGGTAGAGCACTCCCGGGACAAGGAGCAAGGCCGAGGCGAGGTACAGGTGCTCCGAGACTGGTGCAGGGTCGGGCGGCCACGGGGAGCACCGAGGAGCTGTGCGCCATCGAGTTTGTTGGAGAAGATGCCGGAGCGGCAAGGTCGGGGGAGACGCCGTTGATGTCGGGGCCGGCCGGATTGACGCCGAGGTGAGGCACAGCCGAGCCCGGGGCAGAGGTCGGTGGAGGTGCCGGGGCGGGGTCGGAGATGGCGGCCGATGTCGGGGAGGATGCAGCCGAGGGGGAGGTCGGGTGGTGCCGGTCTTGGCCGAAGTCGGAGGAGGATCTCGGGCCGAAGTCGGAGGAGGATCTCGGGCGTGGCGGCGCACCGCGGTCGGGGACGCTGCCGGAGACGGAGAGCCCGGAGGTGGAGAGGCACTGGCGTGGCCGAGGCGGAGATGAGGCGGCGTGGCCGGACCGAGGTGAGCTCGAGGCCGGGCGGGGCGCTGTCTCGGAGGGGTCGGGGCCGCGGCGTGCCGAGTTGGCGTGGCGGCGCGGGGATGCCGGAGGAGGGGGCGGTGACGTCGGTGACGACGAGGTCGAGGCAGGAACGGCCGAGGCGGGGCGGCGAGGTTGAGGTCGATCCGGCCGAGGCGGAGGCGTGCCGGGGTCGAGGATAAGAACGTGCTGGTGGGGAGAAGTTGGAGACGATGCCAGACGCGGTCGTGCGGGCGTGGAGATGCGGTGCCGGAGGGATTTTGGCTCATAAGAACCAAGAAGCTGCTGGCCCATCCGAGATAAGGCCAACTCGGATCCACCGAGTTACCCCTTATGCCGGCCCATCCTTTCTTTGCTCTTCTCTTTATCCTTTTATCCCTTTTCTTTATCTTCTCTTCATTCTTTCCTGCTGCTTCTTCTAATAAGTCAACAAAACCACCCACTTTGGGGATACCCGGGGATCACATCCCCGACAGAGGTATAGGCTAGAGATGCCCTAAGAGCAAAGTATAAGAAAAAAAATGTGTAACAAGTATAATACTCCCTCCGTCCGGATATAGATGTTGCGTCTAGATACGTCTAGATGTTGCCCTAAGAGCAAAACGGTCGCTCAGGTGGTATGCTGGTTGGCTTTAATAATAGTACGGTGCTAGCGAATAATGTGATCACTGGAGATTTTTGCGTTAAATTCCATGTGAGAAATAAGCTAGATGGTTTTAGATGGGCCTTTGTAGTAGTATATGGGGCTGCGTAGTAGTATATGGGGCTGCACAGGAGGCAAAGAAACCGGATTTTTTGGCTGAATTAGTACGTGTTTGTGATGATGAAACATTACCAATGCTAGTCGGTGGTGACTTTAATATCATACGACGACAAGAGGAGAAAAACAATTCAAACTTTAATGCACGATGGCCGTTCTTGTTTAATGCCATAATCGAGAGTTTAAATTTAAAAGAATTACATATGTCCGGAAGACAATACACTTGGGCTAGCAGAATGGAAACCCCAACATTTGAGAAGTTGGACCGTTTTCTAGCAAGTGTTGAATGGGAACAAAAATTTCCTTTAGTGTCTATTCATGCGATGACACGTACAGGGTCTGATCATACTCCGTTGGTGATGGATACAGGGGACCAAGCCTATTTAGGCAATTCTAGTCATTTTTCATTTGAACTATCTTGGATGCGCCAAGACGGTTTTTCTGAATTAATCAAAAGAGAGTGGAATTCGATCCAACATGGTAGTTCGCCTGTTGAGAGATGGCAGAATAAAATTAGACATTTGCGCCAATTCTTGCGAGGATGGGCTAAGAGTCAAAGTGGGGAGTATAAAAAACTGCGAGAAAAATTATCCCTGCTAATTGATCAGTTAGATATAAAAGCCGAAACCACCCCTCTCAATGCGGCAGAGCGTGCTGCCAAAAAAGAGGCTGATGAAAGCTTAGCAAAACTAAGAAGAGATGAAGAATCAAAATGGGCGCAGCGGGCAAAAGTTAAATATATTCAAGAGGGGGGAAGTAATACGAGATAGTTCCATATTATTGCAAATGCAAAACATAGGAAAAAGAGAATTTTTCAATTGGAGCAGGATGAGGGTACTATTGTAGGACAAGAAAATCTCAAATTCTTTATTTCGGAATATTATAAAAAAATATTCGGATCACCTATACCGAATCACTTTACTTTGGAGGAGGGAATGACCCACGATATGCCTCAGATTTCGACTGAGGAGAATAACATTCTTACGCAACATTTCACAGAGAAGGAAGTATATGATGCTATTAATCAGATGGAGCATAATAAGGCCCCAGGACCTGATGGCTTCCCTGCGGAGTTTTATCAAAAAATTTGGGGTACAATAAAAAATGACTTAATGGCGATGTTCCTTCAATTGCGAGAAGGCAACCTCCCACTTTATAAGTTGAACTTTGGGATCATTACCCTGCTTCCTAAGAAGGAAGATGCAAGTCGTATTGAACAATATAGACCCATTTGTTTGTTGAATGTGAGTTTCAAAATTTTCACGAAAGTAGGAACGAATAGAGTCACTTTGATAGCTAGCAGAGTCGTGCGTCCGACTCAAACGGCTTTTATACCCGGCAGAAATATTTTAGAAGGTGTCGTTGTGCTGCACGAAACGATCCATGAGATGCATAGGAAGAAAATGGATGGGGTGCTTTTTAAAATAGACTTTGAAAAGGCCTATGACAAGGTAAAATGGTCATTCGTACAGCAGGTCTTACGGATGAAAGGATTTGCGCCTCAATGGTGTGAGTGGATTGCGAGATATATCCAGGGAGGGAGTGTCGGATTACGAGTTAATGACGATATCGGTCATTACTTCCAAACTCTAAAAGGTTTAAGACAAGGAGATACGTTGTCACCGCTCCTTTTTAACTTAGTAGCAGATATGTTGGCAATCTTAATAGCAAGAGCTAGGGAAGATGGCCAAGTCGGTAGCCTAGTACCTCATCTTGTGGAAGGAGGAGTCTCCATCTTACAGTATGCGGATGATACAATATTATTTATGGAGCACGACATTGCGAAAGCCGTGAACATGAAATTAATATTGGCTTTTTTTTAGCAACTATCAGGATTAAAGATTAATTTTCACAAAAGTGAGTTGTATTGTTTTGGCAAAGCTAAAGATAATTAAGAAGAGTACCGTCACATATTCGGGTGTGAAATTGG
Source organism: Poa annua (assembly GCA_026929855.1). NCBI lineage: Eukaryota > Viridiplantae > Streptophyta > Magnoliopsida > Poales > Poaceae > Poa > Poa annua. The sequence continues at coordinate 7,132,959 of CM049433.1, read as the reverse complement.
TGCTTTACCCTTTAGATACTTGGGAATCCCAATACACTATCGAAAATTGTTGAATAAAGAATGGAAAAGTGTGGAAGATAGATTTGAGAAAAAGTTAGCCTCATGGGTGGCCAAGATGTTATCATACGGAGACCGTCTTGTGCTAATTAATTCCGTCTTGACTAGTTTACCCATGTTTTTATTATCCTTCTTTGAAATACCTAAAGGGGTGCGTAAACGTTTAGACTTTTACCGTTCACGTTTTTTTTGGCGAAGTGATCAGCTAAAGCGCAAGTATAGGTTAACGAAATGGAATATTGTATGTCGTCCGAAAGATCAGGGGGGTCTAGGAATTGCGGTCCTAGAAACCAAGAATAAATGCTTGTTGAGCAAGTGGCTGTTTAAATTAATGAATGAAGAAGGTGTCTGGAAGGAATTGTTGGTTAACAAGTATTTAGGAGGTCAGACGTTATCCCAAGTTCAATCTAAACCATTTGATTCGCCTTTTTGGAAGGGGCTAATGAAAGTTAAGACTGAATTCTTTGAGCGCGGAGAATTTATACTAGGTAATGGTGAGCAAACCCGGTTTTGGGAAGATAGGTGGTTAGGATCGAATTCATTAGCGAATGAATATCCTAACTTATATGCTCTCAGTTCAAATAAAAACTCTACTGTAAGTCATGTCCTTTGCAAGACACCGATACATCTTCCTTTCAGGAGAATACTAGTTGGAGGAAATAGAACTAGCTGGTTTCATCTAATTGAGAGACTAATGCGAGTAACTCTTGATGATAGACCGGATAAATTCATTTGGCGACTGACAAATAATGGCATATACTCTGTAAAGTCCTATTATTTAGACTTGCTTAATGGTAACACAAGAAACTTGAGGAAATACTTGTGGAAACTAAAGATCCCTTTGAAGATTAAGATCTTTCTGTGGTTTTTAAATAGAAAGGAACTGCTAACGAAGGACAATTTGGCTAAGCGTCATTGGATAGGGTGTAAGAAATGCGTTTTCTGTGATGCAGAGGAGTCTGTTGAGCACCTTTTTATTTCATGCACTTTTGCCAGGGATATTTGGAGATTAGTACATTTCACTTTTAATGTTTATCCACCAACTAGTATTACAAATATGTTTGGATCTTGGCTAAATGGGATAGATAAAGACACCAAGGCTCGAATTAGGATTGGTGTTGCGGCCATTCTTTGGGCTATTTGGAATTGCCGCAATGACATTGTTTTTAATAAAAAGAATTCTTCTCACTATTTGCAGGTTATCAACATGGCCTTGTACTGGATCCGGTTGTGGTCGTACCTTCTTCCTGTGGACAAGCGTGGCCTTATGGAAGTAGGATGCACCCGCATTTTGACGGTAATACGAGCTATATTCTGCAAGGCTGGATGGCAGCACACTAGACGGCTAAATGCTCAGTGTTTCCTTATTTCACTGGTTGATCTACATTTCCACTCTTTGTGATCCATGAACTGTAAACTGAGATATTTGTGATTTATAATAATTGCGGGCGGCTGTGTGCATCATTTTGATGCAGAGGCCGGGGATCCGCACCCCCTTTTCTAAAAAAAAAAAAAAAAAAAAGATACATCCATTTAAGCGACATCTATTTCGGGACGGAGGGAGTAGAATTGATACTCAAGTACACAAAGCACGAGATAGATTATTGGCGTGAAACAATTTATTGGCTCATGTGGTGAATAAACTCACAAATACTACTTAAATCATTAAACAACATAATCATATTACATTAATTATATCTTGAGGTGCCAATTGCTCATCAGTTCCCTCCCATACATTTTTTTTCTCCAGTAGTTGCCAGCTCTTCCGTTCACTGTTGCAAATTTAGTTGCCTCAAGCATTTTGTAAGGAGATGTATCCGTTGTTGATCATCCACTGCATACTCCAGTGGTTGCTAACATGCTTGTACGACCAGTAAGCCCAACCAAATGTGGCTTTCCGATACACAGCCATCTGAGCATTTGCACACCGTTGGAAGTCTTCCTTGGAAGCACCCTCTACCTTCCACTCGGCCACCCATTCACCTGTACAAAACAAGACATGCATCAGTTATTCTGGACCTACTTTTCACGTGAAACACTCAAGTTCAGGCTGGAACCGGGCATGATCAAAGGATGATCTAACTATCACAGACTTACCAACAAAAGTGAGAGGGCCATCTGGCCTTGTCATAGCGCTCAAATTACCGGCGATCTTGTTGTTGACGAAATCGATGTTCTGCTGCACATTGGATTTGTCCAACTCGGGGTCGAACACCAGGTAGTGGTGCCCGTCAAGGACGGTTCTGCTGAACGGTGAGGCAAAATCGACGAGCTCGTTCCAAGCCCCTGCAATTCGGTTGGACATGATCACATAGGCCGTAGGCGAGTGCTTCCTAACAGCGTTGTAGCCCTGTTGGTAGTATCTTTTCAGGCTATCTAGGGACACACCATCTGCCAACGGCTCATTCATCAACTCCACCGCCAGGAGGCCTGATCTCCTGGCATACCTGTATGTATATCAAAATGCGAAGAAGGTTAGCAAGGAGATAGAATTACCCAGCTACTTTGCGTGATCTGAAAACATAAAACCCATATTTTCTTAAGTAAAATAATACTAATAACAATATGTTATAGAGAGACCTTGCTGCGAGGAAATCAATGACTTGCACTGTTTCCGCGATGTTGGAGTCTCCCCAGGTCTGCGAGCCATCCCTACTACCGCCGTGCTCCCAGGGGTTCTGCGCCCCAGGTGCTGCATGTAAGTCTATGATCACGCCAATATTGTGCCTCCTGCGCATACATTTTCAACAAAAACATGTCATTTCAAAAAAAGTCCGATAAAAGCATTCAACTTTTTCGAAGACTATAAATGTATGTATGTACGTACTCTGCCCATGTGAACGCGTTGTCCAAGGCTTTCAGAGAGCCTCCAACAAATGGTGCTGGAGGGTTGGGGTCGCTGGCTATCCACCACCCCACTGGGATCCTCACTGCGTTAAGCCCGTTTGCCGCCATGAAGGCGAAGTCACGTTCCACGATATATGTGCTCCAGTGGTCCTGTCAACCATATATGGAATCAACCAACTTGAAGTAAAAGAATGATTGATACTTATGATGTGAGTTCAAGAAAATTATACATCAACAAGGTTACTAGACCTTTCTGAATGTCACTCTAATATATAGCTCTACCTTGTATCTAGGAAAATTATGGAGAAAATAAAAGAGGTCTTTCAGCATACGTACATTCATGACCTGTGTAGCCTTATCTTTGCCATAGCCATTGCAGATCTGGTACCCCCCTTGCAGCCCCTGCCCAATGATGGTTACCGCAAACACGGAGGGGTCGTCGTCGCCCCATTTCGTGTTGTTGATGAAGTCGGCCGTCACCGAACCATCTTTGTTTGCCTACCGTGCCAACAATGGAAGATATGTAACTTTGATGAATCTTAGTAGTGTTCTTTTTTTCATGAAAGAAAACCTTCGATGCAATTCGTGGTTGTAATAGTCATTGCCAATAAAGAGTAGGTAACTTTGCCACTGATCTGTCATGCAATCTACTACTACTAATGAGTGGAGTATTAAGTTAATTTACCTGTAGGAAAGACCCGTTGGGTGCTCTGATCCTCATCTTATTGTTGTCAGCGTCATTGCGCACCAGCTGGAACGTTTCCGACTGCCCCAGTGTGGAGGCCGTGGCCACCACATTAACGCCGGCCACGGTCACGAACTGGTTGCTGAACACCTTAAAGTTGAAGGTGTTCTCGTCGATACGCCAGAGCTTGAAGGTCTCCCAGTCGGAGGCCGAGGGCCGGTTGGCGACAAGTGGCCCACCGCCCCCATTCTCGGCAGCCACAAACGCCTTCTGTGTCATGGACTTGAACTGCAGACGCGCGCCATCCTACACCATGGATCCAGACCGGAAGAAATTAAGCAAGAGGAGATAAACATGACATTACAACAAGACGAAGGAAACAACTAGGTGAATTACTTACCATGAGGTCTTTGTTGGGGATGCCATCAAAGAGGGAGGGCAGCCCCTTGACGATGGTCACTGCAAACACGGAGGGGTCATCGTCGCCCCATGTCGTGCTCTCGCCGAAATTGGCTGTCAACGAACCATCATTGTTTGCCTGCGGTGCCAGTAATGGAACAGAATGATGGCTCATACTAGTTAGGGTATCTCTAGCGGTTCCCTCAAAATTTAGCCCCCGTATATGTGTCCTTATATTTTAGAGGAGTATATTTGCTGCTCTAAAAAAAATGGTTTCTAACCGATCCCCTATACTCAGTGGAGCAAAGAATAGTGGCGTGGAGGTGCGCATGCGGTCGGAGCGGAGTAGGGCTCTACGGGCGAGAGTAGTAGTCGAGCAGGTCGTGAGGATTGGAGAGGAGAAGTCGCTAGCTAGGTCGAGGTCCACGGCGAGGTTGATCGAGGTCCAGGCTGCCACGAGGGGAATTCACGCCAATGGAGCCCATGAATTTTTCCTCCGGTGCTACGGTGGCCGGGTATATTTGAGAGTCGGGGAGGCGTTGGAGAAAAAATTGAAGTCCCCTGAACGTTTTTGGAACCGGCTAGGTGCAGTAGTAAAACGAAATTTTTACTCATCTAAAAAATTAAAAGGGATCGTCTAGAGATGCCCTTACACGGTGAAAATATAAGTAACTTTGCATGCAACTTCTGGTTGGAATAGTCATAGCCAATGAATAAAAGATACTCACTTAGCTTGATAGCTACTCCATTGATAGTATAATATTCTTGGAATGTGGACAACTATTGCTACTGAATGGAGTATTAAGTTAAGTTACCTGCACGAAGGACCCATTGGGTGCTCTGATCCTCATCATATTCTTGTTTCGCACCAGGTTAAACGTCTCCGACGGACCCGGCATGGAGGCTGTGGCCACAACATTAACGCCGACGACGGTCACAGATTGGTTGCTGAACACCTTGAAGTTGAAGGTGTTCTGGTCGATCCGCCAGAGCTTGAAGGTCTCCCAGCCGGACGCCGAGGCCCGGTTGGCGACCAGTGCCGCACCGCCGCCATTCTCGGCGGCCACGAACGCGTTCTGCGCCACGGACCTGAACTGCAGCTGCGTGCCATCCTGCTCCATCGATCCAGAACGACATAAATCAAGCAAGAGGTGATGAAACTGACATGTCAACCGTACGAAGGAAACATCATGGTGAATTCTTTTCTTACCAGGAGGTCTTTGTTGGGGATGTCATCGAAGAGGGAGGACAGATCCTTGACGATTGTCACCACAAACACGGAGGGGTCGTCGTCACCCCATGTCGTCGTGCTCTCGACGAAGTCGGCGGTCAACGAACCATCTTTGTTTGCCTGCCGTGCCAGCAAGGATGATATGTTGATGACTCTTAGTAGGTTTTTTTCATGAAAAATAACCTTCAATGCAACTTGCGATTGTAATAGTCATTGCCATTGAAAGATTAGGCAAGTTTGCCACAGATCCATCATGCAATGAGCGAAGAGGTCAACTATTACTACTGAATGGAGTATTAAGTTAATTTACCTGTAAGAGGGAACCATTGGGGGCTCTGATCCTAATCCTATTCTTGTCAACGTCGTTGCGCACCAGCTGGAACGTCTCCGACTGACCCGACGTAGAGGCCGTGGCCACGACATTAACGCCGGCTACGGTCATGAACTGGTCGCTGAACACCTTGAGATTGAATGTGTTTTGGTTGATCCGAAAGAGCTTGAAGGTCTCCCAGCCTGAGGCCGAGGGCCGGTTGGCGAACAGCGCCGCCCCGCCGCCATTCTCGGCGGCCACGAACGCGTTCTGCGTCACGGACTTGAACTGCAGCTGCGTAGCATCCTGCTCCATCGATCGACCGGCAGAAATTAGGCAAGAGGAAATTAGCATGGCATTGCACGCAGCAGACAAGGGAAACAACTAGGGGAAATCATTACCAGGAGGTCTTTGTTTGGGACGCCACCGAAGAGGGACTGCAAAATCCAACTATCGGTGACGATGGTCACCGCAAACACGGAGGGGTCGTCGTCGCCCCATGTCGTGCTCTTGACGAAGTCAGCCGTCACCGAACCATCTTTGTTTGCCTACCGTGGCAGAAATGGAAGATATGTAACTTTGATGAATCTTAGTAGCTTTTTTTTTCAAGAAAGACAACCTCTGAGGCAACTTGTGATTGTAATAGTCATTGTTAATGAAAGGGTAGGTAGCTTTGCCTGATCCGTTATGCCATCATTCAAGAGATCAACTACTAGTACTGAGTGGAGTATTACGTTAAGTTACCTGCAAGAAGGACCCATTGGGTGCTCTGATCCTCATCCTATCCTTGTCAGCGTCGCTGCGCACCAGCTGGAACGTCTCCAACTGCCCCGGCGTGGAAGCCGTGGCCACTACATTAACACCGGCAACGGTCACAAACTGGTTGCTGAACACCTTGAAGTTGAAGGTGTTCTTGTCGATCCGCCAGAGCTTGAAGGTCTCCCAGCTGGAGGCCGAGGCCCGGTTGGCGACAAGTGTCGACCCACCGCCATTCTCGGCGGCCACGAACGCATTCTGCGTGACAGACCTGAACTGCATCTGTGTGCCATCCTGTTCCATCGATCCAGACCGACATAAATCAAGCAAGAGCTGATGAGGATGACATGACAACCAGACGAAGGAAACATCTTGGTGAATTCTTTTCTTACCAGGAGGTCTTTGTTGGGGATGTTGTCGAAGAGGGAGGGCAGCTCCTTGACGATGGTCACCACAAACACGGAGGGATCATCGTCGCCCCATGCCGTCATGCGGTCACCGAAGTCGGCCGTCACTGAACCATCCTTGTTTGCCTACCGTGCCAGCAATGAAGATATGTAACGTTGATGACTCTTAGAAGTTTTTTTTTTCATGAAAGAAAACCTTAAATGCAACTTGCGGTTGTAAATAGTTAGTGTCAATGAAAGAGTAGGCAACTTTGCCGCTGATCCGTGGTGCAATGATTGAAGAAGTCAACTAGTAGTACCGAGTGGAGTATTAAGTTAATTTACCTGCAAGAGGGACCCATTGGGTGCTCTGATCTTCATCCTATTCTGGTCAACGTCGTTGCGCACCAGCTGGAACGACTGAACCGGTGTGGAGGCCGTGGCCACGACATTAACGCCGGCGACGTTCACGAACTGGTTGCTGAACACCTTGAGGTTGAAATTGTTCTGGTTGATCCGATAGAGCTTGAAGGTCTCCCAGCCTGAGGCCGAGGGGCGGTTGGCGAGCAGCGCCGCCCCGCCGCCATTCTCGGCAGCCACAAACGCGTTTTGCGTCACGGACTTGAACTGCAGCTGCGTGCCATCCTGCTCCATCGATGGACCGGAATAAATCAAGATGATGAGGATGGCATTCCACCCAAACGAGCGAAACAGCTAAGTGATCAAATTCATTACCAGGAGATCTTTGTTGGGGAGGCCGTCGAAGAGGGACGGCAGCATCCAGCCCTCGGTGACGAGCCAGTTTCCGAGGTTCGCCGACCGGATGGGGGGACGAGGAGAAGCCATTTTTGCTACTACAGCAGTGTCTCTTGGATGTGGTCTTCTTGCTAATCAGGTAGGTCTCGCTTAAATAGGAGATGGATAAGTGGGTGGGAGAAGCTCCATGTGCATGCGGCGCAAGTTGGGCTGCTAAACTGTGTCTGAAGAGGCCACTTGGCTTATACAAGTGTGAACTACTCAACTATATGCCTGAATCGCTCGACCACTCCAACTATTCCTTTTCTGCCTTATCCGGCTGGTGGCTTGTCGACTGGTCTGCCTTACCCGGTGCCAGTGGCGGACCTACAGGGTATGCCGTGCACGGCATATCCTGAATGAAGTAGTCAGGAGCTAGCTAGCGATCTGATCAAAAACCAAATGCTAGGTCTCGACTTCCGAGCGGCAGCGGCCATGCATGGCTAGCTAATTGCAGAATTAGATTTGACTATGAGGACTCTGGGCAAGGAAGCTCTTCACGCTGATCCCAGAACATGAACTTGCACGTCGGCATGCATGCTGCAACGCCCGGACCTGGATGCTTGTTTGCCCTTCGCTAACAGACCACACACCAATATGGACTAACTATTTAAGTTCTAGATTTAATATATCAATATACTTTATTAAAAATACTCCCTCGATAAGATAAATCTATCTCGAATCTTGAAGCAATATGAACTAACTATTTTTTTTTGAAGTTTAGGACTAACTATTTAAATGTAAAGCTAAATCACCGAAGATTAACACCCAAATACAAAAGATAACAAATTACAAGCAAAATATAAAAGATTAACCTCCATGACTTGAAATTCTACGTTCCAACATCTAAAGTTGCAAAGGTAATCACCGAAGACCACATGCTATGCATAACCAAGAGAAACAATTATCATCAGATACCTGTTGCAAAAGGCGATTCTCAGCGAAATATGATTTGTCTCACGGGTCTCAAATTTGTAAGGTCAGTTTTCTCATAGCTGACTTCATCCTTGAACGTCAGATTGACAAGGAACTGAATCTTGGCATGGACCTGATTTCATTTGAAACATGCATGGAAACTATACTTTGATGGCATCTAGGGGGCTCGCATTGTTTATGTATCTCACCGTGTTGCTATTTGTGAAGCCTCGTGCCGACTAAATTTCTCTTGCACAAACAATCAAATCGAATGTGAATCTTTACAATTTGGACTGAAACTTCCAGTCGTTGGCGACCGTCGACCTACTAGCGGTGTGCCCCTCCCCTGTCACCATTATGGTGCGTCAAGAGCTAGGTTGTTCATGTCTCTACTAGTCTTGCTTACCCTACCACACCCTCCAACGCGTTGCTCGTCTGACGAGCCTTCGCTCCCGCCCTCTGTGCCACGTTGTTTTCTTGTTAGTTCTCCGTGGAATTCCTAAGGATAAGAAAGATCCGATGATCCACGCTAGTAGTACTTAAATGCCCAACTGGCACCATTAGTTGAGCTTTGCTAGAAGAGGGTGTGTGATAATTAGCATCATTAGCGGATAAAACTTGCTAGCTATTTTGCTTACAAGAGAGGCTTTATCCCGCCTTGTGATTGGACTATAGGAAAGATGTGTGGCTGGTTCTTCAAGGCAAAGGTGGGGGGATGTTGTTTGATTTTGATGCAAGGTTTCCACGGCCCCAACGACAGTAAACAAGCATTCTGGAGACATGGTATGCTCTGTCATCATCACATCTTGCAAATGCTCCATTAGCTTAGCTAGATTTAGTTACGGGTTGCTACTTGCTAGGTCTAATGGAAACACAACAAATTTCTTGCGTGCGCGTGTGTGGCCTAAATTAGCCATTCCATTTCGAGTAGCCACTTTTGTGTCTTTTTTCAAAAAAAAATTGCGAGGATAGAATGGATACCTCTTCCTCGCCTAGGCTTAATTTTAGCAACGGGATATTTATGATAGAAAGAAAGCCTTTGGTTTGGCACCTAGTACTTCCGAACACAACATAAAATACATACCTGATGTGCCTTTCATCAGGGAGAAAAATATAATGGAGAGGAAAGTTTGGTTTAGGGATTGCGTGAGGCTATGCCTCCACATATCACGTAGGCAACGTCTCTGCACCGGGATGCGTGGCGCCATGCACGTCAAGCTGCATGCCTTGGATGCCACCAGGCCGCATGCTACCAGGCACGTCAAACTGCATGCCTTGCATGCCACCAGGCTGCATGCTACCATGCACACTGATCGCCGGTGTGAAAACCTGCACAGGAGGAGCACTAGACACAGGAGGATTAGTAGCCAATTAGGTTAGGTCATAATTTCGCACCGGAACATCCGTAGCCGGTTCATTAGGCGGAAAAGAAAGAGCCTCTTCAAGAGAGGAAACGTCCACCGTGACACCGGGAGTAGCAAACGGAAAAACGGACTCGTCGAACACGAGATCCCGAGAAATATAGATGCGACCAGTGGATCGATCCAGACACTTGTATCCCTTATGCATAGGACTATACCCAAGAAACACACACATCTTGGAACGAAACTCAAGTTTGTGCGTGTTATACTTCCGTAAGCTAGGCCAGCAAGCGCAGCCAAAAATACGAAGAAAAGAGTAGTTAGGCTCAACCTTTAAGAGCCGATGAATGGGAGTGTCCTTATCAAGCACCGGAGTCGGCATACGGTTAATCAAATAGCACGCCGTAAGAAAAGCTTCATCCCAAAAACGCAACGGGAGAGAGGAATGGGCTAGCAATGCGAGGCCAGTCTCAACGAGATGGCGATGCTTACGCTCAGCGATGCCGTTCTGCTGGGAGGTATGAGGACAGGAGACATGGTGAGAAATACCGGTACGTTGGAAATAACGACTCAGCTTGTGATATTCACCACCCCACTCAGATTGGACGGCCTTAATCTTAGCATTCAAGAGACGCTCTACATGGGCCTGGAACGCATAGAAAACATGTTCAACATCGGATTTGTGTTCAAGAAGATATATCCAACTAAAACGAGAATAGTCATCGATAAAACTAACATAGTACTTATAACCGCCGGAAGACGCATGAGCGGGGCGCCAAACATCAGAATGAATTAATTCAAGAGGCGCAGTGGAAACACGAGAGGAAGCACTATAAGATAACTGATGACTTTTAGCACGTTGACAAGCATCACAAACCAAAACCGAATTGTCTGAAGAACATGAAAGATTATTTTTCCTAACAATAGACTGCACTACATTATGGGTAGGGTGACCAAGACGTTGATGCCACTCAGACGTCGTGGTCGATGAAGCATGTCGTGAAGACGAAGATCGTGGTGCGACTAAACGGCAGCGGATAGAGGCCCCCTTGACTTTTACCGCTGAGAAGAATTCTCTGTGTGGCCTTGTCCTTAACAAGGAAAAAATGACGATGAAACTCAATAAATATGTCATTATCAAGAACAAGACGATAAACGGAAAGCAGGTGTTTGCGGATGTGCGGAACATGAAGGATGTTGTTCAAGCGAATCGAAGAACCGGCTAGGTTCGAATGACCAATATGCGAAATAGACAAACCTGAACCATTTGCTACTTGGACTTGATCCTTCCCGCCATAGCGCTCGTGCACCTGAAGACGTTCGAGCTCACTCGTAAGATGATCCGTAGCACCGGTATCAAAAAGCCAGGGCTGCGGCTGAGTGTCGTTGGAGGTCGTGGCCGCATTGCCGGTACGAGCATCGTAGCGGTTACGACAGTTATCCGCTTCGTGCCCCCAGTTCTTGCAAATCTGACACTTGGGGCGCCAGCGGTTGCGGCCATTGCCGCCACCACCGTTGCGACCGCCACCACCTCCGTTGCCTCCGCCGGAACGGCCGCCATTGCCGTTACCGTTGGGGCGTCGCAGATCCTGAGCACCCGCGCCGTGATGCTGCTGGTACGGGTTCGGAGCCGGCTGGGCGTGTTGCTGCTGCGGATAGCCTCCGCTGGGACGCCCTCCACCTCCGTAACCGGGGGAACCACCCATCCCCGGACATGACACGGCGTTGGCCGAGGACGACCAGTCCTCCGCCGGAAGTTGCTGCGACTGCTGCAGCACCTCATAGTTGAGGACCATGGAGTAGAACTCGTCGAGGGTAACATCAGCGTTGGTAACGCCGAGTGAAGCGGCGATCGGGTTGAAGGCGGGGCCTAACCCGGTGAGCATCTGATCGATGACCTCCTCGTCGGAGAGCGGGGAACCAGCGGCGGCCATGGCATCGGCAAGGGCCGTCACCTTATGCATGTACTCGCTCGCCGTGGAGTCCAGTTTCCGTAGCGCCTGGAGTTGACGCCGGATGTGCCGAACACCAGCACGATTCTGCGCGCCGAACAACGTGTGAACGGCCTTCCATGCCGCTGCCGCTGATGCACAGCGGATCAGCTTGCATGCGATCTCAGGCACCATGGAGCCGAGAAGCAGCGCGAGGACCTTCTTGTCCTGCGTCCACCATTGCGCGAAGAGGGGGTTGATGACGACGGTGGCGTCAGCGCCCGTACCCTGGAGGATGGTCTTCTCCGGCGCGACTGCAGATCCGTCGAGGTGACCATGAAGGCCCGCTCCAGCGAGGGTGGTCGAGACGAGCGCTTGCCACAACATGAAATTGCTGCTGTCGAGGCGCACGGCGATGGCGGGGATGGGGCGGTGGTCGTGGCCGTCGAGGAAGACGACATGGCGCCGATCGCCGCGGACAGAGCGAGAGCGGAAGAGGACGACGCGCCGAGAGCAGTGGAGTTCATCGCCGACGAGGACATGGCGGAAGCTCAAGGCGGCCGGAGATCGCGTTCTCACGCGTGAGGAGACGCCGGCGGCCGGAGCGATCGTGGAGATCGATCTCGCGTGAGGAGACGTCGGCGGCCGGATACAATCGATCGTCTTAGCTCTGATACCAAGTTTGGTTTAGGGATTGCGTGGGGCTATGCCTCCACATATCTCGTATATATATACCAACAGATACAATTACATACACGACAGGTTTCGTATACAACACGTATACGGATCGTTTTCTAACAAGGAACCTCCCATCTTCTTCCACCTTGGCACACAAGTAGTGATGGAGATGGAGTAGAGCAACATCAACCCAAGCTGAAAGCCCCAAAAAACTCCTTTCCTTATTAAATGAGCCTGACGGCCGGTGCCATACGCGTCTGCTCGACTATTCCTCTCACCGGAAAATTGTACTCCCTCTGATCCCAAATAATTCTCCTTAGTTATAATATGAGTTGTTCATTTCCCATGAAATTTAAAACAGATCGTAGGGAGTCAATCATTTCTGCAGTTGAGATTCGTAACTGCGACTATAGCCAATATATTCACTTCATAGCAGGAGATTCAATACCCTATATTCCTGTTCGTATAATTTTATGGTTTGTTAGATATGTTGATTTTTGTAGAATCGCTTGTAGGTTTGGGTGGTTGATCACGTGGATTACACAGTCAGGATTAAGGGGTTAAGCCTGAAATCGTCCCCACCCTATCAAAATGTCAATTGTCTATGTATTGTAATTTATCTCCTACATTCGATTGTATTTATTTAGATACTAATTAATGATCTATTGTTTGTTTCACAGGTAGTATCAGTTTTTTCCCATCTCCAATGTATATGTGAAAAGTTGTTTTTCGGCGATGAAAATAGAGAAGAAAGTACCCGCATCATTTGCTTCTTAGAGTTAAGATTTCTATATTCAGTAACTCCATAGACTAGTTGTCATGATCCGATTTTCTTCTTTTTTTGGGCCTCTGGCAATTTTTGTGGAGCCGAAGCGTGTCCTTTCAGGAGCTCTATCGGGTCCGCAGTAGCCTACTTTTCGTGGGCGGCTTCTACCCGTTGCCCGCTTCGGTTCCTGCCGGGTCACTTTCGGGTCGGGTTTGAATCCACAAGCACTGAGATGGGTCGGGTGTGGGTCGACGGATGCTCTAGCGAGGTGATCCATGGGCTATGTCGTCATCCCGTTTCTGCCTGACGTTGTCTTGTTGGTGCCGTGTCGTGCAAGCTGCAAGTTTTTGAGCTTCATGGGTCTTCGTGCTTCTGGTGTGTGCACGCCTTCGTTTGCATGGCTGTCTACACGGTTTATGCGCCGACACGCCTCGACGTGCGGCACGTGTATCTGTCTCCGTGCTCTATATGAGCGTGCGTTTTCTGGTTGTCGTTTTTTATTATTCTTTTTGCATGCCTAGTTCTCGCCGGGCTTCCCATATTGTTATTCATGTTAGTCCTGCCATGTTTTCTCCTTCGCTTTGATTACTGTTTTTTCTTCACGTTTTGTTCATACTGGTTTGCTTGTTTTCTTGTTTTCTGAACATGGACCGTCCTTCTACGCATGCTACTGTCCGGGGTGTTCAGTTATCGCGTCCGCATGGGCATGGTTTTGTTGATTTTGGGGCTGGTACGGTGTCCGTCCACTTTCGTTTGCCTTATGTGCCCGTTCATATGCCCTTGCTTCCGGGGACCGTGGTGGTCGACGTGGATGTAGCGTTGTGCATGTTGTTGGCCGCCGTGCTCCATCCCGTGTCTCTTCTTCGTCCTTGGGTCATCCGGTTTCTTCGGTAATTGTTTACCTAGTCGCTCTTGAGGCTGATGATGGGGTCGCCTAGTTCCATCACTAGTAGCAAATAGCCTACTGGTGGCGTACCGGTTTAGTCTAGTGGGCTGCGCACCAATGGTACGCCACTATTGTCACGCCCCTGGTAAGTTTCTACCGGTGGCGTACCTCATCATATGATATTAGGCGAATTTTTTTAAAATATTATTTATTTTAATGGAAATTCGGAAAATATTGCGCGAACCACGGATTGTTCACAAATAATACGGCCTCGGCCTGCACGTGGCCGAGGAGGACTCGTCGGCCAGCTCGGGGCCGAAATAAGCTGGTCGGCCGAGAGGAAGCCGAATCAGGTCGCGCAGGTCACGGATCGCTTGGCCGATTGCCTGATCGGCCCCAGCGGCCTGGCATCGGCCACGTGACGGCCGAACCCAGCTTCGGCCTTCTCACGGCCGACGAGCGCGCATTAAGAGCCGCGCCGCGGCCTTCCTCTTCCTCTTCCTCGCGATTCTCTTTCTCTTCTCTCTCTTGTTATTCCCAACCCGAAAATGCAACCTCCGATCTATCAATTTTAGGCACGGAAAATAAAGTTTAGGGTGTTTGTTAAGCTGTGTAGTGCCTGATCTACGATGGGGTAGGGTGTGGAGGCGTTTTGGTGGCGTTTGGAGGTGCGGTTTTGGAGGTGTTCTTGCTCGTGGTGGTGCTGTGTTGGTGCTCCGGTGGAGGCTCGAGGTGCTGCGGTGGTGCGCTGCTCCGGCTGGTGCGGTTGTGCTGCTGTCACGCTACAAGGGTAAGACATTTTTCGTACATTAGGGTTAGGGTTTGTGTTATGTACATTAGGGTTTAGTTTGCAGTTAGTGTGTAGGTAGTCTGGATGGATTTCTAGTTAGTATGGTAGTACTGGTAGTTGATATTTTAGTAGTGTGTAGTTAGTTTGGTAGTACTGGTAGTTAGTATGGTAGTACTGGCTTAGGGTTCGTGTTTACGTAATCTGGTAAAATTAATTCCGTGTATAATAATTATGTAATAAATTTGTAATTTCTTTGGATTTGTTAGGTGAGCAATTATGTCGAACGTAGTAAAGTTTGTTTTCTACTACGGTGCCGGTTCAGTACAGCAAAATGAGTATGGGATGGATCTGAGTCAGTTTCAGCATGTCGAGTTGGATCTGACTGCCCCTGAAAATTGGTCTGTTAGTCAGTTAAAAAATTGGTTGGCAGATTGTTTGGGATTAAATGCAGAAACACACACTGTCGGGGTGCACGCGTTATGGTCCAAGTCCAGTAGAAAAATTTGGTACACTATGAGGCCAATTGATCGGGATTCTCAGTGGGTGAACTGGTTGCAAGGTTGCAAAAACAGGGGAAGCCATCCAGTTGCCTTGTTGCTGCCTGTCGTTAGGGAGGTAAATGTCAATCCTCCTGAAGGCGAAGGTGGGCACGATCCAGGGCAGAGCTCTGCAGCAACCATGGAAATTGAACATGATGAGAGCCATGGTTATGATGGAGGCAGTGGGTATGAATCAGGGCAGAGTAGTATGGTTGGAGGGCATGATGACGGTGAAAATGTGGAGGCAGATGGGGATGAGGAAGATGGCCGAATGCAGAACGAGATGGAAGACGAAGATATTGAGGGTGATTACGGGGCTGGCAGTGATTCTGATTCGTCGAATGACGCAGATTACGAGCCGGAGGTGCCTTATCCAGCTTCATGGACTCAGGACATCTCATCTGGCATGACGCTGGACGATGGTCATGATTCTTCCTGGGAATATCACCAGAACAGCATGGCTGTGGGAGCTATGTACCCTGACAAGGAACATCTGCAAGAAGCAATCATACAGTGGGCAATGTCGACATCTAGGGTTTTCAAGACAACTGTGTCGAGTAAGAAATATCTGACCATGGAATGCTCAGATATTGATTGTCCGGGAAGGGTGCACGCATATGTCCCCAAGTATGACACGAACTGGGTTGTGAGTGACTTGGTAATGCATACATGTCGTATTCACAGCATCCTTCAGGATCACCGTAATCTGTCATCCACGCTTATTGCCCGTTTGTTTTACACGGAGATAGTGGAGTCCAAGGCGATGGAAGTGAAGGCAATAAGGAACAAAGTGTTTACGAGATTCAATTTCAACATTTCTTATGGCAAGGCCTGGAGGGCTAAGCAGAGCGCGCTGGAGAAGAGATTTGGGTCATTCTTTGACTCATATGATTCTGTTGTCCGTTTGCTCTACACTCTTGAGGCGAGGAATCCTGGCACATATGTTGATCTTCAAGATTTCTACATGCCAGAGTTCCCTACAGTAAGGGTGTTGCACCGTTTGTTCTTCTCTTTTGGTGTATGCATCGAAGCCTTTAGCCACTGCCGACCAGTGTTATGTGTGGATGGCACATTTCTGACCGGCAAATACAAGGGTCAGATATTGACTGCTATTGGCCAGGACGGCAATAACCAACTGTTGCCCCTTGCTTTCGCTTTTGTTGAGAGCGAGAACACAGATAGTTGGACGTGGTTCTTTAGGCAGTTGAAAAAAGCAGTTGTGAAGGATAAGCAGAATGTTTGCGTTCTTCATGACAGACATGCTGGTATACTCAACGCTATCAAGGCGTTGACAAACCCTGGACCAGATGAAGAAACACCGTGGGTGGATCTTCAGAGTCGTTGGTGCATGCGCCATCTAGGTGCTAACTTCTTCTCACAGTTTAGAAATAAGAGTCTCATGAATCTGTTCAAAAAACTCTGCAAGCAGAACCAGGAATGGAAGTACAATTTTATCCGTGGGAAGCTTGATGAGTTCACCAATAAACATGTTCGGGAGAGGAAAGCTGCACGAACAGCGGCAGTGGCGTTTCATGTAGCCCAAGTAGCGGCACAAACAGCTACAGGGCCTGCGCCGCCTGAAGAAGAAGTGATAGGTCTGTGCGATCTGCCAGGCTTTGACCCCCCTGGCACGAGGAGAAAGGGCGGACGGTTGATTAAGAATTTCCAGCAGTGGATTGAGCATGAGCCCGTAGAGAGGTGGTCTTTGTTGCACGACTCATACGGAGCCAGGTATGGCGTCATGACTACAAACCTTGCGGAAACATACAATTTTGTCCTCCGAGGGAACAGGGCATTGCCATTAACTGCCCTAGTGGAGGGAATTTTCCAAGGCACGGTTAATTACTTCAGGGTGAATCGGCAGAAAGCCGAAATGCATATACTTCGCAGTCCAAACTCCCCCTGGTGTGAAAAGATTACGAAGTACATGGATGCTAAGATGGAGAAGGCACGGACTTTCCAGGTGATTGCCATCGGAAATCAGGAAAGGAGGTTCGAGGTCCGCTTACCTACCGACAAGTTCGGTTGTGGCAATGTGTTGAGAACGCATGAGGTGAAGATTGGAAACGAAGAATGGCCAACCTGTGAATGCACATGCAACAAACCGAAATTGTTTCACCTTCCATGCTCGCATGTACTTGCTGCTTGCGGGCAGCTTGGTTTGGAAGCAACCTCGTTTGTCTCACCGTACTTTAGTCGTGAAGCTGTCTTGAACACATGGACAGGTGAGATGCTAGGATTCCGAGCCATGGGTAATTTCAACACCGTTGAGCCTAGTGAGAGGAGGTACATTCCTGACCCAAGGTTACTTCGTCCTGGGAGAGGTCGACGGCAGTGTAGACGCATACGTAATGATATGGATGAATCAGAAGCTGGAGGACCTACCAGGCAATGTTTTCTTTGCAACCAATTTGGCCATAGGGATACGCACTGTCCGGACTTTGGGACTGGTGGAGCTACGGTGCGTGGAAGAGGCAACCGAGGCCGGAGAGGAAGAGGAAGAAACTAGATTAATTTTAAATTTACAATAAATTTGTAATTTCTTTGGATTTGTTATGATTTGTACTCGTTTAGCGACAAGTTGGAATGTGTAATTTCTTTGGATTTGTTATGATTTGTACTCGTTTAGCGACAAGTTGGAATGTGTAATTTCTTTGGATTTGTTATGATTTGCCCCTGCTACGTGGGATATGTACCCCAGCCAGTCTATGTCCGGCTCTAGCCAACACGCGGTACAAATAATTAACTTCTCTACCATCATTTACTTCTTTTTTTATATTGTCCTTCATTTCTAAATGTCTGTATCACTTTCAGGCTCAGTTGACGTGGGAACTTGGGAGTGAAATAGACCAGTTAGACCGTTCACTTTCGACTGGGCCTTTGCTTACACGTGAAGAGCATCGGTCTTGGTTGCAGTCAGCTGCACAGAGAGTGAGACGGATCTACGAGGCTATCACGTGTGTCCGCTCGTCTGACGTTCTCCCACAAGCTGCACGACGCCCACCGCATCCGTCCACGCAGCTACCGCAACGCCGGGCACGGCGTAACGTGCAGCCACCTCCAGAGGCCCACCGACAGCACCCGCGTCCGCGTGTCGCACCACCTCCACCTGACCAGCCTGGAGGTTCGGGTTGGCAGCAGCAGAGTTACCAGGAGGGGGGCTACCAGCAGAGCCCCGTTGGGGGCTTCCAGCAGCGACCCTACTCGCAGTACCAGCAGAGCCCCACTGGGGGCTACCAGCAGCGACTCTCTTCGGAGTACCAGCAGAGCCCCACGACCGGCTTCCAGCTACGTCCACCACCAGGTATGTCGATTCGTACAACTACATTCTCATGTCGTCACAGTATTTACAAAATAACATATTAAATAAAAATTCGCAATTCTAGAACAATTCGACTTCGGCTTGGGGGGCTTAGGGCCTATTATCTCCGAGCATTACTCGGGTGCGTCGGGTTGGGCGAGTGAGCACGACGTGTTTCCCGATGCGGAGGCGGACACCCGGTGGCTCAACATGTACAACACTCCTCCTCCACCCCCCACACAGGATACACAGCAGGCAGATGACGGGGCTTTGCTTGGTCCACGAGAAAGCCGCCCACCCCATCGGTTCGGATGGAGCACTCCTCAGCCACAGCCGCCACGTCGTGGCAGAGGCGATGAATGAGACTAGGCTTATGTATCAGCCACTTATGTAATAGAGACTTATGTATCAGACGTATGTTCGCTATTTTTAATGTACCGTAAGACCTACGTATGAGACATATGTATGCTACTTCTCTACTTCTGTGTCTGACGTATTCATATGTATGAGATACACTACGTAAATACGAACACCAGACCGTCAAATAAATGCGGAAGTAAGATACAATTCTAAAAATACAACTGCAATACTTCAAATAAGCGCAAGTAAGATAAAATTCTTAAAATACAACTGCAATACTTCAAATAAGTAAGATACAATTCTAAAAATACAACTGTAATACTTCAAATAAAGTGATACTGAAAGGAAGATACAACACAACTTCAGACCATAATGACCAATGAAACTGATTATACCTATCTTCCATCGACGCATCCTGCGCCGTCCACCGTGCTTGCACTATTGCCCTTGGACGAAGATTCGGCCTTCTTGCCTTTACCCTTGCTCGATGCTTCAGCCTTGTTGTTCTTGCCCTGTCTCGATGTTTCAGCCTTCTTGTTCTTACCCTTTCTCGCTGCTTCAGCCCTCCTTTCCTTCTCCGTCGGCATAAAATCGTCCGAATCATCGCTGGAGTATACCCAGAGATAGGAAGCCGCGTGACTAGCACGCTCAGCGTCAGTCTTATAAAAAGGATCATTGGTGACTTTCCTCTCATACTTATCTGCAAGCCTAAAGATTTCTGCACGGACTTGTTGCGGGGTCCTATACGGAAACCCATCTCGGCATTGCCTCGCCGCAAGCAAAGCAAGATATCTATCACTATCAACAATTTCTTGATGTGTAACTAACCTACCATCTACCTTCAAATCCTCGGAAATCATAGCCAAATGCTGGGATGCGGTTATGTGATACCCGGACACACACTTCGCACAAGGAACAATACACACCATTGTGCTCTCTTCACGGTAACAAGCCTAGCCTCGGCTGGTTTTATAGATGCGGAAGAAGCGGGCGGGAATTATTTGGCGGGAGAATCAGGCGGGAAACGGTGGCGGGAGAAATAGGCGCCAAACGGACGGGGAGAAAAAAAAAGGGCGCGAACCGGTGGCGGGAGACAAAACACGCGCGAAACGGTGGGTGGCGGGAGAAGGGCGGGAAACGGTAACGCGAAAAAAAAAAATAGGCGCCAAACGGTGGCGGGAGAAAATAGAGGCGCGAAACGGAGGGAAAACAGGGCGCCAAGATGCATGCAAATTTCGGTTTTGGGTGGGCCGAACTTCTTGTCGGCCTCCTCTGGGCCGACCCGGGTCGTCGTCAGGTCGTGCGCCAGGCGCCTGCACGCGCGCAGATGCGGCCGACGGCCAGCTCGGCCTCCTCTCGGCCGACTAGCGAAAGTCGGCTTCCCCTGGGCCGACGAGGACTCCTCGGCCTGGTCGGGGCCGAGGCCGTATTATTTCTGAACAATCCGTGGTTCGCGCAATATTTTGCGAATTTACATTAAAAAAAATAATATTTAAAAAAATTGTGCTGATATTAGTAAGTGAGATACTGGTGCATTGTACGCCACTAGTAACTGAATTACTAGTGGTACCCTACAAGTACGCCACCAGTAATTAGGTACGTCTACAGTATATTTTCAGGAATTTCGTTTTCAGTATATTTAATCTCATGTGTCAGCGTATTTGGACAAGTACATTTAACAAAATAGTATAAATACAGAATTGGTAAACTCTGCAAGAAATACAAACAGGGAAATGGCCAAATTATTGGTTCATCAAGTTCATCACACCAGAACCGAAATAGATCACAAGTGACCAAGTTATTGCACGAATAATTCTCGATCCAGTCGCTAGTTAGCTCGCTAGGCGTTAAGAAAGGAAGTAACTTGTCATCTAAATTATGATCACACACAATACAAACGTAGTCACGATGAGCAAGATGGGGATCACGATGAAGCTTGTCTTCATCCAATTCATCCTCTCTTCCGCTAGCACGTGGTTTATGTACCTAGTTTCCGTCTTCTCTTTACTCTTGTACAATTTGAAGTCGTTGCCATTGAACTTGTTCACTTGCTTCAGACACGGTCTTCCCACTGGTCATAGACTCCTGGAATTCTAACTTTGTACACGACATACAGTGTAGTCACAAGTGGATACCATCATGCCAAAAGGGATCATCACGAACGAAACAGGTAGCATGGATATATATATTACAGATGGGCTTACATACTGATGACTCCGAAGTGCAGGAGATTACCTTTCGAATAGAAAAAGGTTGTCGAACCCGCGAGTAGCTGAAGGTATTGGTTAGCAAGAATGATAAATAAAACAATGAAAGATGCAAGTGTTTTGGGGGTTTTTGGTTGTATGGTTGCAATAAAAGTAAAAGTGCAGAAAGTAAATAGTAACAGTTGAAAGCTCTTAATGAGAGAAAAGCCCAATCCTCTAGGTGGCAAGAGGACATGCTCAAGTGATGTGTGTCTTATATTAGGAAAACGTTACCGAGGGCGGCATGGATATAACTAGGCATATAGATTTATTAAACAACACGTTGAATATTTTGTCAAGTTTTAATCTTACTTAGGACGGAGCCATTATTAGGTAAAACTAAACAAATAAACTAAACC
Organism: Poa annua; assembly: GCA_026929855.1. Taxonomy (NCBI): domain Eukaryota; kingdom Viridiplantae; phylum Streptophyta; class Magnoliopsida; order Poales; family Poaceae; genus Poa; species Poa annua. The sequence continues at coordinate 7,111,361 of CM049433.1, read as the reverse complement.
CCTTATGATGGATCATGTGGCCAAGTGAATGACTGCACAAGAATTATTAAGACATAAAGTCCCACCCTAGCATTACACTCTAGGGTCCCCGATATTAATACCCCATAATAACAACTTCATGACTCAGTCTCAGGTTACTTGTCCTCCCAAATCTTTCTCACTTCATTATACTACGGTGTTCTCCTATGAGCCCATATAGGTGAAGTGTTGTGCAGTCGACGTTCGCACAACACCATCATAAAATTACATAAAAAGATAAACACAAGACAAAATACCAACACATGTCATATATAAATCATTGCCAATTCATCCTATGCCCTTAGGAACATACGGGAACTACTCACAACGTGCAAACATGATCATATTCAGTAGCATAAGTGGTACAACACAATCTGAAAATATAACTTCACCTCCAAATAATGACAATTACTCAATCACAAACATGAATAGGAGCACAAAACAAGTATCTAGGGTATAGCAACTCTCAAACTACTAGGGGGGCGGAGTGCATGACGGAGATGGTGATGGAGATGGTGCTGGTCTTGCTGATGGTGATGATGGAGAGGCCTCCTACCACGCCAAGGAGGAGAGGTGTGATGACGTGAAGACACACGTTCGTTGGGAGACCCCAAGAGGAAGGTATGATGAGTGCAGCAGCAAGTTTTTTCTCAGTATGAAACCAAGGTAATCGAACCAGTACGAGATGAAGAACACTTCTGAAGGTGTCAACGGCGCCAGAAAATAGCTGTTGCAGGAATGATCCTGACGGTTGACTTGGAACCTGCACATAACACAACCAAGATACTTTGCCCCAACGAAACAGTGAGATTGTCAATCTCACTGGCTTGCTGTAAACAAAGGATTAGACGTATAGTGTGGAAAATGATGTTTGTTTGCAGAGAATGAAAGAGAGCAGTTTGCAGTAGGTTGTATTATCAATGTAAAGAAAAGGACCGGGGTCCACAGTTCACTAGTGGTGTCTCTCCATAAATAGATAATAGCATACATGTGGGTAAACAAATTACAGCTGGGCAATTGACAAAATAAAGAGCTGCATAATGATGCATATACTTGTCATGGTGTCTGGTATGAGATTCATTTGGGCATTACAACAATATACATAGACCGTTCCAACCGCATCTATGACTAATAATCCACCTTCCGGTTAGCTTCCGCACCCCATTCAGTATTAACTTGCAAGCAACAGATTATTGCATTAGGCAAAGTGTGTAAATGTAAGTAATACAATTATCCTTAGACAAAGCACTATTGTTTTATCCCTAGTAGAAAGAGTACATCTACAATCTTAGAGGTTGATGTCACTCCCCCAGATTAAATAGAGACATGAACCCACTATCGAGTATAAATACTCCCTCTTGGAGTCACAAGCATCTACTTGGCCAGAGCATCTACTAGTAACGGAGAGCATGCAAGATCATAAACAACACACATGATATATTATGGAGCAAATGACATAGTGTTCAATATTCATCGGATCCCAGCAAACACGACATGTAGCATTACAATAAGATGATCTTGATCATGTTAGACAGCTCACAAGATCTAAACATGATGGCACAAGAGGAGAAGACAACCATCTAGCTACTGCTATGGACCCGTAGTCCAAGGATGAACTACTCACGCATCAGTCCGGAGGCGGGCATGTTGATGTAGAGCCCTCCGGTGATGATCCCCCTCTCCGGCAGGGTGCCGGGAAGAGGTTCTGAACCCTCCCGAACTAGGGTTGACGACGGCGGCGGCTCCGTAAGGGTTTCTGGAAAAGTGTTTGGGTCTTACGTTTTGTATTGTCGGGGGCTTTAAATAGGCGAAAGGGCGAAGGCGGTGGAGGGCCGAGGCTCCCTCATGAGGTGCCCGCGCGGTAGAGGGTGGGGCCGCGCCGGGACCTCATCTGGGGGCCTCATGGCCCTTCTCCGTTAGCTCTCCGGTGTTCTGGAACCTCGCGTGAAAAATAGGGACTTTGGTATTAATTTCGTCCAATTCCGAGAATATTTCCTTAAGTGGTTTTCTGAAACCAAAAACAGCAGAAAACAGGGAACTGGCACTGTGGCATCTTGTTAATAGGTTAGTCCCAGAAAATGCATAAAACCACACAAAGTGTATATAAAACATGTAACAAGATGCCACAGTGGTGTGGGGCCCTCGGGCTTCCACCGCCTTCGCCCTTTCGCCTACTTATACCCCCCGACGGATCAAGACCTAAGACCCGAACAAAAATCCAGAAACCTTACGGAGCTGCCGCTGTCGTCAACACTAGTTCGGGAGGGTTCAGAAGCTCTTCCCGGCACCCCACCGCAGAGGGGAATCATCACCGGAGGGCTCTACATCACCATGCCCGCCTCCAGACTGATGCGTGAGTAGTTCATCCTTGGACTACGGGTCCATAGCAGTAGCTAGATGGTTGTCTTCTCCTCTTGTGCTATCATGTTTAGATCTTGTGAGCTGCCTATCATGATCAAGATCACCGTTATGTAATACTTCATGTTGTGTTTGCTGGGATCCGATGAATATTGAGTACTAAAGTTATTGCTTCATAATATATCATGTGTGTGCTATTTAATGATCTTGCATGCTCTCCGTTACTTGTGTATGCTCTGGCCAAGTAGATGCTTGTGACTCCAAGAGGGGGTATTTATGCTCGATAGTAGGTTCATGTCTCTATTAAATCTGGGGTGGTGACAGCTAGCTCTAAGGTTGTAGATGTACTGTTGCTACTAGGGATAAAACAATAGTACTTTGTCTAAGGATGATGTTACTTACTTACTTTACACACAGTGCTTAAGGCGATAATCTGTTGCATGCAACTTAATACTGAAAGGGGTGCGGACGCTAACCGGAAGGTGGATTATTAGTCATATATGCGGTTGGAACGGTCTATGTATATTGTTGTAATGCCCGAATGAATCTCACACTAGACATCATAACGTTGGTATATGCATTGGTTTGCTCATCATTATTCTATCAATTGCCCAGCTGTAATTTGTTTACCCGCATGAATGTTATTATTATTTATGGAGAGACACCACTAGTGAACTGTGGACCCCGGTCCTTCTCTTTAATCTGATAAACCACAAACTGCAAACCTGTTACTTTCTGCAAACAAACATCTTTCTTCCACACATACGTTTGATTGTGTTGTGGTTTTATAACTAAGGGAAAACTTCCTGCTATATTCTCCACACCTTTCTCTTGGGGTATCCCAAAGCTGCGAGAGTATCAAGACTTTTTCTAACGCCGTTGCCGGGGAGATTGAAGCACTTCTGCAAGGGGAGTCTCTCACTTCACAATATCTTTAATTTGTTTTTGTCTTGCTTAGTTTATTTTTATTTCCTGTTTTGTTTGCTATTAAATATCAAAAACACAAAAAAATTAGTTACTTGCATTTTATTTAATTTGTTAATATCTTGTTTGTTTCTTATTATCAAAAACACAAAAAAATTAGTTACTTGCATTAATTTTTGTATTTCGGTTTTGCCTTTAATATTGCTAAAATGACTACTGCTGAGAATACTAAGTTGTGTGACTTCATGAATGACCCACAAGTATAGGGGGTGTATCGTAGTACTTTCGATAAATAAGAGTGTCGAACCCAATGAGCAGCAGAAGGTGCTGACAAGCGGTTTTGATGAGGATTTCCTTGTAAACACTAGCAGACAAGTTTTATTAGTTTTTGGTAATGCAGATAAATAAAGTGCGAGTAAATAAAGCGCGGCAATTATAATTGCAGCGAGTGGCCCAATCCTTTTTAGAGCAAAGTACAAGCCGGTTTGTTTACTTATGATGACCAAACGTTCCTGATTACACACGGGATTTATGTCTAGTGCTTTCGCTTCATATAGATGATTTATTTTGGGTTGACAAACTAGACATAGATAGAGGGTTTAGCAAAAAAAACTGTTTTGCAAGCCTTCCTACAACTGGACTGCTAAAACTAAATTGTGCACACACTAAATGCAGGGCATGCACACACATCGATCACACAACCACACATATACATACACGTATACTACATAACTCGCCACCGTATATGCATACTAGTATACACCCTCGTGCGCGTACATGTAAGTACACACAGAACACACACACCTAAACGCGTACGCACATACATGCACGCGTAGGTACCCACACACGCTTTCACACACATGTAAAGATACACAGGTAAATGTACATGCATGCTCACACGTCGGTGCATGTACACATATCAAATGCATATATGTACACGGATCCACCTGTCAACAACACAATTTCGGATAGAGGGGACAACTTTTTTAGCAAGGTGACATTGAATTGCCAAATATGAGAAGTTGACAACAACAACAACATTTAGAATCTTGCTATGTTTTTGATAGGGGGTCACCTATATCAAAGCTATCGGAGCTGTTTTATTTCTTGCCACAATTGCTAAGTTAGCAATTGGGAACATATATAGCAATGCTTTCAGTGATGCTCTTATAAATAATTTTACAAGGTGCTCTTATTCCCTTTTTGAGAGGAAACGTTCTATAATTGATTATTAACTTGGTAAGTTCTAAAAAAATAAAGAAATATCACTAGGCCACATCCACATTGTCACATAGTTGCATTTGGTGATACCGTGGTAAAATAGAGGCTAAAAGTAACCTGGTAATTTATATCATTTGGTGATCCCCAAATTACATTACTCTTTTGTCCTACAATTTTTCCATGTACATGAAATTATTTCATAACTTATGCATATCACCTATCTTGATATAAATTTAAACAGATTCAATGAGTATGTGTTGCCATTTTAATTTTTATTGAGATAGGTTAAGAAATATGCTTGATAGAAGCATAGTAAGAGTTCAGAATGATCAGATAAACACAACAACTTGTTTAAGAACCTATATGCATGATAGGAATTCCGTACTAACCTATTTATAAGCTCTAAGAAAATAGTATTTTAATAAAGTCCAACCCAGATAAGTTATGTTGTACCGTAGACAAAATTTGTTGGATCGCCACTCATGAGATGGTGCGGCAATATCTCTAAATGTTTTGTGGAGAACATTATATTCCAACCTAAAATGTTAAAAATTATCTTGATAGAACACAAATCAATGGTGTGATGTGCTCTCGTGAATATGCTTGCTCAACTTTACGGACTAAAGCCCTAAAATAAATAAAAATCATGCATGAATGCTATGAGAGTCTCATCCTTTAACGGTGACTTCAATTTGTGTAACAGGTTTAATATAGTGAAGAACATAGGGTCGGCTCTTCATTATCTCCACCATCACTGCCACGAATGCATCTTGCACAGAGACATCAAGCCAAGCAACATACTCCTTGACGAACAATACAATGCCAAGCTTGGTGACTTCGGGTTATCGCGGATTGCCCAACGCACGAATGAAGTAGTTCTAACAACATCTAGTGAGGTCTTTGAAGGTGATTTGAACGCCAATGCACTGCAGTAGTGATGACAATGGCTGCCGGGACAGCGGGATACATGGATTCGAAGTGCATGAAAGATGGGATGGTCAGTTTTAACCGTAGCTCTGATATCTACAGCTTTGGAATCGTCTTACTAGAGATTGCATGTACAGGAAACTCCAGGACGCAAGTCTGGGATCTGTACAAACGCAACCAAGAAAACATGGCGGCTGTGGCGGATGCAAGGTTAAATAGCAAGTTCGACGTGGCTCAGATGCAGCTTGTGGTTGTCCTGGGCCTCTGGTGTTCGTTCCCAGATGATGCTCGACGACCTTCCATGCCGCAAGTAGTGGAAGTACTCGAGCACAACGCAGCATTGCCCAACTTGATGGAATATGAGTGCAGAGTAGCCGGATCTGAAGGAAATGAGACCACTGACCAGGATGTTGATGGTACATGCTATCCCCCAACGGCGAGTATAGATACCACAAAAAATGGCAGCGTAGTCGAGCGATCCTCTCCTATGTAAAGCTAGCTCGCCGGAGCGAAACCGATCCAGTCCTGTCCAGTTGAGTTCCATCCCTAGCCAGGAGGTGCTCATAGGGGTAGTGTTTACGTGTGTGCGGTCATAGGGGTGTCTGTACGTGCGTGTTTATGAGCGTCTGCGTCTGTACTGTGTTTCTCAAAAAAGATATGTCAACTACTGTAGTTTATTTTTCTACTAGCTAGTACTTTGCATTTGAACGGATACATCATATCCTCGCGACTGGATGGCCACCATGAAAAAGGTGTCGTTGTTTTTGTAACCATGAGACAATAAGAAAAATCTTCCCTTGCAAGTTTCCCTGTGCTATATGACCTCTCATGAAAGTGGTTTTAATCTTGTACCGTTCTCATAGTGTTGCAAATATATATTTTTATTAACGTTACAAAAGTTTGGAATGCTTGTTTGGGTGAGAGCAAAATTCTTGTACAACAAGGCGGTCGATTTTAGACGCTCGATTAGACAAAGTAGAGTTGATCCGGTTTATAAGTAAAACTTGGTCCAACAACTATATACATTGTCAATTTAAAACGAACATTGAGCCAAAAATCGCACAAGCGAGGAGACCACTGCCTACATGATGTTTATCCACCAAATGCAACAAACATACATCTCCGGTCTTCGGGTGGCCGCTGCCCTTACTTACACCACTCAGTGTCAAAACCGCGCACACGCGATGCACAACGCAGCATGAGCACGATCCAACCATCTCGTAGCCCCTGCTGCCAACACGACCGCATGTAGACCCGATCGGTGTGCCATCCAGCGCCGCCGCTCCGGCATCCGCCTCCCCTGACCACAACAGTCACACTTGGCAGCTATATTTTCTCTCTCACTAGGCAGGGCAGCATCTTAAGGGTGCAAGTAAACATGTTTTCCAGGGTATGAAAATCGGTCACATGCTGGCTTACTTTGAACCAGTATGCTTATATTGTTGTGGTTCGTGAATTTTATCTCTATTAATTGACCAGTAGTATGGACCGTGCACGCTTACTGTTGTTGTAAACTACTGTACGAATTTTTGGTACAAAATCCGTCAAACAATCTTGTAGCTGTAGTTCTGTACAATATCAGCAGCCATTAAGCCACACACACTCATGCATCCATGATCCATCCTTGGCTTCTCACACGCTGACTAGAATGCCCGCAGCTCCTCGGCGAACCACTACGGGAATCGCTACAGGAGCCGACGGCAAAAGCTACGCCGACGGCCATATGTCGGGGCCGTCGGTGTAGCGCATGTATACCTACGGCAAAAAAAAAACCATCGGTATAGTTTTCACGGAGCCGTCGGCGTAGTTCTGTCAGAACTATGCCGACGGCAATGCCGTCGGCGTAGAAAAGCCGTAGGCATAGCTCTTATTTTCCATTTTCTTCCAAATGACCAATCTATGGTCATATCATAGTTTGTGATAAAATGCCCATATTTGGTACATATGTGTGCCATGGTATGGGAAACAACCTCGCCGAAGCGATTTTCAAAATTCTTTTTAGAAATATCATTTTCCATTTTTAAGTGCTAAAAATGACTTTTTTGTGAAGCAAGTACATAAAATATGATCCAAAATTACACCTATTTAATTTTCACAAAGAGTAGTACATATTTGATGGATAATCCCTAAATATGAGAAATTTCCTTGCTTTCTATCTAAATTCGCTCTTTAATTGACTTTATGTCAATTTTCCGAAAGTAATTCAAATTTGAACTACAACTGTGTGATAGTTTGCTCTGAAATTCTTACAAAAATAATTTTAAGGTACACAAGTAGTGGTTACAACATAGAACCGGTCGATAGTTTTGAAAAATTCGACCACTTTTGATGAATAGCCATGCTCTCCATTTTGACCGTTTTCTGAAAGAAATGAAAAAAAGTGAAAAAATACTAAAAAAAGAAACCCTTTGGCATGGAGTCCTTTATGTGTACTAGTTTCTAGGGAAAATGATAAACTTGTTTTTTGACAAACTTTTCAAAACAATACTTCACAAAAATGTCAATCATCTACAAACAACATGCATAAGTTTCAAGCCAAATGACCAATGGATGGCCATTATCGTGTCATAATTTGTGATAAAGTGCCCATATTCAGCACATATGTGTGCCATGGTATGGGAAACAACGTTGCCGAAGCGATTTTCAAAATTCTTTTTAGAAATATCATTTTCCATTTTTTAAGTGCTAAACATGACTTTTTTGTCAAGCAAGTACATAAAATATGGTCCAAAATGGCACCCATTTAATTTTCACAAAGAGTAGAACATATTTGAGGGATAATCCCTAAATATGAGGAATTTCCTTTCTTTCTATCTAAATACCCCTCTTTAATTGACTTTATGTTGATTTATGTTGGTTCTTGTTTGTTTTAAAAGACATTATTCATTATGCAAATGATGACATGGATGTCATATTTGGATTTCTCTCATTTTTATGATCGATATAGAAATTTTATTTAGTAAATTCTGATATACAAATATGAAGATATGAATTATTTCTTATTAAATGGAAAAGACAAAACTAAAGTAAAATAATTGATTATTATTATTATTCAAGTATTATTAAACATAGTTATTTTGTTTATTCAAATCTTATTTTTGAAATTTTAAAGATTAAAAAGTGTAATATTGATATCATACTAATAGCAACAAGGTATGCCATCTCAATTGGAATCTCGTTAGAATGTAACTCAATAGTTAAGCGTGCTTGGCCTGCAGCAACGACTAATGGTGGATAGTTTGACCTTAACTTAAGTGTGTGATATGAGATTAAATATATGACTAAATTGGAATTGAAAAAATAATGAAAAAGGTTGAAACAAAAACTGGAAAAAATTCGAAAGAAAATATTTTTAAAAAAAAATTGTTTTTGAAAAATATTTGGTAGATCTGTGCCGACGGAGCTATGCCGACGGCAATGCCGTCGGCGTAGCTATAGCCCGACGGCAAAAACTACGCCGACTGCAACGGTGCTACGCCGATGAATCCTCCGCCGACGAGGCGAGGCCGACGGTGGCCATCGGCGTAGTGGTACACCGACGGCAATGGAGCTGATGCCGTCAGCGTTCTGAGTGAATCCCGTAGTGAACTCCTTTTCCCGGCCGTTCACCTTTTCCCGGCCGAACACCCGTCCGTTGGTCGCGTCCGCCCATGACACGCAGCTCTGCGCGTGGGAGCTTCGATCTCAGGTGGCGGCTGCTGCACTCGACCGGAACCACCTGGTCGCCGTCGCCGTGGACCACCCTCACCGGCACTCCCGTCGTCGCCAGGACCTCCAGGTTCCGGTCCTGCATCCCCGCCCCGCCGCAGATCATGTTGTGCATCGTGTGCCACGCCGACTGGTGCGTGTGCCTCGTCAGGTCCCTCACCAAGAAGTCCACTCCGCTGCACCAACCATGATCGATCACGGGAAATGATTTTTTAGTAACCTCAGTTTACAAGCAGCAAATGTCTATCTCTGAATTAAGTTCAGGGTGATTGATTACCTCATTCGCGTGACGATCCTGATGAGCCACTCCCAGACCCGGTTGTTCTTGCAGACGACGAAGCAGACGGTCCTCCCGATGTGATCGTACCACGACATCACCGCCGTGCCAAACATCATCAGCGGCCACAGCTTCTTCTCCGCCAGCCGGCTCAGAGCCACCTAGCTCGCCTTCTTCTCTTCGCACGGCAGGAAGTACGGCTGCAACAACACAACGCCATGAACACGACCCATCCACGAGCAGAAAGTACATTCGTTCCAAGGAGATGGCTCCATTTGAGCACTGTAACATCCCAGAATTTAGAGTTCAGAAATTTAAAGGACACAGGAGTGTGCATTGCATTCATGCATCAGAAAATCTGAATAATTTTCGCGCATTTAATTTTCATAACACTAAGTGATTGAAGTTTCACTTGAGTTGGTGTAATTGAAGTAGATCATCAACTTGAGCGCTATAAACTTTGAGATGATCTTGGCTTACACCTTATTTTGGGGTAGAGAGATATATGATAAAATGTTACTCCAAATGAAATAAAACTTGTTACACCAAATCATTACCTAGGAGTTAATGATTAATCCAGCTATTCTGAGTTATCTTCTGAGCATCTATTCTTATCAATTGTGCTAGACATATCTAGTACATAGAAATCATAATAGCCTTGAAGGCATCAAAACATCTTATTTCATCTAAACATCTTATTTGCTTATCTCCCAATCTTCTCGAAGGCATCAAAGAGAGAAGATATCCAGAAAGGAGAAAACACAACAAGAAGACTTAGAGAAGTATCCCTTAGATGGGCATAGAAGTGTTATGTCAATCTATCATGAAGAATTGGAAATTCTTATATCATAATCCATTCTTATTAATGTCTCTAGAAAGGGTGTGATATTCAAAGGTTTGGATTATATAGAAGTAGTTTGATAACAACATTCGAAACCTTGTTAACAAATCATTTCTGTATGCACAAAACCATTGAGTGTCATATGCAAATAAATAAAGATAAGACAATCCAATACATCAAATTCTTTAGCCACTTGAATATTAGAAGTAATCTGGTGACAAGCTTTATAACCTTGTTAACAAATTCTTCGTATATGCATAAGGCCATTTGATGTCACAAATACATCCACATTCATCCATTTCCAAAATATCTATTTCAAAAGAAATCTATTTCTTTCAAGAAGAAGTGCTTAAACCATTCTTCATCAGTATGAGTAGAGGAGTAAAGCAAGAACTCTATTCTCATCATTTTATCTTCCATAAGACCTTCCTTAGGCAGGATATCCTTACTTTGTATATCCAGAGACATCTGATCATGTTTTCACATGATTTAGATGTGAGGTATCACAAGTCAAAGCCACAATGGCCATGTTCCATCTTGAATAGGAATGTTAATTAATTCATTGTATATACTCTTCATAGGTATCATAGTGAACAATTGGACATCAATTTGGAAATATCAAGAATTCATAATGCATCACAAAACAAGTTTAACTATTCATATTTATCTTAACCTTGGAGCAAGTCCTCAAATCATTTTAAAAATTGAAGATATCAAAACACCACAAATAATTGAGAGCATTGAAAAGAAAATATTCTCATGTTACTCTAACGCACAATAAAAATAAAGAAATGAAAGCCACACATTTTAAATAAAAAGAATGGATCAAACAAAGCATAGTTCACTTTATATGCTAATGGAATATAAAATATACAAAGTACTTAAGTTATTAAGTGGAAATAAACATCCTATAAAAATTCTAAACATTGCAGGACCTCTCTGCAAGTTCTATCATCCAGTTTAGGTCCAAAACAGAAGACAGGGGCCTGTTTGAACAGTTTATGTAGTTTCCTAGAAATCCAGGGGGTTTTCTACAAAAATGTTTTAATTCCTCTTTCTTCTTCCTCCGGCCAGAAGGCAGAGGAGAGTCGTGGCCGTGCCACCGAGCTGCCGTGCTCTTTCCCATCGCCTCTCGCGCGGATAAGGAGGCCTAGAGCCGTCCTCAGCCTCATCTCTCTCTCACTCGCAGCTCTCTCCTTCCTCTCTCTATTCCTCTGCTAACCCTAACCCTAGTTCTCGGACCGCCGCCGTGCGCCGGCGTTTGCCATTGATTCCGGCCACCCCGAGCCGTCGCAAGATGCTCTGAAGCTCCTCCGTGAAGTTCTCTTCCTCCTCCTCGAGCTACGCATCCAGGGGAGCCCAGGAGGCCGAGAATTGCATCGTCCTCTTCCTCTCCGGCCGCCGACCACCGCATATGATTTCGTCACCGCTCGACCTCACCTCGCCTCGTCAAGCATTCCTCTGCGCTCACGGTGAGCTCATGAACCTACCTGCACCCTCCGTTGTTCCATTTGCTGCGGGAATCGTCGCCGGGTCGGGCACCATCTCCGGCCGCCGCAAGAACTCGCCGCCGGTGAGGTTCCGGCGACCAAATTTGAGCGGCGCCACCACCAGTAGGTTCCCCGTGACTCCCTGGTGCAAACCCCTAACTTGCCTTGTTCATCCATGGCATCATGCTGACGTCATCATGACGTCAGCAATTCAATTTAAATAGTTTCTGGAAATTCATTCGAATTATTTAAGTGTATGACATGTGGGACCCCTATGTCATATTTTTAATCATTTAGGAAAATATTTTATGTAATTAATAAAATCTTGACAAGTGGGCCCAACTCAATTTAATAAATCCAGAAATTGTTTAAATGGAATTAAACTTGGCAAATGCATAACTAAATCATTCTAAATCATAAAAATACAAACATTATCTCAAAATGTTCAGAAAAATAAAATCTACAATGTTGTATCATTACAATTTTTGTTTGAATAAAATTGAAACATGATAAAAAATTGAAATACAAATCACATAATCTTTTAAATATGAAGTTAATTTGAAATGCTATTTTGGATGCATTTCAAACTTCATTTAAATTGTCTCATAGGCATAACTTTAACTTTAGAAATGTGTTCTTATTATAACATGAACTATTTTTATTCAATAAATCTATTTCCAAATGATATTCTATTTTAAAATGATATTCTAGTTTAAAATAATAGTTAATAAGAATTATTTTCATAATTGTGAAAATGAAGTTATAAGCTTGCAAAAGTTGTTCTACTACTATTTAGAAACCATTTAAAATTAAATAAAACTCTAATAACATTTTAAAACTATTAAGTTCCATTTTGTATGAGAGCTCCACCTATTTCATTTATTACGTAATTCCTTCTCATTTAAAACTTGGTGAAGTAAATGACATTGGAAGGCACCTAAAAAGTTAACAACACTATAGTAGCAATATCATTTGTTCTACTTTGCAAACAAACCATTCATGTATACAAAACTAAGCTAAGCTTAAGTTGTAAGTTATTGATTGAGTCTAAGTAATATAATGCAAAGTCTTGGATAAAACACACAAATGAGAATAATCATAGAAACCTCCCTTAACCACTTTACAAGATACCAACAATTGTATACATTGTTTCTGTTCTTCAAAAGCTATTATGTTTGTATTCATGAAACATAACAGCACACCATTACCCTAGTTCATTTAAGTTAATACATGATCTTTACAAACAAAAAGATGAACACAACCTAAAACAACCATTGAGTGTTTATATGTTGTTTTATTCTTATGCTTAATATGTTACATGGGCATTAATGCTAAAGAATATATCTTTCTTGTGAAGTAAACTTGAAGATAAGACAACTCTAAATGAAATCACCCAACTCAAAGAACTCACAATCGTCAAGAATGAGATACGGGGTACTTTACGATGCATCTCATACTTATGCATTAAGCATGTTGCTTCTTCAAACATTAGTCCTTACCGGACCAATGATGTTGTTTTCAGATTTCTTGGAAGTTATATTATATCGAAGACCTTGGCTGCATAATCTTGCAGTCAAAAAGGCAAGTTCATCTCTTGTTCATGTCCTTTGAGATATTTCGTATGAAACTATTTGCAAAGGGTGCTATTATCACATGCATTACAAAAAGGACAGAAAACTTATTTTATAATAATATGACTATGGTTACCGACCAGTGTGGTGGTAATCTTATATGGCTGGCAGATGGGACCACGGTAAGAATGTTGTGGTGGAGGTCCCATTTGCACGGGAAAGTATCATCTAGGACTTAACAACAAATGTCGCCAGTGATTCTTGCGCCGTATATTATGCGCTACCATAAGACTTGGAATGGGCCGGGAAAGTCATCTATGATCTTCTTCTGTTCGCATGTCAACGGGCAGCCAGTTCCGTACGTTGTATGTCTTGCGGGACTACATGCACATGGGTGGGATCCCTTAATGCCCACGGCCACTGGTGTCTATGATGGTCTGCAAGGGGAAGCCTAGGTAGTTCTACCTTGCGGGGTGGAATATCAGGGGTTGTCTTGCTATGCATGAAAGGGGTGGGCATGCGGGGTGGTGGAGAAGCACGGTGAATGGATTGGATCAATTGACTGGGCCCCACACCAAAGAGAGTGTGGACGGGAAAGATTCACCCGGTTGTGCAACAAGGCTTTGATCTCTTATGGGTAAAGCAGCGCACCTTTGCAGAGTGTATAAATGTGACATGTTACTCCACGTTCCAGGAAGGAACGACGAACGCTGCAGGAAAGGAGGCTCCTCAAAGTCCTAGTACCTGTGACTCCTGACGGACATAGTTCTTCAGAATAAAAGCAACCTTTTGAAGAAATGTTTTCGAAAACTTGCATTAGCCTACGACAATCCATTTTCTGTGGCTGTATTTATGCATCAAACTTCCCACCTTACATAATGAACTTGCTGGGTAACGCTGTTACTCACCCTTGGCTCTTAAACCCCTTCTTAGACATGAAGAGCTACGAGAAGGCAACACTGGAGGATAAACTCAAGATACCACGGTAGGCAACTACATCGAGTTGACGCAATCCAGAGAAGATGGAGAACAATTGAAGGCGTAGAATAGTAGAGGACAGATCCCTAGTCAGTAGGACCTATTTCTTTAGGCGATGCTATAGCAGCAGTCGCAAGCCTAGCAGTAGGCTTAGTATAGGTTGGTTCTCCGAGATTTTCCATTTGATCTTCTTTTATTAGGGCCTTCCTCATTTGTATCGAGGAGGTTCTAAAGATTTGTTGTTCTGGATCTTCTGTTTGTAATCTATAGTCATGCCTTGGACCTGCAATGTTTCTGTTGTACCACTCTGATGGATGTAACACTGGTGGACGGTGATCCATTGGTGCTATGTCAACGACTATAGCATACTACACCATGCAGTGGTATGCTGGGTCACCACAAGCACTTAAGGCCAAATCATTTGATAGAGCCACAGACAGTTGTCTTCGCTCCGAGGAGATGGCTCCGTTTGAAGATTTTGTTGCATGGCAATGAAGACGCAGACTGGGTTGGCTTAGTGCTAAGGGGAGACAATGCCTATACAAAGGGTTTTTTATAACATACAAGGGCAATGCCAGATTCCCGAGTCCTCCAAGTCCAAGTCAAAGGAAGATGATGGGTCAGAGGAAGATGATGTGTCAATGGTCCATGACCTACCCAAGGATTATGTAATATTGACTGATAACTGGGACTTGAATTATAGTGCCTTTCTCAACTGTGAGCAAGATGACATTACTTCGCTCATGTCTGATCATTTTATGGCAACTACTATAGCATTCCTATCCAAACTGAACCCGTTGACTGAACCAAACGATAGAGAAGAAAAGTTACGGCTTGGTGGATTAGTATTCCGACTGTGCGAATTCATGCGAATGAAACTAGATATGGAAGACCCTATGTTGATGGAAAAGGTACAAGCATGCACTCCGCTTTGTAGGGGTATTAGAGGATGGAAGATGTCAAAATACAAATGCTGGAGTCCAAGTGCAAATAAAGGTCAGGGATATGGGAATCCAATCCATAGAGCAGGGCTTGTCTACATGTAAGTTGGTTCTGAATGTAAAGGAGCAATTCCCACAAAAGTCCTCTACTAGTATGAAGAGTCGAAAAGTAATAAGGGTCGATGAAGAAACTAGTGAGAAGGATCATAGTGATGAAAAAGGGCCAAGTCTTGAAAAAACTAGTGGTGGAAATAAATCTTCATCTAGTGGCAAGGTAGAAAGAAATATATCTTCTGGAGAAAAGAGGGTGCAGCTGCTAGGAGTCAAAGCTAGTTTCAATATTGAAGTATAAATATCTATGACTCCTATCGAGGACAGAATGTACTTCGGCGAAAAGGTGACGTTGAACTTGTTGTTGGACCATCTAAAGCTATGAGTGCTGAATACATGGTGGGTGCTGAGATATATAGTTTTTATAATGAGAAATTTAAACCATATGTTGTAGAGTCTATTTTAATATCCTTAGTTTCAGTTCTATAAAGCATATGATCTAAACATATATTGGGCCCAGATCAAATTTAAAAGAAGTATTTATACTAAACTTGTATACTTATTTGTGACTTAATTTAGTAATATTATAATCTTAACAAGTATAATTTTCTAATTATTAGTTTCCTGTGTAGACCACATTTTAATGTTAGTAATAATAATTATATTAGTAGTTATTACACAATTGCAATGTATAATAAATAAAAATTATGTTGTGAGAAATTTAAACCATATGTTGTAGAGTTTATTTTAATATCCTTAGTATCATGGTAGAGTTCTCTAGAGTGTATGATCTAATAAATAAATATATCAATAGTGGTTTCTCGTGTATGATTAGGATATATAGCACATTTATACTAACTGCTAAAGTATACATTTGAGCATCGGTAAATGTGTCTTCAAGTATGGCTCCCGGTAAATGTGTCTTCAAGTATGGTTCGCTACGAGGTTAAAAATATATTTATGACTTCTACCTAGTATTGAAATCAAACTTAAAGTTAATTATACTGTGATTACTATGGTTGATACTATTTCAATTGTATAATAACTATTAATATAGTTATATTACTAACATTAAAATGTGGTCTACCCAGAAAACTAATATTTGGAAAGCCAACCAGTGGCTTCCCTTTCTGACGACTCACGTGCTTATAAAGATTTCTTATCCTCTGGTCGAGGATGCAAAAGATGGACTTGTATCGATCTTGACGGAAGGGCGATTTCACTATAACGTTCTTGTGAGCCCCCACATAAGGATCGAACCATTCCCGTGCTTATAAGCTCCCTTCTCTTTCTTTCTTTTAATGCAAGTAGTTCTAGTTGAAGACAGCAGAGCGGAAATTCAAATAAAACATAAAATGGGTTGCCTCAATCTTTATCAAAGTTTTGGTATCTAGCTTATCCGGCTACAGTATAGTATACTCCTTCCTTGCTCGATAGAGCTTTTTGAATCTGCTTCAACTAAATGCGTAAAATGGAGTAATTTCTTAGAAAGCAAGTTTCTTTGGAGAAGGCAGGAGGCCCATAGCGAGTTACAATAGTGCAAGTTCTTGTACGGAAGGCTGTAATTCCGTTAACCTCGACTGCTCTAAAAATGATCCGGGCTAGCCGGGCACATCACATCAAAGTTAGGTCATTTGTCAAAAACATGGCAAATAGCTCTATATTTGTTAAGATTATAATATTACTAAATTCAGCCACAAATAAGTATACAAGTTTAGTATAAATACTTCTTTTAAATTTGACCCGGGACCAATGTATGTTTATATCATACGCTTTGGAGAACTCTACCATGAAAAGATTATTTATCCTATATACTCATGTGCAATGTGTTTGGAATCATCTGTTGGATGCAACGATGTACTTATTAAAGGAATGGTGAAACATACAATTAAATATGAAAATCTTGTTAACATAGATTTGAGTACACATGAGAGACTAGCAATCTAACTAAACTCATGGTTGTGGATCATATAGGTTTGTTTCTACATGGTACACAATATTGGTCCATCGTGTCAACTTGCTCCCGCAAGGTGATATTTATTAGATATTTAATATTTGTAGTGGAAAATAGTTCAATGGTTACTAATACACTTTAATATTATTTAAGAGTGGAAAAATGGACATCGGGGTACAAGGAGCCCTTTATTTTGCAAAATTTGAAAATCATATTTTTATTTTTTAATAAATTCTGAAAAAAATGATGTAGATAATGTTATATTCTACCAACGTGCAAACTCTCAACTAAAAATATCTTATATTTTTGCCTGCACAAAAATGACACAGTCTGACATTTGAAAGTAGTTTTTTGTAGCCCAAAAAATTAATATTTTGATTTGAGATTTTGCAAGTTGGTAGAATACATCATTATCTACACCATGTTTATTTCAATTTTTGGAACATCAAAATATGATTTTTCCCGGGACGGTTCGCCCTATTACCTGGCCTATGGGCCGGCCTTGTACTCAAGCTACTTCTTCCAAGCCTTGCTTTTGCACGAAACTTCGGATGGTATCACCTCCTATGGTTAGGGATGGCAACGGGTCTGCTCCCCGCCGGGGAGTGCCATCTCATCCCCATCCCCATTTAACAATCGGGGAGCATTTTCTCCCATCCCCATCCCCGCTGGGTTCGGGGCGGGGATCGGGTTCCCCGTTAAGAAGCTAAATTCAAAAGATATTAACATAATCTCATGATTTTACACTCTCAAAACACAAATGTATGCAACTTGTGTATCACATATATGGTAAAATGACAAAAAAAAATAGTATCATATGTTGAATACTATTAAATAGACCACACTCAATATAATACTGCAACAACTTAAATATTAAAGTATACTAATTTATATGTATACGCGTACATAACGGGGAATGACGGGGAACGTGGATGAGGAGACCTTTTAATCCCCATCCCCGTTTAACATGGCGGGGATCAAAGTTCCCCATACCCATCCCCTAATAGATGAATTCCCCACGGGTATACGGGGAACGGGGCCCATTGCCATCCCTACCTATGGTTGAAGGGGTTCTATTCCAAGTACATGATCTAACTAGATGCCCAGTAAACAAAGGGTTGTTTTATTTCCATCATGACCGTCACTCAGTTTATGTTATAGCTTGCCTACTAGAAGCTCTATTTCCTTATTGGCTGGCTGGATGCAGATGTTGTTCGGAGCTTGGGAATTTGACAAACATACACATGAACCGATTCAAGACAAGGATTTCAATGTCACTGCAATGCAAGACATAGAAATATCCTCGCTATTTTTCAGAGTTGATCAACATTTGCACGGCAAACTGATTTCATTTTTATTTTGATCTAACTTTAAACTGAGGTTACATTGTTGCAGTTGCAAGAGGGACTACAATAACACCGCTGCGACAACATTAGCTGGTTTTGGATAGAGCACTTGACAATGGACTTGTCGAAGCTGGGAGTGCAGCCCGCTCAATCCGTTGATCCATTGAAGCTGATATCTGATCCTTATCGCGCAAGCTGAAGCTGATTGTTCGCGGCAACTCAATCAAATCATTCTTGTTATTATTAATCTTTTTTATTCAATTTTTTTGGTTGTTTTTACTCTAGTAGTGATCGATGTCCATGTTTTATTTATGTAGTTGTTTAACTAGGCCTTTTGTGCTAAATCTGATCATTACTTGTTTAACTTCGCCCATCAATTGATTTCTCTTCGGTTGTTAAAAGTATCTGTTGTGAAAAGTATTGCTTGAAGGTTCTTCGCGGCCATATTTCTTCGTACGCGGACTCGCGGAAACAAAGCGCTGCTGGCGCTGTCGCCGATCCACTCGCCTATGTGGGCTTAAGGACATGGTGGCGCGGTGGATCCCAGTCCTTGATGTTATTTTTTATGTGATCCAAATTCATATGAAGATAACTTCGGACGGAGCGAAGCGAGACCTGTCGCCGGTAGGCTTGGGTTGATAGTACGAGTTGTTACCGATTTGGATTAGATGTCCACCGCTATATATATCTCTTGTAAGCCGCCGATTGGGATTAGGCTTGGGTCGATGGTACAACTTGTTTTCTTGTGTTTGGTTAGAATTTGTGTCCTACTCGGGAAGAGGAGGCGGTGGCGGCTTTCAGAAGATGGAATAAGTTTCTCCTCAAAAGATGAGGCGGTGGCGGTGTGTCTAGCGTCGTCGATTCGTCGGAGGGCGTGTGGAGGTGTGTCTCCGGTGGATCTCGTGGGATTCGGTCAATTTTTGTCTTCGGTGGATCCAGTTAGATCCGTTCATCTGTGTTTGTGTGTCTAGCAACATGTTGGATCCTTTCTGATCTACACTTCTCTTTATTGGCGACGGTTTATATTCTGGTGCACTGGTTCTATATATGGGACTTAGCACAACGACTTCCCAACCGTCTACCTGGCTCCAGCGATGGAGCGATGATGACAGTAACACGCTTTTGGCTTAGTCGTCGCTAGGTGATCTACATACCTGAATGTAATTTCGTTTTCATACTGACTTGACGGTTTAGGGAGTTTTCTCACAAAAGAGAAAGAAAAGTAATGATTGAATGTCGTGAAAAGTATCCGCTGGTTATTACTTGATCAGTATTAAAAGCCGGCCCTTCCCCCCCTTTCCTCTCGGGCGGCTCGCGCGGGCCGCTCCAGAGGACCCAAACCCTAGCCAAAAAAAGCCGGCGGCGCTGCTCTCTCCGGCCGCTGCCGTCGCCGGCGCCGGCGGTGGCGGCCGCGCCCGACCGTCAAAGACGGTGGGTGAGGCGGGCGTGCCCCGACGGGCTCCCTTCGCGCGGAGGCAGGTCGTCAAGCGGGCGGCGCTGGGGTGGCGGTTCCGGCGATGTGCAGGGCTGGGAGGCGCAGGGGAGGCGACGGCGGCGCGCTGGTGCGGCTCGGCGGCAGCTCCGCTGGTGGTGGCGGCGCTCGGAGCGGCCGTGAAGGGGAAGTTGCGGCGGCGACTAGGGCCTGATCTGGGCCCGATCTGGGCCCATGTTTCGGTCGTGCGGGGTGCTGCTGCTCTGCCCCGTGGATGCTGCTCGGCCTCGGCTCAAGGTGCCGGCGTGGCGGCGATGCTGCGGGCGGTTGGTCTGCTTGGAGGTCTCCGGGGAGGCTGGTTGGGTGCGACGGCCACGGCGTGGCCATCCTGAGCTGGGGAAGGGGCAGGGGTCCCGTGCTCTCCTTCTCAGGCCCTTCTACCTCAGGGCCAGGACTAGTGCCACGGCAGCCATGGGGGCTGCCGGAGGTTGACTTGGTGGTGGAGCCTCTCTCCTCGTCTTGCTCTCTTCAGCGTTGCACAGAGCTAGGATGCCGGGGCGGCGGCCCTGGAAGGCGGGAGTCTTGTGGGTTGGCGGGCGAGCCCGTGACTCTGGTGCTGCCGGAACCATGGCTGTGTGGACGGCGTGGTGTCGGGTGAGCTGTGTCCCGTGGCAGTGGTGCGGCGGTCGTCTTGGCGGCTCCCATACCGCTGTGTGGATGGTGGAGAAGTCGTGTCGAGGGGAAACCCTTGCCCAGGACGTGTGTCTCGGGCCCCGACGGCGGCATCTTTGACGTCGTTCCCTTCTTGAAGGCGGCGGTGTGACGTTTCTCCCCTCATACGTGCTCCGGGTGAAAACCTAAGATCTTAGGATCGGGCGGCGACGGCGCTTTGCGCCGTGCTCTTCTTGGAGACGTCGTCTTGGAGCTCTCGGGTGGCTCTCTGGAGGTTGGGTGTCGGAGGGATCTTCGGCGTGTTTCCTCCGGCAAAGCTTGTGGCTTGGTCAGCGTTCGCGGCACCCTTGATCTCCCTCTGTCTGGTGTTGCTCCCCTGGTGGCTGTCTCTGCGGAAGCTTGTGCGTGTCTCGGCGGTGTGCAGTGCTGTATGGTGTGCCGGTCTTGGCTCTTTGGGGAGTTTCGGCCCGACGACTTTGCCCGTGTTGACGGTGTGCAGCGTGTGTCGGTGTGCCGGTCTGGCCCCGTCGGCGATCTTCGTCCCATTAGTTTTGCCCGCCCTGCTTGTTCTCAGCGGCTTCGGAGTAGTTCTTAGGTGGTGTCCGCCTTTCTGGTGGTTATTCGGGTGTGTGCGTGTGCGGTTCTTAGTTGTAAGGTTGGTTCAGCACTTTGTATCCTTGTCGCGGTTTCTGGCGTTATTAATTTAACGTTGGGCCTTGGCCTTTTTTCTATAAAAAAACCGGCCCTTTTGTACTATAGTAATGCTTGATCTGATTGTGATTCGTGAAAAGTATCAGCTGACAGTTATTCAAAGCTAGTTTGTCACGGCCTCTCACACGCTGACCAGAACGCTCGCAGCTCCCCGGCGAACTCCTTCTCCCTGCCGAACACCACCGTCCGGTGGTCGCGTCCGCCCACGACACGCAGCTCCGCGCGTGGGAGCTTCGATCTCAGGTGGCGGCTGCTGCACTCGACCGGAACCACCTGGTCCCCGTCGCCGTGGACCACCCTCACCGGCACTCCCGCCGCCGCCAGGACCTCCAGGTTCCGGTCCTGCGTCCCCGCCCCGCCGCAGACCACGTTGTGCATCGTGTGCCACGCCGACTGGTGCGTGTGCCTCGTCAGGTCCCTCACCAGGAAGTCCACGCCCCTGCACCAACCATGATTAATTTTCAGTAACTTCAGTTTACGAGCAGCAAAAGTCTAGCTCTGAATTAAGTTCAGCGTGATTGATTACCTCGTTCGCGTGACGATCCTGATGAGCCGCTCCCACACCCGGTGGTTCTTGCAGACGACGAAGCAGACGGTCCGGCCGATGTGCTCGTACCACGACATCACCGCCGTGCCGAACATCAACGGCGGCCACAGCTTCTTCTCCGCCAGCCGGCTCAGCGCCACCTGGCTCGCCTTCTTCTCTTCGCACGGCAGGAAGTACGGCTGCAACATCGAGTGAGTGAGGAGCTACAATATTTAGAACGCCTTAGAATTAATTCAGATGGAGAGCTGTGATCGATCGCTTACGTACCGGTGCGACGAGCGTGATTGATTTGACCCGAGCTGGGTGCTTGGCGGCCAGGGCGATGGCGACGGTGCAGCCCATCGAGTGGCTGACGAGATGGAAGGAGGTGAGGTTGAGCGGATCGATGAGGCTCCGCTCGATGGCCTCGACGTGGTCTCCCAGCGTGTACGCACAGTTCGCCGGCTTGGGGCTGCCGCCGAAGCCGAGGAGGTCGACGGCGAGCAGCCTGCGGTTCCTCCCGGTGGCGAGCTCCGGGAACACGGTCTGCGCCCAGAAGGAGGAGGACGACGTGAAGCCGTGTACGAAGATGGCGTCGTCTTCGGCATCACTGTCGCGTCGCGCCGCCGATGCACCTGTAAAGTGTGAAGTCTAGGCGTGCGTTAATGCCGGCGGACACGGCAAGCTAAGCAGAGTCGTGCTGTGGTGTCCGATCTTGGCCGGCGCCGGCGGCGACATTCGTGTTCGCACACACGTGACGCGGATATAACTGAATAACTGAAAATTCTGTCGACCAGAGGCATGCGAGGCAGAGAGCACACGTACGGACCTTTGGTCGGCGCCGGCGGCTCCTGCACGACGAAGTGGAGCCGGTCACCGCCCGTGCCCCGCCACGCGAGGCACGCCTCGCAGCCGCAGTCGGACCACCTCGGGCTCCGCGCCTTCCCCGGCGGCGCGTCCTTCTCCCTCCTGACGACGCCGACCGTCCGTAGGAGCCTCAGCAGCGCGTCCCGGCAGGCGCTCCTCCGGACGTACAATGTATCGGACACCACCCGCCCAATGTGGTCCTTTTCCTCCGCCGCGGCGCCGTAGGCCCGGTGGCAGTAGCACCCGACGGGGCTCTCCTCCAGTAACCCATCGAGGACGCCGTAGACGAGGCAGAGGAGCACGTCGAGGACGTCCAGGGAGGCGAACACGGCGGCCGCGAGAGCCGCCGTCGCCCGTTTCGCGGGGCGCGAGAGGAGGCCTGCCAGTGCCGGTGGCAGTGCAGGCATGGTGGCCGCGGTGGATCGGTCGTCGGGTGGACGCGAGTGTGAGGCTGGAAAGGCACGGCGCGCGCGGTTGCGGGTGGCTCCACGTCGCGTCGTGAGTTCCTGGGAGCCGGAAGGAGGCATCAAATACTCCCGGCCGCGTTGTTTGTCATGGTCGTCCTCCCGTTGCTGTCTCGCGAATCGTCACTGTATTTTTGTCGTCGATGTCGTATGCGTGTCAATAAAATAAATAAAACTGATTACTTCCGCTTTAGGTGATACTTACTTTCTCATAAAAAAACTCCCCCCCCCCCCCCCCCCCCCCCGTCGCACTCTCCGGCCTTCCTGCGCCTCCAACTGCACGTCCTCCCTGTCGCTGCTACCGTCCGCTTCCGCACCGCGGCAGGACACCGCCGCCACACAATTGCCGCCGGGGTGCCTCCGCTCTCGGCTTGGCGTGGGTGGGCTCCGTACCCGACTAGGACGGCGTCCCACCAGCACACAGAAGCCAAAGCGACGACTCCGAACCGCACTGGGCTGTGGGGTGGCGGGCCCGAGACCCTTGCGCCAAGATCTGGTGGCGGCGGACCTGGCCGCGCGAAGTGGCGGGTCGGGCTCGTTGGGGTCGCGTCGGCGCGCGCGGGTGTCGCGACGTGTGGTGCGGCGCGAGGCACGACCAGAAGACGCACGACAGCGGCGGCCGAAGCGCGTGGCGCGGGTGGGGTGATACGTCGTAAAACGTAAAACTATAATTTCCATACATGTTTATATTATATTATTTTGAATCACTTTTATGAACTAACCTATTGACGATAAGATGCCCTGTTTACGTTTTCTGCTATTTTTGTTTTCACAAAATCCCGCTAAAAACGTATACTCGAAAAATTCCGTGAAAAATCAGGGATCAATTTTATTTCAAAACAAAGCCGCTGGCGTGTGTGTGGGGGGGTGGGGGGGGGGGGGGGGGGGTGGGGGGGTTGCGCCATGTATGGTGCCATCCCCTCGCGTAGCTTTTTCGCCTGTTTATTCTTCCGTGACTAAAAACTCTAATATTGCACGCGTGAGGGATTTTTTCAAAGGAAGAACCGTAGTTGATTTCATGAGCTATGAAATGAACGAACAGTCTGCGGTACAAACTATTTTGTCTTTCTCAAACCACCACAATCCAATATCTCTTATCTACGCAGTTGTCTCGCCATCCTGACCACTCGGGCCCCATGCATGCTCGTGACGGTGAAAAGGCACGAGATTAATGCGGCGAAAAAACATGATTAGTAGAAGAAAAAAAAGCTCCAAGCTGATGAAAACAATGGCACAGAAACTCCAGAGCCCACAATAAAAGCCCGAAACCAAAGCTCACAAAAGGTCCATTTCCGTTGGCCCACGGTCATGCACTACCACCGTCAGTCACCGCCGGGAAGCCACTGCCTCCGCCGCGCCGGCAAACACTGCTTAGAGCATCTCCACCGGGGGCTCTAAACCTTTGGGGTCCGGATACCAAAAACTTGCACCAGCGGCACCCCAAAGGCTCGCCCCAAGCAATTTTATGTCCGGCACCTCCTATAGGTCCTCTATACTTGAGGCGCTCCTGTGGGTGCCGGACATCGACTCGGGCATGGTCCTGACAGCGCTGGCCCGCCCGTCATACACACGCGCGCCTCTCCCCCTGTTAACGAGCGTTGTGCAGGAGGCCGTTGCGCTGCGTTTAATGTCGAGGCGACTAGACGGTGCCACACCTGTCATCACGCGTCGCAGACCGAAGCGACGCCTCGCAATAGCGCCGCCCTGCTTCCAATGGCGCAGAGGGGAAGCGACGCGTGCTGGAGTCGCAGCGTCGCCGCCCTGCAGACGCTTCGTCGGCGTCAATGCGCGGCCAGGCGAAGCGGTGTCCGCGTTAATGTAGGCCACCCAACCCCGCTCCTCCGGCCGCTTTAAAACCCGACGCAGCGCAGCCCTCCTCTCCTCACACCAACACTTCTCCCTCTCTCTCCCTCTCCCCCAAGAACATAGACCACCATGGCGGGCAGCCCCGGCGGGCAGCAACGCCATGAGCAGCTGGAGGAACTCCGGCGTCGCAACGAGTAGGCGGAGATGGCCAAGGCATTCGAGCGAGCCATGCGACGCGAGGAGGCCAAGAGCGCTCCTCCATACGTGGTCTCGCTGGAGACCGCGCGGCTTGATGTCTACGCACGCTTCTATTCTCGTAGACAGTGTTGGGCCTCCAAGAGCAGAGGTTTGTAGAACAGCAGCAAGTTTCCCTTAAGTGAATCACCCAAGGTATATCGAACTCAGGGAGGTAGAGGTCAAAGATAACCCTCTCAAGCAACCCTGCAGTTAAGATACAAAAAGTCTCTTGTGTCCCCAACACACCCAATACACTTGTCAGATGTATAGGTGCACTAGTTATGCGAAGAGATAGTGAAATACAAGTAATATGGATGATTATAAGTAGTAATTGCAATCTGTAATAAAAATGGCAGCAAGCAAACATGTAGCAGAACTTGTTGGAAACGGTGTTTCAATGCTTAGAAACAAGGACTAGGGATCCTACTTTCACCAGTGGACATTCTCAACAATGACATCAAAGTTAAATAAATAAACACTACTCTCAAACACTCTCATGTTGGATAACAAACACCATTCATTGTGTAGGGCTACAAGAGCACCCTCAAAGTCAGAGTAAACTAACACCAACAACGTCATAAAGGAATCACACACGGTGCACACACTGTCAGAGTAAAACTTTTCATGAATAGTACTTTCAAACAAGCATCAAAAAGATTTGCATAAGAGTTAACTCATAAAGCAATATTATCTAAGCAAAAGAGCATTGAAGCAACACAAAGGAAGATATAAGTTTCAGCATTGGCTTTCAACTTTTGAACATGTATATCATATAGATAGTTGTCAACACAAAGAAATATAACAAGTGCAATAAGTAAGCATATAAGAATTGTTGCACACAGTTGACACAAGTGTTTGCTTCGGGGATAGAAAGAAGTAGGTAAACTGACTCAACATAAAGTAAAAGATAGGCCCTTCGTAGAGGGAAGCAGGGATACAAGCATGTGCTAGAGCTTCTTAGTTTTATAGGTTTTTGAAATCATATAGAAAGTATAAAAGTAAGTTTTGAGCGGTGTTTGTCGTTGTCAACGAATGGTAATGGGCACTCTACCCCCCTTTCAACCAGACTTTCTTAATAGCGGCTCCCATGAAGGACGTTATTTCTACCCAAGGGCAGATCATCCCTCTTTTCTCTTTTGTTTACACATGTAATTTAGAACTAGTATCATTGCTTGGCTGATTAGATCAGGCAAAAAATGTGAAGAGAATGCAGTGGTTAAAGTTGTAATTAATTGGGACTGGGCACCCCATTTGCCAGCTCTTTTTGCAAAGTTAATGGATAAGCGGTGTATATGCCACTAGTCCGGTTGGTGAAAGTCTGTCTAAAAACAAATGACAATGTTGATATCCGTAACACCACATACTTCCTCATGAGCTAATAAACATTGACACAAATAAGGGATAATAAATTTTGAATAAAAGGTAGCACATGAAGTATTTACTTGGAATGGCAGGAAATACCATGTAGTAGGTAGGTATGGTGGACACAAATGGCATAGGTTTTGGCTCAAGGATTATGGATGCACGAGAAGCATTCCCTCTCAGTACAAGGCTTTGGCTAGCAAGGTTGTTTGAAACAAACACAAGTATAAACTATGACAACAAGACGTATATAAAAACATATTGCAAGCATTATAAAAATCTACATTGTCTTCCTTGTTGTTCAAACACTTTAACTAGAAAATATCTAGACCTTAGAGATACCAAACATGCAAACCAAATTTCAGCAAGTTTTACGGTAGTTCCTCACTAATAAGTTTTAACTACATGATGTAAAAGCTTAAACATGATCTACTTGAGAGCTCAAAACAATTGCCAAGCACCACAACATGCAATATAACAATCCATAAGAGCATGTATATCTTTCTTTATACCATCTACCACATTTAGCATTTTCTGTTCTCAACCAAACACCAATCAACTTATTTAAAAGATAAACTCTCCAAGTAATTAAACAATGAGATATGAGAGTATGATATAATAAAGCTAACAGCTCTAGCAAGAGATGCATGAAAAACAAGAGCTAGAAAGCATTGAAGTAACATAGAAGAATACTCAACAAATATAAGTGAAAAATACGAGTATTCATAAGAAAAAGCGGAGCGTGTCTCTCTCCCACAACGGAATGCTAGGATCCATTTTATTCAGAGAATGAAAATAACAAAAACAAAAACAAACCGACGCTTCAAGAAAAGCACATAAGAAGTGTCAGAATTAAAATATAGTTTCACTAGAGATGACCTGATAGTTTGTTGATAAAGAAGGGGATGCCCAATGAAGGAGATATGCCCTAGAGGCAATTAATAAAGTGTATTTCTTTATCATATCTCGTTTGTTCATAATACGTTTTTGTGTCATGCTGTAACCGTATTAAGCGGAAACATTAATACGGGTGTGATGCGTAAACAACCAGGTCCCTAGTAGCCTCTACTAAGACTAGTTTCGTTGCGCGATCGATGATCGAGGTTTCCCGATCATAGGGCATGGCGCCGGTCGGCAATGGAAGTCATATCGTTGGAGAACGATGTGATGGACATACCCATATTTGTAGGACGTAGTCATTACGCCTTTGACCGTGAGACCAACTCTTATTGTTATTCCTGGAAGATACTTTGATTGCACCAAACGTCGTATCTTAATTAGTATGACAATAACGGTGATACTTTTGGGTATCGGAAAGGAGTAGTTGAGACGAGGGGTCAAGAGCGGGATTTACCAGTCCGCATAGCAGGATAGATACTCTAGGGCCCGCTCGGTGAGATTATGTCTAATGAGCTTGCAAGCATGTGACTAGGTCACGGAGACATGAAATCATAGACGAGTAGAAGATAGTGTTGTCGGTAACGAGGTCAAGCTAGATATGGAGATATCTATGAACGACGCTCGGACACGCTAAGTATCGCTATGGCAAAAGGTTTAAGACTTTACATTCAGGTTTGATAGATGAAAGTCATTCGTTATATCACAGGGATTAATTCATGGGGTCCAGGCCTACGAGTTAGTCGTTGATCGGAGAGGAGTCTCGATCGTACCTGTTATTATATCGAACCGCTAGGGTAACACACTTAGGGTGTGTTCGGTTTGCGTCACCGCGTGGAACGTAACGGGTTGGACCTGCACCCAGCCCAGATTCCTGTGTTCGGTAGGTACTAGAACCAGAACCCAGCGATTCCTGGAAAACGAATATTCGACCAAGATGCGGAATTGGATGGTACCTCCAAATCGGTGGAATCACTCGGTTCCGAAGCGAGCTAACGAAAAAAACAAAACCAATCTCACCTCTCACCCCCGTCCCGACCCTATCTCACCCACGCTCGTCCCTCTCCCTCGCTTCCTTCTCTCTGGCGGCGCTCGTTCCTTCTCTCGCTCAGTAGCGGCGCCCTCTCCTCCCGGCGATTGGAGCGGCGCGGCGGTAGGCAGGAGCAGGCGGCGGGGCGGCGGGGTAGGAGCTGGTGGAGCGGCGGGGAGGTGGGGCAGGGGCTGGTGGAGCGACGGGGCGGCGGCTAGCAGGTGGAGCAGCGAGTGGTCGACGGGGCGGCGGCAGAGCAAGGTACGAATCCACCCCTCCCCTGCCCCCACCCCCAACTCCTCCCTCGTGTACTGCAATTTTCGACCCAATCTTCACCTGCAGTAGATTGAGATTGAGAAGATTCAGAGTTTGAGAGGAGAGGATTCGAAATATGTTCTTTACTTGCTATATGGTTCTGTTGTATACTTGCAATCTGTTTGATTTTGTTGCTGTTTGTTGTTGTCCAATATGCATTGAATGGTAAGACAAATTTTGGTGCTATTTTGATAGAAAACTTGCATTGTAGATGGTCAAGAGCATGAGTAAAAGGAAAAGAATGATTAGGGGAGCTGCTGTTTTTATGACCCTGGCTGCAGTGGCTGTACTTGTTCGTGCTATCATGAGGAAGAGAAGAAGACCCCGTATCACCTATGGCCCAATGCATGAACGAGATAGGATCAGATTTGATTATTTGAACCAAAAAATTTGGCAATGTGATGTGACATGTAGAAATATGTTAAGGTTTGATAGAGCTCCTTTCTTTCGACTGTGTGACATATTGAGGGATCGTAAGTTGTTAGAGGACAGTGTTCATGTAACCGTGGAGCAACAAGTGGCGATGTTTTTGCATACAATTGGGCATAACCTTCGGAATAGGGTAGTTGCAACAAACTTTGGTAGAGCATTCAGCACAACAAGCATCTATTTTAGGGCAGTCCTTCATGCCATAGGAGAGTTGCGTAATGATTACATCAGGCCACCATCATTGGAGATACCAACAAAAATTGCAGGAAATCATCGATTCGACCCATATTTTAAGGTAATTTGAAACATCAGGCCACTATATCTTACCATTTAGACTTTATAACATGGAAATTAATATGTTCACTTATATAGGATTGTATTGGAGCTATCGATGGTACACATGTGCGAGCATCTGTTACCAAAGATGTGGAACATTCTTTCCGTGGTAGAAAGCCCTTTACTACTCAAAATGTGATGGCAGCGGTTGATTTTGACCTCAAGTTCACATATGTGATGGCTGGTTGGGAAGGGTCGGCTCATGATTCATTTGCTACTACTCAAAATGTCATGCCATGTTTTGTGTACATTATGTAATCATTTGCATGTTTTGTGTAGGACCACAAATCTGATGTCAACTACTTGAATACTCCAATTGAACACTATCATGCCATGAGCACCATGTTTGGGACAACTACTGCTACGGGTAAGCATGCTAGGTCTGGCAATGATCCCCTCTCCATTGACGTAGATGAGGAGGACAATAGTGAGGTGAATGTGTCACCAAATGTTGGCGAGTCATCTAGTTCCAAAGCACCAGCAAAAAAGAAGGCCAAGGTAGTGCAACTTGAAGATGATGCGCTAGTTACCACTCTTAAAGATGGGTTCAAACTTGTAGCTGAAGCTCTTGTGAAGTCCGGTGGAGATGATGATACTATACCAGATGGCCTTTGGGATGTTGTCTCCAAAGTTCCTGGTTATGGTGAAGGAGAACTTGCTCACTACTATGCTCACCTTGTTGACAATCCCAAAGTCGCAAGAGCTTTCTTGTCGCTTAGCCTATCTAACCAGCTGGTTTGGGTTAGTAGGTATGTGACCAAGAACTTTGGTTAGGTGTGCTGGCTGGTATGTGAACTTGACATGTACGGAGTGTAATGAACTTCGATTATGTCTGCTTTTGGATGCCTAGTATGTGAACTTGACATGTATGGAATGTAAACATGGTTGAACTTTATCGCTTCTAGATGAACTATGTGGTATTGTTGCTACCTTATGATATTTCGGTTGAAATTTGTCTTCTTTCTCATATCTGTATATGTTTGTTGTTGTATATGGTGAATTGTTTTTGTTGAAAATACAAAGGAAATGCTGCCAAAAAATCGAATAACCTGTGTATGTTTTGCATCAGATGCATATGGGAGGTAATCTCACCATTCCTATGAAAAGGTGAGCTGAAACAGATTCTTCTCATTCCTACTCTCCAACCGAACACAGGAATAGAATCAACCCATTCCCCATTTTGCACTAACCGAACATAGGAATGGAACCAACCCATTCTCAAGAATGAAACCATGACATTCCATTCCCTTTGGTTATCAAACCGAACACACCCTTAAGGGGTTTCGACAAGACAACCGGAAAGGAAAGAGATCACCGGGAACGTCCCGGGAGAGATCCGATGGAGATCGGGCAGCGACGAAATAGTTTTCGGAGCTAGAATAAATTATATATAATATGTTTGATATTAATTAGTGTAATTAATGTCTAAATATGATTTTATATATTTATTTTCGAATTTATTTATGCTGATTTCCCTAAATGGGCCTTCTGGTCGAAAGAAGGCCCAAGAGGGAAAAATTCCCTAGGGAATTCGGTGGGGGCTTGGGTGGCCGACCCAGGTGGGCCAAGAGGCCCACCAAGGGGCCGGCGCACCAGCCATAGCCGCACCAGGCATGTGGGATTAGTCCCACATTGCCTGGCTGGCAGGTTGGCTCCCCCCTGGGAGCCTATATATAGAGGGGCACCCCTGGCCTTTTTAATTAACCAATTAATTCCCCAATTCTCTCTCGATTTCGTGATTCCCTTTGTCGGAGTTGCGCCGAGTTGAGAGGGGGATCTCTTCCACCATAGCCCGCTGCCGCGCTGCTGGTGTTCCGGTCCAAGTCTTCCGCTGCTCGTCCTGGACTGGAGCTTCGGAGGCCGTCGTCTCCACCGTACGTGTGTAACGCCCTGCGAGGTGCTGCGCTAGCGGTGCTGGGAGGTCTGCTTCCTCTACACGACCTTGAGGTCGGTTTCATCGGTCTTCATCGACAACGTTTGTGCGGGAACGTAATCCCCGCTTTCGGTCTACAAGGGTATGTATTCCGATATCCGTTCGTACTACTATATCTGCATAGAATAGATCTTGGCATGTTTTAAGGATATCGTTGCTAGGAATTTTTTTGTTTTCTGCACTCGATCCCCTTCAGTGGTATCAGAGCCGATCTATCGTAGATATATCTATACGCTGTTAGAACCCGTGTTCTGCACGGGGGCACCGTTCCTGTTATTTGCTACCCTCTAGCGTGCACTTGTGATTCCAGCGGCATCGAGTTGATGAAGCGGCCCGGACCGACTTTACGCGTACGCTTACGCGAGACTGGTTCCACTACTGACATACGGCTTGTACCGTATCTGTGGCTGGCGGGTGTCTGTCTCTCTCTCTTTAGTTGGTCTTGCATTTTCAATGGAGGGCCCGAAAGGGATGCTTAAACATGCAATTATTGGATAGTTGTTGTGGTCATAAGGTTCGTAGGTATGAAGCGGTTCTATTTACGACAGCCGCAAGCCACGTAAAATATGCAAAAGATAAAGTAGAAGCGTCTAACTTTATTTTGCAGGGGCTATGTGATATGGTCAAGGTAGGTTTATTAAATTGTTTATGAACTGCGGGCGCCAAGAAGACCATGGCGCAATGGACTATATCACATCGCATTACATTTGATGTTTTTGTGTGCATCTTATATTGTGTGATTATATATATTAGTATATATTAGTTACGCGGTGGTAATTATATATAAGATGATCCCTTCAAAAATACCACTAGTGTTCTTCCTCCAACGAGCACCACCAAGAAAGTTCTACGTTATGAGGCAGGCCGTGACGATCGGGTGTCAGACATATCGTCGTTCGCATACAGTGGGTGTAAGCCATGTTGCACAAGCGTTACGTGGAGGTTATAGTGGCGAGCCTAGCATATGCAGATATGGCCTCGGAACACGGAGGCCGAAAGGTCGAGCATGAGTCACAGAGTTGTTGTGATGGACAATTGTCTACCCTTGAAGTTGTGCTGCCGGCTCTGACGATGAGGGGTGGTGCGATGGATAGGGGTCGTGTAATCGCTTAAACGACCAGGAGGGATGTTCGTTTGAGTGGGAGTTATGTTAGTTGTTTTCTAAAAATACTATAACTCAAAATTATTATGAACAAAGTCTTATGTTGTTGCAAATTCCATTGTAGATGTCTCACCCCTCCTTTAACCTAGCCCTGTTCCTTGAGAAAGAGAAGCTTAAGACCGATGGGTCTAACTTCGTGTCCTGGTTCCGCGACCTGAAGTTCATTCTTGAAACCCACAAGGTGGCCTATATCCTTGAAGCCCCCTTAGGTGATCTGCCAAACACCGCCTCAGAAATCGAAAGGAATGTCCATGAGGTTAAGGCGGAGATTTCTTCTTATGTCCAGAGTGGCATGCTCTTTGCCATGGAGGCTGACCTGCAAAACCATTTCGAGAACAAGGGTGCTTATGAGATAATCACTGAACTCATGGTTGTTTTTGCACGACAAGTCAAGGCTGAGAGGTTCGAAGCATCCGTGCTTTTCTTCTCAGCCCAGATGGAAGAGCACGGCAATATAAGTGAGCACTTAGCCAAGTTTTTTGGCTGCGTTCAGCTCCTGAATGATCTGGGAAGTGTGATCCCAGAAGAGCTGGTTATTGATAGGGTGCTGATTTCTCTGCCCCCTAGCTATAAGAACGCCATCGTGGACTACGGCATGAAAGGGACGTCAAAACCCCTGTCGGAAATCCTGAAGATGCTCGAAGTGGCCGAATTAGAAATCAAGCTGGAGAAGATGGTGGTGACCATCGGATCACCTGAGCGCAATTGCCCCAAGTACCTGGAGGACAAGAAGCCTGTCAAGATAGTCGACAAAGAGCAAGGTATATTTGATATACATGTTATAGATGTGTACCTTACATCCGCCCGTAGCAACACTTGGGTATTTGATACTGGTTCTGTTGCTCATATATGTAACTCTCAGGAGGAGTTACGGAATAAACGGCGGCTGGCTAAGGATGAGGTGACAATGCGCGTCGGCAACGGATCGAGAGTCGACGTGGTGGCTGTCGGCACGCTCCCTCTACATCTACCATCGGGATTAGTTTTGGTTTTAAATAAGTGTTATTTTGTACCATCGTTGAGTGTAAACATTATAAGTGGGTCTTGCCTGTTACAAGACGGTTATTCATTTAAATCAGTATCAAGCAGTTGTGCTATTTATATGAATGATATCTTTTATGTTGATGCTCCCGAGAGTAATGGTTTATTCTTGTTGAATCTCGATCGTAGTACTCACATCCATAACATAGAAGCCAAACGGATTAAGTGTAGTGATGATACCGCCATGTATATGTGGCATTGCCGTCTTGGTCATATTGGTATAAAGCGCATGAAGAAACTCCACTCCGATGGACTTTTGGACTCGTTGGATTTTGGATCCCTCGATACATGCGAACCATGCCTTATGGGCAAAATGACCAGGACACCGTTCAAAGGTTTCGTTGAACGGGCGTCGGATTTATTGGGGATCATACATACAGATGTGTGTGGACCAATGAGCGTATCGACACGCAATGGTTATCGTTACTTCGTCACCTTCACTGATGACTTGAGTAGATACGGTTATATCTATTTGATGAAACACAAGTCTGAAACTTTTGAAAAGTTCAAAGAATTTCAAAGTGAAGTTGAAAATCAACTTAACAAGAAAATCAAGCACCTCCGATCCGATCGTGGTGGCGAGTATTTGAGTTTTGAGTTTGGCACACATCTGAAGAGTTGTGGCATCGTACCCCAACTTACGCCTGCTGGAACACCGCAACGTAACGGCGTGTCCGAGCGACGTAATCGTACTCTACTGGATAGTGTCCGGTCTATGATGTCTCTTACCGATTTGCCCGTATCCTTCTTGGGTTATGCGTTAGAAACAGCCGCATTCATTTTAAATAGGGCTCCGTCCAAATCCGTTGAAACGACACCGTATGAATTATGGTATGGCAAGAAGCCTAAGTTATCGTTTCTGAAGGTTTGGGGTTGTGAGGCGTATGTTAAGAAACTACAGCCCGACAAACTCGAACCGAAGTCGGAGAAAGTCGTCTTTGTAGGATATCCGCGGGAAACCGTAGGATACACCTTCTACAACCAAGCTGAGGGCAAAACGTTTGTCGCGAAGACCGGTACCTTTCTAGAGAAGGAGTTTCTCACGAAAGGAGTAAGTGGGAGGAAGGTAGACCTCGATGAGATCGTTGATCCTGAACTCGAGATTCCGAGTGGCGCAACGGAAGCTGTTCCGGAAACGTCCTCCACAGATGGAGTGGGAGAAACTGTCGAGGAAAGTATTCTACCTCGTAGGTCTGGTAGATCTCGTATCGCACCAGAATGGTATGGCAAAATGTTTTGCACCGTCATGTAAATTGAACAAGACGAACCTACGAACTACAAGGAGGCAATGGCGAGTCTAGAGTCCAAGAAATGGCTAGAAGCCATGAAATCCGAAATAGGATCCATGTATGATAACAAAGTGTGGACTTTGATGGATATTCCCGAAGGGCGCAAGGCCGTCGAGAATAAATGGATCTTTAAGAAGAAGACTGATGCTGATGGTAATGTGACCGTCTATAAAGCTCGGCTTGTCGCAAAAGGTTTCCGACAAGTTCATGGGATTGACTACGATGAAACTTTTTCACCGGTAGCGATGCTGAAGTCTATTCGGATTTTGTTAGCAGTTGCTGCCTATTACGATTATGAAATATGGCGGATGGATGTCAAAACAGCCTTCCTAAATGGAAACATTGAGGAAGAGTTGTACATGGTACAACCGGAAGGTTTTGTCGATCCAGAAAATGCTGGCAAGGTATGCAAGCTTCAGCGCTCCATTTATGGATTGAAGCAAGCATCTCGGAGCTGGAATCTTCGATTTGATGAGGTAATCAAAGGTTTTGGATTTGTCCAAAATTTGGAAGAGACCTGCATTTACAAGAAAATGAGTGGGAGCTCGGTTGTGTTCTTAGCACTATATGTAGATGACATATTGTTGATAGGGAATGATGTGGAAATTCTGAATAGCGTGAAGGATTATTTAAACAGTAAGTTTTCCATGAAGGACTTAGGAGAAGCTGCATACGTCTTAGGCATTAAAATCTATCGTGATAGATCAAGACGTCTATTAGCGTTGAGTCAGAGTACTTATCTTGATAAAATACTGAAGCGTTTCGGTATGGAGAAGGCAAAGAAGGGTTCTCTGCCGGTTATCAAGAATAAAACATTGCGAAAGGCACAGTGTCCGGTAACGGAACAGGATAAGGCCGATATGACTAAACATCCTTATGCTTCAGCCATAGGATCGATTATGTATGCAATGTTAAGTACTAGACCTGATGTGGCATTAGCTCTAAGTTTGACAAGCCGTTTCCAGAGTAATCCTGGAATGGCGCATTGGATTGATGTTAAGAGCATTCTTAAGTATCTCAATAAGACAAAGGAAATGTTCCTTGTCTATGGTGGCTGCGATGAAGAACTTGGCGTAACAGGTTACGTGGATGCAAGTTTCTGCTCAGACCCCGATGACTCTAAGTCACAGACAGGTTATGTGTTCAAGGTGAATGGGGGCGCCGTGTGCTGGAGAAGTGGGAAGCAACCCATCGTCGCGCAATCTACAATGGAGTCGGAGTACATTGCTGCTTGCGAAGCCGCGAATGAAGCTGTGTGGCTGAGGAAGTTCATCATTGAACTTGGAGTGTTCCCGAGCGTGCAAGACCCCGTGGTCCTCTTCTGCGACAATACGGGTGCCATTGCTAACGCCAAGGAGCCAAGGTCTCACTCCACCGCCAAACACATTCTTCGACGCTTCCATGTGATACGACAGTACGTACAAGGAGGCGATGTGAAGATTTGCAAAGTGCATACGGATCTGAATGTGGCAGATCCTCTGACGAAGCCTCTTCCGCTTGACAAGCATGAAAAACACCAGTTAGCTATGGGTGTTAAGCTTTTACCAAGTTGTAATCTAGATTAATTTGTACTCTAGTGCAAGTGGGAGACTGAAAGAGATATGCCCTAGAGGCAATTAATAAAGTGTATTTCTTTATCATATCTCGTTTGTTCATAATACGTTTTTGTGTCATGCTGTAACCGTATTAAGTGGAAACATTAATACGGGTGTGATGCGTAAACAACCAGGTCCCTAGTAGCCTCTACTAAGACTAGTTTCGTTGCGCGATCGATGATCGAGGTTTCCCGATCATAGGGCATGGCGCCGGTCGGCAATGGAAGTCATATCGTTGGAGAACGATGTGATGGACATACCCATATTTGTAGGACGTAGTCATTACGCCTTTGACCGTGAGACCAACTCTTATTGTTATTCCTGGAAGATACTTTGATTGCACCAAACGTCGTATCTTAATTAGTATGACAATAACGGTGATACTTTTGGGTATCGGAAAGGAGTAGTTGAGACGAGGGGTCAAGAGCGGGATTTGCCAGTCCGCATAGCAGGATAGATACTCTAGGGCCCACTCGGTGAGATTATGTCTAATGAGCTTGCAAGCATGTGACTAGGTCACGGAGACATGAAATCATAGACGAGTAGAAGATAGTGTTGTCGGTAACGAGGTCAAGCTAGATATGGAGATATCTATGAACGACGCTCGGACACGCTAAGTATCGCTATGGCAAAAGGTTTAAGACTTTACGTTCAGGTTTGATAGATGAAAGTCATTCGTTATATCACAGGGATTAATTCATGGGGTCCAGGCCTACAAGTTAGTCGTTGATCGGAGAGGAGTCTCGATCGTACCTGTTATTATATCGAACCGCTAGGGTAACACACTTAAGGGGTTTCGACAAGACAACCGGAAAGGAAAGAGATCACCGGGAACGTCCCGGGAGAGATCCGATGGAGATCGGGCAGCGACGAAATAGTTTTCGGAGCTAGAATAAATTATATATAATATGTTTGATATTAATTAGTGTAATTAATGTCTAAATATGATTTTATATATTTATTTTCGAATTTATTTAGGCTGATTTCCCTAAATGGGCCTTCTGGTCGAAAGAAGGCCCAAGAGGGAAAAATTCCCTAGGGAATTCGGTGGGGGCTTGGGTGGCCGACCCAGGTGGGCCAAGAGGCCCACCAAGGGGCCGGCGCACCAGCCATAGCCGCACCAGGCATGTGGGATTAGTCCCACATTGCCTGGCTGGCAGGTTGGCTCCCCCCTGGGAGCCTATATATAGAGGGGCACCCCTGGCCTTTTTAATTAACCAATTAATTCCCCAATTCTCTCTCGATTTCGTGATTCCCTTTGTCGGAGTTGCGCCGAGTTGAGAGGGGGATCTCTTCCACCATAGCCCGCTGCCGCGCTGCTGGTGTTCCGGTCCAAGTCTTCCGCTGCTCGTCCTGGACTGGAGCTTCGGAGGCCGTCGTCTCCACCGTACGTGTGTAACGCCCTGCGAGGTGCTGCGCTAGCGGTGCTGGGAGGTCTGCTTCCTCTACACGACCTTGAGGTCGGTTTCATCGGTCTTCATCGACAACGTTTGTGCGGGAACGTAATCCCCGCTTTCGGTCTACAAGGGTATGTATTCCGATATCCGTTCGTACTACTATATCTGCATAGAATAGATCTTGGCATGTTTTAAGGATATCGTTGCTAGGAATTTTTTTGTTTTCTGCACTCGATCCCCTTCAGTGGTATCAGAGCCGATCTATCGTAGATATATCTATACGCTGTTAGAACCCGTGTTCTGCACGGGGGCACCGTTCCTGTTATTTGCTACCCTCTAGCGTGCACTTGTGATTCCAGCGGCATCGAGTTGATGAAGCGGCCCGGACCGACTTTACGCGTACGCTTACGCGAGACTGGTTCCACTACTGACATACGGCTTGTACCGTATCTGTGGCTGGCGGGTGTCTGTCTCTCTCTCTTTAGTTGGTCTTGCATTTTCAATGGAGGGCCCGAAAGGGATGCTTAAACATGCAATTATTGGATAGTTGTTGTGGTCATAAGGTTCGTAGGTATGAAGCGGTTCTATTTACGACAGCCCCAAGCCACGTAAAATATGCAAAAGATAAAGTAGAAGCGTCTAACTTTATTTTGCAGGGGCTATGTGATATGGTCAAGGTAGGTTTATTAAATTGTTTATGAACTGCGGGCGCCAAGAAGACCATGGCGCAATGGACTATATCACATCGCATTACATTTGATGTTTTTGTGTGCATCTTATATTGTGTGATTATATATATTAGTATATATTAGTTACGCGGTGGTAATTATATATAAGATGATCCCTTCAAAAATACCACTAGTGTTCTTCCTCCAACGAGCACCACCAAGAAAGTTCTACGTTATGAGGCAGGCCGTGACGATCGGGTGTCAGACATATCGTCGTTCGCATACAGTGGGTGTAAGCCATGTTGCACAAGCGTTACGTGGAGGTTATAGTGGCGAGCCTAGCATATGCAGATATGGCCTCGGAACACGGAGGCCGAAAGGTCGAGCATGAGTCACAGAGTTGTTGTGATGGACAATTGTCTACCCTTGAAGTTGTGCTGCCGGCTCTGACGATGAGGGGTGGTGCGATGGATAGGGGTCGTGTAATCGCTTAAACGACCAGGAGGGATGTTCGTTTGAGTGGGAGTTATGTTAGTTGTTTTCTAAAAATACTATAACTCAAAATTATTATGAACAAAGTCTTATGTTGTTGCAAATTCCATTGTAGATGTCTCACCCCTCCTTTAACCTAGCCCTGTTCCTTGAGAAAGAGAAGCTTAAGACCGATGGGTCTAACTTCGTGTCCTGGTTCCGCGACCTGAAGTTCATTCTTGAAACCCACAAGGTGGCCTATATCCTTGAAGCCCCCTTAGGTGATCTGCCAAACACCGCCTCAGAAATCGAAAGGAATGTCCATGAGGTTAAGGCGGAGATTTCTTCTTATGTCCAGAGTGGCATGCTCTTTGCCATGGAGGCTGACCTGCAAAACCATTTCGAGAACAAGGGTGCTTATGAGATAATCACTGAACTCATGGTTGTTTTTGCACGACAAGTCAAGGCTGAGAGGTTCGAAGCATCCGTGCTTTTCTTCTCAGCCCAGATGGAAGAGCACGGCAATATAAGTGAGCACTTAGCCAAGTTTTTTGGCTGCGTTCAGCTCCTGAATGATCTGGGAAGTGTGATCCCAGAAGAGCTGGTTATTGATAGGGTGCTGATTTCTCTGCCCCCTAGCTATAAGAACGCCATCGTGGACTACGGCATGAAAGGGACGTCAAAACCCCTGTCGGAAATCCTGAAGATGCTCGAAGTGGCCGAATTAGAAATCAAGCTGGAGAAGATGGTGGTGACCATCGGATCACCTGAGCGCAATTGCCCCAAGTACCTGGAGGACAAGAAGCCTGTCAAGATAGTCGACAAAGAGCAAGGTATATTTGATATACATGTTATAGATGTGTACCTTACATCCGCCCGTAGCAACACTTGGGTATTTGATACTGGTTCTGTTGCTCATATATGTAACTCTCAGGAGGAGTTACGGAATAAACGGCGGCTGGCTAAGGATGAGGTGACAATGCGCGTCGGCAACGGATCGAGAGTCGACGTGGTGGCTGTCGGCACGCTCCCTCTACATCTACCATCGGGATTAGTTTTGGTTTTAAATAAGTGTTATTTTGTACCATCGTTGAGTGTAAACATTATAAGTGGGTCTTGCCTGTTACAAGACGGTTATTCATTTAAATCAGTATCAAGCAGTTGTGCTATTTATATGAATGATATCTTTTATGTTGATGCTCCCGAGAGTAATGGTTTATTCTTGTTGAATCTCGATCGTAGTACTCACATCCATAACATAGAAGCCAAACGGATTAAGTGTAGTGATGATACCGCCATGTATATGTGGCATTGCCGTCTTGGTCATATTGGTATAAAGCGCATGAAGAAACTCCACTCCGATGGACTTTTGGACTCGTTGGATTTTGGATCCCTCGATACATGCGAACCATGCCTTATGGGCAAAATGACCAGGACACCGTTCAAAGGTTTCGTTGAACGGGCGCCGGATTTATTGGGGATCATACATACAGATGTGTGTGGACCAATGAACGTATCGACACGCAATGGTTATCGTTACTTCGTCACCTTCACTGATGACTTGAGTAGATACGGTTATATCTATTTGATGAAACACAAGTCTGAAACTTTTGAAAAGTTCAAAGAATTTCAAAGTGAAGTTGAAAATCAACTTAACAAGAAAATCAAGCACCTCCGATCCGATCGTGGTGG
Source organism: Poa annua (assembly GCA_026929855.1). Classification (NCBI taxonomy): domain Eukaryota; kingdom Viridiplantae; phylum Streptophyta; class Magnoliopsida; order Poales; family Poaceae; genus Poa; species Poa annua. The sequence goes on along the minus strand of CM049433.1, from coordinate 7,070,424 downwards.
CGAGTATTTGAGTTTTGAGTTTGGCACACATCTGAAGAGTTGTGGCATCGTACCCCAACTTACGCCTGCTGGAACACCGCAACGTAACGGCGTGTCCGAGCGACGTAATCGTACTCTACTGGATAGTGTCCGGTCTATGATGTCTCTTACCGATTTGCCCGTATCCTTCTGGGGTTATGCGTTAGAAACAGCCGCATTCATTTTAAATAGGGCTCCGTCCAAATCCGTTGAAACGACACCGTATGAATTATGGTATGGCAAGAAGCCTAAGTTATCGTTTCTGAAGGTTTGGGGTTGTGAGGCGTATGTTAAGAAACTACAGCCCGACAAACTCGAACCGAAGTCGGAGAAAGTCGTCTTTGTAGGATATCCGCGGGAAACCGTAGGATACACCTTCTACAACCAAGCTGAGGGCAAAACGTTTGTCGCGAAGACCGGTACCTTTCTAGAGAAGGAGTTTCTCACGAAAGGAGTAAGTGGGAGGAAGGTAGACCTCGATGAGATCGTTGATCCTGAACTCGAGATTCCGAGTGGCGCAACGGAAGCTGTTCCGGAAACGTCCTCCACAGATGGAGTGGGAGAAACTGTCGAGGAAAGTATTCTACCTCGTAGGTCTGGTAGATCTCGTATCGCACCAGAATGGTATGGCAAAATGTTTTGCACCGTCATGTAAATTGAACAAGACGAACCTACGAACTACAAGGAGGCAATGGCGAGTCTAGAGTCCAAGAAATGGCTAGAAGCCATGAAATCCGAAATAGGATCCATGTATGATAACAAAGTGTGGACTTTGATGGATATTCCCGAAGGGCGCAAGGCCGTCGAGAATAAATGGATCTTTAAGAAGAAGACTGATGCTGATGGTAATGTGACCGTCTATAAAGCTCGGCTTGTCGCAAAAGGTTTCCGACAAGTTCATGGGATTGACTACGATGAAACTTTTTCACCGGTAGCGATGCTGAAGTCTATTCGGATTTTGTTAGCAGTTGCTGCCTATTACGATTATGAAATATGGCGGATGGATGTCAAAACAGCCTTCCTAAATGGAAACATTGAGGAAGAGTTGTACATGGTACAACCGGAAGGTTTTGTCGATCCAGAAAATGCTGGCAAGGTATGCAAGCTTCAGCGCTCCATTTATGGATTGAAGCAAGCATCTCGGAGCTGGAATCTTCGATTTGATGAGGTAATCAAAGGTTTTGGATTTGTCCAAAATTTGGAAGAGACCTGCATTTACAAGAAAATGAGTGGGAGCTCGGTTGTGTTCTTAGCACTATATGTAGATGACATATTGTTGATAGGGAATGATGTGGAAATTCTGAATAGCGTGAAGGATTATTTAAACAGTAAGTTTTCCATGAAGGACTTAGGAGAAGCTGCATACGTCTTAGGCATTAAAATCTATCGTGATAGATCAAGACGTCTATTAGCGTTGAGTCAGAGTACTTATCTTGATAAAATACTGAAGCGTTTCGGTATGGAGAAGGCAAAGAAGGGTTCTCTGCCGGTTATCAAGAATAAAACATTGCGAAAGGCACAGTGTCCGGTAACGGAACAGGATAAGGCCGATATGACTAAACATCCTTATGCTTCAGCCATAGGATCGATTATGTATGCAATGTTAAGTACTAGACCTGATGTGGCATTAGCTCTAAGTTTGACAAGCCGTTTCCAGAGTAATCCTGGAATGGCGCATTGGATTGATGTTAAGAGCATTCTTAAGTATCTCAATAAGACAAAGGAAATGTTCCTTGTCTATGGTGGCTGCGATGAAGAACTTGGCGTAACAGGTTACGTGGATGCAAGTTTCTGCTCAGACCCCGATGACTCTAAGTCACAGACAGGTTATGTGTTCAAGGTGAATGGGGGCGCCGTGTGCTGGAGAAGTGGGAAGCAACCCATCGTCGCGCAATCTACAATGGAGTCGGAGTACATTGCTGCTTGCGAAGCCGCGAATGAAGCTGTGTGGCTGAGGAAGTTCATCATTGAACTTGGAGTGTTCCCGAGCGTGCAAGACCCCGTGGTCCTCTTCTGCGACAATACGGGTGCCATTGCTAACGCCAAGGAGCCAAGGTCTCACTCCACCGCCAAACACATTCTTCGACGCTTCCATGTGATACGACAGTACGTACAAGGAGGCGATGTGAAGATTTGCAAAGTGCATACGGATCTGAATGTGGCAGATCCTCTGACGAAGCCTCTTCCGCTTGACAAGCATGAAAAACACCAGTTAGCTATGGGTGTTAAGCTTTTACCAAGTTGTAATCTAGATTAATTTGTACTCTAGTGCAAGTGGGAGACTGAAAGAGATATGCCCTAGAGGCAATTAATAAAGTGTATTTCTTTATCATATCTCGTTTGTTCATAATACGTTTTTGTGTCATGCTGTAACCGTATTAAGTGGAAACATTAATACGGGTGTGATGCGTAAACAACCAGGTCCCTAGTAGCCTCTACTAAGACTAGTTTCGTTGCGCGATCGATGATCGAGGTTTCCCGATCATAGGGCATGGCGCCGGTCGGCAATGGAAGTCATATCGTTGGAGAACGATGTGATGGACATACCCATATTTGTAGGACGTAGTCATTACGCCTTTGACCGTGAGACCAACTCTTATTGTTATTCCTGGAAGATACTTTGATTGCACCAAACGTCGTATCTTAATTAGTATGACAATAACGGTGATACTTTTGGGTATCGGAAAGGAGTAGTTGAGACGAGGGGTCAAGAGCGGGATTTGCCAGTCCGCATAGCAGGATAGATACTCTAGGGCCCACTCGGTGAGATTATGTCTAATGAGCTTGCAAGCATGTGACTAGGTCACGGAGACATGAAATCATAGACGAGTAGAAGATAGTGTTGTCGGTAACGAGGTCAAGCTAGATATGGAGATATCTATGAACGACGCTCGGACACGCTAAGTATCGCTATGGCAAAAGGTTTAAGACTTTACGTTCAGGTTTGATAGATGAAAGTCATTCGTTATATCACAGGGATTAATTCATGGGGTCCAGGCCTACAAGTTAGTCGTTGATCGGAGAGGAGTCTCGATCGTACCTGTTATTATATCGAACCGCTAGGGTAACACACTTAAGGGGTTTCGACAAGACAACCGGAAAGGAAAGAGATCACCGGGAACGTCCCGGGAGAGATCCGATGGAGATCGGGCAGCGACGAAATAGTTTTCGGAGCTAGAATAAATTATATATAATATGTTTGATATTAATTAGTGTAATTAATGTCTAAATATGATTTTATATATTTATTTTCGAATTTATTTAGGCTGATTTCCCTAAATGGGCCTTCTGGTCGAAAGAAGGCCCAAGAGGGAAAAATTCCCTAGGGAATTCGGTGGGGGCTTGGGTGGCCGACCCAGGTGGGCCAAGAGGCCCACCAAGGGGCCGGCGCACCAGCCATAGCCGCACCAGGCATGTGGGATTAGTCCCACATTGCCTGGCTGGCAGGTTGGCTCCCCCCTGGGAGCCTATATATAGAGGGGCACCCCTGGCCTTTTTAATTAACCAATTAATTCCCCAATTCTCTCTCGATTTCGTGATTCCCTTTGTCGGAGTTGCGCCGAGTTGAGAGGGGGATCTCTTCCACCATAGCCCGCTGCCGCGCTGCTGGTATTCCGGTCCAAGTCTTCCGCTGCTCGTCCTGGACTGGAGCTTCGGAGGCCGTCGTCTCCACCGTACGTGTGTAACGCCCTGCGAGGTGCTGCGCTAGCGGTGCTGGGAGGTCTGCTTCCTCTACACGACCTTGAGGTCGGTTTCGTCGGTCTTCATCGACAATGTTTGTGCGGGAACGTAATCCCCGCTTTCGGTCTACAAGGGTATGTATTCCGATCTCCGTTCGTACTACTATATCTGCATAGAATAGATCTTGGCATGTTTTAAGGATATCGTTGCTAGGAATTTTTTTGTTTTTTGCACTCGATCCCCTTCACCCAAGGCATCCCAAGCTTTGACGCTTGAGTCTTCTTGTAATATGCTTGGGTGACCCACGGGGGCATCCCCAAGCTTTGGCTCTATCATCTTCTTGATCACATAACATCATCCTTCTCTCTTGATCCTTGAAAACTTCCTCCACACCAAACTCAAAGTAAACTTCATTAGAGGGTTAGTGCATAATCAAAAATTCTTATATTCTGCATGAACACAATTGTTACCAATGCTACTGGACATTAGCTACAGCCACTGATACTTCATAGGATAAAAAGATCCAATCAAAATAGCAAAAGAGGCATTGCAAAATAAATGGCAGAATCTGTCAAAAACAGAACAGTCCGTAAAGACGAATTTTTTCGAGGCACTTAACTTGCTCAGATCAGAAAACTCAAAACTAATGAAAGTTGCATATATATCTGAGGATTACGCACAAAAAAGGGCAGATTATTTGGATTTTGTTGTAAAGAGTTATGAATTTAACGGTGGACAGCAGAAAACAGTTTCAGCACAGCAATCCAAATCTAGCATCAACTTTCTACTAGAGACTTATCTTGGCACAACTATGCAATAAAATAAAGATAAAAAGGAGTTGTTACAGAGGTAAGCATACTCCTTGACTCAAATAAAAGAAAAATGACAGAAATAAAATATTGGGTTGTCTCCCATAAGCGCTTTTCTTTAAATCCTTTTAGCTAGTAGGCAAGGAGATTTTTATGATGCTCTCATAAAGATGAGAGTTGAAAAACAAAGGAGAGCATCAAGAAGTAAAACATCAAACACATTTAAGTCTAACCCAATTCCTATGCAAAGGAATCTTGTAATAGGATAAATTATTGAAACATAAAGCAACTATCATAAAAAGATGAAACAAATAAAACTTCAAAGCTTCCAACATAAAGAGAGGTGTTTTAGTAACTTGAAAACTTTTACAACCATATTTTCCTCTCCCAGAATAACTTTCAGTAGCATCATTGATAAAATCAACAATATAGCTATCACCTAAAGCATTCTTATCATGATCCATAAGCATAATAATATCATTACTCTCCACATAAGAATAATCAATTTTATTAGTAACAGTGGGAGTAAAACTATCACATCCATCATTGTAATTATCATAAGTTGGAGGCATAGAATAATCATAATTAATTTTATCCTCAATAGTAGATGGACTGAAAACATTATATTCATCATTGTAAACATCATATATAGGAGGCATATCATAATCAACATAAACTATATCCTCAATAGTAGGTGGACTGAAAATATCACAAATATTATAATTATCATATATGGGAGGTATAGTATCATCAAAGTAAATTTCCTCCTCCGTGTTTGGGGGACTAAAAATATCATGCTCATCAAAACCAGCTTCCCCAAGCTTAGACTTTTCCATAGCATTTGCAATAATGGTGTTCAAAGAATTTATACTAATAACATTACTACCATTATTATGCAAACAAACTTCCATAGGTTTTTTAATTTTCTCTTCAAACACTTCATGTCCTAATGCAATATAAATTTCATAGAGATCTCTAATTTTGTTGTTGTTTTCCATTTAGGCTTACTAGTGAAATAAAAACAAGAAACAAAAAGTAATAACCGCAGGATCTAAAGGAGATACCTTCCAACGCTTACCTCCCCGGCAACGGCGCCAGAAAATAGCTTGATGTCTACGCACGCTTCTATTCTCGTAGACAGTGTTGGGCCTCCAAGAGCAGAGGTTTGTAGAACAGCAGCAAGTTTCCCTTAAGTGAATCACCCAAGGTATATCGAACTCAGGGAGGTAGAGGTCAAAGATAACCCTCTCAAGCAACCCTGCAGTTAAGATACAAAAAGTCTCTTGTGTCCCCAACACACCCAATACACTTGTCAGATGTATAGGTGCACTAGTTATGCGAAGAGATAGTGAAATACAAGTAATATGGATGATTATAAGTAGTAATTGCAATCTGTAATAAAAATGGCAGCAAGCAAACATGTAGCAGAACTTGTTGGAAACGGTGTTTCAATGCTTAGAAACAAGGCCTAGGATCCTACTTTCACCAGTGGACATTCTCAACAATGACATCAAAGTTAAATAAATAAACACTACTCTCAAACACTCTCATGTTGGATAACAAACACCATTCATTGTGTAGGACTACAAGAGCACCCTCAAAGTCAGAGTAAACTAACACCAACAACGTCATAAAGGAATCACACACGGTGCACACACTGTCACCGTTACAACCGTGAATAACCCCGGAGTTCATATTAAAGTAACCTCTAGAGTGCATAATAGATAAAGAGTAGCATCACATATTCAACTAGATTACAAAGCTCATGATCACATAAAAGATCACATCATGGGAGAGAGAGATAGACCACATAGCTACCGTAGATCCCGCAGCCCCGGGGGAGAACTACTCACTCTTCATCGTAGGAGTCAGCAACGGTGATGGAGATGGCGGTGGAGTCGATGGAGATGGCTCCGGGGGGCAATTCCCTGTCCCGGCAGGGTGCCGGAACAGAGACTTCTGTCCCCCGAATCTTGTCTTCGATGGCGGCGGCGCTCTGGACCCGTGGAGGAAATATCGAACACCGTGCTAGGGTTTTTAGTCTGGGGGGTATATGTAGGCGAAAGGGCGAGGTCGGTGGCGCCCCGAGGGGCCCACACCTGGTCCTCGCGCGGCCAGGGGTGCTGCCGCGCGAGCACGTGGTGGCGCCGCCTCGGTGGCCCACTTCGTCTCGTGTTCGGCTTTCTGGAACGTTCCCGATGAAAAACTGACTTCAGAAAAGAAATCGTCCAATTCTGAGAATATTTCCTTAAGTACTTTTCTGAAACCAAAAACAGCAGAAAACAGGGAACTGGCACTGTGGCATCTTGTTAATAGGTTAGTCCCAGAAAATGCATAAAACTATATAAAATGCATATAAAACATGTGATAACTTGGTATAATATAGCATGTAACATAAGAAATTATAGATACGTTGGAGACGTATCACGGCTGAGCAGCCGCCACCAGCTGTCGGTGCCCGATGACGCCACCCTTCCGGACGGGTGGGTGAGGAGCGCCGCCAACATTCCGGTGGCGCCGCGGCTCAGCGGCCAGGACCGCGTCGAGTTCGTCAGCCGCAAGTGGACGGAGATGCCGTACGAGCAAAAGCTCGAACCCAAGTACTCCATCTCGGCGCCCTACTGGCACGCCGTGGTGAACGAGGAGTACGAGGCGCGTCGTAGCGGTCGACGAAAGCTAACGCCGGAGTTGTCTCAACGGACGACGACCGTGACGGCGAGGACGGCGACGCCAACGACAACGACGACGACCCCGAGCTGCCCGACCTGCCTCTACAACCGGTTGCATCTTGGTCAGCAGTGTCACTGTCACCGAGGAAAGGGGCGGCGCAAGCCGGAGAGGCTTCCCATCAAACGTCCCGCCGCATGTCACGGCGGTGAATCGAAAACGACGCCGGCAAAGCCAGAAGCCTCGGCCGGCTCAGCCGAGGCTATGGGACCGTTTCTAAAGGCTGTAGCCGATGGGAACGGAGATGAGTGATGGCCAGAAGTGAAGCGCCGTTGCTTCCCTGGCTTGGTTCGCATCTTCTCCCCCTCGGCAGGCCATGAAGCGGCGTCTCTTCTCCTCGCCGGCGCGGCGCGTGTAGTGATTGGCGAGAAGCTGCACAGCATAGGCCTTCTCTCTCGCACCTTCTAGGTTTAGTTTGTTAAATCTCGTTTAGATTCGAGATTGTAAGTTTGTTAAATCTCGTTTAAATGTTTGAAAAGCATTTGTGTTCATCGTTTATGTTGTTCATCGGCGGCGGTTCGTGCGCCCGCGAGGTGTTCGACAGTTTGCTCGCGTTTGGGGGGTGGGCCTTTAGGGAGTGCCACTGTGGGTGGCCTCTAAATGTTGACCGGACACATGTCCGGCACCCCTCAAATGAGGCCCAATTGGGGGGGGGGGTGTCGGACACACATTTAGTGGCCCCCGGTGGAGATGCTCTTACACACCACGCTACCCCGCTTCATAAAGCAAGTGAATGTGGCTTCCCCATTTGCACCTCCCTCTAGCTCAGCACCAACAAGCAACATGAAACCTGGAATGCCATTCAGCTTTTCTATTGCCAATAATGTTAGATCATCATCTCTTGGGTTTGGTGCAGGAAATCTCCAAGTACCTCCGCAAGAATCTGTTACAAGCTCACCAGGTAAGAATCTGTTCAGAGGACCTTTTGTGTATGTCCAATCCAAGCACGTAACCCACCGGTCGGTCCGCCCCCCCGTGTTTAAAGACATGCAAATAGTTAGGAGTGCGGACCCCCAGAACCCTTTTCCGGAGGACGTCATGAAAAGATTACGTGATTGGTTTGCACATCACGAAAAGCCATCAGAGAACATGGGAGGCGATTATAAAGGACTATTTGAGCACTTGAGGCCAAATCATCTGATGGAGCCACAGACAAGTGTCTTCGCTCCGAGGAGATGGCTCCGTTTGAAGATTTTGTTGCATGACTCTGAAGACGCAGACTGGGTTGGCTTAGTGCTGAGGGGAGACAATGCCTATACAACGGGTTTTTATAACATACAAGGGCAATACTAGGTTCCCGAGTCCTCCAAATCCAAGTCAAAGGAAGATGATGGGTTAGAGGAAGATGATGTGTCAATGGTCCATGACCTCCCCGAGGATTATGTAATATTGACAGATAACTGGGACTTGAATTATAATGCATTTCTCAACTGTGAGCAAGATGGCATTCAAGAGATCATGAAGGCTTTGATCAAGTCTGGGCACGGGTCAAATTTAAAAAAAGTATTTATTTATACTAAACTTGTATAGTTATATGTGATTTAATTTAGTAATATTATAATCTTTACAAGTATAGTTTTCTAATTATTAGTTTCCTGGGTAGATCACATTTTAATGTTAGTAATATTAATTATATTAATAATTATTATACAAATGGAATGTATATAAATAAAAATTATGTAGTGAGAAATTTAAACCATGCACTCTAGAGTCTATTTTAATATCCTTAGTATCATGGTGGAGTTCTCTAAAGCGTATGATCTAATAAATAAATAAATAAATAAATAAATGGATACATCAATAGTGGTTTCTCGTGTATTATTAGGATACATATCACATTTCTACAAATAGGATATGCCGGAGATTAATGCGGTGTAAAAATAGGATTATGAAAAAAAAGGACTGCGAGCTGATTTTTTAGAGTATGCTGATGAAAACGAAGCCACGGAAACTTCATAGCCCACAACGAAAGCCCATAACCTAAGCCCACAAAGGTCCATTTCTTTCGGCCCACAGTCAAGCACTACCACCGCCGGGAAGCTCCAGCGCCGGCAACACTGCTCTGCTTACAAACCACGCTAATAACCCAGCCGCTTCGTGAATCTTCCAGAACACATCGAAATTCCAAAGTCCCTTCTGCTGCCTCGGCTCGCCGCAGCGCAAACTTCCCCGGCTGCTTCCCGCCCAGAACCCTAGCCCCCGTCCGCCGCCGCCGGCCATGGCGGCGCCTCGCGAGCTGGACCTCTCCGACGAGGTCGAGGGCGAGCAGGACGGCACCACCGACTTCGTCTTCCGCCTCGTCGGCGACCCCATCCCCGTGCTGCCCGCCGCCTCCTCCCCGCTCCCCCTCTTCGACCTCCAGTCCCCTCCCGCGCGCCCGCTCGCCGTCTCCGACCGCCACGCCGCCGTCTTCCTCGCCCACCCCAAAGGTAACCCGCCGCGAATCACCAACCAGCCAAGCTCCCGCCTCGGCATTAATCCCCTGCCGATCTCTCATCCCCTTAGGGTTTCACGCTCTTCAGGGTTTATCGCCGCGCGCACGAAGGCACTGATTGAGGCCAGTAAGGAGGCGCGGGAGAAGGGCAAGACCAGCACCCGCAGCGCGCAGGACTGCTGCGTCGCTGACGTGCCCCTCCCGGGCGTATCTCTCCTGGCGCTCTCCCGCGACGAGTCGGTGCTAGCTGCCTGCACCGGCAGCGACATCAAATTCTTCTCGGTTACGTCCCTGCTCACTGATAAGGTTAGATCCTCTTCTTCAGTTCCCCACAAAATCCTGTAAACATTAGGTGCCAGTCCAGGGCAGCGTAACAGAACAATAGAATGGGATTCTCTGTTTCGTTGCAATGCATATTTCACAGCAATTTCCGAGATAGATGTTTATGTAAGAATAGGCTCCCAGTGTTGCGCTAACCGCATCTATGCTTGTCAATCAGCTTCAATACTTTGGTGATGCCCGCTAATACCGGTTTTACTGTTTGTTGATTCCTTTTTATAAGGTCTGTGTTGTTGTAATTAGATGGTAGTATAGATCAGCAGGAGATGCACCATTTTGTGATATATATGTTCAGCAGTAGCTCCTTGTGTCAAGTTTATCATATTTCCTTAATAATTTTGCTTTATAGGATGTTGAACCATCTTCATCATGTAGCCTGGGACAATCTGGCACTGTTAAAGATTTCAGGTGGCTAAATCACGCCTATATCGTACTCTCAAATGGTGGGCTGCTATCTCATGGGAGTTTGGGAGAAGGCCTTAAGGATGTAATGGAAAATGTTGATGCTGGTTCGTCTCTTCTCCTACACCTACACGAGTTGATATTCTTGTACTTCCGTAACTTCTAATATGTGTGGACAAGAGATGATGTTTTTTTGTCAATGGGTTAGGTTTAAACCATGCACTAATTGGTACATGTGTATACTAACATTTTAGGGGACATCGATTAATTCGTAGTTGTCTCCTACCCTGTTGATGCTACCTTATTGAGTATTAAGTTAACAAGAACTTCATGCATTTATGCTGTTTCTCCAATATGCTACTGGTTGAGAATTTTGACCACTAGTTTTTTCCCTATGATATGTTCTTTGTAACACTTAGGCTTTACGAAAACAACCTGATTACTATTGTTAGAGGGCTTTCTTTGGTGCACACAAAATCGTTCTTCAGGCGCCAGCTCACTTCTGGGGCTGATACATGTTGTTCTTTGAAATTCTTGCAATTTTCCAAGATATTTCTTTCGCTATTGTACTTGAATTTGTTCATAAGTGTCTTTGTTATACTGAAGTTCACCATCTTTCTGAAATATATGTAGTTGACTGTTGCAAGGACGGTAACCATATTGCTGTTGCAAGAAAGAATTCACTCAGGATATTATCCTCGGATTTGAAGGAAACATGTTGCATGGCCCTCTTGTTTCAGTTGTGGTCTGAGAGTGATTCAGAGGGCACCGACATCAAAGGTAACGAACCTGCATTTTTATTTCTGGTATATGTACACACAGTCACCCCGTCTCCAGTCCTATAAGGCTATGCAGCTACACCTGATGGCCTCGTGATTGATCGTAGCAGAGAAATGTAGTTTTATAACATGATCACATTGCTGCCCTCAGAGTTAGCTTGTTCCTCGCTGACTCACAATATGTTCTCTACCTTGTAAACTAATTGATCTGTAGTAGATGGCAGCTAGTAAGCTTGGTTCTCCTTAGACACGAAATAAGCAAGCAGCACACATTTTGCTAGTATGATCACATTGCATGATTATCAAAATGGTGGGAAAAGGTATCTGTGAAGTGCATCACAAACTAAAATTTGTATCCCAGTCATCTTCTAGAATTATATATTTGAAAAACCAGCGACAACTATGAAGAGTTCCTTAGGTATTAGTGATGTTAGTAGAAGACGATATATCATACATCGAAGTTTGGTTTGAACATTTATGATTTTTACCTTTGTGTTGCACCTTCTCCAAACATTAGATTCATCAATTCATTATGTTATTCTTGTTGACGCATCATTTGAATACTTCAAATTATGTTGTGTAGAATTTACCAATTACCATGATTCCTTGTGGGTGTTATATTTTTTTATTTTTTATCAGTGGATTCCATTGGTTGGGTGCGTGATGATAGCATTGTTATCGGTTGTGTTCGATTGGATGAAGAAGGCAATGAAGTGGGTTATCTGGTCCAAGTTATAAGAAGTGGTTGCGATACATTTTTCGAGGTTAATTGTTCTTCTAGTTCTGGCTGCATCTCCTCTTTTGGTTACATTTTATTGTATGATGTTTCTTGACAAATGTATCATTTACAAAATCTTTTTGTTGGAACATGCTTGTAGAAAGGTTCCTCAATTTGGCTTGGATTTATTTTTAATCATATTTGTGTACACAAGACCAAGAATTAGCAATAGTTGTATATGTTTGAGAAACGTAAAGTAAATTATATACTCCCTCTGTCCCAAAATGTAAGGTGTGCTCCATCAACTCATAATTTAAATGACAGAAAATTGATGTAATTAGATCTGCAGTCAAAAGTGTTACTAATGATTGTAAATTTGTATCGCATAAACCACATCCTAATAGAGTAAAATATTGGTCAGAACTCTGTCTTAACGAATCAAATGTATCTCCATCATCGGGATGCTACTCTTGATGATAATCCTGTTGTTGTTTGGAATTTTCGTGTCAAAATTGTGTCTGTACTCTGCATTACCAAAGAGATTGAGGCTTCTGAGATGTCGTGATATATCAATATTTTCATTGACTTATAAATTATTCTTCACGATTGAAAGAGTATTTGTAACTTGAAACTCCTTGGAAGCATCAGAGTCCATTAGTAAACTGCTTGCAATTATGTCTATCCAAAATTACTGAACTGATATTTGGCTTTGCATAATTATCACGAAAGGATGTAAGAATGCCACATGTATGTGAAGATTTATAAGCATAGTAGGTTCTGATAATGGATAAGATATGTGCTTATAGTTACTATAGCTAACTAAACTTAGGAAGGAACAGTCGGCCGTATTTAATGATTTTGTTTGTGTTGTCTAATTTACTAAGATACTCTACTTTGTCCCTCTTTGACCTTTACATATCAGTACTTATTGGTTTAAGTTAATGCTGATGCTTTCTTAATGCCTTACAGAGCTCAAGCAAGCCAGTTGTTTTTAACTATGATTATTTTGGGGTTATCATGGATGATATTTTACCATCTGGAGTTGGACCAAATTTGCTATTGGGCTATCTGGATCGCTGGTATGCAAAAGCGGACTTGAGACTCCGAATAGTACTACGCTATAATTATTTATGTATCTTGTGTACTTTGTGTGTATTGGTATGTTGGGAAGAGTTGTTGTTTTTGACATAAATACCATAGAGAAAGCCTCTATGCCAGGAATAGTTATTCAACAAGATTGGACCATACAAATGGATAACAATATTTAGAGGAGGGTATTTGCAGATGATTTCTGTCATTATCTTGTTAATACACTTGCCATGTCTGATTATTTGTGTAATTTGACAGGGATCTCATGGTTTTTTCAAATAAAAAGAATACTGATGAACACATTTCGCTTTTGAAATGGCCGTCCATAACTGATGACGAAAGAACTGTGGTATACCTTGAAATGGTGGAGGATAAATATAGTCCTAGGATTGATCTGCAAGGTATGACATAACTCAGAAAACCACAATAAAACACACTATTCTTTGCTTTTAAACAATGCATATACTCTTTTTGGCTTTCAGAGAATGGTGATGACAATGTCATACTGGGCTTTGGTGTGGAGAATGTTTCGTTATTTCAGAAGATCACAGTACTGGTCGGACCTGAACAGAAGGAGATTGCCCCTCAGCATCTTCTACTTTTTTTGACTAGTGAAGGGAAATTAGTTATTTATTATCTTGCCAGGTAAGTCTTCTGTTGAAACTTGGCAGTGCCGAAGTTATATAAATGACAGCTCACTTTTACTAATGCAGTTCCTGTATGCTGACATTTTGTTTTGAATATCTTGTACCAAAATTGTTCCTGAATTTAGGATTTCTGACCCTTCCGATTTACCTCAAACAAGTCTGTCTACCGTTGAAGATAGTAATGTGAATAAACAAATTTTTCCTGCAACTGTATCTGGAAAGGATTTGACTCCAACTCTTACAAGTTCAGTGGGCGAGAGTCTGCTCACAGAACCTGGGGCTGAGCCATCTAATGCACAGGCAGGTAAGAAATTGCTACACATGAGTTTATCTTGCATATCTGTTGGGCTGTTTTTCTATATTTCTCATATATATTGGGAACTTACAGAATTCTCTTGTATTCTTGCAGAGAGAGACCAGCATGGATCAAGATATGCAAAGAGCAGTTCCCCAGTTGCAGGAAATAAGGACGTATTTGGCAGTTCGTTTTCTATCTCTTCTGATAAGAACTCAGTGACTACCAATCAAGTGAATGTGGCTTCCCCATTTGCACCCCCCTCTAGCTCAGCACCAACAAGCAATATGAAACCTGGAACGACATTCAACTTTTCTACTGCCAATAATGTTGGTCTGAATTCAACCGGAAGCAAGGGATCTAGTGAATTAGTTTCTTCCTGGCAACCGAATAACAGCAGCAGTTTTGTAAACAGCCAACTTGGTAAAGGTGCCTTGGATTCAGCCAAACCACTGGGAGCATTTGGGGGATCTCAGAACACTACAAAGGGTGGTGGTAGTCTTACTTTTAAATCATCAGTGTTCAGCTCCGATGGATCAGTTCCAGTTAAGACTGCAGAAAAGAACGAGACTACTGGTTTTGGAAGCTATTCGGCACAAACCAGCTACACTACTGAGAGGAAAGTTCTTGGTTCCCCAGCTGGCTTAAGTTCTCCGCCATCGTTGCCGGTTTCTCCAAATAAACCAGTTGGATCTTCATCTGCTGGGTTTGGTGCGGGAAATCTCGAAGTACTTCCTACCTCCGGATCACCTCTGCCACAGCATACCATTGGCAGATCACATAATAACCGGACTCATGCGTCAGCGGATCCAAGAAATTTCAAGTTAGGCACAATGTTTGATACCGAACAAGATCTATCCAAAAAGTTCTACAGTGTAAGATCAACAAACTTATTTTAGTATGGTGTTCACTATTATGCTTTGCTGCTGCCTGATTTTAATGTTTGGTATCTTTTCTGACTATGTATAACATATCTATGATAAGTTTCTGTCGATTGAGTTTTCTAAATGTGTTCAATTTTTCTAACCTATCACAAGTATCATATTGGTTAAGTTTCTTACATATGCTTACATTGTCCAACCTCTCCAGCATATTTTATCGCCTTAAAATTAAACTAGACCATTGTATGTTCTTTTGCGTCAGTCCAGAGACCTGAAATTGTTTATATTTTGTTTCTACTCTTTGTCTCTTTGATTGTTTCATGCTAGGACCATATTCTTCTCATAACTTTAGTATATATGTTATCCTCCAATGTATTAAATAATCTGAATATTGGAATTTGGATATACTTTACAGTTCGCTACCATGTGTGCTGCATCTTCTCTGTTTTGACCAATAAGTTCTTATCCTTCCATTAAACAGATAAATGATATGACCGAGGATTTAGACACTCTCCTGGCATACATAGAAAAAGACGGTGGTTTCAGAGATGCTTGCATAACCTTGCAGCAGCGCCCTCTTTCAGTTCTTGAGGGTGATCTGCAAAACTTACTGGAATTATTGCAGGTCTTCAAGGTAATAGCATTATTTCCATCCAGACCCTCGGTGCTGCCTGTTCAAAATTGTTACTTAACATGTCTTATTTTGATCTCCAGAACAAATTAGAGGAACAATGTTCAAAAGCTGACGATCTGCGAAATAAGATGTTCCAAGGTATTTCCTGTTAACTCCTGGAAATAGAACAACAGGACCACTTCACCTTAACCTAGAACAAATGTGCTATCATTCATATTTTACCTTGAAGAAATAATTTCATCATATTTCAAATCATTCGCTCGATAGTCTGTACACCAGCTCTGGTTTGTAATCGATAATTGGCTGAATGCCTGAATCCCACGCACTTGGTTTCGTGCCATATTTTTTTGCAGAGTAGTCACTGAACATGGTATCTTTTGTTTTTGGAAAACAAATCTTGATATATTGTATCTCCAATCTATTGATGGCCATAACTTTGCTTATTTCACAATTTACTTACCACATACCTACTGCACATTTCAGAATTTTGAGGCCCCTTCAGACAGAAAATAGCTCACACTATACAATTAAACTATGGCTGTTAGGCCAGGGGACAAACTTGGGACACCTTAAATTACATCTGTGCAGATATCTGATGTGTCTGACAAAATAGATCTGCAAAGACTTTACGAAAGGCTTTCTCATTGAGTCCCTATACCAGTATTTGAGTGCTGTGGGCCTGTATGTGCTTGAACAAGATTCCATTAACTTGAATTATTTACCTGTTTATCAAAATTATGGCATCACCAATTATCTTAACTTTAAGATGCAAATGCTTGTAAGTTCACCAGATGATTTATAAGATTATTCCAAGTTACAGTGTAGAGACTGTAGAGATAAATAGTTAATCCGCTTACCTCATTATCTTGGGTATGGTCAAATGTCCAAATACAAGCATTTGAATTGCGCATTAAATGACTTAATTTCTATTTCTCCGCAGTTTCTGCTAGGCAAGCTTATATGAAAGGAATTCTCAGTCAATCTTCAGATACTCAGTACTGGGATATATGGAACCGCCAGAAGTTGAGTCCAGAATTTGATGCGAAGAGGCAAACTATTCTCAAAGCTAATCAGGTACCAAGGTTTTACTCTAGTGGTTTTGAAATATTAATGAACTAATATTGTCTTTTTCTTTATCATATAGAATTTGACAAATCAGCTAGTGGAGCTGGAGAGGCACTTCAATAATCTGGAGATGAACAAATTTAGTGAACCAGGAAGAGTTGCTTCTAGTCGTCGAGCTGTTTATTCCAACAAGTCACGGTCTAGGTATTCTCCTACTATACCATCTCGGTCGAAATTTTCAACCCACCTTGTTGATAACATGAAATGGATGAGAAACATGGAATAACATTCAAACATCTATTATTGTGATTTTCTTTCAAACTGAAATCCATCGTTTTTCTAGGTTGTTCATCCCGTGACCCAACTGATCTGTAAAAATCCCTCTTGGCATAAAATGGATGTCTTGTTACTGTAGTAGCTTGTTGAAATTGCTTCTCATTTTTACAAACCTCAGTCACTTTGTTGTTGTTTTTGTGCCATAGTGGTGATATAATTATAGTGTAGGTTTTCCAATCTCTGTATTTCTTGAGTTCTAACCTTGCTTGTCTTTTATTTTCAGTCATTTTCCAGTTTCATCTTTTTTTTGAGCTTCTTACCTGATTTCCAGTATTTATTTGACAGCCAGACACAATTATCCAGCGTGTACAATGCATTGAATTCACAATTAGCAGCAGCGGAGCAATTATCTGAATGCCTTTCAAAACAGATATCTGCACTAGATATAAGTTCTCCTTCTAAGAAGCGAGGGGCAGTGACCAAAGAGTTGTTTGAGTCAATTGGTCTAGCCCATACGACAGACACAACAAAATTTTCAGGCGGTACCCCTTCCAAGTTAAATCAGAGATTTCCATCCACAAAAGAATACGGGAAGGGCATGCTGGGACCTTCTAAGAGTGCTGAGCCTGAGACTGCACGAAGGAGGAGAGAGTCACTGGATAGGGTAGCCCTGACTTAACTTTGCATGTATAATATGCATGTTGATTTCTCTTTTCTCTTGGGATATGTTTGCTCTTTGTCTTCTTTTTTGTGTTCTATGTGGTTTATTGAAATCAGATCTAACATTTTTTTCTTTTGATAGAGTTTGGCTAGTTTGGAGCCCCAGAAAACTACTGTAAAGAGAATAGCGCAGCAACAACGACTCAAGGTCAGCAGTGATCTTCCATTCAGGTCAAACAAGAAAATGTTTGATTCTCGATTGGCAGCTATATCCCAGGAAACTAATAGTGGTAGCCCCAGTTCATCCTTAGTAGAATCATATACTAGCAGGCTGCGTTCTCCAACTGAAGGTAAGTTATTAGCCACATGCTGCAATATATACTTTTTCCCGTTGAGAAACGATACTTTGGTAAGGACCAAGGAGATCCTGGTTATAGACATTGTTACAAGATATGACTTTCTGCTTGTTTCTTACAGTTCTGGATGGGAAGACAAAACCGTCAGGACCTCAGCACAACTCTTTGTTCAAATGGGTAAAGGAACCGGCTGGGCCATCTCAGGGCTTGGAGCAAAAGCATCTCGATTTACCAGGGCGAATGAAAAGTGCTGATCAGTCTTCAAAGTCGGTGCCATCTTCACTGGCATCATTCAGTTACACGCAGAAGGATACGAGGGATAGGATCAGCTCACCCAGTGTTGCATCCTTAGGAACAACTCAAACTGTGGCTAAGTCAAATACTCTGACCTTCAAAACCAATATAACTCCTAAAACTAATGCCAATACACGGCCAGAAATGTCACCAGTGACAAGTTTACTGCCTGTCAAAACTTTGTCAGGGGAATCTGGAGCTGGATCTACCTTGACTACAAAGAATAGACACGGTGACCAGGATGTACCATCTTTTGGAAGCACGAAAGGGTTGGGCCTTTCTCCACAGAATATAGGTGTTAATAAACCTTCTTTGTCTTCTGAACCTTCCAAGCCTTTTGTGCTGCATGGGAAGACTTTTCAACTTACTGGGGTCAGTGATACTATGCAGAACTCAGCCAAAGCACCTCAGGTGGCACTACAACCTCATCCATTTTCACCAGCATCACAATCGCCTCCATTCTCTATCATGTCAGGTGCTTCCACTTTAGCTACATCGCCTTTATCAACCATGCAAGCATCAGCTGGAAAGACTTCAGATGTTTCATCTTCAACGGTTTCTTCCATACTCCCACCACAGAAATCAACGTCAATAACTTCCCCAACAGTACCTGAGGGTACCGTGTCTAGCTCCATACCATCTATGCCAACACCTGCAAAGGTGTCATCACCTAGCTTGAATAAAAATGTATCTAAACCTGAAGTGGTGGCATCAGAGGTTAGTGGAACCACGGTCTCTGCAAGTGCTTCTTTAACAGGCGTATCTACAACCGAAAGCAAAACTGCATTTCTTCCAATGACCAGTAGCACTTTACCTTCTAATCCTCCATCTGCGCCTAAGATTGTAACAGGGCCAACAGAATCTGCTCTTATCACTTCCACAAGAAAAGATTTAGGACGCAATCCCTCATCAGATGAAGATGATATGGAAGAAGAGTCTCCTTCTGCAAGTGCAGACCTCAACTTGGGAGCCCTTGGTGGGTTTGGTCTTGGGTCCGCACCTTCTTCAAGCCCTAAAAAGTCCAATCCTTTTGGGAGCACATTTGGTACAGCTGACAGTAAATCCTCAGGTTCACCATTTACTTTGACCACCAGCCCAGGACAGCTTTTCCGTCCAGCATCACTGAGCATTCCTTCATCTCAGCCAGCACAGCCATCTCAGTCAGCTAGCTCAAGTACGTTTTCTGGTGCATTCTCAAGTGGGCTTAGTGGATTTGGACAGCCTGCACAGGTTGGAGCAGGGCAACAGTCGGGATTCGGGCAGTCTGCACAAACTGGAGCTGGTCAGCAGGCAGGTTTCGGGCAGGCAGCACAAATTCAGTCAGGATTTGGTCAGCCAGCACAAATTGGATCTGCACAACAGTCAGGATTTGCGCAGCCTGCACAGTTTGGCGCTCAGCAGGCACTTGGATCTGTTCTGGGTTCTTTTGGACAATCACGCCAGCTAGGGGGAGGATTTGGTGGATTTGCTAGTTCCTCCTCTTCTGGGGCTTTTACTTCTGTACCTTCCAGTAATTCTGGATTTGCTGGTGCTGCAGCAGGTGGGGGCTTCTCTGCAGCTGCTACTTCTGTTGGTGGAGGGTTTGCCGCCGCTGCGACTGGTGGAGGGTTTGCTTCTCTGGCCTCCAAAAGCGGTGGTTTTGGAGGTGCAGCCCAGGGCGGTGGTTTTGGAGGTGCAGCCCTGGGTGGTGGTTTTGGAGGTGCAGCCCAGGGTGGTGGTGGTTTT
Organism: Poa annua; assembly: GCA_026929855.1. Classification (NCBI taxonomy): domain Eukaryota; kingdom Viridiplantae; phylum Streptophyta; class Magnoliopsida; order Poales; family Poaceae; genus Poa; species Poa annua. Next base: position 7,050,595 of record CM049433.1, on the reverse strand, counting down.
GGAGGTGCAGCCCAGGGTGGTGGCTTTGGAGGTGGTAAGATCTCTATTTATTTTGCTCTATTTCTGATTATACTTATGCACTATGGTCTAAGTGTTGACTACATGTTTCCGTGCCAATGCTCTTAGTGACAGTTAACGAGTGGTCACCTAACCTTTTGTGTTTATGTACTCCCTCCTTTCCATATTAGATGACTTCTATTTGTCTAAAAGTGGATGTATTTAGACTTGGTTACAGGCATGCCATACATCTTATACTCATAATGAAATTCCTATAGTATATGGCAGCTGCAGAAAGGGAGAGATTTGACTTAACTATGCTTTGTTAAATGCCTCATGTTTGATGCCCAATGCTATAGGCTTCGACGAGAAACATAAATTTGTATGATTAAATGGCATTGGCGAATGTTTAACATCCATTGAACTATATAAACGGTCCTTCAGTTTAGTGTAATATATCACTGTATGGTTTACCTTTACCTTGTAATTGGACTTTTAGGAGGCCACAATGGCCTCTATCTAGCATAGTTAATATAGTGATTTGAGGTTAAGTGTAGTAGATGTCTGATGTTTCTTTTCTACGAGCTAGTGAAACTTAGTAAATCTACTAGCATAGTGCTTGCTTCTTCCTGAAACAGAACATCAATACATAGTTCTTTTGGCCCACGAGAAAGTGGACGTTTGAATTGTCAGGAACAGCAGCAATCAGGTTTGATAAGGTTGCTCAGTTGGAGCTGTGTTTAGAAGTTTACTCCCAAAATAAGTGCATTAGTTATTCTTTGAATTTTTTATTTGGTCTTTGGTTTAGGAGTGCTCGGCTTATTAAAGATATTAAATCTCTCTGCATAACCATTAAACTCAATAATTAATCAATTTCTGTATGTTACTAATCATCTAGTGTTGATCATTTTGCATAGACATGCCTGCAAATCATTTGTCACTTGAATATTGGTATTGTCATTTGTAACTCCAAATTTAGGCTTTGCGTCCTACAACATGATCGTTAATGTAATCCTTTCTGTTGTCATAACAGAGTAAAAACCTATAACTAGTTTTCCTCGCAAAAAAAGATCATATGAACAGTTAGCCTCCTGAAAGATTGCAAGTAAAAATGATGAGTTTTATCTTACAGCTTGATCTTAAACCAACTTTGAAGTTCTTCCATATATTACATATTTCTGTGTTTTTTTGCATGATTATCCATTCTGCAATTTTGGAAGACTAACATAATTATTGTCAATCTGGAAGGTGGCTTTGGAGCTTTTGGCAGTAATAGTCAAGGGGCTACTAGTTTCTCAGCATTTGGTGCGAGTGGTGCCGCTGCGCCTGGAGGACCGCCGGCGGATTTTTTGACACAGATGAGAAAATAGTGCAGTTTGCTCTCAGGCACGCTCAAGTTCCAAATAGAAAGGTTCAAATGTTTTGTGCCTCTTGTTTATAAAGAAAAAATATGCTGGGTGGCAACATTTAGCAATAGCTGATGTGGCTAAGATGGAGTCGACTATTCACCTGTACCGTATATCCGTGTTTCATCATTACATCATCAGTCCCTGTCCTTCAAAAAAGCAGGTATAGTATCGTTCATGGAAAGACCGGTAATATGGATACAGGGTCCTAGCTATATTAGATGTACCACAGTACCATGGCTTTTTAATTCAAAATTGTGTCCTCATTGGCATTAGGCCAGAACTCGTGAAGATTATTGTTGCGATACATGATGCAATCATCTACGGTACTGCCGGACCTTGTGTTTGCCGGATACCTTGCCAGCAAAGAGGAGTACTGGACCGATTATTGTTACGGTTTTTTGAGAAAAAAACAGAAGAAAAGAGGAGCACTGGACCGATTTTCTAGGAAAAATGCCTAGTGTATATCGCCCTTGTCTTTAGTACAACATCTAAAGAGAAAAGATCTACCTTATGTTTTTCGCCCTGTGGCGCGGTGCACTGTAAATTTACTACTCCTTCTGTTCTTGAATATAGGGTGTATAGTTTTCTTCACGAATATTAAGACTAAGACATCGTATTTTGCACATAGTGGACTGATTGTTTTTCTTAAGAAAAATAGTGAGAGATGAGTTCTTAATAGACACAAAATGAAAACAATCCATTAAATCCCTCTTTCGAGACTATGTCTCACTTTTAATAGCAAATACACCTTACATTGTGAATTATTCTTAAAAAACTATACACCTTATATCAAGAAACAGAGGGAGTAATCCGCAGCGAATTCCTTCTCGCCTTTACAGAATGGGTAGCGCAGGTTGGCCTATGCATGCTCCAGTGTTTACTTCCTGCCTCCGCAACATAAATTGAGAAGTGTTTGCCGAAGAAAAACAAAAGCATGTGATGCCAGACATTTATTAACAAGCAACATGCGAATGTATTCACTCATCTTTGTGCAAAATATAAGGATATGGAAAGCTACGGCCAGAAGGAGTTTATTCCATGTTGCAAGGCGCCATGTATTTCTTTTTTGGCTTGGGAACCGATGCTGAAAGAATATGTGCATTGGGTTTTAGTTCCTTGTGATCACCGATCGGTCATATTTGTTGACAACTCACAACCATTGCTGGAGGAATCAAGCATCTGCTTGGAACAGAACATATGCACGCACGTTCGCCTCACTCATCAGCGAAAATACAGGGAACGGGCATATATCGCAAGAAACCTCGCTTATCTCAGTATGATCATGCGATGATTTGTTCGTGGTCACAGTTACAAGACGGTTGTTGATCCTGTTACCCCAATTAGAGCATATATCTGATCGATCCACGTAGCAGCAGGCTTTTAAAAGAACAGAGAAAATACTGCTCTGTGGCACTCCCGCTTTACTTTCTGTATGCGCAAGCCCGGTCAAGCTTTTCCAGCAAGCCCCACAGCATCAACCTGCAATCAAAATTTCATTTGGTTTCTGTACGTGCAAAATGCAAATGCAGCACAAAACCACACACACACACAAGCACGGATGTCGGGAGCACAAACCCTTCATGAGTGTTAACCTAACTTTGTATGCCACATGTAGAACAAACAGTGAAGTTGCAGCACCGGCTTCAAAGTTCACAAGCATATCATACAGCAAACCCTACCGGCGTTGCTTTTGCCCTGGTAGCTCTTGTACTGTAAGAGGTGCCAAACTTGCGAAAGGAGACACAGGGGAACTCTATGCTTATTCCCTTATTATTCCCATTCCTTGCCTTTGGGCAGAGTCCCAAGAAGGCATCCAAGAGCGTTAACAGAACGGGCACCTTCGCTTTAGCCTCCTTTGCATGCACAGCACTCATGCCACATTCTTCTTCTGGATGCCTGCCTTCAGTCAAAAGGTGGCTCTTCTCAAGCTCCGGGGCCTCGCCTGGTATTTCTTAACAAGCGGCGCCTCCTGGTTCTGAATAACACATACCACTGCACCTGTGCAGCAAGCAAGTTCTTTTTATATAAAGTTACAGATCACATGGAATCCTAACCTATATATATATATATGCTGATTCACCACAATTGTTAGTTACCATCTCATTCCAGCACTCGGAGAGGCCAGGAAATGCAGTGGAGACGCCAGAATTGGGTTCCGGACGAGTAAACATATCACTCAAGGAATCTAAGAGATGAGGCCTGCAAGTTCTCAGGCAACCAAAAGTTGCCATGAGAATGAGGTGCTCCCTGGCCTAGCTAGCCTCTCCAAGGAAAAGATCGCGCCTCGCTTTCGGGCTTTCGCCCTTCTCGCTGCGCGCCATGCCACGTAAATTCAGCCAAAGTTGGCACAAATGTGTGTGTGCTCGGAACCTGAGAGATCGTTGTTGTTGTAGCTGCAAAGGAAAAAGGATCGGCGAGGATAGGGGGTCCTCCATGGGGCGCCCCTCGGAAGGAATAAGGATCATATATCTTTTCAGTTGCTGCGAAGATAGGGTCGTCAGGCTTTGAGTGTTGCCTCCAATGACCCGAGATTCTCCCTATCTTTCTCTGCCCTTATAAGCCGAGGCTCCGTGCTAGACCGGTCTCGCATGAGAGGTAGTTCAGTTTCAGAAGCCAAGGTTGTCTCACTCCAGTCCCACAGGACCATAATCCAAGTCTTTGGTTACTAGAAATAGCGGCGCCGATAAAGCTGTAGAGGATCTTGTCAGTCAGGAATGTGCAGCCTTCAAGCAGAACATTGTCAGTACATGGCAGAACCGGAACAGGTAAGAGTTACACCTGCAAGGAAGAGAAACTTTCATCAACCTATGGTATGTCTATTCATTCTTACATGAGATGTTTGATGGCAGATGTATCATCATCAGAAGACACAGTTTCATAGTCATAGGCAACACATGTCCTCAAGGCCTAGCTTATCTCCGGAGATAAAATTTCCGTTGAAAAGCCAAGGAGGAGGAGATTCAGGGCTCATCCTATCAACGGATGCGAAACCTCGCCTTAAATGGACTCCTGAGCTGCATGAGCGTTTCGCGGATGCGGTAAACCAGCTAGGAGGACCTGACAGTAAGTATATGATCGTTTTTTGATTCATGCATAACAGGAACGAATGCATGAACTGCCTTCTGATGGCTACATTACTTGAAACTACCGCAGAAGCTACGCCGAAAGCAATCATGAGGGTCATGGGAGTCCCGGGATTAACTCTGTACCATCTTAAGAGCCATCTTCAGGTACATATATGGAGTTCTTAATTAGCTATTGATATCTAGCATGAGGCTTGTATCGGAGCAAAAAACTAAGCTGCTTAATTATTTCCTCATAGAAATTCAGACTTGGCAAGAATCTCCGAGCGCAAGCTAATTCTGTCCATGCAAAAAATGGTAAGTGTGCTCTGAGGTTATTCAATGGCTCTAATTACCCAACAAAGCGATATGCCCATATATTATTAACCTTGCTTTCAACTCTTATTTTCAGTTTTAGGGTTCGTGGAAGGTGCAGCGACACATAAAGCGTGTGAAGGGCAAGGATCACCGGCTGATCACTTGAACCAAGAGATGCAGAGCAGCAAGTAAGAAATAATTAAGGTTTGCTACATATGTGCACTCTGCATGCATCCTGCATGAAGGTAACATGTCGTGGCAAATTTTATTAGGTCTATGCACATAAGCGAAGCACTCCATATGCAAATTGAGGTGCAGAGGCGACTGCACGAGCAAATTGAGGTACACCAATTAAACAGCATACTCTCAGTCTCCTCTATTAACTATATATGGGAAATACAATTGGGCACTGTCGAACTAGTCACAATCATCATTAAACATGATATATTTTTTGTCATCCTGTAAACTTTGATCAACAAAGTCTTGGAGGCAAATTGTTAGGAGTGGTAATTTCATCTCAGTTAATTACTAGCTACAATGTCTGAAATTACGAGGGGACGATGCATGACGGGTTGTGATCTTTAAAGGTACAAAGACACCTGCAGCTCCGGATCGAAGCCCAAGGCAAGTACCTTCACTCCGTGCTGGAGAAGGCGCAGGAGGCGCTCGCGAAGCAGCACGTCGTGGCCGGCCACGCGGCGGTGCCGGAGGTAGCCTCGTCGGCGAAACGACGGTCGCTCCAGAACGACGGGTCGGCCGACGGAAGCTGCTTGACCGCGTCCGAGGAAATCCTGTCCATCGGCTTCTCCGCCGCTGATGGTGATGCTGTCCGCCGGAGAGGCTGCGCCGCGCCACTCGATGATGAGGAGGAGGAGTGCTACCTGTTTCTCGGCAAGCCTGAGCGGCGCCAGCAGGAACGGCGGCGTGAGTTCGCGGCGGACGGGTGCAACGGCGGCGTGGCGTTCGAGACGGCGGCGGGGCTGGACCTGAGTATCGGCGTCGTCGCGGACAGCAGGCGGCGGCCGCGCGGTGGCGAGAGGATCGACCTCAACGGGTCCGGCTGGAACTGAGCGAGAAGAGCAGACTTGGAGAGCTTGATCATGCAAAGGCGAGAGTCGGAAGCAGTGTTTGGAAAATGTGAATGGCAGAACAAGATGGATGTGGTCTAATGTAGAGCCTGTATGCTGCGGCTGTGTTTTGCAGAATGTCATTTTTGTTATAGTGGCTCATGTTTGTAAAATTCTTCTAGTGCTGCATATTTTACTTAGGATCTTATTACTTGCTTTTAACGGAGGGATTAAAGGAATTTCATAAGAATTTTGGAGGATTCTAATCCATAGAAATGCTTCCTAAGGAATGATTTTGGATCAAAGGATTGAGCCTACCAAATTCCTAAAGATTCCCTTCCTATGCCCTCTATTCCATAGGAATCTCAACATGAGCTCAAACCTCATTTTATTTTTTCCTTTACAAAGTCCAATGCACTCACACCCTACCTCTCTCTACTCTCTCTCCTCATTCCTGTAATTTCCTGTGTTTATTTCCTGTGCACCATCCAAAGACATCGTTTACAAATGTCCTGTGTTTTGTAATCCTGTAGAAATTGAAGTGCATGACATCTCAATCCTATGTTTTTTCTGTTGCTACGTTTTAAAAATCCTGCAATCCAAAGAGCCCCTAGTAGCTACTAACTCCTATCCGGAAAAACTATCGTGAAGTCTATAAGATTTTTATCCAACGCAGTTAATTTTCCCTAACAGTTAATTAGGACCAGAATGAAGGAGTATATCAACATCAGACTTAATGAACAGAAAGTCCAAGTGCCACCAGATTTTAGACAGTATTATTTTTCACAACTGTATTTTTCAGTGCACAGTGATACCATCGGAAAAGAAACATGAGCATTGCCGGATAATTTGTGGGCCAAAACGTAGACGAAGGGGAAAACAAAAGGGAGCGCCTAGTTGAAGCATCATGCGCCCGCTGTGCTGCTTCATGGGCCGCTCTGCGAGCGGCCTAGTAACATTTATTGTTTCTCTTTTTTTTTTACTTCTGTTTTATTTCCCGTTTTCCTTTAGTGTTTTACAGTAAAACATATATTCAAGTTTTTGGAAAAATTACAGAAAAATAAAACATTCACATATGTAATTAAAATAAAATAATGGCCAGAGTGTTAGACATTTTCAGCTTACTCCTTCTCAAGTCTACTATTTTATAGAGTTTATTATCTTCCTCGATATCTGGTATTTACATGTGCATGTTGTAAAACTCAATACTATCAGGTTGTTTTGGTTCAACTCGGATGATTCCAGAGTCCCACCTATCATGTATTTTTATTAGGCATTGTCGCTTTAGAAGGAGTCCAATACATGTTCGGTATGGTACATGAAATTTATTCTATCTCTAACACCCTCCCTTAATCACAACTTCGATAAGTTGACATTATGTTTAAACTCCTCAAAATTCCGAGCTGGAAGCGGCTTGGTGAACCCGTCAGTTACTTGGTCCTTTGAAGGTAGAAAGTGAATTTCAAGTTGCTTGTTGAGAACTCTCTCTAACAAAATAGAAATCTATCTTAATGGGCTTTGCTCTTGCATGGAACACTAGATTAGCTGAAAAGTAAGTTGCTCCCAGATTATCACATCATAAAGTCGGTGGTTGCTTCAACTTGACACCAAGTTCTTCAAGTAATGACCCATATTACCTCAGCTGTAGCATTTGCCAAGGACTTGTATTCTGCTTCAATGCTAGACCGAGGCATGTGCTACATACACATACATAAAGATCATACTTTGCGGTTGCGTACATGTTACTCTGAGATCCCTTCTAATCCCATTGTTAGCATCCATCATGTGTAGATCTACGTGATGTTGGGTTTCGACATGCTCGAGACGTTCCTGGTGAAGCAGCTACGGTTTAAGACAGGGTGGACTCTTCGTCTGATCGCTCGCTCGCTCTATGTTGGTGCGTAAAATTAGCATACACGTGCATTTGATTACAGAACATTTGAAGATGTCCACCGCTAGAGAATTACAATGTTATGCAGACTCTCATGGCTTGTATTTCGTGCAATATTCACCATGGTCGTCGGCATCGCCATCCCTTTCTTCGGTGGATTGCTAGGGTTGTTCGGCGGTTTGTCGCAAGCCCCAACCTACTTCCTAAGATTAATTCATTTCTCTTTGTATTTCTAACTTGTTCTTGTTTTAGCTAATTAGTGAGATCGGTACGTTGGTTTCTTAAGTACTAACCGGACTGAAATTGTTTCTACAGCTTCCTTGCCTTATGTGGCTGGTCATCAAGAAGCCCGCGAGGTTTGGCAGGTCTTAGTTAATAAACTGGGTAAGTCTTGGTCTCTAGATCTTTGCATAATCTGCCTCCTGATATATCAAAAATTATTATTACAATCATGGAGAGTTCTTTAAAAAATACTCTTACATTACTATAACTGATGTTTTCTTAATTGTCTCGCAGTTTTGCATAATTTTCGGCGTGCTTCTGTCTGTGCTGGCGCCCATCGGAGCACTTCATTCCATCATCACCAACTACAAGTCCTACACGTTCTTCTCATGATCTGTTGGAACAAGTCTAGCTAGCTAGGTAGTAGAGCTTTAGATACATGGAGTGTGTGTTATATATTCATGTGTGATTAGGCCGAAGAAAAATATTCGTTTGTTTGTGGATGTTGACTCCATTGGAGGTATTATGTAGCCTTTGCTATTTGGTAAATGTCGATCTAGGTATCTCAGTTCAGCTGCACTCACAAGATAGATTAAATTAATATTTGTGCTTACATGGATCTAACGAGCTTTGAGATTTTCATATTCAAGTACAATTGCAACATGCAACTGTAGCTAAGGAAAGCAAAATACTACTATGATTATTTATACATGAGTGTACCTATGTAGAGTAATATTTATTAGGTTCACAGGTAAAATCGGTCACATTTCAATATACACTATACACCAATTTTTTGTCTGCTTCAAGTTTAGATATGAAGGAAACTGAACATATGAAAGGTCCATTTCAACAGTTTTTTGTCTGTCTTTGTAGGGTTCGCTGTTTTGCAATTTTGTGACCAAACCGTGCATTTTCAGCAAATTCATGTAGTAAATCTTTGTTTTCTCTAAATGAAATGTGATAGCTCTACTATTTAGCTACGGTCTTTTTGGCAGTTTTGGTGCAACGTGAGGTGAACACCCACGGTTTTTCAAGCTCTAAGCAAAAAATACCACAAAGACTACAATGTTGAAGATTGTGGTGTTGAGGATTGCTCATGTGCTTTCCAGAAAGTCCTTATGCACGAATTTTAAAGCATACTAATGGCTAAGATTGGGGTGCTAATCTCACCTGGTTAACCCAACAATGTGGTAAGGGTCCAAGCCCATGTTTCACCCCTAAACACACCCGTCGATGCGTTTTAAAATCCGCTCAGAAAAACTTCCTGTAAATCATAGGAGCACTTCTCTGCGGTCCTTTTCTGGGTTGGGACGTCATAGTGTTTATTACTCCCTCTGATCATGATCGATTGTCGTCGGTATTATAGAAATTTGTGTTGCCCTATCATTGTTGCCGTGACAACCATTTCGGGCCGGAGGTAGTAGCATAATTATTTAAATAGCACAGTGGCTCGTGTAAGTGTGGGCGCGTATTGTCTTTGTATTACAGTAGACGTACTGCTAAAATAGTAAAGACTGAAGTTTATTCTTATTTGTTGACCTAAATGGGTAATGAAGACATGTCCATTGCCCAGAAAACGTAAAGTTGACCTGGATTTGTTTCTCCAGTATATGCAAGATCGCCAAACATCGTTTTCAATTGGCCAGTGCATCTGTTCTTTTGGTATCCAAGGATGTGGAGGGGCCAACATCCAGTGCGTGGCCCATGTGATTAGTACCACCGTGCAAGTTGCAAGCTGAAAAATTGTGTGATCTGTGTATATTATTACCTAAGAAACTGGGAGCACAGGAAAAGATTTTTATCATGTGGTTGTTAGCAAGCCAGGGCGGACGTGTGGGTGTCGATGCACGCAGCTCCTCGTGCCAAAAATTCTACTATCTCTATTCCATAATATAATATATATAATTTGTTTTTAGATGTTTCAATATGGACTGAATGAGGATTTAAATGAGTGAAAATACACACCAAATTACATTTACATACATCCGAATTTAACCAAATCCGAAGAAGTTTAACATCTTATAATTTAGAATGGAGGCGTATATGTTTATTGAAAAATCCGTATTATTTTAGGCTACACAAAGAATTATATATATTGCAACATTTCAAGTTTATAAATTGTGCACTATTCACCAATCTAGATATACACACATTTTATTTATTTTTAAGCCAAAATAAAACAAACTTTTCATTGAGAGTTTGCCTAGCAGTAAAATTCGACATTATCTACACCTACTATTGTTTTCTGTTTTTTTTCTGAAACATAAGAATGCTGATTGTGAATCTTTTTTTTTTAAATCGAGCTACATGGAGCTCCGTCTCTAAAATGCCGCACTCGACGTGGACTTACCTTTTTAGCCGGCTTTACTCTTTACCCTTCATTTCGTACGTGGGTCCGATTTGATCGTGTTCTGCTAAACAATAAGCGGTTTTCAAATCTAAGAAAAAGTTAACTTGATTCTTAGTAAATAATTGATTGGAGACTACATAATTTCATAGTTGCTAAGTTTTATGTACATGGTAAAAAAGATCATCGGAACAACATAAAAGATAATCCAAGATAGAGTGAGCTCCTCCGGAAGACGCACGCAACAACGGATTCAGCGTACGAGCACACGGCGTTTGTACACCGCACACGCAGCGGGACACTAACGACCAGGTGACGTGGCGCCTGGTGGGTCCCGCAGGGTGGTGGGCCCAGGGAGATTCGTGGCCAAGGATCGCGCTGCTGACTGGGCCCGGACCGGCGGAGCGACCGGTAAAGTAAACCACTTGTACTCCTTTGTGAAAACACCCCCTGACTATCTCATTACTGCAACCAAGTTTACATTGCTGCAAATGGATGTGGATAATAATTCCCGCACCATCCATTCCCTTCCCTTTCAATTCTTTTTTAACTAATAGACGATACAATATGTTATTTTGAACAGAAACCGCATCATCAATATCTGCTACATTTTTTTTGAAGCATGCAGGAGCACTGCATGTGTAAGTGTAATATTAGAATAAAGAAATAGGCAAAGACTAGCCAATGTTTACAAATCCGCACTAGGCTAAGAAAAGAAAATCCCAGATTACAGCGATCCCAGATGAGAAAGAAACCACCACTCCCCACAGACTACGACAAAAAACAAAGAGTCATTGAGCTTCCGGTTGTAATAAGAAACGTCGAGAGCTCACTGCCACACATTTACCTTGCTTCGCCCTTGAATTGATTGATGAGCCTCTGAATTGGCTCGAAATAATTTTGGAACACCCATGCATTTCTCTCACGCCAAACAGACCATGCAATTGGCTGCCACCAAGTATGGAGAGAATGATCCATGGTGGGAATGGCTTGATGCAAATTAGCCCAGTTCAGGACAAAACTCCAAATGATATTGATGATCGTGCATCAAATGAAAAGGTGATGAGCATCCTCCCCTTCCGATTTATAAACACACATTTTTCGACATGAGGCAGCTCCCATTAAGCTAGACGATCTATAGTCCACACAGACCCACGAATGAAAAGCCACACGGCGATCTTACACTTGAGAGGAGCCCAGAAGCTCCAAATATCCCTGACAGAATCACTTTATGATTTTAGTTCTGAAATAAGCAAGATAAGCAGACTAGGTGGAGAAAGTGCCCTTTGGCTCCTACGACCACGACCATTTTTCCTCCGTGTTCGGTGACAGCTGAATCTCTGAGAGTTCCTCACAGATCCTGAAGACTTGCAAAAAGACGTTTATAAGATTGGTTTATGAATATCCTCAATCCAATTTCCACTATCCAAGGCGTGCGCCACCCTTTTTCTCGCCTTGATGTCAGGATGTATGAGGTGGAAAACATCATAAGCAATATCTTTGATCGTTGTTCCATTTAACCATTTATCGACCCAAAAGAAACGTCTCCTTCTATTGCCGACTTCCACCTTAGTAGCAACATTAAAAATTTGCCTAAACGCTCGAATGAGAGGAGGAATATCTCTGCTAATTACGACTTGCTACGTTTTGAGGAGGAACATCATGAATATTTTGAACGTCGTTTGAAGATGTACCGATGGCTAGTAGGCTTTTTAACTAGTATTCCCATGGAAATGGATATGTGATTTGAAAGCCATATCTTCATGATTTGAAAGCATGCTATAACATGTTGTCAATATTTGCAGTGTACAGGCGCACGAGCACGATAAAAAATCACCTTAATTGGATCCGACCCGTTTAGCATCAAGGACCACTATCCAGTTCCTCAAAAAGTGCAGGGGTCTGCCAGCACGATCGAGAGGCTAAAATGGGAGCAAATCTTTTCCCCCTTTCTAGCCAAGTTGCCAACTGCACTTGTCGGATCTTGCCCCATATGGAGCTCGCCGGAGCCGAGCCCCCTCAGCCGCCGGAGTCCCACGTGGCGCCGCCCCGTACGCCTCCGCAGCAGCCGGTGGAGGTGAACTCGCGAGAGCTCCTATCCCCCTCCTCTTCCAAATCTCCTCTGTTTTCTACTTCTCTCCCGTTTCAGTTCGTCAAATGCTCTGTTTCCTTTATCCTTTTCGCAATTCGATGATTCGACGAGATTGAGCTGTTGTATTCGATACAAGTGTAGCTGCGCTCTTTGCTTCTCCCGTGTGTGAAATCGGTGAAGCTGTTGCGACCTGGGTCTCTGGGTTTGATTCAATCAGTTCATGCCTGTGAGTTTATGGATACTCCAATTCGTACCTCCAGATACGGCATAATCGTCTAGTCGTAGAAACTAATTGGTAACCTGGATATGTGCTGGATCTTATCTAGGCACCCATCTTACTCGAATACTTGCTAATTTTGCATATTCGGGGACGAATGGTTAGTTTATTAGGCTAGACATGGACCATGTAAAGTTATGTAACATGTCAAGCTCTTGGAATTAGCTGGTTTGGCAGCTAAAATTCTCAAATCTGGGCTGTGTCTCGTGGATAGTACTAACAGTATGACGCATCCGTTGACTCTACCTGTACATAAATTTTTAATGGGTAGATGCAGGGAGAAGATCAATCGTTAAGTGATTGATCATACTTTTTTTTAATCTTATTTAGCTGAGGGATTTTGATGTCGCTACAAGTTCCTCTATATCAGGCTATTATAAAGCAGCTCTGAACTGTCTAAGAGGATTTTTGTGTCATGGTAGTCTGCTCCACTCCTGCTTGGAATCTATCTAAATGGAAATTTCTCATGAAGTTGTCTGTTTTGATACAGTTTGCACTTTAGTTACTGTTTTTTTTGCATGAAACTTTAGTTACTGTCTGTACTTTGGCAATTCCTCTTTTAGGGTGGGACGAGTACTTTGGATCAGGTAGACGGCGATCCATATTAAGCTTCCTGCCTTGGTTCTACTTGAGTTGTGCACCAACTGCTTTATAGAAGCACAATTACATTTCTAGTTATTTTTTTATATCCTGTAGAGCTTAACTGTCGTGGAATCTTAGATTGGTCCACAACTAACAATATACTACTCCCTCCGTTCCAAATTAGATGACTTCCATTTGTCAAAAAGAGATACATGTGCTCTTTTTGACAAATGGAAGTCATCTAATTTGGAACGGAGGGAGTATCATTTACGATGATTGGGCTCAGTTGTCTCCACTGTGCTCAAATTTCATAAAATGTTGAGACGAATTTAATTTAAATCTGAAAGTTCGACCCACAAACCAAAGCTCGATAATGGCAAACAGCGAACTATTCCTGGTAACCAACTAACCATTGGCTGTAAGCTTTCGACCCTGTTAAAAGTACTAAACCTTGCTACTATACTGTATCCACTAGAAATTTCTGTCAGTATTGCCACAAAAGATATGTTTACCGCAAGAAGAACAATAGCATCCAGATGCTCATGGATGGAACAAGTTATGCTTTCACTGAAATCACCCGTGTTCATTTCGGAAGCAAACTAATCGGTTCCCTGATACCATTTGGACATTGGCTCATCTTTTTAAGCTCTTCACCTTCTACTGATAAGATTTACACAAAAGAAGGTTTTCCTGGTTGCAAAAAATATATGCACGCATGTAGGAAGGCATCGAATGTAGGGATTAATTGTACGGGAATTGTATTATAATTACGTGTTGTATAAGCATATACTGTCTTTGTGAATGCCTTAAATATAAGAAATGCATGAAGGGCTTCTAATACTTGGATTTTATATGTTATTGTTTTTTTCTAGTTTCCTTTAAAAACATACTTGTTACATTGCGATTCATCTTGTTTTACTTACTCTTCATCTAATCATCAGGATTCATGCAAAGATACAGGAGACATGAGGATCACCGAGAAAAAGTCATGCACGCCACAGGAGTTAAATCTTGGTGAAGCAAATAATGCTGGCCTTAATAGTTCCAGTGAGTGTGAGAACCAGACACCCAACTGTGATGAGATGACTGAACCAGAATCCAAATCAGAAGCAGCTAGGAACGAGGGTGATGGATCAAGCGGAGAGAAGGTCCTGAAGAAGCCAGACAAGATTCTGCCATGTCCTCGTTGCAACAGCATGGATACAAAGTTCTGCTACTACAACAACTACAATATCCACCAACCAAGGCATTTTTGCAGGGGTTGTCAAAGGTATTGGACGGCAGGTGGAAGCATGAGAAACCTCCCTGTCGGTGCCGGTAGACGCAAGAGTAAGAGCTCCACTGCAAACTGCCATGGTATATTGATTCCAGGAAGCAATCTAGCCTGTCCTGGTGGCGACACGTCCCTCATTCCATTGCCTATAAAAGGAAATCAAGCAACAGTTAAACTTGGGTCTGCTCCCCATGCCTCTAACTCCATGTCTTCTTTGTTGAGAGTTGAAGAGCAGAATAAGAGTGACAGCCCTGTCTCAACAGCACATCCCAGAAATATAGAAAGCCAGACTTGTCCACCTTCAGCACCAACTTCAGAGGTTCCTCGGACCATGTCAGTTAAAGGAACAGTTAGTGGACATCAAAATGGAATTACTGTGGATTGCAATGGCGCCACTCCCATGCATCCTATACCATGCTTCCCTGGTCCACCTTTTGTGTACCCATGGAATCCAGCATGGAATGGTATTCCTGGCATGGCAGCACCAGTATGCCCAGCCCCGGCTGAACCAGCAAATTGTTCGGAAAAGGGCAATGGAGGTAATGTTCAATGGAACTATCCAGCAATGGTGGCGGTACCAGGATTCTGTGGCCCACCCATTCCTTTCCCACTAATGCCGCCTTCCGTTTGGCCATTGGTTTCTCCTTGGCCAAATGGCGCATGGAGCGCGCCATGGCTTGCACCTAGTTATAGCATGTCAGCGACACCTCCCACAAGCAGTACTACAGGTTCAGATAGCGGCTCTCCAGTCCTTGGAAAACACTCAAGGGATTCTAATCTGCAAGGTGATGAGAAGGCGGAAAGATCCTTGTGGATTCCTAAAACACTCCGGATCGATGACCCTGACGAGGCTGCAAAGAGTTCAATCTGGACCACCCTAGGGATTGAACCTGGCGAGCGTGGCATGTTTAGGCCGTTCCAGTCGAAATCTGATGGCAGAGAGCAAATATCCAGTGCAGCTCGAGTCATGCAAGCGAATCCGGCGGCTCAGTCGCGCCACCAGACTTTCCAGGAGACAACGTGATATGGAACCTTGTGTGGTACTATTATTATTCTCTGCAGACATGTTATACCAAGAAAATGTTGTAATCTGAACAATGATTGGCGACGACGTAGATGTTGTGCAACTGTACTACCGGAAGAGTGTTCTCACATTTTTCTCTCTGTATTTTATCTTGTAGGGCATGCACCAGTCCTCCAGGTTCATGGACAGGTTGTCAGCATGTGTTTTGTTGTACAAGAATAATTGATGTAAATAGATTTGCTTAAAGCGTACTGGTTTTGTGCGTTCAGAGTCGACATGGAATGTCAATTCATTACTCCAAAAGGGTTGATAAACACGGATAGGTGACAAGAACTTCAACTCCGAAGAAAAGGGGTAACATTTTTGTGCTCCTTGATGTCTGCTACTCTGCTGCCGCCTCTGCTTCTCACTTGCCATGAGTGTGTGTGAGTGATGAGTGATGAGCACTCAGTAAAGTGAGTAGTGGTTGTAAGCTATGGGCCGGTATCTAGAAGTAGAACTGGTAGTGGTTGCTCACCTTTGTGGCCTGCACTCTGATTAGCTTATGTGCCCATGTCTCTGTCTTTGTTTTACTACTACATGTTGTGCTGCCTTTATCACATCAACATCTGTAAGCTCAAGTCTCAAGTCGTAAAGCTATCCTGTATGTATATATGGTTCGGTAAACTCTTTGCCGATGTGACAAGTGACTCGGCGCGGCGAATTCCGTGCGCCTTGTGTGCATGCTCCACCATCTTTTCTCAGTTCCTAAATTTTTTTCCAGCATGCTGGTAGCTCTGCCACCGAAATGGATCATTTTTGTTCTTGAGAATGCTTGCTCTCCTATTACTACTGCAATACTTCCGTGTTGCAGGTGATATGGCAGGGTGCTTGATATGATCTCCTATGTAGCCAATGCTTGATATTGCAGCTGGTGATATCACTACTGCAATACTTCAGTGTAGCCAATGCATATCTGACTGTGTTGATGCAAATTAAGCTGTTAGTACAACATTTCAGACTTTCAGTGTCTATCACTGGCCATCTAGCATATAGTATAGGTCATCGCAGTCATTTGCGGTGCAACTCAGCTGCCAATGTTAGGCAGAGAGCAGAACCATGGAGGGAGTGAGGGAAAGTTCAGTCAGTCAAAAGTCCCAAGCAAACCTACCTGACAGCGTACTTGTGATGCTAACCAGCGTCTTAGTTTGACTGACACACGTACACTAGTGGAGAAAGAGGGAGATTCCTCCATGATAGTGCCACACTTTGGCAGGCACTTGACCGACATAAGTCCCCTAGGCTAAGGCTAGGGAAGGCAGGAGACACTACGAGGAGGAGTAGAGACTACTTGTTTATGTGATCCCAAGCGTGAGATGATGGATTAGTCAATCATGGTCACCAGATCCAAGGCTAGCTTGCTCTCAAGTACAGAAAATTATATGCTTTTTCGACACGCGGTGTCCTGCTTTTGGTCGGCACCGGCGGTGAGCTCGGCTCTCAGCTCTTTCGACACGTCCGTGCGCAAGGAATCCCCTCTATTCTATTCCGCGATTCTTCGTGCCAGTTCGGCGACATGTCGGCATATATATTATTATGGAGTAGGAATACGTAAGTTCCATGCAGAAACATGTCTTCTCTGTATTATTTTAGGGTTACATTTCGACGAATAAGCAAATACAGAGAATTATGCAGTAGGTAAAAGAATCCATTGCTCGGATGGGCTAGGTAAGAAGAAGTGAAGAACTACGTACGCTACAACACTACTAGTGTCATCGAGCTGCAATGTGTTCACAGTATGGGGCTGATTGATGAAATATATATATATAGGTGGTTATAGTTATATGTGGTCGTGTGGAAGTTCTAGACACATGGATGTATCGCCCGCAATATATATACTTGTGCATGTAGACCAGGCAGCCCGCCACGGTTGACGGTTCGCTGCTTGCTTCTCCATAAGATTAACAGAAACCCTTCAGCCTTCAGCATGCAAAGCTCGCATCTCCAAGGAGCAGTTAACTAACCAGCTCAATTTGACCCCAACCAGCAACCGGGCCGGCTCAACTAATTCGACCTCGTCACCTGCGGATCAGGAAACAAGAAACAACACAAAAATCAGGAAACACGAGAAAGCACAAAAAGAAACACATTTTGCATGCATGTTTGGGTAACATTATTGTACATATGATAGCTAGTGATATACACTGACCAAGTAGTAGCTCTCGCCCATCTGCAGGCTCTGCATGAGGACGCCGTAGTCGTCGACGGGGAGGAGGCCGCCGGTGGAGTGGACGAGCATCACGTCATGGCCGAACATGGAACGCAGGTCCATCGGGCCCCGAGGAACCTCCGTCGCCACTCCGTTGATGAACACCGTGATGCCCGCTGCACGCATGCACGCAAACAAATTAATTAATTCAGCTTCAGTTAAATAAGCTGTAAAAGGATCAACGTACGTACACCAATTTTCTGTCATGATGTCCCACATTATTCGCGCTAATTTGTTCCCTTGTTATGAACATGCATGCCTTTGTTGCAGAAAATTCACATCTTTGGATGTTTAATATGTTGGGCGAGCACGTGTGTCAACTATTGGAGACTCAAGTATATAATGCACATCATGTTAAACTAGTACTCCCTCTGTCCCTAAATATAAGACATCCTAGTTGTAATCTGAACTGCCAGAACGTCTTGTATAGAACTTGAATGCAACTATATGATGCTTGAATATTTCTCTTCATTCATTAGGTTTCTTTCCGTACACCGCAATTGGCCGGGTTTCAGTATCATGAGGTAAGGGACCAAAAAATTCAGAGAAAAATCCATGAGAAGATAGAGAGAGAGAAAGAGAGTACGGAAAACCTGATTTCCCTTTTTAATTACCGAACCTACAGTGAAGAAAAGGAATGAACTACATCGACCAATCAACAGAGAATCAACATTTATAAGTTAGGTATCCAGGAAGCCAAAATTTTGACCTAATGTGCTGACTTAGGCCTAATCCTTTAGCATGCATGTGACATTGTGACCAAACAAAAACAAAAGGGTTAAAAACATATAATTTAAAGTATAAGGCATGTCCCAATACCATAGAATTGTTGCATTTACCTTGATAGAAAATAAAAATCAGAAGGCGTGAATATATTCTCGTAAAAAGCCTAAAAAATAATTAATACGGACAAACCAAGGAGGGCACTACAAAAAATTCTTCGGATAGTACGAAATCAGGTTAAAAAATTCAGTCCCCGGAATTAGCCAATGTATGTATGATGCGGAAAGTTTCCCTTCAATAATGTTATCCTCTAAACTAGTTGAAAATTAAAGATTGTGATTTTCTTTTTACCGAATTTATAGCGAAGAAAAATAATGAACTGCGTTGACCGATCAAGGAAATTAAAGGCATAAGTTGGGATGGAGGAAGCCAAATGGAAATGGGGGATTTGATCATTTGCCACAATTTACTTTTCAGTTCGATAATTTGCCACCTCCTGCGATCGATCGAACTGTTCGTTGTGACGTGGGATATGCATGGTGGGACTCACCAGGTTGGCATGCGTAGTAGAGCTGCTGCTGCTGCTGCGCCGCGGCCGGCGAGAACATCGACGACCCGGAGCCGCCACCGCCGTCCAGGTACCCCATCTGCCTCGAGATAGCAAACAGGTCATCGCCGCCCCCGCACTGATCCATCTCCGCTAGCATCCCCACCGAAGGTGGCGAGGATGGCCAGGACGAGGAGGACGAGGACGAGCTGTACGCCGCGCCGCCGTGAGCGAACAGCCCCAGCGACGTCGACGAGGCCGCCGAGCCGTGGCCTCCAGGCGCGGGTGGCGACCCAGAGGAGGCGGCGGACGCCTGTGCCTGTGCCTGGGCCTGCGCCTGCGCCTGTGCTTGGAGCTGGCGCTGGCGGCGGCGGGAGCGGGAGCGGCGGTTCTGGAACCAGTAGAAGACGTTGGCGTCGCCGACGGCGCCGAAGCGCTCGAGGAGCTTCCGGATGCGGACGGTCTCGTCCTTGGGCGGGTTCACCATGCCGCTGTTGAAGATGGACTCCAGGATCAGTATCTGCTCCGGCTTCGGCGTCCAGCGCGACCGCACCGGCTCCGCCGCCGCCTGCCTATCCGGGCTGTGACCACCGCCGTCCATGGACAATCGATCGAGTAAGCTGCGTAAGTAACTAGCGGCTAGCTAGCTAGCTGGAGCTTGGAATATAGGACGATGAGGGAGAGAGAGGGAGCGATCTTACTTGGTCAGACAGAGCGCTTTGGCCACACTATATATAGAGTTGCTTGCCGTGCTGCGAGTGAGCCGGGTAACATTCTTTGGATGGTGATGCACAAGAGAATCTTCACCGGTGCTCTCTTTTTTCATGCATAGTACTACGCTTCATTTTGGCCGTCGTCGTCGGCTGTCCACCGTGTCGGGTTGGTGTCCCGGTGTACTGTTTCCGCGCCTTATATCACGTTAAAGTCGAAGTTGTGTGTCGTGGGACGGCGACATGACATGACGGTGATGTTGACACGCGGAGAGTGGTTTATGTGGTCATGAGCTATGGAAGGTTGCATATTTCTCCTGCGAAGCAGTTCGTATATGGATTTTGTGTGACTCGATCGTGGCGTTCTTGAAGTGGTAGTTGCCTACGGGGAACATGAACTCGTCGAATTGGTGGGTGTTAAGCGATCGATGTCGATGATCTAGCGGGACTGTCTGATGAAAGGGTTTCCCATCGGCGTGTGCCGAGTTTATATTGGTGTCGTGATGGCCATGTGTGGTCTCTATTTGGGTGTGTCATTACAAGTTAGTAACTTAGACATGTGTCCTTTGATTCGTGGGGTTTTTGTAAGTACAAGATTGTGGCCATATGGATTTTTTTCTACACAAGTTGTTTGCTTCACGGGATCATATATCTCACAAACTAACCACAAAGGAATCTTGTTGTGTAAAATTCACTAGAAATTTCCATTAGGTCAGACCTCATGGAATTTTTCTCACTACGATCAAAGAGAATTCATATTCTCATAGGATCTAATTAGACATGACATTACAATCATTTTCTCATATATGTTACAATCACACCTGACAAGGGTGGATATATGCAGCTCACTCGAGGCGCAACACACCAACATGTGAAACATCTAAACCATCTTAGAATTACGAACAAAGGGACTATTCACGGACGAGAAACATTCTTGCATATGTAAAGCGCATCGATTAATTCTATCATAAAAAAACCAATTTGCAAGACTTTGCTAGCAAGACCCAACACGTATATATAGTATACACAACAAAGAGACAAATTGGCAAAACATATACTACTAGGAAGATTAGAAGCATGGTTGGGGTCACACTCGACCGCCCGGCCGCCACCAGACGATAGCAGGCTACTTAATTAAGATAGGGTTTTGATCAGTTCGGCCACCTTAAAGCCTTAAAGGTATGTATATGCTATGGAAGCAAGAGCGTACAAACCACATGTGCTCCTGGAAAAGGAAGGGGGAGCACATGTGCCCCACAGCTTGGATTGCCCTTCGCACAATGCTGGGGGCATCGGAGACGCATAGCTCGCTAGGCAATCGTTCGCTTCGTTGGCCGGCCGGCCGGCCAGGTCGGGTCGGCATCGGGCGTCGGCGTCGGCGATCGAGAGCTCTATCTGGACCACGTACGCGGCGGATGTCCGGCCCCCGGCGCGGGGGAGTCGGCATCGCGACGTGGCTCCCCTGCCCGCTCCACTGTTCCGGCGTCCCGGCCGGTACGTACCGTGGATAACAACAGATTCGCTGCATGTTGAGACGGCACCTGGAGCCAACCCCACATCCACATCGTCGTGTGCAATCCCCCGATCCGTTGCCGAACTAAAATGATAATGATCTGTACTACGTACATACGCACAGGTAGCTCAGCATGCAGCACGGAGGGAGCTGGCTGGGAGGATCCGTCGATGATCGTCGACGGACGGAGAAAGAACGATAGACTTGTTTATCTGTTCGTTCAGGAATCTATCCATCTACCTTGGTGCTTCCCTGACGTGGTGGTGGAGGTGCAGGGAATCTGCGGTCTCCATCCGAGCAACTTGTTTCTGCGGCGACGAGAGAATTCCCCGGCTGCCCCGCGCTCCACGTCGTCGGAACGAGCTAAAGAATTGCCAGCGCCGCGCCGCGCGGGGGCTCGTGTCGCCGATGATTGGCCCGCCGATCGGTTTGCTCCGGCCGTTTCCTCCTCCCCTGCGTCGGCACCCGGAGCAGACGACGACGAATCCCACTGCGGCGGCGAGAGCAGACGACGTCCCTCTGCAATCTTGTCACATTGTTGCATGCATGCGGCGCACCCAAGCAACAGGGAATCTGCTGACACCCGCCGCCGAAAAGTTACCGCTCGTCGTCCAACTTGCACGGAGCAGCGTTGGATACAATGGAAGAATAAGTAAACATGCATGTGGACGACTTGTACATGGATAGATAGATGACTTGCATATTTGAATAACTGACCATACAGATCGGGTGAATTAGTTTGAAGGGCACACGTTAGAACTTATTCGGTGAATTGACCATACAGATCGATCGAGATCGGGTGTGAGTTTACAATGGAAGAATAAGTAATTGATCGACTCCTCGTGATGAAAAATATACGCATTGTATTATGCCAAATGTGTGTTTAGTAAGAACTAATCTTTACGACACACCTTGCAAATCTTTTATTTGTAGCTGTATTTTCATGTTTAATTAGTAATATAAACTGGAATAACTGACTGGATCATGTCTTTATACAAGGAAATCATAGAGAACTTACCATTCTCATCGAGATTCCACCAAAGCTAATCAGCTCATTAAAATAACCATTGCCAACCGCTCGGTAAGATCACTCCACAACACAAGTCTACGACACACAAAAAGTGAACAACCGCTACTATTACAAATTCTTCTCCATCAAATATGATTTTCAGATAACTATGTTATACATTGTTGGATATCTTTATCCGAGGTTGCATTACCCAGCCGCTCATCCTAATATAATCAGATTGCTAAATCATTTTTAATTTCTCCCTCCGTCCATATAAAGATGTCTCAACTTTGTCTAAATTTATATGTATCTACACACTAAAACATGTCTAGGTACATGTAAGTTTTGATAAAATTAAGACATCTTTTTTTTATGACAAAGGAAGTATAAATAAATGATGTAAAGAGAAAGAAATACTTTTTGGTGCCATTAGACCAGCCCAAAGAGATGCTACTCACAGTTTCTCCAAACTTAGAACAACAATTTATTTGGACCAATATATATATTTTCCTTTTAACACATCACCTAGAGACGTGTCCACACCGGCTCACTCTTCTGATGCTTGCATGATTGACGGGCCAGTTGATGGAACGCACTGGCGACGTGTCGGACTGGATGCGCCGGCCGGTGCAATGGCTGCGGTCTAAAGTAGCGGGCAGCCGGCGACAACGATCCCATCGGCAGAGATGGATTTCGGCGGCGAGCCGTCGAGCGGGCCGACAGCGGCCCGAAAAGGGAGGCCCAGGTTCCGTGATTCCATCATCTTCTCCGGGCAATATTAACTAACCGGACGGCCAGAGCAATCATGCGACCTGCCTAACGCCTCTCCCTTTTCTCCATCTTCGTCCTTACTTCTACTACCACCATTCGACTACAAATAGGAGTTAAAATATTCATCATGTGTGGTAATAATTGGTTCGCCACAATGGCCCTGGAAATGATGGCAAGAGCTAGACCAAAGTTACGCTAGTGTTTCCTATTAGTCTACATGATCCCCATCTGCCCACATTGTTATATGACTTGGTTTCTACCTTTTCTTGCCAAGAAATTCAAGAGGTCAACCTTGCAATTGGGTGAATAACTTACATTTGGCTCTTCGCTTGACATACCAAAACAGATGGTCACGGGTGGATCGGACTTATGCTAGTGGTCACTTTTCGCTAACACGACATCATGTGTGAGACCACCTCTAATGGGTACTTGGGTACCCGTCTATGCTAATTGTTACTACTGCCAAGTAGCGATACAAGTGTTAGAAGGGGTTATGGAACCTTTGGGTTTGGCCTCTTATGCCGGTTTGGGTGGGTATTGGGTGTCACACCTCCAACGACAAGTAATGTAATCTGTGTTGAGTGGTATTTGCTATGCCTTTATTTGGAAAATATATTATATAAAATATAAACTGAGTTCAGGATAAATTCTCATTGTGTGGAGTAAAGAAGTTAAGCATGCTCTCGTTTCTGCTAATCTAGAGAGATATGAGAGAAAAAAGTTAGCCAAAACTCTCATGCAAGTTCATCTAGAGCCTAGAGGGGGAGACGCGTGGGGAGGAGGAGAAAAGGAAATACCAATATGTGATGTACTGTAACGAAAAAGGTTGTTCTAGATTATATATTTTTTGTGAACCCTTGTGCTTTGTTTAATATTGAAAGGAGCCCTTTCGATCAACTTTTGTTTTCATTTATGCAAATTAAAGGACACCATTTTGGGTTTAATCGACTCGCGGACAAAACTCTGTCACATCTTCGATCTTTGTAGCGAATCTACGGCAGGGCGTAGGACAAAGATGGTGTCCTTAGATGATGGCGAAACAAGCCGAAAGCGGCGAGGAAATCAAACTCGATTGTAGTCATGAAGAACTCTGAGGATTTAGGCAGAGGATAGTGAAGTGGCTATAGGAAAACCTTGGACATAAAATATCTTTAAATATGATAACCACTTCACTTAAGAAATCTATCCAAAAAAACTCGACAAAACTGCGGTTGACCAAGAGTGATACTCATGTGGGAATCGTTTGCCGTTCTGATGATTCAATAAAATCATTGGATAATCAATGATTCAAGAGAGACCGACTCAAAGGGTATGCTTCAAGGAAATTTGGAATGAATTACAGGTCTAAGCATCAGTATTAACCAATCAATTAAAATGCCAAGTGTTGGCAGTTGGCACACGAACATGTCACATGTATCCTCGATGTTGAGCGTGATACATATGAGATGTTTGGGATGGGCTTGAGTGACTCAGATATGATTCAACTGTACGTATTTGCCCGATTTGAGGACTAAAACGACATTGGATCGAAATCTCTCCAAAATCGAAGTGGTTCGAACAACTTATCTATTTCCCAGCATCAACAGTTTACCGACAGAACATTCAAGCAATTAAATAGTATACGGTTGTGCCCAATCATTCAGTCCACTATACGTGTAGTAACATAACCCAAAATTAAACACAATCAGTAGTCACCTAGCTTGGCCTTCACACTGTATGCGGCGCACGCATAGTCTCCAACTACTTTGATCTCGTGAGCCATCGCTGTTTTTTTGGTCCCTGTCAGCTGTTAGTTTTTTTAATAATGTCTGTCAGCTACTAGTAGTAAAACAAGCAGGGAGCAAACAACACTTCCACAACGATATTAGAGAGGCTGCAGGCTGCTTGCTTCCAACTTTAGGCATCACGCACCAGCTCTGGACTTAGTGGACTTTCCACCAACGTACACATGGCCGAAATGTGACCGAGCACGGGCATATGGACGCACGCATATACACTTTTGGCGTCATGTCGGGGTGTATAAGCTAATATTTAAGCTGTTAGTTGCATTCATAAACCACTTTTACGACGCACAATGATGTTGTTTGTCCGGAACTGTTGGTGCCTAGGTAGCTACATCACTGATTTGCTCTAAAAAAAAGCTACTTCAATGATTTCTCGTAGCTATTACTACTTATTTATTTGTGTACGTACATACTCCCTCCATTATTGGAAGAGTGTACATCTAACTTTTGTACTAAATCAATGTTTTAAAACTTTGATCAAATTTATAGAGAAATATAGCTATATGTATGACATCAAATTGATATATTTTGAAACTTCATTTCAAGACAAATCTAGTGATACTAATTAAGTGCCATAAATGTTGGTTATTTTCCTATAAAGTTTTTCAAATGTTAATAAATTTGACTTAATATAAAAGATATATGTACGCTCTTTTAAGTACGGATGGAGTACCTGTTACGAAATGTCGATCGGAATCCACTAGGCATCCAGCTCGTGGATCACAACAATGATAGTGCACTGATTATTCAAGTATATGTATATTTTCACAAATAGGAGGTCATGCTCCGGATTTGTGAAGTATAGACTGTTTTTTTTCCCTTAGGATGCTGCTCAAGAAACCATGCCTCGAGAGATCATAAACAAACTCTTGCATGGATCGGATCATCGAATAAATATTTATTTTGCTTGGATACAAAGAATGGAGAACGAAGAATATACATGTTGTTTGCATGGTTGGAACGAACGGTGCGTGATATTTTTATCCATCATGGATCACAGCGTAGTCTACCGATCGGCCGTCTCCACCGCTCTATATATAGGCGTTGACGAGCTTCCCACAATCTCGTGTTGGCCTACATTATGTTTATCATTTTGTTTCACATGTGTGCATCTTGTCTATATATACACAGGCTGGTGAAACTCTTATAATTTGTATGAGTTTAAAAAATCGCCTTATAACAGAAAATAATGCATCTTTGTTCTGTGGACTGCAACAAAGCAAAGGAAGGTAGGAACCAGCAGGGTGGACATACGTACGTGAGGACAACAAGACGTCGCTGGGATCAGGTGAAAAGGAGCAGGCCGCGCTTGGACACGGCACGAGGCGCTGTCTGTCGTCCCCAGCCCCGGCCGGCGGGGCGTGCATGCACGTAGGCAATGGCAACACCGGTCGTGGGATCATATCACGGGCAGCAAGTGCAGCGCGCCCGGCCTAAAGCTTCCCTGCTCACCGGGTCACGTCGTGCGCCCCAAAAGAGCAACCACGGTACGTGCCATGTCTGTCGCCGGTCGCCGGCCGGAGCTGGCTTTGCTCATTTATTGACGTCGGAGCCGGAGGAGGAACAGACAAGGTGCTGACTGTGACTGTTCCCCCATAGGGCAGAGGCAGATCCAATTCATTTGGATGACTACCGTGAGCAGATCGATATGCAGAATATATAGAGTATAGATGTAGACAAAACGTCGTAGTGTATTTCATTGCTACCTACCGGGTGCAAGCGTGTACGTATAGTACGTACGTACGCGTTGTAGCTTTTGGATATGGATAGCGTCGTAGTGGCTGCTGCTTGCCGGTCAGCAAATGCTGCTGCTTGGCCTAATCCGGCCGGCCGTGTTGTGCCCATGCATGCATATGCATGGTGGTACGTACGTACTCTTTTTTCGTTGCCTCACTTTGAAAGATAGAGCTTTCCGCTGGATATGCAGAATTGCAGGTCCTCGGAACTCGGGTTTGGGACTTGGGAGGACTACTACGAATGTGTGTGTCGGTCCGAAACAATCATCATGACTATATATATCACGTAGTATGAACCTGCAGATGAACTGAATATTTTTCCTTTCTGCGTGTACTGTTTGATGTGGAAACATTCAAGCAGTACAGCATGCACAGCGAGCACAGCATGCATGTACTACATGATCCATATATGATGCATCCAAGTGCTTGTTGGATCACTTCCATGAGTTCCATCGATCACCATCATCAGCAGCCAGAGCCAGGTGAAACGAACGGCCGGGCCGGTTCATACATGCAGCTCGATCGATGATCCGTTACGCTGTCACTTCGATCGTCTCGATCGATTCCATATGGCCATGTGCATGTGCCGTGTCAATATAACCGTCGGCGCGCGTGGCGCTGTGGCTGACCGATCAACCTGTCTTCCTGCCCTCGACTGCTCACCATGCCATGGGGGAACAAGAGCTGCAGTGGAGATCTAGAAGCAGAAAAGCGACGACACAAGCGATAGAAGGGGTTTGGTTGGGGTTGGCAAGGTTAAGACTTGTGGTGTTGGTCTCTTGCTAGCTGCTAGCAAAAGGAAGAGGAAGAAGGAACGATCAAGAAGCCATAGCGTCGATGCATGGTGTCGCGGGGTCCTCCAGCTCCAGCGTCCAGGTTGCTAGGCTAGGGTTAGATAGCGCTTGGGCTCTTGGCGTGTCTCCGAACCGAGGAACAACCCGTGGTCCACAACAACGTACTGCTAGGTGGTAGCATGGATTAATCCTATTGATTCTCGTTATTATTATATATAGTCGCAGACGTAAACAGAACAAAACTGAAAAACTCTGACTTGTTTACGGTTTCGGAGTAATTTTTTGTCCAGAACAGAACCTGTAAGAGTTCACGGGACTGAAAACCGTTTCCGACACCTGAAAATCCCCACGGCCGAACCACATAAGTAGCTCGGTCGGGGACAGTTTTCTATGCACAACTCAGGTTTCTCCGTCGACGAGAAATCTCCCCACGTCGTCACAATCTCCGACGAGCAATTAGCAACCGCCGTCACCGATGTAGCATTTTGGTAAATCTGGTGATCAACGTTTACTATTCAGCCTTTTGTTTGAGCGAATGCAAAAAAACAAATACAGTTCGTGTTTCCGTCTCTATTCTCCACCGAGCTATTTTTTTTTAGAAACACAGTACAAACACAGACGCTCACATACACGCGCGCACACTCACCCCCTATGAACGCACACACGCACACCCTACCCTATGAGCACCTTCGAAATACTGAGCCGGCGGATCGAGTCTTGAGATTGACGAAGTCACCACGGGCGCCTCGCTGTCGACGGGAACGTCGCCTCCCACTGAAAGAATATTCCGCCTAAATGCAACACACAGACGTCAAATCTGGGATTTGAACTCTGGTGGGCTGAGGGTACAACCACCCTGCTAACCATCCAACCACAGGTTGGTTTGCTCCACCGAGCTATTTGGAAGTTTGGAACTGAAAAAACAACGCAAACAAACCGAAAACCTCCTTTTGGTTTCTGTTAGAGATCCTCCTCGAAACAGGCTTCCGCCCCGCTTTATAAATAAAGCAACCGTCCACAGTTACAACCAACACACCACAGGGTTCCAAATGCAGTAGAATAAAAAGGTTTTGCTGGGCCACAGCACAAATAAAGCCCAAGGTTCTCACTACTACTCCTGATACAAACTCTACGAAGTAGAGCTCAACGGCTGGTCGACGAAGATAAAAGGCGTGCCGCCTTCAGAAGATCCTCAAGTATGCAGTCCAGCCGCTGCATGTCCCGCTGTCTAACCAACGGGTGCCACTCCTGCAGAAAAGCCAAGAATTTGAAAACTGAGTCAGCGGCCCGCCGTGGAAAGACATGTTCAATGACCATCTTATTACGAATCGTCCAAAGGGTCCAGGTCATTGCTGCGAACACCAACCAGAAGAGGGACCTCCTCCTCCCGGTATGGTTCGCCTGCACTTCCAGGAACTCTGCCAAGTCATGGGCCTGCCACTCAGGCCCCAACGCCTCAGCAAGGAAACTCCACATGAAACGAGCTGCGGGACAAGAGAACAGGATATGTGTCCCCGTCTCGGGGACCGCACACAGGGGGCAGGTGCCATCACCTGGGCCCAAGCGCTTCGCCACCTCAACTCCCGAAGGGAGGCGGTCTCGAAGAAGTTGCCACGTAAAGATCTTGATCTTAAGAGAAAGTGGAGCCTTCCACAAGTGGGTCGTCCAAGTCAACACGGGCCCTATGAATAGGGTCCGGTACGCGGAGCCGACGGAGAAGTGTCTCGCAGGCGTAAGGCCCCAAGCGACACTATCCGGGATGTCCGAAAGGGCTAGGGCAAGCAACTCGAGCAGGGACCTCCAGCTCGCCACTTCCCCTGGCCCGAAAGTGCGGCGGAACCCAATGTTCCACCGCCCCTGTTGGAAGGCCGTGGAGACCAACAACATGGGTTCTGTGCAAATTGCAAAGAGATCCGGGAACTCAAACCGTAGCAGCCTTCCACCAAACGAGGAGTCAAGACAGAACAGCGTATCTCGTCCGTTACCTACGGATGAAACCGCCCCGAGTCTGATGTGCTCCCTAATGGATTGGATAGAACGCCAGAACTGAGACCCCTCTTTGCGGTCACAAGCCAAGAGTGGGCAGCCCCGAAGATACTTGGCTCTCACCAAGTCAAACCAAAGGCCCCCTTCTCCCCGCATAATCCGCCACACCCATCTAAGCATCAGGGCCTTGTTCATGTGGCGAGATGCTAGGATACCTATGCCCCCAAGGTCCTTGGGGGCGCAAATATCGGCCCACTTCACCATGTGGTACTTCTGCTTCCCATTCCTCGCCTGCCAGAAGAATCTAGCCAGCTCTTTGTCAAAGCTAGCATGGGTCCCCTCCGGCAGGATATACATCCCCATCATATACATGGGGAGGCTAGACATGCACGAGTCGATCAGAATCGTCTTGCTACCCTTGGAGGTGAACCTTCCCTACCAAGGTTCCGTTTTGGACTTAACCCGTGCCACCAGGGGCGCAAGATCCCTACCAAGGATCCGTGTGTCCCGGATCGGCATTACCAGATAGGTAACTAGGAATGACGCCAACCTGCAATTCAGGTTGTCCGCGATCTGCTGTTGGTCTTCCTCCGAGTACCCCAAGATCACCACCTCGCTTTTGTCGAAGTTGATCTTGAGGCCAGACATTGCCTCAAAGCAAAGGAGAAGGAACTTCAGATTGATGATATACAGTTCCGACCCCTCTACCATGATCATGGTATCGTCGGCGTACTGTAGGTGAGTCACGCCACCCCCCGGGACAAGATGTCCAACCACACCCGAGATGTGGCCAGCGGTCTTAGCACGCTCTAAGACCTCCGCAAGGGCATCAACCGCGGAGTTGAATAGCAGAGGGGCGATGGGGTCCCCTTGCCTAACACCACAGGTCGACCGAAAATAGGGACCTACTTCCCCATTCACGTTAATGGCGGTGTTGCCACTCATCACCAGCTGCATGATCCAGCCAATCATCCTATCATCAACCCCCCTCCGCTACAGAACCAAGCGGAGGAAGGCCCAGTCCAGGCGGTCATATGCCTTCTGGAAGTCTAACTTGAGGAACACGCCTTTCTGGCGGCGTGTTTTCACCTCGTGAATAATCTCACTAAGAGCTAGGATCCCGTCATGAATGAATCAGCCTTTTAGGAAGGCGAACTAGTAAGGATGCGTGATTCGCTCCATTACTGGGGCGAGTCTCAAGGCGCAAACCTTAGATAGAATCCTATAGATGACGTTGAGGACAGTGATGGGTCTAAATTGGCGGATATCCGTGGCTCCCACTACCTTGGGAATCAAGGTTATCACGCCAAAGTTCAGTCGTGATACAACCAAAGTTCCAATATAAAATTCCTGGAACATAGGCATAATCACGGCCTTGGCCGATTCCCATAAGGTCTGGAAGAAGACCACAGGAAGGCCATCCGGCCCCGGGGCCGAATTGGCCTTCATCTCCATCACCGCCTTGTGCACCTCTTCTGGCAGGAATGGGAGGGTCAAGTCCGCATTTTCCCTGTTTGAGACTCTGGACCGAACTGGCCAAAGGCCAACTGCCAGGGATATCCCCGAGCGGGGTCCTGCCGTGAAGAGCTCCTTATAGAAGGAGTAAATATGGGACGAGATCTCTCCTGGTACCTCCAGGAGAAGATCATTTTCCCACAGGCAAGGAATCGAGCATTTCCTGCGACGACCATTAGCTATCGCGTGGAAGTATGCCGTATTCGCATCACCCTTGAGGAGCCAGTTTTGACGACTACGCTGCCGCCAAAACAACTCCTCGCCATTGTAGATCTCCATAAGGGAGTTCTCCAATGCGTAACGATGGACCCATTGGTCAGACGTCAGAACAACCGAGTCCGACGCGCTGTCCAACAACTGGATGTCCCGCAGTAATGACTCCTTCCGCTGGCGGAGGGCCGCACCCAGATTGGCGCCCCAACCCCTCATGAATTGGCGCACCATCTGAGCACAGTGGTGCCAGACATCCACCGCGTTGAAGATCCGCGGAGGGTGGTCGGCCGCCCAGGACCACTTCAGGCGAACAACATCGAAAAACCCTGGTTGACCTAGCCAGAAGTTCTCAAAGTGGAAGCGGTTCAGCCTTGGTGGTACGGCTCCACCAGACGACAGCAGCAAGGGCGAGTGGTCCGAACCGATCCTGGTAATCGCCCGGAGGGAGCATAGAGGGAAGGCCATCTCCCAGTCCACTGATACGAGCACCCTATCCAGTACACTCCGAACCGGGTCCACCCGGTTATTAGACCAGGTGTATCTCCCTCCCACCCGGCGGATCTCTCTAAGAGCGAGATCCGCAATGTAATCGTTGAACATCCTCATGCTCCGGGGGTCCACATGCGCCGAGCTCTTGTCCTCCGGGGATCGAATCAAGTTGAAGTCCCCGGCAATAACAAGTGGGGTGGAGCACCGCTCCACCTTCGAGCTCAGCTCTGCAAGGAACGTCGAAGCTCTAGTATGGTCCGCGGGGCCATAGACAATAATCACCTCCCACCTGAAGGATGATCGTCTATGGCTGATAAGCATGCTCACAAAGAACTCGCCCAGGTCCATATCCTCCACCTCGAAGGTATCCTCCTTTACCCCAAGGAGGATTCCCCCGGAATGGCCAGTAGCAGGGAGCTATTGCCACACAAACTTGTGTGGGCTAACTCCCTGCAGCTCCTGAATGGAGAAGTCTTGTCGAATCGTCTCCTGGATGCCTACGATGTTCACGTCCTCTTGTTTCATGTAGTCCCTGAGCTGTTTGCGACGGCCGGGTTGCCCAAACCCCCGCATGTTCCAATCGAACAACCTGATGATTGTATCCATTATGAAACAATGGCGGGGGTAGTCCCCTTACGGGGGAAGGATCGAGCTCTACCAGGTACCGAAGGCTGTGCCGGGCCCTTCGGGGGCCGCGACCACCTGGGGAGAAACGGTGGGGGGAGCCTCGCCCGGGGGGGCTAAACGAGCTCTACTAGAGGTCGAGGTCTGTGGTCCGCCCTTCGGGGGCCGCCCCCGTCTCCTCCCCACCAGGGGAGGAAAGTCGGGAGGAGCCTCGCTAGGGGTGGCCCTCGCCGCGTCAGAGGCCGAAGGAGGTGACGCCTGCCTCGAGGTGACAGGTTCGGGGGCCATCTCTCGCACAGGCTCGACCTGAGCCCGTGCGGCACCAAGAACCCCCTCATACACCTCCTTTGCCTTGATAGCGGACACCTTCTCAAGTTTGGGGCCACGCTCGCCCCGAAACACAATGCCACAATCGTCGGCAACCTACACCAAATGGTCCAAAGGGACCTCATCTAGAACAGAAAATCTCGAACCCAACGCAACGTACCTGCTAGACTCCGCTTGGCCGCAGTCCGCTCGATCGCCTGCTCCACCACGGTCGGCGCGGGCATCCCCAGCCCACCCCGTGCTGAAGCGAGCCTGGCACTGACGCGGGGGGTCTGGGACACCGGCGCTGGCTGGCGGCTGGGACGGCGCAGGGGTGCCTGTGTTCCCCCCACAGGAGTGTCGGGGAGGACCGTGGGCAGCGCACAGGTACCCGCCGCAGGGGTAGCCGGGAACAGTGGAGGTGAAGCCGCGGGCGAGGTGGGGGTCGAGCCTGGCGAGAGGGTGTAGCAGAGGGCGCCAGCCGAGCGAGACGACGAAGGCGGCGCCACCTCCAGCCCCACACTCCCACAGTCCTCCTCTGGCTCAGTGGACACCAGGCCGAGGGAGGCGGCATCCAACCCTGGCAAGCCAAAGTTGGTGCCGTACTGTGCGAGAGGGGGTGTCACGAGGACAGGGGGGTCGGGGCGGGAGGAGCGCGGGCAGTCGACGGGTGGCAGCTTAGCCGGCGCACTCTGACAGTGGACCGGCCCAGCTGGAGCAGGGCGGGGTACAGGCGAAGATGCCTGCACCAGGGCCAGAGAGGCCTGAGCGGTCGTGGTACCCGCCGTCACAGAGGGTGCAGGCGAAGATACCTGCGCCGGGGTCGGTAGGACCTCAGCTGACGTAGCGGACACCTGGGGGTCATCCAAGCCTGGGTCGTCGTCATCGTCCGAGTGAGAGTCGCCAGAGCCGTCCTCCTCGTCCGAGGGGTCCCCAGCAGGGTCAGTCGCAGT
The DNA here is from genome assembly GCA_026929855.1 of Poa annua. Lineage (NCBI taxonomy): Eukaryota > Viridiplantae > Streptophyta > Magnoliopsida > Poales > Poaceae > Poa > Poa annua. The sequence goes on along the minus strand of CM049433.1, from coordinate 7,017,113 downwards.
CGGGGGATGATGCACACGGTGGGTGTGTTGTTGGGAGACCCCAAGAGGAAGGTATGAAGTAGTGCAGCGGCAAGTTTCCCTCAGTTGTGAAACCAAGGTTATCGAACCAGTAGGAAATAATGAATTCCTCCGAGGTGTCAACGGCGCCAGAAAATGCTTCCTGGGACGTAGGTGACGTGGAACCTGCACACAACACAATCAAGATACTTTGCCCCAACTTAACGGTGAGGTTGTCAATCTCACCGGCTTGCTGTAACAAAGGATTAAACGTATGTGTGGAAAAAAGATGTTTGTTTGCAGAAAGTAACAGGTTTGCAGTTTGTGGTTTATTAGATTAAAGAGAAGGACCGGGGTCCACAGTTCACTAGTGGTGTCTCTCCATAAATAATAATAACATTCATGCGGGTAAACAAATTACAGCTGTGCAATTGATAGAATAATGATGAGCAAACCAATGCATATACCAATGTTATGATGTCTAGTGTGAGATCCATTCGGGCATTACAACAATATACATAGACCGTTCCAACCGCATCTATGACTAATAATCCACCTTCCGGTTAGCGTCCGCACCCCTTCCAGTATTAAGTTGCATGCAACAGATTATCGCCTTAAGCACTGTGTGTAAAGTAAGTAAGTAACATCATCCTTAGACAAAGTACTACTGTTTTATCCCTAGTAGCAACAGTACATCTACAACCTTAGAGCTAGCTGTCACCACCCCAGATTTAATAGAGACATGAACCTACTATCGAGCATAAATACCCCCTCTTGGAGTCACAAGCATCTACTTGGCCAGAGCATACACAAGTAACGGAGAGCATGCAAGATCATTAAATAGCACACACATGATATATTATGAAGCAATAACTTTAGTACTCAATATTCATCGGATCCCAGCAAACACAGCATGAAGTATTACATAACGGTGATCTTGATCATGATAGGCAGCTCACAAGATCTCAACATGATAGCACAAGAGGAGAAGACAACCATCTAGCTACTGCTATGGACCCGTACTCCAAGGGTAGACTACTCACGCATCAGTCCGGAGGCGGTCATGGCGACGTAGAGGCCTCCGGTGACGATTCCCCCTCCCGGCAGGGTGCCGGGGAGAAGTTCCGATCTCTCCCGAATCTTGTCTTCGATGGCGGCGGCGCTCTGGCCCCGTGGAGGAAATATCGAACACCGTGGTAGGGTTTTTAGTCTGGGGGGTATATGTAGGCGAAAGGGCGAGGTCGGTGGCGCCCCGAGGGGCCCACACCTGGTCCTCGCGCGGCCAGGGGTGCTGCCGCGCGAGCACGTGGTGGCGCCGCCTCGGTGGCCCACTTCATCTCGTGTTCGGCTTTCTGGAACGTTCCCGATGAAAAACTGACTTCAGAAAAGAAATCGTCCAATTCCGAGAATATTTCCTTAAGTACTTTTCTGAAAACAAAAACAGCAGAAAACAGGGAACTGGCAGTGTGGCATCTTGTTAATAGGTTAGTCCCAGAAAATGCATAAAACTATATAAAATGCATATAAAACATGTGATAACTTGGTATAATATAGCATGGAACATAAGAAATTATAGATACGTTGGAGGCGTATCAACATCCCCAAGCTTAGTTCTACTCGTCCCGAGTAGGCAGGAACGATAAAAGAAGAATAATTTCTGAAGTGACATGCTTAAACACAATCTTGATCATAATATAATGTAAGGCTCATGTTATGAATGAAGTGACTCAAGGCAATGATCTATAGTTTGCTAACAAATAGACAAGGAGTAAACAACTACATACATCATATAAGTAAAACTTTTCATGAATAGTACTTTCAAACAAGCATAAAAAAGATTTGCATAAGAGTTAACTCATAAAGCAATATTATCTAAGCAAAAGAGCATTGAAGCAACACAAAGGAAGATATAAGTTTCAGCATTGGCTTTCAACTTTTGAACATGTATATCATATAGATAGTTGTCAACACAAAGAAATATTACAAGTGCAATAAGTAAGCATATAAGAATTGTTGCACACAGTTGACACAAGTGTTTGCTTCGGGGATAGAAAGTAGTAGGTAAACTGACTCAACATAAAGTAAAAGATAGGAGCATGTGCTAGAGCTTCTTAGTTTTATAGGTTTTTGAAATCATATAGAGAGCATAAAAGTAAGTTTTGAGCGGTGTTTGTCGTTGTCAACGAATGGTAATGGGCACTCTACCCCCCTTGTCAACCAGACTTTCTTAAGAGCGGCTCCCATGAAGGACGTTATTTCTACCCAAGGGCAGATCATCCCTCTTTTCTTTTTTGTTTACACATGTAGTTTAGAACTAATATCATTGCTTGGCTGATTAGATCAGGACAAAAATGTGAAGAGAATTCAGTGGTTAAAATTGTAATTAATTGGGACTGGGCACCCCATTTGCCAGCTCTTTTTGCAAAGTTAATGGATAAGCGGTGTATATGCCACTAGTCCGGTTGGTGAAAGTCTGTCTAAAAGCAAATGACAAGGTTGATATCCGTAACACCACATACTTTCTCATGAGCTAATAAACATTGACACAAATGAGGGATAATAAATTTTGAATAAAAGGTAGCACATGAAGTATTTACTTGGAATGGCAGGAAATACCATGTAGTAGGTAGGTATGGTGGACACAAATGGCATAGGTTTTGGCTCAAGGATTATGGATGCACGAGAAGCATTCCCTCTCAGTACAAGGCTTTGGCTAGCAAGGTTATTTGAAACAAACACAAGTATAAACTATGATAACAAGACGTATATAAAAACATATTGCAAGCATTATAAAACTCTACATTGTCTTCCTTGTTGTTCAAACACTTTAACTAGAAAATATCTAGACCTTAGAGATACCAAACATGCAAACCAAATTTCAGCAAGTTTTACGGTAGTTCCTCAATAATAGGTTTTAACTACATGATGTAAAAGCTTAAACATGATCTACTTGAGAGCTCAAAACAATTGCCAAGCACCACAACATGCAAGATAACAATCCATAAGAGCATGTATATCTTTGTTTACACCATCTACCACATTTAGCATTTTCTGTTCTCAACCAAACACCAATCAACTTATTTAAAAGATAAACTCTCCAAGTAATTAAACAATGAGATATGAGAGTATGATATAATAAAGCTAACATCTCTAGCAAGAGATGCATGAAAAACAAGAGCTAGAAAGCATTGAAGTAACATAGAAGAATACTCAACAAATATAAGTGAAGAATACGAGTATTCATAAGAAAAAGCGGAGCGTGTCTCTCTCCCACAACGGAATGCTAGGATCCATTTTATTCAGAGAATGAAAATAACAAAAACAAAAACAAACCGACGCTTCAAGAAAAGCACATAAGAAGTGGCGGAATTAAAATATAGTTTCACTAGAAAGGACCTGATAGTTTGTTGATGAAGAAGGGGATGCCTTGGGCATCCCCAAGCTTTGACGCTTGAGTCTTCTTGAAATATGTTGGGGATGAACCACCGGGGCATCCCCAAGCTTTGGCTTTACTATCCTCTTGATCACATCATATCATCCTTCTCTCTTGATCCTTGAAAACTTCCTCCACACCAAACTTAGAGTAAACTTCATTAGAGGGTTAGTGCACGAAAAATTATGATATTCTGTAGGAACACAATTGCTACCAATGCTACTGGACATTAGCTACAACCACTGATACTTCATAGGATAAAAAGATCCAATCAAAATAGCAAAAGAGGCATTGCAAAATAAATGGCAGAATCTGTCAAAAACAGAACAGTCCGTAAAGACGAATTTTTTCGAGGCACTTAACTTGCTCAGATCAGAAAACTCAAAACTAATGAAAATTGCATATATATCTGAGTATTACGCACAAAAAAGGGCAGATTATTTGGATTTTTCTGTGAGGAGTTACGAATTAAACGGTTTACAGCAGAAAACTGTTTCTGCGCAGGAATCCAAATTTAGCATGAACTTTCAACTAGAGGCTTATCTTGACACAACAATGCAATAAAATAAAGATACAAAGGAATTGCTACAGAGGTAGGACAAGTCCTTGATTAAAGCTGAAAATAAAAGATAATGGGTTGCCTCCCAAAAGCGCTTTCTTTAATGCCTTTTAGCTAGGCTTGATAGTTCTAATGATGCTATCATTAAGATAGAAAATGAAGCAAAAGAAGCATCAAGAAGCAAATTCAAAACACATTTAAGTCTAACGCACTTCCTATGCATAGGAATCTTGCACACAAATAAATTCACAAAGAACAAAGTGACAAGCATAGGAAGATAAAACAAGAGTAACTTCAAAACTTTTAGCATATAGATAGGTGTATTAGTACCATGAAAACTTTTACAACCATATTCTCCTCTCTCATAATAATTTTCAGTAGTAGAAATAAATTCAACCATATAACCACAAGAATCATTCAACTTAGATAATATAGGCACATAAAGAGGATCATTAAATTTATTTTGGAATTCATTAGCATGCTTTCCTCTTTCAAAATAGTTACTAAGATCAATATCAAGTTTAAGATCATGGTTGCAACAAAGATTTGGAACTAGAGACAATTGCAAAGCACATAAGTATCTCTCAACATAAGCAAATTTCTCCTCCATGGTGTAATTAGGAGAATTCAAGAACAAAGTAGGACTCTCATGAGTAAGAGTACCATTACAAGCAGCAATTATATCATTTTTATTCTCACATAAATGAGTAATAACTTCTAAACATAGAGGATTATTGATAAGCATAGGACCATCATCTAAAGCATTATCATATATAACATTAGGGACCACATTTTTACTTTCTGTTATTTCCATTTTGTTTGAGTCAAGGAACATGCTTTTTTCAAATTTATCAAAAGTAGATATTTCAATAGATTCATGACATTCAACAATATAGCACACTTCCTCCTTAGGTAGGCATGGAGGGCAATCAAATAATGTAAGAGTTAAAGAATTACTATCTTTAGGAGGTAGATCCTCCTTTTGTTCTTCACTCTCCTCCTCTTTTTCATCTAATGAGTTTTCAGGTTCAGCAATTTCTTCTTCTATAGGTACCTGCAAGACAACGGTTTCTTCTGTATGAGGAAAAATCCTCTTGACATGTTCAGTAATATAAGAGTTTTCATTCTTATAGTTATCAAAACAATATTTAAGTATAGCAAGACTTTCAGATTTATAAGGGGCATCAATCTTATGCTCAAGATAAGAACTAATTTCAAGTGCACCCTTAAAGATAATAAATTCTTCCATCCTTTCTACCTCATAAGCGTTATAGTAACCTTTAACATAAGAAGCTAGGGTTTAATTTTCATTACAAGCACATTGGAAAGGAAAGTGTTTAGACTTCCTATGACAATTAGATTCATTAAAGCAAAAAGTTTTGCCAAATAGATAGCATAAATTTCTAGCATATCCCTCTAGTTGATTTAACAATTTCCATAAGTACATCCCTTTTTGTGACAAACGGTAATTCCTATAATATCTTCGTTCATTTTCCGTGGAGCAACCTTGCCAACAAGATCTAGTTTCATAGAGATAAGCCATTGATAGCAAATAAACAACTAGACATAATAACAAACCGAAATAACAAATGCATACAAAATGCAAAACTGAAAATAAAATATGCAAACCGAAAAAATAAATGCAAGTAACTATTTTTTTTTGTATTTTTGATATTAAGCAAACAAGACAGTAATAAAAATAAACTAAGCAAGACAATAACAAAATAAAAAGATTGGATGTGAGAGACTCCCCTCGTAGAAGAATCTTCAAATCACCGACAACGAAGTTGACGGAGGAGTGTGAAGGTCTTCAAAGGAATTCTTATTCTCCCCGGCAACGGTGCCAGAAAAATTGCTTGATGCACACGGAGGGTGTGTTGTTGGGAGACCCCAAGAGGAAGGTATGAAGTAGTGCAGTACCAAGTTTCCCTCAGTTGTGAAACCAAGGTTATCGAACCAGTAGGAAATAATGAATTCCCCCGAGGTGTCAACGGCGCCAGAAAATGCTTCCTGGGACGTAGGTGACGTGGAACCTGCACACAACACAATCAAGATACTTTGCCCCAACTTAACGGTGAGGTTGTCAATCTCACCGGCTTGCTGTAACAAAGGATTAAACGTATATGTGGAAGAAAGATGTTTGTTTGCAGAAAGTAACAGGTTTGCAGTTTGTGGTTTATTAGATTAAAGAGAAGGACCGGGGTCCACAGTTCACTAGTGGTGTCTCTCCATAAATAATAATAACATTCATGCGGGTAAACAAATTACAGCCGGGCAATTGATAGAATAATGATGAGCAAACCAATGCATATACCAATGTTATGATGTCTAGTGTGAGATTCATTCGGGCATTACAACAATATACATAGACCGTTCCAACCGCATCTATGACTAATAATCCACCTTCCGGTTAGCGTCCGCACCCCTTTCAGTATTAAGTTGCATGCAACAGATTATCGCCTTAAGCACTGTGTGTAAAGTAAGTAAGTAACATCATCCTTAGACAAAATACTACTGTTTTATCCCTAGTAGCAACAGTACATCTACAACCTTAGAGCTAGCTGTCACCACCCTAGATTTAATAGAGACATGAACCTACTATCGAGCATAAATACCCCCTCTTGGAGTCACAAGCATCTACTTGGCCAGAGCATACACAAGTAACGGAGAGCATGCAAGATCATTAAATAGCACACACATGATATATTATGAAGCAATAACTTTAGTACTCAATATTCATCGGATCCCAGCAAACACAGCATGAAGTATTACATAACGGTGATCTTGATCATGATAGGCAGCTCACAAGATCTCAACATGATAGCACAAGAGGAGAAGACAACCATCTAGCTACTGCTATGGACCCGTACTCCAAGGGTAGACTACTCACGCATCAGTCCGGAGGCGGTCATGGCGACGTAGAGGCCTCCGGTGACGATTCCCCCTCCCGGCAGGGTGCCGGGGAGAAGTTCCGATCTCTCCCGAATTGGTGTTGACGACGGCGGCGGCTCGGGACCCGTGGAGGAAAATATGAACACCGTGCTAGGGTTTTTAGTCTGGGGGGTATTTGTAGGCGAAAGGGCGAAGTCGGTGGCGCCCCGAGGGGCCCACACCTGGTCCTCGCGCGGCCAGGAGTGCTGCCGCGCGAGCACGTGGTGGCGCCGCCTCGGTGGCCCACTTCGTCTCGTGTTCGGCTTTCTGGAACGTCCCCGATGAAAAACTGACTTCAGAAAAGAAATCGTCCAATTCCGAGAATATTTCCTTAAGTACTTTTCTGAAACCAAAAACAGCAGAAAACAGGGAACTGGCACTGTGGCATCTTGTTAATAGGTTAGTCCCAGAAAATGCATAAAACTATATAAAATGCATATAAAACATGTAATAACTTGGTATAATATAGCATGGAACATAAGAAATTATAGATACGTTGAAGACGTATCAGGGGAGGAGGCAGCGCCTCCTCCCGGACCACCCGAAGATCAGCCCCCAGGTTCCCGCCCCGGCCCCCAAAGTAGAACGGCGGCAAGTCGCCGCGGATCAGGGCTGGGTCGGGAACAAGGACTCGGAGACGGACTGGACCCTCGCCAGCCAGGGAGTCAACGTCAACCTCCGCAAACCTCCCCAACAGCCGGGCCACCAGCTCAAGAACCGACTGTGTCCTGGCCTCCTCCGGAAGTCCGTACAGCCGAACCAAAGTGGACCTGAGAGTAGGGATCGCCGAGGGGACAACTGTCGAGGGGCGGATGGCCACCTGGATCCTGCTGAGCAGCAAGGCGTAGGCCTCGTCCAGGGTGCGGCAGAGCCTCATCATCTTAGCCGAGGGGAACACCACGGAGAACTCTGAGGGAGAGAGCTCCCGAATCTGCCACACGTGGGCCGGGGCAATCCAAGCTAGCTCCTCCCGTAGGACCTCCAGGGTGAGTTCTGTGGGGACCTCTGGCAACTGGTCAGGGAGCACTGTCAGCGTCGCCAGGTTCTGGGGTGCCAACCTCGGCTCCCCCCCCCCCCCCCCCCCCAGGTCGACGAAGTAGAATAGGGCATCTAGCCCGAGACCAAGTAGCTCAAGCCGCGCACCGTGGAGTTGGGCCGGCTGCACGGGGCACTCACTCAGAGTGTGTCCGGGATCTCCATAGCTCAGACACGACGGCGGGCGAGTGCACTCCGAGCGGTAGTGTCCCTCAGCACCACAGTGGAAGCACATGCGTCTCGACGGAGAGTCCCGCCTCACCTCGACCTGAGGTGGGGGCGCCGCTATCCCGACCTGGGACGAGCTACTCGGGTCACGACTCGGGGCAGTCGACGCCGCTCCAGGTGGGAGCCCACCTAGGCTCCCTCCCGCTCCGCCGCCCACCCCACTCGAGCTCTTCTTCTTCCTCTTCTTGTTGGGCTTCTTCTTGGGCTGTTCACCGGTCGCGGGCATAGGGTGCGGCTGACGCGGGGCCTGCTGTTGCTGCGGGCGGGTGTCCTTGTAACGAGTCCATGACCCCGGCGCCGAGTGGCTGGCCTGCGGGTGTGCCCGGGACTGCTCCCGTACGACCAGGGCCCTGCGAAGCTCGGCCTCCCGGTGAACCCCATCCGGGGATGCAGAACGATGAGGAGACCGCGCAGGGGGTGACTCCCGGAGCGGCGGCGCCGCCCCGCCCCTCGGAGCGAGCTGCCGGGCATGGGGATGGCGGTAGTGCGCCATGTCCCTCTGCTCCTGAGGTCGGCGAGGTGGGGGGGCCTCCCGCGTCTGAGACCGGTAGGCGCGTGGAGGAGATCGCCGGGGAGGAGGGGCGGGGAGGGAGCGGGCGGGGGCGAAGGCGAACGGGCACGACGGCGGGGATGCACCTCCTCGTCCGTTTCCTTCGCGCGGCTGCGCTTCATGGCGGCGGCCGTGCCGGAGGAGTCCGGCGGCGGCGGCAGAGTGGTCAGGGTCGGGGAGGGGCGAGGTGGGTCGCGGATGGCGACGGTTGGGGTGGAGTGCGAGAGGGCTGGAGGATGCACAGGGGTTAGGGCACGCCCCATGCTCTGCGGAGGGGTAATTGGGCCTGGGCCGCCGCGACAGGCAGCACGGAAGGTGGGCCTCGGCCACACCCTAACCAGCCGTCCGGCCCCAGGGAGCCTCCATTCCAAAATGGGCCCCGATGGGCCGTGTAGCCCACCTGGCACAACCGGCCCACGGAGGTTAGGGCTCGGATTCGTCGCCCGCATCGGCTGCTCCCGCGACGACCCTGGCTCCGCCGCCGCTGGCGGCTCGGACCGGCGAGCCACCTTTGCCGCCAGCGCCTCCAGCTCCTGGACGAGCATCCCCACGTCGTTAGGGTCCAGCGCCGTAGAGGAACTAGGGGCCACCGGAATCCTAACCCTAGTCCTAGCTACCGGTTCCGACCTACGCGCGCGGGTCGTCGCCGGCTGGGCACGTTGCGCCGCCCGCGGATGGACGTGGCGGGCCAGCGCAAGGAACTCGCCGAAGGATGGGGAGCAGGGAGTGGTGCAACGGGCGGCCAACTCGACCTCGAGCGCCGCCGCGTCTTCGTCCTCCTCCGCAATATCCGCCCACCGCCGGCCGCCGAGCATGTCCGCCTCCATCACCCACCTGGGGACGGGGCAGGGAGCAGGGCTACCCTAGTGGCGCAGAAGGAGGGTGGGGACGACGCCGCTCACCGAGCCACCGCCGACGCAGAGGACGCGTTCCTCATCGCCTCAGAATCGCCGCTCTCCGAAGGACTTGAGTAGTCACGAAGAGACGTTTCCTAAAAATATCAACGCCTCTCACGCAGAGGACGCGTTTCTGATGCTCTTAGCAAAGAATGCTTTATTATCTCTGATAGGCGCAAAAGCCATAATTTCAGGAGCGTTATTGTTGATGATCTATTACGTATACCCTGAGCGATGAGCATGCAGTTCTTTTCGTGTCGGACAGTGCCTGTTATATTTTTGAAATTTTCATTGGCAAAGTGTAACTCTGGTAAAAGGTTTAAAAAGGTACGCATTTTAGTGGTAGATAGATTTTTTAGCGTCAATTAATATGGGAAGAAGGGAGTATTATTTATCACTATGAAATATTGACTGTTCGAGGGAATCTAATATTCTAGACTAGCCATAATGGGAGTAACTAAGGTGGTAACATAGATGCCACGTAGACAAAAAAAGATGATGTGACATGTAATTAATGAGGAGAGAGGCAAATTGACTAACTTAGCTAGTTAGCATCACATCACAGTTTTTAAGAGAAAATGTGTGTATAGAGTAATAAATGAGACTATATATGACACTAACTCTATTTTACTTTGCACTGTGAGGGTATTAACATAGATTCGTAACACGTGTATGTTACTGGTGAAATTACTCCCCACTGTGACTAGCCATTCAAGGGGATTCTACTTTTTTTTAAGGGGAATTGAGGGAATTCTACTGCGTGTGCCAGACTGCGAACAAAACGTTTTCCTGCCCAACTCTACCACACTGTGTGTCCGGCCCGAGGCCATGCGGGGCAGAAAACTGGGTTGCGCGCAAGGAAACTGAACCCGTGAAATGCAGCCCAGTAAGCACGCATATCAGAAGGCGTGGACATTTAGGCCCATTAAGATACAAATTTATTTTAGAAATTTCATTTCAATACCGTGATTTCTAAAATAATTCTTGGTATTTCGATACAATGTAAAACCGCAAGTATAAACTGTGTTTTCTATGTATCCACTTTCAAAAAAATTAATCTAGAAACGAGAAACGCACGGGTTCTTTTGTCGCCATCGTTGCTAACTTCATACTACATATGCCATTTCTCGTTATTTTTTTCCTCCCTCTATATAGGTAGCCTAATGCTAGATGATATAGAGTTTCCGGACAAAGAAATTTTTAGACTAACACTATGCCTATCTTAAACTTTAATTAACCTAAAATCAATCAGCCAACATTCAAAATGTAACAAGGATGTCGAGGATTTCAGGTTAAGTTGATTACAGTCCAACACTGAATACGAGAAGTGACAAACAAGATACAAGAATACGCAGATGTCTCGTGCGTGGAAAATCTTTTACTACGTATTATTTTTCACTAGCAAAGGCAACATTTGTATCTATGACAGTTGAGCACGAGTTTGTAGTTCAGCCGCGTTGATGTTTACGATCGTACCACACCTTATGTATTCAGTATCTTCCTTCTATTTATGGCCAGTGGTTGTGGTCTACTCCTGAGAATGCAATTCCAGGTTTTTGTGTCGGACAGTGCTGTCAAGGATTTGGAACTTTCGTTACCCATTTGTATCGGAGTATAATGTTTTTCAAAGCAATACGTGTACTATTTTCATTATGAAATAACGATTTGAGGGAAGTCGAGTGCGTGTGCCAGACTGCGAGCAAAACCATTTTCCTGCTCAACTCTAACTCTGTAGTCTGTACCACATTGTGTCTCCGGCCCGACCGATCGAGGCCACATGTTCTACGGACAATGCGGCAGAAAGCTGGCTCGCGTGCCAGGAAGCTGAACTCGTGAAATCGAGCCCAGTAAGCACTCAAATCACAAGGACCTGGACACTTTGGCCTGTTTAGAAACAAATTTGTTTTGTAGTTTTCATTTAATACCGTGATTTCTATAATACTTTGGTATTTCTTTTTTTGATAAACACAGTACAAACGCAGACGCTCACATACACGCGCGCACACTCACCCCTATGAACGCACACACGCACACCCTACCCCTATTAGCACCTCCGAAATCCTGAGCCGGCGGATCGAGTCTTGAGATTGACGAAGTCACCAGGGGCGCCTCGCTGTCGACGGGAACGTCGCCTCCCACTGAAAAAATATTCCGCCTAATAATGCAACACACAGACGTCAAACCTGGGATTTGAACTCTGTTGGGCAGAGGGTACAACCACCCTGCTAACCATCCAACCACAGGTTGGTTTGCATAATACTTTGGTATTTCGATCCAATATAGAACCTGAAGTTTAAAATTTAAACCTAGAAACGAGAAACACACAAAGCGTACCCCGATGCCGCTAGTGCTATTTCTCATCAATTTTGTCTTTTCCTTTATCCAGGTAGCCTAATGCTAGGTGCTATTGTATTACTGGGCAAAGACATTTTTAGACTAAGGATGATAATTTTATCCACGGTACAAGTACCCGTAGATACCGTACCCGTATGGGTACAATTTTATACCTATGATTCGTACCCTACCCGTTAAGTCGTAGGCAGGACATGGGTATAGCCTTGTACCCTATAGACATGTGGATCTTATTTGTAGATCTCCAACATATGCAACAAGTTATTTAGTTGAGATAATTGTCATGGACTCATCGATCTGTTATTGAGTCGAGATAATTTTTTGTTGTCAAATGTATTATTAATGGATGTAAAGTTGTGAACAAATTGTGTACTTATTAATCTACCGTTGGGTACCCAATGGGTAGGTACCCTTCGGGGAGGAAATTGCAACTTCCACCATATCCGTCTCCTTGTGTTGCACAAAACACCATATTCATCAGTTTTTTGCGGCTTCCACCAGGTTGGGATCTAATCATTGTGTTTCCTACTAATTGGTCGTTTAATCAATTTATTAACTTCGTAGGAAGCAAACTGACACTTAGCCATGTATGTCAATGCTTCAATTGTTGTCAAAATATGTAGACTCCATCGCAAGTCTATATTGTTTTACATATATAAAATATACGTGACCTGACACCATAAGCAAATCAGGAAAATAATTATACGTCAATAGATTATGAAATCATGATTTATAAGGTTTAATAAAACTATTTTAAACATTAATTGTATGTCAATGCTTTAATTTTTGTGTAAGAACTTATAAATTCATGAACGGTTAACTGTTCGTTCAAAAATTATGAATTTTGTCATGCACTTACCAACAATTTTTTACTTCAAAACATTTTGTACGATTATATTTTAAAATAAATACCCGTGCCACACTAAAAAGATCTTAAGAAAATTGACAGAAAAATGAATTTATAAATTTTCTATCTAAATTTTTTGTTCAGAAATTCAAATAGATAACTAATGTTCAAAATATTTTTATTAAACCTTGTAAATCATGATTTCATGAGTACAATTATTTTTCGTGATTTGCTTATGGTGTCACATCGCGGATATTTATATGTAAAACAATATAGACTTGTAATGGAGTCTATATTTTGACGACAATCGGAGCATTGACATGTAGGGTTAAGTTACAATTTTGCTTGCAATAAAGTTAATAAACTTATTAGATGATCATTTGGTGAAAAACACAATGATTAGACTACAACCTGGTGGAAGTCGCAAAAAATTAGGCACGGCTAAAGTTTTATACCCATACAGGTATGTATAAACTTTTGTACCCATTAACTATACGGGTACGGATATGTATTGATCTATCTGTCCCATACCCTACCCATTGCCATCCTTATTTTAGAATTTAGACTGACATGGCGCCCAACTTTTAACATGAATTAACCCTCAAACCAATAAGTGCCAACAACGTACCAAGTATAGTATAAAGCATAATGAGGCTTTAAGCTTAAGTTGATTAGAGACCAACACAAAACTGACAAACAAGATATATGACTAGGATGTCGTTCTCTTCTCAAAGGAGGGGACCATTGTCGTTATGAGCCCACTAAATTTTTTTAGGATCGACCTATGAAACTTGAACAAAAGACATCTCTCTTAATAAGCAATCCTAAATGTGTTCTCAAAATCTGAATTCTATTGTAAGATTTATAACGGATATTCCAATAGTTCTCAAGACCGAGTACAGAAAAACATTTGAAGACGTGTCCAAACTTTTCTGAAAATAAACCAACGAAGGTTCCACACCAGTTGACGTGATTATATTCAAGTGTAGGCTTAACTGCATGCATGTAGGCCCATTTGGAAGAAGTGCAACAAGTGATCATTTTTTAAGGCAAGGAACGACCAGACTCTCTGGTGTTCGAAGGATCAGTGTCGTTCTTTCGAATTACTAAGTCGCTCGAATTACTAAGTCTTAGTGCGACGTACAACCTACAATTCTCACTCATTTATACTAAGCATTTTTACTTGGTTCACTTACAACACATTCTCTCAATGTATGCTTTTAGCATTATATTTTTTTTATTACAGTTAGAAAATTAGCACGTGATAGTACAACTATATGAGAAGATACTATCATTTTAAATACGTAATTTAACTTCGACATTTAATATTTCACCTGTACTAGATTAAAACCATATGAAATCGAATCTACATGTTTTCACAAAGCCAAGCCAATTAGGTGATATAAATATATGGAAGTGTCCATGTGTATTTTAGTTTTCTTAGTTATCATGATCCTCACTTTTAAGCTTCATAGAGGTTTCTCGAATGCATGATTATCTATTTTAGGTATAACTACAGATAAGATGTATCAATCAATGTGTAAACATAAACTCCTAGTACATAAAATATCTATGTGTAAACCGCATCCCGCCCGCTTGGAACGTGACTAAACTCGGTCATTATTTTTTGTGGCAACTGAATGGGACCGATGATCTCTGTCAGCCTGTTAAAAATGGTATAACTTAAGTACACGTGTGATGTGTTGGCCCAACCTTGTAACAAATGATATGCTTGTCAGCTGCATCAGTAAGGTGTTGAATATATTAGCAATTGATTTAATTCAGGAAAATATGAAATAATTCATGACAAAAACAAGTAATATCGAATTAACCACACAATCTACTAAAACAGTAGATGGCTAGATCAAAAGTACAACAAACACTAAGAACAAAAACATTAGGTGAACACATTAAAGCTACAACAAACGCTAAAAATAGGAATACAACGAACAAAATTACATACAGAGCAACCTGTTGGCGTGCTGTTGTCACCCATGCCGTGACGTGGCGTGGCGTGGCGAGGGGAGCGAGAAGGAGGATTGTGCGAGAGGCTACCCTATTCGCATGGTCATACAAGTGTTAGAAGAGCTTACTATATAAAGTGTTGCAATTCTCTTCAAACTAGGAATATGAGACTAAACTTTAATTTCCGCTTATAGTCATATGCATGAATGGGTCAAAGAGGAATTTCAGAATTTAGTTGGCTTTTAGGCTCTGGCCTAAATACAAATTCACCAAATTCCAGCATAGGGAAGGTTATAACGTCTGAAGTAGGGTTCAGGGTAAACATTCATTTGAACTCGCTGCAATTTCGCGAGAATAAGCCTCAACTCTCTTACTCTATATCTAGTGCTAACAATGGGTACTTTTCGAACGACCCTTTGTACTTAATCGCAAAAATGAAACTTGGTTTTGATTCACGTGTACAAAGACCTGATCCACCTTGTCTAAAAAAAGATCTGATCATGTGAAGAAAACGAGAAAAGGAACAGTTACCAGTAAATGTACATAAAACATGAAGAGAAACAATCGCGAAGGAGTAAGGGTTTTCATGCCTGAGCAGCACTTGCTACAACGCAATCAATAACTGTCAGCATTCAAACCATCATGCTCAATTCTAATACTTCTGAAATTCGATCTCGTCCGGATTTTTTTTTTTTTAGATTCAAAGGGCAGCTGCCCCGGTTCCATTACTTCAACGAAACCCGAAGTTACAAGTTACAGTACATGACTAGAAAATAGAAAGGGGACTACATGATATCTATAGCTAGAGCGCCTACAAAAGACTAAACTCAGATTAACTAGATCTCTGCAAAGCAGCGACACTACAGTGATGCTCATCTAGAACTGGAGAGAAAATGACAGTAGTTGCCATCTCTTCCAATTGGTTTGGTTGCATCACAACCATGGGGTGTTGATTCTCTGAGGCAGGTGCTTAGAGAAACTTCAGGCCATCTAAGGAGGATGCAGAGAGCTTGCAGCACGGATGAGGAAGGATCGTCGGGCTTGTGGCTGGATTCGCGCTCGCCTGTAGAGGAAGAGGTGGGCGGTCTTCCCGCTGAGGTGCACCCCGCAGCTCAACAGCTATGGCCCTGCTAGGGGAACCACCCGCCGAGGACGAGTGCGCCGAGCTGCCAGGAACCACCACCATCGTGGCAGGTTCGACCTGTACATACGCCGATGTCGATCCAAACCTAGGTCAAGCGGCCCTGATCTGGCTGCCGTTGACCCTCCATTGCCAGATTGCCTCCACCGCTGGACGCCTCTGCCACGCCTGTCGTCCCGCCTCTGCTGCGCCCCGTCGTCACAACCCCTCGCCAAGAGTCCCTGGTCGCCAGACCACGCTAGGCCCAGATCGGCCCGCAAGGGTCCAGATCGAGCCCGCGCTGTCGGGACGCGGCCGTCCACCCCGCCACTCCCTCAGATCTCCTCCTAGGCCAGCCACAGTCCAGCCATCGCTAGCCGACGTCACCGGATGCGAGCTCGCGTGAAACCTTCAGCACACCGCCGCCGACCGGACGCACCCCGCGTCATCCTCCGAGTGCACGGGGAAAGGTGAGCCCGCCGCCGCCAGCACCGCAGGGGCTTCACCCGGCAGCGCTCGCCGGCGGCGGCGGGGGAGGAGGGGAGAAGGGGGTCGGGGACGGGGGAGACGGCAGGGGCGCCTCCATGATAATTGTACAGCTGCACGCCAGGCATAACCCAGATGTTTCCAAGTAGCCAGATTATGGATGCTTCAGAATTATGTTGCTTAATAGACGATGTACACCGAGCTAAACACAACCTGTGCAAAAAAGCATAAAAAATCAACACTGCACTTCAAACTGGATAAGCTCGACCGAAAGCTATTTGGCAGTTGAGACGTTTCATCTAACGGCATGTCTATGTAGACCATAGGATAGCCATGAAACAAGATTTCCCATACAAGTTTGTGCCCAATCCAGTATCCAACATGTTAAAGTTCGTAACGGCCATATCGGTTAGCAGTATTGGCATGACTGCTCGCGTGACTCCATGACCAGCCATCAGCATGTCGTTTGCTAGTTCGGTGGATATAGTAGAAGGTGGCCGTGTCCGTCCTATCCATGAGCTATCAAAGCCCCAATAATGCTTATCATCAGCATGCCCAGTTGATGCAACAGAACAACACATCTTAGGCCTCCCGTCTCAGCAAAATCAATTTCCTTCTTGATTGAACCAACCACGCCCACACACGCCCCTGTCAAGACAAAACATTCTCAAAAGAAAATTAAGTTCGTTCAGAAGTCAAGTTCACATCGATTGAGTGTCTGAATCTTATACAGAAAGAAACAAGGAGTAAACATAAGCAAGGAGATGATTAGTAAAGAAGGATCTTCATTAGCATTTTCCGAGTTCTCAGTTCATACCAACATGACGCATCACTTTGGTCATTAAGCAAGGATTATCATGCTCGAGCAAGGACCAACGACACAATCGACAGCGCTTCAGCAGGCTTACAAAAACTAAAACCTTGAGCCTGAGATACTGCCCCTCAATAGTAGAGCACACCACAACAACAACAAAATAAAATCTGTACAGAGTTGGCCGAAATTCTCCAACAACTATCTTCCAGAGGGGATCAACGAATTATCAGATCCCTGGGTGAAGAACTGCGTCGCCGACGGAGGCAATGGCAGCCACGGGCCACCGATTGCAGCAGCCTCCATCGTGATGGCCTCCGCTATCGGCACGAGCGTCGGCTTCTCGCTGTAGGTGAACTGCAGGTCCCTGTTGGCAGCCAGAGCCAGGAGCTCCGACTCCTCGAGCCCCCGTGCCGGGCCGAGGCTGCACCTGTCCGGGCTGTGCTTCGCGAGAGCGTCCTTGAACTTCTTGATCTGTATGTAACCACAGTTGCAGCAAGCATGTGAGCATTCATCCTAACTGCGTCTGAAGAACATGAGCATACATTACGCAGTTGTGCGGAGATTCTAGGAAAGACGACTCACAGTTGCGTTGGTGCAGCTGAAGCTGCTGACCCGGCCCTGAGCTCCCCGGTAGAACCTGAAGAAAGGGAGGACATGGACATGGAGGCTGTAGCACATGGACTTGTGCTGCTCGTAGTTGACCTGCAGGAACAGCACATCCGGGTTCCGCTCGGCTAACTGGGCAATCTGCACATCAGAATCAACGGATTCTCTTGAGTATATTGCAATGTTTACAACTAAATTATCAGAAATGAACAAGGGTTTGGCCATGATTTAATTTCTACTGTACCTTGGGGTGGAGAGCGCGGCAGCCACCGCAGCCGGGGGAGAAGAAGTCGACGACGACGAGCCTGTCGCCGGCGTTGCGCAGCGAGTCGGCGAGGTCCTGCGCGGACTCGACCTCCCTCATGTTCGGCTGCGTGCCCTTCTCCCACCACCTCATGGCCTTGCCAATCGTCAGGTTGCCGTTCATCTGCAAGAACCAAACAGCCAGCAAACAAATTAAGTTTGCGTCTAGTAGAAATCTGCAATGCGTTTTCCAGCAGTTAACATCATCACAGCCTAGAAGACAGAAGGAGACTTAAAATTTCTGCGCTTGGGAAGATAAAAGGAACTGAAATCTCAAGATCTATTCTTGATTTTGTCTTTGGAACAGGGAAAAGAACACGGATTTGAAATGAAGAACCGACCTGGCCAGCAGCCGCCGCCACCTGGAGACTCCGAGGCTGGAGCCCGTCCGTAAGCGCCACCCTCCCGGCGGCGAAGGAGCCCTTGGCGCGGTACCCGCCGCCCATCGGCACGGACTCCGGGAGCGCCGCCGCGGCGCCCAAGTCCCCGCAGGGCACCGCCACGCTGATGTTGCCGTACAGAGCGTTAGCCATGGCTGCCGAGCTCGTTCTAACCCAAAAGCGCGGAGCAAAGTAAGAGGACACGACGGAGCACGAGCGCCGGGAGAGAGAGAGAGCGGGGGTCAGGGGAGAAGAGGAGAGCAATGGCGGATGGGGAGATGCGGCGAAGAGGAAAAAAGGTCTGCCCTTTAACCAAGAGGAGATGGGAGAGCGAAGGCCCACGCTTTTTTTTACCTTAACCCTTTTACCGTGTTCACCGGAACGGTTTCAACGTGGGGTAATTCTTACGGGCCGTTGGATCGTGGGACGGACGGCCGGATATAGGCCACGAGGCGGGACGGCCGTTTGGGCCGGTGTAAAAGGTGCGGTGGAGTGGATATGTTTTGGATAAGAATAAAGCTGGGCCTCACGAGCGGCGGGTACTGGAGGTTAAAGCGCCACGTGTGGTTGGTCAAGGTCTAGGGTCTCTGTCGGTGTGGGACCACACAGCGAAAACGGTGTGGAACGCGTGGGCCCACCCGTTTCTGGAGCGTGGTAAAAATGGACAAATATCTGCTGTTATCACGGTTTTTTTAAGCACGGCTGTTACTACCAACGTTTTTTTTTACGAAACACCGTATAAGGAGGCAAGTGCTCGTATATACGCGCATACACTTACCCTTATGAATGTCAAAAAGACTGAGCTGACGGATCAGGTCTTCAGACGAAGTCATAACAAACGTCTTGATATCGACGGGAACGTCGCCTCATACTGAAAAATATTCCGTCTAAATGAGAAATATCAGCGATAAATCTAGGATTTATACTCTGATAGGTTGAGTACACAACCTCCTTCTACCATCTTACCACAAGTAAGTTCTTGTTACTACCAACGTTTGGCTACCACGATATTGTGCTACTCTGCATAACCAGATTACCGTCTCGGAGTATTTGATTTCAGGCAGACCATCATAGGGCTATTACAACATTTCCTTTAGGTTTTGATTTCTGAAGATTTTTTTGGCTACGTACTACTCCCTCTTGTTCCTAAATTGTACATGTTGTCTACAATGGTATGAACTGTTGGAAATAGTAGAAGTGTGGGTTTCACAACTAATGGTGACATTCTGCCATGGGAAAATGAATCCAAATGGATTTATTCATCAAAATATTCGTATGATATAGTGAACTTTGGAGGTATCCGACATTTTTCTTACACGTGGGCTGGAGTTTAAAAATAGCTTCTCGGATCTAAGTTCTTTAGGATTATGCTAAAAAAATACAATGACCAGATATTTGTTACTGAAATGGGTATAGTCATACCTCTCAATTGCAATTTATGTTCTCATATTGAAATTGTTCATCATCTAGAATGTTTGATTGGACATCTGTATTGCGCTTGTATTTATGAATTTTTTATGTGAATGCTAAAAATTACTCATGTAGCTTCTCGATGCAAACGGGGCAGTAGATGAAGTTACTGGAATCTGTAGAGGCGATGATTGAAGTGTGGGTGAAGAGATTATTGTTACAAATCCCAAAAAGTGGAAAATCTATGTAGACATTCTATGCGGCTCTAAGAAATTTACACGTCAATCAGTTAAATTAAATTACATTTATACTAAATCTTTATACTTATTTAGTGTTCATTTTATATAAGAACTTTTAATTGGTACGTTTGGTATTTCTTGGTCAGTATATTGCCACATAACAATGTTGTTACATAATACTATTATATCTACCCCTCATATCCGTAAAGTGTCGTTGGAAACAAACTAACTATGTGTAAATTAACAACATTGTCAGCGACAATATTTGTGGATCGGAGGGAGTATTAATTGTTATACACTTATACCATACAATTCTAGTGTGTCCCATTCAAAAGTACATTTGCACCACATACATAAATTGTTTGTAATTAGACTATGCAATTTCTTTCATTCTGATATATTTCACCTTAACACAACTTAATTGAATGAATCCATTCAAGGGTACGAAGACCATAACTCCAAAAAGTGCATGCCTCCATGGATTCCCTATTATGAATTATTATATACAGATATGTAACTGGAGTGTGTACTCGCTCCCTCTATCTCATACTTTAATATAGTTAATTATCTTCGTGGATATTTATAAATCATAACGTCTAGAAGTTATCTTGACAAAGGTTTCTAGTGTATGATTAGCTAGTGTAATAAAGCATGAAAGTATAATATATAAGGGTGTGGAACTTGGTAACCGTGTTTTTTATTGGCTATGCTTTTTTGACATTTTAGCCTATAAGGCACATAAACAAATGTGATTTTTAGTTTGTATTTTAACACTTATCACCATACAATATTATTCAGTCCAAATGAACAAATGAAAGCCAAAAGTCCACATTTAGATATTTTTTGATTATAACGTAAAGTCTAGAAAGCTAGAAGTAAGGCAAACCAATCATTCTCTCGCGCCTCCTCTGATCGCTTGTCACCTTGATTCAACACGCCTTCGGTTAGCGGCTCTGCTGACATAAAGGGCACAACCACCAACCGGAGACTCTGTGATGAACAAAATTGTCTCATACCGGTGGCTGGGTGACTACGCCACTATTTCGTGGTATGGGTTAAGACTTTTATTAAAGAAAGATACACTTTTGCAAATGCCGGTTTTGTTAAATAGCATTAAGAATTAATTAATCGGTATGATTTTAGGTTATATAATATTTGTAAACATGTTATTATTAACATCATACTGGGTGATTATGCTCGTATAAAGTATTAATGTGTCTAGATAATTTCATTTCTTTGCATCAACTTGTTCACTTTAAATTTCGCCCGACCTTAACTTTTCTCCACCTTCCGACAATGTTGGAATAGTATCAGCTGCAATCCTGTGGGGTTTGTGGAATGATAGGAGAGAGTTAGTATTTAACAAAGAAATGAGTATTTAACTTAGCGGCTCTTTCTAGAAGGGTTGAATGCAAATAAAAACATTAACACTTGAGATGAAATTGACGCGGTGCACTCGTTTCGCGTTTCAGCCTACTATGCACCGACAACATTGACCACCACCCTAGCTTACTTTCCGCTAAAATTAGATGATCCTTGGGTGCAAATTTGCAGTCAAAATGCACGTTTATCTTGCAATGCGCCTCGCTTAACGTCTGCCCGCGCAAGTTGAACTACTATTAGGCTCGTTGACAGCCATGCGGCTATCGTGGTTCCACGGTTGGCTAACAGTAATTACCTGGGCACGGCTGCGATGGTGAGAGTAACGACAGGTGCGACTCTCTATTTTTTGCCATTTTGTTGATCGAATCTGCCGGCATTTTTAGTTTTAAAAAGAATAAGAATCAGCCCAAGGGATTCTTTCCGGCGGCACACAGGAAAAAAAGAAGGCGCCAACAGAAAACTCCATGGATAACTCAGATATATGGGTGTGTGTTATCTGCTGGACATCCATGTGAGATATGCACCAACAGGGAATGGAGTCACGAACACTGTTCCAAACGGAAACCCAGTTTTGTTTTTCAGTTACCAGTGCTGAACTGGCGACATTTATTTTGTTCAAAACCGGCTCGGAGCGAGACAAGGGCTGCATCCGGCCATGACATGGCCACGAGGAGCGGCGCGTGAATGCGACGAGAGATACGGAATCATGGAGGAGCTTCCTCACTCCTCGTCAGCAGCAGGTAAGCAAAGCAGCAAGTGGATGATATCCCAAACCGGGGGGCGCGGCACCCAGAGGCCGACCACGGACAAGTACACGGCACACCAGTACAGACAGGGCGAGCTAGCTGTAGCCGCGCTGGTCTGACTCGGACGCCACTCAGCTATTCAAGATCACGCGCGAGGCGATGCGTTCGCTAGCTAGTCTTTTTCCTCTTCCAAGTAAACGGTACACTTGTACCAGATGCACAGTGTTTTGTCCTGTAATCTGGTTTGGGAGCTTTGTGAGACTCAGAGCACGTACATGCTCAAGCCTCAAGCTATACGACCGCCAAGGTTGTGCACGACTAGCAGTAAATGTTGAATATACTTGATAACCTGTTGGGCCAACCGGCCGGCTTAAGAAAATCATTATAAGTTATTCCTAATATCATTATAAGTTAATCCTAATATCACCACCTTACAAAGTAAAACATTGTGGAAATTAGCTATTAACACAACTCCGATAACAATGTTTTATATGATTTGCCTTAATTCACTTAAAGCTGAAATTACTCGACCAAGAAATATGGCAGAGATGTTTGTCCGAAGCGAGGCATGCCTAAACCGAGCACTCTCTAAATTGAGAACTTCCCAACACATTGTCGAAGCGAAGAGAGGAGATACTAAATTTATATGACCAAATTTAAATGTCACCGACCATTTTTTAAAACTCTATGGAAGTACCATGAGAGATATGTAAAATCATTTGGAATTAAACCGTGTTTAAACTGTTTGTGATCAAATTTTATGATTGAGTGGCCATATTTTTCTTTAATTAATTTTACTTAGGATAGTCGTAATGCAATATATAGGGATAATACTGAATTAGTCTTAACGAAAACCAAAACTGTACCCAAGAGTATTCATCAATGCATTAGATTCAAAGCCAATCTCTCATCGACCCTAAACACGTCGTGGAGCTCTGTAGCCTGGATAGACAACACATGAGGAGAGGCATGATAATCTCCCGAGCGGTTGCCTAAACCCCGCCACCGTCGCAGCCCTTGCTCCACGACCACCGCACGCGACCAGCTGGAGCTGGGGATGGAGGTAACAATCCTTAAGCTACTTGGTTGATTGAGTTGTTAATTTATCTACTTCTAGAATTCTACAATGTTGAACCATCCCCAAAAAATCCAATTTTATTTTGTCTAACCTATATTTTATGACCGAGACAAACCATAAACTAAAAATTAACATATGTGAATCCAGATCTTTTAAACTATTGGGCCGGTCAACGTATAATAAACAACTAATTTATACTAAGCATTTTCACCTTCTTTTCAACGCATTCTCTCGAATTATTATTTTAACCATTACATTTTTTAATTATAGTGCGCAAATTAACACGTGACAATACAACTATATATGAAGATAATATCGGTTTATTACATGAGTTTACTTCGACGTATAAAATTTCACTTGTAATAAACATACATGTCTTCACAAAGCCATGCCAATAAGGTGAACTACAAATATATGTAAGGTTCCATGTGTGTTTGTATTTTCTTTAGTTTTTTTTGAAATGATTCATCCTTTTAAAAGTCTCTTTTTTAAAGAAATTTTTCTTTAATACCAGGATCCTAAATTTTAAACCTGACGAGTTTCTTGAATGCATGACTATCTATTTTAGGTATAACTCAAGAGAAGATATATCGATCAATGTGTAATAAGAAACTCCTAGAGCATAAATAGATTTACGAGAGATATTGCAATTATCATTACATTCTCATTTATTAATACAGTCATGACCAAGTATGTCTCTCACGTTGTCGAAAAAATTAGTTGGAACTGCGTACTTAATTTGCACCTAGTATCAAAATAGTATAAATCAACTTAAACCTGATAATTTTGCTTAGTTTTTTTGTTTGATCCATAATTTATAAAACATAATATTGTATACTTGGTAATATATCAATCGATTGCCATATTAAGCAGAGAATTTTTTCGGTTAACTGTCTTGTTGGTTTATCTGTATACATGCAATGTACACGCTAGAAGTCTGGCATTTTTTGATTATTTTTTAAAGTTTAAAAGGTATTTTTCTGTTAATCACCTACAAAGGATGCGAGTGCACCCACTCAAGATGCCACCTCAAATTGGATATCGTGCGAATTATTTACTACTTACGAGGGCATGTGCGCTGCACACTGTGCCGTGATTGACTCAATAGTTTTTTTTAAAAACGCTGTAAAAACGTAGACACTGAAATACACGCGCGCACACTCACCCTATGAACGCACACACGCACACCTAGTCTCTGAGCACCTCCGAAATACTGAGCCGACGGATCGAGTATTTAGATTGACGAAGTCACCACGGACGCCTCGCTGTATCGACGGGAATGTCGCCTGTCACTGAAAGAATATTATGTCTAAATGCAATACACAGATCCCAGACGTCAAACCTGGGGTTTAAACTCTGATGGGCTGAGATCTTTTCCAAACAAATTTATTTAGCGCATACGCTCAAAAAATAATTGTTCATGTCATCGCACATCAATTGCTCTGAAAAAAAGTCATTTTGAAGACGCATTCAACTCGGTGCCCAATGAAAGAGTTTTCAATGGTCATTTTATTTCTTATGTGCCACAGCTCCCAGCACAAAGCCACGAAACAAATCCTGACCCACGAGCATACAGTAAGCTCACAAACGGGAGAACTTGCTTGTGGCAAAATGGTTAGCAGGGTGGTTGTACCGCAGCATATCAGGGTGG
Source organism: Poa annua (assembly GCA_026929855.1). Lineage (NCBI taxonomy): Eukaryota > Viridiplantae > Streptophyta > Magnoliopsida > Poales > Poaceae > Poa > Poa annua. Next base: position 6,992,104 of record CM049433.1, on the reverse strand, counting down.
TTGTACGCTGGTGTTTCTAATTTAGGCGGAATATTCTTCAGTGGGAGGAGACATTCCCGTCGATGGCGAGGTGCCTGTGGTCACTTCGTCAATCTCAATACCTGACCCGCCGGCTCAGTCTCTCGGAGGTGCTCATAGGGGTAGGGTGTGCGTGCGTGCGTTCATAGGGGTGAGTGTATGCGCGTGTATATGAGCGCTTGCGTTGTACTGTGTTTCTCCAAAAAAAAACTCACAAACGGACGCCCATATGAAGACCTTCGCGAACGGAGTTCTTTTTTTTAGTTATTTCCACATGGATTTGTTTAGAGCACAATGAAAAAAAACGTGGTTTGCGTCCTCCATCTCACCACATAAACAACAAACCCCATTCGAAGGCCCATCCTTTTGGAAATGTTATCTCCTGATAGTAGCGCACCCACGAATTAGGTGCCATAGGATTTTTTTAAACTTTGAATGGTATCTTAGTCATCCAAACATCTTCGAAAAACATCAGTTTTTTTAATTCGTGAAGTATTTTTTAAATTCAGGTAATTTCAATTATGATTTTTTTTCCAAAATTATGAACAATTTTCACAACTAGTAGAAAAAACATTAGAGAAAAATGTAACCCTTTTCCTTGGCAAACATAGTGGCGGGTGCGCCCACTAGTTGTACCGTGCCCCGCGTGCTTCGATTGCTTTATGGGCCAACTCTGAAGGCAGCCCAGTTACAGGTACTATTTTTCTCCTACTTCTTTTACTATAAAGATGATCATTTTTCAACATATGAATATTTTTTAAAATTTGAATGTGTTTCAAACCTGAATAATTTTAAAGTATTAACATTTTCAAATTTTGAACAATGTTTAATCCTGAACATTTTTTTAAAAACTAAACATTTCTTTATTTCGAACCATTTATAATTCCTTTTTTCCAAAATTTATACAATTTAAATTTTCAACATTTTCAAAGTTCTTACAATTTTTTGATTATGAACATTTTTAAACACTGAAGATTTTTCAAAATCTGAATATTTTTAAATTTGAAAATTCGTAATTTTTAATTTTGAACATTTGTCAAATTCGGACATTATTCAAATTTGAACATTTTTTAAAACTGATTTTATTTGTGTTTGTATTTTTATTTTGAATGTGATCAAAAATGAAAATTTCAATTTTAAAATCTTGTTTTTAATAGAGCCACAAAGAAACGAAAAAAGGAAAAGAAACTTAAACAGGAAAAAAGCGAAAGCAGAAAAAAAATTAGGTTAGAGCTACCTGGACCAACCCACCACGTTTCAGGGGGCTGAGCGGAGTGGTGTTAGTGGCGAGCGAAAAAAACAAACCATAAGTGAGTCGGGCGATGCGCGAGCAGAGTACTGGGCCGGCCCAACTCGCTGCACAGTACAGGTGTTGTGTCCCCGTTGGATGCAACGAGCTCGGGCGACAAATCTTATTCTACGTTTGTTCCAAAGCTTAGGGTCATTTCGCTCACCCCATTTTGCACTACTCGCTTTATTGTTGGGCCAGCCCATATAGCTTTCTCTTACAACGTAATTGCCTGCAAGTTAAGCTAGCTGCTCACTATATTGTTTTTGGAACCTTAAATGTCATGATTTGGCTACTATTCACTCTGGACTTTAAATTTGAAGAATGTGTACCCTAAAGTTTACCAAACCGGAGAACTCTAATCCTGGGGTGGTTTTGATCAATTTGAGTGGTTTTGAGGGATGACGTGGCGCTGACGTGGCATCGTGTAGGGATAACTGCCGTTACTGTAGAGAGAACGTGAGTAGATTATAGTGGTACTTATTCCTTTAAAACACGTTTGTTTAGGTTTGAGCGTAAACAGGTTAGGTTTGAGCGTAAACAGGTACCAGTAAACAATTCCCACCCCTTTTTTAATATGATACGCGTCTAAGGAACGTGTTTGATTCCGCGATTTTAGCCCGTCATCCAATACCACTGGTATCCGAAACCGTTAATCACGTTTGTTTTGGACGCGCCGTAATTACATGTCGCGTAATCAAGTTCCGCCCTCCCCCCACCGGAATCAAAATAACTTACCACGCCATTTTCCTCCATCTACCCGATCCACTCCTCCACGATCTGCTCCTCGCCACGACTCCCTCGATTTCCTCCGCCTCGCTCAAAAAAGTTCTCCGCCGCCAGCAGCCAGCGGAATCCATCCCCGCCGCCAGGAGCATCCGTCCCCAGCTAATCCGCCTTCCCTAAGACCCCTTGCCACCTGCCCGAGATCCCCTGCTGTCTTTCCCCCAAGATCCCATGCCATCTTTCCCCCCAGATCTGTCCACCAGCCCCAGTTCCTTGTCGACCGACGAGCTCGACATGGCTGACACCCTGCTGTACCCAGCCTCAAGCTAGTACAGGGAAGGAGCCAGACGACCAGGATGTGCCCTCCTCAATATTCCTCTCCACCCGTGACGTGGGCATACCCTCCGGGCACCCCATGATTGGTATACCTGGTGCAGCCCAGACAAAGGCACATCGAGTGGCCCAATGAAGACCAAGAAGCTGTTAAGGAAATAACTTGAATGTTAAGGAAATAATTTGAAGATCAAGACAAGGACTCCTATTCGTAGTCTACTAGGACTCTCATGTAAACCCCCCTGGCTGCATATATAAAGACAGGTAGGGGTAGACAAAAAGACAGACCACAACATCATAGAAGATAGATACAATTAGACATAGCCTATACGGCATAGCATACAGAGATCGCCTCTCACCACATCGCCCTTGCGGCCACCATGTAACCTCATATATCATCATAATCAGACAAACAGGAGTAGGTCTTTACCTCACAATGAGGGGCCGAACCTGGGTAAATCCTTGCTTGTCAGCCGTCCGGAACTACCAGCGCGCACATCTTCTCCCTCAAAATCTACCTAGGGTACTCGAGTCTGGGATTGCCGTGGGCACATCACGTCAATTGGCGCCGTCTGTGGGAAGAATATCGTGCTGGATTTACAGTTGCGACGGCCCAATCTTCATCGACCACAATGGCGACTCGCCGTATCAAAATCAGCATACGGGGGCTCGACGACAACACCGTCCTCGTGTACGACTGAGCAGATCCAATCTACAAACAACAAAAGAAGATCAAATCTACATCTGGCGACTCGGCGAGTCAATCAACATAAGCACTCGCGCGTCCCGTGCTCCCTGCTCAGGCTTGGCGGGGGATAGTGCCGATCGACACATGCAGCAGCAGCAGCACGACTCCCAATCAGAAATCATGCATGCTCCCAATCGCATGCATGCAATCACGCATTCATGAACCGCATGAGCTCTTTCCATTGACTAGCTTACTAATTTTTGATTATTTGGAATACTTTATTTCATATGCTAATGGACTGTTTATATTATTATGAGTACAAGGTTATGACGCTACGTACTGGCATTGAAGCGTAGACAAGAACCAGCTGCATCGCGTTGGTACTCAGATCCTACGACGACCGCGCAACCGATAGTTCGGCGACTCGAAAAATTTGGAAGGGTTCAACCGCGTACGTGTGCGCGTCAGGCTCGGCATCGCCTTCGACCGTACGTACCCGATGGACTGGCAACTGACGGCGGCGGCACATGATGTGGCAGCACCGCGCATCTTCATCGCACGCCCGACAAACCGCCATTAACGCGGAAACAGGCGTACCTCACGCTCGGGGGCTGTAGATCAAATCATCAACAACAAAAGCACGACTACCCGCTTCAACCTCGACCACTTTCGACTCGTGACGCCGCGAGCAAGCGCGGATACCGCCGCTGGCACAAGCAGTCGCAACCATCATCGACTCCGACCCTGCTGCGGCAAACTACGACTTCGTCAATGAGTACGGCGGCTCAATCATCTTAATCGACAAATCTTCATAAGACAAAAGCGGCCAGACCGCATCTAGCAGCGGCGTCCCGTACATAGCAGATCCAATCTACATCACATCGGAGGCGACGCGATCAAATTTATCATCAACAAACAGTCGACGACTTCGTCAGGTGGCGGCAGCTTTTCGTGCCTAGCCACACGCGATCAATATACTACAACAATTATCGCGGCAGCGGCGATGTTCCATGTGCAGCATCTACGACCCAATCGGATCTTCAGGTCATCAACAAACGGCATCGGATGAGTCGATAGGCGGTTCCCGCGAAGATCGCAGCGCCATAATCCATCAATCACGCCACAAAGAGACCAAATCAAGGCGACAGCACTGCCATTGTTGCTGTTCAAGTATGGCACATTCCATCACATGATCAAGACCCGAGACAGCGCATCGGCTTGGACCGCGCATACTCGACATACTGGCGACTGATGGCGGCGACACTGCACATCTTCGTCGGCCGCCTCGGCGAACCGCCACCAACGCGGAAACAGGCGTACCTCACGCTCGGGGGCTGTTAACCAAATCATCAACAACAAGAGCGCGACAGCCCGCTTCAAACTCGACCACCTTCGGCTGGCTCAAGCAGTCGCAATCATCATCGACTACAACCTCACTCGGAAAAATTTCGACGCCCGTGCCTCGACAACAACTTCATCGACCATCACAACAACGATCGCACCTGCGGTATCGACACAAATAGCCTGCCCCCTGGGAGGGCATATATGCACTCGGGGGCTGGCGCTTCGTCATCGACAGTAAACAACAAAACTTCGTCGCATCACTCGATAGGGAGACTTTCGTGCCTTCTTCGACTTCGCAACATCGACTCCGCATTGTCCACTCAACAAAAAGGACTCGGGGGCTGGATGTGCGGCCATCGCGTCGACTTCCTCTTCAATAACAAAGTATCTACATCAGCATCGACTGCACACACCCGACAGCGACGACGCTGCACATCTTCATCGGCAGCTGGCCGACATCTATACATATACATAGCGCTCCGGACATTCGGGGGCTGGCACTTCAATAACAGCAACAAGTTCATCGACTGGGGAACAAGGCGACACCCGTGAATTCCTCAACTCCACCACAAACCCTCGGGGGGCTAGCGCTTCGACATCAAGAACAAAAAGCAACTTCATAGCCGCACCCGACAAGCGATCCGAATGTCTTCTCCGACTCTACTTCGCCATCTCTGGACTGCTGCGTCGACACCCTATGCCTTCATCGACTCCGCCTTCGACGCTCGGGGGCTGGCGCTTCATCATCAACAACAAACAACATATTCGTTGCTACACGCGATAGGGTGACTCCAGCATCTTCAACAACTCTGCCGCGTCGACTCCGGTCCGCCGCGTCGAACTCTTCGCCGCACATTACGCCGCGTCGACTCCGCTCCGCCGTGCCGAACTCTTCGCCGCACATTACGTCGCGTCGACTCCGGTCCGCCGCGTCGAACTCTTCGCCGCACATTACGCCGCGTCGACTCCGCTCCGCCGCGCCGAACTCTTCGCCGCACATTACGCCGCGTCGACTCCGGTCCGCCGCGTCGAACTCTTCGCCGCACATTACGCCGCGTCGACTCCGGTTCGCCGCGTCGAACTCTTCGCCACACATTACGCCGCGTCGACTCCGCTCCGCCGCGCCGAACTCTTCGCCGCACATTACGCCGTGTTGACTCCGGTCCGCCGCGCCGAACTCTTCACCGCACATTACGCCGCGTCGACTCCGGTCCGTTGCGTCGACTTCTTTCGACTGAACACTGCAAAACTGGGCCGCCCCCAATGCTCGGGGGCTGCGCCGCACATGTCGTGACAAACTCACCTTGGCCGCACTCGACGCTCGGGGGCTGGCGTTTTTTCAACTCTTATGCATCATCTCCACTCCGCCTCATCAACCACCACGGCGGTATCGACAAAAAGAGCCCGCTCCCTGGAAGGGCATCATGTACCCTCGACGTCAACAGCAACAACAAGTTCATCGCTGCACTCGACGCGCCACTCGAGTGCCTTCATCGACTCCACATCATCGACTCCGCTTCGCCGGCTTGACAACAAAGACTCGGGGGCTGAGCTTTGTAGCCGCCACCTCGACTCCTTCCGTCGCAAAACTCCGCCGTGTTGACTCCGGTCCATTGCGTCGAGTCCCTCTACCGCACAATCCCGTCGCGTCGACTCCGGTCCGCCGCGTTGATTCCTTCCGACAAAACACAACGCGCCTATCGACCCTACACTCGGGGGCTGCGCCGTGCAAGGTCAAAACTTCATAATTCGCTTGACGCACCTGATGCTCGGGGGCTGCGCCGCACAGGTCGTAAAAAATAAGTCATAACAGGTCACTCGACCGCCTCGTCGACTGGAGGGTGGCAATCAAACCAATACAAATTGGTCACTCAACCGTTTCATAGACAAAGAGCGGATCAAAAATTTATTGACTGCTGCAAAAAATTCAAAGCTTTGAGATTATCCTCAACTGCAAGCAATTAAGCATAATCTCGGGGGCTACTCCCATCGGGAGAAATCAAAAAAACATAAACTCAAAAGAATTCCCGATTTGCGTCAGTCGATGACGCTTCGGATGCTGCACGCATGGTGCAAAGGTAAGACCCGCCTATCAGTCGAGCTGGGCTGAGAACCACTCCGGCAGTGCTAAGTCCTTATTCTTTCCGTGTCAACAGACGCGATGAAAATCCCGGCGGACGCGCTGGGTAGCAACGTTGAAACTGCAGAACGAACCAGTAAGAACTCAACGGCGTGAGTCGAGTCTGTGCAGTCTGTTCCAGGTTCGAGCCCGGGGACTCGAACTTGATTGAAGACTAGTAAGGTTTCGCCCAAATGTGCGATTAACTGGTCTCGACTCATCGAGTAAAATCAGGCCTACTAAGTTGTACTCCCTAGGCAAAATAATCAAAACATCAGTCGACGAGTTACCGACTCAGCATGCATAATCGAGACACTCTCGACTCAAAAATACATAGCAAAGTTCATGCAAAACATCAGTCGACGAGTTACCAACTCAGCAAGCACAATCGAGACAATCTCGACTCAAAATATACACAGCAAAATGGACGCACACCCGACATGTTTCCAAGTCGAAAGCACTAGACAATGCATCAAGGGTGCAAAAACCAATTCCAAGTTGAGCACCTCCTTGGACAACTCATATTACATTAATTATACTCCCATCGGGAGGGCACTCGCTGTAGGCTCGAGTGCTCCGCAATGGATTTTTTTCAAAATCGGATTCTCTATAACCCGCAATGGATTTTGAAAGTCGGATTCGCTATAACCCGCAATGGATTTTTCAAAGTCGGATTCTCTATAATTCGCAATGGATTTATCAAAGTCGGGTTCTCTATAGGCTGCACGGATTTATCAAAGTCATGTTTTCTATAGCCCGCATGGATTTCTCAAAGTTGGGTTCTCTATAACCCGCACGGATTTATCAAAGTCGGGTTCTCTATAGCTCGCACTGGATTTATTATTGGATTTCATACACATGTTGGATTTCTCATAAATGGTTCAAATTTCACGAAGAAGGGATAATACAGTCATCATATGGTCATTGATTACGCCTACTCGACATACTGTTATGAGTCTCTGCCCGATACTTCGAATCGACCAGACACTCGGGGGCTAGTGACGTGGGCATACACTCCGGGCACCCCACGATTGGTATACCTGTTGCAGCCCAGACAAAGGCCCATCGAGTGGCCCAATGAAGACCAAGGAGCTGTTAAGAAAATAACTTGAATGTTAAGGAAATAACTTAAAAAACAAGATAAGGACTCCTATTCGTAGTCTACTAGGACTCTCATGTAAACCCCCTCACTGCATATATAAAGACAGTTAGGGGTAGACAAAAAGACAGACCACAACATCATAAAAGATAGATACAATTAGACATAGCCTATACGGTATAGCATAGAGAGATCGGGTCTCACCACATCGCCCTTGCGGCACCATGTAACCTTATATATCATCATAATCAGACAAGCAGGAGTAGATCTTTACCTCACAATGAGGGGCCGAACCTGGGTAAATCCCTCCTTGTCAGCCGTCCGAAACTACCAGCGCGCACATCTTCTCCCTCAAAATCTAACTAGGGTACTCGACTCTGGTATTGCCGTGGGCACACCACGTCAACCCGCTCTAAGATCCTTTCCGGCCGATGAGCTCGACGGACTGCTCGACCCGTCCGACGACCTGCTTCGCCAGGACCTGAAGCTCTCTCCCTCTCAACAGAATAATCTACCTCGCGAACGAGCTAACTCTATCTCCTCTCTAAACCAGCAATCTCTACTATTACCGTTAACGGTTGAAACCAAACAAAATCTTGTTTGTGCAGTCCGGAGCTATTACAGTGTGTAATCTGTTGCCAGTTACATTTACGATACCACCGTAACCATATTCCATTAGCGATTACATTACCGTAACCACGTCCTAAATGGCAACCGTGTAATTACACTGACAGCTGGGACACACATGTCAGTAATGCCGTTAAGTGACTTGTCACGTCAGCGCCATGTCAACATATCCATCCTAGTCTAAAACCGCTCAAATTTCCCTCAAAACCACTCAAATCGGTGCAAAACACTAGCAGGGTTTGAATTCTCCGGTTTGGTAAACTTCAGGGTACATATTCTCCAAATTTTCTAAATTTAAAGTTCAGGATGAATAATAGCCAAATCATGACATTTGAGAGTGAAATATATACTTTTTCCATTGTTTTTAACGCTAGCTGCCTGTTCTACCACAGAAAATCATAGAAGCAGATCAGGTCAAAACACTAGTACACCGAATCCTACGCACGCCCAGCTCGAATCGTCCCTGTGGATAAATTATTTTTCGTCTGATCAAGTGGTCTCGATTGATCTGTTTTCATATTGCCACCCTGAACCGCTCAACGGGACGATCATAGGCCGGCCGGTCACCGACTAACAGCCAAGCTCCGGATACGCATATATAAATTAACGGCAAGTTGCGAATGAAATATGCTAGTACTAGTATAATTCTTTCAGACAGAAATAGTATTCTCTCCGTCCCAAAATGGGACGGAGAGAGTATATAACAAATACAGTGTTGCTGTCGCAGAATGATACTAAGAAGGACTTGTCTACTTCCGGAAACTGATTATGTGGCCATCGACAGGGACTCTGACCGATGAACAGGTCCACCAAACACCGCCCATTTGTGGATCCAGATTCCCTGGCATTGCAGCTTCTGGCAACGAAGCTATGTGCAATTATGGAAGGGTTAATTAGTCCTTAAAGAGCTTGTTAATTAGTATACACGTGTCATCAGCCTCTGATGATCGCACATCCGTTTGTATAATTGTATTGTATTACGTACGAAGTAGTGGCTTCTTCGATACTACTGTTTGTAAACCACTGGTTTCTGAATTGCTGTGTGCCACGAAATTTCTGGGTTTCCTGAGCCTGTCAACTGCTGAAATCTTCCATACCATTTACTACTCTGGATACAATAACAATAAGACATTTTCTCACTTGTACAAACTGTATAACATGCATTACAGCCCGTGTCCAGCTCGTAAACTGATCATGACAGACGTAATTTATTGAAATAATTTTGCATTTTTTCTCATTGCAACGCTAAAACTTTCTCTTAAGTTCTGACTCGATCCACGGACGACCCAAAAGGCAGGGTATGCATTAGCCAACGCAGCAACACGTGACACAAGATTTTCCTACACTCCACTGATCATCGGATATGGATGTGAATTCCTACTCGATCTATTTAATGTGCTAAAGATTTAGTCTTTGCATACATAATGAACTGTATCCTGTCCGATCGTCCAAGATTAGACTAATCTCAGAGATATTATACTACGTGTTTAGATTAGATTCATCAACTTGCACATAGCTGTAACCCTCCATAATTACTATTCATCAAGCGCGATTATATCCTTTTCGCATTAGGGGCGTCGAATTAGCTAGTAATACTTTGTGGTTAAGCATTCTATGATACCCCAATTCTGAATATGGTGTCTTTCATCAAAAAGCAAAAACTCTGAACATATGTTCCCGGAGCACAATGCAATTGGAATATGGTGTAGTGTTCTGTGCTCACAACTATTTATAAACGAATATATACCTAGACAAATTCTTACACATTTTGGATTTTATCCAACAAATACTTTTAATCATTTGTCTGCTCGTCGAGATGATTATTGATTAATATTCAGAACTATATATATGTTGATTCCGTTGGGGGAAAATCTTGGGGGAAATCGAAGCTTATTGGGTGTTCAGAAAACTATTTTTTTGCTGCAACTGAACCGTGTTTAGAACTCTTACTACTCCCTCCATCCCGGTTTATATGATGCAATTCCAAAACCAGATTTTTCAAAAAATAGGATGCAATTTAGGCAATTAATACCCCTTTAATTACGCATGTTGCTTCCCTCCACCAATCATCATGTGTTTTATTTAAAAATTCAATTAATTAAACTAATGCATGTTCTAGTCATTGGTCATTTGTGCAGTAAATATCGTCTTTAAGATTTTTTCTCACCAAATAGATTTTTGTCTTGGTTCTAGAGAATTGCTAATTGCATCCTATAAACCGATATGGAGGGAGTACTAGTAGTGCTTATCTGGCGCAATTTTTTCTGAAACTAATATAGCTCGAAGGTTCAATGTAATTATGTGTAACCAATGAAATGTCTCAGAGAGTGTGCAAATGGGGAAGAAGGATTAGGTTAGACTAATCGATAGATTGTGATTAGTAGGCGTATAATCATTAGTAGCACGTTATTAGGACAGGGGGCTTATCTGATAGTATTAATTGAAAGTGCATGGTTGCCCCCATGCGCGGTTTTGGTAATTAATGACAATCCTTATGGACTAATGTTTACATTGAGATATTCTTATAGATCTTGTCCATGGGAAATTATAGGAGTTCATGTGTTGGACTCTTCAAGATGACTTAATGACCAATGCTCTATTCAAAGGGTTTATATGAAGAATGGTCATGTGTAGAGTTGAGCTCATTGCAAGTATGGCTTGGAATAGAAGATTGAGTGAACAATCATGTTTAACCCCAAGCCATCATACATATCAAGAGAAGAAGATGAAGTGCAAACTCAATATGATGCATCTCGGAAGATATCTTTTGATTGAAGCTTGCAAAGGAGACATGAAGACGAAGCTTAGCGAGGCCCTCCCATAATGGAGTATGGGGGAGCATTTGGAGAAGTCTTCATCAAGCATGTGCTAGCAAGCACAAACAAGAAAGGTGTTTCAACCTGAGAGAGTCAAGATCGTCATCATCTAGCTCAAGTGGAATGCTCATGGCAAAGGTATGATCTTGATAGGGCTATAGGATAGATAGGCGTACTATCAAGAGGGGCTCTCGAGTGAGTAACTTGATCGCATCTTTGTGGAGAGCTCAAACCTTTGCATGCTTGGCATATCATCTTTCTTGGTTCTTATTTGGTTTTTCTCCGTGTTGAGTTTTGGTGCTTGTCGTGATCTTCATGACAAGACCAAGTCCTTCGAAAATGGTTTTACTTTGGAAAACTTGTTGCCTTTTATCCATGTGAGGATTTAGAGCTTGGTTTATCTCCATACTAAGCTCTAGTTCATCAAAAACAGATTTCGTATGAATATCTTGTTGCGTTTTTGATGAAGGAGTTTTTACTGGTTTGCATTGTTTAGGAAAGTTCAACCTTTCCCCATTTGGTTTTATCCTCACATGATGGACTGTGATGTTTCTATGCACATTCAAGTAGAGCTCGTTGTAACGATTCCAACGAGCCAAAAATCATCGAAAACGGAGTCCGGATGGAAAAGATATTGACGTTTTCGTTTACCAGTTTCTGCTGTTTTTTGCTGTGGCGGTAGTACCGCCGCGATACCGCCCGAGGTACCGCCGGAGCTAACAGAGAGCCGTTTTCGGCGGTACCGGGAGCGGTAGTTCCGCCGGGGCGGTAGTACCGCTACGGAAGCCTGTTTTCAGCCCGTTTTGTTGCCCTAACTCCCTAGGGGGGCGGTAGTACCGCTAGGGCCAGCGGTAGTACCGCTACGGCGCGAATCTGCACCCAACGGCTGGATTTTGGGTTGAGCTATTTAAGGGGCCTTCTTCCCCAATGGTTTTCTAAGCTTCTAGCAAGTCTTTCTCATCTCTCTCCTCCATTGTTGCCCTTTGGAAAGCTTGCTCTTCCTCTCCATCCCTCCCATGGTTCTTGCTAATATTTGAGGGAAAGTGAGAGGTGATCTTGATCTACGTTTTCACCGATCGATTTCTCCTCTAAGTGAGGGAAACCTTGTAGATCTTGATCTTGGAGTTCTTGGTGCATCTCCTCTTTGTTCTTCCTCTCTTATTCCCCCATAAGCATTTGTTGATTTGTTGGAATTTGAGAGTGAAGGATTTTGAGCACTTGTGCTCTTGCCTTTTGCATTTGGTGCATCGGTGTGCTCTCCACGAGGATTCGTGGAAGTTGAAAGTTTGTGAGCTTGTTACTCTTGGGTCCTTGGACCCTAGACGCCTTTGTGGTGGTTGGACCCTTGTGTGGTCACTTGAAGCCGTTCGGGAGCCCCCAATCCCATTGTGGGTTGTGCCCCGGATTGTTGTTGGAGGCCGTTCGGGAGCCCCCAATCCCATTGTGGGTTGTGCCCCGGATTGTTGTTGAAAGGCTCCGGATTCCGCCTCGAAGGAATTCCGATAGTGGAAGGTGAACCAAGCCTTTGTGGTGCGGTTCATCGGAGAAGAAGGTGAAACCTTTGTGGTTGTTGAACCGTTGTGTCGGTTCACACCTCTCCAACGAGACGTACTCCCTTAACAAGGAGGAACTCGGGAATACATCCTCGTCTCCGCGTGCCTCGGTTATTTCTATACCCGAGCTTTTTACTTATGCATTTTTACATTGTGATAGCCTTCGTGCTTGAAGTATTCCATAGCTATCACCTTGTTGTTTATCTTGCTTAGCATAAGTTGTTGGTGCACATAGGTGAGACTAGTTTATTTAGGTTGTCGGCTTGTTAATTTAAACACCTAGTTTTATTCCGCAATTATCAAGCCTAAACCGGAAAAGTTTTAAACCGCCTATTCACCCCCCTCTAGGCGACATCATTGTCCTTTCAATTGGTATCAGAGCCTGGTCTCTCTTTTTGGGCTTTACCGCCTAGAGAGTAAAAGATGTCGTTTAGAGAATTAGTGCACGATCCCACTTTCATATTCAATGGCACAAATTATGATGTTTGGAAAATTCGCATGCTTAATCTTTTTAGGGCCATGGGTCCAAATTATATTAAGAGGATTGTAGATGTGAGTTTATCTCCTCCAAAGGATTCCCAAGAATTATCTTTAGAGGATGAGATAAACTCTCATCTCGAGACTCAAGTTACTAATGGTCTTATATGTGTTTTGACCGATGTAGTTCTTGCTTCAATCATGCCTTTTCGAAATGCACATGAGCTTTGGACCAAGCTTCAAGATATATATGAAGTGTCCAAAATTATTGAGGATGATTGTTCTCCCTCCACCTCCGGTCGTGATGAGTTCACAACTTCTTCCACTTCACCAACATGTGATTCGTCACAAGGTATTGATATGGTGAGTGGTGATAGAAATTGCCTTGGTGATGGTGAACTTACTATTGATTATACTTCTTCTCTATCACATTGCAATGTTCTATCTTTGGACTTAAACTCTTCTAGCACTCCAAATGTCATACATGCTAGAGTTGATAGTCCTTGCATATCATGTAATAGTTGTTTAACTAAATCTCATGATGATATGCTTCATATGTCTTGTTGCCATGAAAACAATACTTCCATATCCTCTATTTCTTGCATGACTAACAATGTAGAGGAATCCCAACATTTGTTGGAACAAGACATGGTCCTCAATGGTGCTTCAAGTTTTTCTTCATCTCCCTCAACCATTAATCATGTTTGCCTTCTGGCTAAGGATTCCGAGGTATCTCCCACCTCGAATCCAAATTGTGATGATGTGGATGAGGATTCTCATGAAGAAGGTTTTGACTTTGAATCCTTAACCAAGATGGGTGAGATGGTACTTGGTGCTCTCCCCAAAGGTAGTAAAGCTATCCCTCCTCTATGTGAAATCATTGCTTATATTATTAAGAGTAGGGAATTCATTGAGGATTTGGAAAGTCAATTTGATGAGAAGTGTCAAATTGAGAGAGATGACTCTATCACCATAGCTTACTTGAACGCTTCTCTTGAAGAAGAAGAAGAGCTTAGGTCTTCTCTTGAAGAGAAACTTGAATCCCTTGATGAGTCTAATGATCTTATTATTGCTAAAATCATTAAGGAAAGAGATCATGCCCTTGCTAAGTATAAAGTGCTTAAAATGGAAAAAGTTGAATTTGGTGTTGGCAATGCTAGACTAAATGAGGACATAGAGAGACTTGACAAAGCTCACAAGGCTTTAGAAAGTGAACACTCTCTCCTTATCAAGTCTCATGATCAACTCCAAACTCAACTATCTAAGAATGACAAGCTTGTCAAATTGTCTTCTTCCATCTCTAATATTAATGATGCTTGTGCTACTAACTCCACTTCTTGTGAAGCATCTATTTTGAAGGAGAATGTTGAGCTAAGGGCTCAACTTGAGTTGCTATCTAGTAAGTATGGGAAATTGGAAGAAAGACATGAAAAGCTTTCTAGCTCTAATGATGATCTTCTAGCATCCCATGCTAGGCTAAAGTTAGCTCATGAGGCTATCTCTACAAAGGTAACATCTTGTGAGCCTCATGTGGATATTGGCACAACTTCTTCTGGAAATGCCTTATTGCCATGTGCTAGTCCGAGTGATTCATGCACTCACAATGCTTCTACATCTTGTGATGAATTACTTTCCATACCTTGTTGCTCTAACAATGAAGCGTCTACTTCCTCTAGTGTTTTTGTTGATACTAACCATGTAGAGGAATTAAATGAGCTCAAGGCCCAAGTCACTTCTTTGAAGAAAGACTTGGAAAAGCGTCATGTTGGGAAGTCCACACTTGACAATATGTTGAGTGTTCAAAGACGCCCCAATGATAAGAGTGGACTTGGATTCAACTCAAACAACAAGAACAAGTCCAAGATCATTAAGAAGAAAAAGGGCCAAGAACAAGTCAAAGACTCGGCCAAGATTGTTTGCTTCAAGTGCAAAGTTGAAGGGCACCATGTTAGATCTTGCCCTTTGAAGAAGAAGGCTCTTAGTGAGAAGCAACAAGGGAAGAAGCCTCAAGTTCAAACTCAAGCTCCTCAAGTTGAAGAACGGTCTCTTCCCAAGAAGAATCAAGCTACCCCTCCTCAAGTCAAGACTCCAACTAAGAAGAGAGGAGGAAGTAGATGTTGCTACCTATGCCGTGAGAAGGGTCACTTTGCTTCTTCATGCACTAATGGTACCTTATCCAACCCCATTATAGTTGATGATGTTTATTCTCTTCGGAAGGATAAGGTTGGCAATGTGTTTGCCAAATTTGTTGGTACTCAAAGTGGTGTCAAGAAAAGAACCATTTGGGTTACCAAACCTATTGTGACTAACCTCTTAGGACCCAACTTGGTTGGGGACCAACAAGCTAAAACTTGATCAATAGGTGTTGTTGGAGGGCTTTGGAGACTTGGCTACACTATGAAGAATTAAGGGATCTTCATCAATTATATTCTCTCAAGTCAAGTCATATGGATTATATTGTTCTATCTCATATCCAATGTTCCTCCTTGAGGTAACTTTTATTTAAATCATATATACATTGAAAGTTGCTTGCACCCTTACATGTGTTAGGTTTTGTACCTTGCTAGTGTTTGTATTTGTTGTGCTCTCTACTTACTTATCTTGAGAAATCAAGCATGTGTATTTTGGTTTGCACACCATCTACTTGTTTTGAGCCTTATTGCTTTTATATCATATCTTATCTTGTTGGCTCTCTTTGAGAGATAAATGGACTATCCATTTTTGGAGAGTGATATGCTTCGTGCACTTCACAATCCTAAAAATGTGTGTACATGAGGAATACCACTTAGTTTTGATATATCAATATTATCTATTCTGTTTGTGGTATGTCATGCTCATGAGAAATTCAAATTATATAATGTCCATTAATTTCTCTAGTTGTTTTTGTTTGCCTCTTGTGTTAAAATAAATGGATTATCACATTATGGGGGAGTAATAAGCTATGTGCATATTACAAGCCTAGAAAATGTGAAAATGTGAGGTTTTGCCACCTAGAATTGATATTGCTAATTATCTTGTTCCTATGTGGCATGTTGCTCAAACAAGTTCCCATTTACTTAAATGCTCTTTGTCTCTCACTCTTTTGGATCTTGTTTGTGGAGGATGTTCTTGATATGGCTTTCCCTAAATATGTTCTCATATATCTTTTTGGGAAGCCAATTGATTCAAGCTACTCCTTGGAGTTGCTTTGCATTATCACATGATTTGTGAATCTATCAAGAATATCTATCTAAGCATGGCTTTTAATTCCTATTCTTTGCCTCATGCTTATGTTTTGTGAATATGATCTTGAATATATCCTTGCAATCCACCACCGAGAAATATCTCCATACATTACTTGTCTTGACAAGTGATAATCATATTTGGGGGTAAATATGTTGATCATATTCACTTTGGTTCTTGCTTTGTATTGACTTATTTGATTGCCAAGGATTTGTTTTTGATCTAACTCTTATTTGTCTTCCTTGTATCTTTTGGATCCTTTATTGCTCTACATGAAATTTGTTTTGTGCTTTCTTGAGTTGGGAAAAGCAATGATCCAATTCTTGTGCATTGACTTTCAAAAGTCATACTTTTTGATAATGCACTATTCTTTGGGAAGCTATCCTACTTTGAGTGGAACATCATTCTTTAAATTGGTATTGCAATTTCTTGCCTTTCTTGAATATGACTAGTGTTTGAATATCTATATAAATATATATATGGAGAGTGATGATCTCATTTGTGTGCATTTTGTATTCAAATGCAAGATCATAAATAATGCACACATCTTGGGGGAGCAATCCTATGTGCTTTCGAACATTAGTTGTCTTCATTTGGTATTTGATCCCGATGACGTGTCTCTTTGGAAGACAAACATTTTTCGTCTTTGCACTTTGTGCCATCATGAAAAGTGTAGAGGGTTTGGTTTATTATTTGATGGTATTTTCTTCAATTGGTTTCTTGCTTTAATTTGGTATCTTTTCAAAGTGGTTTCTTCAATCATGTGTTGATTTGGGTCCTTGATATAATTTGGACAATTCTTTTTCTTGTCACACTTGTGTGTGCTTTCTTGGTTTAATTGGTGTTTTGTCCAAATTGTATCTCGTTTGGTTCTTGAAAGTCTTGTGCATGCATACTTACTATATGTATATCTTATGGCATGTGTACTTTCGTTGATCCAATATATAGGATAAACTCCATCAAATCCTAAATGGCTAAGATGTGCATGAAATTCAATTTCATATCAATATGCACATATTTATGTGGAGTTTGTCCTATGTATTGTAGTTGCTCTAACTACTTTGGACCCAATGAGTTTGGGTACCATTTTGTACTTGAATTTGTTTTAGGTACATGTGGAGATGCATTGGAAGCTTGTCTCATTTACAAGGAAGGTGGTGTCACCATGTGTTCATTGGAGCCAAGTTTGGATGATCGTTAACTCTTATCTTCTACATCACCAATGCTATCTCGGTAACAAGTATCTACCTCATGCTTACGTTTCTAAACTTTCAACCTTGTGTAGGTTGTATCTTGGCATGAATCTTTTTGTTGCAATTAATTTGGTTCTTGCAAAACGTCTCTATTGCAAATATGAGTAAGCCGGGATGATTACATATAAAGGGACTATACATTCATTTCTATGATTCATCGATCCCAATTATGTCAATCTAGCACTTTCTACTTAAAGTCTCTCAGGTGCAACATTGATGAATTTTCAAAATCATTTGCGTTTTGTGTTACTTGTTATCTTACTCGGAGCATCCATTTGTTAACCTTTATCCCTTGTGGATAATTTTTTATGCTATGATGAGTATGTGTTGGAAGTTCACTTATATTCCGTTAAGATATAATTGGGCTTTGTGCTATGCTTTTAAGCAAAGATCTTATTGGTGTATTTATGACTTCCTCCTGGATATCATAATCTTTACCCGTGTATCTATCTTGTGTGTACATGTTTATTTGTAGACCCATATCTTAGTGATTCGTGTCTACTTAGAAACTTATACATATGAGAATAGTACATCTTTAATTGATATTCCAATTCTTTAGTTACCACCTCTTATTGCTTTTGACTCCTTGGTGGTTTCTAAAAGGCTCAAGCTTTATTTTCCATGTGTTATGCTTGGTGCATTTTACTAAACTTGTGGAGCTATTTGCTATACCTCTTTTGGTGTGTGGGTATGGGAAAGACACGATATGCACTATGTGCAACTCTTCTTGAAAGACTATGTTGATGCTATCATCCTTGTATTAGTCTCCTATAATGTCTTTTTATCTCACACCCATTATTTGATTTACCGCTCCTTGCTCTTGTTGCAAAACATTTTATTAGGTGAAAGTTGTTTTGCCTCCTTTATCATTTACATTCTCTTGCATGAGCTTGTGTTCGAATTTATCTAGGAGGGAGTGAGGATTCCATGTTGTGCAGACTATATTGAAACACAAATCCTATTTGTGCACGTACCTTGGGGAGTTCCCTCATGATATTTAGAACATTTTTCGGATCCTTTTGATTGCTTGCTTCTTTCGTTGAAGTATCTTTCCATTTGATATTCTTTTGCAATCTTTGGATCCTCTATATAGTTTGATCTCCCTCCATCTATTCGTCATTGGATATGTGCATTTGATTTCACTCATATTATGAGAAATGCACACATTATGGGGGAGCTCTCACTATATTTGCGTTCTAAGTTTTTCTTCCCATTTCGGCAATCGATGCCAATGGGGGAGAAATTTAGAGGGTTTAAGGGAATATGGGTTTGTTCTCTTGCGGTTCTCTTGCATCCTTGCTCTTTGTGTTGCATGGTTGCTTAAATTCATTATATAAACCCTCGTAAAAGGGATTGTCATCAATTACCAAAATGGGGGAGATTGAAAGTGCATGGTTGCCCCCATGCGTGGTTTTGGTAATTAATGACAATCCTTATGGACTAATGTTTACATTGAGATATTCTTATAGATCTTGTTCATGGGAAATTATAGGAGTTCATGTGTTGGACTCTTCAAGATGACTTAATGACCAATGCTCTATTCAAAGGGTTTATATGAAGAATGGTCATGTGTAGAGTTGAGCTCATTGCAAGTATGGCTTGGAATAGAAGATTGAGTGAACAATCATGTTTAACCCCAAGCCATCATACATATCAAGAGAAGAAGATGAAGTGCAAGCTCAATATGATGCATCTCGGAAGATATCTTTTGATTGAAGCTTGCAAAGGAGACATGAAGACGAAGCTTAGCGAGGCCCTCCCATAATGGAGTATGGGGGAGCATTTGGAGAAGTCTTCATCAAGCATGTGCTAGCAAGCACAAACAAGAAAGGTGTTTCAACCTGAGAGAGTCAAGATCGTCATCATCTAGCTCAAGTGGAATGCTCATGGCAAAGGTATGATCTTGATAGGGCTATAGGATAGATAGGCGTACTATCAAGAGGGGCTCTCGAGTGAGTAACTTGATCGCATCTTTGTGGAGAGCTCAAACCTTTGCATGCTTGGCATATCATCTTTCTTGGTTCTTATTTGGTTTTTCTCCGTGTTGAGTTTTGGTGCTTGTCGTGATCTTCATGACAAGACCAAGTCATTCGAAAATGGTTTTACTTTGGAAAACTTGTTGCCTTTTATCCATGTGAGGATTTAGAGCTTGGTTTATCTCCATACTAAGCTCTAGTTCATCAAAAACAGATTTCGTATGAATATCTTGTTGCGTTTTTTATGAAGGAGTTTTTACTGGTTTACATTGTTTAGGAAAGTTCAACCTTTCCCCATTTGGTTTTATCCTCACATGATGGACTGTGATGTTTCTATGCACATTCAAGTAGAGCTCGTTGTAACGATTCCAACGAGCCAAAAATCATCGAAAACAGAGTCCGGATGGAAAAGATATTGACGTTTTCGTTTACCAGTTTCTGCTGTTTTTTGCTGTGGCGGTAGTACCGCCGCGGTACCGCCCGAGGTACCGCCGGAGCTAACAGAGAGCCGTTTTCGGCGGTACCGGGAGCGGTAGTTCCGCCGGGGCGGTAGTACCGCTGCCCGGGGCGGTAGTACCGCTACGGAAGCCTGTTTTCAGCCCGTTTTGTTGCCCTAACTCCCTAGGGGGGCGGTAGTACCGCTAGGGCCAGCGGTAGTACCGCTACGGCGCGAATCTGCACCCAACGGCTGGATTTTGGGTTGAGCTATTTAAGGGGCCTTTTTCCCCAATGGTTTTCTAAGCTTCTAGCAAGTCTTTCTCCTCTCTCTCCTCCATTGTTGCCCTTTGGAAAGCTTGCTCTTCCTCTCCATCCCTCCCATGGTTCTTGCTAATATTTGAGGGAAAGTGAGAGGTGATCTTGATCTACGTTTTCACCGATCGATTTCTCCTCTAAGTGAGGGAAACCTTGTAGATCTTGATCTTGGAGTTCTTGGTGCATCTCCTCTTTGTTCTTCCTCTCTTATTCCCCCATAAGCATTTGTTGCTTTGTTGGAATTTGAGAGTGAAGGATTTTGAGCACTTGTGCTCTTGCCTTTTGCATTTGGTGCATCGGTGTGCTCTCCACGAGGATTCGTGGAAGTTGAAAGTTTGTGAGCTTGTTACTCTTGGGTCCTTGGACCCTAGACGCCTTTGTGGTGGTTGGACCCTTGTGTGGTCACTTGAAGCCGTTCGGGAGCCCCCAATCCCATTGTGGGTTGTGCCCCGGATTGTTGTTGGAGGCCGTTCGGGAGCCCCCAATCCCATTGTGGGTTGTGCCCCGGATTGTTGTTGAAAGGCTCCGGATTCCGCCTCGAAGGAATTCCGATAGTGGAAGGTGAACCAAGCCTTTGTGGTGCGGTTCATCGGAGAAGAAGGTGAAACCTTTGTGGTTGTTGAACCGTTGTGTCGGTTCACACCTCTCCAACGAGACGTACTCCCTTAACAAGGAGGAACTCGGGAATACATCCTCGTCTCCGCGTGCCTCGGTTATTTCTATACCCGAGCTTTTTACTTATGCATTTTTACATTGTGATAGCCTTCGTGCTTGAAGTATTCCATAGCTATCACCTTGTTGTTTATCTTGCTTAGCATAAGTTGTTGGTGCACATAGGTGAGACTAGTTTATTTAGGTTGTCGGCTTGTTAATTTAAACACCTAGTTTTATTCCGCAATTATCAAGCCTAAACCGGAAAAGTTTTAAACCGCCTATTCACCCCCCCCCCCTCTAGGCGACATCATTGTCCTTTCATTAATTACTGCCTAAAAAATAGGGAGTGTCTATTTGTCAGTCGACCGTTTTTTATTTCGTTGTCAGCTGTTTTTCCGCACCAATAGAAAGATGACACGTGCGCACGACCTGAATGAAACGAAAAAAGCCGTTTTCGCAAATGAACTGGGCGGCCCAACACAGACGAACCAGACAAAAAAATCCAAAAGCCCAGCAACAGAAAACCCAAATAAAAAAACAGACCCAAAAAACCAGCCCAACCAGCCCTGCCCAGAAAAGATCAACTTCTTCTTCACGTCAGCTGCCAGCCAGCAGCTGCCGCAACCAGCATAGCCCCCGATCCTCCACACAAAAAACACCTCGCGTGGGTCTGGGGTGAGATTCGGGGATGGAGATGCAGCAAAAGCCTCCCGATTCAAGGACTAACCTTACAGGATCGGAAGAGCAGACACTGGAGGTGAGTAACTGACGACCTCAATCTCCCCCTGCCAAAAAAATAACTCAACACGATCATCCCCCAACTCCTACCCCCTGTGAGATCATCCCCCAACTCCCCAAACTTCAAAAATGAACTGAAATTGATCAGATGCCTTTTGTCAAACAGGTTCAGGCTGGCTGTGGAAGAGACACGAGTTACCTGCTGACCACACATGTTCAGGCTGGCTCCAGCGATTTTCAGGTAAAAAAACCCATGTTCCACTGCAAAAATCGAAAAAAAGATAATGTGCTATATGAGCTGCTGCTAGATCATGTGCTAGATGAGCTGCTAGATACAAAACTTCCACAAAAATAGGGGGGAAACTTAGACAGATAGAAAAACTACCTACATGCCTGAGGGAAAAGTTATACTAGAACTGAACCACTGCGTCTAGTTTCTTGTGTTCAGGCACAAATTCTTTATCTAGCACAAGGGACTGTCTGCGTCCGGCACAAAACATAGTTGACAAATGACGACAGATTCATTTGATAACTTACGCAGTACTTGTGCTTGTCATCATAACACATCATCCTAACCTACAGAACTTGCCTTCCCTGCCAAAATATGATCTAAAAGAAACAACCAAAAACAGCCACACCTAGAAGGAATCACTGAAACACTGAAACGCTGAATAAATGAGAGAGAAACACTGAAACACTGATTAAATGAGAGAGAGAAAAATGAGAGAAAGATACACTGAATCAATCAGAGACTGAAAACTGAAACACTGAAACATTTAAACACTGAGAGAGAGAGAGAGAGAGTGAGAGTGAGAGAGATAGAGAGATAGAGAGAGAGGGATTCAAATTATAGAAGAAGAGTGAGAGAGATAGAGATATAGAGAGAGAGATTCAGATTATAGAAGAAGAGTGAGAGAAAGACTGAGAGTGAGAGTGAGAGAGAGAGAGGGAGTGAGAGTGAGAGTGAGAGTGAGAGAGAGAGATAGAGAGAGAGATTCAGAGTACAGAAGAAGAAGAGTGAGAGAGAGACTGAGAGTGAGAGTGAGAGAGAGAGGGAGTGAGAGTGAGAGAGAGAGATAGAGAGAGAGATTCAGATTACAGAAGAGGAGTAAGAGAGAGCGAGTGAGAGTGAGAGAGAGATAGAGAGAGATTCAGAGTACAGAAGAAGATATATATATATATGTGTATAGAGAGAGACACTCAGGAACACTGAAACACTGAAAATATGAGAAACACTGAAAATTTTAGAAAATGAAAGAGAGAGAGAGAGAGAAAGAGAGAGAGAGACACTCAGGCACTGAGAGAAGAAGAGAGATATATAAATAGAGATAATGAGACAGAGAGAGAGAGATGAGAGAAAGACACACATTTTTTCTGTTTATCTTTTCGTTTCTTGTTGTAGGGCAAGACGAAACTAATAATGATTAAACTAATAATGTTGATTGTGTTATATACTGATTTATCTCATATGTGTGCAAAAAATACAGGATGATGGTGGACCATACACTACAAGCGCGGTAACAGCACGGTGCGATGACATGGTATATCAGGTACAAAACCTAGAAAAAAATTATAAATCAAAAAAACATGAAACTAGTGTATCACAACACATCTACTTATTTTTGGCAGGGGACAGATTTCTCATTCATGGGGCTGCTCAGCGAGGATTATGACACAATGTATTCATCACCGAAAACTTTCTCTTCAATTAAGGTAAACATGCAAACACGCATAGATTTTGAACGATATGATTTACAAATCAAAAAAATGTAACTAAAAAGCTAATTACTGTGTGCAGATTGACAATGTGCCAGAGAATGAGTCATTCACAAGATCATCCGGGGGAGATAACATGAAAGACATTGGGCAGGGGAACGAGTACTTGCAAACTACAACAAATAGCGATGGGCGACACATACCTTGGGATGATGATCCTTGGGCAGATAACTTGTTTCGTGATATGGAATATGATGAGGTATGCTCACACTAGTACAACTACTGTTTTTAATTTTCCCTGCACTTAGACAAAAAAAGGAATAAGAATCATATACTGATTGAAAAAACGCATTGCAAAAAAAAAAAACAGGAGGATCATGCAGAAACACCTACACATTCAGATGGTGAAGCGCAACAAAAAAGCAACGAAACAACACAAGATGAACATCAATCAGGGCAGACAAGTAACAGACAGAAGGGGAGCGAAGAAGACGAGAGGGAAATATGTGAAGAAGATGTAGAGATATTCCTGGAAAATGAAGAATCAAACTCCCAAGGGCAGAATGAATACACAATAGATAAAGAACATATACCGGAAGTTGGGATGCAGTTTGAAACAAGAGAGAAAGCACAGATATTCTTTAACATGTATGCGTTTGAAGTTGGCTTTTCGGTTGCCATAGTATCAGCTGCGAGGACTGCGAGCAGAAAGAGAAACAGAGAAGTAATAAGAGTAACAATGAAATGCAACAAATATGACAGAGAGCCGCCACTGGGAAGAGAAGATAAAGTGTTGCAAAGGCAAACTACTGTGATTGCACGGACAGGGTGCAAAGTTGAAATGATAGTGAGTCAGGAAGATGGAGCTTGGCGAATCACAAACCTGAACCTGGAGCATAATCATCCTTTAAGTCCGCAGAGCAGGTTCTTCAGGTCACACATCTACATGTCGAATGAAGAGAAAGCAATGATAAGAACAATGAGACAAGCAAATATCACAACAAGTAAAATTGTGTCGGTGCTGTCATATTTGAGAGGTGGCCCAGAGAACACACCATACAACAGGAAGAAAGTTAGCAATTATGGAACAACCATAAACAAAGAACTCAAGAACAGTGATGTGATGCAAGTTGTTCAGTATTTCAAAAAGAAAAGAGAGGAAAATGAAAGTTTCTATTACTCATTTCAGGTTGATAGTAATAACAAGGTCAAGAGTGTGTTCTGGGCAGATGCAAAATCAAGAAGCTTCTACGAAAACATTGGGGATTGTATCAGTTTTGACACCACATTTCTGACAAACAAGTACAATCTACCATTTGCTCCAATAGTGGGTGTTTCTGCACATGGACACACATACCTATTTGCATGTGCTTTGATCGTAAATGAGGGCGCTGAGACATTCAAGTGGGTTTTCAGAGAGTTCATTTATGCTATGGGTGGTAAACATCCACAAACAATAATTACAGACCAGGATAGAGGGATGCAATGTGCAATAAGTGAGGTGTTTCCACAAACAGTTCACAAGTGTTGTCTGTTTCATGTGAAGAGTAAAGCAGAACAAAAAGCTGGCAGGACATTCCAGACTAATGAAGGGTTGTTTGAAGAGTTCCAGGATATAGTGGATAATTCACTAACAGAGCTTGAGTTTGAGACTCTATGGCAGCAAATGATAGAAAAATTTGAGGTAGGACACATAGAATTTTTCCAAACAATGTGGAAAAGCAGAAAAAAGGTGGGTGCCTGTTTACTTCAAAAAGGATTTTTTCCCCTTCTTGCAAACAACAGCAAGAAGTGAGGGGACAAACAGCTTGTTCAAGAAAGGTGTTGGGGCACAGTATAGTATGACAAGTTTTCTAAGAGAGTATCAGAGAATCATGGACACAATTCATGCAAGGGAAAATGAAAGTGACCACAATGCAATGCACAAGAAGGTGCCACCTGAGCAATTCCTCACTAAGTACTACATAGAGATGCAAGCGCATGACTTGTATAACCTAGCTATATTCAGGCGATTTCAGCGGGTACTGACTGATGCAACAAGGTTACGGCTTATAGAAACTGAGCCAAGACAGAGATACCTGGTATTCCAAGCCCCAAACTATCCAATAAAAGAACATAGAACAAGGACATATGTAGTTGAGGTTGACTTGGCTAATGAAGAATTCCATTGCATTTGCTGCAAGTTTTAGAAGGATGGATTAGTATGTTCTCACATATTGAAGATAATGCTACACCTAGACATAGACAGAATTCCAGATAAATACATCATTGACAAGTGGCGGAAAAAGTATAAAAAGATCAATCCATTACCTGTCCCAGCAACCATGCCAGACAATGATACACTCCGCTACAACATGCTTGCACGCCGGATGGTCGCAACAGCTTCCAAAGGGGCTACACATAAGAGAAAATATGAGTACTTGCAGACAGAAATGGACAGAGTTGACAAAGGGCTGGAAGAAATTGAAAGGGAGCTTAAAGAAGAAATGAAGAAGCAATCTGCAGAAACGAGAACAGTTGCGAATTTTGCAAATACATCTGCCAGTGGGAGCGGAGACTCTGCAATTGAACTACTAGACCCAGATGACGCACATACAAAAGGGAGACCAAGATTGATGACAATCGTAGAAGCTATAAAATCAGGGAAGTTTTACAAATGCAGCCATTGTGGGGCGTTTGGCCACACTATCAAGTCTTGCAAAAACCTGGACAAAGAATACAACCTAACCAAACCTAAGAGGGCTCGTAAAAAAAAGAAGAATGACTCAGGTGAGTGTCGAACAAAAAAATTATTCAAAAACGCGTTGTTTATCTACTGATATTCTGAAAATGCTAAAACTGCAGGAGCGGGGGATGGTCCAGACACACAAAACCCCACAGGTGAACTACCAGCTGCGCACGCAACATCCAAGACACAAACAACAGCGAGTAGACCACATGCAACCAAGAAGAAGCAAGCTCCAAAAAAGCCAAACAACAGCAAGCGACCAAGCAACTCACCAAAAGACGGAGAAGCAGTGTGAAGATGTGTAAAAAGCCTGAACCTGGAGAACACCTGAAGATACAGTTTTCACAACCATGCACCTAGACAGAAAAAAGAGGGCTAGGGCACTGCAAAAAAAAGCAAAATTAGATACAGATCATAGTTGTTATTTATAAGTTTGTGGACATGTGTGCATTAGACGGGGAACACATATTTATAATGTTTTAAGATTGATCGCTAGACAGTAATTCATGACAGTCGTCCGTTCGATGAATTGTATCAGACTGAACAAGTATCAAAAGCATTGTCGAACATTTTACAAATGTAAAAAGAGACAAATCCGATAAAAGACACAACTACACTACTGGTTCTGAGCTAACATGCCAACCAACAAAATGGCAGTGGATCAACAGACACAGCAGCGGATCAGCTAAAAAACACAGAACGCCATGACCACTTGCAGAGCTACAGATAAAAAAAAAACTCATGTCCTCTTCGCTGCGATTCTTCTCCAGTACGGGCTCCAACAACATCAAATGACAGAGACAACTTGGCCATCAACGCAGACCGCTTAGCTATCCATAGAACAGTTAGACGCCAACACATACACCAGGAGAAAAAATATCAACCCTGGACACATAGAAAAACTAGAATAAACATTCCAGCAAAAGCACATAAGCTAACATACGAAAAAAAGAGATAAATTAAAACTACAGAACCTAGAAGAACAAAAATATCATTACCTTCGAGTAGTACTCTGTAACCAAGCTCAGATCAACTTCGTTGTTTATGTGGAAATGAAGCTTGTTTGCATAAATGATTCTTAAATTTAGAATATCTTGGCGTGAGAAAATTGAGCGAGTGTCGACTGAAGGCTTCCAAGACTCCATGAACTTCATCACGAAAACTCCACAATCTTTCCTGTGCGCCCCACGTAACAAAACAGAAAAAGAAGAGAAAAAAATAAAACCCCAGTGAGATAGTGCCTAGAAAAATCAAAAAGATTTTCCAGTGAATCCACGATGGAAACCTCGGAAACTTACAAATTAGTCTGCTTGGGCACATCAGGGTAAATTGCTTCAAAATCACCAAAGTTATGATCAGGACTGATGATAAGCTCCCACAGATGTATAAAATTGCCTATCTGTTTAACAGGATAAACCAAAA
Organism: Poa annua; assembly: GCA_026929855.1. Classification (NCBI taxonomy): domain Eukaryota; kingdom Viridiplantae; phylum Streptophyta; class Magnoliopsida; order Poales; family Poaceae; genus Poa; species Poa annua. The sequence continues at coordinate 6,964,554 of CM049433.1, read as the reverse complement.
CAAAAGAAAAAGATAGCATAAAAATAAATACAAAAAACACATAAAACTCACGAATAAAACACAGAAAAAAACTCCCTAGAACTTACCAATAGGTTTTTCAGTGATAGATGAAATGGAGAGTCACTACCATAATAAGAATCCAAGAAAGCAAAAACTTTTTCCTCGAAGTCAACAACAAAGACAAACCAATGAGCAGAGTTGCAAATTGGGAAGAATAGCTGCACAAAGGTAAAATCCGCAAAGACAATAATAAGAAAAAGAATGAAAGAATGATCTAGGAAAAATATAATAAAGAATATAACAAACAAGCAACAACAAAAAGAAGAACAGAAAGAAAAGAGTACCTTGTTATCACTATGCCCCAGTTTTCTCCCTTTGCTAGCACTTCTTGCACCTTCAAAAGATGTTCGCACGATTTGTTCTTGATGATTTCCATTGAACTTCAAGAGAGCATCCTGGTTTTATATAAAAATAAAGAAAAAGACAATGAATAAACATTTCCTATAACAAAAAAAATAATAACCAAAATATAAAAACAGAAACAAAAAGACAGGATGTAAGAAAAGCTCAAAGACACGGTCAACCAACCCCAATGTTAGGAAAGAAATAGTGCCTCCCAGAAATCGTGGGGTGTCTTTCCTCAAACAACATGCGGCAATAACAAGGGATAAGGAAGTTATCCACTTCCCCCTTAGGCATCAGAGACTCTCCCAGTGACTGATAACTGCAATGAACCTTGGGGTATAGCACACCAGATGTCCTGCAAAAACCAGAAAACAGGAGGTGGTATCACTGCATATGATTTGAACACACAAACAAAAGCTTGAGATATAAAAAAGAAGAAGGTCTAGCGAGTTGTTACTTTGATATAGGACCATGAGCCAGCTCTATAATAGCAGAATAGTGGATGATGTCTTCATCAGATACAGGGAATCTTGGGTTAGCTTGTAAGGCAGGTTTCTGGCAAGACATGAGCCAATTGAGAAACTTGTGCTTCCGCCGCGGTTGAGCATTTTGGACAACTGGAACATCCTTGGTTATGTCTTCAGGTGCATTCCCTCCTGTGGCTGAAACACCCGCAACCAAATTATGATTGGACGTCAACATGTTATTATAAGTGGTTTCTGCATTCTTTGCCAAATCAGAACGTTTCCTCCGAAAATCATTAGAACCGACTAGGTTTGCAACACAGCCTTTAGCTGCCTACATATATAAAAAACAGAAAAAGAAACAATCAATCAAAAAATTGAGAGATAAAAAACTAAGAATGTTAGCTGAAATAACAAATGAAACATGAAAAAAATACCACCGAGGCAGCAGGAGCAATGTCGGGGATCGTTATGGGCGTTTGTTTCGATCTATGATTCTGAATAGCACGAACACGGTTGAGCTTGAAGATGTCAGTATGTACCTGGAAAAAAACAGCAAAAACCCAAAATAAAATTGAGATAAAACATAAAAGAATAATACAAAAACAACTTAAAAAAGAAATAGACAGAAACTAAAAAAGAACATATTCTTAGAAAGAGAATAGAAAAAGAGAACCTCTGAGCATGGGGAATCCAAGACTTCTATAACAGGGTCTTTTCCATTTGGTTTAACTGAAGTTGGATTCAGATTAAAAAAGTTATGCTCATCTACTTGAGTAATCGGATTCCTTGCCTTCACCTTTCTTACAGGGGCGATTCCAGGTGCTATTAATTTATAAAAGAAACATAAAAATATAAAAAGGGTAGCTATACAATGAAAAATGAATAAATAAATAACAACAGAGGGGCCCAAAAACAAAAAAGCATATACCTGACGGCATAGTTAAACCAGCAACAACTTTAGTTATCATGCATTCAGGTGTGACTGACGAAAAAAATGGTAAATCAAAAACGAAAAATTAGTAAACACAAAAAAGAAAAAGAAAAATGCTATCGCAAACAAATAGAGAACATAGAATATGCCAAATGCAAGCATATACATCGAGAAACACTACCTGGATCAGGAGATCTCTTAACTGAATCAGAGCCCTTCATTGGTCGGCAAATCTGCCCGTGGAGTACTTCAAAGTCAACACTCTGGCAGGCGTGATCCATAAAAAAATAAACAATGAAAAGAGAATGAATCAGATTAACATATACAATGGTAATATAAATGGTAGACACAGACCATAAAGGTCTAAAAAGCACATTTGGGGGCATCGTTCCATGTAACATTTTTTTTTAAATGTACCTTGTTAACAATGCTTCCACCAACTTCAGTATGGTTTGTGCTTAAATTCTCATGCCTGGACCTTGACTTACATAGAAAATCAAGCACATTGTGCACTAGAGATTCCAATCTTCTTTTCCTAGTGATGGACTTGTTTGAAAGAAAGTTATTGCCAATACTCATAATCCCATCAATAACCTAGGAGACCAATCAACAAATTATGGAGAGTGTGAAAACAAAATGTAAAAGTGAAAAAATAAAACAAAAACAGCTCGCAACAATAAACACATACATCCAATTGCAGAGAGCTAACAAATTGTTCTCGGGCGTTGGACCTGAAGTCAAGAGATAATGGGGAATGAATTGGCGATGCAACTGCAAGTGAGCCCCCCCCCCCCCCCCCCCCCCCCTCCAAAACCCTGAAACACCGAAACACAGTTAGAGAGCCACTGGATAAAAAGCAAAACGCAAAATTAAAACTGAACCAAAAAAAGTGCTTCGACACCAAAAAAACACCACATACTTGTTTTAGATGCTTTTTCCCAAATTCCTTCTGACATTTCCGATCAAAATCTGAGAAAACACGAATCATATCCCCCTTCCAAACCTGAACCCTGGGGATAGTATAATCAACATTCTTTATCCCAAAATCCAAATAATCAAGGTACCTAACCTGAAAAATGCAGAAAACACACATGAGTCAATAACACAAAAATGAAATAGATAACAAATAAAAAGACACAAAACCACTCAGAGATAACTTACCACAGGGACATATATGCAACACAACGGAGACTTCAACCTTCTTCCTTTAGTTTTAGCAAAAAGACTGAACTCAGACACACCATTAAGACAGTGAGAATACACAAGCTGGCTGAAATCAAAGCCTTTTGCTGCAGCAGGGTCTTTTAGAACAGACAAATTTTTCGGGTTGACTGAAGAACTGATGTCCGGGCAAAGAAAACAAGATAAAGCAACAGTCATGAAGCACACAAAAACCTCGAGCTCACTTAATGGCTCTGAACTGCAAAGCTTGTCACCAAAAAATGTAATGTGGGGCAACTCTGGCAACTTGAAAAGGGATAGCAAGAATGAAATGCCCTCATCAACATTGGATTGGACCTGTATTCCACCCACAGGCAATCCTAAAACCACATGAAATGTGTCATTCGATAGCATAAAACCTGTCCCATCAACAGTCAGCTGCGAACAATCTGGATCAACACACTTAGCAACCCAACAGCAAAAGTCTGACGGAAGATATCGACAGTCAAACTTTAAAAGACACCCAAAACCAAACTTCTGAATTATCACTCTTTGAGCAGGGGTCAGCTTCTTTATGATCTGCAGAAAGTACTTGGGCCCAAATCTTGTAAAGGCTGACTTATCAACACCAACAGATTTATTCTTTTTAACCTACAAAAACAAGAAGACAACATATCAGAAACTAACATATAAAACATAAAACAAAACTTGGTTGTCAAACAAGCACTTAACCATAGTAGACAGTGTGTCCTTGCAGAAATCAGAGAAATTGCGCTTCAAACCCTTAACAGCCTGCAATAAAAACATAAACACAACAAGAAGAGCTAACATTAGACTCATGCTACAGCGAAAACATCAAACTAACATAAAAACACAATCCAAAACACGACGCAAAAAAAAGTAAGAAAAAAAGCTAACCTCAGCTCTAAAAAAACCAAAAAATGCATCATCCATAACATTGTTCCTTGGCACATGGTTTGTTACCTGAAAAATACACAACATTGCATTCATCAAAAAATAACTGACAAAACTCACTTCAAAATCACTTGATAGACTGAAAGATTTAACAGCACAAACACTCACTTCAAAATCACTTGATAGGCTGAAAGATTCACCAGTACCACCATTGAAGAAATCACAACCATGATCATACCCACTGCAGCTGAGAAATACGAAGCACTTATTGTAATGCAGAAACACACAAAAAAGGCCATGGGTTACTGGCCTAAACTATAACTGAAACTGAAAAACAAGCACAATAATACACTGACCCTGCAATAGCTTACCACGCCATACAAATCACACATACACAAACGCCCAGACAATCCCATCCCAAACACCAATATAGACTATCGATCGAGTAGTGCATTCAGACTAAAAACACAGCGACATACGCACGAAACAAAAACACAGCCCCCCTCCCCCCTACCATGGACAACTCACAGCCAAGACCAGAGCCGGAGCTGCCACAACCCCAAGCCGGCGAGCAAATGAAAAACAGCCCCCCTCCCCCCTACCATGGACGCAAAACCAACACCGAAAAAGCATGGGGAAAAACAGCCCTGCCCCTCGCCTCCCATCCCCTCACGGGCACCAACAGAGGCGAAGCTCACTACAAGAAATATGTCAACTAGTGACCTTTTCTTAGCGACCAAATTTTTTTTGGTCATAAATTTATGACCATTTTAAACTCGTTGGTCATAAACCAATCGAGAGGGACGAAACCCCCAAACTTTATGACCTTCTATTTTACGAAGGTCATAACAGGCCGACACCATTTGGTCATAAATGCTAACAACCTGGTGTATTTATGTGACTGGGCTGCCACCTAAGCCAACTCGTCTACGTGTCACAGTCTCTTGCCTCCATGTCACTGTCTCTCTCCTACATGTCGCTGCTTATGTGTCATTTGTGCTTACGTGTCAGCACACTAACATGTGGGGCCTGTTGACATGATGTGCTGACTGTTGACAGATCTGACATGCGGGTCCCGCACGCTACCCACTTACATGTGGGTCCAGCACAACACCACCCACTTACATGTGGGTCCAGCACAACACCACCCACTTACATGTGGGTCCAGCTATGGACTAGTCGTAGGATTTGGATTTAATCCCCGCAAAAACAGACAGATCTGACATGCGGGTCCCGCACGCTACCCACTTACATGTGGGTCCAGCACAACACCACCCACTTACATGTGGGAACCAATCGAGAGGGACGAAACCCCCAAACTTTATGACCTTCTATTTTACAAAGGTCATAACAGGCCGACACCATTTGGTCATAAATGCTAACAACCTGGTGTATTTATGTGACTGGGCTGACACCTAAGCCAACTCGTCTACGTGTCACAGTCTCTTGCCTCCATGTCACTGTCTCTCTCCTACATGTCGCTGCTTATGTGTCATTTGTGCTTACGTGTCAGCACACTAACATGTGGGGCCTGTTGACATGATGTGCTGACTGTTGACAGATCTGACATGCGGGTCCCGCACGCTACCCACTTACATGTGGGTCCAGCACAACACCACCCACTTACATGTGGGTCCAGCACAACACCACCCACTTACATGTGGGTCCAGCTATGGACTAGTCGTAGGATTTGGATTTAATCCCCGCAAAAACAAACCCGTGTCGCAGGTGGGATTCGAACTCACGACCTCCCATCCAACCACAAGGTGCTAACCACTACGCCACAAGACAGCTTGTGTAAACAGAGCGATTCGGCCGTATTTAATGTGTCGCGGTTGGACTCGGGCTAAGCGAAGTGGGCTGGTTTGACTGCTCCGGTGGGCTGGGCCGGCTTAGATAGGCTCGGTTAGTTTTTTTTTTCCTTATTTCTTTTCCATTTTCTATAGTAACAAGTGATTTTCAACTCCGATTTAACTTAAATATATTTTATTTTTTTTAAATATAACATTAGTCCTTATGTACTATTAGGAAATGTTTTCAGTAAAAATAATATATAATTCCACTAAGATTATATTACTTATATTGGGTTTAGTAAAAAAACTATTTTTCGCACTCGGAAAATGAAAATTGGTTTTTGTGTGCAAACAAATGACAACTTTCTTGGTATTTTTGCAAGTTTGATATTTTTCATTGATACTAGGTCACATATAATGACATTTTACGAAGGATACACGTCTTTTTGATTTTTTTTGAATTCTATACGTCGATTTCAAAATACGGTCAAAACGGCGGACATGACTGTTCGTACCTAGGGATCGAATATTGTGAAACTCTTTGTGTATCTATGATGAAATAGGTACTTGTGTACCTATAAATGATTTTTCCAAAAAATCTTGAGAAAACTATGAGGCACCTGTAGTTCAAATTTGACCCGTTTTCAACTGAATCGGCGGGAATTTGTCTTTTTGTAAAGGGGTGGATGGAAAGCTTCTAGGACACAACCATTTGGTTATTTGTACATTAAATGTGGTCTAATAATTTAGAAAAATGTTGATCTCCCATTTTGCCACATATTTTTGGTAGATACTTCACAAAAAAACTTATTTCTCGCACTCGGAAAATAAAAAATGGTTTTTTTGTGCGAAGAAATTGAAAACTTTCTTCGGCAACATTGTTCTCCATTCCAAGATGCATGTTTGTGCGCAATATGAGATCATTTGAACAAACTATGTCACGGTTATCGTCGTAACATTGGTCATTTGGGCTGAAAGCCACGAATCTTCGTACATGAGAGGTCATTTCTGTGAACACTTTTTGAAAATATCGTCCGTTTTCCAAGTTTGTTATTTTTCCTTGATACTAGGTCACATATGATGACACTTGGCGAAGGATTCACGTCTTTTTGATTTTTTTTGAATTCTATACGCCGACTTCAAAATACGGTCAAAACGGCGGACATGCCGTTCGTACCTAGGGATCGAATATTGTGAAACTCTTTGTGTATCTATGATGAAATAGGTACTTGTGTACCAAAAATGATTTTTTAAAAAATCTTGAGAAAATTATGAGGCACCTGTAGTTTAAATTTGACCCGTTTTCAGCTGAATCGGCGGGAATTTGTCTTTTTGTAAAGGGGTGGATGGAAAGCTTCTAGGACACAACCATTTGGTTATTTGTACATTAAATGTGGTCTAATAATTTAGAAAAATGTTGATCTCCCATTTTGCCACATATTTTTGGTAGATGCTTCACAAAAAAACCTATTTTTTGCACTCGGAAAATAATAAATGGTTTTTTTGTGCGTAGAAAATGAAAACTTTCTTCGGCAACATTGTTCTCCATTCCAAGATGCATGTTTGTGCGCAATATGAGATCATTTGAACAAACTATGTCACGGTTATCGTCGTAACATTGGTCATTTGGGCTGAAAGCCACGAATCTTCGTACATGAGAGGTCATTTCTGTGAACACTTTTTGAAAATATCGTCCGTTTTCCAAGTTTGTTATTTTTCCTTGACACTAGGTCACATATGATGACACTTGGCGAAGGATTCACACCTTTTTGAATTTTTTTGAATTCTATGCGCCGATTTCAAAATACGGTCAAAACGGGGGGCTTGACCGTTCGTATCTAGGGGTGGAATTTTGTGAAACTCTTGGTGTATCTCTGATGAAACATATACTTTTGTACCTAGAAATGAGTTTTTCAAAAAATCATGAGCAAACTATAAAGCACCTATAGTTCAAATTTGATCCGTTTTCAACTGAATCGGCGGGAATTTGTCTTTTTGTAAAGGGGTGGATGGAAAACTTTTCAGACACAACCATTTGGTTATTTGTACATTAAATGTGGTCTAATAATTTAGAAAAATGTTGATATCCCATTTTGCAACATATTTTTGGTAGATGCTTCACAAAAAAACCTATTTTTCGCACTCAGAAAATGAAAAATGGTTTTTTTGAGCGAAGAAAATGAAAACATTGTTCCCCATTCCAAGATGCATGTATGTGCGCAATATGAGATCATTTGAACAAACTATGTCACGGTTATCGCCATAACATTGGTCATTTGAGCCGAAAGCCACGAATCTTCGTACATGAGAGGTCATTTCTGTGAACACTTTTTAAAAATATCGTCTGTTTTCCAAGTTTGTTATTTTTCCTTGAAACTAGGTCACATATGATGACACTTGGCGAATGATTCACACCTTTTTGAATTTTTTTGAATTCTATGCGCCGATTTCAAAATACGATCAAAACGGGGGGCTTGACCGTTCGTATCTAGGGGTGGAATTTTGTGAAACTCTTGGTGTATCTCTGATGAAACATCTACTTGTGTACCTATAAATGAGTTTTTCAAAAAATCATGAGCAAACTATAAAGCACCTATAGTTCAAATTTGACCCGGTTTCAACTGAATCAGCGGGAATTTGTCTTTTTGGAAAGGCCTGGATGGAAAGCTTTTCAGACACAACAATTTGGTTATTTGTACATGAAATGTGGTCTAATATTTTATAAAAATGGTGATCTCGGCAACATTGTTATCCATTCCAAGATACATGTTTGTGCGCAATATGAGATCATTTGAACACTTTTTTAAAATATCTTCAATTTTCCAAGTTTGTTATTTTTCCTTAATACTAGGTCACATATAATGACACTTGGCGAAGGATTCACATCTTTTTGATTTTTTTTTAATTATATACGCCGATTTCAAAATACGGTCAAAACCGCGGACATGACCGTTCGTACCTAGGGATGGAATCTTGTGAAACTCTTTGTGTATCTATGATGAAATAGGTACTTTTGTACCCAAAAATTATTTTTACAAAAAATCATGAGCAAAGTAAGAAGCACCCGTTGTTCAAATTTGTGTACCCAAAAATTATTTTTATAAAAAATCATGAGCAAACTACGAGGCACCCGTAGTTTAAATTTGACCCGTTTCTAACTAAATCGGCAAAATTTTAAAATTGTTTAGCCAAAGCTCTCCATCCAAAGCAACCCCGCTCTAAGTCCAACTAACCCAAATTTTTTGTTCTGGCGGCAATTTTCGCGCTACATATTTTCAAGACAGACGAAATGACTGAATCCCCCAGAAACCCGAATTCGCGTTGGTAAATAACCCGGGGTAGTTAGGTCAATCCACCGAGACCACGCAATAAAACACCCGAATCGCTAACCCTAGAGACTCCTCCCTCGATCCCCTGCCTGGCCGCCTCCCTCTTTCTCCTTCTGCCCGGTACACCTCGCCAGCAGATCCCTCCGCCGCCGCCCGCTCTTCCCGCAACCCCGGCCACGCTCTCTTGCGCCACCCCCTTCTGTTTCCAGTCGTCTCCCTTCGTCCTCCCTCAGCAGATCGAGCGGGCCTCCCAATCTCACCGGCGATAGATGCAGCAGATCGACGCCCGCCGCTCCGTCGATCTGGCTGGACCTCGGCGGGGCATGTCCTAGGGTTTCTCAAGCCCCGATGCTCAGGACTCACCACACACCCCAGCGCCCGCCGCCGTCGCCGCCACACACAGCCGCAACCATGGCTGTCGGCAAGAACAAGCGGATCTCCAAGAGCCGCAAGGGCAGCAAGAAGAAGGCATAAGTGCCTCCTCCTCCGTTCCAGGATTCCTCGTTCCTCTTGTTTTTATTGGTGCGCTGATGGATGCGGTTTGGTTTCCTTCAGCGTCCATCCCTTCACCAAGAAGCAGTGGTACGACATTAAGGCGCCGCTGCTCTTCACCCACCGTAACGTCGGCAAGACTCTGGTGTCCAAGACGCAGGGTACCAAGGTACTATGCTTGCTCACGCCTCTGGTCCGCTTTACCGTTCCAGCGCTCTTGTTAACTAACAGTAGGAGTTGATACATGTGCTTACTTACGCGGATTAGATTTCTTGGTTGTACTCTGTTTCCAAATTTTGTGTTGCAAGTACCGCTTGCATTAATATTTGCTAGGAGTATTTTCTAGGAAATATTGCTTGTAATTAGAGAAACCTTGCAAAATGTTTACCGCTTTCACTAAATTCGTGAATCTGTTTAACATGTTTCTCAAGGATTGTTGAGAGAGTAGACTGGCTCATGCTCTGCTAGTGTGCATAGGATTAGCACATGATCTGCCCTTTCTGCAATAAGTTGCTTCTGCTACTGCTCTTATAGAAATACTGCCATATTTGTAACAAACTTTCCTATAAGGATATTAAGGAGTTCGTCCACGAATTTGCGCTTGAATTGTGTAAAAATAACACGGAAAGTAGGTGTAATTAACTTCTTCCTCTCTTGTCTTGCAAGCTCGAAGCGTAGTTCTTATGTATTATTTGGATAGGATTATCTCTGATGCACAAATGTGTATGAATTGTTGTGCATTACACTCAATTCTAATAATGGTCAACAAAATGCTAAATCCTTAATTGATCATTGTCTTGTTACATTACTCTGTTTTCTTTATAAAACTGATGTTTAGTTTACATGCAAAATTGTTGTGCATGCCCTTAAATGTTCAGCTTGTTTAACAGAATGAAACTGGAGTTCAAAGAGTATAACATATAAGTCTTCTGATGTGGAAAACCACTGATAGCTATGCCTGATTTTGCTTGTTTTGAGCTCCTTATTTAGCATTTTGTTTGCTACTAATAGTATTATAGATTTTCTCTGTTTAGGTCTTCCTCACCGGTGCTGGCAGGAGCGCGTCAATGGCGGTGCGGACGAGATGTTCAGATGCTGCCCCATCCATCACTTCGACCCTAAGTCGGGTACTTGCCTTCTTTAACAGGTATGGTCCTGATGCTTATGGCCTAATGCTTGATCCATTTATCATGTCGCTCACACATTCAAGATAGTGATCTTGTATAGGTTATAGTGTGTGCTTGTATGTTTGAGCTGATTGGGTCCTTAACGCGTATGATACAAACCTTTAGTTTCTGCCAGTTTAGCACCTTAACTAGATAGCGAGTTTTCGTGTGTAAATCTGATTGACTTTGACATAGTTGCTCTGTTATCTTGCATTGGCCTGGTACTAATCATTTGCATGTTCTATATCACTTTTTGCTGTTATGGGGATTTTATATGCATGGTTTCTTGTTAGATATAAGATTCTGCACCATTTTTTCATTGGTCCGAGATGTTATATGCACAAATTCATTATATATGTTCCTAACTTTTCTTTATTATTTGCAGTTGCTGGCCTTTATTCTTCAAAAGCTGGGTGTACAAGAGCTCCAGGAAGAATAATCATGAGGAAATCCTCACCCAGAAATGTGTTTTAGCTTCACTTGCACTAATTGTGTATATTTAGTTGTAATTTAACTGGTTCAGGCACCCAGATATGTGATGCGTTCTGTGATGTTGTGTTCTGTATTGATTGGAAATCCTAGAACATGTGATTTAGTGAAATTTGCTGGAATTTAACTGAATTTTGAATATAAGTAATTTCTGGAATTAAAATCAGTGGAACTGGGCCTGGCATATATTTGCACAGTGCTGAGATTCGAAATTTGGGCTAGGTTGCGACTGGGCTAGCCCCATAAAAATCATTCAAAATTTGGGCTGTAATATTCCTTAATAAAATAAATACAATTTTGACATTATTGGTCTAAAATGGCCAGAACCAAGAAAAATAATTGGACCATTAAAAGGCCAAGGCCCAGAGTTTAAATGGACCGTAAATCAGTCAAGCTAGAACAATACTAGCCCATGTAAGGAGAAGTATGGATTGGGCTGTTTCTTGGTATGACCTTTTAATTTGGTCACAGTTCTGCCACGTAGGATTGGCCACATAGGATCTGACGTGGCTGAGACCAAGAGGCCATGACCAAAAATATTGGTCATAAATTTATGACCCTCTAATTTGGTCATAAACCTTATGACCATTTCACTAAGGAAAGTCACAAATGATCAAATAAGACGCTCAGTATGTGACCATCTGTTTTTGGTCACAAAGGGGTCACAAATGAAACTCTGTGACCTTCTAGTGACCAAAATCAAGAGTCACAAGTTACCATATTTCTTGTAGTGGCTGCCGCATCAACTAGCAGTCGAGAAAAAAATCAAAACAACCAGATCCCCCCGTTTCCGCTCATGGGCACCAACAGAGGCGAAGCTGCCGCAAACAAACTTGCCGGCGAGCAGAAACCAACAACCAGCACCCCCCCCCCTTCCATGGAGGCGAAAAGCAAAAACAACACCGAAAACAGGGGCGCCTCCACCCCACGGCCGGCGGCGGCGACTCACACGCTCCCCCACCGCGCGTAGGTCTCCGACATGGAGACGCTCCCTCCATCTCTCTCTCTCTCTCTTGACTTACTCGGAGCCGGAAACAAAAAAGCACACACCGCCACCGACGAAGAACGCCACGCTAAGCACGGATCTGGGATTTAGGACAGGAAATACTCACCTTCCCCGCCTCCGGCGACGCCTCCACGCTCCTCCACCGGCGCGGATCTCCGCCATGGTGACGCTCGTCAGAGAGATATTCCGCCACCTCTCTCTCATCAGAGAGCTGATACACTCGAGGAACAGGAAAAAGACACGAGGCGACGGAAAAGGAAATTCAAAATAACAACCACCCCGCAAGCGATGCTGTCCGAAAAAGAAAAAAAAAACCGGGCCGGCAGCCCACAAACCCAAACCGGCCCGGACATAAAACCAAACCCGCGCCAGAAAGCCATCTTTTCCGCGCGAATCGTGAGAAACGATCGGACGATCACCAATGAGACTGACAGCGAAAACAAAAACAGTCAACAACCAAAAAGCAAAAACCAAAAAATATTACAGCCATTAATTAGTATAGCTCTTCTACTATTGTATGAGCAGCGCAGCAAATAAGTGAGAGTATTAGCGGCCGGGGCGCTTGCTGGGCAAGTTGCCTTCCCTCTCCTTGTAGCTCGATCGATCCCTCTCTCTTTCTTTGTAGCCGGTTCATTCGTAGACAACCTCTCCTCTTCCTGAGCTCTGTCCTCTGTAGCTGAAAGCTTGCGGGCTTGCGGCCATGTCGGACGTGGTGGACCAGACGCTCGAGCTGCCGCCGGGGTTCCGCTACCACCCCACCGACGAGGAGGTCGTCTCGCACTACTTCACCCCCAAGGCCGTCGACCCCGGCTTCTCCTGTCTCGTCATCGCCGACGTCGACCTCAACAAGTGCGAGCCATGTGATCTCCCAAGTCCCAAGTAAGTAGCCTAGCCGGCCGGCGAGGCGCCGAGCTAGTATATGTAGTACTATCTGAATTGACACGCCGTGCTTCGTCGTTGCGAGTACTGGATCTGAGCATTGTTGGTCTGCTGTGTGTGCAGGCAAGGCGAAGATGGGGGAGAAGGAGTGGTACTTCTTCATGCACAAGGACCGCAAGTACCCGACAGGGATGCGCACCAAACGCGCCACCCAGAGCGGATACTGGAAGGGCTACCGGCAGGGACAAGGAGATCTTCCGCGGCAAGGGCCGCTCCACCGTCCTAGTCGGCATGAAGAAGACGCTCGTCTCCTGCCTGGGCCGCTCCGCCGTCCTAATCGGCATGAAGAAGACGATCGTCTTGATTGAGCTAACTATTTCTTTGAACTAACTACTCCCTCCGTCTCAAAATAAATGTCTCAATTTTGATAGAAAGTGGATGTATAAACATGTCTACATACATCCACTTTCTATCAAATTTGAGACACTTATTTTTGGACGGAGGGAGTATTTGTAATTAGTTGAATTATATTATTTATATTATATATTTTAATGTATGAGTTCAAAATGGTCAAAACCGTGACTGTGATTAAATAATTAAGAGGTAAAAAACCTAGCCGAACGGACTCGATGCGTCGGTCCGCGGGGGGCAGTGGCCATAAAGGGACGGACATACTTGCTCCCTCCCTGTCCGTTCGGTGACCCAAACGGACAAAAGACCTGTCCGTTTGGATCGTCCCGTTGAAATCATCCTTACTACGGTAAAAGTCGCGTTCTCATACGCCAACATAGACAAATTTTCAAACTTCCGTGGGTGCTTCCGCACAGGTGGCCCATTGCTCAAGCTTGCCACCACCAATCCTACTCCTACCATATCTCCACTACACTACAAAAGGTGAGGCTACACCTCTCATTTCAATAATGCAGTTTTTCTTTTCTCTGTGATAAATCATTTTAGAAAATCAAGCGCTCAATGCAATACATTGTACAACCCGTGATCTGTGTCTTTATTATAGATTCATAAATTTTTAAAATACTTATCAAAATAGTAATTTGTATCCCACGAGTTTTGTTGCACTCCGATACACGGCCCCTTCAAGGAAAATGGATCATGCGCTCGCAGATTTATCATCAACAATATATGAAGATAATATCGATTTATTACATAAATTTAAGTTTGACATATCAAATTTCACTTCTAATAACTTGATGCAAATAAATTATTTTTTTGCATCTCTTCAAAAAGCCAGGCCAATTAGGTGAGCTACAAATATATGTAAGTGTCCATGTGTGTTTTAGGTTTCTTTAATATCTGGATCCTGACTTTTAAACCTAACAGGTTTCTCGAATGCATGATCGCCTATTTTACGTGTGACTAAAGAGAAGATATATCAATCAATGTGTGTAATAAGAAACTCCTAGAGTATACAAATATTTATAAGAGGTTTTTCTCTTATCATTACATTTCTCATTTATTAGTTTTGTCATGACCAAGTATGTCTCTCACGTTCTTATTCAAAAAAATATTTGGGACTACACTTAATTTGCACTTAGTATCGAAATAGTATAAATCAACTTAAGCCTCATAAAATTTTCTTACTTTTTTCTGTTTGATTCATAATTTATAAAATAGATTAATGTAAACTTTGTAATACATCAATCGCTTGCCATATTATGCACATAATTTATCCATTTTTTAAATGGCATGGACTGAACATTTTTTAAACTGAACAATTTGTAATTTTGAATATTTTAGAATTGGGAACAATTCTTTAGTCTGAATATTTTTAAAACTTGAAAAATTAAATTTGAAGATTTTTCTAAAACTTAAATTTTCAATATTGAAAATTTTCAAATTGAGATCAATTTTTAAGTAGAAATATTTTTTTAAAACTAGACCTTTTCAGATTTGAAGAATTTTAAATTTGAGCATTTTTCGAAAACAAAACAATAATTCGATAAAATTTTAGTTCTAAACATTTTTCAAGATTTGAACATTTTTAAAATATATATATTTTTAAAAAAACTTAACAATAATTCGATCAATTTTTGATTCTAAACATTTATTTCAAGATTTGAATTTTTTAAAAATTAACATTTTTAGAATTTTAATTTTGAATATTTTCAAAAAGTGAACAATTTTCAATTCTAAAATGTAAACAAAAAAGAAGAAAGAAAAGAAAAAGCAAAAAATAGAGCAAAACAAAGTGGGCCTGGCCCATGAGCCACAGGGGCTGTGCAGGAGCTAAAGCCACCCGACCTATGCGGCTACTCGATTTGCCTCCATTCAGCGGCAATCCCTAACAGACGCCCGTTACGATGCTTAGCAACACAATGTCGTATACATGCCTGCTTCAGAGGACGCATAAATGGGCCTGCCCACACCGGGCAACGCTTTTTTAAAATGGTTTATGTTTCAAAACATGTTCATTTTTTAAAATGGTTCAGATTAAAATTAATCCACTCCTCGAAGATTCCATGGGCTTCAGTGGTTAACCTACTCTGCAGTTTGTGTCGCTTCGACGGCCCAAGCACGATGTACGCGGGCCCATGAAACTAACCGACTTTCCGAGTGCACGAAATTCACCCGTCTCCCTCAAACGAAATCGCCTGCTCAGTTAAGCTAAGCTGCCTCAATAAAATACAGGAGCAGAAGTGTTTCACAGCTCCAGAAGATGACTCGACGACGAGCTTGATTCGTTTGGTGCATTTCCTCCTCGTCCTCTTGTTAAACGAATCATGCAAAGCGGGGCGGCAAACCCAGCCCCAAAATCTAGCGGCAGAAGCTTAATCTGAGTCAAATGCAAGCTCAAAACACGGATCGATCAATTCCTCTGTCCGCTACTGCCGTGCACACGATCCCAAACCGTCCGTCCAGACCGCGCGCACGCTCGAACGCACGGTCAACTCAAACGCGAAATCCACGGGTCCGCTTTCCAGGCCGCACGGGTGCTTACGATCGATTATGCTTTGATTCTACACCAAATCCCAGATCGAATCGTGTCTCTGCACAAGTTATTTGTCTGATGAGCAAGTGGTCGATTCATATTGCCACCCTGAACGGGAACCCACCGACGATCATAGGCCGGCCGGCCACCGACTGACAGCCAAGCTCCGGATATACGTATAGATTAACGGCGAGTTGCGAATGAAATATACTCGTATATACCTCCCTCAGAGAAAAAGAAATAAGACTACTTGTATATATAGCGTAGTACCAAAGTCAAGCGGAAGAGAAAACTCCAGCGTCTTCTCAACCATCAAATCAAATCTAGCTACCTACGTATGTGGCGTCCGTGTACAGGTGTGGCCAACTTCTCTCGCTGACCTGCTAATCTGAATGCCATACGTACATACCTGTTCAAGATGCCTAGCTGTAGATTTGATCGCAGTATAGGCTTCTCTCTCTGTATCTGCAAGTTGACCGCGCTAACTAAGACGAATTTTATCCAAAATGCTTCTGTTAGAGCGACATTTGTTTAACGAGTAAATTACACCACTTGCTATAAACCGTACGTCGTGACACCGACGCACTCTCCGCCTGAAAGATTTTTTTTAATACCGCCACTGCCACGTACGTATGTAAGAAATGGATGACGTATTGCTCTGTACGTACGCAGAGCCAACCATCTACAGAAGGGGACACCTCTCACCTAGACATTATTTTCGCTACTCCCTCCGATTATAAAATGGTGTCGTGAATTATACTGTTAATATGTTCGTGATTGGTTCAATTTCACCGACACTTAAACCGGACCGAAGAGAGTAGAAAAAAGTACCCTCCGTATCTTAATATAAGACGTTTTGGTAGTTCAAATTGAACTACCAAAACATCTTATATTTAGTTACAGAGGAAGTAGCTTTTTTTTTAGAAACATGGGGCAAAAGTTTTGCCCCATATATTAATTAAGAAGAAGTTGCAAGAGAGCAATTTTTGGGACCCGAATATTACAAACCGACTACTCTTGCGGCATGTTGCCTAAACATTTGGCGCCCGCGAGAACCCACAACTGGGCCTCACATTTTATTCTATCGAAAATCACAAGCGGTGAAGTACTCTTGTTGTTGAAAACCTGTGCATTGCGCTCGTTCCAAATCTCCCAAGTAGTGAGCAAAGTGATGGTGGAAACTGTCCGCCGGCTTGGCGAGGGTGGAAACAACTAGCATTATAGCAATAGATCCTTGCCACATAAGCACAGAACCTCTACGTGGACAAGTATACTACTCCATATATTACCCAGAAATCTGCATCATTGCAAATTAAATGCATTGTTGTTTGCAGTATAGAATATCATACTCATTTGTGCAGATTGTTGTGGAAAGCTTGCCCACATGTTCCCGTACATTTCCCTCTGTTTGTTTCCTATATATTCTTGCTATTTACCGCGCGTTTTAAAGGTTCTGCTAGAGATGCTCTAATTAAATAACGAGACACTTAGACTAGACATTATTTGATAAGAAAAATGGCAGAACAAAAGGAAATGCAGAATGTCAAACAACATCTAAAGCACTAGATCGTTGCCAGATAAGCACTAGATCATTTTTAAAAAATGACAGATAAGCACTGAAGCTTGGGTGCAAGACATCTCTACCCAGAATAGAAGTATACTTGTATACAATAGTAGTATAAATTTTTTGCAACATTGCAAATTGAATACGTTCTTGTTTTGCATTATAGTACTCCTTGTAAGCAGATTGTGGTGGAAAGCTTGCCCATATGTTCCTGTACACCCTGTACGTTTCCAAGCATGTAATAATTATACATATATACCAGTACCTTTTGTTTGTTTCTTATTCTTGCCATTTCCATCGAGTCGTCGTCGTCTCTTGGCGCCTTGAATATTGGCCTGGCCAATGATGGATGCGATGATCTAGACATCCTCGTAGACTTACTGTACACTGTACGTACTGCGCCCATATGCCATGCCCGCATACTGAATTTCTTGCCAGGCCGACGAAGTTTTCTTTGGATATACAGTATGTACATGTATATTGTACGCTCCAGTAATTAAAAATGGGAAGCGTTACCGTCCCTGCCTAGCCACGCATCTCTTCTGTGGCTACGTATCTACTGTGTACGTGGCTCCCAAGCTCCGGTACGTACGACAGCTGGTGTACGTTATCCTGGTGTACACACAAATCCAAGTACAGCTCGGCTGGCGCCACGCATGCAGTGGCAATACTGTAGCCATTGCCGATTAGATTATCTTCTTTCCGGTGATCGCTAGATCTAGCTAGATGTGTTTGTGATGAGATGTAGTGCGTCATCGATCTTGCGTCTGCTGTTGGCAACAAACAAGCGATGGACCGAGTTGTTGTTGTTGCTTCAGTGTGTTGGTGAAGCACCAACAATGTGGATGGATCGAGATTACAAATATACTAGTACTTCTATGTGTGCCCATGATGACGACATGTATGGTTAATTAGCTTAATTGGCTACCGTCGCCAGGCCAAGTGGCGCGGACATACATGTGGCTAGGGGGAGGAGTTGTACATGAGGTAGAACTGAGTTTTCTTTTTTGAATTTCAAATGGGTTACAACTCAGAAAGAATGTTTCAGACTAAATTTACTCTGCTACTTTATATGAGTTTTAAGAGAAATGCTCCCGTGCTTTCAGGAAAACATGTTGCACGAATTTTAAAGCAAATCGATGGCTGTGATTAGGGGTGTGGATTAAGGGTGCTCATCCCACATGGTTAGTACTCCTCTTAGATCACTTTGTGAACCTAGTCGTCGATGCGCTTTAAAATTCGTGCAACATGTTTTTTCGGAAAGCACTGGAGCACTTGTCGAGTTTTAATCATTATTACAACTCAATCATGATGTTTTCATTAACTGAGTGGTGCGAACATATATGAGCGCAACAACACAAATCGTGTTTCTATGTGACTCCAATAGAAAAGGGACAAACAATATAAATTGCAATTATGCACTTGCTCACCCTAACCAACCAAATAAAAGTCGTATAGACATGTTTTGCTTAACAAAGCTAGCTCAAAGTAATTCTCTCAGCTAGAGTGTAAAATCATGGACGGATCTAATTAATTAGATAATATGGAACGGTAGAGGTTTAAGAAATCAAAAGTGCAAATAAAGTATAGTAAAATTTATTGACTATGCAGAGCTGGACCCGCTTCATGGGTTTACCTATCATATTTCTCCCAACCACGGTGGCACACAGAACACATACCTATGAGCTTTTTCTACGAATCCAAAAAAATTAAGTTCAAAATTCCATCTAAAGTTAGAGAAACAAAAAAGCTAAATATACTGTAAATACTGTCAGCTGTGACTGAACAGTGTTTCACACTATTCACAATGCAGTTTTTTTGCCTCTCTAAATAACTATAGGTCGAATTTGAGGCAGCAAATTTTTGGTGTTGCATATATTAATAGATGTGTGTTGTCCAATTTTTCAGAATTGCTTAACATATTTTGTCCAGTAAAAAATGATTTCGTAGATCCTACCAAGTTGCCCCCTATCTATATCAAACCATCCAAGCATTATAATTGACAATGTGAATCTATATAGACACCATGTCCCTATTAAATCCATAGACCTTTAGTCCTACCAATGTACTCCTCCTTAACACCTTAATCCATTGCATCCTCGAGATATTAAACAAATTACACAATGACTGGCATTACAAAAGATGACATTAAGTTTGAATATAAATTCTACTCATAGCAATTAACCAATACCCTTCTACTCGTAGTGAGTTAATTTGACAAAGTATCAATGCACTTACATGCGTTTATCATTTTCATCACTATGATAATCACGCCACTAAGTTTACTCCATCCGACACACACCATTCTCACTATTGTTCCATCCACACAAACTGGTGAGGCATAACATAAAGAGTAAAGTAACAGTAGGCATCTAACACAACTTTCAGTTATATGTACTTTCAGTTATAGACATAACATATAAACCATGGATACTGATCATAATCATATAGGACAACTCACATGATCGATATTACAATGAAGCAAACACCCTCCTTGCCCACAGGCTGTCACTCGGGCAATTACTCTCTAGTATTTGCATAAGCTTTTATGGAGGGTTTAGGGTGAACCTACGCTAGTCATATTTATCATATAAAGGCTCTCTCTCTTTGGGATTTTTTCTCCTTGTAAGTAGGTGGTACGTCCAAAATGTATCTATAATTTTTTATTGTTTCATACTTGTTTTATATCAATGCAAGATGTTTTTACTACATTATTATATCATTTTAGGTCATTCTCTTGGACTAACCTATTAAAAAAATACCTAGTGTCGGTTCCTATTTTCTGCTGTCCTTTTGTTTCTGAAAAGTTTTTAAGGAAATATTCACCAAAAAATTCAGAGACGGGGTTTTCACCGACATTGAAAGGACAATGATGTCGCCTAGAGGGGGGGGGGGGGTGAATAGGCGGTTTAAAACTTTTCCGGTTTAGGCTTGATAATTGCGGAATAAAACTAGGTGTTTAAATTAACAAGCCGACAACCAAAATAAACTAGGCTCACCTATGTGCACCAACAACTTATGCTAAGCAAGACAAACAACAAGGTGATAGCTATAGAATACTTCAAGCACGAAGGCTATCACAATGTAAAATGCATAAGTAAAAAGCTCGGGTATAGAAATAACCGAGGCACGCGGAGACGAGGATGTATTCCCGAGTTCCTCCTTATTAAGGGAGTACGTCTCGTTGGAGAGGTGTGAACCGACACAACGGTTCAACAACCACAAAGGTTTCACCTTCTTCTCCGATGAACCGCACCACAAAGGCTTGGTTCACCTTCCACTATCGGAATCCTTCGAGGCGGAATCCAGAGCCTTTCAACAACAATCCGGGGCACAACCCACAATGGGATTGGGGGCTCCCGAACGGCCTCCAACAACAATCCGGGGCACAACCCACAATGAGGTTGGGGGCTTCCGAACGGCTTCAAGTGACCACACAAGGGTCCAACCACCACAAAGTCGTCTAGGGTCCAAGGACCCAAGAGTAACAAGCTCAGAAACTTTCAACTTCCACGAATCCTCGTGGAGAGCACACCGATGCACCAAATGCAAAAGGCAAGAGCACAAGTGCTCAAAATCCTTCACTCTCAAATTCCAACAAAGCAACAAATGCTTATGGGGGGAATAAGAGAGGAAGAACAAAGAGGAGATGCACCAAGAACTCCAAGATCAAGATCTACAAGGTTTCCCTCACTTAGAGGAGAAATCGATCGGTGAAAACGTAGATCAAGATCATCTCTCACTTTCCCTCAAATATTAGCAAGAACCATGGGAGGGATTGAGAGGAAGAGCAAGCTTTCCAAAGGGCAACAATGGAGGAGAGAGAGGAGAAAGACTTGCTAGAAGCTTAGAAAACCATTGGGGAAGAAGGCCCCTTAAATAGCTCAACCCAAAATCCAGCCGTTGGGTGCAGATTCGCGCCGTAGCGGTACTACCGCTGGCCCTAGCGGTACTACCGCCCCATTAGGGAGTTAGGGCATCAAAACGGGCTGAAAACAGGCTTCCGTAGCGGTACTACCGCCCCGGGAAGCGGTACTACCGCCCCGGCGGAACTACCGCTCCCGGTACCGCCGAAAACGGCTCTCTGTTAGCTCCGGCGGTACCTCGGGCGGTACCGCGGCGGTACTACCGCCACAGCAAAAAACAGCAGAAACTGGTAAACGAAAACGTCAATATCTTTTCCATCTGGACTCCGTTTTCGATGATTTTTGGCTCGTTGGAATCGTTACAACGAGCTCTACTTGAATGTGCATAGAAACATCACAGTCCATCATGTGAGGATAAAACCAAATGGGGAAAGGTTGAACTTTCCTAAACAATGCAAACCGGTAAAACCTCCTTCATAAAAAACGCAACAAGATATTCATACGAAATCTGTTTTTGATGAACTAGAGCTTAGTATGGAGATAAACCAAGCTCTAAATCCTCACATGGATAAAAGGCAACAAGTTTTCCAAAGTAAAACCATTTTCGAAGGACTTGGTCTTGTCATGAAGATCACGACAAGCACCAAAACTCAACACGGAGAAAAACCAAATAAGAACCAAGAAAGATGATATGCCAAGCATGCAAAGGTTTGAGCTCTCCACAAAGATGTGATCAAGTTACTCACTCGAGAGCCCCTCTTGATAGTACGCCTATCTATCCTATAGCCCTATCAAGATCATACCTTTGCCATGAGCATTCCACTTGAGCTAGATGATGACGATCTTGACTCTCTCAGGTTGAAACACCTTTCTCGTTTGTGCTTGCTAGCACATGCTTGATGAAGACTTCTCCAAATGCTCCCCCATACTCCATTATGGGAGGGCCTCGCTAAGCTTCGTCTTCATGTCTCCTTTGCAAGCTTCAATCAAAAGATATCTTCCGAGATGCATCATATTGAGCTTGCACTTCATCTTCTTCTCTTGATATGTATGATGGCTTGGGGTTAAACATGATTGTTCACTCAATCTTCTATTCCAAGCCATACTTGCAATGAGCTAAACTCTACACATGACCATTCTTCATATAAACCCTTTGAATAGAGCATTGGTCATTAAGTCATCTTGAAGAGTCCAACACATGAACTCCTATAATTTCCCATGGACAAGATCTATAAGAATATCTCAATGTAAACATTAGTCCATAAGGATTGTCATTAATTACCAAAACCACGCATGGGGGCAACCATGCACTTTCAGACATGAAGAAAAAGACCGAAGCAGAGGCCGAGGGGGGCACCATAGGGCCCACGCGGCCCTGTGGCGCGACTAGGGGGACCTGCGTCGTCCACCCGCTTGGAGCCCTAGGGCTCCCCCAGGTCCGCACTTTCGACTATATATTCCGCCGAGGACAAAAACCCTTGGACGGTCAATTTTTTCTAGAAAATATTCCTGAGGCCGCCGCCATCTCAAACCCGAGTTCTGGAGGGTTCTGAACCTCTTCCCGACATCCTGCCGGAGGGGAGATCATCACCAGATGCTTCTTCATTGCCATGCGTGCCTCCGAAGTGATGCGTGAGAACTTCATCCTTGGATTATGGGTCCATAGCGGTAGCTAGATGGTTGTCTCTTCTCCTTGTGCTACCATGTTTAGATCTCGTGAACTGACTAATATGATCGAGATCACTATTATGTAATGCTACATATTGTGTTTGATGGGATCCGATGCTACATATGAAAGTTATTGATATTTTTTCAACGTATCAACCGTCCTTTTTTGCGCATTCCCCCCTCCAACTTTTCATGCATTATACATAATCCGAATTACACTACGCTTCATCTAAATAATAATGTAGCATTGTTTAGTTTGGAAAATCAAGCCATCATGGAAAATATAATTAACATGGTTGTGCAAATTATGGGATTGTTTTTTTTTTAAACTTCATGACAGTAAGGGGTACCCCCTACTGCCTTCACATCACCTTATATTAAACAAGCACCGACCGTTACATAATTACAAGTAGAGGTGGCTTAGAAGCCGTCCTTAAGAAAGTAAAAACTAAGTGTTATTACTGAGGTTTACAATAAATGAGTGCATATCAGATTTTGTCCTGTGAACCAGAAGAGAAAAATTCTGAATAGAACCTTCTCTTCCATGATTGTATGTTTGGACTAATTCAATTAAGAACAAGATCATTACTTTTTTTTCATATGCTCCAGGCTCCTATCATAAATGTTTCCATAAACATAGGCTTCTAGTAAATCTGTTTGGCAGAGGAAATCAACTCCAATCGATCTTTTCATCTGTGAGTTCTAGTTGAGTTGCAAAGCTGCCCAACAACTTATACGAAGGGGGCACTTGAAAAACAAAATGTTCCTCTATCTCTTCAGCATTATCTTGGCACATATGGCAGTGGAGATTTCCTTACAGATCGTAATGCTTTTTTTTAGTAAATTTCTAGTGTTATTATGGGATTGTTGTGCCTAGAGCCGATCGAAACATAACTAAGGACCCAAAGCAAGTTGAATTAATTATATTATTTTTATATTAAACTTTTACACCTTATTTGTAGTATGGTATGGTCTTGACAAGTGTAATCTTATTCTACTTATTTGACATAGTTAACCACATATTGACTTTTATAAATATTAATTAAGTGTTGGTTGTTTTACAATTGTAATGTATATCGGTTGTATTGCTCTATATTTTAAAATTGAATTTCAATGATTTCCTTCATAAGTTTTATTTGTCAAATTGCATAAACTATATTATGATACATATTTAAGGTAGTGACCTCTAAATCAAATGGTCTATAAAATATCTAAATAGATGTTTTGGTATATGCGTAGTTATAAGCGTATATACTTTTGTAAAAACTTTGAGAGCATAAATTCAATTGTTAGAAAGACTACTTACTGGATTTTTCGTGGTTACAAATATGTGTATGCTCTTTATTTGGTACTAAAAGAAAATAGTAATAGTAATGACAAACTAATAAAAAATAAATCAAATATTTTTTCCGTACACACGAATCGATTCTTTGAAACGCTCGCATGCAATGCATGGCACGATCTCTCATAAACAAACATTCTCTTATGTCAACATATAGCAATCGTATTTAGTCCACTCCCTCTCTTTACCACACAATTAATTTTGGGAAGTGACACATTTATTCATCCATGTAGTGTGGCAATTACACATTTTTTCTATGGCTCTTAGCAAAGAATAGACTAGTGACTAGAGAAAATCTATGAATGACACATCCAAAAAACCTGAAGGCTTTATTTTTTGTTCTGATTCTGTATGAGCTCATCACCTATAATTGCAATTTTATAATAGATACATGTTGGTTATAACCTTGAAATCGTTGCTAGATTCTGGTTAGCAAATAAAATGCATACCTTTTGTGTGTGTATTTGTGTGTGTGTGTGGTTGTGCCTTGTAGCCTCTAGAAAGCCTTTAAGTATCGTTTGGATGTCACACAGGAAAAAGAAAGAAATTGTAGACATAGGAATATTAAAACATGTGGTGAGACCTCATGTTTGTTTTCCTCCAAAATTTCTATGTAATGGCCTATCACATAGGAATTTGAAACGAATCTGAGTTTCCTATTCCTTTGATCCAAAAAGCACCATAGGGAAATTTCTGTAAAATTTCTATCTTTCAAAATTCTTATGAAATTCCTTTGTTTCAAACGGAGCCTTATATTGGTAAATTGGTGGGATGCAAGTAAAATGTCGCTGAATGAGGACACGGATGGCTCGTGCTCGACGGATGACCAGTTGCCCAAATCCCGGTGCTGAAGAGATCTTGATCTGGGCCTACACTTGGACCACGCATACGTGGACTCTGGGTTTTGCCATCGTCTCCCCAAGTGCGGAATGATTGATACAAATCTGGTGTTTGATGCACCTTCTTCAAGCTATGCAAAAGCGAACCGAAGTTTGCAGCTGCTTAATTATGGTGTCCTAGCTAGACTTGCATACTTTTCGTTTTCTTCCTTTTGTCGATCGTTCTTGTTCGATCGGGATTATGTCCTAATCTGGTTGTGTCGTACAGGCATGATGAACAATAATGTTTTACAGATATGATCACAGGTTTAATGGTTGCTGGAACCGGGATCACACCTCTGGTGCTAAAAAACCACCGCGTCCAATCATCAACAGCCGAAAAGATGACCTCCACCCCCACGGGGATGGATCGATCTCATCGCAGTCCTTCAGCAGTTGCACTGCGTACGTGGATAATACAGCAACCATGCACACCGCGCATCTCACTACCGGACAAAGATTTGGGTCGATAGCCTCGCCAATCGATCATCTGCTCGATCGGTCTCTGGCCGGACGATAAACCCCAGGGACAAGCCGCCAAGAACAAATCCATCATTATTGCTTGAAGCATGCACGAGATGCATGCGTGCCAATGAAAATGTCATATTTTCTTTTTTTCGAACCTCGGCAATGCCTTTGATTGATAAAGTCGAAAAAGAGTTGGACAGTTTATAAGGAAAACCGGCCGAAAACCATACAACACAACACACCACACCGGCCCCAAGGCCACGTCCCAAAAACGAGTCGACGACCATGTCACCCAAGCAACCATAGACGACACAACACGGCGGAGGCGACCTCAACGCAAGACAAAACCCGGAGCCGCCGCTCCGACATCCACGCCGGCCCCTAGGCCGCGCCCCAAACTAGCCGACGACCATGTCGCCCTAACAACCATAGCCGACACCAAACACGGCGGAGGCAAACTCAACGCAAGACAAAATCCGGAGCCGCCGCTCCGACATCCACGCCGACCCCAGGGTCGCGCACCACCGAGCCGAAGGCGAAAACGCCGACGCCAACCACCATCACTCCACAGGTCCCTCTGGCCGATGGAACATCAAAGGCGAGGCCCCAAGAGGCAAGCGACGTGAGAGCGCCGCCCTCGCCCGATCCCACAGGATCTAGGGTTTCCCCCGAAGAACCCGGACGGAGAAGCAAGAGCACCGTCACGACGACGCCTCCAAGAAGGACACGGCGCCAGATGGCGCCGCCGTCGCCGGCTCCAGCCACCAGCCAGGGCAAGGCTTTCGCCCGACGATGCGTCGCAAACCCCGCGACCGCCACACGAGGACCGGCCCAGACCACCAATGCCATCCCGCACGCAGATCATCAGCCCCACGCGCCTGACGATCTGAGGCCACAAACGGAGCTAGGCGCCGGGGCCCAGATCCGCCTCCCGCGGAGCCTCCTCCTAGCTCAGCGCGATGTCATATTTTCTGCTGCCGACATACTAAACCGGCCGGTCTACAATGGCAATGCATGAACAGTGGTCGTGTAACCTTGGAGTGTGATCAATTGGAGCACCACGTACGGCCATACTGTTGTGTTGCGCCGTGAAACGTGACGAGCGTGCCATGTGGATGGATGATAATGTGCCATGTGGATGGATGATAATGTTGCCGTACGTACGTTTATATCCATCTACTAACCAGCTGCAGTTGAGCGAAAGAGAAAAGTGCAGATTAATTATTGGGGTTCAGAGGACACATGTCGATCGAGTGAGGGAGCTTTGTTTCGTTTCATGAAAAATGAATTAGAAGGACTGAAGGAAGAGTAAAAGGAAGAATAGAAGTTGGCGAGCCCCATGCATCGATCGCGGGTAGCTCGTCGTCTTCATCCTCGCATCAATTCTACTCGAAGAACGACTTCCATATATGGAATGGCTGCTAGCAGCTCGATCAAACCCTGCAACTAAAGAATGAAAGAAATGAAGATGCCACCTTCGTCTGGACAATCAAGAAAGGATCAAAGTGAACTCCAAAGTAAGTAAGTACGGAGTAGGTAAACTAGTCGATTCACGCACGCACATCACGTCCCTTTAACGCTCACGCCTAATCACGCTACCACAGAGTCCCTCACGACCTAAACACTGGCACCAAGTTTAACATATGCTAACTACCACATCGATCCATGGCTGCTTCTTTGATCCCATCAGCGATGGCATCAGCAAATCATTGACCGTCGTCGTTATAAGCGGCGCCTGTGATTAATAATGGTACTAGTATGATGCCAAGAGTTAATTAGGCTGGGGCGATCGATCCCGAAGTTGATTGATGCCTTGTGTTTTGTTACCTGTGCCCGGCCGCGCGCGCGTGCGTGTCCTTCTCCCATCTAATTTATCGATCCCCGTATGGATCGTCGATCTCTTTCTCTTGGTCTTGGTCCATGGCATGGGGAACGGTCACATGCCGCTGGCTCCTCCGTACGGCCGGCGCCGCCGCGCCGGACATCGGCAGCAGCGCTTTCGGCGGCATCGACCATGTACTGGGGTTCCCGGAAATTACCGCCGCCGCGCCGCGCGTGCGTTGAATTTACCTGCCCGCTACCTCTCACCTGCTGCTAATTAACACGGAAGGCTCCTCCGTCAGCGAAACTCTGAATGATTAAGCGTCCGGCCGGCCGGCCATATAATTGGTGCAGTACACATACCGGCGTGCCTTCCAGCTGAGGCCATGCATTTTGGCCCTCGATCGATCGAGTTAGGCCTCGTTGCTCGATCAATCCACGTAATTAACGAGATTTTTCTTATTAACGTCGCTGTTATACACTGATCGATCGACTGATTAGGCTAGCTAGGAGATAAGATAAAGAATCGAGTGTGAGTACTTCGTCATCTCCCTTTTGTTACCTGTCGGAAAAGGCCCCAACCTTCCGTCACGAACGGCTAGATCCGGAGGAGATTTCATACTTGTTCCCGCCGTGCACGTACGTACGTACGTATAGGCCACCTAAACCATTTGACTCGATGCACTCGATCGCACACATCGATATCAGCAAAGTCAGGATAGAGCTGGCTGACTTATCTTACTCCCAAGTCACCACTTTGACAAACGGCAAATATGCAGAGGAAATCAAACATGCAAAGCCCGAAGAATTTTTCTCAAGATGGGGAAGAAGGGCATAAGTGACACTGGACTGTTTCCTCGGCCCCCCGCGTCGCCCTCCTCTGGCGACCCGGGGGGAACCCTAAAAAAGCTCCGCCGCCAGGCCTCCCGCCCCTTCCCCGCACCGCCGCCGCCAGAGGGGGCGCCGGCAAAGCCGGCCGCGCCCGAGGAAGGTGGCGGCGGGGCGTTGTTCCTTCATCTCGCGGAGTTCCCATGGAGTCGAGGCGCGGTCGCGACGGGCGAGCGGCGTTGTTCCTGGCGGCGCTGCGGCATAGACGGCGAGGTCTCCCACGGCGTCGAGGCGGGGTCGCGATGGGCGCGCAGCGTGCGGAGTGCCTGGAGGTCGCGTGCGGGCTCGATCTGGTCCGACCGGGCCCCATCTGGGCCGCGGGCGGGCCGGGCCGGCCGCGGGCGTGCGGCTTGGTGGCGAGGGCGGCGACGGGCCTCAGCCGCTTCTTGTTCCCCGCGGAACGAGGAGGAGGTCGGGTGGTGGTGCGCGGCTGCAGCAAGACGGGGTGGCCAGGGCGACGTGCGGGGTGCTGGTTGGGGTCGGGGGCATTGCTCCGCTTCTTTCGACCAGCGCCTCCTCACGGGGACGAGGAGGCCGGGGCGGTGGCCCCGGATCTGTGACTGCGGCATGGCTGCTGTCTTGGCAGGAGGTGCCATGGCGGCGAGGAAGCAGCGCGTGTGGTGGAGCTCGGTGGACGGCAACAGCGCCCATGCTCGGCTTGATGCTCCCAGCTCTTTATGGTCGAGTCAAGATCCGGGCGAAATCCCTGCACAGACTTCGGTTTGTGCCGACGACGGCGGCGCCTTTGCGGCGTCGTTCTTCTTCTTGTTGACGTCGTCGAGGAGATTGATTCGTTCCGACGCGTTTGGTGTCAAGATCTTCGGGTGAAAACCTAAACTCCTTTGGAGCGGGCGGCGGTGACGTGCATGTCACTACTTTCTTGGAGGCGTCGCCTTGGAGCTCTTGGTCCTCGCGGTGCGCTGGCTTCACGACGGCTAAGCGGGCGGTGCTGTTGTCAGGGGAGCGGTTGACTGGGGTGGCGGCCCCGGACGGTGGCGGTACGTCGAGACGGCGGTCTCGGTTTCCCTCGCTACGATGGTTCCATGAGGCGGAGCCGTTGTCTAGCGGGGGTCTTGGGGGCGACCTGGATGAAGACTGCATGGGCAGAGGGTTCGTCGTCCTGACTGGATCACCTTCGGGCAATGCGAAGGCCGATCTGGTTGCTATGTCGGGGCGGCGGCCCCGGAGCATGGTGGTTTTGGTGGCAACCTGGATGAAGACTGCGGGGGCAGAGGGTTCGTCGACCATGACTGGATCACTTTCGGGCAATGCGAAAGACGATCTGGTTGCTACGTCGGGGCGGCGGCTCCGGAACGGGTTGTGTGTGTTGTGGTGTTTGTTCGACTTGTGCCGTGTGGGCGGCGGGTCGCTTCGTCTGTGTAATTCTTTTGTACAGTTTGTATGGTTTTTGGACCCGGTTTTCCTTATAAACTGGGTCAACTCTTTCTATCTATTCGGACGGTGGATACGACCACCTTTACCTAAAAAAAAAACGAATAACGGGAGCCAGGAGCCCAGGACATGGTGCGATACTGCAGGCCCCAACATAAGAGCATCTCTACCGGCGCTTCTACCGGCGCTTCCATTTAGAACGTCCAGAAAATGTATCGAGCAAATTTTATTGGGAGTGTCGTGTCGTATGACGGTCACTTGTCGCACCCGAGGGTCCTGTTCAAACGAGATAATTTTACTTAAAACTACGAGAAAACCCATTTGTGGAGGAACTGGTCATGCTTAATTAACCGTAACTAGAAATTTCTCACTAAAATTTATGTATGGACTACAAAATACTCAAAGATTAGCAACTCTTTTTGTAACATAATCTAACTTTTGGTGAGAGAATCCACTAATCTCGAATTGCACAAATAATGCTTTTAATTGCCCCACAAAACTCTAGGCATCATGTCATTATCGGTCTTTGTTGCATCTTTATAATACCCAACACTTTTGGTCAATTATTTGTCTTGCATGATTTAAGTCTCTTGCAACCAAAACTCACTCTTTAACCCAATGTTTATGGTTGGATACGGTTACACTTTTCATTATGACACTACAAGAATCACTGATAGTGCCGACGGCATTTGCCGTCGGCCTCAGCACGGGTGCCCTCGGCGTACAGGTGCGTCGACGGCTACCGTCGGCGTAGCTTCTTCGGCGTACAATCCATCGGCGTTGCTCCGTTGCCGTCGGCGTAGCTCCGTACGCCGACGGTATTCTGTGGACCGTCAGCGTCATATTGCCCTCGGCGCAAGAATCTGACAGACGGCGCCGGCCGTTAAACGTCCACTATGCCGACGGCAATTACCGTCGGGCTCGATCAACACGCGTCAGCAGCTGGGCGTCTGCGCGCGATTCGGTCGCGTACAATGCCGACGGCATTGCCGTCAGCACTATAACAGCAATTAAGTTGACCTGGGCGTGACGCCGACGGCAATGCCGTCGGCACTATAACAGAAATGATACTTAACTGACGCCGACGGCAATGCCGTCGGCACTACCACTGCTTTTTCTTTGACCTGGGCGTTACGCCGACGGTAATGCCGTCGGCATGCATTGCCAGAATTCAAATGAGCAGCTTATTTTTGCTTATTTTCGATTTTCCTGCAAATTTACAGTAGCTTTTCGTATACAGATTCAAATATATGACAGAAGACAACATATAACACAACACAAATCATTCATACATGTCATCAATCATCCATACATATCACAATCATCCATACATCTCACAATCATCCATACATGTCCTACATGTCATCATAAGGTAACATAGGAGATATCTAGCACAAAACGAACGCCGAGGGCACGAGAAGACATCTCCGTAGAAACGATACAACACGTAGTCCACCGCCGAGAGCATGATCACTACAAAATGAAAAAGAACTCCGGTTAGCATGGCAAATGTATCAAGTCCAAATTCATGGAAGGAAAATTGATCAAAGTCATGCAAATGTTCTAAGTCCAAATGTTCTAAGAACTCCGGTTAGCATGGCAAATGTTCTAAGTCCAAATTCATGCAAATGTTCTAAGTCCAAACTGAATCATGAAAAATAGTTCTAAGTCTATTGTTGGTTTATGTTAGAGTTAAACTAACCGGGTTCGGCGATTGTCGACGCAACTCGCGGCTCTCGTGATGGGGTGCCCGAATGAGCGAGGTAGAAGCACCCGGGCTAGGACCATGTGGGTGAACCGGAGTGGCCGTTGGCGAGGCAGAAGCTCGACCAAAAGGAGCCTGTGAAGAAGACGTTCCCTACATGTTTGAACAAAATATGAGTAAGTGTAAATATCTACATGTACAAATAATGACTTAGTAAAGCTTTGGTGAAGTACTAACAGGAGTCTGCTGGGTGTAGAGTGCGACGAAATCGGCGTAGCACGGCCGTGGAGGATACGGCGGTGGTGGTGGAGCCGGTACTGGATCGGGCAGTGGAGTACCATTTCTCATTGCTGTAGTAAGCGCCTGCAAGTGAGTTTTTAAGCCATGCATCATGAAGGACAAACTCGGACAATGAAATTTATTTGCAAGTAGATAGGATGGACCACAACTCACCATCATATAGGCAAACTGATGCGCCTGCTGGGCTTCATACATGGCCGTCCCATGATCCTGCACCTGCTGCATCCAAGCATCCTGAGCCTCTTGCCAGGCTTGTTCCATTTCCTTAAATATGACATAGTGAATCTCATGAACATACACATATATGAATGGGAACTAAGAATAAAGAAGTAAAATGAGAGAAAGCTTACATGGTCATGGGTGGATCTAGCACGCGATGCACGAGGTTGCATAGAAGCATGGGAGCCCGTGATTGTTTTGACACGTGTGAGAGTGGTGGTAGGCTCGATCACCGTGTTAAACGTCTTGTAGCGGCCATGTTTCCTTCCTTCTCCTGCGAGCACCACTACCCTCTCGTCTACAGGCTCCTTCAGGGGGTCAGAATCCGGTCCATGCAACTCCTTGTACCTGATGGCATTCATAACGAGCAAAAAATTAGTAAGTATAAATTAAATCTTGATTGCATCTAGTAAACATGATCTTGAAAAATAAACCTGGTCGTGTACTCGGTAAGGTCACTGCTGGTTGTGCCATAGTATGGATCCTCGCCCGCTGCGACCACCTTCTTCTTATGAGCCATCTTCCACAGTTCAACCTCTCCAATGTTCTGCCCTTCATTAGCGGCCACCTAAAATGCATAAAACAAATGGCATGCATTAAAAAGGAAACAATGTCGACGGCATCGAGTAGTTTTTTCCATATATATACCTGTGATTCCATGTAGCGGAAGAAGTCTCGGTTTCCTTGATTGTGTGTTCCCTCATGGCCGCGATTCATAGTGTTTTGAATGCTCTTGGCCACGAAATTTAGATCTTTCCCGGTCCACATGTCCACCAGTTTCTCCCAACCGTCCTTCTTTCCCAAAGCCCATTTTGGAACAATCTGAAGATGAAAACATCTCAAGTGAAGAACAGATAATGCAATTTACGATTGACATAGAATAAAAAGAAAACTTAATTACCGCCATGAAATCATCGTGGGTCATGTTCTGTATAAGATGCTCATCAATGATTTGCTTCTTGTTGACTCTCGTGCCTCTCTCGGCGTAGAACTGGGAGATAGCTGTTATTTTGATATCATACCACATCTGGCGTAACTTGGTCCTCACCATCGTCATCAAGACCTGATGGCTCTTCTCCTTGTTCTCGGGAGCCACGCGGTAGATATCCTACAATCATGTAAAAAATCTTACTATGGTGAGAATCACAAGTTCACAATACGTTAACTATGGTTGAGAATCACAAGTTAACAAAATCTTACCCACAACTTGTGGACCACAACCTCGGCACAGGTGGGCCTAAAAGTCTCGCCCTCCGCGGTCTGCATGTAGCCTATGCCCTGAGCGACCTCGTAGTCCTCCCACCTGAGGGCTAACTTCTTAAAAGCAGGAGGCTGAGTCTCATCTTCCACCTCAGGGCCCTCCGAGGAGTAGAGGCCTGGCCAGTGCCTCTTCAGAAGGCCCACAAGTACGCCACCTGGAAGATGTGCTTTGGAACCACTGACGACACGAAAATTGCTGCACATGAAAAGACAATATTAGTATGCAAGGAGAGCTAGCCACATAGTTATATGATCAAGAGATAGCCACTTACTTATTTGTGGTCGGCACAATAAGAGGTTTGTCCTCTGGAGTTTTTGCTTTTTTTGGAAGATTGTTTATTCCTCGAGTCCACAAGGGAACAAGCGCCTCCGCCTCGTGCTGCAAATTAAAATTAAAATGCAAATTAGAGTTCAAATTAAATGTAAGTGAACAGAACGAAGTGATAGGAATAGGAGAAAATAGCGTACCTCCTCGGCGTGCTGCTCCGGGTCCTCCTCAACGTGCTGCTCCGGGTCCTCAACGTAGCGCTGCTCCATGTCCACCTCGAAGTACTGCTCCTGCTCCACCTGGACGTGGCGCTGCTCCTCCTCGACGTAGCGCTGCTCCCTGTCTTCCTCGTCGGATCCTGCGGAGGGTGGCTAAACATGATAGTAGTTAGTGAGCATGAGCATGATATCGGTTAGTATGCATGATAGTAAGGTGTAGTCATGATAGCAATTAGTACCTCACTGAAGTAAGACGTCGAAGGTGTCGTCAACCATGAAGTTGAAACCTCCGACAAAGGTCTAGTCCTCGAGGTCCGTGCTCGTCCTCGCCCTCGCGGTGGATGTCGCCCTCGAGGCTCGACATCGACCTCGGCCTGAACTGTGGTCGCCCTCGAGGTCCGTCCTCCACCTCAACCTCGGCCTCTAGGGGGTGGACCCCCCCTCCTCCTCCGTCCTCGTCGTCACTCTCACCTAAGCGACGAGGGGGCTTTCGCGGACGAACAAGCTTCTTAAGCATGGATCCTACGCTCTTGCTCATTGTTTAGTCACCTGCATTGAGAACATGTAAAAAGTTAGTAAGCAGAAATTAAATATGGCATGCAAAATAAGCAAAAAGACTCATCCTCACCGCGAATTGGGTTGTGTCCGGGTCTAATCATCATCAGGGTCACTATCACTATCACGTGAGTAGTAGGGTATGCCATCGAACGGTGGAGGCTCATCCTCATCACTTTCGCTATCGAGATGTAACTTGCTGAGCATATCTATGTCCTTTACGTTCACAACTGCCTCACCTCTTCCATGCATTTCACTATCATCGACTTCATGAAGACCAACCATAAGGACATCAAAGTCCCCGCCATCCTCTTCCTCTTGGTAGAAATCTCCCTCGTATGTGATGGGGTTTATATTGTTGTAATCGTCCGCGTTTGGCATGGGTAGCTTACCACGTGGCGATACCTTGAACACAACTTCCCAACCCTGTAGTTCCTCGTTCTGACATGGGTAGGGTAGATAATAAACTTGCGTCGCCTGGTTAGCCACAATAAATACATCGGACCCGCTATAGGTGGTTGAAGGCCTCACTTCCACTAAACCAATGGAAGGGGTACTTTTTAGTCCAACCACTGGGTCGAACCAATGGCACTTGAACACAACAAGAGTGAGAGGTTCGGGCCCTTTATCGAATTTCACCGCGTATATGTTCTGTAACCTTCCATAGTACTCATCCTCATTTCGACCTCCAGTAAACACTCCGGTATTTACTGTTTTCGCATTTGGCCGAGTATTTTGGTGCTTCTCCGTATGGAAGCGATACCCATTCACATCATACTTTTCATAAGTCGCCACCTTACGGTCGAAACCCTGGGAAACCCATCTCAATTCATTCGTCATAGATGTTTTCGGATGATTTCCCTACAAGTTCAGTCGAAACTGTTAGTTCCGTGTTAACAGAAACTACAAATGCTACAATAGACAAGGGGGGTGAGTTAGAAATTACTTTTTCCATGAACCAAGCCACGAAATTTTTCCTTCCGGGGGCACCCTTCCTTACAAGAGTATTACATTCCGGCACAGTAGGATCCTCTATTCCCGACCACTCCTCTGCCAGAAATTGAGGCAAGAATGTATCCTCTACTTCCTCTATGTTCATCAACACATAGAGCATGATGTCCTCCCACTCTTGCTCCGTCACGGTGTAATTATGTTGACCACCGGACTTGCCGCCTTGGCCTTGGAAGAGAAGAAGCTTGGGTACATAGCTGGGGTCATTGGTATTGTATCGAGAGAGCGTATTATGCGCAGTGGGAACATCTTCGGGGTAGTATGTTGTAGATACATCTGACACCTCCTCGATGATATATGCCTCGGCTATGCATGCTTCAATCTGATTTTTGTTTCCACATTTGATTCGCATATTCTTAAATATTCTCTCTATACAAAACTGCCAACGATTCTGAACCGGACCCCCCAATAATGCCTCGTTAGGTAGATGCAACATGAGATGTACCATCGGAGAAAACATGCCTGGCGGAAAGATAATCTCTAACTTGCATATCAACTCTGGGATTTTCTCATGAAGTCTTTTCATCATTTCCGGACAAATTTCTTTGGCACAGAGCGTGCGGAAGAAATGGCTCAACTCCGCAAGTGGTCGCCAAACACGATCAGGGAGATAGCCTCGAAGCATCACCGGCATTATTCGCTCAATCCATATGTGATAGTCATGACTCTTAAGCCCGTTGACTTTGCCCGTTGCTAAATTGACTCCGTTGCTCATATTAGAACAATAACCATCTGGGAACTTCACAGTGTGTTTGAGCCAATTGAATGCCTCCTTCTTTTGGGCAGCTAGAAGGCAGAAGTCAGCATTTGGCTTGACCCAATTTCTTCGATTGGCCTCGGGACGCTGCATGTTTAGTTTTATTCTGTCACAAAGCCTCTCTTGATCGACTCTAGCCTTAACATTGTCCTTCGTCTTCTCAGGAATGTTCAGGGTTGTGTGAAAGACGGACTCCGCGACATTCTTTTCGGTGTGCATCACATCGATGTTATGGGGAAGTTTGAGGTCCTTGTAATAGGGGAGTTGCGTCAAACCTGGTATGTGAGTCCAGTTGTGCGTCTCACCATATCCCATAAAACCTTTTCCTTTGGTCTTAGGCTTTAGAGCACGTAGCTCCGCATCAACAACTTCACCATCAAACGTTGGTATCTCACTTACTTCACTGACAACTTTGCCTTTCAAGAAGTGTTTTTTGTCCTCTCTGAATCTATGACCTTCTTCGAGGAACTGTCGATGCTTGTCAAAGGCGGAATACTTGCCACCCTTCTTCAGCCATATGAAGATAAGAGCATGCCTGCACACTGGGCATGGCATCTTCCCAGCTGTACAGTGTCCACAGAATAAGGCATACCCGGGTAGGTCATGCATGGAATACTGGTACCAAACTGTCATGCGGAAGTTTTTCTTTGATGCCCGGTCATATGTCGACGTGCCGTGTTCCCAAGAATGTTGCAAATCATCGATTAGCGGCTGCATGTACACACTCAAATTCTTCCCCGGATATTCAGGCCCCGGAATGATCAGAGACAAGAATATGGTCTTGCGTTGCATTAAGACTCCGGGAGGGAGATTGAGCGGAATAACAAACATAGGCCAGCAGCTGTACGATCTAGCCGACATACCGAATGGATTGAATCCATCGGTTGCTATCGCAATTCTGACATTCCGAGACTCTCGAGCTTTATCGGGGTATGTTCTGTCGAAATGCTTCCACGCTTCACCATCAGCCGGATGTTTCATCTTCTTCTTTTTATCATGAATATCAGGGTATCTCTTCCCCTCCTTGTGCCATGTCATCTGTGTGGCAGTCTCCTCACTCATGTAAAGGCGTTGGATCCTTTTTATGAATGGGAGATACCGAAGAATCTTTACAGCGATTGTCGTCTGCACCATTTCACCTTCGGCGCCCTTCACCTCTAGATACCTAGAGGCCCCACACTTGCTACAGTGAGTGTGCTTCGCAAACTCATTCTGAAACAGAAGGCAACCCTTAGGACAGCAAGGTATCTTCTCATAATCCATGCAAAGCGATTTCATGATTTTCTTGGACTCATACATGGTACGAGGCAGACAATGTCCTTTAGGGAGCATGTTACCCCATGTTTTCAAATGATCTTCAAAGCATGATCGGGTCGAGCCGTGTTTGGCCTTATCAGCTAGCAGTTGCGATATGGCATCTAGCTGAGAGATTTCTGCACCCTCATAAAGAGGTTTCTTCGCAGAGGCCATCATTTCAAGGAAGGCCTTCGCGGTTGCCTCCGGTTCATCCGGTAAATCCGGTTCCTCCTGTTCCTCTGGATCTTCTGGCGGTGGCGAATGTGCCTGATTTGCATAGTAAAGATCAACAAGCATGTTTGCAATGCCATCGTGCGCATTGCCATCGATGCGCTGTCGCATCACCTCCTCTCTAACACGGTCACTCTCGGGAAAGTTGATTTGCATGTCAAAGTCAGGCATATATCCGTAAAGCCAAAGGTGTCTAGTCATGTGTAAGCTACCCTGACGGTTATTCATCTTGCACCGAGCACAAGGGCAAAGCGGCCGAACTGTCTTAGAACCACGGTTTGCCTCCTTCACATAATAATCAGTTTTCCACAGCCACTCAGCTGTCATGTCAGTCCTACTAATACGACCACTGTACATCCACTCACCATCAGCCATCTGCACTTAGAGGTAATAACAGCAAATATAGCATTTGATATCAAATAATGGCATTAAATTAAATACAAGATATTCTCTACCGGGGAAAACGCGTGCATCATCCTACATCTCTAATAGCATAGCCTCCTAGCAGCCGCTGGATCCGTAGATTGAGTACGTTCTCCATGCTCTACCCCGATCCGAGACAGAATTTCGGCAGCACCTCCCCGCTGCTCTCCCGATACACGTCTCGGCAAAAAGCCGAGAGGATGTGCATCCGGAGAACAACGGGGAGGCACTGCCGAAATCCTGACTCGGACCGGAGCAGAACACGGAGAACGGACCCAACTACGCATCCGCCGACTGTCCCGTAAATGCCGAAGCGTTACGCATCATAATATGCTGACCTCTAATGCATATTTATCCGCGTAACGCTTTCGGACGGGAAAAGGCACCTAGGTTACGCGACTTGACGTGAAACTAAACTCTAGAACATAAAAATGCAAGAGAGGAGAAGGAGTTTTATCTCACCCTCCGCTGTAAAGGAAGTAGTCGAACAACACGAAAACAACGACGGCTCCGAGACAGCAGCGGCTCCGAGACGGCGGCTCCGGGATGGCGGCTCTGGGACGGTGAGAAATCCGAGAAACCTACATGATAAAATATAATGCAGATTAATACTAGCAAATATATTGTCATATTTTTACATTACCAATTAAATCTAAAACTAAGAATAACTATAAAACTAACCCTAGCACTAACCTAGCACTGACCCTAGCACTAACAGTAGCACTAACCCTAGCACTAACCCTAACAGTAGCATTAGCACTAGCAATACACACACAAAAATTAAAATTTACCGGGGCAGCTCGGGCTCGGGGCCGGGAAGGAGGAGGAGGACGCCGGGGAGGGAAGCTCAGGAGGGAGGAGGCCGCGGAGGGAGGAGGGGAGGGGAAGCTCGGGGAGGGAGGAGGTCGGGCAGGGAGGAGGGGAGGGGAAGCTCGGGGAGGGTCGGGGAGGAGGAGGCCGGGGAGGGAGGAGGGGAGGGGAAGCTCGGGGAGGGAGGATGAGGAGGAGGACGGCGGCGAGGTGTGGGCGACGGCGGAGAGGTGAGGGCGGCGTGCGCGAGGTGCGGGCAGCGGGCGGGCGACGGCGGCGAGGTTCGCGGCGACGGGGAGGAGTCGCGGGCGACGGCGGACGGCGTGCGGGCGGGCGGCGGCGGGGAGGAGAGGCGCGGGATTGGATTGGGGAATATGCCCAATCCCGCGCATGGGCGATGCCTAAGTTAGGGCTGAAGCTAGGCCGACGGCATTGCCGTCGGCGTAGCCATATCGTTTTTTTTTTCAAAATATTATTGCAATTTTTTAATTAAGTTATTTCAATTTTTTACATTAACAGTTATTAAAATATAAATTGTAATTTCATTCACTAATATTGTTTAAAAAAAATATTTCCACACTCCGGACCACCGACACGGCGATACCCCTCTCGGCGATCTACCCCTTTGAACGGCGCCGAGAGGGGGTAGACGCATGAACTTTTTTGCTTGGTTGTGTTAGGTTGATACATAGGGCCATGGGAACCAACATTTCATCTACTCCGCCGCACGATTCCATGCCCGGCACCCGAAACGGGAGTTTTCCACCTCTAAGTGCATGAACTTGCTAGGGGGTAAGAGGGGTCGATGTAGCGGGTCGCACCTCGGAGTTGTATCTTGGTTCCCACAGCCTACCAACACACTAATATACATATGTTAGGGGTCCATGCAAGTTTTGGTGGGGTTCCGACGCTCCGGACCCCCGACACGGAGATACCCCACATCCGTTGGGAAAAAGTCAAACCCGGCGATCTACCCCTTTGAACGGCGCCGAGAGGGGGTAGACGCATGAACTTTTTTTCTTGTTTGTGTTAGGTTGATACATAGGGCCATGGGGAACCAACATTTCATCTACTCCGCCGCACGATTCCATCACCGGCACCCAAAACGGGAGTTTTCCACCTCTAAGTGCATGAACTTGCTAGGGGGTAAGAGGGGTCGATGTAGCGGATCGCACCTCCGAGTTGTATCTTGGTTCCCACAGCCTACCAACACACTAATATACATATGTTAGGGGTCCATGCAAGTTTTGGTGGGGTTCCGACGCTCCGGACCCCCGACACGGAGATACCCCACATCCGCTGGGAAAAAGTCAAACCCGGCGATCTACCCCTTTGAACGGCGCCGAGAGGGGGTAGACGCATGAACTTTTTTTCTTGTTTGTGTTAGGTTGATACATAGGGCCATGGGGAACCAACATTTCATCTACTCCGCCGCACGATTCCATCACCGGCACCCAAAACGGGAGTTTTCCACCTCTAAGTGCATGAACTTGCTAGGGGGTAAGAGGGGTCGATGTAGCGGATCGCACCTCGGAGTTGTATCTTGGTTCCCACAGCCTACCAACACACTAATATACATATGTTAGGGGTCCATGCAAGTTTTGGTGGGGTTCCGACGCTCCGGACCCCCGACACGGAGATACCCCACATCCGCTGGGAAAAAGTCAAACTCGGCGATCTACCCCTTTGAACGGCGCCGAGAGGGGGTAGACGCATGAACTTTTTTGCTTGGTTGTGTTAGGTTGATACATAGGGCCATGGGGAACCAACATTTCATCTACTCCGCCGCACGATTCCATGCCCGGCACCCGAAACGGGAGTTTTCCACCTCTAAGTGCATGAACTTGCTAGGGGGTAAGAGGGGTCGATGTAGCGGGTCGCACCTCGGAGTTGTATCTTGGTTCCCACAGCCTACCAACACACTAATATACATATGTTAGGGGTCCATGCAAGTTTTGGTGGGGTTCCGACGCTCCGGACCCCCGACACGGAGATACCCCACATCCGTTGGGAAAAAGTCAAACCCGGCGATCTACCCCTTTGAACGGCGCCGAGAGGGGGTAGACGCATGAATTTTTTTGCTTGGTTGTGTTAGGTTGATACATAGGGCCATGGGGAACCAACATTTCATCTACTCCGCCGCACGATTCCATGCCCGGCACCCGAAACGGGAGTTTTCCACCTCTAAGTGCATGAACTTGCTAGGGGGTAAGAGGGGTCGATGTAGCGGGTCGCACCTCGGAGTTGTATCTTGGTTCCCACAGCCTACCAACACACTAATATACATATGTTAGGGGTCCATGCAAGTTTTGGTGGGGTTCCGACGCTCCGGACCCCCGACACGGAGATACCCCACATCAGCTGGGAAAAAGTCAAACCCGGCGATCTACCCCTTTGAACGGCGCCGAGAGGGGGTAGACGCATGAATTTTTTTGCTTGGTTGTGTTAGGTTGATACATAGGGCCATGGGGAACCAACATTTCATCTACTCCGCCGCACGATTCCATGCCCGGCACCCGAAACGGGAGTTTTCCACCTCTAAGTGCATGAACTTGCTAGGGGGTAAGAGGGGTCGATGTAGCGGGTCGCACCTCGGAGTTGTATCTTGGTTCCCACAGCATACCAACATACTAATATACATATGTTAGGGGTCCATGCAAGTTTTGGTGGGGTTCCGATGCTCCGGACCCCCGACACGGAGATACCCCACATCCGCTGGGAAAAAGTCAAACCCGGCGATCTACCCCTTTGAACGGCGCCGAGAGGGGGTAGACGCATGAACTTTATTGCTTGGTTGTGTTAGGTTGATACATAGGGCCATGGGGAACCAACATTTCATCTACTCCGCCGCATGATTCCATGCCCGGC
Organism: Poa annua; assembly: GCA_026929855.1. Taxonomy (NCBI): domain Eukaryota; kingdom Viridiplantae; phylum Streptophyta; class Magnoliopsida; order Poales; family Poaceae; genus Poa; species Poa annua. The sequence continues at coordinate 6,922,766 of CM049433.1, read as the reverse complement.
ACCCGAAACGGGAGTTTTCCACCTCTAAGTGCATGAACTTGCTAGGGGGTAAGAGGGGTCGATGTAGCGGGTCGCACCTCGGAGTTGTATCTTGGTTCCCACAGCCTACCAACACACTAATATACATATTTTAGGGGTCCATGCAAGTTTTGGTGGGGTTCCGACGCTCCGGACCCCCGACACGGAGATACCCCACATCCGCTGGGAAAAAGTCAAACCCGGCAATCTACCCCTTTGAACGACGCCGAGAGGGGGTAGACGCATGAACTTTTTTGCTTGGTTGTGTTAGGTTGATACATAGGGCCATGGGGAACCAACTTTTCATCTACTCCGCCGCACGATTCCATGCCCGGCACCCGAAACGGGAGTTTTCCACCTCTAAGTGCATGAACTTGCTAGGGGGTAAGAGGGGTCGATGTAGCGGGTCGCACCTCGGAGTTGTATCTTGGTTCCCACAGCCTACCAACACACTAATATACATATGTTAGGGGTCCATGCAAGTTTTGGTGGGGTTCCGACGCTCCGGACCCCCGACACGGAGATACCCCACATCCGCTGGGAAAAAGTCAAACCCGGCAATCTACCCCTTTGAACGACGCCGAGAGGGGGTAGACGCATGAACTTTTTTGCTTGGTTGTGTTAGGTTGATACATAGGGCCATGGGGAACCAACTTTTCATCTACTCCGCCGCACGATTCCATGCCCGGCACCCGAAACGGGAGTTTTCCACCTCTAAGTGCATGAACTTGCTCAGTGCATATGTGTCCTTATATTGTTGCCAACATTTGATCATAATCTTTGTACAATTAGTTCTTACCTAGCTATTGTGATTTGATAATTTTTAAATGTAATCTGATTTTGTATGGAAAAAAGTGAATTTTTTTTTTGATGTAGTGAGCCCGACGGTAATGCCGTCGGCATTACTGTGAGCATTATTCCCGTAGTGAGCCCGACGGTAATACCGTCGGCATTAAGTTGAGTATCCCTCTGGGATCACGGCGCCGTGAAACCGTGCTTCGATGTGGCCACGTGGGAGGGGAATGCTGACGGCGTTATAAGCCCGACGTTGGCCGTCGGGCTCACTACTGGAATGCTGACGGCATTCTGGCGCCGACGGCCTTTTCTGTTTCGTCGGGCTCACGTAGTAACGCCGACGGCCCCGACAAATTGCCGTCGGCACTATTAGCGTTTCCCGTAGTGTGAATCTATGTTAGCTTTTTCAATCTCGCAATTCCTCGGTTCAAGTTATCAACGACGATGTAGTGTAACTAATCTATATATATATATGGTCATCAACGAGGGTGTGCTCATGAGTATGACTACATTGTACTCAATGTTTCTAAAAAAAATATTTATCTTGCGCTTAACTCTTCTCATGAGTATAAATTTGTGTTGGGCTGGGGGCGGCCCCCCCTAACCTCAACATAACTCCGCCGATGCTCCTTCCCCTTGTCCCTGCAGATCGTTGCGGGAGGGGAGCGAGCTGGTTGAATTGGGTGGAGGGGTAAGTTTACTCTGCGTTGAGGAGGACTTTCTCTAGAACTGTTGAAATTAGATATGCAGACTCGAGAATCATCGCTCCCATGCAGCCTGACGCGATTCCTCGCAGCACTGCCACTTGCTAGCGGGAGTTGAGAAACAACCACGAGGATACATCAGACAGTAAAGCCTGAATTATTACAGAGAACGCCCAGACTGTGATGGTTAGGTGATCCGTTGGAGTGAAACCGATCATCACCATGAGAATGGCGTCGGCACAAACACCAGCCGACGCCGTGCCGATTCGTTTGAGAGCTGTGAGAAGGTCTGGGAGGGATGAAATCGAGGTAACTATGATGTTCAACTCTCCACCTAGCAACTGCAGAAACCCTAAGATGAACCCTATCAGACCAGCTACAATGGGATTGGATTTGCCTGGACCTAAAACTAGAAGAGACAGTGTGATGGATAACACGCCTTGAGCTGCATTGTTAACGAAGGATTCCACCCAAGACATGCTGGTTCAAGATGTACACGAAAATTCGTCATCGAATACACCGTAGAGAAATACAGTTGAAAAGTGTGAAGGGGAATATATAAACAAATTAGATTGTTTCATACCTGTGGCTCTATGGGCTAGTACCTCTGAAACTGTTTTCAGCAGCTCGCTACACTGTGACTAGCTATTCACCAAGTTACAATATACTAGATGATAAGGCGCGGCGACACGCCACACCCGTGGCTTGTGTGTGTGAGGATTATAAATAGGACACAATGTTATTAAAGCAGTTAATTTATTTTAAGAGTTTTTCTTGTAAGAAGTGTCAATAAGTTTGTTTAGATTTTTTTTTGCATTGTTTGTTTCCTTGATTTTTTTTGTATGTTTTCTATAGTAAGGATACTATGTTTGTGTACTGTTTTCTGGTTAGTTTATTTTTTTGTTTCAAACGTGTGACGTGTAAGGGAAATGATATGTTGTTTGTGCTGAGCTGTATGTATGAGTGTTAGCTGTAGGCACGTAGTTTTGTTGTTTAGGATACGTGTCTGACTGCATGCTTTGCAGGTGTGAGTGTTAGCTGCAGGCACGTAGTTTTTTTGTTTAGGATACGTGTCTGACTGCATGTTGTGCTAACCTTTATCTGGTATTCTGGTGTTGTAGATAGGGATGCTGCTCTCGGTGCTATATTAGGCGGACGGTAGTGTAAGGCAACAGTATACGAAAGAAGGACTCTCTATAGAGGCGGGATATCCAGTGTGATCGTTTAGAAGTTTAGATGTCGAAGAATCGCCAGCTCTGATCAGATTTATCGGGATGCTCAAGGGATCGCCAGTTCTGGTCGGATTTGTCGGTATGCTCGAGGAAGGACGTCGATGAGCTGCTGCCCCCAGAGCATGATGTTGTTCAGTTTTGGTTAAAAGAAGGTGACGCAGATTTAGAGCAGACTGTTCGTGATGTTCTCTCATCTTACTTCATTTTCAGAAGTTTCTTTGATGTGAGGAAGGGTAGCAATGGTGTTTCTGTGTTTGCGATAGCACAGCGTGAAGAGCATGCTTCTCATCTTCATGGGAAAATCTTTTGTTTAGAAGAATGTCGTCGTGGTGAACAGACAGATGCCTACGGGTAGGCTAATTTGTGGGGTCGGATGGACGCTAGAGGATTCGGGGAGGGATAGCGCGCTGAGAAGCACACACAGATGAACACATGGACACGGGGATTTACCCTGCTTCGGGGCTCTCGTGAGGAGATAACACCCCTACTGCAGCATCTAGCCTACTTTGTGTATTTCTTCTCTCCGCATATGCTGTGTACAGGATGCTCCAGGAGCAGAACCGAGTTACATCTAAGAGGCTTTGAGGGAGAAAGAGAGCCAAGGGGGGAAGAGAGCAGCCCGTGGCTAGGCCGGCCGTGGCCGTGGGTGTGTGTGTGTGTCCCTCCCTTTGGCCTTCCCCCTGGTGCTCCTTATATAGGAGGAGCCCAGGGGACAAGAGGTGGCCCACGTGACACTATTCCGGCACTGTAGCTGACATGACTACTGGGGTCTTGTCAATACTATTCCCTGCATCATGAGTTGTACTCTAGTCACATCAGGGGATGGGCTTGTCATTTCTTGTCTGTCCTTTGTCCTGTAGCGCTTGGCATGGCATCTTCTCCGCATAACCCGGCATGGATATGCCGGATAACTTGGCGACTCCTCTCCTGGGCAACCCGGCATGGATATGCCGGATTCCACCTCTCAACCCGGCGTGGGTATGCCGGATAATCTGCTTCTCCCGAGACCCGGCATGGTTATGCCGGATTACCCTTCATAAACCGTTCTTCCTGCACATCAGAATAACACAATGCATACCGACATAGATATGTCGGGTAAAATATGATTAAGTCGGTTAGAGTATGTCGGGCTGCACCAATATCATATCCCGGTCCCTTCCGACCCGGGCATACGTCGGTCAGCAAGTATGTCGGTTCCGTCTTGGACGTAGCTTTTACCATATCTTTACCCTACCCGGGGGTAACCCCCCGACACTAGTCCCCGAGGCTGCGGGAGACTCACAGAGTCGCGCGCAGACTTAGAAAAAATAACAACACCACCATCTTTACCTACTCCACCGTGTACCTGCAAAAATACAATCATATGCCGGTGCCTTAGCCGCTCTGGGCGCTTTACCGACATAGATGTCTTCGGCCACTGCCGGCTTGACATAAACATACCTCACATGCCGGCTTTTAGCCACTCTGGACGTATACCGACATGGACGTCTCATGTGCCGGCCTTTAGCCACTCTGGGCGTATACCGACACATGTGTGTCGGTTTTTAGCCACTCTGGGCGTATACCGACACAGACGCCTCCAACCTCTGTTGATTTGACATAAGTGTATCTCGGGTGTCTCGGTATCTCGGCCACTCTGGGCATATCACACATGTCTCGGTATCTCGGCCACTCTGGGCATATCACACATGTCTCGGTACCTCGGCCACTCTGGGCATATCACACATCTCATTTCACAAACTAACATGAACGATGACCGGAGATACAGGATGATGCCACGATACTATGGCGAACCGAAATAAACGGCGATCTGGAGATACGGAACGATGCCGCGATACATTGGCGAACTGACAAAAGTGACAACCGGGAAATGATAGGCCATTTATAACTCGGCAAGCCGATACCAAAGACTATCCGACATGAGCAACAACCTGGTATGATATGCCATTTATAATTCGGCAAGCCGATACCAAAGACCATATGCAACATATCTTGAGACAATAGCAATTATAAGATGGATCCGAGATAACCGACATAAACAAGATTCTCGACATGAGTATTCTCCCGATAAGACCGATATCACCTTTCAACGTCAGTTCATGCATGCATATATAATGAATTTTCAACCGGAGCAACAACTTTATTTAACACGCCAAATTAAATCTTACCGACATAAGTGACGACATGGTATAATAGGTCATTTATAACTCGGTAAACCGACATCAAAGATAGTCGAGGATACACTTTCAGGCCATAATAAATATACGATCGATCCGAGATAACCGACATAACAACCAAGATAACCAAGATAATCAAGCCCTTTGACATGAATATCCTCTCGGTAAAACCGATATCACCTTTCAACGTTAGTACAGGCATGCATGTGTAATAAGTAGTCAACAGGAGCGACTGCTCTATTTAACAGGTCAAACTAACTTTAACTTAAAGACAGAAATTACGACGAGTTGCAAAGCTACGCACTAGGGTGCAGACTCGGTCTTCACCGAGTCCCCGAGTTACATCAATGATCTAGCAGAAAGAATAGAACGCACTGGCGGGCTAATCCCCGGGTCAAGACATCTTGCTCCGGGGAAAACACACAGACAACATACGCCGAATTACTTTTTTGACCGTGCCCCCGAGTTTGTTTTCATGTTTACTATACTCCACAATCTCTGCTCTTGACTACCATTCTAGGCGTTCATCAGTCGAGTCACAAGATCATCTCGGATAGCATACATTACTTAAACTTTGAAACAAGGTTGAAAGTTATTCGGTATCTGGGCAACATATATAAAATATACAAGGCAGTCCCCGAGTTTCACTTCGAGACGCCGGCACACAGATAACAAGGAAATAACCGAAATGAAACATAAGTAAAGACAGGGCAGTCCCCGGGTTCATCCCGGGGTGCCGGCATGCAAATATCTCGGAACAAACAGACATAAACCACATGCATACGGATGAACTGATTTCCGAGTTGCTCTACCGACTTAGCATGAAAAGCATAACTGACCGGTGAGCCAGTCCCCGGGTCAAGACCTCTTGCTCCCGGGGAAAAATACACAGACAACACTACAGGACATACCCCGGGTTACGACATTTCATTCCGGGGTTAACAACTAAATTAAGCATGAAGGGGCAGTCCCCGAGTTACTCTCAAGACTGGCCAATTGCATGATATAGACGAAGATACTCACGGAGCATTGGTGCGGTCGGGATCGACGGAGCCGACATGACCCGGGCAACTGTCGGGGAGTTACCCGGAATCTGTTGATGGCGAGCGCTGGTGTAGGTCGGAACAGCTTCTGCGTGCGGCAGCGAGTTGGAGCGTGTGGACCATGGTGATGTCGAGTCCCCGAGTCGATGAAGAAGGTCCCGTCCGAAATTAGTCCAGCAAGCGCCACTGATGCCCCACGGTGGGCGCCAACTGTCGTCGTGGTGAACAGACAGATGCCTACGGGTAGGCTAATTTGTGGGGCCGGATGGACGCTAGAGGATTCGGGGAGGGATAGCGCGCTGAGAAGCACACACAGATGAACACATGGACACGGGGATTTACCCTGCTTCGGGGCTCTCGTGAGGAGATAACACCCCTACTGCAGCATCTAGCCTACTTTGTGTATTTCTTCTCTCCGCATATGCTGTGTACAGGATGCTCCAGGAGCAGAACCGAGTTACATCTAAGAGGCTTTGAGGGAGAAAGAGAGCCAAGGGGGGAAGAGAGCAGCCCGTGGCTAGGCCGGCCGTGGCCGTGGGTGTGTGTGTGTGTGTCCCTCCCTTTGGCCTTCCCCCTGGTGCTCCTTATATAGGAGGAGCCCAGGGGACAAGAGGTGGCCCACGTGACACTATTCCGGCACTGTAGCTGACATGACTACTGGGGTCTTGTCAATACTATTCCCTGCATCATGAGTTGTACTCTAGTCACATCAGGGGATGGGCTTGTCATTTCTTGTCTGTCCTTTGTCCTGTAGCGCTTGGCATGGCATCTTCTCCGCATAACCCGGCATGGATATGCCGGATAACTTGGCGACTCCTCTCCTGGACAACCCGGCATGGATATGCCGGATTCCACCTCTCAACCCGGCGTGGGTATGCCGGATAATCTGCTTCTCCCGAGACCCGGCATGGTTATGCCGGATTACCCTTCATAAACCGTTCTTCCTGCACATCAGAATAACACAATGCATACCGACATAGATATGTCGGGTAAAATATGATTAAGTCGGTTAGAGTATGTCGGGCTGCACCAATATCATATCCCGGTCCCTTCCGACCCGGGCATACGTCGGTCAGCAAGTATGTCGGTTCCGTCTTGGACGTAGCTTTTACCATATCTTTACCCTACCCGGGGGTAACCCCCCGACAAAGAAGCAGGATGGTTATATAGTGCGAAGGTTGATCGCTCTCGAATGGACGATAAAGATCTAGCTGAAAACGACATGCCAGACATAGAGTTTGAGTATTGGATTTAGGCTCTGTTTGTTTGCGCGGTGGCTTCTGCTTTTGAGCCTGAGAATCGGAAGCGCAAACAAACATTGAAAAGTAGAAAAGCGCTGGGGAGAAGCGCGGTGAGGAAATGAACGTAGCGAGCGAGCGATGCGCGAAGCGAGCTGGGAGCTGCTTCCCGAGCTTTTTGCTGCTTCCCGCAAGTCATCGGACGAAATAGCCCTCTATAGTTTGTAGGAATTACGGAGAACCTGCCACCCGATATAACTCGAACACATCCTCACGGAAACGACCCCCGAACCATTTTCCTCTGTCTCCCGTACGCGCTACGCCATGGGAAGCTAGGGTTGTTAGGGTTATCGCCAGCGCCGCCGCCGCCATTCCCCGCCGCGGGCGCCGCCGTTCCCCTCCACCTTCATCCCTCTCTCCATTCCCGACGACCTCCACCTCGCAGCGTCTTCAATCGGCCCTACGCGCCACCGATTATGTAGGCCAGCAGCGACCGGGGCTGTAGGAGACGCTGTCGGCGACCCGAGCTGCTGGTGGCCCTGCCGGCGACCCGAGCAGCTGGTCCGCCGTCCCCGCATCACCACCTCCGTCTCTCCTGCACAAGCACCGGTTCCTTCCCTCTGCTGCTCGAACCTGGCAGCAGCAAGGTGAGCAATTCCTCTCTCCCTTTTTATTTAGTTGCTCTGAGTTGATGAATGTGGACGGAAGATTGAACTACTGCAATTTTATGAATATGTGTAGATGCATATTATTTCGATTTACTGTCCTGTTTTGCATAGATGAATTGTGGTGTCCTCTTTTGCATAGATGAATTGTGGTGGTGAGTTAATACACCCATGTAGTGATATTTTAACTTGCTCAAATATGTTTATGTAACTAGATGGAACAAGATAAGGCACCTAAAGCACATTGGGATGCTTCATCTACCACAATCTTTTGTGAAATCTGCTATGCTCAAAAAGAGGCGGGAAATAGGCCTACCGCTTTCCTTAGTCCAGAGGGGTACAATAATTTAGGTAGAGAATTTGGTCTTAGGACAGGGAGAAATTACACCAAGCCACAGTTCAAAAATAAATGGGATTCGACCAAAGCATTGTACCAAGCATGGGTGTATTACACAACCAAAGCAACTGGACTTGGTTGGGATCCGGTGAAGGAAACAATTACAGCAAACGAGGCACAGTGGGCTGAATTGATCAAGGTATGTCATATGCCATTTTTATTTCATATTTACTTTTCAAAATAGATGAATCATATTATTGTTATTAACGTGTTAAATCTTATGCAGGCTAACAAGCTTATTGCGGGTTTCCGGAAAGGACCTCCGGACAACTTGGCGTTGATGGAGAAAATGTTTGAGGATGCCCATGTTGATGGAACATCGACGGTCATGCCGGGAGTGCCAAGAGAAGTGCCCGCTGATTTGGCTGATCTTGTAGGTGATGAAGGGTCGGCGCCAACACCAACACCTCCTAGTGTGAATAGGAAGCGTGGGGCTGCTAGGATTGCATGTAGCCCGGGGAAGAAAAAGAAGAATCCTGTGCAACAAGACTTCAAGCGTTGGGTTGACCATTGCATTAGTGAAGATAAGCCAATATCATCAACAACCCAAGTGGTTGAAGACATTGAAGCCATAATGAAAGAAGTTGTGGAATGTGGAGCACTTGAGGGTAGTGTTGAGCATTACATGGCAACAAAACTATTTGGTAAACTAGAAAATCGAGCTTTCTTCAATACCATGAAAACCGCGGATGGTCGGCTTCGTTGGTTGAAGATGCAATATGAGGATAGGAAGAGAAATTAGAGCTATTTTATTTTGCTTATCTATGGCCATCTCATTATGTACTTGGAGATTGTATCCTTGTACCATGTTATGTAACCGTAAGACTTGGAATATCCCTTTATGTATGGAAGTGGTACATTTATCGGTTTGGTGCTGTTTTGTCCATATATAATGCTGTTTTATAATGCTGTTTTGTGCTATTTTGGCCATATATGATGCTGTTTTGGTCATATATGATGCTGTTTTGTGCTGTTTTGGTCATATATGATGATGTTTTGATCATATATTGCTGTTTTGGTTCATATATATTGCTGACCATGTATATTGTTGTTTGTAGATGAGCACAAGTTCGAGTAGTGATGAAAGCGACAACAATGATGACATTGAGTCCGCACTTATGGATTCAAGAAAGCGTCGTCGGCGACGGAATACACAAATGATGTATCATGTTCTTTCACACTCCGAGAAGCATCTTATGAAGAAAAAGATAATAGAGCCAAGATACACCGGACAACAATGGGTATTTGATAACTTGGGCAACTCGAAGGCTTGCTATGACATGTTTAGAATGCATAGGCCATGTTTTGATTCTTTGCATGACACTTTGGTTGAAAAATATGGCCTAGAGGGGTCAAGCCGTATGTGTTCCGAGGAGGCACTTGGAATGTTTTTATGGACTCTTGGTAGTCCACAGTCGGTGTCTCAAGTTCATAACCGATTCAAGAGATCCAAGGAGACAATTAATAGAAAGTTTGCGGAGGTCCTATATTGTGTGAATCTATTAGCAGGAGATATCATCAAGCCTATTGATCCATTGTTCCCAACAGTGCATGAGAGGCTACAAGACTCTAGATTTACACCTCATTTCAATGGTGCCATTGGTGCAATTGATGGGACACACATACTAGTTATTGTGCCAGCTGCTCATATGATCAACCATGTTGGTCGCCTTGGGTATTCCACACAGAATGTAATGGCTGTTTGTGATTTTGACTTGCGGTTCACCTCTATAGTTGCAGGATGGCCAGGTTCAGTGCATGACACAAGGATATTCAAAGATACATTGCTTAAGTTTGAAGCAAATTTCCCTCATCCTCCTCCAGGTATATGATAGGCTTGTGCACTATTTATTGGGTGATATTGGTGTCATATATGCTATCATTAACTTGTGTTTCATTCAGGAAGATACTATCTAGTTGATTCAGGTTATCCCAATCAAGAAGGTTATCTTTCACCATATACAGGAACCAAGTATCATCTACCTGAGTTTAGACTAGCTAGGGGACATACTGGGAAGCAAGAAATATTCAACCATGCCCATTCTTCTTTAAGGAATGCTATTGAGAGAGCATTTGGGGTATTAAAGCAGAAATGGCGCATCTTGCATGGTATATCAAGTTACCCGTTAGAGAAGCAGACAGAGATTATCATTGCATGTATGGCACTCCATAACTTCATTCGCGATAGCCATTTGTTTGATCTAGACTTTTATCGATGTGATAGTGATGAGAACTATATGCCTCCGGGGCATGTTGTTTCCACACAAGGAGGGGACAATTCCAATGATTTGGGAGACGACCATGTTAGCATGAGCCACATTCGTGACAACATAGCTAATGTTTTGTTCGCATCAAGAGGAGGTGACATGTAGTATTGTAGATATGCCAAGCTCGTAGTTCTTTTGGGTTCATACGGAGAAGCTTTGTATTGTTGTAAATATGCCAAGCTAGTAGTTCTTTTGGGTCCATATGGACAAGCCTTGTAATATTGTAGATATACCAAGCTCGTAGTTCCTCGTAGTTCTTTTGGGTTCATATGAAGGGGCATTGTAATAAATTTGTTGGACAACCTCGTAAGGTCTTTTGGATATATGTGATGTTTTATGCTTTTTCGGTTATATGTAATGCTCTATGTTTGGATAAATACATGCGTCAATTAGAGAAAACATATATATATTGAGATTATTTAGCGGATAAACATCATAATTATGAATAATATAAGTAATATAGCTATCTAAACATTGTAATAATGAATTAAATAAGTCAAAAACAATTGTTTCGCTTCAAATCGGCACTTATATAACATCTTCTGCACTCAGGGGCATTCCAGACATTTCACCTAGAAAACCAACAGCTACAGCTGCCAACAGCACTCCTGCCAAACATGAAATCTCTGCTTCCAACAGCTGCTTCTCACAGCTGCTTTTCCACAGCTCAACAGCTATAGCTGCTTCTCAAAAGCTGCAGGCCAAACAAACAGACCCTTAGTTATGTAATAGTATGTCTGTATTTAAATAAAGGAGCTATGCTACGTATAGGTGCGTAGGTTGTCGGTCAGGTTAAGTTTTTAGTGGGCAAGGTTGCTGTACTACTCGGATAAATATATAAACCATGAGTGATGTGGATGTTGTTGTAAGTTGTGATGAAGTGTTGTTACTACTTGGATAAATCTGTGAGTGATGTGGATGTTGTCGGAAGCTGTAACGTGGTATTGTTTTAATTTTTAGCATTTGCAGGTATTTGTAAGTAGCGGTACAAAATGCAAACTGTATTTCGAAAAAATTAAAGGCGGTGGTGCACATATGTTTAAATAATGTAGGTTCCAAAATTAATGTATTTTGAAGAAGATTGCGTTAAATTTTTTCTTAATTCGCGATATTTTTTGCGGATGGACCGGTTTGTGGATTTGAATTTGCGGTAATTTAGAAAACAAATTGTAACCTTTACGGTTAGTATGAAAAGGTATGAAACTGATTGAAATTATCAGCTTTGGTTGTACAAATGCATGTACATGGGTTGGCTGTGAAGGAATATTTTTTTCTTGGAATTTTGGGATTTTTTTTGTGTTATTTTAATTACACATTAAAATATACGGCTCTTGTGATTTTTTTTATTAATGTAAAAGGATTTAGCAGAAATGGATTTGAAATTTGTCTAAAATTACACCATCTTGAAACTTTCAAATGTTTTGCATTTTGGGCATAGGTAATTATTTTTTTGTGGGCATTTTTGATATTTTTTTATAATTATTTGATGGATGTATTCAAAGTTATTAATGTAACAGAATTTAGCAGAAATGGACTTGCAATTTGAGTAAATTTACACCGTTCTGAAACTTTCAAATATTTTGCATTTTGGCTTAGGTAATTAGATTTTTTTGTGTGGTCATTTTGATAATTTTTCCATAATTTTCTGACGGATACATTTGAAGTTATTGTTATAATAGAATTAAACATTTATTTATTTTCCTGTGGAGTTTGTCTAAAATTACACTATCTTGAAACATTCAAATGTTTTGCATTTTGAACATAGGTAAATAGGTTTTTTTTGTGGTCATTTTGGTTTTTTTATAATTATTTGGTGGATATATTTGAAGCTATTAATGTAAAAGAATTTATCAGAAATGGATTTGAAATTTGTCTAAATTTACACTGTTTTGAGACTTTCAAATGTTTTGTATTTTGGCATAGTTAATTAGGTTTTTCTGTGTGGTCATTTTGATATTTTTTGCATAATTTTCTGATGGATATATTTGTAGTTATTGTTATAATAGAATTAAGCATTGAAATTAAAAGGAGCTTGCATTTGGAAATTGTTTTTCTAATTGGTTAAGGTGGAGTGTTTTTCAGATTTGAATTAATTTTCTATTTAATAAGAGTGAGTACGTTTCAAAAAATATGTAAACATTTGTATGCGAACTTGAAATTCGATTATATGACACAAATTATCAGCATTTATTTTTGTGAGCCCGTCTAATTGTGGTAATTTGCACTTTTCAAAATTACGTAGGCCTGAAAATAATGCGGTAGTATGGATGTTTAAAAATTATGTAGGTCTACAAATTGATTGATTTTGAAAAAATTGTAATGTAAAAACTTTGATTTTTGAGAATTTTTTAAGTTGAAGTTTTCTCGATTCGAATTATTTGTACGTTTGGAAACCGGGTAGGTTTCAAAGAGGATAGAAAATTTGAAGCACGTAAATTTGAAATTTGAAAGAGATTTTAAACTTTGGTGTATTTACATTTGTTTTTTTATTTTTGGGGATGGTATTTGTAGAAATGTTTTACAATTAATATAAGAGAATGGATTTTGTACAAGTACGCATGGGTATGGTGGTTATCATGTCCCTCCATTGTTTCTCGCGATCTGTGCCAGGGAACATTTTGGTTCCCCTATATGGAGAGGTGCTGAATTAATCTGTCACGTCGTCGTTGTACCTTTCTCCGTTTTCTTTGCCTTGTTTTCCGGCGAGTTGGATGCTTGAGGTACAGTATTGGGCATGGACCGCATGGCCTGCACAGTACAAAACGTATGGTCCTGACGAGGCCATACCGTGTAGTGTTAAATTTTTTGTGACTCCGAAGCTGAAAAGCGACGTGCGCAGCTCACATGTCCGCGTAACCGCCCTGCGAGAGGAGAGGGAGGGGCGCGCCGACGACCTCCCCCGAGGAGAGGGAGGGGCGAGCTGCCGCGAGGAGGGAGGCCGCGCCGGTGGAGGGCCTGGATCAGAGCTCTACTGCGTCGGCCGCGTCGGTGGAGGGCTTCGATCCGAGCTCCGCTCCGTCGGCTGCACCGGTGGAGGGCTTGGATCCAAGCCGTCGGTAGGGCGGCACCGGCGACCTGCCACGGGAAGGGTGGCCGCGCCTGGATCCGAGCCACCGTTAGGGCCGCGCCGGCGACCTCCCGTGAGGAGAGGGAGGCCGCGCCGGTGGAGGGCCTGGATACGAGCTCCACTCCGTTGGCCGCGCCGGCGACTTGCCGCGGGGAGCGTGGCTGTGCCGGTGGAGAGCCTGGATCCGAGCCGGGTCGCGCCGACGACCTCTCACTCCGTCGGTCGCCCCTCCTCTCACCTACTCCCACCTCCAATCCGGCAACCGGTGGCAGCAGCCTGCAAGGAGGACGGCCATGTCCGGCCTTTTTTTTGTTTGATGCGTGATGCTCAGATCTCCCTCTCCTATATTGTACTTTTTTGATTCCCCGTCGGTTATTGGATTGTTGCACTTTTTTTTGATACCTGATGTTGAGATCCGAAAATTGAGGACGGTTGATATGGATCCGATTTTTAATATTCTGTTAATTCTTGATCTCTATCCGCAAATGATTCAGTAGTAGCAATCTTGTTACAGAAGAGATGCCTTCTGTACATTACTTTTTGTCAATGCATTGACTGAAAAATATGTGTTCTGTTAATGCATGATCTGAAAATGGTTTGTAATTTCGTGGCAAATTTTCTTGATGTTTGTTCATGGGAAAATGGCCCCAGATCTGGTTGTACACTTGTACTCATACTATTGTTTCAATCATCAAGATTTTTTTTTGTGCATCCAAATGTCGTTTGATGCATCAAGCCCATTTTTTTGTTCACAAAGATACCCAGAAAATTGTTCATACAACAATATATTCGGAAGAAAAGTTAATGCAAATATCCAGATTCTTGTTGATGTTTTGCTCGTGGGAAGATGGTCCGGTTAGTCATCACGTTGTTTCATTCATCAAGTTTTTTTTGGTGCATCCGAATGTTTGTTCATACAAAATATCAAGAAAAATTTAATGCAAAAATCCAGATTTGTTAATCCATGAATCCAAAAGGATTTATGTTAATTTCTTGAATTTTTTCTTCCTAATCAAGTGAAAAAGATGCTCTTGTATAAATATCCTACCTCAAGAAGGATCTGCCAAACAGTACTCCATCCCGCGAATCCTGGGTCTTGCCGGGTCCTACCCACTTTATGTCAAATCTAGCACAGCTACACCCTGTTGATATAAGATGATAAAATCCTGAAAAACATTTGGAAAAATTTATCTCTTTGCGGATCTCAAAGCCGGACACATGATGTCAACGGACAGGATAGCCCTCACACCCGTTAGTGCATGTACAAAAGGATTTCCGTTAATATAAATAGATATACAACTTGTTGTAATTTTTTTAAAAGTTAATTAAACATGTATGGAGATGTTTTAGGTGTAACGATCTTTTTTTGCTGTAAATTTTGATATTTTGCTTGTATTTTTTCGATGTACAGTTTGGAAGGTATGTTTTTTTTTGAATTTTAAGGATTTTCTGTAATATTGTATCGCTGACAGTGGGTCCCGCACGACAGGTTTTTTTTCGGGGGGAAAACGGTTCGGGGAGTGCGTGCGACTGACGGGTGGGCCCGGGCTGACGTCAGCATGACGTCAGCCCTGCTGGAAACGCCGGAGCGCCGCCGGAGCTCCCGAGCTCGCGCCCGCGCGGCGGCGCACGCGCGCGAGTCTGGGACGGCGCGGAGAAGAAAGAGGAGGCCAAGGCGCACCGGATAGGCGGCGCGGCCGACCAACTGGCTGCCGGAGCCGGCGTCGGTAGCTGAAACCGCGGCGGCGCAGCCGGAGGACGGCAACGACAAATCCGGCCGATTCCGGCCACCCCGGGATGCGTCCGTCGGCGAGGTTGGAGAAGGCGCGGCGGCGGAGCTTGTGGTGGCCTCCGACTTGAGCGGCGGGGAGCGGAGCGGCGGTGCTGGGCGGCGGCGCCGGCGGCGGCCTCGGAGGCGCGCGGGGGAGAGAGAGGAGGAGGGGTGATTGTGGGAGACGGTTTTGCAGAAAAACCCCTGACATTTGGCGAATTTGCAAGTAGGTCCTTTTACGTGTTAAAATATGGACCGCGGGTCACGGTCTCTTTTTCCGGATGCTATTCTAAAAAATGTCACGGTTACCGGGTGGAACCGGCGCCACCGGACGGTGACCGGGCGACGTGGCGGCTCCCTATTGGTAGAAAATAGGGGATGAACAGTACCGCGCATGGGATGGCAGGCGTGGCTTCATCTGGGCCGTCCGTCGCGCCGATCGGACGGCCAGCGGAATCCGGGCGACATGGACCAAGGACAGGGCCTGAATCTCACGGGCCTTTATATATAGTCTAATTATGCTGAAAATGCCATGCATCCTAATTTTGTAAAAAAAATCGATCCTAAAAAATCATATTTTCTTGCGTATACACATGCATAAACTCATGGGATACATGTTTCATGGGTACCCAAGAAGAAATGTGGCTATGGAAGACTGGAAGTAGTAAACCCACTATTTGGTATTACAAAACCAAACTATTTTTAAATAAATTACAAATATGTGGAATACGTCAATATATCCATGCGGACATGCACATGAGGGGATGTATCAGATGAATTGATGATTCAGTTTTTCTTTTCCGTTTGTTGCGAGTAAATTTAATTTGCATGTTGTATAGCTGTCCTGTTTTTTATAGAATTTATATGTGTCTAGTTGTGTACCCCCTCCGCACCAAAATAAGTGTCTCAACTTTAATAGAAAGTGGATGTATATAGACATGTTTTGTCTATATACATCCACTTTCTATCAAAATTGAGATACTTATTTTAGAACGGAGGGAGTAGTAGATTAGACCAGATTTGTGCACCTTACAAAAAAAAAAGACCAGATTTGTGCAGGAGACCTATATTCACACGGACGTGGACTCCTAATTCCTGTTTTTTTTTTGGAAAACTACCCATCACTTTTTGACGTGTGCACGTAACTTGTGTGAGGCAACTATTTATTTAATCTGAATCATGTTACGCAACTATTTATTTATTCTGAACCGTCCATTTTAGATCTAACTATCTAAAATAATTTAGCTGATGTGGCTTACGTGGTGTTTCAAAAATTAAATCTCCGTATTGTGCTTTTAGTATATAATATAGACTAAACTACTTGGGAGTGCTTATGTCTCGGTTGACCATTTTTTTAAGTCTCAGTCGACTCAGAAAAGTGCAACTGCAGTTCAAAAGAAAGTGCAACTAGAACGAGTTGCACTTTAATTGCACATTTCTATCAGAAAAGTGCAACTGCACATTTCTCTAAGAAAAATGCAACTCGTGCATATTTTTTTGGATGGCTGAGACTTAAGAAAATTTCAGGCACCTGAGAATTAACAAAACCGAAACTACTTCTTCCTGATTAATATAAGCCAAATAAAAATAAACAATTGGTGTCCTCTCCCACCAGGGGATTCTACAACAAGTAACATGGCGTTCTTTACGTGGGCGTGGCTGTGCGAGAACCTGGTCCGACAACGTCCTTTATCACGTGGCGATGGGTTTCAAAATAACCGGCCACTTTAAACTATATTTCTCGAAACGAAAAACAAAGAATGAACACGTAAGAGAGAAAGGAAGGTGAATACGCTTCCTTTATTTTTAGAACGTAGCATAGTCCCTCCTCTCTCCCACTTTCTTGTGGTGGCCCAAAACAAAACAAAACAAAACATAAGAAAAGAAAAGGAAATAGGGAAGAAATCAAATAAAACGGGCCAGGCCCATAAACACAGGAAGGCTAGGCGGGGTTAGGGATAAGCGGGAATAGGATTTGCCAAATCGTCTCCAGCTGTTTCGTTCGTGCAGCCTTCCGGGGATCGTGCTTATCCTTCGCCTCTTGGCGCTGAACAAGTGAGAGTAATGTTAGTACCGATAACTACATTTTTTTTAAAATAAAATAAATAAATAACTACATTTTAAGGGATAATATATAACTACTCCACCGCGGAAACAAGCATGTTACTAGAAACTAAATAGCCGACGACTAACGCGGAATAGCATAGCTACTAGAGTGTCCAAGCCGACCTTTTTCTTTTCATTGTTGGTTTTTTTTTTTTTGAGATTTCATTGTTGGTACTTGGTAGTGTCCAATCCAGCCTACGTGACCTAATAATAACGGTGCATAAGCTCAAGGCGAATCAAGTACGTGCAGGTGCATGATACGCGCCTCCTGATCCGCAAAACTTGCGTGCAACTCGTGCTAATCGTTCATGTATACACTAGCAAAGCCAGTGACTTGTCTCCCTGGAATCTTATCCAGGACCTGGGTCTTGAGCTAGCCAGAGCTTATAGCTAGCGTTAACCCTTGTGCGTCCCGGTCAATCGTCTCGTCATGCAGGCAGGCAGGCAGGCAGGGCAAGCAAAGCTCACTTTACGCTTACTTGATTCCCCAATATTGATCCACCCATATCTAGTCTAGCTCCTCAAACAAGGCACCGCTCGCTCATGGATGATGAAATAACGGGATCGCTTGATTGCCCTTTTGACTCGCATCTCCGGCCGGACGGCGCCGATCCGGGTGACAGCCACTACGGCTTCGCCTTGACTTCTCACGGTCACGGCGGGGCCAGCATCACCGATCCCGCTCGATTGCCTCTAGCTGAAGTAGTGATCGCCAGTTCGCCACTGTATTCCAGGGACGGATATGTATGGCCATATCCGGTTCCGGACACTTTGAGCGAACGGTTCGCCGAGGCAAAAGGCTTGTGTTGTCAGTTCTGCTTGTAACCATCTGGCCTGCACTTACTTGCACACGCAATGCAAGCTAGCTTGCGCGCGCACTGACTGATTGACTTGGGCGCAGATTTTTCGTGAGTTTGTTCTTTCGTTTTCGGGTGCTTCTCAGACGCTGACGGCTCACTGGGTAGCTGCAGCGCGTTCAGAACCGTTAGAAAGTTTAGGATTTTTACAACTCTTTTCAGGTGTTCTGTTCGCAGTAGGATATTCTCGACGTATATGCTCCCGTAACTCCTCGGGCCAATATTCGGGACAGGCGGACAGCGCAGCGTTGTCCATTTCTGGAAGCTTTGAGGTGATCGACCGGGCCGGCCGGGTCAAGCTTAGCGCTCGGTAAATAACCGCGCGTTGCGTTGCGTTGAGTGCCTTCAGCGAGCACCTCGCTACGCAGTGACGGAGCCGTCACACGATCGAGTCACCAGGTCAATATCATGACACATCTAATCTTAAGCTTCTCGATCGATCAAGACGCACACTGCCTTTATCGAAAACGATCCTCCGTTAAATCATCTCCACAAAGGCGTAGAGTACATATCTGGCTCACAAACGCTTCCTAGAATCAGGCTAATGAAATCCGCGCGTGCGCTAATCCCTAAAATATGCATGGTTTATCGCGAGACAGTACGTACTTATAGTCTTATACACACACCAGAACTTCCATAAAAAAAGGTTGGTTAAGTAAAACCTCAAACCCTTGCTTCTGAAACTCTCGAAACTCTTGGCTAGCTAGCTAGCTGCTTGGCGATCGATGTTTATCGCTAGCTGTCCGGTGCGTGCGCCACTTGTTCGCAGGCCGCCGGAGAGATCGAGCAAGGAGGAGGAGGAGGAGGAGGAGCCATCGATCATGGAGTGCTGGAGCGGCACACTCAACTCCACACGTGGCGCGCCGGCGAGAGAGACGGCAGCTAGCCCAGCATCCTGGGATCGATGAGGCATCAGCAGATTCCCTGCACCCGGCCCCTGTTCGTTAGGATAGCACTATGACCATGACTAGCAAGTTGCGGCAGTACCAACGTTTGATCGACATACGTACAACGGATCTAGTCATTTCAGCTTGGGCAACTGACGTCCTGTGGATCGGACAGACACGATGTCAAGGAAAGATACAACTTACAAGTGTCACGAGCAAAGACGGCACCAGGATCGATCTCCGCATGGTGCCAAGCTAAGTAGTTAAGGCGTTTCTAATCTCTGAAACTCTGCAGGGTAAGAAACAAAGGTTGGTGGAACAGTCAATTGACACGCGCGCGTGGATATTGTTCAGGCCGCTAGCTGTTACTCCTACTTAGCTCTGGAAAATATCAGAAGTTCAGAGCTTCACGACAAGCTGCTGCCGCTTTTCTTCTTGATTTTTCTCTGCCTGTTGCGGCGCCGGTCAATTTGCTTTCACCATCTTTCACATGGGCAGCTCGTGGTTGACAAAGCGACGTGAGAACTGAAACTGGCCGTCCTTGGTTTTTTCCAATGCTAGCTAGTACTGCGTACGTTCGTATTGTTGCTTCTGAGCAAACCATGGAGAAAAACGATCCCAATATCAACAGACACCGACAAATCTGTCCAACCAAAGCGTACCAAGCCTGATTACCTCGCCGCAAGTTAGCTACTCTAGAGTAATTAAAAGGTCAGCGCACTAGTTAAACGTGTGGCATGCCCCTCTAGATGGATTTGGGGTACACTCGAGAACATACTAAAGGCTATCCGTCCCCACGATCTTCCAAAAATGTAGGAACTAATTAATGTGGGAAGTACGTTGCGTGGTCCTGATTAGCAAGTACTCCCTCTGATCCGTTTTAGTTGACGTGAGAAATGAACTGAACATGTACAAATGGTTATACAACCTGCGACAGTTAATTAGGATCGGAGGGAGTAGATCTGTCCGGATAGATATGGCTCATCATGAGATTGGTAATAAACCATGTGAAGAATGCTTCCATGAAAGCCGGGCCATGGGGGTTTGGTGACTGGTTATGTTCCTTGTCTTGCAGGAATCAAGCTGCAAAAATCAAGTACTCCCTCCGTCCAACAAAAGATGTCTCAACTTGATCAAAAATTGGATGTATCTAGACATGATTTAGTGTATAGATACATTCAAATTTGATAAAAAGTGTGACATCTTTTATTGTACAGAGGGAGTACGTGATACCTTTGCACTACCTTGTCTTGCACTTTTGGACTGCATTAATTGTGTAAAGATAGATTCGTCTTCGGTTTCAAAAAAAAGAAGTAAAGATAGATTGGTCTTGCCGTAGGCGATCTTTACAAAACAGTACGTGAGCGGGAGAGAGGGGGGCGACCCTCACGCGATCATCCAGGTTCCATTCCCCTCGCCGACGAGGCCGGTTGACCGCCCGGCTCCGATGGTCTTAGCTAGGGCATTGCAGACGTGGCGGATCACGGCCTCTCGCCGACGGGAGGGTCCGTATGTTTAGTTTAGTTTTTTTTGTGTCTTCTTGGAGATGGTGAGACGTCAAGTTAGAATAAGGTCCTCCCTATCCTATACTCAATCTATTTGTGCGTCTAACGCAGGCAGAGGGCACATGGAGGCGTGTATTCGACGGATCTCCTGGGATCCAATCCGTTTTCGTGTTTGTCCGTATGGTTGCAGGTCTCGCTCTTCCGATCTACGGTTGTCACCTATTGGCGATGATTACTTCTCTGGTGTCATGATCCCTTGGGGCCTTAGCACGACGAATTTATGTTTGTCCGCTACAACAATCTCTGCTACGACAACCTTTACCCAGTTCCGTTTTGGGAGGGTTGAGGACGGCGGCGCACTTTCAGCTAGCTTCAATGTCTGTAGTCATCGCTAGGTAGTCCGAACAACTGTAATTTTTTTTTACTTTTAAAATTCCTAATGCCGTTATTGATGATCAATTTATGGTTAGCTGATTCGCAAAAAAAGCTAGAAGAGCAAACACAGAAGATGACCGGGTGTGCTACACTATATTATGAACACTGCACTCATACCCGAGGTTTTTTCTAATGTTGGTTCTACATTACAGTTTACAGTACAGTAATGGCAACATGGACATCCGCAAAATCTTACTCAAATACTCCCTCCTGAAAATATCATGCCTATAATTTTTTTATCAGACTAAAAATTTACAAAGTTTGGCTAATTATGTATAAAAAGTATGATCAGCTACAATAAATTCAAACTGATAAAATCACAATGAAATATATTTTCATACTATACACATTTGATATGGTCATTGTTGATATAATTTTTCTACATACTTAGTCAAACCGTATAAAATTAGACTTCGACTAAAACTAATACGCGCCCTATTTTAGGAAGGACGAAGTAAGTAGTACACCATTGATTGATAAAAAACTGGAGCGTAGTACCTAACATACTACAAAAAATTGATATTTTTATTGTGAAAGGAACTTAGTTTTGAGAATTTATACATCAAAATAAGCTAGTCCCCCTGTTTCACAATATAAAGATGTTTTAGTTATTTTTCATATTCATATGTGTACACATGAATTGGACATGTTTTAGATATATGTTCACACATTTTTAGTCCGGATCTAGTCAATATGTGAAACAACTAAAACATCTTATATTTTAAAACAGAGTGAATATAGATTAATCGTAAGTTTATTCGTAATTGAAGCTTTCTAACGACAAAGAGGTGGATGTGAAAATAGCAGTAATGTGAGTTAATGGCATCCTTTGCTTTCTTTGACTATCTGCCATGTATTTTGGAGTGACGTAGGAGGGGCTCCAAATCGAATACACATCCGGACATCCCTATCCCTTGTACACTACATTCTCTCGTGTTTTCTACTTTTTCCTTCTTCTACTTGGACTCCAAGAAAAAAAATACTAATACTCGTACATGATGGCGCGTGCGTGCGTGGGCCCTGCTGCTCCACGCGCCGTGGACCCGGCCGGCTGCTTAACTAGTGACGTGGAGAGCTGAGGCAGCGCTCGTGCGTGTGGATTTAGGCTAGTCCACATCGACACGCGTGGCGTGACGTGGAGGCCGGGCTGGCCCGCCCGTGCACGGAATGAAACGTCGAGGCTACAACCTGCTCCTCCCGCCGTGGGCCCACCGAAAAAGCTAGCTAGCCACCTTTGCGTTGCGTCCGTAGATCTTCTCATATCAGTTGCAAACAATGATGGCCTAGTGATGACGTACGTGATCTCATCAGCTGGGAGAGGTTCATAGAAGGAAAATAACGAGAAGATGAACGAATGATCGATCGATGTCGGCGTGGCGACATACCGTAGATCAAAACCTTACGCGTTTGTTTCGCTATATATGCATGTATATATACGGATGAAAATCGAGTGTGATATGATTTACTGAAGATTGCTACGTACGAGCTGCAGCGAATCTAGGTAGCTCATAGCTGAAAACGTGCTGAATTCGCCACCGGCTGGGCTGGGGGTTACCTTGTCGACCAAGGAAATCAGTATGGGTCTGCTAGCTGTGACTTGCGCTGGAGAGTACACCTAGAGATCTAGTCATAAATTAACAGGGAATATTTAGCATTTACTCCGAACGATACCCGGAGATATAGCGGCAGCTAGTATAGCAGATTAATTTGCAAGATATTATCTCGTGATTACTAGGCTAAGCTTCTGGCGCCGTGTGTTGCTGAAAGAAGGAAAAATGGGTAATACGTAGTAGTAGCCACTAGCCAGTGAAAACCCTGGTTGAAGCCAGCAAATCAGTATACTGATCTGTCAGCGATGATTTGTGTTGAAGTTTCTTAGTTTCAGCTCTCCATCAAACGCGCGCGCGCGCGTACGTGTATGGCATGCATGCAGGGACATACCGTTAGCGAGTCGTGTCGTCGAACTCGTAGCCACGCATATGGCGCCGATGATTGATCCATCATCCTTGTCTTGTACTGTAGCTCCCGCATGCATCGGTCGACATTCCAGCAATCGATGTGAATCCATCCATCCACCCGCACAGTGCTCGGATTTGGACACTGAGTACCAGCGTGGACAGGGCGTGGGGTAATCGGTCACGAGTGATCGGAATCTTGACACACCAGGATATATTCTCCAACGGTGTTTCATCTGGATATATACGCGGCCCGGGCTCAGGTGCGTAGGACCCCCCGCCCGGAAAGTACAAGAGCTGATCCATCATTTATACAACTTGTCTCCTCATTGAGAAAGACGGCATGGACGTACCCTACGCTCGATCGAGTTTGTTAATTATTGGATCCATGCATGATGGGAAATCTAGTTAATCATGACGGTATCCAACTCTTAATCCTGGAGTCCTTCTTTTGGTGTTTAGTTAGTTTCTAGAACATTACTGTTTTTTTTCTTCTCTGGGAGGCAGTTTGCGTTGAGGTGGACTTTGTAGCAAAAAATGATTTCTTTATATGAAATCAGGGTGCATCCCTTTTATTCTAAAAATCCAGCTCTTAATCTCTCTTGTTAATCTGAATCTTGGGTAGAGTCTATTTTTATCGGAGCATCTCTAGCAGAACCCTTAAAACGGGGTATGTAAAATGCGGGTACACGCAACGAAAAATGGGTTTTATGGATTAGTTTGCACTATGACCAAACAACCTCTTAAAAATTAAACTGTAAAACTTTTTCACACATCTTTTTTTCTCTTCTCACCCGTGTGGCGGCTCTCACCTGCGTGGGAATCGATCGATACATGAGCTAGTTGTCGCCGCCGCGTTGAGCTAGCCTACGTACGTATGGGAACGATCGAATCAGTTAGGAGCTACTCCGTCCGTTTTAAAATATTAGACGTTTTAGCATTTTTCTATATTCAGATATATCTATATATCTAGACATGTTTTATTATCTACCTTCAGTCAGTTTAGTCTGTATCTAGACAACATGTATAATAGCTAAAACATTTGATATTTGAAAACGAAGGGAGCAAATCGATTAGGAGCTAGTTAGAGGTTGGTAGCTAGCTCCCGTTGCTGCTCGCCCGGGTTGTCACGGTGCGCTCGACAGCGAGCTGCTCGCACCCTACCGGCCATGGCGGCCGTTGCCTATGTTTATCAGGATCAACCGAAAAGGGACATAATCGACCGAGAAGCGCTTCCGGGAGTTGTTACACGTTAAAATAGCAGCGGAGGCCGTGGGTACGACCAGTATCGATCTCTGGCGGCGATGACGAGAGGCACTCCGGCGAGTCTATCGGTGGGAGGCGTTGGCGCGAGCTGAAATTTCCCAAACACTAGTGTTTCACCGGTATTCATGGCCCTGACAAAATTTCCTCCCAAACTTTACATATAAGGGTTCCGGACGTGTGTTCGCGGTGTCATGTTAAAACAAAATTAAGGTTCGGTCGAATTTAAGGGGTATGTCCGACTGTGTTATTTTGACTAAAAGTATAAAAAAGCGGTAGTTTCGTAGGTTTGACCGCTTTAAAAGTGTTCATCCAAAGATAGCTCGTGTTGTTTTAACAAAACGGGCACATTGCCTCAGCTTGCCTGGCCTGGCTAGAGCTAGTTGATCATCAGTCATGAGAGTTGAAAGCAACTTGCGTGCTTGGACGCACGCACACATGCAACCTGGCTGGCGGAGACATGAAGATCTAGCCAGTCTGCGACCGTGCTACAGCAATTCAGATCGACTTCCAAGAAATTCGTACTAGGACAGTTGTGCTTGTCTGCCCCGCCCGCAAGAAATCCCACGGAAATGAATGGTCTCGACGAGTCGCCGAGAGGAACTGGGTCACGGTCATGGCGAAAAGAAGATGGATCATACGCGTATGTAGCTGTACCAGCTGCCAGCCAGGGCCCGTGGCCGGAGAGGCGGTGCGCGGCTCACTCCTCACATGGCAACAGAGGGGACGGGACGGTCGTTGGGTCAAGCAGCAGCCAGCCAGCCGCAGGTCCGGTGCTCGTGGGAACGGGGAGCTATCCATCCACCGTAAAGTTGTGACGTCGGCGGCGAACCCGATAAGCCCGGCAAGCAGTTGGCACCCAATGGGGATGGAGAGCCGCACAGCTAGCTAGCTAGCTAGCTACGCGTAGAAAAGGTCGCACCTTTCTTTATTCTAGGAGGCTTTTGCTACGGTGCTCCTCCCCTGTCAAAAAACAACAATCTGGTTTTCACAAGCCCAACGAAAAAAAAATTGGGACAAACTTTTTTCCTTTAAGTTTCGGTAGGGGCGAATCACTGAAACAAACCTCTTTTCCGAAATGGAAAAAGGTCGCGCCTTTCGTTTCACATTACGGGCTAGCTCGGTCGCTACTTCGTGGTTCCGCCAATCGGATGAGGTCCTCCCGTGCCCTGTGGCTCTTCGAATCGATCACGACCTGTAATAAATCTTGAACACTGCGAGATGCTCAGTTGCTCCCGCTTTTCCCAAGCTAGCAGGTACTCGGAAAACCCCGGCCCAGAAAAAATTCCGGCGAATACGATGTTCAGGCCATGTTTTCGACCCGAACTGATACCGCATATGCGTCCGGCCCGGAACTTTTCTCCCCCGTCGCCCCTAGGGTTTAGCCATCTACGACGACGAGAAATTTCTCCGCCTACACCGTGGCGACAAAGCGGAGCTCGACACGATTACCGACGGCAGATCGGTGCTCGCTACGATTACCGACGACGTCGAGCTCCTCCAACACGTCAAGGTGAAGTCGACCCGCTCCAATGTTTCACATGGTGTAGCGGAACGAGGCGGCCCGAAAGCCGAACGAGTGGTGGGACCGCGAGAGGCTCCGGCGCGGGATTAAGTTGCGCCGCGAGCGGGCAGCTAAAAAGGGGGAGTGGGAGAATGAGTACCATCGCCATTGCGTACTCCTAATAAGTACGCGTGAGCAGCTAGGCACAGCAGCGACTAGCGCGTCAAGTTAGTACTCTTCAACGAACTATGCGCTTTGAGACGAAATATGATCATGTTCTTGGATGAATTGGCGGAGGAACCGAATAAGAGTTCCCGATTCATTCTTTTTCGACATGTGATAGAGATCATGCTCTAAGCTAGGGTCCCATCGTCATCTAGCAAGCGGAGAAGTGACGAGATCGGAGACGTGTGGGCTCAACGAAAATTCACGCGGTTCCGTCAATCAAAGAAAAGAAGAAGAAATATCACATTATTAATAGCAGTCGTATATTGTTTAATTACGAGGTAGCGGCCGGTACGCGCTCCAATTAATCACGGGGAATTGATTTGATTATGCGGGCGGGCGCAAGTGGATTCGATGACGACAGACCATCTTGTCCTCAGAACGCATGATTGGGGACATACATCCACGGAAACGGTTTTGATTCCTGCGCGCCAGAAAAACGGAGGCCTCATCCCCCATGCCTTCTCGTCGATATGATTTCGGAAGCTAATCATCGGCCGTCGATCGAATTGCACCAACAATAAGAACGACCGGCTATCTCCACACAGTTCATGATCATCAAAGTTCAATCAAAGATGATGAGATCAGATCAAGACAATATGAAGGTAAACCATGAATGATGATGATTAAGGGGTCCAACAATAGTACATTTACACTTAGTACAACAAGGTGTATACAATTCAGCTCGATCAACACACAATCTGATTAATCAATCAACTCGATCTCGATCTCGATCGGTATATCTCTCACACCCCTATCCAATTCATCAATTTCCCCCTAACCGCTAAGCTGCTCCAGTAATCCGACAATTAAGTCCTATGTACAGACTACACAGACGCTCAGATTAACCACTCACTCACAGGCCATCATTGTTAGCCTTGCACGCATCAACAACACACACGATCGATGGATCGATCGATCGACACCGCCTAATTAACCAACGCAATCCTGAATTGGAAGTTAATGAAGCAAACTAACTAACCCAAGACCTAGCAGCAGCAGCACCAACCAAATTAACCAGCAAGCTAACTATGGCTACCAGGAATCCATCGAGAGGATCAATTGATGGCTTCGTCAGAACTTCCACATGTTGGAGTAGTCGGTGATGGGGTCCGAAGACCAGAGGTTGTCCAGGTCCAGGTACGACGACGACGGCGTTATCAGCGACGGCATCTCCGCCTCGTCCGTCTCGGCGCCGAGCAGCGACGGCTGCGCGTTCGGCCGGCAGTGCTTCCGGATCGCGTCTTGCTGGCTCCCCGTCGCCTGGTACTGCGAGTACCCGCCGCCGCCTCCACGGGTGCCGGTCGTCGCCGGCAGGGAGAAGTAGCTGCAGGGGCTCTGCCCCTGCTGCGGCTGCTCGGTCTTGACCTGGTAGAAACCCATGTCCTGCTCCTCAGGCGGCACGGCGGCGCCGGAGGTGGAGGTCGAGGCGCCGGTGAAGTCGTCGTCGGTGACGCCGCCGAACGGCGAGTCCATGGCCATGAGCGGTGGGAGCCCGGCGCTGCACTGGAGGAACTCGTCGAGGAAGTCGAAGGAGGCGCTGCGCACCATGCCGCCGCCGGCCCCCGGCGCCGCCGCCTGGGGCACATTCTTCGCCACCAAGTCTTTGTTGATAACCCGGCACACGGCCCATTCGTCCTGCACGCAACACGTTGAAAACAACTTGAGAAACAATACGGAGCGCGACATGTGAGCGCACGCACGAGCGCGTAGGTGGTCCAGGAACCCTCCAGCGCTCGACACGCAGACGGGGAACTAGCTAGCAGAAGAGGGAAAAAATCGAATCTTTTCGGCCGGCCGGCCGGGCGTTACCTTGGCGGAGCGGGGGAGGTGAGCGGGGAGCGTGCCGTCGAGGCGGTACTCGTGCATGACCCAGGGCGTCTTCCCGCCGCGCGGGGCGCGGCCGGTGTAGAAGACGAGCGTCTTCTTCATGCCGACGAGGACGGCGGAGCGGCCCTTGCCGCGGAAGATCTCCTTGTCCCTGCCGGTGGCCTTCCAGTAGCCGCTCTGGGTGGCGCGGTTGGTGCGCATCCCCGTCGGGTACTTGCGGTCCTTGTGCACGAAGAAGTACCACTCCTTCTCCCCCATCTTCGCCTTGCCTGCACACAGCAGCAGACCAACGAAGTTCAGATCCAGTACTCGCAACGACGAAGCACGGCGTGGCAAATCAATACATACTAGCTCGGCGGCCGGCTACTTACTTGGGAGATCGCACGGCTCGCACTTGTTGAGGTCGACGTCGGCGATGACGAGGCAGGAGAAGCCGGGGTCGACGGCCTTGGGGGTGAGGTAGTGGGAGACGACCTCCTCGTCGGTGGGGTGGAAGCGGAACCCCGGCGGCAGCTCGAGCGTCTGGTCCACCACGTCCGACATGGCCGCACAAGCTTTCAGCTCCAGAAGAGAGAGAGAGCTCAGGAAGAAGAGAGAGAGAGAGAGGCGTGCGTGGTGTCTAGCTGCGAATGAACCGGCTACGAAGAAAGAGAGAGAGGGATCGATCGAGCTACAAGGAGAGGGTAGGGGCGCTTATATAACACGCCGAGTGCCGTGCGGGGGAAGGCAACTTGCCCAGCAAGCGCCCCGGCCGCTAATTACTCTCACTTATTTACTGCGCTGTGCTCATACAGGAGCTACTAATTAATGGCTGTAATATTTTCTAGGCAGTAATTAATACTATCAGATAAGCCTTGTCCTAATAACGTGCTACTAATGATTAGACGCCTACTAATCACCGTCTACCGATTAGTCTAATCTAATCCTTCCCCGTGACATTTCATTGGTTACACGTACCTACATTGAACCTTCGAGCTATATATATATTGAAGAGCGACTTTAGTTTCAGAAGAAAATGGAATCAGATAAGCACCACTAGTAGTAGTAAGAGTTTTAAACACGGTTCAGTTGCAGCAAAAATAGTATTCTGAACAGCCAATACGCTTCGATTTCCACAAAGACTTTATTTCCAAGCGGAATCCACATATAGTTCTGAATATTCAACAATAATCATCTCGACGAGCAAGCAGACAGATTCAACGGCCGAGCTAGTTAGGTGGTTACAACGGATCGAGCCGGCGGTGCTCCGCACTTGTACACGTCAGTCAATTCCTGCTGCTTTTGTGTGTGACCAAGAGCCGCCGATGATTCGTCCCAGAATTCGCCTCCTACAGCTAGTCGCTTGAAAGATACCAGTAACAACGAGCCTTAACGTCTAGCTAATCTGCAGCGAGGCCGTCCAAATGCAGCCACACAAAAATGAGAAAACCCTGGAAATTTCAGGGTTAAGTTTTGCGTTGTCAGCTGCTGGTGATCGATGAACTGTAAATCCGAAGTGGCACCAAGATCCTTTTCTCACCAAGCTAGCTAGCCTCTTTGTCATGCATGTCACTGACGCGTACCGCTACTGAACAAGCCGGAAAATGGCAAGCGGAATGCACTATTTATATGCAGTGCTTAATCAGGCCTAGCTGTTGAATTCCCGGATGCATCGACTGAGACAAATATGTAATCGAGACAGTTAGACACGAGACTGCTCCCGGGTAAAATCCAAAATGTGTAAGTATTTGTTTAGGCATATATTCCCTTCTAAATAGTTGTGAGCACAGAACACTGCACCATATTCCAATTGCATTGTGCTCCGGGAACATATGTTCAGAGATTTTGTTTTTTGATGAAAGACACCATATTCAGAATTTGGGGTCTGTCAGCATACTTAACCACGAAGTATTTCTAGCTAATTCGACGCCGCTAATGCGAGAAGGATAGTCGCGCTCGGGGAATAGTAATTATCGAGGGTTACAGCTATATATGTGCAAGTTGATGAATCTAATCTAAACACGTAGTATAATATATGTGAGATTAGTCGTCTAATCTTGGACGATCGGACAGGGTTACACAGTTCATTATGTATGCAAAGACTAAATCTTCAGCACATTAAATAGATCGAGTAGGAATTAACATCCATATCCGATGATTAGTGGAGTGTAATTAATCTGAGATAGAGTGGGCGCTACGGAAAATCCAGCCAGGATGCTGGGAAAATCTTATGTCACGCGTTGGCTATTGCATAGCCTGCCTTCTGGGTCGTCCGTGGGTCGAGTCAGAACTTAAGAGAAAGTTTTAGCGTCGTCGCGATGCGAAAAAATGCAAAATTAATTCAACAAATTACGTCTGTCATGACCAGTTTACGAGCTGGCCACGGGCTGTAATGCATGTTATGCAGTTTGTTCAAGTGAGAAAATGTCGTCTGTTATTGTATATATCCACATTAATTGGTATGGAAGATTTCAGCAGTTGACAGGCTCAGGAAACCCAGAAATTTCGTAGCACACGGCAATTCAGAAACCAGTGGTGGTTTACAAACAGTAGTATCGAAGAAGCCACTACTACGTACGTAATAATACAATACAAATGGATGTGTAATCATCAGAGGCTGATGACGAGTGTAATCAACAAGCTAATTGAAAGCTAAATGTACTTCCATAATTGCACATAGCTTCGTTGCCCGAAGCCGCAAGGCCATGGAATCTGGATCCACAAATGGGCGTTGTTTGGTGGACCTGTTCATCGGTGAGAGTCCCTGTCGATGGCCACATAATCAGTTTCCGGAAGTAGACAAGTCCTCCTTATCATTCTGCGACAGCAACACTGCACCCGCCCGAGCCAAGATCGATCACGGATATGGATTGAAATGAAAGTTTCGTTGGCATTAATTACAATTTCCCCACAACAACGTGGCATAGAAAACACCCGGAAATACCAAGAGAGATTCTCTGGAAATGTTTTACTCCAAAGCCGGCCAATACTAAATCACGCGCTAGTGTATATTATATGGCGTGGTCTGCCATGATCGATTTGCTTGGTCCGGAAGGGCAGAAACAAAACGGAAATGCATGGCGGATGAAAACGCCTTGTCGCCTAAGCGTCTGTCGATCGGTCTACACTGCTCCAATATATCCGGCCGGCCTTTGCTTGATTCTTCGCCCCCTTTTCGCCAAGAAAAGTTATTTTCCAAGCACGGGTATGTATAGTACAGTACAGTAGTGCTATTTTGCGCGTGAAGGGTGCAACCCCACTTCCAAGAAACTGCATTGTTCTCTAGTGCATGTTATAGTATACTGCTACTGCTGGTATATCCCGTAGAGCTAGTACCTTTTCTTTTATATAGTTGTACCACAGAGAAAGTATTTTCTCTCTAGGATTTTATCTTCTCTTCGGGGTAGTAGTATAGTAGCTCATGATGCGAAAGATCTTGGTCAGTTCGTGCTGCTGCCGCCGTCCATGGCATTGGCATCGGATCAGAGCTGCGCGCGGCGGCTGTCGCCGTCGGTCCGGCTGTGATCGGATAGGAGAATGTGTAGCCTTATTTAGCAAGGGAGACGAGATACGGTGGAAACAGCCCTTGCCGGCTACGAAAATTGAAACTGCATTGCCGGCCGTGTCCTTTGGAGCTGGAGTTTAGCTGGGAGGCTAGGCGCCGCGCCGGCCTAGCGAGCTAGCCATTGGCCCAACTGGGCAACTGGGTGTGTGTTGATCGTGTGCGTCCAGCTGAGACGATCGGGTACCTAGTGGCCGTTTATGGAGAATTGTCCACCAGAATTGCTGAATTGGCATTGGCAGGCTAGCTAGGGATCGACTTGGACGGTGGGGAGGACGTCACGTACGCTTAACTGCCGACCCTGCACGTACGCGCGACGGACGGGCGGCTACGGATGCCTAGTTTTTTTTTTGAGAAATTTATAGGCTGCCTTTATTAGATACCGGCACTACCAGATGCCAAGAGGTCTATGACAAATTCAGGCGGATCATCAACCCACCTATTACACAGCTGATTCCGGCAGCCTTGACTAGCTAGCTTATGTGCTATCCCATTACAAACACGACGCACATGCTTAACGACAACGGAATTAAAACCCAACATACCCTCCTTGATCTCTTCCACCAGCGGACCCAGCACCGAGAGGTCCTTTTCTTCTCGCTTCAGCTTTGTCACAGCACTTAGACAATCGGACTCCAGCTCCACCCGCATAAAACCCATATCCTTCGCCAGCTCTAACGCTGTACGGCACGCCAACAGCTCCGCATGCTCCGGATCTGTCACCGAGGGGAAAAAATGGCATGCTCCCGCCACGAAGCTTCCATGGTGATCCCGTAGGACCACACCACCACCTCCGAAACTGTTATCCGAAGAGAAGGCACCATCAACATTTGCCTTAATCACGTTCTCTTCCGGTGGGAGCCAGTGCTCCACCGGCCTCACTGAGCCACCCGAAGTTTTATCTCGAGAGGCCTTCCACTCCTCCAGCAAAAACTGTGTTCTTCGTGCTGTGTGACGCGGGTCTTCAATCTGACCTGAATCGCGCGCGTCGTTCCGCGCTTGCCACAGTTGATACAGCGTCATAAGCATCAGGTTCAGCTCCTCCGAGTCCATGTCCCCTATCTTGTCCAGCAACCAACGACGCAGGGAACCATGGTACTGAGCGTCCCGAGGCGGCGACGCCAGGTCATGTCCTCCTTGCGATCTGAGCACATCCCAGGTTGTTATCGTATGTGGGCACTGCCAGAACCGATGCATCATTGTCTCTTCTCTTCCGCACACAATACATCTCACCCCTAGTTTGATCTTGCGCCGCTGCAGCTCAGACCCAACAGCTAGTCCATTCGAGAGAAGTCTCCATCCATGCACCTTCACCTTCCCTGGTACCTCTGCACCCCACAGGGCCAGCCATCCTCGGTGATCATCACACGATGTAGAGGATCCATGACGACCAGAATTAGACAGCTCCACCTGCGTCTTAAGATGATATGCCGACTTGACACTAAAAATCCCGTTTTTGGTGTAATTCCATGCAACATAGTCTTCTGTTCCAGCTCTTCCCACCGGGATCTTCAAGATGTCAACAGCATCCATCGGAAAAAACACAGCTCGAACCTTGGTTTCATTCCAGCCACCTCCATCCGGGAGCAATAACTCACCAACTCGTTCCACCTCCTCCGCATCAGGCAAATGACCCAGTGGTCGCTGCAAACTAGCCCTGGGGATCCAATTATCCTTCCAAACGGAAATTTTGCTGCCATCCCCAATTCTCCAAATCAGCCCCTCTTTTAATAGATCTCTACCATGTAAGATACTCTTCCATGTAAACGAAGCATTAGTAGAGCAGCCAGCCTCCATGAAGGATTTATCAAGATGATACCTCGCTTTAAGCACCCGTGCGCATAGCGAGTCCGGATTAGTCAGTAACCTCCAAGCTTGTTTTGCTAACAAAGCTTGATTAAAATGCTCATATTTCCGAAACCCCATACCTCCTGTTTTCTTAGATTTGCACATGCGATCCCAACTAATCCAATGTACCTTCCGCTGTCCATCCGCCGCCCCCCACCAGAAATTCGCTGCAATTGCCGTGAGCTTACCACACATGGTCTTAGTTAACATGAAGCACCCCATCGCAAAGGTGGCAACCGCCTGCAGCACTGATTTTACAAGAATCTCTTTCCCTTTCTTGGATAAACCCTGCCCTTTCCACCCATTAACTTTTCCCCAAGACCTCTCCGGTAGGTTTTGAAAAGCCCCATCCTTAGACCTGAAGGAGATATGCCCTAGAGGCACTTAATAAATATAGTTTATTCGTCATATCTCAATTGTTCATTATATGTTTTATACCATGCTATAACTGTATTAAGCGGAAACATTAATACACGTGTGGTAGATAAACAACCAGGTCCCTAGTAGCCTCTACTTGACTAGTTCATTGGGCAATTGATGATCGAGGTTTCCCGATCATGTGTCATTTATGTCAGTTGACAATGAAGTCATGTCATAGGGAGAATGACGTGATGGACATACCCAATATTTGTAGGACGTAGTCATTACGCCTTCGACCGTGAGATCTACTCTTATTGTTATTCCTGAAAGACACTTTGATTGCATCAAACGTCATATCTTACATAGTGTGAATATAAAGGTGTCCCTTTCGGGTGTCGGAAAGGAGTATGTTGAGACGGGGGATCAAGAGCGGGATTTGCCAGTCCGCATAGCAGGATAGATACTCTAGGGCCCACTCGGTGAGATTATGTCAAACGAGCTTGCAAGCGTGTGACTAGGTCACCAGAACATAAGATCATGGACGAGTAGAAGTTAGCAGTGTCGGTAACGAGATCAAGCTAGGTATGGAGATATCTATGAACGAGTCTCGGACACGCTAAGTATCGCATGGCAAAAGGTTTAAGACTCAGACGTCTAGGTTCGAACGGTAAAGTATTCGTTATCTCGCAGGGATTAATTCTGGGTATCCTCGGTCCAGGAATTAGTCATTGATCGGAGAGGAGTCTCGATCATGTCTGGTGAGATAATCGAACCGCTAGGGTAACACACTTAAGGGGAGTCGACATTTTACCGGAAGAGAAAAATAGGAGAAGAGAGACCGGGAACGTCCCGGGAAAGTTCCGATGGAGATCGGGCAGCGACGAAATAGTTTTCGGAGCCGGAATAAATTATGTAATATGTATTTAATATTAATCAGTGTAATTAATAGTTAAATATATTTTATTTTAATTTTTCCTGAATTTTTAAAGGCAAAAATCCCTTAATGGGCCTCTTTGGGCAAAGAGGCCCATGAGGGGGGGAAGGTCCCCCCCAAGGGAGGGAGGGGAGTTCGGCCAGCCCTAGGTGGGCCACACGGGGCCCACCTAGGCCGGCGCATCAAGGAGGGGGCTGGTGTGGGAGTTTAGTCCCACACCGCCCGGCCAGCAAGGCTGGCAGCCCCTTTTCTCCTATATATACATGGGTACCCCTGGCCTTTGAGGATACAACCAATTCTCTCTCTCTCTCTCCTTGGATCACGTGACTCCCAAGTTTGGAGTTGCGCCAAGGACAAAGTTTTCTCCACCATACGCACGCCGCCGCGCTGCTGGTCTTCCGGTCCCAGTCTTCCGCTGCTCATCCCTGGATCGGGCCCGGAGTTCGTCGGCTTCACCATATGTGTGTAACGCCCTGCGAGGTGCCACGCTAGTGGTGCTGGAGGTCTGCTTCCTCCACACGGCCTCGAGGTCGTCGTCGGTTTCACCGACATCGCCGCGTCATCGTCTTCTTCGTCGTGCCAAGTTCTCCGCGACCTTGAGGTCGGCTACGGCGTCTTCGTCAGCAACGCTTGTGCGGGAGCGTAATCCCCGCTTTTCGGTCTACAAGAGGTGTGTATACCGAACCCCCTGCGTACTACTATATCTGCATAGTATAGATTCTGGCTAGTTTAAGGTTATCGATGTTAGGAAAATTTTTGTTTTCTGCATGCGATCCCCTTCAGTGGTATCAGAGCCAGGTTTATGCGTAGATATAGCTGTGCGCTAGCTGCACCCGTGTTTATCACGGGGACAACGTTCTTATTATTTGCTACCCTCTCGCGTGCACTTGCACTGCCGGCAGCATCGAGTTGATGAAGCGGCCCGGACCGACCTTACGCGTACGCTTACGCGAGACTGGTTCCACAACTGACATACGGCTGGTTCCGTATATGTGGCTGGCGGGTGTCTGTCTCTCTCTCTTTAGTTGGCTTTGCATTTTCAATTGAGGGCCCGAAAGGGATGAATAAATATGCAATTATTTGATCGTTGTTGTGGTCATAGGTTCGTAGGTATGAAGCGGTTCTATTTACGACAGCCCCAAGCCACGTAAAATATGCAAAAGATAAAGTAGAGGCGTCTAACTTTATTTTGCAGGGGCTATGTGATATGGTCAAGGTAGGTTTATTAAATTGTTTATAAACTGTGGGCGCGAAGGAGACCATCGGCGCAAGGACCATATCACGTCGCATTACATTTTGATGTTTTGTGTGCATCTTATATTGTGTGAATATATATAGTATATATTAGTTACACGGCGGTAGTAATATAAGATGATCCCTCCAAAATACCATTTGTGTTCTCCCTTCAACGTGCTCCACCAAGAAAGTTCTACGTTATGAGGCAGGCCGTGACGATCGGGTGTCAGACATATCGTCGTTCGCATACAGTGGGTGTAAGCCATGTTGCACAAGCACTTTCGTTGAAGGTTATTATGGCGAGCCTAGCATGTACAGACATGGCCTCGGAACAAGGTGACCGAAAGGTTAAGCATGAGTCACAAAGTTGTTGTGATTGACATGTCGATGTCTACCTTTGAAGTTATGTTGCCGGCTCTGACGATGAGGGGTTGCATAATGGATGAGGGTCGTGTAATCACTAAAACGATGAGAGGGATACTCGTTTTGAGCGGGAGTTCTGGTAGTTTTATTTTATTAAAACTTGAACCCTATTTTATAATGAACAAAGTCTTTATGTTTTGCAAAACCTTTGTAGATATGAACCAATGTGATAGCCTTCTTTAAAAATTAGGCACAATCCTGCGATTGAGAAACTTAAAAGGTTGGGTCCAAACTTCATAGTTTTATACTTTAGCTTGAGGATACTCCTTGTTTAAACCATTAGCTCTTTGTGATATAATACCCGCTAGGAGATAAACCCGGAGATTCCGCTAACAAAAGGATAATTTGGATTATCAAGTCTTTGTGCGGATGATATCATCATAGTCCAGTGTATGCTGTGATCTCTACCATAGAGCATTGACGGTGGGTACGAGTTGTTAGATCGCGAACATATGAGATGATCGCTAAACTCGGGATACACCTAAAGTTGGGTTGATGAAGTTTAACAGTATGTGACTGTTTTTCTTCTCAACCAAGATGGAAGAGAATACACGCATTGAAGGAGCACGTGGCAGTCATAATTGATGACACAGGTCATACTCGATGACATTGGTCATATTTAATGACATTGAGACGCCTTGCTCAGCTCAATCACTGGATGACAGACGACGTTGCCAGGTGCAAATGCTTTGTCATAGACTATGTCATGCGAGGGGAATCGTTCACCTTCATGGTTCTTGATTGCGTTGGAAGAATCAAGAAGATGAAACAGATCGCCGGGAAGTCATCAATGATGATGGTGTATATATGATATACACATTATGAATGTTTTGCCTAAGCAAGTACTCGCAGTAGTGACTATGTTTTTGATACTAGTCGTGTTTTATGAAAACCAGATTTACTGCTTGAGTAGCTTGGAAGGATGAGGTGACAATGTGTGTTCATGATGGCAGACAAAATGTTGTGATGGCCATAGACACTCTCCCTCTAGATCTACCATTTGAATAAATTCTTTTATGATCGCCTGTTAGTATGATCGTTATAAGTGTGTCTTCTCTAGCAAGACAATTGTTCATATATGTTAGTGACAAAGTCGTTGTCCTATATTTATGAAGTAATGATCATAAGCCAATTTGAATTTAGATGGTAGAAGCTCCCACATTCATAATATTATTGCCAAAGGATACAAACTTAATAGAGACACCACATTTGTGTGGCACAACCGTTTAAGTCATGTCTATGTTATAGTCAATGAACAAGCTCCATACGGATGGATCTACAAGTCCTTAGATTTGATCTTTTGACACTTGCAAGATAACTAAGACACCGTTTTCGGAAAGCGGGCATATAACTTATTGATAAATCATGCATTTTGATGTATGTGGATCAATGAAGTAATTAACGTGTAGTGGAGATCTTTATTTCGTAAGCTTCAATGAACGTTTGAGTATAACTTGTTGAGAATCATGCATATGGGTGTATGTGAATCAATGAAGTACTTTAACGTATAGTGGAAGTCTTTGTTTCCTAGACTTCATGAATATTCCGAGTAGATATACGGATATCCACTTAGGAAATGTTAGTCTGAAAATTTTGATTCGATCAAACAAGTTCAGAATGAAGTAGGAAAATAAATTTAACAAGAAAATCAAATTCCTGCGATACAGATCGAGGAAATAAAGATTTGAGTTATAATGTTGGCATATCATTGGAAGACTTGTGAGAAGAGTTCCACAAATTACGTCGCATGGAATACCATAGTGTCATGGTATGTTAGGACGTCGTAAATTGCACCCTATCGGATCGTGTGTGGTAAATAAATCTCTTACCGAATTATTGTGATCATTGGAGTCGTATGGTAGAAACATAACATTCACGTTAGATAATAGGGAAACCATTTAAATCCATGGAGACAATACCATATGAGTGATGGCATGGCTTTTAGCCTAGATTGTCGTTTCAGCAATTTAGTGTTTCGATGTGATCAAACCTAAAATGGATAAATCTTTGTAGTGTACCGTACCTAAAGAATTAGTTGGGTACATGTCTCACGACATAGACAAAAACGTTGCCGGAATATGCCTTGCAAAAGAAATAGTTTCTTGTCCAAGGGTATAAGTGGGAAAGAAAGTAGAGCAAGACGAAGTTGATGAACTTTCTCTCCAGACATCAGAGTGGCGCAACGGAAAGTGTTTCCGGTGTCATGCTCCTCAACTTGATAGAAGCTGATGATAAAGATCATGATGCTCTGAGCTCATACTGAGAACGTAGGTGTACGAGGTTATGTTCCACACTGTGTGGTACGACAATCTTGTTATGAAGGTCATATTAATGGAATATGACAGACCTACGAACTACGAAGAAGAGATGGTAGACCTAAGTCCGAGAAATGGCTATGAGTCATATATGATCCGAGATAAAATTCATATACGATTACCAGGTAATGACTTGGGGGATCTTCTTGATGGCATCTAGGCTGTTAATGGAATATGGAATTTTATGAAAGAATAGACGCTGATAAGGATCGATTTGTCGTGAAACAGTTCAGACAGATTCAAAAGTTGACCACAACGAGATTTGGTCTCAAGTGGCGAAGCCTAAATCTATTCGGGGTCGTTTAGCAATTACTACAATTTCAAATTGAGAAATTGATAGATGGATAAGAAAACCATGTTTCTTAATGGTATCATTAAGAAAGAGTTGTAATTAGTACAATGAGATGGTTTGGTGATCCTGAGGATGCTAAACATGTATGCAAACTTCAGCTGTCCATTCATGGGTTGAAGCAAGCATATCGGAGCTGGAATCTTCACTTTGATGATGTGATCAAAGGATTTTGGAGTTGTCCAAAATAGTTGAAGAAACTTGCATTTGCAAAGAAGTGAGTGGGAGCTAAGTAGCTTTTCTTGATCTTATATGTGAATGGCATATTTGAGTGGGAGTTAAAAGAAATCCCCTGGTCTTATATACGGATGGCGTATTTAAGTGGGAGCTAAGTGTCATTCCTAATTTTATGTAACGACATATTGAGAATGATACAGATCCTCTAGCAAAGTATAAAGGATTATTTAAGTGATTAAATTTCCTATGAATGAAGTTAGGAGTATTAGGCATTCGATCTATAATTGTATAGATCAAAAGGGGCTTAATAACATTAGGTCGGAATATTTTCCTAGGTTAAGATTCTGAAGTGTTTCAGAATAGAACAAGCGAAGAAAGAGTTCTTGCTTGTATGACTAGGTAAAATATTAAGTTTATCTTGGCATTTTCAGTTGTAGCTGATGAAAGAAAAATGATGTTCGACATCCTCTATGCCTCAGACATAGATTCTATCAGACTGAAAGCTCGACTTGGTGTGACCCACGTTCTTGGTTGAAGAACGGGTTCTAGAGTGATCCTTGTATGGATCAATGAACAAACGTTAAGTATATTCTTCAGTGTCTGTGAGAACTGAAGATATGTTTTCTGGTAAAGGGTAAGAGTGGTAAGACAACTTGCCGTAAAACGGTTACGATGATGCAAGTTATGACACTGACCCATATGACTAGAAATCTCATATAGGAGATGTCCTTTGTTTTGAAGAAAGACATGGTTAGCTTGCGAAGTCGCATATGAATGCACTGTCGCATAATCTACATAATAGGTATAGAAATATATGGCAACTTCAGAAGTAGCAAGTGTGATTGGACTGAGTCTCACTCCATCGACTAAGATATATTTCGCCGTCATCATAAGATACGGGATGATGTCAAACTAGTTGACATAGAAGTGTTGCAAAGCACATACAGATCTCAATGTGTGAGATCTGTTGACTGTATTCCTCTTCCACAAAGCAAGCATGCACCAAGTTGCTATGGGTGTTGAGTTTTTACCAAGTTGTAAACTAGATTAAGTGTTACTCTAGTGCAAGTGGGAGACTGAATGAGATATGCCTTAGAGGCACTTAATAAATATAGTTTATTCGTCATATCTCAATTGTTCATTATATGTTTTATACCATGCTATAACTGTATTAAGCGGAAACATTAATACACGTGTGGTAGATAAACAACCAGGTCCCTAGTAGCCTCTACTTGACTAGTTCATTGGGCAATTGATGATCGAGGTTTCCCGATCATGTGACATTTATGTCAGTTGACAATGAAGTCATGTCATTGGGAGAATGACGTGATGGACATACCCAATATTTGTAGGACGTAGTCATTACGCCTTCGACCGTGAGATCTACTCTTATTGCTATTCCTGAAAGACACTTTGATTGCATCAAACGTCATATCTTACATAGTGTGACAATAAAGGTGTCCCTTTCGGGTGTCGGAAAGGAGTATGTTAAGACGGGGGATCAAGAGCGGGATTT
Organism: Poa annua; assembly: GCA_026929855.1. Classification (NCBI taxonomy): domain Eukaryota; kingdom Viridiplantae; phylum Streptophyta; class Magnoliopsida; order Poales; family Poaceae; genus Poa; species Poa annua. The sequence continues at coordinate 6,882,126 of CM049433.1, read as the reverse complement.
GCCAGTCCGCATAGCAGGATAGATACTCTAGGGCCCACTCGGTGAGATTATGTCAAACGAGCTTGCAAGCGTGTGACTAGGTCACCAGGACATAAGATCATGGACGAGTAGAAGTTAGCAGTGTCGGTAACGAGATCAAGCTAGGTATGGAGATATCTATGAACGAGTCTTGGACACGCTAAGTATCGCATGGCAAAAGGTTTAAGACTCAGACGTCTAGGTTCGAACGGTAAAGTATTAGTTATCTCGCAGGGATTAATTCTGGGTATCCTCGGTTCACGAATTAGTCATTGATCGGAGAGGAGTCTCGATCATGTCTGGTGAGATAATCGAACCGCTAGGGTAACACACTTAAGGGGAGTCGACATTTTACCGGAAGAGAAAAATAGGAGAAGAGAGACCGGGAACGTCCCGGGAAAGTTCCGACGGAGATCGGGCAGCGACGAAATAGTTTTCGGAGCCGGAATAAATTATGTAATATGTATTTAATATTAATTGGTGTAATTAATAGTTAAATATATTTTATTTTAATTTTTCCTGAATTTTTAAAGGCAAAAATCTCTTAATGGGCCTCTTTGGGCAAAGAGGCCCATGAGGGGGGGAAGGTCCCCCCCAAGGGAGGGAGGGGAGTTCGGCCAGCCCTAGGTGGGCCACACGGGGCCCACCTAGGCCGGCGCATCAAGGAGGGGGCTGGTGTGGGAGTTTAGTCCCACACCGCCCGGCCAGCAAGGCTGGCAGCCCCTTTTCTCCTATATATACATGGGTACCCCTGGCCTTTGAGGATACAACCAATTCTCTCTCTCTCTCTCCTTGGATCACGTGACTCCCAAGTTTGGAGTTGCGCCAAGGACAAAGTTTTCTCCACCATACGCACGCCGCCGCGCTGCTGGTCTTCCGGTCCCAGTCTTCCGCTGCTCGTCCCTGGATCGGGCCCGGAGTTCGTCGGCTTCACCGTATGTGTGTAACGCCCTGCGAGGTGCCACGCTAGTGGTGCTGGAGGTCTGCTTCCTCCACACGGCCTCGAGGTCGTCGTCGGTTTCACCGACATCGCCGCGTCATCGTCTTCTTCGTCGTGCCAAGTTCTCCGCGACCTTGAGGTCGGCTACGGCGTCTTCGTCAGCAACGCTTGTGCGGGAGCGTAATCCCCGCTTTTCGGTCTACAAGAGGTGTGTATACCGAACCCCCTGCGTACTACTATATCTGCATAGTATAGATTCTGGCTAGTTTAAGGTTATCGATGTTAGGAAAATTTTTATTTTCTGCATGCGATCCCCTTCAAGACCTTCCAACCAGTGTTGGAAGCCCTAAATATTTCTCAGACAATGCCTCAGAGGCAACACCAAGTGTGTTTTTCAGTCCCTCTCTTTGGCCTTGGCTGCACCCCTTCCCAAAGTAAATAGAAGACTTTTGGAGATTAACCTTCTGACCCGAACACTCCTCATAGGTATGCAGAATCTCCTTAAGATGCTGCATATTAGCATCACTAGCTTCGACAAATACCACACTATCATCCGCAAACAAAAGATGTGTTACATGTGGTCCATTCGTCCCAAACCGGATCCCTGCCAATTGTTTCTCCACTTGAGCCTGTCTCAATAACGCGGAGAACCCTTCCACACAAAAGAGGAAAAGATACGGTGATAGCGGATCCCCTTGACGAAGTCATCTGGAAGGGGTAAAAATATCCGAGACACCGCCATTAAACCTCACCGCAAACCGAACAGATGTGACACACCGCATGATCATGTCCACCCACCTGCGACAAAACCCCATTTTAAGCATCCTATGTTCCAGGAAGATCCACTCCACCCGATCATACGCCTTCATCATATCCAACTTAACCGCACAGAGGGGTTTCTTCCTTTTCCGTTTCCTGATTGCATGCACAAATTCATAGGCTACAAAAATGTTGTCGGTTATCAGGCGCCCGGGCACAAAGGCACTCTGCTCGTCCGAAATTAAAATGGGGAGGATTCTTTTCAACCGATTTGCAATTGTCTTCGAGGCAATTTTATATAGCACATTGCACAAGCTGATAGGTCTGAACTGTGTGAGTAAGTCCGGATTATTTTGTTTCGGGATCAGCACAATAACCGTATCATTAAAATTATCCCGACAATCCTTCCCCTCCAGAAACTCACGTACTGCATTACAAACATGTTCCCTCAAAAAAGACCAGTGTCTTTGGAAAAATAACGCGGGCAGACCATCCGGCCCTGGAGCTTTGGTTGGCCCCATCTGGAATAAGGCTTCCTCAATTTCCTTGTCTGACACAATGGCAGCCAGTGCTCCATTCATTTTATCCGTCACACAGGAGTTCATCAAATTCAGAACAGCCTCCATGTTGGAAGATCCCTCCGATGTGTACAACTTGTGGTAGAAGGTCAGTGCCATCTCACGCATACCCTCATTAGTCTTACATAATGAACCATCATCCTTGCGCAACCCGCGTACTGTATTTTTCCGCTTCCGGTGTGAGGCCCGATTCTGAAAGAATTTTGTGTTGCGGTCACCAGCCTTCAACCACTCTTGTCGAGAGCGTTGTCGATACATAATTTCCTCCTTCTCAAAAACCGCATGCAGCTGCTGCTCAAGTTCTTGAACCTCCGATAATGATCCAGTTTGCCTTGCAGCTACCTTAGCCACCTCTAGCTTAGCTCTCAACAATTTGATTTCAGCTCGCACTGAGCCAAAGGTCTCGAAGCTCCACTTCTTCATATCTCTTGACACATCCTGGAGGCGGTGACACAAGCCGCCTATATCATTTCGAACATAATTACTATTTTCCCACGCCTCCGTAATCATATCATCATATCCATCATGTTTCAGCCACATCTCTTCAAACATAAAGCTGCGAGGGGGCGCCCGCTCCCGGCTGTCCGGGCTAGCTTGCACTCTCAAAAGGAGCGCTAGGTGATCTGATTCTTCCGTGATGATATGCTCCACTGAGACATGTGGAAACATGGTGAGAAAAGGCGCCGTCGCCGTTCCTCGATCTAGCCGAACCTGAATGTTCTGATCACCTTCTCTCCTATTATTCCATGTAAATTCATACCCTGTGTAACCCAGGTCAGTAAGCCCACAATCCAACAAGCAGTCACGAAATGCTGTCATTTGTGACTCGCTACGGGGATTACCACCAAACTGCTCGTCCGCCCTTGTGATCTCATTAAAATCTCCCGCACAGAGCCAAGGTAGATTGTCTTGCGCTTTTAGATAACGTAGCACCTCCCATGTCTTGCTGCGCAGCTCAGTTCTGGGCTCCCCATAAATACCACTAAATCTCCAAGTTTTGCCCTCAAAAGTAATTTTAGCATCTATGTAATATTGGCACCAGGGCCTAACCGAAACATCCACTCCATCACGCCACCACAAAGCTAAGCCACCACTGCGCCCATCACAATCCACCGCTACACCATTCCTGAACCCGAGACTCCACTTCAGTTTATCGATAGCCTTCGCCTTCTTTTTTGTCTCGCTCAGAAAAACCACCGCCGGGTTGTAGGACCTAATCAGGTCTCGGATTTCGCCCACTGTCGCGTCCAACCCCAATCCGCGACAGTTAAGGGCCAGCAGATTCATTGATCTCGGCGGCCCCGCTCTACAGGGTCCGCCGATGGGTCTTCTATACGATCAAACACTGAACCTGTACGCTGCCTCTTCCCTGCAGACTCCGAGCTATCCTCTCCCACAACTTGCACTTGCACCGGCATCCAGACCTGCTTCGTACCTCTCTTTTTGCTTGTGCCAGTACCCAGTGGTACATGAAGCTTGTTGGTCTGTGCACCTTCAGCCACCTTTCTCTGCACTTTCCTGTAAGTGCCTAGTCTGTTCTTCACAGATTCCCTAGCCTTTGGCAGCCGTCCCTCCTGCTCCTCTTGATGTGCCGACCTGCGTCGCTCATCAGGACTCGAAACCTCATGCCCTCCCGTCCGTTGCTCCCGTCCGCCAGTGCGTGACGAGCAAGAATAGGAGGAGTCATGGCCTTGGTTCCGTCGTGGTGGGACATCGCGAACAGAGATACCCGCATGGATCCTATCCGCACCCGAGGTCCGGCTACCCCAACTCGACGAAGACATTGCTGGACGTGGCTGGGGCTGATGCACTGGTTTCTTAGCTTTCTTGGGCTCAGCACGCAGCCACTCCCCCCACTGCTTCACTTCATCCTTCTCCGCTGAACACCCATCCGCCAGATGAAACAACCTACCACAGTCGAAGCAGAAGTGCGGCACCTTTTCATATTGTAAGTCAAACCAGCGTCCTTCTTCTTCTTCCTCCGAGCTCTTAATACTCACACCCCTCAGTAATGGTTGATCAACCTTAATTGCCACTCTAATCCTCAGGTCCTCTTCCCACGCAATACCCTCCTCATCCACTTCAACCGAAATAAACTTTCCAATCCATCCTCCAATCAATTCCCCATATGCCCGATTCATCATGTCTAAGGGAAGGTCAAGCACTCGGACCCAAATATCCATTGTATCAAAAACCAAGTCAGAGGGCCGAACCGATCCATCATATTGCTTCATCAGGATTGCGTTGAAATCAAACTGCCAAGGACCGTTCCTCAGAGCATGTTTCCAATCGCCTTCAGACGTGAACCGAACCATGAACCTGTTATCTCCCATATCCTTGAACTGTGCCGATCCATGGAGACCCCAAGCCCGCTCCATTGCTCGTTCCAGAGCACCAATAATCAACTTCCGCGGCGAGCAAACCTTGCCCACCAATAACCATCTAGGTTTAGGAACCATCGCTGCATCAATACCCTTGATCACCAAACCTGTAGCCTCCTTGTCCGTGAGAAGTAGATCACCCATCTTCGCCGACAAGGACGCATCCAATTCTTCCCCGCCTCCCTTCGCCGGAGACCTAGACGCAGATCCCGAAGAACCTCCGCTTTTGGCCTTCGCACGAGATGGAGACGCCATGCACCACCGCCTTCGGGAGCCTCACAACGTGAAGATCGCGAAGCGCTAATCACACCCTAGCCACCGGACCGATCTCGCCGTCGAGATCAGCACCGCCGCCGGAGAACAACCACCCTCGAGGGGAAACCCTAGCCTAACACGATCGCCTCCCAATCGCCCCAGAGTAACCTCCGCCTGTTGGTGGACCCGCTGGAAAGAGCTGTTAAGTGTGTGATGCTGTCACTACGGATGCCTAGTTGAAAAAACCGGAGCTGACCCGCTTCGACCATAAAAAACTTGAACAAGCACCACTGCCGGTTTGGTAAGTGTAAAGGACCGAACAACGGAGTGAACCGGATTTTTTTCGGTTGAACCGGCGATTCGGTTGATTTTGTCCAGTCTTCGTTCGAATGGGGTACTGGTCCAACCGGTGTAGTTCATGATTGCAATAAAATTTAATGTGGGGTGGAGGGTATTTGATCCCTGGTCGCGTGCATCAGTCGTCGCTCTCCTACAACACACTAACAACTTCGGCTGACAAACCAGCAGTTGGACCGGTGGATCGACGAACCGAGCGCCTAGACGATTTGATTGTCGGTCTAGTTTTTTTAAACTATACACAAAAGACGCACAATGAGCTGTTTTTGTTTGATTGACGAAATGCCATCATGATGTTACTTTATTAACTAAAACTACACTTACATTGTCAATTAACATAAGTATAAAAAAACTTGGAGGCTCCTCGAGACCGAAATTTGGTTCAGGATCACCCTCACTACCTATAAAATGAGCTGCAAATTAGCATCCTTTAAATGAAATCAAACTCTACCCTTGGTGTTCGCTCGACTCTCTGCATTGCAACAAACCCATTGAAACATTGCGAGTGCGACACTCATATTATTACCGTGTTGCAGCCGCCGTCACGGTTAGTGACGGCGCTATCGCATCATGTCACAACCTCAAGGTCACCGTAACAGACCAATGATAGTTCTTGTTTGTTTCCGTTTGTCTTCTTCCACATCTTCAGAAATTTCTTGTGGCTCTGTTTGTTTGATTTCATCTGCATTTTCCCAATTGTCAAAGTGGTGACTCGGGAGTAAGATAAAGCAGCCAGCTCTATCGTGACGACTTTGCTGATCTTGATGTGTGAGAGTGCATCGAGTCAATGGGTTTAGGTGACCTACATACGTACGTGCACAGCGGGAACAAGTCTGAAATCTCCTCCGGATCTAGCGGTTCGTGACGGAAGGTTCGGGCTTTTTCCGACAGGTAACAAAAGGAGACGACGAAGTGCTCGCTCCATACTTTATCTTATCTCTCCTAGCTTAATTGGCCTAATCAAACGCCAGCTGATATCGATCAATGTATAACAGCGACGTTGATAGTAGCAATCAGGAGTAGCTAATTACATGGATCAAGTAATTACGAGGCTCCGATTACTCAAATGCACGCCGCTGCTGCAACCAATTATATGGCCGGCCGCGCTCAGCTTAATCATTCAGAGTTTTAGCAGGGAACAGTCCTTGTTAAGCAGCAGGTGAAAGCTAGCGGGCAGGTAAATTCAACGCACGCACGCCGCAGCGGTGGCGGTAGTTTCCGGGAACCCCCACGCATGATCGATGCCGCCGAAAGCGGCGGTCTGCTGGCGATGTCCGGCGCGGCGCCGCCGGCCGGCCGTACGGAGGAGCTAAGCCAGCGGCATGTGAGCGTTTCATTCACATGCATGCCATGGACCATGAGGTCGATCCATCCATCCATCAGATCGAGGGATAAATTAGCCGGGAAAAGTACACGCACGCGCGCGGCCGGGCAGGTAATAAAACAGAAGGCATCAATCAACCTCGGGATCGATCGCGCCAGCCTAATTAATTCTTGGCATAATACCATTATTAATCAGAGGCGCGCCGTTTATAACGACGACGGGTCAATGATTTGCTGATGCTATCGCTGATGGGATCAGAGAAGCAGCCATGGATCGATATGGTACGTAGTTAATTAGCATATGTTCAACTTGGTGGCAGTGTTTAGGTCGTCGGGGACTCTGTGGTAGCTAGCTAGCTAAGGCGCGCGTGATTAGACGTGAAAGGGATGTGATGTGCGTGCGTGCGTGAATCGACTAGTTTACCTACTCCGTACTTACTCACTTTGGAGTTCACCTTGATTTGATCCCTTCTTGATTGTCGATCGAGACGAAGGGAGGCATCTTCATTTCTTTTATTCTTCCTTTTCTTTTTTGAAACCTATATTAGACCAACTTTAATTTACTCTTCTTTCTTATTCACATTTTTCATCAAACGAAACAAGCTCGATCCCTAACTCGATCGACACGTGCCCTCTGAACCCCAATAATTAATCTGCACTTTTCTCTTTCGCTCGACTGCAGCAGCTGGTAGTAGATGGATACGTACGTACGGCAACACTATCATCCATCCACATGGCACGCTCGTCACGTTTCACGACTACTGTTCATGCATGGCCAAGTAGACCGGTGTAGCATGTCGGCAGCAGAAAATATGACATTTACATTTGGCACGCATGCATCGTGCATGCTTCAAGCAATAAATGAAGGATCTGTTTTTGGAGCCTAGCGCGTGGGGTTTATCGTCGTCCAGAGACCGAGCAGATGATCGATTGCCTATCGTCCCGGATCTTTGTTCGGACGTGAGATGCATGGTGTGTGCATGGCTGCTGGATTATCCACGTACGCAGTGCTAGTGGACGGCGATGAGATCGATCCATCTCCGCGGGCCGGGTGTGGATGTCTTCGTTTTCGGCTGTTGATGATTGGTTTTGCTCTCTCCGCAAGCATGCTTGATGCATGTGCTTGTAATCCACATTTCGTATACCTCTTCCTATCGATTATTTGTACTCTACTTCTTTTTTCTAGCATCAGAGGTAGTGTGATCCCGGTTCCATCAATCATTAAACCTGTGATCATATCTGTGAAACATTATTGTTCATCATGCCTGTGTGACACAACCAGATTAGGACATGATCCCAAACAAGAACGATCGACAAGGATAAAAACGAGAAGGTGCAACTCTAGCATTTGGGCAACTAGTTATCCGTCGAGCACGAGCCATCTGCTTCCTCATTCAGTAACATTTTACTTGCATGTGGGTTCGGAAGATCTTCAAAACATATGCTGACGAATGTTGTATCTCTAGTCCAGTACAATGGCCCTTAAAGATCATCCTCCAGATCTTGGTTGAGCCCAAGGACTAGTCTCTTAAAATCCTACCAATTTACCAGTAAATATCAACTTGTTTCTAATTTTCCAGAGCAAGGCACAACCACACACAAAAATAGGTATGCATTTTATTTGCTACCCAGAATCTAGCAACAATTTCAAAGTTATGACCAACGTGTATGTGGTGACCCAGCATACCAGTGCATGGTGTAGTATGCTATAGCCGTTGACATAGCACCAATGGATCACCGTCCACCAGTGTTACATCATCAGAGTGGTACAACAGAAACATCGCAGATCCAAGGCATGACTATAGATTACAACAGAAGATCCAGAACAACAGATCTTTAGAACCTCCTCGATACAATGAGGGAAGGCCCTAATAAAAGAAGATCAAATGGAAAATCTCGGAGAACAAACCTATACTAAGCCTACTGCTAAAACTACTAGGCTTGCGACTGCTACCATAGCATCGCCTAAAGAAATAGGTTCTACTGACTAGGGATCTGTCCTCTGCTATACTACGCCTTCACTTGTCCTCCATCTTCTCTGGATTGCTTCAACTCGTTGTAGTTGCCTTCTGTGGTATCTTGAGTTTATCCTCCAGTGTTTCCTTCTCGTGGTTCTCCATGTCTAAGAAGGGGTTCAAGAGGCAAGGGTGAGTAACAGCGTTACCCAGCAAGTTCAATATATATGGTGGGAAGTTTGATGCATAAATACCGCCACAGACAATGGATTGTCGTAGGCTAATGCAAGTTTTCGAAAACATTTCTTCAAAAGGTTGCTTTTATTCTAAAGAACTATGTCCGTCAGGAGTCACACGTGCTAGGGCTTTGAGGAGCCTCCTTTCCTGCTGCGTTCGTCGTTCCTTCCTGGAACGTGGAGTAACATGTCACATTTATACACTCTGCAGAGGTGCGCTGCTTTACCCATAAGAGATCAACGCCTTGTTGCACATCCGGGTGATCTTTCCCGTCCACACTTCCTTGGTGTGGGGCCCAGTCGGTGATCCAAGCCAATCACTGCGACTTTCCAACAACCCCGCACACCCCCCATTACTTCAGTTGCAGGTGATGGGAAATTCCAACTTTCATCCTGCTAACCATTTGAAACTGGTCTCAAACTGGTTCTGAAGCCAACCTTCATAGATACTAGACATCCAACCATTGTGATACACAGGATAGACATCTCCCGGTAATACGGCTTTATCCTGGAACTGCGAACTCGCAACGTCAAACAAGCAAACCGATAGACATCTCCCGGTAATACGGCTTTACCGGTGGCTTGTACGCACTTCCGGCCCAGAATAGTATCCGTTGGTGTATGAGAGGAAAAGGGTACAACTGACTTCTCCGTCCCATTCCAAATCTTATGGTAGCGCGTAATATACGGCGCAAGAATCACTGGCGACATTTGTTGTTAAGTCCTAGGTGATACTTTCCCGTGCAAATGGGACCTCCACCACCACATTCTTACCGTGGTCCCATCTACCAGCCATATGAGATTACCACCTCACTGGTGGATAACCATAGTCATATTATTATAAAATAAGTTTTCTGCCCTTTTTGAATGATATGTGATAATAACATTTTGAAGATAGTTTCTTAACAAATACTTCAAGAGGACATGAATAAAGGATGAACTTGCCTTTTTGACTGCAAGATTATGCAGCCGAGGTCTTCGATATAATATAACTCCGAGAAATCTGAAAACAACATCATTGGTCCGATAAGGACTAATGTTTAAAGAAGCAACATGCTTAATGCATAAGTATGAAATGCATCGCAAAGTACCCCGTAACTAACTCTCGAAGTTTGTGTGTTGTTTGAGTTGGGTGATTTTATTTAGAGTTGTCTTATCTCCAAGTTTATTTCATAAGAAGAATGGATTCTTTTGCCTTAAATTAATAACGTCAATTTAAGCATAAGAATAAAGTAAAACATTATATAACATCCAATGGTTGTTTTAGGTTGTGTTTCTCTTTCGGTGGTAGAAACATGTATTAACTTTAAGTAATTAAAGATAGTGTTGTGTTATATTTCATGATGGCAAAAAGAATAACTTTTGAAGAACATGAGAATGTAAACAATCGTTGGTATTACATGAAGTGGTTAAGAGAGGTGTATATGATTACGCTCATTTGTGTGTTTTACCCAAGACGTTGCGTTATGGACAATATGAATTTAACCAAACACTAACAAACATATGCTTAGCTTGGTTTCTCAAAAGTGCATGGCTTGTTTTTAGAATAGACAAGTTGCATTATTACCTAATGTTATTATACTTTGGGGTGGTATCCAATTTAACTTAACTAAAACATAAATGGCATGATTAAGTAACTTATGGAATAAGGAAAATATTTATTTAAATGGAAAGTAGTTCAAAGTGTTGTTTTATTATTATTTTTTATGTTAAATGAGTGCTAAATAATAGTAGAACAACTTTTATGAACTTGTAACTTCATTTTCAAAATTATGAAATAATTCTTATTAATATTATTTTGAAATGAAATATCATTTTAAATAATTACTGTTGAAATAAGAATATTCCATGTTATAATGAAAACATTGTTTTAAAATTCAAATTTATGAATGTGGGGCATTTTAAATGAAGTTTGAAATGCATCCAAAATGGCATTTCAAATAAGATTCATATTTAAAAGATTAAATTATTTGTATTTCAAATTTATCAAGTTTAACTTTTATTCAAACACTGATTATAATGATAAAACATTATAGACTTTATTTTTCTGATCATTTTGGTATAAAGATTGTATTTTTCTGATTTAAAATGAATTAGTTATGAATTATCAAAGTTAAATTCTAATTTAAATTATTTCTGAATTTATTAAATGAAGTTGGGCCCACCTGTCATACACATATATTCCGAAATGAATTTCCGGAAAAGAAATAAATTGGATGCTGACGTCAGGGTGACGTCAGCTGCGCAGTTCTTCCACTGTCGATCACCAATTCGACAATAGCGTATGGATTTGGACGAATTCGAGTTGGACGCTGGTAGTATACGACACGGGGAACCGAAGGAGCGTCTCGGCTGACCAAATGGTTGCCGGAGTCGCCGGTGGTGACCATGACCGCGGCGGCGGACAACGGCTCACGGCGATACGGCGACCTAGTACATAACAGAGAAGGGAAAAAGTCCGAGGAGATGCGCCTGGTCACCCAGAACTCGGAGAGAGGGTTGGTGTGGCCGGAGGAAGTCGATGATGGCCAGAATCGTCCAAAGAACGCAGCGGCCGGAGTTGAAGAAGATGACCGATTCTTCGGCCTTCCGATTTCCCCTGCACGAGCTGCTTACCGAGAAGCAAGAGAGTTCCATGGCGATGCTTCCGAGCCTCTCGGAACGGGATTGGATGGACGGAATCGATGGCGAGCGTCTCGGGTAGGCAGCGGCCGGAGATGATGAAAACTGCAAAATCACTCCCCCTCCCGAGCTTCCCCGCACGCGTGGCTCGGCGAGGAAGAAGAGGAGGACACGGCGGAGCTTCCCATCAACTCAGCACGCCAGGAGGAGACCTCCATCGCCGGCAATCGGGGATACACGGTGGCGGCCGGAGAGGCTAGGGTTAGGAAGAGGAACCGAGAGAGGAGAGCTGCGAGTGAGAGAGGGATGATGATGAGGACGGCTCTCGGGGTCCTTATCCTCGCGCGAGAGAGGCGGGAGGAGGCAGCACGCGAGCTCGGCCGCGGTGACACGGCGTTGCCGTCCTTCTGGCCGGAGAGGAAGAAGGAAATCGAATAGAAATGGAATTTTGTAGAAAACCCCCTGGATTCCAGAGGAACTGCAGAATCAGTGTGAACAGGCCCCTGTCTACTGGTTTGGGACCATTCTATGAATAGAAATTTTACAGAGAAGTCCAGGGAACTTTAGGATTCTATTATATGTTTAAATAAACTTTGTATTACTATTAATTTGTACATTAAAACTCTTTTGACATATAAAGTGGTATTAGGCAGATTTGGATTTATTTCTTGTGTAAAAAATATGTGGCTTTTACTTCTTTCTTTTTATTGTGTACTAAAGTGATAATGGAAATATTTTTCTATACCCTTAATTAAATGTTGTGTTTTGATAGCTTTAAATTCTAAATTTGATTTAAGGTTAAATCAATACATAGATAGATTCAATTTGGTAATTTGAATGTCTTGTATAGTTTTGAGTTATTTTAACCTATGAAATTAGTTTGGATATAGTTGGTTTAGTTCTTTTATTTGTAGGTGTGGCATTTGCCTCTTGAGTTTAGTGAGGTATTTTAACAACCTAAAACATTTGGTTATTTGTTGATTTATGAACTTTTGAATTACCACCACTTACTTGTGGAGATTTGATATGTTTAAATTTTAGATGTATTTGATGGTTTACTCCAAGGTCAAAATAGATATGATTACTAGAAATTGTATTTTTGTGTGTGAAAGTATTTGCTTGATGTATTTCTTATTAAGGACTCCAATACTTAGGATAGATATAATTTCTTCAATTTGTTTTGTGATGATTTATGAATTCCTGACATTTCTAATTTAATGTCTAATGATGATTTTAAATGTGCACTGTGATATACCTATGGAGAACTTCCACAATGAGTGAATTAAAATTTCTGATAAAGATGGAACATTGCCATTATGATTTTGACTTATGATACCTCACCACTACCTCATGTAGAAACATGAGTAGATGTCTCTGGAAGTACAAGGTATAGATAACCTGCCTTTGGTTAGGTCTTATGGCTAGATAAAAGGATAACATGATGAAATTAGGGTTTTACCCAATCCAACACTCATCTGATGATCAGAGATTGATGCACTCACTCCTAATAAAATTGGTCTCTATGGAATATGTATCTTGCAAGTAAATGTATGTGTGTTATTAAATTAAGTGGCTTGAACCACTTAATGGTCCCATGTAATTCAAAATTCCATATATCCAAGATTATCTCTTCTTGAGAATGAATTCTTGATTCAATCAATAGCTCATTATCTATTGATGAACTTGTGGATCCTATTTTATATAACTTGTTCACTCACCTAAAGTTGAGAGTTTAACTTATGTGATTTCCTAAGTAGGGGAAATGACCAAATGGACTTATGATTTGGCTTTACATTCTCCTAGGTTATGATGCCTTGAAGAAACACTATAAATCCATTCGTGACTTTACTTTGGTATTGGTCCTTCTAATCAAGAAGTAGATATTCAAGACAAGTCCTCCTTGTCCTTTATAGGGGTTCCTACCTCACTCGCCTCACACATGTGGTGAATGCACTGCTTTTACTCCAAGCAAGAAATTCTCCTGATTGGTTATAATGAATGTTGATGTGTTGTATGTTCTCACATTACCTCCTGGATATAAGAAGAATTTGTAAACAAGATAGCTAGTCTTGTCTTCAAAGTACTACTTATACTCAAGTGGTTGAGGTATTTGACATACTAGATTATTTATCCTTCTCTTCTTATTTGCATATGACACTCAATTGTTTTGAGCATACAAAAGTGATTTGTTAACAAGGTTATAAGGCTTGTTAGCAAACTACTTCTATATAACTTAAACCTTTGAATATCACACCATTTCTAGGGACATTAATAAAGATGGATGTTGATATGGGAGTTTCCAATTCCCCATGATAGATTGACATAACACTTCTATGCCCAACTAAGGAATACTCCTCTAAGTATTCTTGTTGTGTTTCCTCCTTTCTTGATATCTTCTCTCATTGATGCCTTCAAGAAGATTGGGAGATAAGCAAATAAGATGTTTAGATGAAGTAAGAAGATCTAGATTAAGATTTAAGTAACTCTGATTTGCCTTCAAGGCTATTATGATTTCTATGTACTAGATATGTCTAGCACAATTGATAAGAATAGATGCTCAGAAGATAACTCTGAATAGTTGGATTATTCATTAACTCCTAGGTAATGATTTGGTGTAACAAGTTTTATTTCATTTGGATTGACATTTTATCGTATATCTCTCTACCCCAAAATAAGGTGTAAGCCAAGATCATCTCAAAGTTTATAGCGCTCAAGTTGATGATCTACTTCAATTCCACCAACTCAAGTGAAACTTCAATCACTTAGTGTTTTGAAAATTAACTGCGCGAAAATTATTCGGATTTTCTGATGCATGAATGCAATGCACACTCCTGTGTCCTCTATATTTCTGGACTCTAAATTCTGGGATGTTACAGTCTCCCCTCCTTAAAGTAAACTTCGTCCCCGAAGTTCGTACTCTCTTACGTTTCGGATTGTAGATCTGTCTTGTGTATAAGATGGTAGTTCTCGAACTTTATGTTGATCCTTAATGGAGATAATTGGTGTATCCCAAATTCCATATTTGTCCTTGAATCCTCTTTTGACTTAGCCATTGCTAATTGTCAATTCCCTTGATTCTTGTGATTCCTTTTTTTAATATTCCACTTCTAGGTCTATCTTCTTGAAAACTCTTGAATCTGGACTTCATCTCATGCTTGTTAGTCCTATTAGCAGCTCTAACTAAACTCCTTCACTTTATAACTACCCTACTGTTAGGAAGGTACTTAGGGTTTAGGAAGTCTCACCAAGGTACACTTTACTTCTGCTTAAACCAACCTTGGTAATGACACTATGCCTAGTCCACCCTAATATGATTGGTCGAAAGATATACTTCCAAAGGCTTACTTAATCGGGTTTCCTTTTTCTCGTGTCATCTGCAATCTTCACAATACACTCATCCAAGTGATGCAAAGTGATCCATATTACTAGATGATTTCTCCAACACCATTCTTCCGTCATAGACTTGGTTAGAACCAAAGAATGACCCCCGTTATTGACAAAAGTAGTTCAACAACTTGGTTTTGTCAATCCCACTTAAGTCTACTCCTTACTTCACTTCAGTAGGAACTTGAACTCCTGGATTATGAGTACCTCAAGGGTTCTATGTTTGTCTAGATTACAACCAACCTTATGAAAAATAAGGTCCAACTGCACCAAATCTTGGGTTTCTCCTCTTCGTTTACTCTAATTGATCAGGTTTCAATACTTATCTTCGCTATATCTCAACACTTCTACTCCATTAACCACTCCCCTCCTTAGGGTGTTGTAATGGTCTCTGTACTTTGTGTTTGCCACCATTGGTCTTATGGTTGGGATGTTGGTCTTTTCATACCTTACATTTACCTTTATATGATCTCACAAAGGAAATCTGAAGTGTACCCACACAATTGTGGATATCCGAGGTAAATTCTCTAAACAACTCTTCACTCCTAAAGGTCCTTTATGGCTTCTAATACCAAAACTTGTGGCGAATCCCGGAATCCAGAGTTATACACAACTGTTATGTGCTCTTAGGCATCATAGCCGAGAGTTACTGGGGTACCACTCCCAGGCAGAATTGCACTGCAGGCGTGCCGGGAACACCGGTCACACAAACCCCTCGGAAGACTACCACGCTAATCATAACCAAGAATGCATAACAAGAAATCCCAGAATCTTGTTAAATTGTCGGACTCGACCTCTGAATTATATAGCAATGCTATGTGTCACTGGTCATGCTACGTAACCAAGGGTCCCTGGGTTTACCAGTCCCAGACCGATGCTCATCGGTAGGCGTGCTCGGAATGGATCATCGGCACACAACCCCTCAGCTGCGCCGTAACACGGGCATAGTTAAAACTGCATAACAAAGAGTCCAAGATCCATAACCCTTCATCTTCATGCAAGTCTTCATCTTTGTCCTTGGAACTCGTCTCTTCCTTACACGAATTCCTGTTCTATCTAGGTCTATAACATTAAGCCATAGCTTGGTGATGCAACATGCATTTGCACACCAAGCCAAACTTCAGGAATAGATCTAGTCACACAAAGAACCAATAAAATCCAAGAAATCCAAATGATATGCATACATGCATATGTAAAGCCTATAACATAGTACTTCGAGTATAACATCCCTCGTACTAAGGCTTATATATAGTATTATAGTATGATGCACACATATAATAAACATATACATGTCTCTACCGTTGTATAATAAGCTATAGGATCCATACTACTCTTCGTCTCACTAGTTACCCAGTTGACCACTTGCAACAGGATAACCTACGTCAAAGTTTTCCAAACCATAGTTTTCTAGTACCAGATAATTTAATTTAAGTCGTGAGCATTCTACCAATTGTCGTCCTTCTTAAGACCACCCTCACATAATCTCTCCAGATTGCTAGACATGATTACAACATTTTTTTTTACCATATCACGATCCAACCTCAGTGATATTTATGGCTTCCGTCATGGTCCTACATCATACATCCTCTATAACTTCCTTCATGATCCTACACCATATATTCAAAGTTATTTTCTAGACAATTGTCACAATTAACCTTCCTATCATGGTTTAGGAGCTAAACTCACCATGAGATTTTCTCTTATTATGCTACTATCATCATACTCATTATCTGATAGCGTATTAGTACCGACTCTCTAAAGACTATACACCATCACGCAAAGAATCACAAGTGAATCTCACGTGGTTAGTAGTTGTGGTTACACTACCTCAGGTAGCTTCTCTTTAAAAGATGCCACCATCAATACATGTAGATTGTACTAGAATGGTCATATTTCATTTCATTAACACCGGTGGTTATAGGACAAGTTTTACTAAGTTATACCTACTAAGGATGAGATATGTACGTATTCATTAAAAGAATAGATACATAACTTTATCTCAGAAGAGATAGGGAATACTTCTTCCAATAGTATGTGAAAGAGGATTTTACCCTAGTGTGATAAGGTTATTCTCAAGTGAATATCCATCACAAGTCTTGTAGAAGTTTGGTTTAGATAAGAGGGCTACCTATAGTCACTACCCAACCTACAGGTCTCCTTTAGAGGGTTTTAATCCTAGGGTCAAAGCGTTTGCTCTGATACCAGCTGTGGTGACCCAGCATACCACTGCATGGTGTAGTATGCTATAGTCGTTGACATAGCACCAATGGATCACCGTCCACCAGTGTTACATCATCAGAGTGGTACAACAGAAACATCGCAGGTCCAAGGCATGACTATAGATTACAACAGAAGATCCAGAACAACAGATCTTTAGAACCTCCTCGATACAATGAGGGAAGGCCCTAATAAAAGAAGATCAAATGGAAAATCTCGAAGAACAAACCTATACTAAGCCTACTGCTAAAACTACTAGGCTTGCGACTGCTACCATAGCATCGCCTAGAGAAATAGGTTCTACTGACTAGGGATATGTCCTCTACTATACTACGCCTTCACTTGTCCTCCATCTTCTCTGGATTGCTTCAACTCGTTGTAGTTGCCTTCTTTGGTATCTTGAGTTTATCCTCCACTGTTGCCTTCTCGTGGTTCTCCATGTCTAAGAAGGGGTTCAAGAGGCAAGGGTGAGTAACAGCGTTACCCAGCAAGTTCAATATATATGGTGGAAGTTTGATGCATAAATACCGCCACAGACAATGGATTGTCGTAGGCTAATGCAAGTTTTCGAAAACATTTCTTCAAAAGGTTGCTTTTATTCTAAAGAGCTATGTCCGTCAGGAGTCACAGGTGCTAGGGCTTTGAGGAGCCTCCTTTCCTGCTGCGTTCGTCGTTCCTTCCTGGAACGTGGAGTAACATGTCACATTTATACACTCTCCAGAGGTGCGCTGCTTTACCCATAAGAGATCAACGCCTTGTTGCACATCCGGGTGATCTTTCCCGTCCACACTTCCTTGGTGTGGGGCCCAGTCGGTGATCCAAGCCAATCACTGCGACTTTCCAACAACCCCGCACCCCCCCCCCCCCCCCCCATTACTTCAGTTGCAGGTGATGGGAAATTCCAACTTTCATCCTGCTAACCATTTGAAACTCGTCTCAAACTGGTTCTGAAGCCAACCTTCATAGATACTAGACATCCAACCGTTGTGATTCACAGGATAGACATCTCCCGGTAATACGGCTTTATCCTGGAACTGCGAACTCGCAACGTCAAACAAGCCAACCGATAGACATCTCCCGGTAATACGGCTTTACCGGTGGCTTGTACGCACTTCCGGCCCAGAATAGTATCCGTTGGTGTACGAGAGGAAAAGGGTACAACTGACTTCTCCGTCCCATTCCAAATCTTATGGTAGCGCGTAATATACGGCGCAAGAATCACTGGCGACATTTGTTGTTAAGTCCTAGGTAATACTTTCCCGTGCAAATGGGACCTCCACCACCACATTCTTACCGTGGTCCCATCTACCAGCCATATGAGATTACCACCTCACTGGTGGATAACCATAGTCATATTATTATAAAATAAGTTTTCTGCCCTTTTTGAATGATATGTGATAATAACATTTTGAAGATAGTTTCTTAACAAATACTTCAAGAGGACATGAATAAAGGATGAACTTGCCTTTTTGACTGCAAGATTATGCAGCCGAGGTCTTCGATATAATATAACTCCGAGAAATCTGAAAACAACATCATTGGTCCGATAAGGACTAATGTTTAAAGAAGCAACATGCTTAATGCATAAGTATGAAATGCATCGCAAAGTACCCCGTAACTAACTCTCGAAGTTTGTGTGTTGTTTGAGTTGGGTGATTTTATTTAGAGTTGTCTTATCTTCAAGTTTATTTCATAAGAAGAATGGATTCTTTTGCCTTAAATTAATAACGTCAATTTAAGCATAAGAATAAAGTAAAACATTATATAACATCCAATGGTTGTTTTAGGTTGTGTTTCTCTTTCGGTGGTAGAAACATGTATTAACTTTAAGTAATTAAAGATAGTGTTGTGTTATATTTCATGATGGCAAAAAGAATAACTTTTGAAGAACATGAGAATGTAAACAATCGTTGGTATTACATGAAGTGGTTAAGAGAGGTTTATATGATTACGCTCATTTGTGTGTTTTACCCAAGACGTTGCGTTATGGACAATATGAATTTAACCAAACACTAACAAACATATGCTTAGCTTGGTTTCTCAAAAGTGCATGGCTTGTTTTTAGAATAGACAAGTTGCATTATTACCTAATGTTATTATACTTTGGGGTGGTATCCAATTTAACTTAACTAAAACATAAATGGCATGATTAAGTAACTTATGGAATAAGGAAAATATTTATTTAAATGGAAAGTAGTTCAAAGTGTTGTTTTATTTTTTTATTTATGTTAAATGAGTGCTAAATAATAGTAGAACAACTTTTATGAACTTGTAACATCATTTTCAAAATTATGAAATAATTCTTATTAATATTATTTTGAAATAAAATATCATTTTAAATAATTACTGTTGAAATAAGAATATTCCATGTTATAATGAAAACATTGTTTTAAAATTCAAATTTATGAATGTGGGGCATTTTAAATGAAGTTTGAAATGCATCCAAAATGGCATTTCAAATAAGCTTCATATTTAAAAGATTAAATTATTTGTATTTCAAATTTATCAAGTTTAACTTTTATTCAAACACTGATTATAATGATAAAACATTATAGACTTTATTTTTCTGATCATTTTGGTATAAAGATTGTATTTTTCTGATTTAAAATGAATTAGTTATGAATTATCAAAGTTAAATTCTAATTTAAATTATTTCTGAATTTATTAAATGAAGTTGGGCCCACCTGTCATACACATATATTCCGAAATGAATTTCCGGAAAAGAAATAAATTGGATGCTGACGTCAGGGTGACGTCAGCTGCGCAGTTCTTCCACTGTCGATCACCAATTCGACAATAGCGTATGGATTTGGACGAATTCGAGTTGGACGCTGGTAGTATACGACACGGGGAACCGAAGGAGCGTCTCGGCTGACCAAATGGTTGCCGGAGTCGCCGGCGGTGACCATGACCGCGGCGGCGGACAACGGCTCACGGCGATACGGCGACCTAGTACATAACAGAGAAGGGAAAAAGGCCGAGGAGATGCGCCTGCTCACCCAGAACTCGGAGAGAGGGTTGGTGTGGCCGGAGGAAGTCGATGATGGCTAGAATCGTCCAAAGAACGCAGCGGCCGGAGTTGAAGAAGATGACCGATTCTTCGGCCTTCCGATTTCCCCTTCACGAGCTGCTTACGGAGAAGCAAGAGAGTTCCATGGCGATGCTTCGAGCCTCTCGGAACGGGATTGGATGGACGGAATCGATGGCGAGCGTCTCGGGTAGGCGGCGGCCGGAGATGATGAAAACTGCAAAATCACTCCCCCTCCCGAGCTTCCTCGCACGCGTGGCTCGGCGAGGAGGAAGAGGAGGACACGGCGGAGCTTCCCATCAACTCAGCACGCCAGGAGGAGACCTCCATCGCCGGTAATCGGGGATACACGGTGGCGGCCGGATAGGCTAGGGTTAGGAAGAGGAACCGAGAGAGGAGAGCTGCGAGTGAGAGAGGGATGAGGATGAGGACGGCTCTCGGGGTCCTTATCCTCGCGCGAGAGAGGCGGGAGGAGGCAGCACGCGAGCTCGGCCGCGGTGACACGGCGTTGCCGTCCTTCTGGCCGGAGAGGAAGAAGGAAATCGAATAGAAATGGAATTTTGTAGAAAACCCCCTGGATTCTAGAGGAACTGCAGAATCAGTGTGAACAGGCCCCTGTCTACTGGTTTTGGACCATTCTATGAATAGAAATTTTACAGAGAAGTCCAGGGAACTTTAGGATTTTATTATATGTTTAAATAAACTTTGTATTACTATTAATTTGTACATTAAAACTCTTTTGACATATAAAGTGGTATTAGGCAGATTTGGATTTATTTCTTGTGTAAAAAATATGTGGCTTTTACTTCTTTCTTTTTATTGTGTACTAAAGTGATAATGGAAATATTTTTCTATACCCTTAATTAAATGTTGTGTTTTGATAGCTTTAAATTCTAAATTTGATTTAAGGTTAAATCAATACATAGATAGATTCAATTTGGTAATTTGAATGTCTTGTATAGTTTTGAGTTATTTTAACCTATGAAATTAGTTTGGATATAGTTGGTTTAGTTCTTTTATTTGTAGGTGTGGCATTTGCCTCTTGAGTTTAGTGAGGTATTTTAACAACCTAAAACATTTGGTTATTTGTTGATTTATGAACTTTTGAATTACCACCACTTACTTGTGGAGATTTGATATGTTTAAATTTTAGATGTATTTGATGGTTTACTCCAAGGTCAAAATAGATATGATTACTAGAAATTGTATTTTTGTGTGTGAAAGTATTTGCTTGATGTATTTCTTATTAAGGACTCCAATACTTAGGATAGATATAATTTCTTCAATTTGTTTTGTGATGATTTATGAATTCCTGACATTTCTAAGTTAATGTCTAATGATGATTTTAAATGTGCACTGTGATATACCTATGGAGAACTTCCACAATGAGTGAATTAAAATTTCTGATAAAGATGGAACATTGCAATTATGATTTTGACTTATGATACCTCACCACTACCTCATGTAGAAACATGAGTAGATGTCTCTGGAAGTACAAGGTATAGATAACCTGCCTTTGGTTAGGTCTTATGGCTAGATAAAAGGATAACATGATGAAATTAGGGTTTTACCCAATCCAACACTCATCTGATGATCAGAGATTGATGCACTCACTCCTAATAAAATTGGTCTCTGTGGAATATGTATCTTGCAAGTAAATGTATGTGTGTTATTAAATTAAGTGGCTTGAACCACTTAATGGTCCCATGTAATTCAAAATTCCATATATCCAAGATTATCTCTTCTTGAGAATGAATTCTTGATTCAATCAATAGCTCATTATCTATTGATGAACTTGTGGATCCTCTTTTATATAACTTGTTCGCTCACCTAAAGTTGAGAGTTTAACTTATGTGATTTCCTAAGTAGGGGAAATGACCAAATGGACTTATGATTTGGCTTTACATTCTCCTAGGTTATGATGCCTTGAAGAAACACTATAAATCCATTCGTGACTTTACTTTGGTATTGGTCCTTCTAATCAAGAAGTAGATATTCAAGACAAGTCCTCCTTGTCCTTTATAGGGGTTCCTACCTCACTCGCCTCACACATGTGGTGAATGCACTGCTTTTACTCCAAGCAAGAAATTCTCCTGATTGGTTATAATGAATGTTGATGTGTTGTATGTTCTCACATTACCTCCTGGATATAAGAAGAATTTGTAAACAAGATAGCTAGTCTTGTCTTCAAAGTACTACTTATACTCAAGTGGTTGAGGTACATACTAGATTATTTATCCTTCTCTTCTTGTTTGCATATGACACTCTATTGTTTTGAGCATACAAAAGTGATTTGTTAACAAGGTTATAAGGCTTGTTAGCAAACTACTTCTATATAACTTAAACCTTTGAATATCACACCATTTCTAGGGACATTAATAAAGATGGATGTTGATATGGGAGTTTCCAATTCCCCATGATAGATTGACGGAAGTTTCATTTTCGGAACAACGACATTCATTTGATGGCATTTCCCGAACAACGACACTCGTTTGATGGCATTCTCGGAACAACAACTACTTTCATGGTACTTTCGGAATGTGGCAATTGTTTGATGGTATTATAATAATTTCCTCTATATTTTCCATCCTCAGTTTTCCATCTATTCTAAATTTTTCTGGATTTAATAGTCCACACACCCCCTCCAGAAAATTGATACATTACAAGGCTATTACAACATAAATTATTTGGTTTCTATGTGTTGTATTTGTGGCCAACCATTGTTTACTTTAGTTCTACATCGTCCTTGATATTTCCAAGAGCCGAGGACACACAAATAAGCATCGGCTAGGTGAGGAATCCCTAGCCCACCAAAATATGTTTTTTTACATGTTAACTTTCATTTGACCAAGTGCACTAATAACACTTAAGATATTAAATAGTATAATTTAAATGAAATACTCCATTTGTAGGAGAAAGTCCAGATAACTTATTTACCACATCCGTTGGGAAAACATAAACCAATTGAAGGCGGTAACTTTAGTACATAGTCTAATTTTTACTATAATATTTATTTTCTTAAAATTGGAAGGAACAATTGTTTACGGTAGATGGTGCCAAGTATTGCATGAGAGCGTTTCAAATAATCAACTCATATGTATGAAAAAATCATTTGATTTAGTTTTTATTATTTTGTGATTATTATTAGAATTTTCATTTTAGTACAAAATAAAGAGCATACACATTTTTTTTACCACAAAAACCAATAACTAATCTTTCTAACAATTCAATTATGTTCTCAAAGTTTCTACAAGTATATACGCTTAACTTCTCATATACCAAAACATCTATTAAGATAAATCACTACCATAAATATGTATCATAATATAGTTTATGCAATTTTAAAAGTAAAACGTATGAAGGAAATAATTAAAAATTAATTTTTAAATATAGCTCAATTCAATCGATATATATTACAACTGTAAAACAAACAACACTTAATTAACATTTATAAAAGTTAATATGCGGTTAACTATGTCAAATAAGTAAAATAAAATTATACTCGTCAAGATCGTAGCATGCTGCAAATAAGGTGTAAAAGTTTAGTATAAAGATAAGATAATTAATTCAATTCGCTCAGGGTCATTAATTATGTTTCAGCGGGCTCTGGGTAGAGCAAGCCCATAATTTGCACCAACATGTTAATTATATTTTCCATGGTGTCTTCGTTCTTCCAAACTACACAATGCTTCATTA
Source organism: Poa annua (assembly GCA_026929855.1). Lineage (NCBI taxonomy): Eukaryota > Viridiplantae > Streptophyta > Magnoliopsida > Poales > Poaceae > Poa > Poa annua. The sequence goes on along the minus strand of CM049433.1, from coordinate 6,858,377 downwards.
TTATTTGGTGATTGCCTCCTAGCACACCTGCGCTAACCGGGCGAACCGAGCGCTCGCTTAATCCACCGTCCGCTCCCTTGTGATTCGTGCGTTCCAGGTGAACCGCTCGCGTTGCGCGAGTCCGTTCCGTGCGGACAGATCGAGGTGGGCCCCGCAAACAGACCACGGTGGCTCAAACATTGGGAGACGTGCCCATTTACGCCACTATCCACCACTCTCTAACGGCTCTCTCGTTCCCCTTTCCCTTCCTCTCGGCGGAGAAAACGTCGGCGCGATGAACGCGAGCACTAAATCCGGCGGATTCTCGGGGGGGGGGGGGGGGGGGGGGGGGGGGGGGTCCTGCGCGTGGGTTGCTGTTCCGGCGCTAGATTCGTCGTCTCCGGCTCTACCACGGGTAGAATCGGCCGGTGCGGAGCTTCCTCACGCCCTAGCTGTCATGAATCCGCGCAGTTGTCTTAGGTTGACCCGAGGAAACGGAAGGGTGGCCGGCCCATGCTTCCCGGTTTCCCGGCGAGCTGCCTCGGGCTTCGACTCGCCGCCCACGCTGCGGGTGTCAGAGCAGGAGCCGACACTCGTCCCGAGGCAGTCGCCACTCGCCCCAAGGCGACCGTTAGCCGTCTGGAGTCCCAGCCGGTTTGCAGTTTTTCCGGGTGGTTCTTGTACCCTTTTTCCATATCCCTGACAATAGCAGTAATTAGATGGCACTCTCTCCCATGTTTTTCAATACAAAAGTCTCGTAAGCTACCTAACATGATCGAGATTCGTATGATTTAATTGCTATGTTATGTTGTGTTTGTTGGAATATGATAAATTGTCACTTTAATATTGGTTTGTAGCAATTTATAATATGTTGTTTTGTGTTCGATGGTGGGCTCATACCATGCATATCCCTTTACCCGGGTGACAACCTACGTGCAAGGAGGAAATATTCCCGAAGAGAGAGAGAGAGAGAGAGTATGATAAATTTGATTAGTGTAGGTTTACCCGAAACCCTCTATGCAAGCTTCCGCAAATATTTTTTTTTAGAAAAGGGGGTGCGGATCCCATGCCTCTGCATCAAAAAGATGCACACAGTCATCCGCAATTATTAAAGAATAGTATTCAAAGTTTACAGTTGATGGGTCACTCAAGGTGTATACAAAGATCAACCACTTAAAAAAGGAGACACTAAACATCAATTCTTCTAGTATGTTGCCACCCAGCCCGACAGAAGATAGACCGTACAACCGACACCATACGGGTACATCCTGACTCCATAAGACCACGCTGATCCACAAGGAGGAGATAGGCTCATAGGCGGATCCAGTAGACCACCATGTTGATAACCTGCAAGTAATGAGAAGATTGTTTTTTGTTAAAGACAAACTCATTGCGATAGTTCCAGATAGCCCATAATATGGCCGCAACACCAATTCTAATCCGGCCTTTTGTATCCTTATAATTACCATTCAGCCATGAACCAAACATATTTGCAGCAGAGGTTGGAGGGTAAACATTGAACGGACAGTAATTTCCGGAGTGACAACCTACGAGCAAGGAGGGTATTTGCTTCATTTCAAAATCAATCATATGAGTTGTCCTATATGATTATGATCAGTGATATGCACTTCCAGTGGTGGATGCATGGATGGTTTATATGTTGAATTATCCAATGATATGGTTTATGTGATTTATTCTTAGATTCCTACTGCTACTTCACTCTTTATGTTATGCCTCACCAGTTTGTGGGGATGGAACAACAGTGAGAATGGTGTCTATTGGATGGAGTAAGCTTAGTGGTGTGATTATTCTAGATTTCTAGTGATGAAAATGATAAATGCATGTAAGTGCGTTGATACTTTCTCAAATGAACTCGCTAAGAGTAGAAGGGAGTTGGTCATTGGTTAATTGCTATCAGTAGAATTTATACTCAAACTTCATGTCATCTTTTGTAATGCCAAGCACTGTGATTTTTTGTTTAGTATCTCGAGGATGCAATGGCTTAAGGTGTTTGGGAGAGGAGTACATTGTTAGGACTTAAGGTGTATGGATTTAACAAGGACATTGTTTGGTCGCTTAGGGTGAGCAAGCCATAATGCCAATTTATATTCTTTGTCCCTTTTGGAGTCACATAGCAACACGGTTTGTGCTGTTGTGATCATACAATGTTCGCACCATTCAGTTAATGAATATACCATGATTGAGGGGCATGGATCCTCTACAGTAATGTACAGTGCTGTAGAGTGTAGACCCAATGACAGGTGGGTTCGGGCCCATTGCTCTGATTAACTGTAGTTTCAAGATTTTCTCTAAATGTGCTACTAATCGATTAGGGCAAGTGTGTGTGACTTTAATATCGCCTAATCAGACAGCTTTCATTAGAGGGCGATTTATTCTGGAAAGTGTTGTAGCAGCTCATGAAATTATTCATGATGTTGTTAGGACAGACAGCTCTGGTTTTATTTTTAAACTTGATTATGAGAAAGCTTATGACAGAGTGGATAGAGCCTTTTTATATAAAATGTTGGCTTCTAGGGGCTTTAGCCTTAAATTTATCCTTTTGGTGAAGTCATTGCTTGATAAAGGCTCCTTTGGTATCAGACTTAATGATGTCAATAGTGACTTTTATATAGCAGGCAGAGGTGTGAGGCAGGGGGACCCCATCTCTCTTCTGCTGTACAACTTAGCTGCTGATGTCTTCACTAAGATGCTCATTAGGGCTGCAAATAATAATCTTATTTCTGGTTTGCTTTGTGGGTTTAATAACACAGGTGTCATTAGCATGCAATATGCTGATGATACCTTGTTATTCCTCCAAAATAATAAAGAAATTGCTATGAATCTTAAATGGTTGCTTTCCTGCTTTGAACAAATTTCTGGGATGAGAATTAATTTTCATAAGTGTGACTTGGTAGCTATTAATGTTACTGAGGAGGATGCCCAACTTTTTGCTCAAATTCTAAGCTGTAGAATTAGTGAGTTCCCCCTAAAATATCTGGGGGTGCCACTACATTATAAAAAGCTGAGGAAGGAAGATCTTCAACCCATCATTGATAAATTAATCAAAAAAGCTGGGGGTTGGAGAGGGAAACGTATGTCTCATGCTGCTAAACTTGAGTTAGTTAGGAGTGTTCTAGCAAGTATTCCCCTCTATTTACTAAGTGTCATTAAATTCCCTAAATGGGCCCTAGCTCTAATTAACTCTCAGATGGCACACTGTTTATGGGATGATTATGAAGGTCACTTCAAATATCATCTAGCCAACTGGGGGTTAGTTGCTCAAAAAAAGGAGTTTGGGGGCCTTGGTATACCAAATCTGGTAGAGATGAACATGTGCTTGCTGGCTTCTTGGATCAAGAAGTACCATCTAGATGATAACAAACTCTGGAAACAGATTATTGATCACAAGTACAATGTAAATAATCCTAATATCTTCTGTTCCTCTACTTTGGGTGTCTCCCCCTTTTGGAAAGGTGTCCTATGGGCAGCCAATGCTACTAAGATGGGTTATCAATGGAAAGTGGGGAATGGGAGAAAAGTTAAATTCTGGGAGGACCATTGGTTTGGAGGCTCTAGCCTGGCAATCCAATATTGGGGAATTTACTATATTGCTAATGAACAAAACATCACTGTGGCTGAAGCCTGGGATGGGGTGAATTTGAAAATTACCTTCAGGAGATGTTTTGATGATAGGCTTATGAGTTTGTGGTATGAGGTCTTACAAATTGCCAACTCTTTACACATTAGTGAGGAAGAGGATAGCATTTTGTGGAAATTAGAGTCTAAAGGTGTTTACACTGTTAAATCCCTTTATGCTGTGGTTAACTTTAGAGGGATTATTCCTCAATTTGTTCCTGCTCTCTGGAAGATTAAAGTACCCCCTAGGATACATTTCTTTCTGTGGCTGATTTCTCATAATAAGATCCTCACTAGGGACAACCTAGCTAAGAGGCAAAAGGTGGAGGACCTAACCTGTGTTTTCTGCACAGATCTTGAAACTAGTAGTCATCTTTTATTTGACTGTGTAGTTGCTAAACAGGTGTGGTCTGAGGTGAATAGGATAACTGGTTTAACCAGTCAACCTGTCAATTATGAAACCATAGCTAGACTGTGGCTTAGTGAAAGCAAACATGCTGTTCTTAATGTTGTCCATGCAGCGGCTTTATGGGTGCTCTGGAAACAAAGAAACGATATGTGCTTTAACCGAGCTGCGTGGTCTGGTATGCAGGTCCTCTGGAGAAACATAACATCTACACTTTCGATGTGGATGGTGTTGCTCACAGGAGATGCTCGAGAGCGACTGAAGCTGTGGATAGGAAAGTTGGAGATACTGGCGAGAAGCCCCCCACCTCTAACCTGGAGTTGAACCCAGGGGTAAAGCCTTTCATTGCTGCTGCTTCGGCTGCGAATTTGGAGTGGGTGGCCACAACCCAGGCGCTGGCGCTTACCTTGGCGGAATCTGGTCTGGCGATGGTCGAAGACGGATTCAGCTGGAAAGTGGTGCAGAAAAGCGATATCTGAAGATCCTTTCACTTCTGTAATAAGGTTTTAGTGCTTAGCGGGTTGTTTGCGCTTTTGTAGTTCCTTAAAACATGCAAAGACTAGTCTGTGGTATGTGGTTTGGTGCTTGGCACCTAGGTTGGGGCAGGCGCTTCTGCTGCTCCCTGCGGGCTGTAATGTGGATGTTGTATCAGACTTACAGTTTCATTTCTATGGAATGGAGCTGGGGCGGGCCCTTTTCTTCTAAAAAAAAGTTGGGTTCGGGCCCACCTGTGAGTGACTGTAACTGCACTACAGTGACTGTAGAGGATCCCAGCCCATGATGGAGTTGTAATTATGATTAAAACTCATATAAAAATAGCAGATTAAATTTAATCTGAAACATTCTTTCTGAGTTGTAACCTATTTGAAATTGAAAAAATCGCAGTTCTACCTCATGTACAACTCCTCCCCCTAGCCACATGTATGTCCGCGCCACGCGGCCTGGGACGGTAGCCAATTAAGCTAAACCACTGACTAATTAACCATGCATGTCGTCATCATGGGCACATATAGGAGTAGTATATCTGTAATCTAGATATATCCAAATTGTTGGTGCTTCACCAACACACTCAAGCAGCAACAACAACCCGGTCGATCGCTTTGTTGCCAACACCAGACACAAGATCGATGACATACTACATCTCATCACAAATACATCTAGCTAGATCTAGCGATCGCCAGAAAGAAGATAATCTAATCGGTAATGCCTACAGTATTGCCACTGCATGCGTAGCGCCAGCCGAGCTGTACTTGGATTTGTGTGTACACCAGGACCAGGATAACGTACACCGGCTGTCGTACGTACCGGAGCTTGGGAGACACGTACACAGTAGATAGGTAGCCACAGAAGAGATGCGTGGCTAGGCAGGGACGGGAACGCTTGCCGTGTTTAATTACTGGAGTACATGTACGTATATCCAAAGAAAACGAGGATGCGGCATGGCATATGGGCATAGTACGTACAGTGTACAGTAAGTCTACGAGGATGTCTAGATCATCGCATCCATCATTGGGCAGCCAATATTATAAACGCCAATAGAGACGACTCGATGGAAATGGCAAGAATAAGAAACAAACAAAAGGTACTAGTATATAATTATTATATGCTTGGAAATGTACAGGTGTATATGAACATGTGGGCAAGCTTTCCACCACAAACTATGGTATTGTATACTGCCAACAACAATACGTTTAATTTGCAATGTGATGCAGGTTTCTGGTACTGTATGGAGTAGTATATAGTTGTCCATGTAGAGGTTCTTTCTATGCTTATATGTGGTAACGATCTAGTGCTACAATGCTACTACAGTACCTGTTTGACATTCTGCATTTGCTTTCTAATACTCCTAACTTTTTTTCTACACTGCTAGTCAAAATAATGTCTAGGCGTCCCGTTCTTTCCAAGGTTGGCTCTACGTACAACTAGGAGCCCTCCTTACGTACAGAGCAATACCTCATCCACGTACAATACATAGCACTGGCGGTATTAAAATTTTCTTTGAGGCGGCCAGTGCGTCGTTGTCACGACGTACAATTTATAGCAAGTGGTGTAATTTACTCGAGAAATAAATGTCGCTCTAATATATTTTTCTAATAAATTCGTGTTAATTAGTGCGATCAAATTGCATGTACACAAGGAAGTCTAGATTGCGATCAAATCTACAGCTAGGCATCTTGAACAGGTACGTCTATGGCATTCAGATTCACAGGTCAGCGAAACAAGTTGGCCACCTGTACACGGACGTCACGTAGGTAGCTTAGATTTGATTTGATGGTTCAGAGGACGCTGGAGACTGGAGTTTTCTGCTTGAGTTTGGTACGCTATGCAAATAGTACTCCTACTAGTAAAATGCCCGTGCGTTGCAACGGGCGACTAATGTGAAAATAAGAACCATCAGACCTATGCGTTACAACGGTTTTAAATTGAATCTAAAATTGCTCATAAATATGATAAACACCTTATAAATTTTATTCCTACGAAATATCTTGTATTTCAACCTTATTTTAGTTGCATATATATGTTGGGTTTCACTCCATTTTTAGAGTTATTACACATTAATTCAGTCATACCCACATTTTGATCTCCTTTTTTTTACATTGTGGATAGCCAAAAATACAAAAATATTTCGCCGATTAGTTCATAAGAAAATAACTTAATGTTTAAATTTTCTAAAATAAATGGTAAAATCACTAAATAAATATTTGGTTGAAGCATAAGATTGACTCGCTGGGGTGATTTCAGTCATATTTAAGAAATATAAAAGTGGCCTACATTGCAAATTTGATGTAGCCTCATACTTTGTACGTATATATTGTAGACACATCTGTTCAGAAGCTTCTAAGCTCTCCTACAACATCAGGTGAGATCCATCATCTTTCCCTACAGCAATATATGTTTCCTTCATGATGCGTTGCATGTATCAACGTCATGAGAAAATGTACCTTTTTGCGGGAATATGGCCGTTTAGTTCATGTATACATTTACTTACCTATTGAAGTCAGAATTTTTAAAATGATCTAACAGATTGAAACCTGTAGAATCATCTGACAAATTGAAACATGTACTGGTGGACCATTAGAACAGACGGCACAAACAGTCATTTTCCAGAACATACGCTATTTGTTTAGCCTTTTATACCAAATCAATAAGAAAAATAACAATTTGTCACATGAAGCTCACTGAAATCAACACATAGAGAATCAGTATAACTCGTAGGTCAAGATACAGTACATGCAACTGTAGCTCTTTCACCCATTGTCGGTGTCTTTTATACCAATTCCAGGCTACATACGCCTTACGCTTTTCGGTGTCCCCTGCATATCCCTGAACACATCAATAAGAGGTAAACCCAAAACAGTGAGTGCATAGAAGACCTTAAGCATAAGCATAATACTCGTGCCTTGCAACGGGTGAACATTAAAATATTTAATTTTTTTGAGAAAGGGCGAGACTCATATTTCCAAGCTCGCAGCGAGAAGTCATCTCTGCCGCGGCCCCTCATAGTTGCGGCACCGGAACTCAGGGCGCAAAGCATTTGAAAAAGAAAAAAAAAACGGCACAAAAAAAGATACACCTTCCAAGTATTTAAATCTTGGATGAGATTGGCTTCATATCAAAAGGTATCGCTCACCAATTTGCATTCATTTTCTAAAAATGTTTGGAGCATTATATCTATCCCAAACTCCTTTTAGTTTTCTGAGAAAATATAAATGTTTAAAGGGACAGCCAGGCCAGCACGGCCCAGTTCAGCCAAGCTACCCCAGCCCGTCTAAGCTCATAAACGTGAGACACACGCACACCGTCCGGTCGCTCCTTTCTTCCTCGTTCCCTGCCGGCCGCCGCCACCCTCGATCCCATTCCTTCTCTGCTTCTTCCTCCTCCCACCTCGGTCACTCTCTCCCCTTCGTTCCCCTCGCGCGCCTCCAGGATCGAATCCCCCCTTCCCTTCACTCCTCTCCCCCTGCATCCAGCGACCTGCGCGCCCGACCCAGCTCTCCTCGGCCTCCTCCCGCGACAGAGCTTCTCCTCTTGCGCCGGCTAACGCGAGAGGCCTCTCCGACCTCCGGCTCCGGCCTCCCACTCGCCCCGACCCGCCGCTGACCTTGAGCAGAAGCACGGGGGCGGCGTCAAGCGGGAGGAGAGCTCAGGAGGGTTGGGGAGCGCAGAGGAGGCAGAGGAAAATATATCGAACCGTTTTGTTTACTTATCGGTGGCAACGGTGGTAATATTATCGGAACTATAGGGGTAAAATCGTCTAAAAAATGACGTACCATGGACACGGTAAGCCGTATTATATAGTAGAGATTTCTTTTTCTCCGAGAGAAGTATATACGAGTATATTTCATTCGCAATCTACAGTTAATCTATACTTCTCCGGAGCTTGGCTGTTAGTCGGTGGCCGGCCGGCCTATGATCGTCCATGGTGGCAATATGAATCGACCACTTGATCATCAGACAAATAATTTTGTGCGGGGAGACGATTCGATCTGGGCGTGCCTAGGAGCTGGTGTAGAATCGAAGCATAAATCGATCGTACGCACTCGTGCGTCCTGGAAAGGCGTGAAGCCGCAATACGGACCCGTGGATTCCGCGTTTGACCGTGCGTTCGAGCGTGCGCGCGGTCTGGACGGACGGTTTGGGATCGTGTGCAATAGACAGATTAATCGATCGATCCATGTTTTGAGCCTGCATTTGACTCAAATTAAAGCTGCCGCTAGATCTCAACAACGCGGACGAGGCCAGGATTTTTGGGGCTGGGTTGCCGCCCCGCGTGCATGATTCCTGAGAGAGGACGACGAGGTGTCGAGGAGGAAATGCACCAGACGAATCGAACTGAACTCGTCGTCGAGTCAGCTTGCTGTAAGACTCTTCGGCTTATGTATTTTTCTGTTGTATAGAACAGGCAGCTAGCTTAACCATTTTTTTTAGTGGAAGCAGCTAGAGAGGCGATTGTGTGAAGTGGTGCACTCCATAAGTCGCGTAGTTTTCATGGGCTGAACCTGAGTAGTGGGCCGGCTAGACCAGGCTTGGCCCGTCTAAGCTGGCAGATGCAATATGAAATGGCACAAACTGTGGAGTAGGCTGGCCCGAGATCGTGAGTAAAGCACCCGATCAACTACAGCCCATGTATTCGTCGAGGACTAGCCAGCATCCATCAGGCTGAACGGTCGGCAGTCTGCCCTCCCTCGCTAGGCCTGGTCCAAGTGTATTGAGATACGGATATGTGCAGTCAAAATTTATTGCGAAAATCGCACTGCAACATAGACGAATCACAGTGAAATTCGGTGCTACATCCATGTACAAATTATGTTTCAATCCGCTTTTGCATTCTTGGGATTCTACATGGTGAAGTTATCTCTGATCAAGAACTCGGCGAAGTAAAAGTCCCTCGCGTCGCTCCCACGCGGGCGACCCGAGGGAACCCTAGCCCGCCGCCGCCTAGAGCTCCTCTCCGGCCTCCCTCCCCGCCGCCGCTGCCACCAGCCTCTCTGCGGTGGCGGCGGCCCCAACCTCCACAAATGGGGCGCGGGAGATCTGCGGTGAACGCGTGCTGGCTCGGGCTCGCGCAGCGCAGCGGCGCGTCTGGCGGCGCCGGCGTGCGTCGTCGGTTGGTGCTGGCGGAGGTCGGCGGGGTTGCAGCTGTGCGTGGCGGCGGGAATGGGGTGGCGTCGCGGCTGCGAGGTGGGGGCAGAGGCGCCCGCGTGCGCTAGGTCTGGGTCGGGGCGGGCCCGATCTGGGCCGTTCCGGGCTCCAGGCAGATCGTGGTCGCCCTCCCGGCCGGTGCCGCGCCGCCCTGGCAGCCCTCGGGGAGGGGCCGCTCCCCGCGTTGGGCGCCGCCCCGCCGGGCGTTCGCCGGATGCTGAAGGTTGGCCTGCGGGTCTGCTCGTCGGCGGCCTGCCGGCGCCGCCCTGTCCTGGCGGGGGGCCGTCCTGCCCGTGCGCTGGGCGTCTGCGCTGTACAAAGTTGGGTCCCCGCGCGGCGGCGGCCGGCGTGGCTGCTGGGGCGGCGCGACGGACGGAGTTTGGAGGTGGTTCTGCTGCTCTTCGAGTGGTGCTTCTGCCGGCGTGGTGCATGGAGAGGCCGTCCGTCCCCGTCCTGGTTGCCCCCGCATGGTGCGGTGCTCCAGGTGGTGGTCGACGAGATTCTCTGCCTCCAACTCTGGTGGTATGACAGGTTTGCTTCCAAGACCCTGCAAGGCGCTCTCCTCCGTCCGGCTCACGGTGTTTGAGGTTTGTCCTCGACAGCTCCGTGCCTTGGACAAGAGGACGGTGGTGTGGTGTTTGGAAACGGGGGAAACCCTTGGCCGGTGGCCACGACATCGTCGACGCTCCGGCGCCGGATCCCTCCTCGGAGGCTTTGTTGAGGTTCTGAAAGGACAATGATGTCGCCTAGAGGGGGGGGGGGTGAATAGGCGGTTTAAAACTTTTCCGGTTTAGGCTTGATAATTGCGGAATAAAACTAGGTGTTTAGATTAACAAGCCGACAACCTAAATAAACTAGGCTCACCTATGTGCACCAACAACTTATGCTAAGCAAGATAAACAACAAGGTGATAGGAATAGAATACTTCAAGCACGAAGGCTATCACAATGTAAAGTGCAAGTAAAAGCTCGGGTATAGAAATAACCGAGGCACGCGGAGACGAGGATGTATTCCCGAGTTCCTCCTTGTTAAGGGAGTACGTCTCGTTGGAGAGGTGTGAACCGACACAACGGTTCAACAACCACAAAGGTTTCACCTTCTTCTCCGATGAACCGCACCACAAAGGCTTGGTTCACCTTCCACTATCGGAATTCCTTCGAGGCGGAATCCGGAGCCTTTCAACAACAATCCGGGGCACAACCCACAATGGGATTGGGGGCTCCCGAACGGCCTCCAACAACAATCCGGGGCACAACCCACAATGGGATTGGGGGCTCCCGAACGGCTTCAAGTGACCACACAAGGGTCCAACCACCACAAAGGCGTCTAGGGTCCAAGGACCCAAGAGTAACAAGTTCACAAGCTTTCAACTTCCACGAATCCTCGTGGAGAGCACACCGATGCACCAAATGCAAAAGGCAAGAGCACAAGTGCTCAAATCCTTCACTCTCGAATTCCAACAAAGCAACAAATGCTTATGGGGGAATAAGAGAGGAAGAACAAAGAGGAGATGCACCAAGAACTCCAAGATCAAGATCTACTAGGTTCCCCTCACTTAGAGGAGAGATGGATTGGTGGAAATGTAGATCTAGATCTCCTCTCTCAAATCCCTCAAAGATATGCAAGAATCATGGGAGGAAATTGAGAGGGGGCAAGCTTTCCAAGGTCAACAATGGTGGGAGAGAGAGGGGAAAGTCGTGCTCGCTCAAGGAAGAAGAAGGGGAGGGGTATTTATACCCCTTCCACAATTCTAGCCGTTACAGCAGCTTAGACCGGAGATTTCCGGCCTAGGGCCGGAAATTTCCGACCCCCGGAGATTTCCGGAAAGATCTCCGAAGTTTTCTGGACGAAAACAGTACTGAAATTCGCGCGGTTCGGAAATTTCCGGCCCAGGTTCGGAAATTTCCGAGCTCCCAAAAACTGCAGAAATACCAACACGAAAACGACAATACCTTGACCATCCGAACTCCGTTTTCGATGATTTTTGGCTCGTTGGAATCACAACGAAGAACTCTAAAAGATAAAGCAGAGAAACATCATAGTCCAAGATGGGAGCTTAAAACCAAATGGGGAAACATGAAACCTCTCGAAAAAGGAACAACCGGTAAAAAAACCTCCAACATCAAAAACCAAGAAGCTTTTCATACGAACTTTGTTTTTGATGAACTTGAGCTTGTTATGAAGATCACAACAAGCTCCGAAACCTCACAACGAGAAAAACCAAATAAGAAACAAGAAAGATGATATGCCAAGTTCGCAAAGGTTTGAGCTCTCCACAAAGATGCGATCAAGTTACTCACTCGAGAGCCCCTCTTGATAGTACGCCTATCTATCCTATAGCCCTATCAAGATCATACCTTTGCCTTGAGAATTCCACTTGAGCTAGATGATGACGATTTTGATCTCTCCAAGTGGACCACCTTTCTTGATTGCGCTTTATAGCACATGCTTGATGAAGACTTCTCCAAATACTCCCCCATACTCCATTATGGGAGAGCCTCGCTTAGCTTCGTCTTCATGTATTCATTTTGACCTCCAAGCTACAAGCATAAGATATCTCCGAAATGCTTCTCTTGGTCTTGCACCTCTTAACCTTGATGACGAATACCGCATGACATCATTCTCCATGAGCTCTATGAGATGTTCTTCTTGTTGCAAGCCCATGGGAAGATACCTAACTCCACATATAGATACCACACACTTGGGTTAGTTCACAAAGCTATATGGACAATGGCTTACCATCCAAGGGATACATGATCCACTTGGTACATCTTGTAGCTTCGTGTGTTGATCAACATCTTGATCAATCTCGTATCATCCCATCTATCTTCATATAGGTGATGTCTTGACATCTTCAAGACATACTTGCAATATGCTCCCATCTATCTTCATATGGGTGATGTCTTGACATCTTCAAGACATACGTGCAATATGCTCAACACAAACATTAGTCCATATGGATTGTCATCAATTACCAAAACCATATAAGAGGGCACATGCCCTTTCAATCTCCCCCATTTTGGTAATTGATGACAATCCTTTTTACGAGGGTTTATATAAGGAATTAAACAACCATGCATACAAAGAGCAAGGATGCAAGAGCATGAGAGGCAAATGCTTAAGAACAAACCAAAAGCATAAAACCAAATATCCTTAAACCCTCTAAACTTCTCCCCCATTGGCATCGATTGCCGAAATGGGAGGAAAATTTAGAAGGCCAATATAGTAAGAGCTCCCCCATAATGTGTGCATTTCTCATAATATGAGTGAAATCAAATGCACATATCCAATAACGAATAGTTGGGAAGGAGATCAAACTATATTGAGGATCCAAAGATTGCAAAAGAATATCAAAGAGAAAGAAACTTCAACAAAAGAAGCAAGCAATCAAAAAGATCCAAAAAAATGTTCTAAATATCAAGAAGGAACTCCCCAAGGTACGTGCACAAATAGGATTTGTATTTCAATATAGTGTGCACAACATGGAATCCTCACTCCCTCCTAGATAAAATCGAACACAAGCACATGCAAGAGAATATAAATGAGAAAAGAAGTAAAACAACTTGCAACAAATAAAATGTTTTGCAACATGAGCAAGGAGCGGCAAATAAAAGGATGGGTGTGAGATATAAAGACATTTTAGGAGACTAATACAAGGATGAGCAAACACATCAACATAGTCTTTCAAAAAGAGTTGCACATGGTGCATATCATGTCTTCCCCATTCCCACACACCAAAAGAGGTATAGCAAATAGCTCCACAAGCTTAGTAAAATGCACCAAGCATAACACATGGAAAATAAAGCTTGAGCCTTTTAGAAACCACCAAGGAGTCAAAAGCAATAAGAGGTGGTAACTAAAGATTTGGAATATCAATTAAAGATGTACTATTCTCACGTGTATAAGTTTCTAAGTAGACACTAATCACTAAGATATGGGTCTACAAATAAACATGTACACACAAGATAGATACACGGTAAAGATTATGATATCCAGGAGGAAGTCATAGATACACCAATAAGATCTTTGCTTAAAAGCATAGCACAAAGCCCAATTTTATCTTAAAGGAATATAAATGAACTTCCAACACATACTCATCATAGCATCAAAAATTATCCACAAGGGATAAAGGTTAACAAATGGATGCTCCGAGTAAGATAACAAGTATCACAAAACGCAAATGATTTTGAAAATTCATCAATGTTGCACCTGAGAGACTTTAAGTAGAAAGTGCTAGATTGACATAATTGGGATCGACAAATCATATTAATGAATATATAGTCCCCTTATATGTAATCATCCCGGCTTACTCACATTTGCAATAAAGACGTTTTGTAAGAACCAAAAATAATTGCAACCAAAGAGATTCATGCCATGAAATCAACCTACACAAGGTTGAAAGCTAGAAAAGTATGCATGAGGTAGATACTTGTTACCGAGATAGCATTGGTGATGTAGAAGATAAGAGCTCATGATCATCCAAGCTTGGCTCCAATAAGCACATGGTGACAACATCTTCCTTTTAGATGAGACAAGCTTCCAATGCATCTCCAATATACCTAAAACAAATTCAAGTACAAAAAGGTACCCAAACTCATTGGGTCCAAAGTAGTTAGAGCAACTACAATACATAGGACAAACTCCACATAAATATGTGCATATTGATATGAAATTGAATTTCATGCACATCTTAGCCATTTAGGATTTGATGGAGTTTATTCTATATATTGGATCAACGAAAGTACGCATGCCATAAGATATACATATAGTAAGTATGCATGCACAAGACTTTCAAGAACCAAATGAGATATAATTTGAAAAAAAACACCAATTAAACCATGAAATCACACACAAGTGTGACAAGAAAAGGAATTGTCCAAATTATATCAAAGACCCAAATCAACACATGATTGAAGAAACCACTTTGAAAAGATAACAAATGAAAGCAAGAAACCAATTGAAGAAAATATCATCAAATAATAAACCAAACCCTCTACACTTTTCATGATGGCACAAAGTGCCAAGACGAAAAATGTTTGTCTTCCAAAGAGACACGTCATCGGGATCAAATACCAAATGAAGACAACTAATGTTCGAAAGCATATAGGATTGCTCCCCCAAGATGTGTGCATTATTTATGATCTTGCATTTGAATACAAAATGCACACAAATGAGATCATCACTCTCCATATATATAAACACTAGTCATATTCAAGAAAGGCAAGAAATTGCAATACCAATCTAAATAATGATGTTCCACTCAAAGTAGGATAGCTTCCCAAAGAATAGTGCATTATCAAAAAGTATGACTTTTGAATGTCAACGCACAAGAATTGGATCATTGCTTTTCCCAACTCAAGGAAGCACAAAACAAATTTCAAGTAGAGCAATAAAGGATCCAAAAGATACAAGGAAGACAAATAAGAGTTAGATCAAAAACAAATCCTTGGCAATCAAATAAGTCAATACAAAGCAAGAACCAAAGTGAATATGATCAACATATTTACCCCCAAATATGATTATCACTTGTCAAGACAAGTAATGTATGGAGATATTTCTCGGTGGTGGATTGCATGAATATATTCAAGATCATATTCACAAAACATAAGCATGAGGCAAAGAATAGGAATTAAAAGCCATGCTTAGATAGATATTCTTGATAGATTCACAAATCATGTGATAATGCAAAGCAACTCCAAGGAGTAGCTTGAATCAATTGGCTTCCCAAAAAGATATATGAGAACATATTTAGGGAAAGCCATATCAAGAACATCCTCCACAAACAAGATCCAAAAGAGTGAGAGACAAAGAGCATTTAAGTAAATGGGAACTTGTTTGAGCAACATGCCACATAGGAACAAGATAATTAGCAATATCAATTCTAGGTGGCAAAACCTCACATTTTCACATTTTCTAGGCTTGTAATATGCACATAGCTTATTACTCCCCCATAATGTGATAATCCATTTATTTTAACACAAGAGGCAAACAAAAACAACTAGAGAAATTAATGGACATTATATAATTTGAATTTCTCATGAGCATGACATACCACAAAGAGAATAGATAATATTGATATATCAACACTAAGTGGTATTCCTCATGTACACACATTTTTAGGATTGTAAAGTGCACGAAGCATATCACTCTCCAAAAGTGGATAGTCCATTTATCTCTCAAAGAGAGCCAACAAGATAAGATAGCAAATAAAAGCAATAGGGCTCAAAACAAGTAGATGGTGTGCAAACCAAAATACACATACTTGATTTCTCAAGATAAGTAAGTAGAGAGCACAACACATACAAACACTAGCAAGGTACAAAACCTAACACATGCAAGGGTGCAAGCAACTTTCAATGTATATATGATTTAAATAAAAGTTACCGCAAGGAGGAACATTGGATATGAGATAGAACAATATAATCCATATGACTTGACTTGAGAGAATATAATTGATGAAGATCCCTTAATTCTTCATAGTGTAGCCAAGTCTCCAATGTCCTCCAACAACACCTATTGATCAAGTTTTAGCTTGTTGGTCCCCAACCACGTTGGGTCCTAAGAGGTTAGTCACAATAGGTTTGGCAACCCAAATGGTTCTTTTCTTGACACCACTTTGAGTACCAACATATTTGGCAAACACATTGCCAACCTTATCCTTCCGAAGAGAATAAACATCATCAACTATAATGGGGTTGGATAAGGTACCATTTGTGCATGAAGAAGCAAGGTGACCCTTCTCACGGCATAGGTAGCAACATCGACTTCCTCCTCTCTTTTTAGTTGGAGTCTTGACTTGAGGAGGGGTAGCTTGATTCTTCTTGGGAAGAGACCGTTCTTCAACTTGAGGAGCTTGAGTTTGAACTTGAGGCTTCTTCCCTTGTTGCTTCTCACTAAGAGCCTTCTTCTTCAAAGGGCAAGATCTAACATGGTGCCCTTCAACTTTGCACTTGAAGCAAACAATCTTGGCCGAGTCTTTGACTTGTTCTTGGCCCTTTTTCTTCTTAATGATCTTGGACTTGTTCTTGTTGTTTGAGTTGAATCCAAGTCCACTCTTATCATTGGGGCGTCTTTGAACACTCAACATATTGTCAAGTGTGGACTTCCCAACATGACGCTTTTCCAAGTCTTTCTTCAAAGAAGTGACTTGGGCCTTGAGCTCATTTAATTCCTCTACATGGTTAGTATCAACAAAAACACTAGAGGAAGTAGACGCTTCATTGTTAGAGCAACAAGGTATGGAAAGTAATTCATCACAAGATGTAGAAGCATTGTGAGTGGATGAATCACTCGGACTAGCACATGGCAATAAGGCATTTCTAGAAGAAGTTGTGCCAATATCCACATGAGGCTCACAAGATGTTACCTTTGTAGAGATAGTCTCATGAGCTAACTTTAGCCTAGCATGGGATGCTAGAAGATCATCATTAGAGGTAGAAAGCTTTTCATGACTTTCTTTCAATTTCCCATACTTACTAGATAGCAACTCAAGTTGAGCCCTTAGCTCAACATTCTCCTTCAAAATAGATGCTTCACAAGAAGTGGAGTTAGTAGCACAAGCATCATTATCATTAGAAATGGAAGAACACAATTTTGCAAGCTTATCATTATTAGATAGTTGAGTTTGGAGTTGATCATGAGACTTGATGAGGAGAGAGTGTTCACTTTCTAAAGCCTTGTGAGCTTTGTCAAGTTTCTCTATGTCCTCACTTAGTTTAGCATTGCCAACACCAAATTCAACTTTTTCCTTTTTAAACACTTTATATTTAGCAATAGCATGATCTCTTTCCTTAATGATTTTAGTAATGATAAGATCATTTGATTCATCAAGAGATTCGAGTCTCTCCTCAAGAGACACTCGAAGCTCTTGCTCTTCGTTAAGGGCATTCTCTAAGGATGCTTTTTCAATAGCATCTTCTCTCTCAATTTTACATTTTTGCTCAAATTGAGTATCCAAATCCTCAATGGTTTCTATACATTTAATACCATGAGCAACAATTTCACATAGAGAAGAGATAGCTTCACTACCTTTGGGAAGAGCACCAAGAACAATCTCACCCTTCTTGGTTAAGGTTTCAATGTCAAAATCTTCTCCATGAGCATCCTCAACCACATCATCACATATCTCGGGATTCGAGGTAGAAGTTACCTTGGAATCCTTAGCCATGAGGCAAACATGATTAATGGGTGAGGAGGATGAAGAATTACTTGAAGCACCATTGGGGTCCATGTCTTGTTCCAACAAATGTTGGGATTCCTCTACATTGTTAATCATGCAAATACTAGAGGATATGGAAGCATTATTTTCATGACAACAAGACATAGAGAGCATATCATTATTATATTTAGCTAAGCAACTATTACTTGATATGCAAGGACCATCAACTCTAGCATGTATGACATTTGAAGTGCTAGAAGAGTTTAGATCCAAAGATAGAACATTGCAATGTGATAGAGAAGAGGTATAATCAATAGTAAGTTCACCATCACCAAAGCAATTTCTATCACCACTCACCATATCATTATCTTGTGACAAATCACATGTTGGTGGAGTGGAAGAAGTTGTGAACTCATCACGGCCGGAGGTGGAGGGAAAACAATCATCCTCAATAATTTTGGACACTTCATATATATCTTGAAGCTTGGTCCAAAGCTCACGTGCATTTCGAAAAGGCATGATTGAAGCAAGAACTACATCGGTCAAAGCACATATAAGACCATTAGTAACTTGAGTCTCGAGATGAGAGTTTATCTCATCCTCTAAAGATAATTCTTGGGAATCCTTTGGAGGAGATAAACTCACATCTACAATCCTCTTCATATAATTTGGACCCATGGCCCTAAAAAGATTAAGCATGCGAATTTTCCAAACATCATAATTTGTGCCATCGAATATGAAAGTGGGATCGTGCACTAATTCTCTAAACGACATCTTTTACTCTCTAGGCGGTAAAGCCCAACAAGAGAGCCCTGGCTCTGATACCAATTGAAAGGACAATGATGTCGCCTAGAGGGGGGGGGTGAATAGGCGGTTTAAAACTTTTCCGGTTTAGGCTTGATAATTGCGGAATAAAACTAGGTGTTTAGATTAACAAGCCGACAACCTAAATAAACTAGGCTCACCTATGTGCACCAACAACTTATGCTAAGCAAGATAAACAATAAGGTGATAGGAATAGAATACTTCAAGCACGAAGGCTATCACAATGTAAAGTGCAAGTAAAAGCTCGGGTATAGAAATAACCGAGGCACGCGGAGACGAGGATGTATTCCCGAGTTCCTCCTTGTTAAGGGAGTACGTCTCGTTGGAGAGGTGTGAACCGACACAACGGTTCAACAACCACAAAGGTTTCACCTTCTTCTCCGATGAACCGCACCACAAAGGCTTGGTTCACCTTCCACTATCGGAATTCCTTCGAGGCGGAATCCGGAGCCTTTCAACAACAATCCGGGGCACAACCCACAATGGGATTGGGGGCTCCCGAACGGCCTCCAACAACAATCCGGGGCACAACCCACAATGGGATTGGGGGCTCCCGAACGGCTTCAAGTGACCACACAAGGGTCCAACCACCACAAAGGCGTCTAGGGTCCAAGGACCCAAGAGTAACAAGTTCACAAGCTTTCAACTTCCACGAATCCTCGTGGAGAGCACACCGATGCACCAAATGCAAAAGGCAAGAGCACAAGTGCTCAAATCCTTCACTCTCGAATTCCAACAAAGCAACAAATGCTTATGGGGGAATAAGAGAGGAAGAACAAAGAGGAGATGCACCAAGAACTCCAAGATCAAGATCTACTAGGTTCCCCTCACTTAGAGGAGAGATGGATTGGTGGAAATGTAGATCTAGATCTCCTCTCTCAAATCCCTCAAAGATATGCAAGAATCATGGGAGGAAATTGAGAGGGGGCAAGCTTTCCAAGGTCAACAATGGTGGGAGAGAGAGGGGAAAGTCGTGCTCGCTCAAGGAAGAAGAAGGGGAGGGGTATTTATACCCCTTCCACAATTCTAGCCGTTACAGCAGCTTAGACCGGAGATTTCCGGCCTAGGGCCGGAAATTTCCGACCCCCGGAGATTTCCGGAAAGATCTCCGAAGTTTTCTGGACGAAAACAGTACTGAAATTCGCGCGGTTCGGAAATTTCCGGCCCAGGTTCGGAAATTTCCGAGCTCCCAAAAACTGCAGAAATACCAACACGAAAACGACAATATCTTGACCATCCGAACTCCGTTTTCGATGATTTTTGGCTCGTTGGAATCACAACGAAGAACTCTAAAAGATAAAGCAGAGAAACATCATAGTCCAAGATGGGAGCTTAAAACCAAATGGGGAAACATGAAACCTCTCGAAAAAGGAACAACCGGTAAAAAAACCTCCAACATCAAAAACCAAGAAGCTTTTCATACGAACTTTGTTTTTGATGAACTTGAGCTTGTTATGAAGATCACAACAAGCTCCGAAACCTCACAACGAGAAAAACCAAATAAGAAACAAGAAAGATGATATGCCAAGTTCGCAAAGGTTTGAGCTCTCCACAAAGATGCGATCAAGTTACTCACTCGAGAGCCCCTCTTGATAGTACGCCTATCTATCCTATAGCCCTATCAAGATCATACCTTTGCCTTGAGAATTCCACTTGAGCTAGATGATGACGATTTTGATCTCTCCAAGTGGACCACCTTTCTTGATTGCGCTTTATAGCACATGCTTGATGAAGACTTCTCCAAATACTCCCCCATACTCCATTATGGGAGAGCCTCGCTTAGCTTCGTCTTCATGTATTCATTTTGACCTCCAAGCTACAAGCATAAGATATCTCCGAAATGCTTCTCTTGGTCTTGCACCTCTTAACCTTGATGACGAATACCGCATGACATCATTCTCCATGAGCTCTATGAGATGTTCTTCTTGTTGCAAGCCCATGGGAAGATACCTAACTCCACATATAGATACCACACACTTGGGTTAGTTCACAAAGCTATATGGACAATGGCTTACCATCCAAGGGATACATGATCCACTTGGTACATCTTGTAGCTTCGTGTGTTGATCAACATCTTGATCAATCTCGTATCATCCCATCTATCTTCATATAGGTGATGTCTTGACATCTTCAAGACATACTTGCAATATGCTCCCATCTATCTTCATATGGGTGATGTCTTGACATCTTCAAGACATACGTGCAATATGCTCAACACAAACATTAGTCCATATGGATTGTCATCAATTACCAAAACCATATAAGAGGGCACATGCCCTTTCAGGTTCCTTCCCCATCACCCGCCCTCCTGTTTGGGTGAAAACCTGGTTCTCCTTTTTGGGCAGCGGCGGCGTTCCGACGTCGTTCCCTCCATGGAGGCGCTGTCCGGGGACGACAGGGGTGGTTCGCGAGTGGTCTCGTGGCTCGAGTAAGCAGGTGACGGTGCTGTGTTTGGTGGTGGTGATGCGGCCATCTTGGGGCCGACGGCGTGTGTTTCTCTCCTCGGCAGGTCTTCACGTGGTCTCGGTCACCTGGATGTGCTTGCCCAAGAATCTCCTTTGGTTGCTGTTGCGGTGTGGAAGTTTCTTGCTTCTGGTTGCGTCTCGGCTCTACTTTGCCTAATGACGACACAATGTGTGTCTCCCCCACCTGCTGCTTCTCGACCATCTTGGCGGAGCTCCCCATCTAGGTTTGTGCTAGGTGCTAGGCTTGACACTCGCCGATGATGATGGTGGTGCTACTCAGTTGTGCCGTGGGGTTCGAGTCGCACGCCGGTGCGTGTGCGTGGGGCTGATTGAAGACTCTTGGCATTGGTGATCCCTCGACTGCACCCCCACCTCTTGTGTCTCTTGGCGGCTCTTGCTATTCCTTTTTCTAGTGGTCTTTTTTCTTGTATTTTCTTTGTTCTCTCCTCTGTATCCCCCTGTGAAACTGCTATTCTGTTGTAAGAACATGGCCCGCCAGGCTACTTTCGGAAATATAACAACCGGTGGGGAGCAATCCCCCCCGTTATTCTCGAAAAAAAGTTATCTCTGATTTACTGGCGAAACGTACGAAAATATGAGTCTAATACTAGTGAGAGATGGGCACACACAAGATTTGAACCACCATCAAATCCTCTTTAGGGATCCGTGAGAAAAAAATATTGCTCTCATGCACACACTTTCTTGATCTTAGCCAAACGCGCATCTGTAATTTTGTGGAATCTTGATAATAATCCCGTACACATTTGTTTAAGTAAACTTATCTCTGTAAATTTTTGTCAAAAATACGTTGATTTGCTATGTTTTCGAAAAGAGGAAAACAAATAGTTTTAAATTTCACAGCTTACGCCAATATCTAAGTTTATAGGTAATTAAGTTAATCCCAATATGCCGTCAGGCGACATATATATGTTGCAAGACTCCCTCCCTTATGAAATTTACGCAATAGGGGCTTCCTACAGTTATTTGTGTTAAAAAAAGGGTTCCCTCCCTTAAACCAGAAATGTCCAACGCTAATCTACAAAAAAATCCAACGCTAACCTAAAAAAAAAGTCCACCGCTGAGAATAGTCGCTCCTAGATAATTAAAATCCACTCTATTGACACGTGTTACAGTTACCATAGTACTCCCTCCTATCTTATTAATCCGCATATTATATTTGGTTTTAGTCAAATTTTCTAAAATTTGTAAAATATTTAATAATGATCAAATTATAAAATTTTGAAATACATTCCATGATTGATTAAATTGTATTGGTTTGGTATTCTGAGTATTGGTATCTTATCCTATAAAATTGGTCAAATTTGATAAAATTTGACTTAAGACAAATCTAATATGCGGAGTAAGAATAACCGGAGGGAGTACATAAAAGGTTTAGGAAGTTTTTCTCTATCATACGGAAGATCAGCACAAAGGACAAAAAAAATCATGTTTTGATAGCCACTTGACTGTCAATTGAGGTTTGTATTTAGAACTAGTGCACAATTTCAATTATTTGTGGTATATTTGAAATTGTGCCTTTAAAACTTTCCAAGGTTTTGAGTGATATATATGCGTACTGCAGAATTTGCCCTGGAAAAATAAATCTATCTAGGTCACTGTATGCGCCCCAAAGTACTGAATTCAAACTGGGAAATGCGTATTCCACATGCCAATCACACTCACGAAGTTGTTTATTGATATTAACTTGTTATTACAGCGCATGGATTCGCACACGAGCTCTTGTCATCCAGCGCATGGATTCCCTTCTATATATCATCAGCGTGGATCGGATCATCGGAAGGCATGAGATGACGACTATGTTATTCTTCTGCAGACTTCAGTGTTGTGTAGGAAGACATCTCTCTGCAGTATTATGTGCGAATCGACCACGCATGACGCTGTCTGGCTTGCTCAGTAGTATGGCTGGATCTTCCAGCGTTGGTTGTCGCCCTCGCACCACTTCCAGAGCACGACCTCGGTGCCGTCGCGCACGCCGCCGTGGTACTTGTCGCCGTTGAGGGCGTCGAAGTTGAGGTAGATGTTGTTCACCATGCGCACGCACCGGAACCCGTTGCCCACGTCCCGGCTCTCCGTCCACAGCACCGACTCGTCCAGGAAGTCCGGGTTGTACGGCACCAGCTGAACCTGCATATAGTATATGTTCATTGTTCAGTCAGATATATACACTTACTTCAGCTTGAATATTATGTCAGATTATGAAAAACACAAATGGAGGGGAGCAGGAAGATCATTATTACAGCGTGGGACTGGCCAAGGGAGTGCTTGATGGCCTGCCCAGTGGCCTTGTTCACCAGGGCGAAGGCAGGGTACCCCTCCTCGTCCTTGATGCTGGTGCTCCATCTCATGTCCTTGATCCAGTGCTGGCACTCGTCCTTGGGGTTGGCCGGCGCGAGCACCACCTTGCCGTTCCTGACGGACATGGCGTAGTTTGGGTTGGCGCGGCAGTACACCTTCACCGTGGGCTGTGGAGGCAGCGTACGCCCGCCGCAGTTGCCCTCGATGTTCACCTGGGACATGCCGTACGGCACCGGCGGCGCGTACCCCGGCGTCGCCATCCCGTACCCGCCGAACCTCTGACGGTAGTAGTCCATGGCTACCTGCTCGATCGATCACTCCTGTCCTGCTGCTCTGCACAATGCATGGCGACGGCCGGGACGGGCGATTTTATAGGTGCCGGGCCGGCCGGTACTGCGATATTCCATTGGTGTACTACATGGCGTTAGCCTCACGCTGTGAGGTGATAAGCGAATGGAGGAGACGACGTCGATGTGCGTGGTGGGATTCGATCGGATAGGTGATGCCATGCCACACTAGGTAAGATCGAGAAGTTGAAATTGTGCGCGAACCGAACCAAGAGCTGGCCGGCTAGCTAGGTAGCTTTGCGTGATTCCGTCGATCTCTGGTAGTTTTGGTAAGAATCTCTGACTATATATTATTGCTGGAGAGATAGGGAAGCAGCTAGTGCGCTTCCATGATGCCGCACCACTTACTATAAGATGATTCTGCTACCTTCATTTTCGCGGTCAGAATCTCAAATGCTGGTTGAAAGCACAAAAGCAGTTTTCTTCATGTTAGATATGTTACTGCATCATGGCGACCGCCGTATCCATTTGAGAAATCTGGATAGTATACATGTACCCACCAGAGGAGGGCGTGGTTTGATTCGATCATCTCTTTGGGAAATGGTTCCCGTCAAGACAATATGGCGTGGATTCCTTTGATCATAACAGGGCTTGCTTGTCGGTCATGTACTTCTTGCACGGATCAATTCAGCACATCGATTTAGCCAGGTTCAGCCAATTAATCTTGCACGCCTGCCTTGCTTTGGATTATAATGGTGATGTACAAAGGATTGTTTTTCTGGAAACAATATGATTTATAGTTCCAAATGAAAAGCATCCAAATTACCCGTTGATAGCTTAATTACATGCCCTACCATTTCCGGTGGGGTGGTGGCAAATTCAGCCTAGTATTCTTCAGATCAAGGGACATTAAACAAATTTGCAAGGTCTTTTTCATTTGCACAATTGCACTTGCTTCACAATAGACTAAAAACAAGAGCGTTCTTGCAAACAGATGATTTCTTCCTTCCTAATTCTGGTTGTCTTTGTTGTGGGGAGATACACAACCCCCCCCCCCCCCCCCCCCCCCCCACACACACACACACACACACATACAATTTTCTACTACTGTGTCAAAGTCATTGTTCATATTACTCGTACCTATGACATTGAACATAATATCATTGAGTTGAAGCTAAACAACGCCTAATTAGAAGTTCTGTAAGTTTTTCCGTGCAGTTGGATTCTAAGCGATGATCTGTGGCGATAGGGAAGACGAGTTTACACACCTTTTGGTGCAGTCATATTATCTAATAGGGTGATGTTTGCTTATTAAGAAGCGCGTAGTAGACACTGCTGCATGTCCGAATTTCACGGGTGAGAAATTCTTCTTACTAGTGTACCAAATAAGAAGGAAGTCTTTGGAGCGAGAAGAAGCTGGGTGTCATGGATCCCCAGATTGACGGCGAACTAACAAAGGAAGAGGAGAGCGTTCCTGGGAAGAAGATCTGCTCAAAACTGCGGATAGGAGTTTTTTGTTTTTCTCTTTTTGCTGTAAATTGGTAGTCCTTTCTTCCAGCCGTCTGTTGGCTGTTCTCTTGGCGCACTACTTTTATTTTTCGAATGCTTGAGGTGGTTGTTCTGTGTTGTGATGGAACTTTGTAAGCTGGTTTCATTAATGAAATCGGGTGCTCAGCTCCTTTTATTCTAAAAAAATGTGATTTATTCCATTCATGTATAGTGTACTTAATATAAGACATTATATTATGGAACAAACGGGGATTTTTCTATGTTTTTAATTTATTTTCAGAAAGTAGTTGCAATAAACTTCCGCAAAAAATGCGGGGGGGGGGGGGGGGGGGGGGGGGGGGGGGGGGGGGGGCACATTTTTTCTGATCTTATTCCTACCAATTCAAATATAAGTTAACTCGAATGTTTACTTTGTAACGGAATATACTAAATTTATATTTTAAGAAAATAAAGGCTTAATCTCTATCTATCTCTATCTACTATATAATACGGCTTTGGGACATCGTACGTCGTGCAATTTTTACAGATAAAACCCCCAGCTTTTGTGAAAATAACCCGCAGTCTAAGATTTAGACACTTTGACACTTTGACACTTTAGACCCTCAACCCTATCCACACACCCAATCCCATCGACGGGAGAAGGCGGCGGACGACGGCGAGATTTCTTCACCGGGCAACCATGAAGCGGTAGAGCGCCCACACCCCGAGCTGGACAAGCTCCAGGAGCTAGAAGCCCACACCAAGGTCCCTTCCTCCAATTTCTCTCTCTGAAAATATCTCACCGACGGCCACGGGCCGATCCGGCCCAATCTCCTCTGTACCGCGGGACGGGGAGGGTGCGCTGCCGCGGTGCCGCCAGGAAGACGACTCCTTCCCCCATCGCGTAGTGGCGCGCGTTGATCCCGTCGTAGGCCTTGGCGAACGCCGACCCCATCCGGTCGTACAACGCCCCGCAATGCTGCAGAGGAGCTGATGCCGTGATACCCATAGCTGGCTGTTGCAGAAACTGGTGTGCGATATCAGCATATACATCTATCAAATCTTTCAAATGAAGCCCCTACTGGATGGCTCCAGAGGTAGAGGCTACTGTGATCATCTTCTGGTTTATTTTCTCCCTTGCAAGTTAAACATCAACTGATGTCCATTTATTTCCCAGGTTATCATGAATACCAATGGATATAGCCTTTCAGTTGACATTTGGAGCCTTGGCTGCACCATTCTTGAGATGGCAACGGCAAGGCCTCCTTGGAGCCAGTTCGAAGGGGTGTTTTTGCTGTGATGATTTTACACAGTTTTGGTGGTTGTTTTTGATGATTGTCTGCTAAGATTTCGTGGTTAATGTCACAGGTAGCTGCAATATTCAAAATTGGAAACAGCAAAGACATACCTGATATCCCAGATCATCTTTCTTCTGAAGCAAAAAAGCTTTCTGAAACTCTGCTTGCAGCGTGATCCTGCTGCACGTCCAACTGCTGCAGAATTAATAGAACATCCTTGGGTAAAAGATCAAGCTTCAGTTAGGGGCTCCAGGTCTGGCATTACTAGGGATATGTTTCCAACTTCCACTGATGGAAACTAAACCACGGTACATCCACAGTCTATGACTATATACTGTCAAATAGTGGTCTATATTATGAAAGATAATTGTGCTATGTATGATTACCAATTAAGCTAAAATGACCATCATCTGTCCTTGGTTATCCCTGTAGTTTCTCACTGCTGTGATTATGTTTCAGGTAAAGACAAGTGTCGATTTATCATCCTTCAGAAGCTTACAACCTCTGCGGGATACTAATATCGTGATGAGAAACTTATCAGTGGCAGCATCTTCCATCCCTGCGATATCAATCCGCAGGATTTCTACCATGTATGTTCTCTTTTATGTAGTTTAAACTACATCTCTTCCACTGTCTAACAGATTTCTGTAAATCTGGTTTGTCCAGCAACGCATCCAATGTGCGTATGAACCTGTCCCTGCCCGTGTCACCGTGCTCTAGCCCGTTACGGCAGTACAAGCAGTCAAATCGGAGTTGCTTGCCATCACCTCCTCATCCGGCATACTCAGCAGGAGCAGCCAACTACAGCCCTATCAACAATGCGTTGTACCCTACATGACCAAGCAACTACCACACAGATCCATGGCTCGAAATCTACGGATGGCAATGGTACCCGTTACCCGCTAACCCGACGGGTACCCGCATTAAATGGGGAGGGTATGGTGTGAAAAAATACCCGCGGGTCTGCTTAGCGGGGAAATTCCAGACCCGCCGGGTCTAGCGGGGGCGGGTACGGGGGTGCTGAACCCGTACCCATTAACCCGCAAACCCGACATCCCCACATGTCAGAGAGTGGAAAACCTGAACCCCCACGCGGCCCACCTGTCATAGTACAAGAAACCCTAAGTCTAAACCCCACGAGGCCACGCACGCCACTCCTCTTTTCTTTTCTCAGCCCGACTCCACCTTTCCTATCCCTTCTTCCCTCATAGCCCAACACCGCCGCCGCCGCCGCCTTCATCCAACCGCGCCGCCTTTGCCCAGCGCTGCCGCCACCGTCACCTCGCGCTGCCGCTCCCCAGTCCCCACCGTCGACGCTACCGCCGCCGCATGCGCTCTCCGCTGCCGCTCCCTAGCCCCAATTCCCCGATGACGCCGCTGCTTGCGCCGGTCCGGCAAGGACGAGCAATTCCGTCGAGGGAGCGCTCCGGCAAGTGCTCAAAGACGAGCCCACACCGCCGCCGCCTAAGATGGCTCAGATCCCGCCGCCTGAATTTTCTTTTCTTGGATTTTTTGTCGATTTTTGGACTGTTGCTCTGGTTTACTGCTGCTCTAGTTTACTGATGCTCTTGAGATGGCTCAGATCAAGTACTGCTGCTCTGGTTTGCTGCTTCTCTTGGATTTTTGGACGATTCCGTCGAGGAGTGCTGCTGCTAGTGCCATCTTGGCGGGTACCCGTCGGGTCCGGCAAACCCGGTGGGTGACGGGTATGGTGGAGCTTCGTACCCGGTGGCGGGTATGGGGGCGGGTGGCGGGGGCGCGGAGAAGGGTCGGGTACGGGTATGGGGGTGCCAAACCCGGACCCGAACCCGGCAGGTGCCATCCGGATCGAAATCCCTCAACGGAAAACAACACAAACATTTGATTCTATAACAATATTATAGAATTCCGCACTGTACATGTTCTGTATACTGGAAGAGAAGATATTCCATAAGTCATGGTTTTAGAACCTAGGAGGAAAATGTTTTTTTATCTTTCTGTTTCACCCTTTCTGTATGTATCTTTCCCTCAGAAATCAGTATACAGCTGCCTCGTCCTTGTACAAATTCCCGAAATGCGAGATAGTGAAAAGCATAGCATTTTTGGTCAAGAAAGAGAGAGTGGCATTTCAGGTTATACCTGTATCTGTTGTGTCCCTTGATCAGTATTGAGAAAATGGATGATTTCCATAAAGTATTGCGAAAAAAGGGAAATTCAGGGAATTCTTATCTGATGCACATGGAACACATTCCATCTGTATGTCACTACTTTCTCTTCAACACCAAGCCCCCACAGGTGCCCTTGCAACTTCAAGACTCCCTTCGCTCCACCATCGCCTTCCTTGACCACGACATCTTTGCCACTGGAGAGGAGTTTGTGGAGACGGAGTACTACAAGGACCTGGGCCGTGTCGGCGAGCAGCATCACACGGTACGTCTCTGCCCTTTAAGATGTCTGAAATTCATTGTACAAAGCAATGGTTGATGTTATTTAACAAACTAGCATGGTGGCCCTCCCAAATGCGAGGGCATAGTTTTTATTGATTCAAAAATGAATGAGATGTAATTTCTAGTTTCATGTACATTCATACTTTTGTGATACAAAATAGCGTGGAACCACCACAAACGATTAGACCAAATGACATCACCTGAGAAGGTAACTAACAAATTAGCTTTAATTTAGTGGGAATTGTATAATTTTTCATTAAGAGGACAGCATATGCTTGTACACGACACCAGATAATTACATCAAATAGATGATCTAATAGCGACTTAGCGGATATGTTCTGTGTGACATTAGATTGATATGAAAGGTTAGTATTAAGTTTGTCCGTAAGACGTATTAGAATGAAAATATTCTATATGCATGTTGTGGTCCAACTAATAATTGTGTTCAATGTAAATGATGTTCAACTATCTGACATTTCTAGTGAAGTAGAAAACTAAATTTTCTTATTGAAATGAATTAAAAATAATGCCTCCCAACAAATTAAAAAATCTTGTTAACGGGGAAGCACCAACTAACTAATGAGAATTTTATCTTAGCCAGAGTAATACTAAGGATCCACCATTGAATAGTTAGATGGATGATATTTATGTTAGTTACTATGGCTGATACTTACAAAATTTATCGGTTGCCACCTATCTAGATTAATTCAGGATAAAACACTGATGATGCACATATAGATAAGCTACTGTATGCATGTTAAGATAAACTATTGTTTGTGATACACATAAAGGTGATGAATGATTTACTACGGATTTTTTAGTACATATCTCCACTTCGAATTTATTTTCATTTTCTTGTACAATACATAGATTCACGAATTAATAGCTTTTAGCTATATTATCTAAGAAAAACAATATTTTTCGAATGGGAGTGTGTCTGCGAAACTCTTAATCTAAGCAAAATGGGTAGTCAACTATTAATGGTTTCCATTTATTAATTTGATTTTGTATGCCTTTGTTGTTTACAACCATCAATGTAGAACGGTAAAAAATTTATCTAGTACAATATTACAACATGTAAATTGTTATAAAATTCTATATCCAGGGGTGCCCGACTGCCCGTCATCAAAACGATTCCCTAGCTGATATGTCAAGAACTTTATTGTTGTGTGCTTTATTGAGAGGAAGTTAATTAGCTACAAAAACTACTTAAAGACCGCATAATATCTTTGAAGTAAACTAACAATGGATTTAAATAAGTTCCATCGAGCTTTCCTCCTTCTCTAGAAGTTTTAAGCCCACTTCTGTTTCAAATATTAGCATATTAATTTTAATCATCTAATTAAATATCACAAATGATATTGCAGTTTTAATTTCAAACTTGAATCACATAATATTTTCTAAGAGAGTAGTAATTAGCATGGATGAATTATTCTACTGCATAAAAGTTTCACGGGAGAGCTGCATCTGCACTCTAACAGCAATGACTTAAACGACATATGTGCAGCCACGTAAATATAAGAATCTTTAATTAGTTATTAGGGATTAAGGAGAACCAACCTGGGTAGCAGAGTGTTTCCGCAAAAAAAAAAAATCTGCCGCATCCAATATCATGAAGCATGAGTTCTTGTCGTAAATTTGGTGAATACGTGCCGATGTGCCATGATCGCATCACGATAAACATAGAGCCAGCAGTCAAAGGTTACACATTGCAGATACCATGCATAGGCGTTGAACCTGACGATCATTGTAGATCGCATCGTGCGTAGTCAGTCTGTGCCTTCACCAGGCGCCCTGACGGCTGACCTCGACGCCCTCCATGAGGCCTAAAAACAGCGAATCTGCTCATCTTAAGCACAGTGCTTGCGGTTGATTGATCCTGCTCATCTCTCCTTCCTAGCTGCGTCGTCTTATACTTTGCCACTGCCGGCAGCCGATTGCTACTCAGAAAACAATCTGGTTGGTGGCGCTGCGGCCGGCCGGCCGAACCTGAAGAAGCTAAAGATTAGAAAACGTATGTGTGTCCGCTCGATCCCAGTATGTTTGCTCTCTCTGCGACCAGTCGGACGTGAAAAAACTAATCCAACTACTTTTATCTTCATGTTCAGTTTAAACGATATGTGATATTTTCTTGTGATTTAGTTGTACGTGTTGAAGACTTGCCTGTACACAATTAATGTTGTATACTTTTCAATCTTTTAATCTCAACCGTCACAACCAATATCAACAGATTATATATTTCTAACCTATGTGGATTAACGTGGTGGCTTTATTACACCCACGAATATTGCTTTTAGTATATAATAGATAGATTAAGAAGCTGAACGGAAACTATGGTATTATTTCATCAAGTATATGGCTGTTAAATTTTGACTGATTCATCCAGTGCATTAGTGATGACAATTTGTTTTGTCCTGCATAAACACTAAGTGTTTTAAAGTCAGTCTTCTGTCAATAGACGACAAGCTTGCTTCTATTTCTCTCATTGCAGCTTCTTCAGATGTTGATTTAACCATGTTTTATTAAACTGTAGAAAGAGGAGAAAATTGTGGACTTGACCTCAAAACTCCCAAACGATTCTTACTCTGATTTACTATCCACAAAGGCCATGGTTTCAACATGGCTTGTTGATGCTTTGCAGTATGAACTCTGGGTGGTTAATATTACGGTTAACTTTTGATATTTCTGACCATTATTATTTCAAAAAGTTGATTTTTCTGCCCGTTGCAACGCACGGGCATTTTACTAGTAAATTTATTACCCCTACTCATATTCGAATGGGGAACTACAAACTTCAATTGAGGTTTTAAGATGACAGACCAACCCAACAACTAAAATCAACATCAAAGTACTACTACCTCTATTTTTTTTTAAATACAAGTTGTTTTAGTCTTTTTTCACATTCAAATGTCCAAACTTGTATCCAGACATATTTTAGTATTCATATTCATTCATTTTTTTATGTCTATCTAAACAATATGTGCAATAGCTAAACCATCTTATATTAAAAAACGAAGGGAGTATAATATTGGAATGAATTAAAGTTCAAAAACATATCCATCCATAAGCAACGATCTGTAACCAACGGTACAAGCGTGTGCCGCACGAAACCTTCCTACTTGATATTACAAGGTTGATATGTAGTCGATCAATTTATCTATGGCCAATACAGACGAGCCACCGCTCTCCAAAGCAGACACTAGTTTCTTCTTAAGTTGTTGTGCCCTTTCTTTCATCACCTTCCCCTCCTTCTCTGTCATTATCTTCCGAACAGCCTTCTCGATCTTGTTTCTCTCCAACTCACCATCGATCCCAAACCCTGCACCCCACACCATCTCCACGTACCTTGTATTCATCATCTGATCCGCGAACTGAGGCCTGCAGATCATCGGGACACCCTCACCGATGCTCTCCAGCGTCGAGTTCCATCCGCTGTGTGTCCAGAACCCGCCCACTGCAGGGTGGGCCAGCACCTCCTGCTGTGGCGCCCAGCGGACCACCTTGCCCCTAGCCTCCAGCGCGCGGCCGAACCCGTCGGGCAGATCGGGTCCGTCGAGCCCCTTCACCATGTCACGGCGGACGACCCACAGGAAAGGCTGCTCGCTATTCGCCAGCCCCCATGCGACCTCCGAGAGCTCGCCGGAGTCCATGGTAGCCAGGCTCCCGAAGCTCACGTACAACACGGACCCGGTTGCCTGCGTGTCCAGCCACTCCATGCAGCTCCGGTCCTCCCGTAGCAGGCTGCTCCCGGTGCTCCGGGTGGAGAGCTTGTGGAGCGGGCCGGTTGCGAGCACTAGGGGGACGTCTAGCTCGCCGCGGATCCTGTCGAGCTCGGCGGTCTCGAGAGCTTCAAATGTGTTGATCAAGAGGCCGGAGGAGTTCCTGACTGTTTCGGTGGCTTTGGCCAGACATTTTCGGAGCATTTCGTGGTTGCTGCTGCTGGAGAGGAACAGGTCCATTACACGAAGAGGTGGGAGCTCTTTCACCAGCGTGTAGAGCTGCGATTCTAAATCAAACATATATACATGTAAATTTAACATCTTAATGTAATCAATTGAGCAATCTTCTGATTTTGATAAAAAGATTTCAAAAAAAATTGAGCAATCTTTTAAAAAGCGGGCAATATCAAATAGTGGCATCTCTCAAAACGGGCTACAGGGGTTAAATCAGAGCTAAATAAGGCTATATCGGAAAATTGTACTATATGGATTCATTTAGCAGCAACATGCTCTCTATAGCGGGCGGGCTATTAAACCGCGGATCTCATCCTAATTAGGAAGAAGAAATGTACATATATTGATTTACCGGGACGGGAGCGACTTACGTACCTTTCGGAGGTAGATACCCGTTTTGGTGGAGCATGGGATAGGCCAGGAAGCAGCTGAAGCAGGCCGCGCTGCCGGTGCGCAGCACCAACGTCGGGAGCCCGAAAGCCGCGGCGGCCTTCTGCGCGGCGTTGAGGTTGGCGTCTATGATCATGCACGCGGCGGGCTCATCGGCGAGCACGGAAGCGAGGACGTCGCGGACGGCCCCCGACGCCTCCATGGAGACGTTCATGGCGAGCATAATGGAGAAGATGTTACCCGACGCGGCGACGTCGGCGGGGATGCCGTCGGGCACATCGACGAACGTGAAGTCCGGGTGGAGCGCAGGGTCCAGCGCGTTGAAGCGGGTGTGGAGGATGGTGACGGCGAGGCCGCGGCTGTGGAGCACGTCGGCCAGCTGCAGCATCGGATTGATCGTGCCCTGGAACGCGAGAGGGAACAGCAACACCCGGCGCGCATCTGGTCGCCGGCCGTCGCCATTGTGGCCGGCATTGTCCATTTCTCTCTCGGCCTCTGGGGGCTTAGACTATCGTCTCAGCTCGAAGCGATTCTGACGCAAGAGCAGGAAGAGTAATTTGCAGCCTTCATACTCTGAATGCTACACCATCATGTAGCTAAGGTGGTTTGGATGGCCGCGAATCCCGCACTTAACTTAAAAACTCATACTGTTGCATCCGATGCAGTAGCTAATTTACTTAACTCCGTGGTCGTCTGGCGCATTCAGGTTTCCCATGCATTACCACGCGCGGCAAGCATGACAGGGATCTCAAAACAGGATTTCACATGTGCTGTACCTCTCGTCCTGTCCTCGAAACTGGCTTTCATCCCACTTTATAAATAAAGCAACCACAACCAATACAACAATGACAGGTGCTGGGGCGGAAACAACACAAGCACGCCCAAAAGAAAAGAGAAGAGAAACTGAAAAACAAAAATGCCGACAACGGCGGATCAACAAGAGTGAGCAAACTTCATGACCGCTGCGCCCACCGAAGGCCTCCCACCAAGCTCCTAGTGCTCCGACGCGCCGGTACCAAACACCTTCAGGAAGGGATGTGACGATGACGACACTGCTGCCAAGGGTTTCCCCCGATACGCGACGGGGAGAAGAGGCGAGCACCCAACGCCCTTCAGGAAGGACTGGTGGCTCCCCCAGGCGCCACCACGCCGACGTCGGACAAGCCGACTAGGATTTCTCCCGACCCCCCATCACCCCAGGCACACCGGACCACTCCACCATACCGCCCGCCGCCCAGCGCCACACGAACACGAAGCTGCTCACAACGTCTCACCACGGCCTAGAGAAGAGAAGCCTACACATTAAAGAGGAAGAGTCGGGACTAGGAGCTGCAGTACCGCCGACGTGTGGGAGGGACCAATCTCCACCGTCATAGACAGTAACCGACCGGACGCAACAGCAGGAGCACACCAGGCCCACAAGCCCAGCCGGGCCTCTCTGCCTCGAGAGACCCGCAAAGCTTCCTCCGTCGCGCTGCAGAAGACACACCGTTGGCGCCGCCACCCCATCATTAGTGTATAGAAGACCGCACCATCGAAGATTCGGTCTAGCCCGCCTAAAACCCAGAAGATCTGGGCCGGGGGCGGCACGCCGGACCAGCACCACAACAGCCACGGCCCTATCTTCAAGGGGAGGCGCCACCCCGCTCTAACCGGCCTAACCCATCCCGGGCAGCCCCCACGAATAGGTTAGTGCGCCGCCTAGGCCGAACAACACCACCCGACGTGCACGAGCTCGCACGAACGTTGCATCCACCACCCGAGACGGCAAGGATGGACTCACCGGAAACGAGCCAACCTAGGCCCGATCCCGTACGTACAATGGCCTTGAGGGAGGACATGGCGGTGGAAAGGTGTCAACGTACTCAGTTTCGGCACCTCAGGAACGAGTACGGACAGCCCTACCATCTACCAGCAACCTAGGAGCCCCGCCTGGGCCCACCAGGCCCAGATCCGGCCGCCAAGCGCAGCGCACCACCGCTGCCCATAGCAGCACCTCTACCATGTCGCAGATCCCTACAAGACACACCACCGGCGGCCAAAAGCAGCGCCTGCCCAGGCCGGAGCCACGCCGGACGTCGCCTGCACTGCCCACCGCTGCGAAGCCACCCCACCAAGGAGCCATTGCGCATGGACCGCAACACCATCTGGTCCGCAAGGCCCAGGTCAGGCATCCCTGCCGTGCTGCACCCTGGAGGAGCCGCGCGCCGCCGGCCGGACGTGCCCTTCCACAGCCGAAGCCCGCCGGCCCAGATCCAGCCCAGATCGGGCCCGGAATGGGCCAGCACCTCCCCGCCACTGCGCCGCAGGGCGTCACAGCCCCCCTGGCTCTATCGCCGAACCGTCGCAGTCCACAGACGCCGCCGCCGCCGCCAATTAAGCCATTGCAGCCGCCTCCCGCCGCCGCCACCTGGATGAGCTCGAGCGCTCGCGTCGCTTCACCGAGGACAGAGAAACAAAAACGCCTCGCCGCCACCATCCTCGCAGACCGCGAGGTTTCCCGCCGGCCTGCTTCGGCAACGGCGAGGGGAGGGAGGTTGGGGAAGGAGATCGAAGTGGCTAGGGTTAGAAACGCCTCCCGTGTCGCCCCAGCGGGAGCAACGCAGGGGCAGGACGAAGCGTTTTTCCGCAATCTACCTCTGTCCTGTCGCTAAGGCACAATTGGAAAATCAGATTTTGCTCAATATTCTAGGGATCAAGTAGCTACTCTAGGTTGGTGATTGTCATGGCATGTTAACATAAGTGGTTGTGACATGGATGATATTTTGATTTTCAAACACACTCGTTATTTGTGATCTAAATTGTCTTCTAGGTATTCAATTTTAAAACTGCAACCATGAAACTACATGAAATTCCAAAAATGGCAACCTCAAAGAGTATGCATTTGTGGTTGGTACGGCTCTTTTTATACTTCTGCATATAAATCGGATAGAAAAAACAGAAACCGCACATATCGCCTCACGCCTCGGTCCTAATTATAGCCGAGCAATTTCTTACTAGCACGCCATTAGGGCATGTCCAGTCGTCCCCCCCAGCGCCCCCCCCCCCCCCCCCGACGCTAAATAGCGCCGTTTTGGGCGAATTGCGCCGTTTTTCTACCAGCCGGCCCCCCAGAAGCCCAAATAACGCCGTTTCGGCGGAAATTTGCGCCGGCGCACCCAGGCGAAACCCAGCCCACTGGGTTTGGCCTGGGGGGCGGCGGAAGGAAAAGCACGCGTGGGCCAGCGCTGTCGGCGAGACAACGCTTTTTCCCCACCCCTGCTCGCCTTTTCCCTCTGCCCATCTCGCCGTCGCCACGCCGTCGCCGCCACCACTCCTACTTGCGCCGCCGCACACAAGCAGCTACGAAACCCGCCGTCTACCCCCGCCACGCCGGCGGCGCCGCCCACTCCCCTCCGCCACGATCTAGCCTCCCGGGGAGATTCTCGGGCGAAACGTGTCCACCCCGCCCGCAAGGTGTTCGGCGTTTCGCCCGAGCCATGGACTCCGACGCCGAGGAGATGCTCGCCGAGCTCTTCGACGAGGAAGATCAGGCCGCCATCGACGACGAAGAACACCTGTTGATCTTGGCCTTCCTCGCCGGCTTGCTCGCCCACGACGCGGGGCCGCGGCGTGTTGGATCGACGCGCGGTCGCCGCAAGAACAAGCCGAGGCAGCGGTACGAGGGGTACTGCATCCTCTACTTCGACTACTTCCCCGATGATCCCACCCACGACGAGAAGGTGTTCCGGCGCCGTTTCAGGATGAACCGCAAGCTCTTCCTGAAGATCATGCATGCCATCCGGGAGTTCGACGCCTACTTCAAATTGAAGAAGGACTGCACCGGCATGGTAGGCTTTACCTCTATTCAGAAGTGCACGATGGCCATGAGGATGCTTGCATACGGTGCTCCTGCAGATGCACATGATGACTATCTGCGCATGAGCGAGTCCACGGCCATTGAGTGCTTGAATAAGTTCTGCCTGGCAGTGGTTGCAGTTTTTGGCCCAACGTACTTGCGTAAACCCAATGCGCAAGACACTGCTCGCCTCCTCGCAGAGAATGAAGCAAGAGGCTTTCCTGGGATGCTTGGTAGTATCGACTACATGCATTGGGCATGGAAGAACTGTCCATTTGATTGATAGGGGATGTACAAGGGAAAGGAAAGAGAGTGCTCGGTGATTCTCGAGGCCGTGGCTTCATATGATCTATGGATTTGGCATTCATTCTTTGGTATGCCAGGAACTCAAAACGACATCAATGTCTTGCAGTGCTCGGATGTCTTTGCGGAGCTTGTCGAAGGTCATGCTCCCCCTGTGAACTATGAGATCAATGGACACCGGTACACAAAGGGCTACTAGCTTGCAGATGGCATCTACCCGAAGTGGGCAACATTTGTGAAGAGCATCACCAACCCTGTGCCAGGAAGCGCGAAAGCTTGGTTTTCCAAGTGCCATGAGGCTTGCAGGAAGGATGTTGAGCGAGCATTTGGCGCGCTGCAATCTCGATTCGCTGTTGTCCGGTACCCAGTTATGACTTGGTCGAAGTCCAACATGTGGGAGGTGATGCAGTGTTGTGTGATCATTAAGAGTGAGCGGGATAACCCGGTGCCTGAGAGTGAGTCAACGGCACCATACTACCGTCAGGGTCCTCTTGCAGATGTTGATCACCAGGTGCCGACATCATGGTCAAACTTCCTCTCCATGCGTCAGAAGATTCGAGACGCTGCAACACATCTAGCTCTACATAATGATCTGGTGCAGCATTTGTGGGCGCGCAAAGACAATGGCAATGTTGATAATGACGATGACAATGCCTAGTTTGATTTGTTTTATTTGTTTGCATTGTTGAACTATTTATTTGTGTGTAAATTTGTATGTAAAATTATTTCTATGTGTGAATTTATATGAGAAAAAGGGTCGGTTTTTGTTTTTTGTCGAAATATGGCCGAATCGCTGGCTGGGGGCGGCCTGGGTTTTACGGCTGGAAAACGCGTACCAGGTTACTGATTCGCGTCGTTTGACACCGCGGCGTCCGAAAAAAGCGACGTTTTAGTCCCTGGAGGAGCCGACCGACTGGAGATGCGCTTAGCCCAACAATCCTACAGCTCTCCATGGCCGGATCTTAACTGCTGCTCTTACTAGGCTCCATCCTAGAAGAATGGGCTGAGAGCCCAACTTTCCACTAAAGCAGAGCCACAGGATCAGCACCCAATGCTTATACGCTACCACTGAGCGACCCATTGAAATAGATGGCCAGGCTGCCTGAAGTGTCTGCTGATGGGCCGGCCATTTGGCGGACGTTTTCTGTTTTATTTTATGCTTTTGTTATTTTTCTCGTTATTTTTTGTTCACTTTTGTATGCTTTCTGAAAAATGTTAAGGTTTCCTGAAAATTATTCTCCGTCTGACGTGAATAAGAAAGCACTCCACATGAACATATACCAATTGCTCGACACGACGGCCAACATCGAAGCAAACTTGTTGCAACCTTACACAAGATTAATGCCTTGGAAGTTGCGGAAACTCGTTGGGCAACCGCATTGATCTTCACTGCTCTAGCACACCATCCACCTTCAATCGACACCGCCTTTTGGGGCAGCCACCCGACAGAACACCGCTCAAACTCGAGCAACATGACCGCACGATCCAGTTGCTCGCAGCCCGAGCTATGTAGGAATATTGTCCACGGACTACAACCTTCACACCAACACATTTTGGGCCACCGCTTGGTATAAAGTCGGACCATACTTTGTAGGGCGCGTCCACCGAGCCGACAACCTAGCCACACTAGCAACACCAATCATGTGGAGCCTCTGCTCCACCCCATGGAGACATAGCTCACTTCCTGAGGCGGCCTCCAACGCCTAGCTTTCTTGACATAGGAGGAGCACCACATAACACAACATACCAACTCTGGAAGGCGATGCCACGAACGTCCAACCCATCAGAGTTCAAATCTCATATTTGACGCTGATGTTTCTCATTTAGCCAGAATATTATTCAGTACGAAGCAATATTCCTGTGGCTAGCGAGACGTTCATGATGATTTTGTCAATCTCAAGACCTGATCCGTCGGCTCAGTCTATTTGAAGTGCTCATAGAAATAGTGATTCTGTGCGTGTGTTTATAGGGGTGAGTGTCTGCGCGTGCATGTGAATGGCTAAATTGTGTTATGTTTAATAAAAAAGACGATGCCACAGGACGACGAAAGCTTGAGTTTTCATCCGGAGAGGCTTTCAATCGATAAGAGCGAGTGGAGCTCCCGATGACAAGGGAAAACGACCGCACAAGGTAAAGGTTTTCTATCAGTCAAAATATGATATTTTGCAGCTATATAAGACATAAGTTTTCATTTTATTGACCCACCCTTGGAAACAAAAAAAAAGTAAGATTATCGCTCTAACAGGGAGAGGCTGAAAAATGCAAATTCCCCTTAGCAATCCATCTTGCAGTCACACTCTCAGGACCTGCCCCGGTACAAATACAGCTGAACTGATCAGAGAAACTAGGCAGCAGATGAACAAGCAAAGGGGACAACAATAAACGTACGACAAAGGTGAAAATTAGGTGAGCCATTCATTGATTAGATCGAAGAAAAATAAAGGAGACAATGCCGGTCACAGAGCAATACAGGACCCCAGTACTCGAAACACAGATGGGTTGTACATCACAGTTCAGATTCAGGGCCCCTTCCACTCTCCTACACGCTCCTTCCTCGCATCACAACTCGACACTGATACAGACACCATTACCATACTACATCGCACACGGTTTTATTTCGACAGCAACATTATTAGCTAGCAGAAGCAGAGGACGATGACGGGTCCCCGAGATTAATTCATGGCGATGGATGGCAATGCAGCTCCTCCCTGTTCCACATCTCTGCAAGCGATAGCTTAATCATCAGAACACAAATTAAAGAATGGATGCACACACATTCAGTATTTCAGTATTCAAGAATCAACAATATCTCTGTGATGACTTACACCAGGGGAGGATCTTCCAGCACTGGTTGTCGCCCTCGCACCACTTCCAGAGCACGATCTCGGTGCCGTCGTGGATGCCGCCGTGGGCCTTGTCGCCGTGGTGGGCGTCGAAGTTGAGGTAGATGTTGTTGACCATGCGGACGCAGCGGAAGCCCTTGCCGACGTCGCGGCTCTCGGTCCAGAGCACCGACTCGTCCTGGTACGCCGGGTTGTAGGGCACCAGCTTCACCGGGTGGCCCTGGCCGGTGGAGTGCTTGATGCACTCGCCGGTGACCTTGTTCACCAGCGCGAAAGCAGGGTACCCTTCCTCGTCCCTGATCTTGGTGCCGTGCCTCATGTCCTTGACCCAGTGCTGCAACAGAAGAATTTCAGAGAAAGA
Source organism: Poa annua (assembly GCA_026929855.1). NCBI lineage: Eukaryota > Viridiplantae > Streptophyta > Magnoliopsida > Poales > Poaceae > Poa > Poa annua. Next base: position 6,817,762 of record CM049433.1, on the reverse strand, counting down.
ACATTTTTTTAAAGAAACGAATGATGTTTTGGTACCGGCACGGTACCTGGTACTCGTCTCTGGGGTTGGTGGGGGCGAGGACGACGGTGCCGTTGCGGGCGGTGAGGCTGTAGTCCTCGCCGGCCTTGGAGAAGATGCGAACGGCGTGCACGGGTGGGCCGCCTCCGTTGCGGGCACAGGCGCCGGAGTCGACGGCGGCGTGCGCCTCGGCCCATGGCAGGATCTTCCAGCTCTGGTTATCCCCCTTGCACCACTCCCAGAGGACGATGGTGGTGCCGTCGTGCACGCCGCCCTGGTCCTTGGCGCCCTTGAAGGCGTCGAAGTTGAGGCGGGTGTTGTTCACCATGCGGATGCAGCGGAACCCCTTGCCCAGGTCCTTGCTCTCCGTCCACAGCACCGACGCGTCCTCGTACGCCGGGTTGAAGGGCACCAGCTTCACCTGCAGACACACACAGATACGCAGCCATGTCGTCAACATCAACCGAAATCTTTCGCCGGACCGGATGTGTGCGTGTGTGCTTGATTTAGTAACGAACACTTACTGGGTGGGACTGCCCGATGGAGTGCTTGACGGCGAGGCCGGTGCCCTTGTTGACGAGCGCGAACGCCGGCATGCCCTCCTCGTCCTTCACGGTGGTGCTGAACCGCATGTCCTTGAGCCAGTGCTGGGTGTCGTCCTTGGGGTTCACGGGGGCGAGCACGACCTCGCCGTCGCGGACGGACAGGCAGTAGTCCTCGGACGCGCGGCAGAAGATCTTGAAGATCTGGTTCGGGCCGGACGCCGGCGGCGCCTCTTTGTGGTGGTGCCCGAAGCCGAACATCTTCTCGGGCTTAACGACGACGAGTGTAGTGTAGTGTAGTGTAGCGATCGACCTGAATGGTTTTGGTTGCAAGCTGCGATGTGAGACGCTAGCTGCACCATGGTGCCATTTTATACAGAAAAACGGAGGAGATCAGTGAGGATCCGTTTCGTGACGTGGCAGTGTGTCATCAGACGCGGTAAATCTTTGGAGTTTATCTCCTGTGGGCTGTAATAAATTGCTGCGAGTAATTACGGATACGCTTACAAAGCCAGCTGTGCAGGACTACCAGATTATAGCTGACGCTTGGCATTTTTTGCATTATAGCCGTTTGGTATGATTGTACTACTGTAAAAGATATGATTTGATTTAGTTCGAACCAAATCTTTCAGTAGAATCATGTTTTCCTGCCTTGTTTTATCCCTCATAAAAGAAAGATTTGATTTACTAGTTCAAACAAAATCTTTCAGTACTACCATGTTTTTATCGAAATTAACTGTAGATTTTACCTGTATGCATGCAAATATGAAATATACTGGCGATATGCCAGTGAGTATATTTTAGTGGAGCGCAGTCAATGTTGTTTGTATTTTGTACTCCGTATATTGTCACATCCTAGCACTGTTTTCTTCAATAAAATTATCATGCTTACTGGCTAAGTATACTCTAGTTAAGCATCATACTTTATTTGTTTGGGGTTGTTTGTGATGTCTATTTCTGTAAGTGTTTTCTTCTGTTAGAGCATCATTCTTGCATGCTAAGTATCCCTCTAGTTGAGCATAATATTTTGCTTTGATTGTTGTTGTTTTGGTCATTGAAAAATCTAGATTTAACAAGGTCCTCGAAAAATCAGACTTCAATTAACATTGAATGTTTGTATTATGACTTTATGAATGAATGTTTGTCCCTTCTAACGTGTTATTGAACGGGCCGAGGTGAATAAAGAAGGGACTGAGTAAAAGCAGAGGAGGAGTGAAGGGTGAGAAGTCGCAAGATGTAAGAGGAGAAAGAAAAATGAGGGTAGAGAACTTGCCTGTGGAAAGATGGTTAGGTGGGTGGTTGTACCCCCAATACACCAGAGTTCAAACCCTTGGTTTGGCGCTGGTGTTTCTCATTTAGGTGTAATATTCTTCAGTGGGAAGCGACGTTCCCGTCGATAGCGAGACGCCTGTAGTGACTTCGTCAATCTCAAGAATTGATCCACCGACTCAGTCTTTCGAAAGTGCTTATAGGGGTAGAGTGTGCGTGTGTGTGTTCATAGGGGAGTATATGCGCATGTATATGAGCGTTTGCGTTGCGTTGTACTCCCTCCGTTCTGAATTAATTGACTCAGATTTAGTTTAAACTAAATCTGAGTCAATTAATTCAGAACGGAGGGAGTATTGTGTTTCACAAAAAAAATGAGGTTAGCATTGACTTTACTATAGCACGGTGACCAATCATAGAATATATATATTGTCAAATAGGGCAACGATATGGCTTTTGCGAACACATTCTCTCTAGAGGAACAATAAAATGCTGAAGGCAATTATATATGTCGAAATATTCTTGTTCTTTCCACGTATCTATATTCGTGATATTTGTATTCTTTTTTTACTTTCCATTAAAGTGAATTATTTCCGTGCCCTCGGCTTAAGAAAGCATTTTTTCTTGGACAACAAACTTGTTTAAATATGGTCCTAGTACTTTTCTTCATCAAAATATTTAAACATCTAAAACACATGAACGTGCATGTCTAAATTTTTTCTCACACTTTTCACATTGGAAAAATCAAAATGAATCGATCTCGAGTGCAACTTCAAGCTACTGCTGCCAAAAAGAAAAATGCATGCCCGATTTCCGAACAAAAAATAAAGCAGCATCTTTGAGCCACCGACGGCCTTGGTTGGAAGCGTGTACCCAACGCTGCATGATTCCCCCCACAAAACAAGGTGGGATTTCAAGGTCAGATGCCTCCTGTGATCTCGTCTCCTCTGCACCTACAACTATTTTCTTTTGTTCTCTGCTGTGCCGACTCTCGATCTGCGTGCCCTACTAAATCCTCCATAGAAATGCCATACAAATTAAGCAAGGGCGCCTCAAAGTACACGATCGTAGGCTCGTCGCCATGAAGCTGGAGTTGGTAACTCATATAGTTTTGCTGATCCCCAATTTTCGGCCAGAAATTACGGTGCATGCATTATTCGCATCATGCAGGGATGATCCCTGTGCCGTTTTCTTATTCTGGAAACTTGCAACGTTTCCGTATGCTTTTGTCTCGATCAACTTTGGGCTTTTAACCAAACGGAAAATAGTAGGCTTCTTGAAGCATCCAGACTCTGTTAACCCTCAGTGCTGGCATCAAGGGCTGATTAGTCAGAGGTTTCACGATCTGAAAGGTGTTGGCGCGTCTTCCAGGGGAGTAGCGTACGTGTAACACAAATGCTGCTGGTGGAGTAGGTGAAATTTGGCCGTCGTGATTTTCTCGAGGCAAAAGTTTGTCCGTTGTGTGTAACACTTGTTAAACAAGAAGCGATTTTGATTTTAAAAACAAGGCGGACTTCAGTGGTCGTGTCATGTGTGTACTGCGCCATGAACGTTGGGAAGGGTACCATATGTGTAAGTATGTGACCATTGTTTTCTTGTGGTGGTTTGGTACGAAGGTTGTGGCCATTTGCTACGAGACAATCAGTTGGTGAGCCTACCACCCTTTTCACTTGCTAAAACCAAGGAACTTGGCAGATTTGCCTGGATGGTGTTTTTTTTTTTTTGAGAAAAGGGCACCATCCCGATACCATTAACAACGAAATCACCATCATAACGTTCAGGTTTTAAGCTCCCGGGAGCAGCTAGATGCACGCTCCAGGACAACATTATAGGCAAAAACAGCAACTAAAAAGCCTAGCTACATCGTCTCTTTTTAGCTCAGGTTAACCCAGTTTTTCTACAAGCAGAACTGACTAACACACAAGAAGCCGATTTTTATCGCACGAAAGCAGGAGAAGAAACTGCAACTCCATCACTGCAGATCAACAACCCTAACCTCCCTCAGTAGATGACCATCTTTAATCAGCATCAATGAGTTCTCGCTCAGCTTAGTGGACGGTGGTTTTGTACGGAGATAAAGGTGTTAGAAATAGTAATAGTTTCAGATTTTTTAATAATTTTTTTCATTATTATTTCAATTCCGATTTAGTCATATAATTAATCTCATATCACACACTTAAGTTAAGGTCAAACTATCCAACATTAGTTAAATTTCCCAGACGGTCACCCATACTTAAATTGCTCCAGGCCAAGCACGCTTAACTATTGAATTCCATTTTAACGAGATTTCAATTGAGATGTCATACATTGTTGCTATCAATCATATTAACCCTTATTTATGATATTACGCTTTTTAATCTTTAAAATTTCAAAAATAAGATTTGAATAAACAAAATAACTATGTTTAATAATACTTGAATAATAATAATAATCAATTAATTTTACTTTAATTTTGTCTTTTCCATTTAATAAGAAATAATTCATATCCTCATATTCGTATATCGGAATTTACTAAATAAAATGTCTACATCGATCAGAAAAATGAGAGGAATCCAAATATGACATCCATGTCATCTTTTGCATAATAAATAATATCTTTTTAAACAAACAAGAACCAACATAAATCATCATAAAGTCAATTAAAGAGGCGAATTTAGATATAAAGTAAAAAAAATCCTCATATTTAGAGATTATCCATCAAATATGTACTACTCTTTGTGAAAATTAAATGGGTGCCATTTTGGACCGTATTTTTCTGTACTTGCTTCACAAAAAAAGTCATTTTAGCACTTAAAAAATGGAAAACGATATTTCTAAAAAGAATTTTGAAAATCGCTTCGACGACGTTGTTTCCCATATCATGGCATACATATGTGCTAATATGGGCACTTTATCACAAACTATGACACGATAATGGCTATACATTGGTCATTTGGCTTGAAACTTATGCATGTTTCTAGGTGATTGACATTTTTGTGAAGTTTTGTTTTCAAAAGTTTGTCAAAACTCAAGTTTATCATTTTTCCTAAAAACTAGTACACATAAAAGGGCTTCATGCCAAAGGGTTTCTTTTTTTGAGTATTTTTTTTACTTTTTTTCATTTCTTTCAAAAAACGGTCAAAATGTAGAGCATGGCTATTCATCAAAAGTGGTCAAATTTTCCAAAACTATCAACGGTTTTATACTTTAACCACTACTTGTGTACCTTAAAATTATTTTTTTAAGAATTTCGGAGCAAACTATCAAATAGTTGTATTTCAAATTTGAATTACTTTTGGAAAATTGACATAAAGTCAATTAAAGAGGCGAATTTAGATAGAAAGTAAGAAAATTCCTAATATTTAAGGATTATCCATAAAATATGTACTACTATTTGTGAAAATTAAATGGGTGTCATTTTGTACCATATTTTCTGTGCTTGCTTCACAAAAAAGTCATTTTTGGCACTTAAAAAATGGAAAATGATATTTCTAAAAAGAATTTTGAAAATCACTTCGACGACGTTGTTTCCCATACCATGTCACACATATGTGCTGAATATGGGCACTTTATCACAAACTATGACACGATAATGGCCATACATTGGTCATTTGTCTTGAAACTTATGCATGTTTGTAGATTATTGACATTTTTTTGAAGTTTTGTTTTCAAAAGTTTGTCAAAACTCAAGTTTATCATTTTTTCTCGAAACTAGTACACATAAAAGGACTCTATGCCAAAGGGTTTCTTTTTTTGAGTGTTTTTCAACTTTTTTCATTTCTTTCAAAAAACGGTCAAAATGGAGAGCATGGTTATTTATCAAAAGTGGTCGAATTTTTCAAAACTATCGACGGTTTTATGTTATAAACACTACTTGTGTACCTTAAAATTATTTTTTTAATAACTTCAGAGCAAATTATCACACAGTTGTAGTTCAAATTTGAATTACTTTCGGAAAATTGACATAAAGTCAATTAAAGAGGCGAATTTAGATAGAAATTATGAAAATTCCTCATATTTAGGGATTATCCATCAAATATGTACTACTCTTTGTGAAAATTAAATGGGTGTCATTTTGGACCATATTTTCTGTACTTGCTTCACAAAAAAAGTCATTTTTAGCACTTAAAAAATGGAAAATGATATTTGTAAAAAGAATTTTGAAAATCGTTTCGGCGACGTTGTTTCGCATACCATGCCACACATATGTACCAAATATGGACATTTTATCACAAACTATGGTATGATAATGACCATAGATTGGTCATTTAGAAGAAAAATGGAAAATAAGATCTATGTCTACTGCTTTTCTACGCCGACGACATTGCCGTCGGCATAGCTCTGACAGAACTACGCCGTGAAAACTATGCCGACAGTTTTTGTTTTGGCCGTATGCATATATGCGCTACGCCGACGGCCCCGACATATGACCGTCGGCGTACCTTTTGCCGTCGGCGTAGCTAGCGATTCCCGTAGGTTGCTATTTTGTTGTCTATTCTTGAAAATTTAGTACTCCGGAGTCCAGACCTGTATTAGTTAAATCCATTTCTTGTACATCTTCTTTCTATAAAACATAAGTTCAGTAGTGCATGAAGTGGTGAATTTTTTAGACTTTGTTGTTTGTTGACCAAATGAAACATTTTGCTTGTTGTGTGCCGCTGGTCGTGGGTAGCAGTTGCGATCAGCACAACTGACACTCGTGAGCGTGAGCCTAGCCGGCCGGTAGCCGGTACCCACACGACACCAACAAGAAAAGCACGACGATATGTAAGATGCATGCCTGTATGGACTGGTTCATCGATCGGAAACAAAATATACAGCAAACTCAATGCAGCTCTCTCTCACGTACAGAGTGGACAAGGAGACGACAGATGTGGACGTCCATGAGGACATCCTGAAAGAAGCGACCCGGCCTTGACTCTCGAGTCACGAGTGGCATCCATGGTAGCCGCAGCCCACAGACCTGGTTTATTCTGTCTACTGAAGGGGAAATCTCTGCAACAAGAAAGGCAAGCGACGACGATCAGTGAACAAAGTTTTACGTTGTCTGAAACTGTGTGCAAAGTGTTGAGGGTAGTAGGCTGCAGTTGGCTTACACCAGGGGACGATCTTCCAGCGCTGGTTGTCGCCCTTGCACCACTCCCAGAGCACGACCTCAGTGCCGTCGTGGACGCCGCCGTGGTCCTTGTCGCCGTGGAGGGCGTCGAAGTTGAGGTAGATGTTGTTCACCATGCGGATGCAGCGGAAGCCCTTGCCCACGTCCTTGCTCTCCGTCCACAACACCGACTCGTCCAGGAAGTCAGGGTTGTAAGCCACAAGCTTCACCTGCAGCAAACAACTTATTACATCTAGAAACTGGAGCAGGTGGAAAAACACACAAGTTGTCAAGTCTTGTGACGCGAATTAGGAAATCGTAAACACATTTTGATGGGCACATTCCAACCACTATATTGACTGACAGTCTGACACTGACTAGCTTAGCCTGAAACATTGCCCACATATTGCTTATATTATATATAGTATATTTTTTGGTGGAATTGGAATTGCTATAGCTTACCGGGTGGTTTTGTCCGAGGGAGTGCTTGATGGCTTCGCCGGTGACCTTGTTCACCAGTGCAAACGCAGGGTAGCCTTCCTCGTCCTTGATCCGGGTGCTGTGCCTCATGTCCTTCACCCAGTGCTGCATTTCGTTCGTTTGGATACACAAGAGTATAGATAGACCAGGACCAAGGTTAAGTAAGATCACCACACTACGAACGTACGGGATCAGAATCAGATGGAAACTATGGCGATCTATGATCATTTTGTTCTCACCTGGAATTCATCTCTGGGGTTGGCGGGCGCGAGGCACACGGCCCCGTTCCTCACGGTGAGGCTGTAGTCCTCGCCAGCCCTGCACAGAACACGCACAGTCTTCTCCGACGCCAGCGAACGGTGCAGGTTGCCATACGGAGCCGGCGGTGGCGCGTACCCTCCACCTCCATACGGAGCCGGCGGTGGCGCGTACCCTCCACCTCCATGCGCAGGCGGCGGCGGCGCGTAGGGATCCTGGGGGCCTCCGGACGAACCGCCGACGCCGTACCCGTACCCGTATGCTGGCTGCGGCGGCGCGTGGGCGTCGCCAGCTCCCCATGGCAGTATCTTCCAGCTCTGGTTGTCGCCCTTGCACCACTCCCAGAGCACGACGCCGGTCCCGTCGTGCACCCCGCCGTGGTCCTTGTCGCCGTGGAGGGCGTCGAAGTTGAGGTGGATGTTGTTGACCATGCGGATGCAGCGGAAGCCCTTGCCGACGTCGTTGCTCTCCGTCCACAGCACCGACTCGTCTAGGTACTCTGGGTTGTAGGGCACGAGCTTCACCGGGTGAGACTGGCCGAGGGAGTGCTTGACGGCGAGCCCCGTCGCGCGGCTCACGAGCGCGAACGCCGGGTGGCCCTCCGCGTCCTTCACCTGCGTGCTGTGCCTCATGTCCTTGTACCAGTGCTGCACGCACGCATATATATGTCAGTTACGTGCACATGTGATTGACATGCAGATTTAATCCGGGTAGAAGCTAGCTACGTGCCTGGTACTCGTCGCGGGGGTTCGTCGGAGCGAGGACGACGGCGTCGTGGCGGACGGTGAGGCAGTAGGCCTCGTCGGCGCGGCAGAAGATCTTGAAGGTCGGCTCGTGCTGGGCCATCGGTGGCGCGGGAGGGTAGCCGCCACCGGCGGGCGCCGGAGGTGGAGGCTGGTGTTTGTGCCCGTGCCCGAACATGATGATAACGAGGACAGAGTGATGAGTGAGTGTTCCTTGGGTCGATGTGTGCGATGCGAGTATGCCACTGGCCGACCCCCAGTTTTTATAGTCACTCTCGAAGATCTGGCACAATCTGCAGGAGTTCGGATAGGTAAGTGTTGAACGGCCTCCGTTACCAACGAGGCGGGGTCTAGCCGGAGCCGGCCACCCGCGGCGTTGTTAAACGGGCGACTTCCATGACTAAAGACACCGTGTTTTGTCATCCGCATCGTTGTTTCCGCAGCCATAGCATGGGCGACCTGGCGAGTAGGTATACACGTAGAGATTGTATGTCATGTATTGGTGGAAACTTGCCGCTTCGGCAATCTGCACGAGCATGCATACTCTTCTAGACGAAGGCACCTGCTCCCTCCGGGCCTTACTTATACCGTAGGCCTAAGGAGCCAGGAAGTGTGGGACCAGCCGTAGCTAAATCAAAACCGTTCTTTTCATTTTGAACGAAAAGGCTCAGCCTCTGTATCGAGTGATGTACCCACCATTTTAATTATAAAGTTTAGTAGACCCCTTCCAATTCCTCTCAGCTAGGTTATCTTTTGTGAGCAAAACTTTTCTATGAAGGAATCACATGATTTTTTTTTATCTTTAGGGTATTTTTCATTTCCATGAATATGTATGTAGGTACCTTGGATGACCATGCATTAAATCTTCATACATGGATTTAATAGTAAAGATACCATTATTAGTCAGGCTCCACTTAAAAACATCGGGTCTATCGGACAAAGTAATATCCATAAATCTAAAGCATAATTGAGACCACTTACCGCACTTATCACCAATTAGTGCTCCCTAAACGAAATATTTAAAGGAGGTGCATTATATAACACATCATGAACTGACACATGTTTGTGTTGAACTATGTTATATAGTGATGGATATTGATGTTGTAATGGCACATCACCCAACCAAGTGTCCTCCCAAAACCTTGTGGTTTCATCATAATCAATTCTAAAACGGCTATTTAACCCGCATGGGCCCTTTACATAAAGGAGAGTTTGTTGATTGTGCTTCAACTTGGGCTAAGTCTTACTATGTAAGTATCTATTTTGCAGCAATTCTTGCCATACCACTTCCTCATTTAAAATTTAAACAGACATTCATTGAGTAAACATTTGTTTTTCAAGTCTAGCACCTTAATACCTAAACCCCCTGATCTTTTGGTTTAAAAATAATTTTTCATTTAGTTAACCGATATTTTGTCTTATTTGACAGTCTCAGCATCTCCAGTAAGAAAGAGCTCGATCGACGGTCGGGTATTGAAAATCATATTTAGGTATAGCAGTTGGCGCATATGTTCTGGTTGTTGTAATCGATGGTGTTTTCGTTGAGCCTTTTTTTTCTATCTTAGTAAAAGAAAGGGGATCCTGCTCTTTTGGGCTGTAGTGCGAGAAGGGATCCGCACGCACCAGCCATGTGTGAGAAATTCTTCTTATTTGACTTTGGAAGTTTTTTCATCACTTTGCAAAAAAAAGTGTGATCTATAGAAATCAAATATTTTACTACCCCTATAGGTATTTCAAGAAAGAACAACATGAACATCGGTAAGGTTGTTAAAACTGAATTTCTCAAGACCAAACGATCTGATATGAGATCATCATACCCACACAGTATCCAAGTTTACCCCCGAAACGGCTTTCCACTAGATACCATTCGGAATTACGGAGCTTTCTAAAGTGGATAGGAGCCCAAAATATTTAAAAGATAGAGAACCAGCTTCACAACCAAGACCATCTTCATATTGATCTTCCACCTCTTTTGTCTTAGCAAACCTATAGATCTCACTCTTGTGGAAATTTATTTTAAGACCCGGTAATTGTTCGGAAATGAAAAGGATGAGTTTCATGTTAACCGCCTTTGTTTAGTCATGTTCCATGAATAATATAGTGTCATATGCATATTGTAGAATAGATATCCCTCCCTCAACTAAATGAGGAATCATACCTCCTACTTGACCATCTTCTTTCACCCTAGCGATAAGAATAGCTAACATATCGGCCACCATATTAAAAAAACATGGGAGACAAAGGATCTCTTGCCTTAGGCCTTTTCGGGTTTGAAAATAATGACCAATGCCATCATTCACTCGAACACCCACACTTCCTCCTTGGACAAACTGCACAATCAAATTGACATTTTATTTTGCCATAAGGCTTCTCAAAGTCAATTTTAAACGGACTACCATCCGGGTTATCTTGAAAAATAAATATATACCTTTAGATTCTCTCCCCCTACAATGGTTCCTTCTTCTTGTTCTAGTTGAAAATTGTGCATAAATTTCCGTATGTTCAAATCATCTTCGGGAGCCACCCGATGTATTCGTATTGTGATTCCCTAGAAAACAGAAAATTACAATTTCTAATGTGGCGGTTAACCACGATATATATATTGAACTTGTTATCATTAACACATGTGTGACGATCAAGTTGTGTATTTTCCGTTTGTTCCAGTATTTTATTCAATGTTGGGGATATCTCTTATCGGAAACTTATCGGTCGACCCAAGATAAGGGGTAAATCGGTCGATTTATCCGCATATCGGCTGGTTTATCAGCATATCGGCCGATAAATCGGGCAAGTTATCTTATCGGTCAGACACTGAGAAGCGATAAATCGACCGATTTATCGGAATATCGGAAGATATCTTAAACAGTGCTTTTATTATGAGTTGTTCACAGTTATTTCACTCATCCGATCAGTACAGGTATCACGAAGAAAATAATCGAAAAAATGGAAGTGGGTTTGATCGGCCTATGATTACTGCCTAATGAGATCAGGAATAAAACTGGGCTTTCTCACGAAGTGCGCAAGGCCCTTTGCGAGTTTAGGTCCACGCTCAAGCCCACTAAGCGGTGTGTCACGATGTTAATCGACACCAATATCCGGCCCAAAACCTGTGTTGGCAACTGCCGGGAACTAGTATTTGTTTTGCTTTCCTCCTTTGTTTTACACAGCCTGACAGCAGAAGTTCCGTTGTACTGTTGTGTATTCTATTCTGTTCAGCAAAATATAGTTACGTGAGGTTTTTCTTGAACAACGTGAAAAATCTAGCACCACACCCGGAGCTGGGAAGTGGGAAGTAGGAACATTCATCGAACCTGCGCAGTAGAATGGTTAAGCGCCTTAAGCTCAGCTTACCCTCGCAGTCTGAGATGCTGTGGACAAGTCTCACTCTGAATTTGTCCGCACAGTAAATAAAATTACGTAAGATAAGAAAAAACCAGACCACGCAGAAGGAGCTTGATGAATTTTCTATCGCCAGACGATCAGCTCCAGATATTTAAACGATAGGTAAAAATCTAGCACTAGGAACATTCATCGAACCTGTGCAGTAGAATGGTTAACGCCTTAAGCTCAGCTTACCCTCGCAGTCTGAGATGCTAGCCGTGGAAACAAGTCTCACTCCGAATTTGTCCGTGCAGTAAAAAAATAATACGTAAGTTAAAAAAAACCCAGACCGCGCAGACGGAGTTTGATGAATTTTCTACCACCGCACGGGCGCACGATCAGCTCCAGATATTCAATCGATTGGCAAAATGGGAGCTCACTACTGTTCATTGTCACGGTATATTCTGCGGTCTTCTGTAAGCTCTATATATGGAATTCCCTCAAACTCTGCATGGTTGCATGCTCATCTTACACCTGGATGGTGAAAACACATCTTGTGTGGTAACTTAACTGTCTTGACTTTGTTGTCTAGTCCAGATGCTTCATTTGGGATGTCACTTGAGCCTAAAAGAGAGGACTACGCTAGCTACTGCCGTAGCGTGCGTTTTTCTACCACTTTGCACGTACCACCCAGCTTCCGCGTGTTGATGTGTACACCGTATGTACAGACGTTCTACGCCAGGCCGATGCCGACACCTGTCAGATACGCCGGCCGTCGGCCAAACCTTTTCCTTCCCTGATCATCTATGCTTTTCACCACTAACCTCGGGACCAATGGGATTTACAGCACGTTGGTAAATCGCCAAAACCAACCACGTCGATCTTGCAGTCTCACACCACAGCTTTCCAATCCTTTTCTTAACAGTCAAGTTGCATATCACTGCTCAATGCTTAACCGAGCTTCCTGCCGCTTGCTTAATCGCGTCGTCTTTGCTTTTGTGTCGAGATAGTTACGCAGCGCGCGTCGTCCAGTAGCACCTGTGATGTATATTATCCTTGGACTATTCGATCCGTTTTCTTGTTGCTTGAACAAGTTGTGTCACTGCACACGGAGAGCGATTTAGGGATGATAAGCCTCAAGTTGTTGTCACTTGATCGATCGATCATCTTTTGAGAGCGCCACTGGAGTGTGTTGCTTTAATCTCTAGACCTCCTAACCGAAAACTGGATCGACATGTGAAGGTTCAGATGAAGTGGAGGGAGATCAGTGCTTCATGCCATGGCTAATTGGCGGCTATGGCTCAGGTAACTTTCCAAGCTCAGTTTATGATATATATTGACGTCTGTGACGACATGCATCGCGTAGATGTCTGCCACTGCCACTAGTAACGGCTGGCCGCTACGTACCTTAATTAGCTTGAGAAGTGACACTTCCATGCAGATGAAGGCGCATCAGATCCCGTTGGGCTTATCATCTGATTTGGTACCGGTAGCCTACCTTCTTACGGCAGTCGTTGGTCAAGTCGTCCATTAACATGTCTTTCGAGGAACCTAGTGAAAAATCAGACTACGACGTAGTGGCGCCGGTGATTATCACGAATCTTTTAGTGAATACGGCTGGTCGACTGTACTCAGTGCATTGCGTTGCAGGTGACAACGTGGGAGAACGCTATCTGCTTTGAGCTCCTACTTAATTTAACGCCACCTTTAATTAATTGTCATTGTATTCTACGTGAAAAAGAAAGAGAGAACGGAGAAAGACGAGGAGATGGCTAGCTAACGATCGATCGATCGAACAAGTGTAGATAATTTCTCCGTTTCTAAATGTAAAATGTTTTATCACTTGTTTACGGTCACACGTATATAAATATATCTACACATATTTTAGAGTGATACCCATTTTACTATTTTAGTATGTATCTAAATTGCATGTGAAACAATTAAAACATCTTATATATTTTTAAAAGTGGAGGGAGCTAGCTTACTAGCTACACACGCTAGCTTAATGTACCGTTCAATTTGGAGGCCCGCCGGTGATGTTTGATGGTGATGTCGATGAGGAGAGGACCAAGACCTACAGAAATCTTTTCGCGTTGAGTGCAACGGCACTACACTAGGCTATCGCTCCTTCGCTCTAGACATCATCGGCCGGTCAAAAGCATCACGCGGCCAATACTGCACATCGATGGATGGATGCATATATCCTACAGAAACGAAGATTGAAACATACAGCTCCATGTACCTACGTCATGCCTGGTGCGTATGCAATGAGCATAAGGGGCCGATTCCAGTAATTCAGTTGTTTGGGCATCGATTTGAGCATATATATGCTCATTCCATTTTAAATTAGATGACTTATATTTATCTACATGTGGATGAATATAGATATATTCACATGTATAAATGAAAAACCTCTAATTTAAAACGGAGGGAGTATATTTTTCGATAAAAGGAGCCGCGGGCTCACAATTTCATTAATCATATTGAGTGGTTCAGCATACTACATAGCGAAGTTGGGTACAAGAGCTACTAAAAGGTTGTTTGGTACCCGATTCGTGAAATTCATGGCCATCATTTGAGCCCGATTCGTGAAACTCATTTGTGATTCCATACTCGATATGTTTGGCTGTCATGAAATTAGACATGTCATTTCATTTGAAATTCTAGTAAATGTCTATTATATGTTAGGCCAATTCATATCAATAACTCTGTCATTTCACTTTTTAAGTGAAATAAAATGATGGGTACCGAACAAGCTCCTAGAGACATTACTAGCAAACTCCAACCAGCAACATCCTTCTAACACATTAACAACACTACTGGAAACTCTAATGGAGTAGCTAGTTTGAAAAGACAAGTTTCTCCACCACACTATTCAGCCAACATGAACAACATCAGCATAATAATTAAGTATTTGGTTTCTTCAAACTGAATCATCTCCGCACATTGCAAAGCCTCAAAATGTCAGGACCCCAGCCGTGATGACGTCGACAATACAACTGATGTGCTACTTGGGCCATCCTACCGGATCCCCAATTTCCTTTCTACTATATCGCCCATTCATTTAAGAAATGGCACAAATACAAAATGACGTTAGTAGGATCTTTAGGCCCGATGATTTGCAAACAGGATGTGTTTCTTATTTCCCGTATAGTAAAAAATAAAGCTACTGTTCCAACCATCAGTATATCTCTAGTTCTCTACCCCTACTTGAGGGTGCTGCAAAACATCCTTGATAGAGATCATCGATATATACACTATCTATTGTTGAACAAAACGGGCAACATTGCCTCATTTTGTTAAAAAAAAGCGGAGGAGAATTGACCGGTTCATTAGCGGGGAATCGGCCGAAAACCGTTACAAATGCACCATTATCGTCATGGAACACGGCTACATAGGGCACACCCAGACGATCTGGCTACCCACATGAAAAACACACGCCGCCAAGAGGAGAATTGATCGATATATAGATACGCTATATATGATATATGCATATAATATATGTGTATGGGTCCAGTTGGTGAAAACTCGCTTATGTTTTCGTCTTTCTAATCTGAATGGATATATACACGTGGTGTCTACTGTCCACGTACTACACACCATCTAGCCACGTGAAGACGTTACACGTCAGACAAGTTCGATCTACTCGCACAACAATGTCCGTGCGACAAGGTACGAAGAACCAAGGGACTCAAGATGCTCTAGTGGATATACTGCCCTTGCTAGCACGTGTGGGTAAGTTCGGATAATCACACCAAGACTTTTTTGCACGTCGATCCAGCTGGTCTACACGAGTCATGCACGTACCCTTTTTTAAACTGAAATGTATAGACACCGGCCGGCTACATCAAGCTTTCTTATGGAATATACTGTCTTTTTTTTTCAGAAATACATGAGGCTTTTCTGGGAGAACTATAGTAGCTTAACGACCCCCCTTGAGCAAAAAAAAAAAAAAAACAGAATGCTTGTCAGTCGGGATCCCCTTGAGCATATGTTTCTCTTGTTGACCCCTAATCCATTGTTTTTTCTCTTCTCTGTCTTTCTTTTCGGTTAATCTTTAGCATTAGGGTTGCCTATAATTATTCTATCTGCTATACCAATGAAAAGCGAGCAATTGCTGGGTCTTTGAAAGAAAAAAAGTTAATGATCAAATCTTTATTAATTCCAGCACTAATTCAGTCTAGTTCTTGTGTTTTGAACGGCTATTGCAGTAGCTTAGACTTAGTTTATGGTTGTTGAATTGTGTGGTATCAATATGTTACCAACATTATATCTTTTTCTCATTTAATACTATGTCATGTCACCAATATATAACTAGTTAAAAACGTGCATGGTACACTGTCTACGTTACTTCTACTATGGCCCTATGGAATGTATTGTCTTATGTTCGTATTGATCTACTTGTGGTTCTTTACTTATAAAATCTACTTGTGGTTCCTGCTTCTCCAGGCTAGCTTGCCCCATTGGCCTCAACACTTTTGTCCTGTTTTTGACCAAACTGCAGGCCAAATCAACAATCATTGCACTATAACTTCAGTAATCAAAAGATTATGTTATAATGGAGGATGAAAGTTAAATGACCGGTGTATCTGAAATTCCTGAGACTAGGTAACGGAATGGTCAAGAGAACAAGTGTGTTTTTTCAAGCATTGATCGGTTCTCGACGGCACTAGATTGATGTATATCCACTCCAGCTATATATATATATAGAAGAACAAGTTCTGTATGCAAAAATTTCCCTTTCAGCTCACGAACACGTCAAGCTTACGATACACAAGGCCAGGCTAATTTTCAACAGGGTAGAAATCGATTAATTTAATTACATGTCATGTTGTGTGGCTTCTGATCAACGAGTACTCAAGCGGAATGGTCAAGAGGTCGATGCTGCAGGCAGGTAGTGGTCATCACATTCAAACGGATTTCTTCAGGTAATTGAACTCCACGCACTGAGTTGCTGACCGCGCATGCGTGCATCTCGGTCATCCGCATCTTATTTATTTATTCGCCTACACATCCACCAACAACTATACGTATATCCACTTCATTTTATCCGCCAATAATTTGTGGCGGCACCCGCTACTAGAAGCAGCATGGGCTCCTACCAAAACAAGCTGGAAAGTTGCAGTTATTTTCGTTATCCTCTTGCCACCATCACCAACATTCCAAATATATATATATCGGGTGTCACCTTATATTACACTATATTCTTTGTTATCTGAATAGATATACACACGTAATACAGTACGACTATCTGCACCCGATCGAAGAAAAGTAATAATTATAGCAGTGTAGGAGATAGCATGGGGCTTATCATTTGAGCTGACCTGCACTAGGGCTAATTTGTCATGGAGCTCCATGTCAATTTTGGCAAGTGGAGTGCTCAGGTGGAGCTCCTAGCTGATCGCGTCCGCCGGCCGGCCGTCGTCATCGAGGATGACTGCCACCAGCAGTCGTACGTCGGGTTCGCCGGTCGGCGGCGGCGCACGTCGACACGTGCGACGACGGCGACAAGACGGCTGATGCCGAATTACCAGCGCACAGATCGAGTGAGTGTGTTCACGTCAACACTAGTACAAAACGGATTTTTGGTCCAGACTTTTAGTCCCGCACGCGTTTGCGGCCGGTACTAATATGACATTAGTACCGGTCCAGGCGGCCGGACAGGCGAGGGGCAACAGTACCGGTCGGGAAGCAACTTTCAGTACCGGTTGGTGTAACCAACCGAAACTAAAAGGTTTGCGGCTGGCGCTGCAGCGGGGAGCCCCACGGCGAGAACCTTTAGTACCGGTATGTGTTATAAACCGGTACTAAAGATGGACATTTAGTACCGGTTTGTGACACCATCCGGTACTAAATAATTTCGCTATAAATTACATCTGCTTACTTCAGCCCGAGCTCACTTCACTCTCTGCCTCCTCATTTATTTCTCTCTGTTCTTGCTCGAGCTCGGTGGCGATCCGGCGATTTGTCCAATTTGGTGGCACCATTTTTGGTCTTGTTTCTCTTACATTTAATTGAAAACTTTAGTTCATTTAGTGCTAGTTTGAACTCATTTAGTGTTAGTTTGACCTAGATAGAAAAATGTAGCAAAATCTAGAAATGTATTGTTAGTTTGACCTAGATAGAAAAAATTAGTAAAATCTAGAAATTTAGCTTATTTAGTGCTAGTTTCATCATTTACTTTGTGCTAGTTTAGCTAATTTTGTCCTAGTTTAGCTCATTTAGTCCTAGTATAGCTCATTTTATGCTATAATTACGTAATTAATTATTTATAGAATTATTACTTGTATAATTTTCTTATTTGTGTAACTTTTTGTTATATATAGTGTCATGGTTTTGACATCTGTCCACACCGGCTCTCGCCCGCTCTATTATTCGGATGTGGTACGATTGTTTGTTATAAGTATATGTTTGTTTAATTTCGTGTTTATAAAAATTATACCGACCAACTTAACGTAGATATATTTTTATCTAAGAGGTAGTTGAACCGGAAAATGAGCCTGACCCTATTGTCGAGTTTTTAGTAGAAGAAAACAATGATTTGAAAGCTAAATTGAAAAGAACCGAAGATCTTCGTCTCGAATAGAAGATGAAATGGGAGTTGAAGATTGCCGACGTCGTCGATGATAACGAGATCAAGATGGAGGCAATGCGCTTGGATCACGAGATCAAGATGAATGCAATGCGCTTGAAGCTTAAAAAGTTTAGAAAATGTGTTATTAGTCAAGAGGCTTGGTATCATTATGCTGTTGGTTCAATAATTACCTTAGTTGCGATTTTGATCGCATTTGTCGTTGGATTTAAATTCTTTAGCTAGTTCTATGTTAGTTTCAATTAATAAATGTTCATGAGAACTATGTATTAGATTTGTTTAAATATGGTGAACTTGTATTAATGAATTGGTCACGTATCTATCTATTCATGATATATATATATATAACTATTGTGTAATGGTTTTGTATATATTTACATAATGCAGATGAATCGACAATGGATGTACGTTGACCGACGCACTCCGGAGTTCATGACCGGCGTGCTGGATTTTATCCGTGTTGCTGAGGCAAATAAGCGGGATGGTTTTATGTATTGTAACTTAGAAGCTCTTCCATCCGCATCGAACAATAATGCCGATGAGAATGTAGCGCAAAATACCGACGACGTATACATAGCTTCTGGTGATAAATTAATGATTTGATATGTGTACATATACGTGTTTTAACATAATATTTCTTCTTTTAGCCCTTCGGATCGGGATCGAGCAAGTCTGATAAAAGAAAACGAGGCCCGGCCAAAAAGTTAAAAGATGAAAGATTTGATATCAAAGAAATCTCTGAAATTGGCGAACCGATTGCTCCGAAAGAGCACGCACGTAAAACCCTATTGTCGAGTTTTTAGTAGAAGAAAACAATGATTTGAAAGCTAAATTGAAAAGAACCGAAGATCTTCGTCTCGAATAGAAGATGAAATGAGAGTTGAAGATTGCAGACGTCGTCGATGATAACGAGATCAAGATGGAGGCAATGCGCTTGGATCACGAGATCAAGATGAATGCAATGCGCTTGAAGCTTAAAAAGTTTAGAAAATATGTTATTAGTCAAGAGGCTTGGTATCATTATGCTGTTGGTTCAATAATTAGCTTAGTTGCGATTTTGATCGCATTTGTCGTTGGATTTAAATTATTTAGCTAGTTCTATGTTAGTTTCAATTAATAAATGTTCATGAGAACTATGTATTAGATTTGTTTAAATATGGTGAACTTGTATTAATGAATTGGTCACGTATCTATCTATTCATGATATATATATATATATATATATATATATATATATATATATATATATATATATATATATATATATATATATATAACTATTGTGTAATGGTTTTGTATATATTTACATAATGCAGATGAATCGACAATGGATGTACGTTGACCGACGCACTCCGGAGTTCATGACCGGCGTGCTGGATTTTATCCGTGTTGCTGAGGCAAATAAGCGGGATGGTTTTATGTATTGTAACTTAGAAGCTCCTCCATCCGCATCGAACAATAATGCCGATGAGAATGTAGCGCAAAATACCGACGACGTATACATAGCTTCTGCTGATAAATTAATGATTTGATATGTGTACATATACATGTTTTAACATAATATTTCTTCTTTTAGCCCTTCGGATCGGGATCGAGCAAGTCTGATAAAAGAAAACGAGGCCCGGCCAAAAAGTTAAAAGATGAAAGATTTGATATCAAAGAAATCTCTGAAATTGGCGAACCGATTGCTCCGAAAGAGCACGCACGTAAATTTGTGAGTCGGTGCGGAGTTATTGTTCGGTACAACATTCCGATCACCATCCGAGAATGGCATAAGCCGAAGGGTAGAGGAGAGAGTTTTGTGTCAGATATTTGTAAGAGGGAACTTCTGAAGTCCGTTTTTCACAATTTCGCCCTACCGACAGGCCTCGGAGATGCCGAGAAAAAGAAAGTCTTCCAGTGGACTCTAAAGAAAATGGCCGAACAATTCATGAACTACAAGAAAAGGTTATACCACCAATTCATCAAGATAAAGAAAACCCCTAATTTTGAAGACGTACAGTACAGGAGGATAAGAGATCAGTGGGAAGAATTCAAGTACTACAAGGAATCAGAAAAAGCTCTGGAAAAGTCGAAGAAAAATAAGTTGAATGCCGACAAAAAGCAATATTTCCAACGTTTGGGGCCAGGTGGCTATAAGACCGCCATTCCTAAGTGGGAAGAAAGGGACGCCAAGTTAATTGCTGCCGGGGTCACTCCAAGTACATCAAGCTATCCCGCAAGGGCGAGGCATTGGGCGTACAGCGTCGGGCTGGAGCCCGACTCACAGACAGGGAATGTTGTGTTGAAGGAAAAGGTTAAACCAGGCCCCGAGGGAGAGCCCGAAAGAGAAAAAATTCGGAAGAAAGTCAAAGAACTTGATGATGCAGTAGTTGCCACTCGGGAGGGAAGGTTCGCGCCCAATAGAGAGAAGGACGAGCTGTCACTCGCCCTCGGGAATCCTGAACACACTGGGCGAGTACGAGGCGTGGGCGTCGTCCCTTGTAAGGTTGAGTTCCCCGAGCATAGGTACACTTACAGGAGCCGCGACAGGAAGAAGAAACAGGAGGCAGAGAAATATCAGCGTTTGGAAGACATGATAATAGACCTGCGACATGAAATGAGGCAGAAAAGGGCATCTGAGCCGCGGGAGGACCAACTTGATATGGCATCTCAGCGGAAAAGCAGCGTGGCTTACACACAAAATGTCCAGCCTGATGACGCAACATACCCCGTGGATCAGATTCAGGGGCAAACAAACTGTGAGCTGCACATCAAGATGAGGAACCTATCCGTAAAGGTGGCGGTCGGCTTTGCTTTAGAGAATATACCCGGAGCAACCCTTTATGGCGGTCAGATTCCAGCTGGCTACGCGCGAGTCGGGGTGGACGAAATTATGAACGGATTCGAGGATCTAGAGCTTGACTTTCCTGGAGCTGAAGGGGAGACGACACTGCGAGAAGTGTTGCGCGGAGTCATTCTATGGAGAAAGGAACACATCGTGTTTCCAGGAGAATCGACGCGTAGGCCACCAACCCCTCCGAGTAGCAATCAACCTCCAAGTCCACCCCACATTGAAAATATGGACACCGAGAGGGAACCCAGCGCGACTCCATCTCCCCGGTGCGCGAGTCCAACCCCGCGGGAGTCCACCCTGGAGCGTGCAAAGAGTCCACTCCAGCGGGAGTCCACCCCGGAGCTTGCAAAGAGTCCGCCCACCGGCAATAGGACCTTCTTAATGAGGCAGAAGATACTTGCCGGTGCGTCGAGTGGTGCTCCAAAGGACACCTACAAGTACGGGCCGTCGTTGAAGGATCTTCCGGTGTTAACTTACCACCGGACCGTTGAGGAGAATGCTCCCTTGGTCAAAGCTCACAATGCCGCACACTTTGCGAAGAAAGTGCCCGAGGCAAAACAGGTACTAAACCCTAAGGGTGTTAAACACTTTTTAGACATCGTCTGTGATCCTCACCGTAGAACTTTGCCTGATAACTATGACCGCTCTATCTCGAATAGTTTTGACACGCAAGAGGAGAATAAAAAGAAAAGGGTCGCTGCACAGAAGAAGAAGAAGGCGAAACAGGTTCCCCAGCTCGGAGAACAGAAAGTACAGTCGGTCGCCCCGCTGAAGGTTCAGACAGACAAGAGTCCCAACGTTGGGACAAATGTTCCTGCTTCAGACTACATGGACGATGCTGAGCTTGACGCACTTTTACCCAAGTCGACTGAGATAGCACGGAAGTTTGTCTACGGGAAAGATCTTTTCCCTCCTGATGAGATGGTGCGTCTAGCTTTTCAAATGCGGAGATTGCATGACTGGTACATGAACGTTGCAAAGGACAAGCAACTCGTGTTTTACGTGACATACCGAGAAAACCAATTCTTCATCAACCACGAGATATGTGTCGAATTTGAATAATTATGGCAGTTATACAACCGGCGTGCTCTCGACGCAACTATCATGAGTTGCTATGTTCTGTAAGTGATTTTTTCTAAGTGTCTAGCTGAGCATGTAATTATCCTCACTAATTGAGCCTGTAATTATCCTCACTATATTCTTTCGTATGCTATTATATATGCAGGTGGATGCTTATCGAGTGCAAAAGGAAAAGACTCTGGGAAGTTGGGTTCATTGACCCATCTATCGTTAACTGGAAAAACTTAGAGCGGAAGCCCGAGTACTGCGAGGAGGCATTGTTGAGGTCGCTATTGAGGCAAACACAGGCGGCAGATATACTTCTTCCTTACAACTTCAAGTGAGTGTGACTATCTTGAACACATTTCTATATTGCTAATTACTAGATGTTAAGTTTAATTGATGAGTTATATGCATGCCACACTATATAAACGTGTGCAGCTACCATTGGATTCTACTGGACATTATCATTGACAAGGGAGTAGTTGAAGTCTTTGACTCATTACGCAAACCAGAATCATACTACCAGGACTTGATTGACATGCTTCAGAGGTAATTTCAACCATTAACCCCATTTCATGATATCAAGTAATCATAACTCATTTATTAATTTGCTTTTGCGAGTAGGGTTTGGAAAATATTCATCAAGAGAGAGATGGGTGAATGGAAACCACAGCTGACTATTAAACATATTGATGTAAGTGTACTACTATTAAACATAGTCTTTTTAATTCATCATCATTTTGGATTATTATTTAATTAATTTATATTCTCGTAAAGACCTTGAAGCAGCCCCGGGAAATGAATTATGTGGATTCTACGTCTGCGATTGAGCAGGCGTCGCGTGAAAAAAGAATGGATGTGAGTGTGACTGTCTTGCACTATATTTTAATTTTATTATGATTTGATATATATATACACACACAACTAATATATTCATATTGATGTCGTTTAAAGCTTAACGACAAGCGGAACGCCATCCTACCACATCAGCGCGTGGAAGCAATTCAAGAGGAGATAGCGGGATTTATACTTGAGGAGGTCATGCATCCAAAGGGAGAATATCATAATCCTAAATATAGCTATGCCACATGAAACAAAGCCACGACGTAATGAGGAGGATGTATGAGACATTATTGCGATCTCTATATACCGGATTGTATATATGTAATAGCGTAGTATGAATATGTGCTATATCTAAATTGTATTATAGATCAACGTGTACCGTATGTAGTAGCGTAGAATACATATACGAAAAGTATTTTATGCATCAATGTGTACCGTATATATATAATATCGTATGTATGTAAAACGGTAGATGAAAAAGAAAACATAAAATAAAATTGCAGTGAATAAAAGAAAACAAATAACAGAAAAAAAAATGAAAAAAAAAGAAACGAAAAACAAATTGCAAAACCCTAAAACCCTCAACCCTTTAGTACCGACCGGGACTAAACATCTTCAGACAAAACGCTGCCCAGCGCCACACGTGGAGACTTTTTAGTACCGGACTATTCACAACCGGTACTGATGCCCCTCCCCGACCGGTACTAAATATGCGCTTTCCAACAAGTGCAATGGCGACGTGCTCGGGCGCGATCGCTAGCTAGATGTGTTGGCAGCCAAGTAGTATATCGATCGATCCTAGCTAAACGCACTAGTAGAAAACAGGCTAAAGGACCAAACAGAAATACCCCATTTGTCCCGGTCGTACTGCAAACCGGGACAGATGGGGCCTAAAACCCGTCGAGCGCTCCAGGCGACACCCATTTGTCCCGGTTCCAGCCACGAACCGGGACAAATAAGGTACCACCCGCCGAGCGCTCCAGCGTACACCTATTTGTCCCGGTTCGTGACTGGAACCGGGACAAATGTCATGGTTTCAGTTACGCGCGGAAGCCGAGCCATCGCCGCGTTTTTTCGACGCGCACGGAAGACGAGCGGAAGTACGGCGCCGCCGGCGATTCCTCTGCCCTCCGGCGATTAATTCCTCTGCTCTCCGGCCGGCGATTCATCTGCCTCTCCGGCGCTATAAAATGGTACAGTACGGCTCCTCCACACACCATCTCTCCGGCTCCTCCACACACACCATCTCTCCTCTCTTTTCTCCGGCCCTATGGAGCCACTCGCGCGTCCGCCTCGGTCCGAGTTGTACTACTACAAGAAGGAAGGCATGCGGTTCAAGGTGTGGGTCACCCTTCGTGCATGGCGCGTGGAGAAGTGGATCCGCGACGTGAAGAACTACTTCCTCGACGGCGCTCCGATCAAAGCCGTTGGACTCGATTGCGAGTTCACCGACCCTCGACGGAAGGATACTCCGCAGCGCGCCGCCGTCCTTCAACTCTCGGTGGCGACCGAGACTCTTGTCTTCCAAATTTGCGAAGCTGATCGGGTGCCACAGGTCCTCGTGGATTTCTTAGGTGATGAGACAATCAATTTCTACGGCGTGGCAATCCATAATGACATGAAGATGCTAGCCTACTATGGAATTATTATTCGGTCCGCGGTCGACCTGCAGAGGGATCGCCGAAACCCTACCGGCAATTTTACTCCGAGTCTCTATGCTCTCTCTAATGCGGTCATTGGGACAAATCTTGAGAAGAAGAAGAAATACAAGAAGAAGAAGAACACGGACGACGACAAGGAAGACACGTTAGAAGAAGACCTAATTTTCGGATGGGGCAAAGTTCCATTGAGCTACGATCAAGTCGTATATGCTGCTTTAGACGCTCGCCTTGGCTTCGAGATTGCACGGAAGTGGGATAGTCTACGCGGCTATAATACTGAGTACGATCATCTTAATGTCGTTGATGAGTAGACTATCTATGTATTCGGTCACGCAAAAATTCTGTGTGCGCGTGTTCTCATGTATTGACCGAAATATATTCCAAAGTTTGCAAAAGTTATTTAAAACAGAAAACAGAAAATGGTTTTGTATTAGTTAGTCAAATTCAAACACTTTTCATATTCATAGTTTTTCCAAAATCCAAAGTTTGCAAAAGTTATTTAAAACAGAAAACAGAAAAAGAAAATAAAAACAGAAAAAGAAAATGAAAAGAACCCCATCTATCCCGGTTTCATTCACAAACCGGGACAAATGGGCCTCCTTGTTGTCCCGGTTTGTGGCTGGAACCGGGACAACAGGTGGGTGCCTATATATACTGATCAGCAGCCCCCTCCCAAAACCATTGGAGGCATTTTTTTTTTGAAATGGAAGGAGGGGGTGTGTGCTAGTCTATTTTTTTTAAGTATGCACGCAAGGTGTTCGATGAAATGCCCGAGAGAGTTCACGAAATGATTTGATGTACACTTAAAGAAGTTTATCCTTCTTTTCGATCGAGGTTAATTTTTTTCTCATTTCATTTGTCATTAATTGATACCGTGCATGTTCAGTGGTTATTTCTCGATGGTCTGTAATGGTTATTGATATAGTTAATTATATAATGCAGATGGACCGAGAATGGATGTATGGTGACCGACGCACTGCCGAGTACATGACGGGTTTGAGGAAATTTCTCGAGAAAGCCCAGGCCCACAGTACCAATGGTTTCATGTGTTGTCCATGTGTCAACTGTCAGAATAAGACAGATCACCCAAGCGCGAGAACCCTTCAAAGTCATCTTATTCGGCACGGTTTCATGCCCAGCTATAATTGTTGGACGAAGCACGGAGAAAAAGGGGTTATGATGGAAGACAATGAAGAAGAGGAAGATGATGACAACTATCCTATGTTCCCGGAGTACGGAGATTCTGCAACGGGGGAAGCTGAAGATGAAGAGGCACCAGATGAGCCCGCTGACGATCTTGGTCGGGCCATTGCTGATGCAAAGAGAGAGTGCGGAACTGAAAAGGAGAGGTTGAAGTTCGACCAGATGTTAGAGGATCACAAGAAATTGTTGTATCCAAGTTGCGAAGATGGTCAGAAAAAGCTGGGTACCACACTGGAATTACTGCAGTGGAAGGCAGAGTGTGGTGTGACTGACAAGGGATTTGGAAAGTTGCTGCAGATAATTAGGAAGATGCTTCCAAAGGTCAACGAGTTGCCCGGCAGCACGTACGAAGCAAAGAAGGTTGTGTGCCCTCTAGGATTAGACGTGCAGAAGATACATGCCTGCCCTAATGACTGCATCCTCTACCGCGGTGAGTACGAGAATTTGGATGCATGTCCGGTATGCACTGCATTGCGGTATAAGATCAGACGAGATGACCCTGGTGAAGTTGAGGGTGAGCGTCCCCGGAAGAGGGTTCCTGCCAAGGTGATGTGGTATGCTCCTATAATACCACGGTTGAAACGCCTGTTCGCGAACAAAGAGCATGCCAAGTTGTTGCGATGGCACAAAGAGGACCGTAAGAAAGACGCGATGTGCAGACACCCCGCTGATGGGTCGCAGTGGAGAAAAATTGAGAGAGAGTTCCCGGAATTTGAAGATGACGCAAGGAACTTAAGGTTTGGTCTAAGTACAGACGGCTTCAATCCTTTTGGGGAGCAGAGTAGCAGTCATAGCACCTGGCCTGTGACTCTATGTATTTATAACCTTCCTCCTTGGTTGTGCATGAAGCGAAAGTTCATTATGATGCCATTGCTCATCCAAGGCCCGAAGCAACCTGGCGACGACCTTGATGTGTACCTCAGGCCATTAGTTGAAGAACTTTTACAGTTGTGGCGGGAAGAAGGTGTACGGGTGTGGGATGAGCACAAACAGGAGGAATTTGACCTACGAGCTTTGCTTTTTGTAACAATTAACGATTGGCCTGCTCTTGCTAACCTCTCAGGGCAGTCGACCAAGGGGTACAATGCATGCACACACTGTTTGGGTGAGACTGAATGTTTATATTTGGATAAATGTAAGAAGTGTGTGTATCTGGGGCATCGTCGATTTCTTCCGATCAGGCATACCGCAAGGAAGAAAGGCAAGCATTTTAAAGGTGAGGCTGATCACAGTAGGAGGCCTGTCAACCGTACTGGTGAAGAAATATTTGATATGGTCAAGGATCTAAAAGTAATCTTTGGAAAGGGTCCTGGAGGACAACAGGTTCCGAAAGACGCTAACGGGCACGCACCCATGTGGAAGAAAAAATCTATATTTTGGGAGCTACCATATTGGAAGGTCCTAGAGGTTCGATCTGCTATCGACGTGATGCACGTGACGAAGAATGTTTGCGTGAACCTGCTAGGCTACTTGGGCGTGTACGGGAAGAAAAAAGATACAGAGGAAGTACGGGAGGACCAGAAACGTGTGAAAGAACGAGACGGCCTAAGTCCCGAACACTACGAAGGTCCTGCCAGCTACGCTCTTACCAAACAAGAGAAAGTAATATTCTTTGAATGCCTGAGCAGTATCAAGGTCACGGCTGGCTTCTCGTCGAATATAAAGAGGATAGTAAATGTGAGACTCCAAAAATTTCAAAACCTAAAGTCTCATGATTGCCACGTGATTATGACGCAATTGCTTCCGATTGCACTGAGGGGGCTACTACCGGAAAATGTTCGAGTACCCATTGTGAAGCTTTGTGCATTCCTCAATGCAATATCTCAGAAGGTAATCGATCCGGCGATTCTACCAGGGTTGCAAAATGATGTGGTCCAGTGTCTTGTCAGTTTTGAGTTGGTGTTCCCTCCATCCTTTTTCGATGTTATGACGCATCTCCTGGTTCACCTAGTCGAAGAGATTCAAGTTCTCGGTCCTGTATTTCTGCACAATATGTTCCCATTTGAGAGGTTCATGGCAGTCTTAAAGAAATATGTTCATAACCGTGCTAGGCCAGAAGGAAGCATCTCCAACGGCTACGGTAACGAGGAGGTCATTGAGTTCTGTGTTGACTTTATTCATGACCTTAAGCCGATTGGTGTTCCACAATCACGACATGAGGGGAGACTTAGTGGAAAAGGCACACTAGGAAAGAAAACAAAAAAAATTATGGATGGACATTCTTTCACTGAAGCACACTATACAGTTCTACAAAGTTCTACCTTGGTGGCCCCGTATATCGATGAACACAAGAATCTTGTACGCTCCCTACACGCGGGGAAGTCTGACAACTGGATTGTACGTACACACATGGCGACTTTCGGCGGTTGGTTGCGAGCACATCTCCAAAATAAAGACAAGGTTGATGAACAGTTACACTTGTTGGCCAGGGCACCATCTACAACTATATGTACTTTCCAAGGGTACGAGATAAATGGGAATACATTTTACACGAGTGTCCAAGATAAAAAGAGCACCAACCAAAACAGTGGTGTTCGCATTGATGCAACAAATAACAATGGGCAGAAGAACACATATTATGGTTGCATAGAGGAGATATGGGAACTTGATTATGGACCTTCTTTTAAGATCCCTTTGTTTCGGTGCAAATGGGTCAATCTGAAAGGCGGGGTTGAGGTAGACAAGATGTACGGAATGACAACAGTGGATCTAAACAATCTTGCGTACGGAGACGAACCATTCGTGCTTGCCAATGATGTGTCTCAGGTTTTCTATGTGAAGGACATGTCTAGCAGACCCAAAAAAAGAAACACCGCGGGAGTGGAGGAGCCGAGGCGTCACATAGTTCTTTCAGGAAAAAGAAACATCGTAGGAGTGGAGGACAAGACAGACATGTCAGATGATTATAATAATTTTGATGAAATTCCGCCCTTCGTAGTGAACATTGACCCAATCATCAAGTTGATTGAAGAAGATGCTCCATGGTTCCGACCCAGAAGAACGCGCGGCGTTGTGTGATGGAGATGTTGGTGTGATGTGTAATAATTAATATATTAAAAAAATTATATGAAGAAGATGCTCCATTTTTACCTGCATATCAAATGGATCCGCCGGCGTTGATAGAACAAAACACACGGTTTCTCCTGCATACAGCCCCACGGTGGCTCCTGAGTGACTGCATATCAAATGCACCGTGGGGCGCATGCAGGGAATCCGAGTGATTTGTATTCAGTCGATGAATTGAACTATTTTGTAGATAGAACAAAACACACGGTTTCCCCTGCATACAGCCCGGCCGTGGGGGGGCTATATATAGTGGCAAGACATCTCTGATGATCTACAACCGTCCGGCAAGACATCTCTGATGATCTGCAACCGTCTGATCATCAGAGACGTCTTGCCGCTGGTTGCCCAAAGATGCCTCCGCCGAGGGGAGGGTTCACCTTCAGCCTTCACTGAGTGCTCTCTGCTACCCGTGTGCTGCCAAAATGAACTACAATGAGTAGACACTGAGTGCTGAACATGTCCGGGAGGGGGGCTATATATAGGGTACGTGTGCTTCTTTAGTCCCGGTTGGTAACAACAACCGGGATCTAACGGCTCACAAGTGCTTGAAAGAAACACACTCCTGATCTAACGGCTCACAAGTGCTTGAAAGAAACACACGATCCGTGTGCTTCTTTAGTCCCGGTTGGTGCTTCTTTAGTCCCGGTTGGTAACAACAACCGGGATCTAACGGCTCACAAGTGCTTGAAAGAAACACACTCCTGATCTAACGGCTCACAAGTGCTTGAAAGAAACACAAATTGTTTTGTATTAGTTATTCAAATTCAAACACTTTTCATATTGATAGTTTTATCAAATTCCAAAATATGCAAAAGTTATTAAATTCATATTCAAACTATTTTTAAACAAATTAAAATAATTATTATAGAAAATAGAAAATTGTTTTGTATTAGTTATTCAAATTCAAACACTTTTCATATTGAAAGTTTTATCAAATTCCAAAATATGCAAAAGTTATTAAATTCATATTCAAACTATGAATAAACAAATTAAAATAATTATTATAGAAAATTGTTTTGTATTAGTTATTCAAATTCAAACACTTTTCATATTGAAAGTTTTATCAAATTCCAAAATATGCAAAAGTTCTTCAAATTCATATTCAAACTATTTTTAAACAAATTAAAATAATTATAACAGAAAATAGAAAATTGTTTTGTATTAGTTATTCAAATTCAAACACTTTTCATATTGAAAGTTTTATCAAATTCCAAAATATGCAAAAGTTCTTCAAATTCATATTCAAACTATTTTTAAACAAATTAAAATAATTATTATAGAAAACAGAAAATTCAAACACTTGGCGCGAAGAGGCACTGGGCGCGAAGAGGCACAACCCCCATTTGTCCCGGGTGGTGGCTCAGCCCGGGACAAATGACCCCCCTTTTGTCCTGGTTCTAGCCACCACCCGGGACAAATAGGGGGGTCCTATATATTCAACACTTAGCCACGGGTGGTGGCTCAACCCGGAGCAATTCACCTTTCCTACCGAAGTGCTGCCCAATTTTTTCGTCGAACCCTAGCCGCCGCCGCCGCCGCCGTCGTCGTCCCGTGCCTCCTTCATCGACTCCGCCGCGCCTCCGTCCGTGCCTCCTTCCTCGACTCCGTCCGCGCCACCGTCCGTGCCTCCGTCCGCGCCGGAATTTTCCGTCGCGCCGCCGCCGCCGCGAGCGCCTCCGTCGATCCCCGTCGCCAGCGACCTCCGGCGATCCCCGCGCCTCCGTCCTCCGTCTTCCCCGCGCCTCTGTCGATCCCCGACGCCTCCGTCGATCCCCGTCGCGCGCACGGCCTAGCCTCCGTCCTCCCCGCGCCGTCCGCTTCCATCCTCGCCGCCTCCGTCGTTCCCCTGCGCCTCCGGCCATCCCCCTAGCCTCCCTGCGCCTCCGGCCATCCCCCTAGCCTCCCTGCGCCTCCGGCCATCCCCGCGCCTCCGTCTGCTCGCCGCGCCTCCGAGGTATAGCTCCACGGCGGCGGCCTCCGTCACGGTGACGTCACAATGACGTCATTCCTAGTAGTACAGAGGCATTGCCTCTGTTTTTTTTTTTTTTTTTGAAAACAGAACGAACTGTTAGTTAGTGTTAATTGTAGTATTAGTTAGTTGTAGTTACAATTAGTTTCTAATGTTAATTTTGTCAAATGTTTGTAATGCATGTTGTGAAATAATGTTAGTTGTGAAATAATTATTTACATGTTGTCGTGTCATTATTATGTTTGGTTGAATTAGTTTGAATAATGTTATTTACATAATGTTATTTGAATAAACATAAAAAACATTTTAGTTAGTTGTTTATTTGTAGGTTTAGTTAGCTAAGTTTTTTGAATTTGTGTTAGTTAAATTTGTCAAATGTTTGTATTATGTAATGTTTGAATTTGTCAAATTTTCAATGTTACAATGCAGATACTCAGAGCCGCCCTCTCGGAGCCGCCGCCGCCCTCTCGGAGCCGCCGCCGCCCTCTCGGAGCACTAGTAAAGTTCGAGAGACTACAAAAGAGAAATGTAAAAGAGATATTGAAATACTCGATACGATTGAAATGTGTTTGTAAAATTGAAATCTCTTAATGTGTTTGTACATTTCAAATAACTTTGCTCCGGGTTGAAATTGAAATGTGTTTGTACAATTGAAATCCCTTGCAGAAACTATGGACACCGGTAGAAACCTTGAACAAGAAGAGGACATGTTCGGCATCATCCGCGAAAGTGATGGTACTTACCTTGAACAAGAAGAGGAACACTTAGACGATTTCACCGGACAGTTCCTGAACGAGTCCGGTGATGAATTGGAGGGGCCTTCGGACGAAATAGACGTCTCCAACAGTTCAGCTCTGCGGAGAACACATGACGACTCTACTGTTGGAAAGTCGTCCGCCGAGGTAGATATATGCCCTCAGGTGTTTGTCTCTGTTGAATAGATTTGTGTGTATACATATATTAACTATCACTTTTTCTTGTGTTTAGCCGTCGGCGGGCCATGAACCGGGACCAAGCAAAAAAGCATCCGTGAAACGAGGCGGGCCACGAACCGGGACCAAGAAGCTGCAAGGGAAACAGAAGTACCACATCGACGAAATCAATGAAAAAGGCAAACCGATTGCGCCCGCTAACCACGCCAGGAAATTTGTAGCTCAGTGCGGAGTCATCGTTCGGGACAGAATCTCCATCAGGGCTCAAGAATGGTATAAGCCAAAGGTGCCAAAAGAGGGGGTTATTTATGTCCCGGATGAAGACAAAGAACTCCTTTGGGACGATCTCATGCAGAATTTCACTTTACCGGAAGAGGAGGATGCAGAGAACCCGGTTATAGAGAAACGATGCAAGGCCTGGACTTATATTCAGATGGCTGAACTGTTCCGCAGCTGGAAGAAAAGGCTAAACAAGTTCGTAACTGAAGGTACGGCTCCAGAATTTGTCGGAGTCTATGAAAAGATAAAAGATGAGTGGCCCGCATTTAAGGCGTACAAGGAATCGGAAGCCGCTAAGAAAATCTCAGAGAGAAATAAGAAAAATGCAGGAAAAAAGATATATCACCATAACATGGGGTCAGGTGGCTACCTGACGGCCATGCCTAAGTGGACGAAAATGGAGGATGAGTTATTGGCTAAAGGTATAGAGATCGAGACATTTGACTGGCCAGAACGGCTTAAGGCTTGGTTCTATGGGCATGGTGGAAAGTTAGACCCTGTAACAGGTGACTGTATTTTTACCAAGGAGCACGGAGCTGACCCTATTGAAGCACTCAGAAAGGTATGGAAGGAGGTCACGGAAGGCACGTTCCACCCTAACAGAGAGAAGGACGAGCTATCGCGAGCCCTTGGGAATCCTGAACACAGTGGACGAACACGAGGAACCGTCGGCTCCGTTCCGTGGATACTTGGGTTTCCCAAAGATGCTGGCACTTACAGAAGCCGAGCGAGAAAGAAGAAAGAGCATGCCGACCGGGTCCAGAGGATGGAAAATAAACTACTAGAGCATGAGAAGGAGATAGCAGCGCTGAAGGCAGAGAAGCAGACTCGACGGATGCCCTGCGAATCTGAGACGCTCGAAGATCCTTCTCCTGATCCAAAATCAATGCGGAGAAGCAGCGTGGCTTCGACGGACCTCGATCGCCACAATGATATGACGGGTCCCCGTCACCCCGTGGATATTATCGTGGAGAAGGAACTTTGCGACCTACATGTGCCATGCTTGAACATAACTGTGAAGGTGGCGAACGGCTTTGCCCTACCGCCTATACCAAATGAACTTACCATTGCCGCCCTATTCCAGATGGCTATGCTGTTGTCGGGGTTGATGAGGTTATGAAGACATATGAGGGAATTAAGCTGGACTTCCCTACGGGTGAAGACGAGGTTGAGTTGAGATTTGCCTGCAAGAGTACCTGCTTATGGAAAAAGGAATACATCGTGTTCCCACACAGGCAGCTAAATCGCCCTCCCAGTCCACATGACAGTCCAGAGAACAACAACAACGACAACCAAGGCGCTAGTCCAGACACCCCCGACAACGACAACCACGGCGCTAGTCCATCTCGATCTCCGCCGCCGCGTGAGCGGACTCCGCCGCCACGTCAACGCACTCCGCCACCGCGTCAACGGACTCCGTCGCCTCCGCAAAAGAAGCGGAAGTCCACCGCTACGTCGACTAGTACTCAGAAAAGCGAAACGGGGAAGTCTCGCATAGTGAACTCTCGCGAAGATATCGATATATGGGTCAACGAGATCCAGGATGCCCAGAGAAAGAAGGCAAAAAAGGTGACTTTGCCTTATCCGGTATATTCTTCGGAGGCGATACGGTGGGCCATAGAATTTCTTACGCATCCATCGCAATATGAACTAGATATGGACGATGACTACACACGCGTTTTGGTGCGTACATCTAGGAGAGTGCGGGAAGAACGTAAACTTGCTGCCACCCAGAAGAGAGATGTTCCACAGCTCGGAATGCAGGCGGGGCAATCGGCTCCCCCGCTCATATTGGTGCCTTACAACCGGGACCCGGTCGACGAAGTACTTTCGCAGCAAGCTAGAGAAATGGGTTTAACTCTTTCAGAGCTTCTCGCATTACAATCTGGCCAGAGTGTCCAGGTACATGAGGTGGCGCGGACATATGTTAGAGGACAAGATCTTGTCGAGCCTGCTAAGGTGCGCACTCTACCAGCTAGATTGCACCAACTAAATGTATGGTACATGCGTATCACGAGAAGTCAAGACGGAGACTGGATCTATGGGAAAATTCCAAAGGATTTTTATGGCCCAGGTGATGATGAGTTTCAAATTGAGTATTGCGAATTATGGCAGTTATTCAATTTTGACGCGCTCGACAAATCTATCATCAGTGCCTTTTGCCTGTAAGTAATTAAATTATGTATATATGTCATTAATTCTCAAGCTCAACTTATTTTTCATTGCTTGTAATTATCCTCTTCACTATATTCCTTTTGTACTCTATTATGCAGGCTGAAAATTATACAATCTCGAAAGTTGGGACTGAATCACAAGATTGGATTCATTGACCCTAATCGAGTTCATCATCATGGTTTGGTAAATAACCCAGAGAATACGGAGGAGCTTTTGCTAACTTACTTGATGGCGCAACATTACAAAAACACCATAATTTTCCCGTTCAACTTCGAGTGAGTTGTTTACTTTCTTATACATACTCGATGTTAAGTGTATGTAATTGATGATTTATTAACAAATATAAACATGCGTAGATTTCACTGGGTATTACTTGAGATTGATGTTGAAAAGGCAATCGTTGGTGTCTTGGACCCATTATCGAAACCTGTAGAAAAGTTCGACGGCACGAAACAGATGCTCCAGAGGTAATTTCGTTCATTATCACAATCGACCTGGTCTTTCCTAATAATATAGCGTAATTAGTAAACTTCTTTACTATTTTTTCTATACCGTAAACTCCAGGGTTTGGGACAAGTTCACCTCTTTCCACAAGGACGTCGGTATAGCCCGGAAACTCACTTTTAAATGGAGAGAGGTAAGCCGTACTGTGCACGTATGCATATCTTTAATTTTAGTCTCACAATACCATTTTTTCAATATTTTTGATTATTATTTGATTGGATTCTTATATTATTCTCTCATAAAGTGCGCGAAGCAGCAACAGGGCACCAATTTGTGTGGATTCTATGTCTGCGAGTTCATTCGAATTCACATCAATGAGGGGGTAGACTGGAATCGCGTACGTAAACAATATATTCAAACTTGTTCACTTTTCGAATTGAATTATTTTCATGATGATTGATATATTGGTGTTGATCTCTGCTTTTTAGTTTGAGACGATCCGGAACAGGCTTGATGCAAAAGACCGCCTACTACCAGTTGCGGAGGAAATTGCGGGGTTTCTGCTTGACTATGTCTTAAAGCCAGGCGCAGAATGCAGTATGATCCAGCCGAAAAAGACCATTCCGAAGAAAAAATAGGGTCTAATGCCTCTTCTGTCATGTAATGATCTCTGGTTGTAAATATTTAGACATAATCTTCCGGTTGTAAATATTTGTTGTAAATATTTGTTTCGGAAACAGAAAACAAAACAGGAAACAAAAAAAGAAAACAAAAAAAAAACATATATACTGTCCCGGTTCGTAATACGAACCGGGACAAATGAGTGACAGCCAGAGGCTGGCTGCTTTGGCCACGTGCCCCCCTAATGGTCCCGGGTCGTGGCGTGCCCGGGACAAATAGGGGTGGCTATTTGTCCCGAGCACGTTGTCCCGAGAGCGTGCCCGGGACAAATAGCCCTCCCGGCCCGGGACCATTAGCTATTTCTCTACTAGTGACGCTACTAGTGGTAGCACGCTACGGTCTACACGGCTTCACGGGTTAAAATTGACGCGAGAGATTAGTTAGCGCGATGGACTAATAATATGTGGCAAATAGTTCTTTAGTTTAATTTAAACCACGAGCCTATTATATAGTACTCCATCGGTATCTTAATAATATAAGACGTTTTGCTAGTTCAAATTGAACTACCAAAATATCTTATATTTAGTTACAGAGGAAGTAGTAAGTAACTTTTCATATCTGCACG
The DNA here is from genome assembly GCA_026929855.1 of Poa annua. Lineage (NCBI taxonomy): Eukaryota > Viridiplantae > Streptophyta > Magnoliopsida > Poales > Poaceae > Poa > Poa annua. Next base: position 6,781,752 of record CM049433.1, on the reverse strand, counting down.
GACAGGTACTAAAACCCAACTCCTTAACTTAGATATGAGTACGCCGAGAGATTCGTGTTTTAATGAAGAGACATAAAACATGTAGGTTGTGAGTTGTCATGCACGTTTCGTTAGTGTAGTACGTGCATATATACGCAAGAATATCAACATATATAAGATGCAATGGAAATATATTTTGTGATAACTCTAATTATATTTGCAATTTGACCTTGAATAAAGTTCTAAAACGCTATATATGTACGGCTAGAAGCTGGGAGTACCAGACATAAATTTATATTTTCTCATAGAATTAGTATTCCCGGAATTAATATTATATGTCGCTGTCGAAATTCATAGTTCCGACTTTCGTCCGATAAGGCCGACTGGACGAGCCATGCGAGCCCAATGAATTCACAAGAACCTAGCATTCGCGAGTAGAGCGGTAGGTGCAGCAGATCGACGTGACCTATATGTGACTATGAGCGAAAACGGCTTGAGTTTGTGGTATTTATGAGGGACAAAAGCAAGTTTGACCTGGAAAACCAACATTTTTAAGAGACACAGTTGAGACACATATATCAATCCAAACATATGGACATAACCATGAAGTACTTATTTTGAGCACACCAATAGAAGTAATCATTTTGGATCCCGTGTAGCCCTTTATTTGAAAAGTTTGAAAACTTTGTTTTAAAAACTCATAAAACCTGAAAATATGTGTGTGCATGAGTAAATATAGTGGTCTACTATGTAACTAATAAATCTTATAGAAATATTATGAGATGCGATATACTCACAGAAAATGATTTTCGCTATCGTCATTTTTTCTTCTTATGTAGATCAAAACATGGCATATTATTTAATGGACGAGATAAATACATACTCCGTTACTAAACATAAGATGTTTTAGTCCTTTATTATGTCTCACATGTATTTAGAAGCGTTTTAGTATGTAGATTCATGTGCATATTACACTAAAACATGTATAGATAGCGTATCAGAAAAGAGTGAAATGTCTTATATTTAGAAACAGAGCGAGTACATGTTAATGTCATTTTAAAAAGTAAATGACTACTTGGCACTCAGGAGGCATATCGCCGTGAAATGCATTCCCACAACCAGTTGGAAGTCCCCGACTTCTCCTGGGCATCCAACTTTTGGAGAATCGTGCAAAACTTTTGCAAAATCAACCCTTCGTTCTCAATTTTTTATAGTTTAATCTTTTTTATGGACATCCCGGAGAAGGAGGGCCTTTTTTACAAAACTATTTTTACGGTTCAATCTTAGTGCAAAAGTATAGAGATCATTTTGTAAAAATATCACAACGACCGTCCAAATAGTTGTCGGAAAACCATTCTCCACATGCATATACTGCTACACAATACGAACCGCTAAAGCTCGAGCGGCTCGTGAAACACAAATAACATTGTTTCTAACTAAATAAAAACATACTATGTTTTCTTTTTGTCGGACAAGGCAAACAAAACTCGGATCGACGACAAAAGTAACATGGCTTGGCTAGTTGGTTCCCAAAAATCAGCGGCTCCGGCCGACAAAACGAGGGCATTCCGGCCGATGCGTGTCTAAGAAAGATTCCACGGTGGCGCTTGCACGGCTATACGCTGATTTTCAATAGGCGGAGATATCACATGAGATTGATGAGCAGTGAGATCGGTCGAGGTGCGGCAGCTACTAGATACAGATACGGTTGCCCAGCTCATGGACGCAACGGGCGCACGCCCGCCATGGACTTCGCTGACGCCACCACGCCCTCACGCCGGACGCGAGGAATAACGAATCGGCCCAACGGCGTGCCGGTTCTGCCCCTCCATGAGCTCCGCAATGACGGGGCCCTGCCACCCCCGTGCGCGCGCGGCGCTACGCTAACGGACAAGACACCGTGCAGCATATAAGCACCACCCTCGTCTCTCCCTCCGGCCACTCCTCCTCCTCGTCCTCGAGATTGATAGATTCTGGCAGTCCTTGCTTCCAGTGAGCTTCTTCTTCTTCTTCTTCTTCTTCGGGTCGTGTCGTGGCTAGCTGAAGGTGTGTGTGCGTGGGTCTTTGGCTGGTTGCACGAGTTGAGGTGCATATCGATCGATCATGTCGACGGCGCATGGGCACGGGGCGGCGGCGACGTCCCTGCCGCCGGGGTTCCGGTTCCACCCGACGGACGAGGAGCTGATCCTCCACTACCTCCGCAACCGCGCCGCCTCCGCGCAGTGCCCCGTCCCCATCATCGCCGACGTCGACATCTACAAGTTCGATCCATGGGACCTCCCCTGTACGTGCTGATTCTCTGATTAACCAATCATCCATCCAGACATGTCGATCGACGACGGCCGGCGTCTCACCTCACCTGTACTGACGAAACCACTGAACTATTGATCACCTGCAGCCCAGGCGGTGTACGGCGACAGCGAGTGGTACTTCTTCAGCCCGCGGGACCGCAAGTACCCCAACGGCATCCGCCCCAACCGCGCCGCCGGGTCGGGGTACTGGAAGGCCACCGGCACCGACAAGCCCATCCACGACGCCGCCACGGGGCAGGGCGTCGGCGTCAAGAAGGCGCTCGTCTTCTACAAGGGCCGCCCGCCCAAGGGCACCAAGACCAGCTGGATCATGCACGAGTACCGCCTCGCCGCCGCCGCCGACCCGCTCGCCGCCGCCGTCAACACCTACAGGCCCATCAAGTTCCGCAACGTCTCCATGAGGGTACGTACTACGTAGTACCTGACACCACTTGCTGCTTACTTTCGTTCGTTTCGTTAATAACCGTGCGTGCAACTCAACTGTGTCACTCATGCGGCTCGCATGAATGCTATCCTGATATCTTCGTCGCGCCGCCCCATGCTTTAATTTGTTGCACCGGCCGTGCCGTGCCGTTGCAACGTCGATCGGTTGCGAATCTCAATTTGATAACAGAATTGCCCTTCTAATTTTAGCCATTTATACTTTGCAACAAAATCATCGGCTAATACCTAACGACGACCTAAGTACGTACCATCACATCAACGCGTGGGTGTGATAGCTTGCGAGCGAACGCGAGAGATCGACCGACGCTCAATTTGCTTTCGTCTTCTTTGATGCAAAGAAGAAATTCACTGGCTTTACTGTTGATGCGTTAGCTAGTGGCATGGCGTGTATGATATTGTCAAGCTCAGTAGCTTTCGACAGGGACGGGAATGGCGGTACGTATACGTGTATGATGATACTGATGTGTTGTGCTCTCGCGTTCCTTGTGTATGTGTCTGCAGTTGGATGACTGGGTGCTGTGCCGGATCTACAAGAAGACGGGCATGGCGTCGCCGATGATGGCGCCGCCGCTCGCCGACTACGACCACCTGATCGACCACGACGACCTCTCCGGCGGCGGCGGCTTCGACGAGAGTACCGGGTTCTACACGCCCTCCAGCACGTCGTGCAGGACGACCATGGCCACGCAGCACCAGCAGCAGCCAAACGCCGCCGGGAGGCTCCTCGCGATCCCGCCCATCTCCGAGCTTTTCGACGACTACGCCCTCGCGCAGATGTTCGACACCCAGGTCGACCACCTCGCCGTCCACCCATCCCTCAACCAGCTCCTCTCCGGCGGCGACAGCGTCGCCCACGTGGTGGAGCCATCCTACTACGCGCCGTCGACGTCCGGCAGCGCGGGGAAACGCAAGGCGGCGAGCCCGGATGCCGGCCACCAGTCGTCGGCCAAGAAGCTCAACGGGTCCTGCTTCGACGCGCCGCGGCAATCCACGACCGGCTTGCAGGCGGCCTCGGCGGTGCTGGGCGGGCTCAACCATCAGATGCTTTCGCAGTTCTGAGATGTATAATCAATTAACGTGATTGGGCCTGTAGGCGCGGCGACACAAACAATCTTGCGATCGCTCTCAAGAAATGAAGGTAGTAGATGATAAAGTGTAGAACTAATTATTACTACAATTCTATTATTGAGAAAAAACAGGAATGTACACAGTGGCTTGAATTTGGAGATGGATACTGAAAAAATATTTTACAAAAGCACAACCAAATAATGTGTTTCGAATATCAAAAGTCTACTCAAAACGTATTTTGGCACCACGACACAACCCTATCCAAACTTTTGTAAAAAAAAAATTGTACAATTAAATGTTTCAAAACTTAATTTGGGAAAAATATACATTTCTAGTACACTATAAAATAAAATTGCATTTGTCTTATTTTGTTCTTTCATCGGGCACTTGCCTAATGTAAAACAAACGAAGTAACAAGGTAGATAAATTCTCTACATATTCCCCTAAGAAAAAACAATTGTGGCCACACACACATACTCCAGGTTCAAAATTCATGATAAGGTGTAGCATTATTTAATTTATCATCCAGAATTGCTAGTTTGTAGTGTTCTCAGAATTTTCGTTCTCTCCGTCAGCCATCCGTTCATACCATATTTGTGACTTCTTTCCTTTTAGTGTGTTTGTTGGACATTTTTTAATATAGTGCTTATTTTTGTTGCTGCTTGGGCAATTTTTCTCTTTTAATTACTCGTATTTTTTTAACCCATTATTATGAATTGTGTGCAATGCCTTTTTCTTTGGGCAATTTTTCTCTTTTAATTATTCTTTTAACCCATTATTTTTTAACTCATGATTGTTGACGGGGATTTTTTCCCCAAAAGGCATCAAAACTTTTGAGAGTTATTAGAAAAAACTACCAATCGCAAATGTTTGGTGAGAAGTGCTCTTGAGATAGACAAGTATGGGCTTTTGTAGGCAAAGATGCAAGAATTGACCAAATCACCCGTATAAGTATATACACGCCATGAAAATATGGAACATAAGTTGATTTTTAATTACCTTGGTCATGTGGGGATCACGCTTTTAGTGTTTCCTCCTACTCTATCCGGCACCTATGCATATGTGAATCTGGTTGCAATGGTATTAGCCTAATAGGAGGCTACCTTCGAGGCTAGTTGACGAACATGAGTAGCGGGAGAGAGGGGGCTGCAATACTAGTTCGCTATCATGCTTTCAAAGAAGAGGAGGGACACACCTGCGTAGAATGTGTGGCATAAGTATGGTAGGAGCAACATTAGTGCAAAGAAAAAAGCTAAATCAGAAGAAAAACACAACAAAAACACAAGATCTAGTGATATTAAATTTTCAATATCATTGTTGTAGGTATCATAAAAGAGAAGAAAATTTTCCACTCCAAATCACAAAGACTGCAAAATTACGATATAAATGCCCTCAGATCCATATATTTCCACGCGGGCTGTTTCTTACATTGTAGAGTCCCGCACCGAGAGTAGAGCCCCATAAAATGTTGAATTTTATCTGACGTGGCACCCTTAGGTACCGGTGTGCCACCGGTGGTGAATGTTTTAGCTCCGCCACTGAATCCTACTTGGAGTTTCCATTCCCATCTTTTCAGCATATGTAAATAAGTTATTGGAAAAAACTTAAAATTAAATAACTTTTATACTTATTATAGTGTTTATATAAACCCTTATCTAGTAAGACTTTTTATTTCCTGGTTAGCAAATTAACCACATAGCAATCTTAATATCCACCGTTCAAAAATTACATCTGCACCAAATATAAAAATATTTTGTAGTGAAAGTATTTTTTTTTCCTTTTGAAAGGAATGGGCCAAACCGCATATATTCATGGATAAATTTGCTACAATAGAATGAATTCTTATGGATAAATATATATAAGTCTCTCTCTCTTGCATTCGATTATAATTAACTATCTTGATAGATATTTAGAATGCATAACGTCTAGGAGTTATCTTTATAGAGTTTCTAGTGTATGATTAGCTGGTATAATAGAACATAAAATTGTACTTATTTAGTTATCTTCTTAATCGCATGTATTTAGACATGTTTTAATGAATATCTAAAACATCTTATAATTGGTAAGAGGGTCTACGTTGTATTTTGGTGTTACTAAAAACAAACTAAGTTTATTTTACATCACACAAAGCTATATACAGTATTAGTGCGTTCTTATCCCTGCAAAATTGCTACGCGCGCGTCCGAAGTGTCATACGTGTAGCAGCGTTCTTATCCCTGTCACCACCCGCTCCTTCCATTTGGTCGCCACCAAATATAACCGGAGGAGAGGACACGATATTGATGATCGCACGCGGCTTCTTGCTTTAGGATCCCCACAACATTGGCCCTCGTTGTTTCATGAGAAAGACTACACATGTGGGGCGGCGTATTAGATGATCTTATTACATGCTGGATAACAAACGAAATGAACGAGGAGGCTAGACCCTGAATTTCTAATAGAATTGGCGCTATAAATGAGCGTGATCCAGCGCGCGATCCAGATTAACCACTTCCAAGCAGTCAGCTTTCATCTATACTCGTGTAAAACCTCGGAGCTTTGCGAAAATCACCCCATCTCGGAGATAGAGAGCCTCGATGATCAGACGGCGAAAGGCATGCGCTGCATGACCTGGAGTTTCGGCTATCCCCGGAGGCAGAGGAATTATGCGCTGCTTGTACCAGATGTGAGTTGGGGAATGGTCAGCGGCTGTCATTCTGGGACGGTAGATGGTTAGACGGGCGAAGTATCAGCGGACTTGCGCCGCACTTGATGGAGTTCGTGCGGCCAGCCGGCCGCAAGCTGAAGGTGGCTCAGGCCCTGCCTGATCACCGGTGGGTCGCGGAGATAACCGGCACTCCTTCGATCCCTGCGATTGCGGAGTTCATGGACATCTGGGAGCTGCTCAGAAACAGAACGCTCTCAGAGGTGGAGGATTCCTTCGTGTGGAAGCTGACGGCGAAAGGCATCTATTCGCCGAAGTCAGCTTATGGGGCGTTCTTCCTTGGCAGAGAGGAAGCGCCGTGCGCGCGCATGCTGTGGAACGCAGGGGCTCCTTTGCTGCACAAACTACACATGTGGTTTGCGGCGAAAGGGCGGCTGTGGACTGCCGACAGGCTTGCGCGGCGGGGGCTGGATCATCCAGAGGAGTGCCCTTTGTGCTGTCAGGAGGACGAGACGATCGAACACTTGACTCTGCAATGTTCATACGCTCGCGAGGTTTGGTACTCTATCCTTCTGCCCTACCGGCTGCATAGGTTCACGCCGACAGCTACCTCGACGTTACTTCAATGGTGGCCAAGGGTGGTCGCTGCGCTACCTCGGCGGCGGGCAAGGGAGGTCAATGGCCTCATCATACTCACTGCTCGTTGTTTGTGGCTAGAGAGGAACAGCAGGGTTTTTGACAAAGTAGCAACCTTGCCGTGGGAGGTTAGTAGGCAAATTACGGAGGAGTTTGAGCTGTGGAAGAAAGCTAAGCTTAGTGGATTAATCCTGCGAGAGATCGACTAGTGTTATCGGTGGTGTAAAGGGCTTGGTAGACACGCATGTGTTCTGCCTTGCCCCCTCTTGTAATTGTCAAAATTCTCTATCTTAATATAAAGACACGCAGCACTCGTGCGTGTTCTTGCTCGATGATCAGAAGATCCGTTATACCATGATATGGTTTACTCCAAGCTCCAATGAAGCCCAGCCAGGGACCTCTCAAGTCACAATCCCTCCCACTCCAGCTTTTTCCACATCAGATGCTAGACCTGCAACCGTGTTAGTTTTCACCCAACCCACGTCTGACGGTCGCCATCCATGGCATGGCCAGGTCCTGGCATGGTGCCTGGCTACCTCGAGCATTGTAAGTGCATCCCGGGTCCACTTCATAGACCGAACCGGATCAAAGACCTCCCTTCTCATGGGTCAAATTATACCTTGAAGTCCAAATAGACCCGACCAAGTGATCGGATGTAAGTCCAAGATTTTCAGATCAAGCCAGGGCCTTGCTTCCATCCAGAAACGTAGATATATATACTGTACCGTACATTCACCTTTGCTAGTGTACAGTAACCGGATGTAATCAAGCCCCATCGGATCAGGGAAACGGAAACCAAACGAAAGTTTCTGGCCTAATTTTTTCTTCGAATGGAAACCAAATGAAAGATCTAGAGTTCTGGCCTAGTTATAACGGAACCGTCACGGCGACACTTTATAAGCTTCTACACTGATTCAAGAACGAGCTATCAGGGCGGCAGTTCATAAGCATCTACACGGACTGAACGATGAGCTAGCTATGAGGACGGCAGTTTACAAGCACCGATACCGTGACACAATAGAGGAGCACAAAATGGCAACGAACAATACATTTACGGTAAGTGAATAATGTATCTGTGTTCATCTCATGTGGAAGTTTGAAAGAATGGCATGCTCTCATCCTACTTTCATAAGTACAACAAATAATAACGAGCCTTACAATGGCGTCTGGCTCAAGTACAACTGGTGATGTAATAATCCTTGTGTATGAATCTACTGTATGGGAGGGGAGGCTAGATTAACTGACCGAGTGACAAAATGGCTGGCTTCCATGGGGAGCACCGAACCAGATCAAGTGCAAAACCTCTGAATCCAAAACTTTACGGTAGCCCGTGCTCATGCTCTCTTGCTAAAAGGGTGATGCCTATGATGAAGATGCAACCTCAATGGCGCTTCCAAGCGGCCATGCTGCTTCGACAAATGCGTCGCTGTAAGGGACCTTCTTTACCAAGGTCATCTCATGTTGGGGATCAACACCTGACAGGGAAAAAGTGAAGGGAATGAAACTCTGCATGTATGCAATTCTGGCCATTCTTTACTTTGAACTGAGCCTCTTACCAAATCCATCCACAAGCAGTGTGTACTGGTAAACAAGATCCATGCAAATAAATGGAATGTTATCCTTCTGGACGCCGGGGTAGCTAGATTGGGCGTCGTTCACGTTTAACTTACAAGCCCGCTTGGCAGCTTCCTCAAAGTCTGAGGGTTTCACCTTAGCAACAGCTGCCTCGGGGTTTATGAAACCGGCCTGACCAGAAATCACAGCATGTTTAGACGTATTGCGAGAAAGAGCAGCAAACAAGCGAAATTCATCTTCAGGTAGACCACACTGCTAAAATCAGATCTCCCACTATGCAACAAAAAAAACAGATGTTCCGTAAAGTTACCTCAGCTGCTCTATCAAAGAAAAACGACGCCACAAAGAGATTCTTCTGTCCAGCACCACCACCACCATTCCAAATGCCACCGAAGGAACATTTCATGTGAGTGCATGCCTCATCTACTTTAAGAGCTTTCACTACATCAGCCCTGCAGTCTGAATAACTAGCACCAGAAGGTGCAGCCGATGCTTCAAATGTCTTACCGCCATATTTATATTGCCCTGAGATCATAAATGCAATTAGAGTCGGATCCTCCTATAGTCCTATGGTCGAAGCGACGTAATAATTAGCAATAAGATAGTTTATATAGTAGAGGTTGTTAACCTAAAAAGAACAAATTTGAGGAACTGCTCCTGTAAGCCTGAGTTCGTTTCACAATGAGCATTATAATATGCCCTTTAGAGAACAAAAATACTATAGAGAAAAGCTGACCCTTCTAGTAACACAGTTCATTTAATGAGTAGGATCCAGCATGGCTGTCGGTTGTGGTTCTACCTTGAGTGGCCGGTTTTGTTGGTCTATACTTAGGCGTGTACAATGTACTATTTCTATCAGTGCATCGAGACGCCAGCTTTGCGTTTTCTCGGAAAAAAAATGGGATGTAGCTACCTTAGGGTTTATAGTTGTAAGATGCAAACAGAAAAAAGATAGCAGCAAAGAAGGTAGAGGAAAGCAGCCATACCCTGGTGTCCGGCCAATATACAGTTGCTGTAACCATTGCCATTGCCAGCTTTTAAGATCTCTGCTCTAGCAGCCAGCAGCCCATAGCGCAAATAACTGTAAAAAATGTCCGCAGTTATACGCATGGTTTAAACACCTCAAACTTTGGGCAAAATGAACACATTATGCACTTTCATTAGTGATATATCAAAAACATATTACTCCGCGGTGCACAACTGGATGCATCACTTTATGTCAGATTAAGTGTTGGTTGAATTGACAGCATAGTATCTGTCTAATGCAGTAGCCTTGAAACACGGTATTAGAATGCAGTTATGCTTTTCTTGAGACGACCTAACAGCTTTTTTATGGTGGATAAACACATAAATATTCATTTATTGGATTGTCCTGAAGCTCCCCACACTTCCAACAGGAATTGGGTTAGATCATGCATGCATTATGCTATTTTACTATTTGCTGTGCACAATACATTCGTACACAATTGCACACTTTTCCCCTTTCAGTGGTTTATGACTCATCGGTCCAATTAGACATAAACAAGATATTTTATCACCATGAGGTGATTAAATAGGTTCTGAAGGGTGTTACTTGGTGTTATGCTTAACATTCAGCAGAGGGTTCATAATTTATCAGAACAATGTTTTGGTAATTCAGAAGCAACATCAAAATGCTAAAACAGTTTTAGTACTAACCTGTGGACATAAAGATAATATGTTGTCCCCTTTAGGAAAAGTTTCTTCACGTATGACTCTTCACCATCTGCTGGTTTAGGAGCGTTTTCGGCATCCTTCTCTGCGATAGCATATGCCATTTGGACAGATCCACCGCCAAGGTCAACCACGCCAACTGTGTCCGTGTATGTCTTTCCCAATTTTCCCAACAAATAATTAATGGTAACCTATAAAAGCGAAGAAGAAAGAATAAGTGATACATGTAATATCATATATGTCCCTGCCCTAAAAGCTAAACAAAGTAGCACCGCTAACGAACAATTTCAGACACTCTAAAGATATATAAATGTTGTATCATGAAACAGGACCCAACATGGCCTCTAGCAGGGGCGGAGCCAGGGCCCGGCATGCCCGGGCGGCTGCCCGGGCTACAATTGTGAACCAAAGCAAGGATTAAAGAAGGTTTAGTGTGGATAAACACAGACTGCTAGCTAGCTACGAGAGCGTACTGAACTTTGCCCGGGCTTCCATGACGAGCTAGCTTCGCCACTGGCCTCTAGTATGACAGGTAACTTGAACTCTGCTTCCTAACAAAACCTGGCAGGTAATGTTTAAAAAAATGAAATACATGGAGTGGTAACAATTTTGTTTGGCTAGAGCCAGGCATTTCTAAGGACCCAGGGCACAAAGTAATGGTTGAAGCATATATGGATCAATACGGACAACATCTTACCCATTCATATGCACCTTCCTGAGATCCATCGAGAACTGTAACCCAATCTGGTTGATTCTTAAAGGAACTCTTTTCACGAAGGAGGTCCCTAACCTGCACGTTTGTGGATTCATTAGCGTGCAGTATTAAATGATCAATCATGGTAAATAGTTACTCCTGCAATGCAGACAGTAATGACATCGCGAGTGATGTAAGAACAACACTTACGGCTTGCAAGATTTGCTCGGACTTCTCTGTTCCCAAAGCTCTGAGACCGGCGGTTGCCTGTGCATGGATGATGAAGCTTAAGAACATCATCACAAAAACGCAAATTACAGAATGTACTAGTGTCGTCGTGCTACCACTTACCCCAACTCTGACGGGCGTCTGGTCGCGCAATTCCGCGGGAACGACCTGTTTGGCCTGATCGATGAGGGAGACGAGCGACTCAGCGGCCTCGCGCGGGTCCGCGGCGAACGCGCTAAGTCCAGGCTTTTTCTGCGAGAGCGAGAGGGGAAACGGAATTCATTCATCAGACGATAATAATACGCAGAGCAGAGCAGATCCAGATCCGACGGACGGACGGACGGACGGACGGACGGACGAAGGGGTCGTGGCTGTTTGTACCTGGACGAAGAGCTCGATCTCGGTGCCAATGTGGACGAGATCCAGGTTGGCGTCGAAGCAGAAGACGTGGACGCGGCTGCCGGAGCTCCCGGCGTCGAATATGACGGCGTACTTCTTGGCCCCGGCGTCTCCGACTCGCTGCGTCCCGGCGGCGGGGGAGCGCGGCATGAGGAGGAGCACGAGCGAGACGAGCGCGATGGGCGCGAGGACGACGAGCAGGACCCCGCGGTAGCGGTGCACGCGGTCGGCGAGCGTCTCGGGGCGGCCGGCCCCCGGCAGCTGCGAGTAGCGGCGCATCTTGTCGGTGGGCAGGAGGAGGAGGTCGGGCGAGGAGGGCGTGCGGTAGCGGACGCGGTAGCCGGCTGGGGGCGACGGCTGCTTGACCGCCTCCGGGTCCGCCGCGGGATCCAGCGCTCCCGTCGTCGCGCGTCGTCGGCCGGGTGCGGGGGGTGCGAGGGGAGAGGACCGATCTGCGTGAGGTTCGGGGTGAAGTTTAAGGCGAGGCGCGTGCGTGGCGTGGGTTTGAGTTGACTTCCGGGCCGCGTCGGGATCCGAGCGCGCGGTGGGGGAAAATGGTGGCCGCGGCGGGGAAGGGGGAGGAGGTTGCTTGCGAGCTCGCCGTGGACGTGCCGGTGCGTGGTCGCTTTGCGTCGGCCGTGCGCGTGCAAGGAGGAGTTGGCCGGACGCCACCGGAGCGTCGGTGATTGGTAAATGCCGTGGCTGGCTGGGTCCACGAGAGACCAGGATTGGTTTGGTGCGAGACCACAGCTCTGCCCGCGTTGATGGATTCAACGATCCAGCCGTGGGAATAAAAATCGCACTGTTATTTTGAACGACGTCACTTATTTTGGGACGGAGTGAGTACATCAATTTAGAATATGCAGAATTTTTTTCATTTCTTAAAAACTTTCAAAATGTCTTTCCATGGTACTCAGTTGATACAATGTTTCTCTTGGTGGATGGAAAAGATTACCGATGGGCCGAGTCGCCGAGAGCAATCAGAGCGTGAGATTTTGTCCTGGATATTGCCGGTTTCTGTTTCGTTTGGTTCTCGCACAAACAATATGTTTTGCATGATCTGTTTGGACTCTCAAAAGCACATACCGCGACCACGAATGCAAGCAGAAAAAAGTTGCGTTGGAGTTCTGGACTCGACCACCTCCTCGTGAATGGGATAATCAGAAAATAAAAGCTCACATGAAAGTGTTTAGTTTACGATTGCTTCACACTTGATGGAGTGGCAACTTTTGTACTACTCCCTCCCTTATAAAATAAGTCTCAAATTTGATAAAAAGTGGATGTATGTAGACATATCAAAGTTGCAACTTTTCTACTACTCCCTCCGTCCCAAAATCACATCCACTTTCTATCAAAGTTGAGACACTTATTTTGGGACGGAGGGAGTACTACTCTTCCGGTGTATGATTCCCGTTGACACGGCCAGCCTTCCGAGTTGCCATGTGCTCGTGTCATGCGCCCCGATTCGGTATACTCTACACACTACACGAAATCGAGATAATCCAGACTGTCTTAAAATATAGTTTTTCTTTTCTTTTCCAGGAAAAAAGGAAGAAATATGTCAATCAAAACTCAAAAGTCAGTATATATACTTCAAAGACGATATAGACCGGGCAAACAAGAGAATATCCGATAGATTTTGGCCAAACATAACAACTGCATATGAGATGGATAATCGTATTTTCTCGTGTTTGCCCGCGTTAAAACCTATGGTCCCCTCCTCCCCTCTTCCTTTCTTTGTCCTGCTATAAGAGGTAGGCGTCGATTCCATTCGGCTACCAAATAACGTAGCGGTGAGGGATTCACCACTATCCGTCTAAAGGGGGATGGGGAGGGCAGAGGCGGTGTGGAATTTGTGGTGACGGCCTTCAGCGGAGATGGTGGCATCGATTCAGTGGCGAGTGGCGCACTAGTCTGGCAAGCCTTTTTTAATTGGCTATGCGGATAGCAAGGCGGTGAAGGCGTGCATTGTGCTTTGAGGACCGACTCATTGAATTTTCCACGTTGGATCTAAAGACGGTAGCTTCTCTTTTGGTGCTTTGTGCTTCGTGCTTCGTGCATCACCTCATCGGCCCTACATCCTGGCAGGCTTGGCGTATCGAGTGGTTGGTTGAGTTGGCTAGGCTTGGAAGCTCTTGGTCGGGGTAAGAGATGGGAGATTTGTCGCCGGTGCCATGGTGGTGGCCAAAAGGTCGACAACATCGCGAGCAATTTTCTCCTACATGGAGGCAACCTGCATGGGGACTTGCTTGTCCTAGATGACAACTTGTCGGATTGGTCTGTGGCGCCGCACCAACGTTGTACCCTCCACGGGGACCCCACTTGGGACATCGGTGGTGGTGGATGTGTTCAAGAGTGGTCGACTGGGAACTCTTCTTTGACAATCTTGTCTTGCACCTTGCATCTTGTAATGTGGTTTGTGTTGTGTGCGGTGACGGTGTTCGTGGGTTGATGTGCGAGCGAATTTGTAGTGCTCGATGTCCTCTCCCTTCAATACGAGCTTTGGTTGTATAAGGATTGCAGGCTAGGCACACACCAAGTAAAATCAACACAGAGTTTGTTCTATTTAAGGATCTGGACTATAACTGTGAGGTCAATGGGCACTAATACACCAAAGGGAACTTTCTATGGCATGTATACGTGATATTACTTAATACACTTCCAAACCTCCAAGGAAAAAGAATTGATGTTTCGTGGCAACACAACAATACTACTGTTGGAAAGATGTGGAGCGAAAAAATTGGTGTCCTCCAAACTTGTTGTGCTATTGTTCGCCACTTTATTAGAACATGATCGATAGATCAAATGTGAGGGGGCATCACTGCTTGTGTCAGGTTGCCACTTGATCGTGCGGAGTGAGTGTGATCATCATCAAGTGTGTTGATCTTTAGCGGGACTTTATGGACGCAAGGAACTAACGCTGACTAACACTGTTTTCAGCAGAATTGCCCTGGTGTCTCATTTTTGTGCAGGAAATCAACTTTTAGGAAAAATACCAGAAAAATCATAAAAGTCCCTATTTTGTCCGAAGACTCCCGGAGCCAGAAGACGAGAAGGGGGCGGCCAACAGGGCGCCCACACCACGTGCTCGCGCGGGTGGGGCCCTGGCCGCGCGAGGAGGGGGTGTGGCCGACTCGGCCACCCCCTCGCGCCCCCCTCTCGGCTACTTAGTCCCTCCTGACCTAAAAATCGATACCAAGAAGAGTTTTTCTTCAGAAACCCATCGGAGCGCCGCCGCCACCTCGAAACTCAATTCGGGGACCAGAAGTTCCTGTTCCGGCACTCCGCCGGGACGGGGAATCGAAGGAGATCATCGCCATCGTCATCGCCACCACTTCTCCATCAACCATCCATGTTTCCCCCATCCATGTGTGAGTAATCCACCGTTGTAGGCTTGAGGGGATGGTAGGGATTGGATGAGATCGTTCATGTAATAGCTGTAATATCATTAGGGCATGGTGCCTAGTATCCGTTATCGGTGTTTTATGTCATTGTTGCAACTTGTTATGCTTAATGCTTGACACTAGGGCCCGAGTGTCATGATTTCAGATCTGAACATGTTATTGTATCATGAAGATAATTGTTGTTTTAGATCATATCTATGAGTTGTATACACATATTGCTGTCCGGAACCCGAGGTCCCAAAGTGACAATAATTGGGACAGCCGAGGGGAATGGCTGTGATGTGAGGATCACATGTGTTCACGAAGTGTTAATGCTTTGCTCCGGTACTTTATTAAAAGGAGTACCTTAATTACCAGTAGTTTCCCTTGAGGCCCCGCTGCAAACGGGCTGGTATGACAAAAGATGATGTGCAAGTTTCTCATTGCGAGCACGCACAACTAAATTGGAACACATGCCTATGGTTAATAAATACTTGGATGCTTTATATTATTTATCTGCAAATGCCCATGACTTGATTATTATATGAAATATCTCATCCATGCAACGCCCGTTCATCCGTCCCTTTGCCTACAGTATTTTAATCCTGCTGTCTACTATAATCATCACTGCTGTTTTTATTCTACTGCTGCTGTTATATCACTACTGTCACTGCTATAAAACTGTTGCTACTGATAATCTGTCTCGAGCAAGTCTATTCACAGGTGCAGCTGAATTGACAACTCCGCTGTTAAGGCTTATAAATATTCTTTGGCTCCCCTTGTGTCGAATCAATAAATTTGGGTTTTACTTCCCTCAAAGACTGTTGCGATCCCCTATACTTGTGGGTCATCAAGACTATTTTCTGGCGCCATTGTCGGGGAGCGTAGCTTTATTTATAAGTTCACCTGAGTGTGATATTGCTCTCTGGAATTCATTCATCATGGGAAGACCTGGTGATAAGAAATTTCCCATCATACCATCCACTACGAGAAAAGGTACAACTATGAGTTCCGCTGCTGCTCTTGATTCACCGTCTGTTTTAAGTAAGCTTGTTACACCACCTCAAGCTTCTTGCACTGTTACTCCTGCTGAATCTGAAATTACTTATGATGATGCTTTACTGTTCTTGATGATACTGGTTCATTAGGTCCCTTTTTAGATGCTACAATTGCTAGATCTAAACAATTTGAAAATGCTGAAATTCCTAATGAAGATGCTGAAACACCTGTTAATTCACCTGAGTTTACAAATAATATTGATGATCCTGATGAAATGTATGTGGAGCTTGATGATGATTTTATTGATGAGATTAATGCTACTAAAGATGCTAGTGCTAGGAGAAGTCTTTTTGAAAAACATGTTGTTAGATATAAATTATCTCCTGATGTCAAATTTGCTACATCTCCTATAAACATTAAAGATAAATATTATGATTTCTCTATTGATTTAGCTCACATAGCTATTGTTGAAAGAGAACCTTTCTGTGGAACTGAAAATGAAAGTGCTGTAGAACATATGAATGAGCTCTCTAATCTAAGTGGTATGTTTTCTGAAGACATAAAAATACGCACTTACTTTGTTACTAAAATATTTCCTTTCTCATTAAAAGGAGAAGCTAAAACTTGGTATAATAATTTATCTCCTGGTTCCATTACTAGTCCCATTGGTTTGCTTGATACTTTCTTTCAGAAATATTTTCCTGCTAGTGCTCAACATGATGCTTTGATAAGAATTTATAATTTTAATCAAGAAGAGGATGAGAAATTGCCTAAGGCTTGGACACGTTTTTGCTCCATATTAAGAGGCCAGCCAAATCATGATTTGGAGAAAAATGATCTACTTGATATATTTTATAGTGGACTAACTGCTAAATCTAGGACATACCTGGATAGTTTTGCTAGTTGTGTTTTCAGGAAAAGGACTCCCGAAGAAGCTGAGGAATTATTAGCTAAAATATGCAAGAATCATGATGATTGGGATATTCTTGAACCTACTCCAACACCTACACCAACACCAAAGAAGAGGGGTATTATTGAATTAAATGATGAAGTGATGAAGGAGGCCAAGAAATCTCTTAAGGAGAAGGGTATTAAAGCTGAAGATGTGAAGAACTTACCTCCTATAGAAGACTTATGTAAGCCAATCCCTCCTACAACATTAATTGAGGTACACTCTCTCCAAAGGTTTGATGATAGAGATATTCCTTACTCTAAACCTCCTGCTCAATGCTTAGATGAATTTGATATTTTTATTGCTAAGCAAAGTAACTTTAATATGAGAATAGAAAATCATTTAATAGGAAATTCTCGAGCTATTAGTAACTTGCATGATGTTGTTGATAGAACCTACAATGATGTTAAAATACTCATTAAACATTTTCATATGGTTCAAACTCAAATTGATCAACTCACTAAAGTGCAAAAAGAATTGTTAGTAAATGCCTCTATAGCTAAAGAAAAACATGTTTGTGAAGTAACAACTAGAGGTGGTAAATCTACTCAAGATCCTTTATATCCTGAGGGGCATTCTAAAAGAATCGAACAAGATTCTCAACGAGTTAATGAACCTAGTGCTCCTTCTAAGAAAAATAAGAAGAAACATAAAACTGTTGTAGAATCCTCTGAACCTGCTAATGATCCTAATAGTATATCTATTTCTGATGCTGAAACTGAAAGTGGTAATGAACACAACAATGATAGTTCTAATAACAATGATAATAATGATGATTCTGATGAAGAAGAATTAGAAGAGGAACCTGAAAAGCAAAATAAAAATGAGAAGTACAATAAGGAAGATTTTATTGCTAAGAAACATGGTAGTGAAAGAGAGCCTTGGGTTCAAAAACAAATGCCTTTCCCTGGTAAGAAACTTAAAACAAAAGAACAAGAACATTATAATAAATTTTGTGAATGGATGAAACCTTTGTTCTTACAAATTCCTTTGACTGATGCTATTAAATTGCCTCCTTATTCAAAATATATGAAAGATATTGTTTCTAACAAAAGGAAATTTCCTAATGAGGAAATATCTACTATGCTTGCTAATTATTCTTTCAATGGCAAGGTTCCAAAGAAGTTGAGTGATCCAGGTATACCAACTATTCCTTGCTCTATCAAAAATAATTATGTTAGAA
The DNA here is from genome assembly GCA_026929855.1 of Poa annua. NCBI lineage: Eukaryota > Viridiplantae > Streptophyta > Magnoliopsida > Poales > Poaceae > Poa > Poa annua. Next base: position 6,763,564 of record CM049433.1, on the reverse strand, counting down.
CTGCTCTATGTGACTTGGGAGCAGGAGCTAGTGTGATGCCTTTCTCTCTTTACAAGAGACTTTACCTTGATAAATTGATACCTACTGATATATCTTTGCGAATGGCTGATAAATCTACTGTTGTTCCTGTTGGTATTTGTGAGTATGTTACTGTTCAAGTGGCTAATAATTGTTTAATTATGACTAAATTTGTTGTGCTAGAAATGTCTGAAGATGATAATATGTCTATTATTCTTGGAAGACCTTTTCTAAACACTGCAGGGGCTGTTATAGATTGCAATAAAGGAAAAGTAACTTTCAATGTGAATGACAAGGAACATACTGTTTATTTCCCCAAGAAAATGGATAAAATGCCTGGAGTTAATACAATTACTAATGTGAGGTCCATCAAAGTGGGAAGTATTGATTGCCCTTATAAAGAAGAATTCAAAACTCTTGTTATTGAATCCATATCAATACCATATAAGGTAACATGAGTGTCTCACAATGTTTTAATCCTTTTATGTCATCTAAAATTTATTTGGTGGCAAGACTTGATCAATCTTGCTAACAAATATGTTTTAAATGCATGGAAGAGCTAAACAACATTTTTCTTCTACTCTTTACTTTACCTACTATAATAATACTTGGTTTACATAGTTTTTAATTAGATATGATTTGAAAAATAATTTTCATGCATTAAATTTAATATCTTAAAATCCAGAAAATGCCCAGAAATAAAAATTCTCAGAATTTAAAAAAAATTATGTCAAAATTCCTATTTTTCTGAGAGGCTCCTGGGAGAACCAGAGAGTGGCCAGGGAGACCCACAGGACCACCACACCACATGGTGGCGCGGCAGCCCTTGGGCCGCGCCAGCACATGGTGTGGGGCCCACAGGCCCCCCACTTACTCTCCTTCCTCCCCTGCCTTCCTCTCTCCCGACCAAACACTCCCACATTCGAAAAAATCATGTTCTTGCCCTCGGATTTTCGATCTCCTTCCTCAGCCCATCTTTGTTGCTGAGATTTGGGGCATTTGCTCTCCGGTATGTGACTCCTCCGCTCATCCAAATGGAATTTTGTTTAGTGGATTATATGTTGAGTATTTTGCTGCTGTAGATGCCATGTTTAGTGAGTTTGAATGCTTGTTTCAAGTTGGAATAACTAGTTTTGATGCATGCTTAAGCCTCTAGCAAGTCACTATAGTAGTTTCCCTTCATTTAGTTGGCTAAAAATCAATTTTTATGACATTGGTTAAAAATTTCAGAAAAGGAAAATGTACAACCACACTTTTGGAGAGGTCTTTGAGAGTGATGCACCAAGGGTATCAAGACCCTCAAGATCAACTACTCTCATTAGGCGATCCTACAATGAAGATATCTTGGCACCGGGGATCGGAGATGATAGGGATGATGGGTTTCCAAACTCATCCTCCCTCCCATGTACTGACTTTTTGCGTGCTGCAGGATTACTTGACGATTTCTTGCTTCTTGTGCAGACGGTGGGCTTGACCACATATATGATGGACGAGAGTCCACAATATGTCAGGCTCACCAAGATTTTTGTTGAGAGCTTTTATTTTAATAACAAAACGTTCAACCCAATTGTTTCCTTCAAGATATCACCATGCCTTTGCGTAAGTTTTGTGATGTAATAGGTACTGCACATCAAGGAACAACCAAGAGGATCCAAGGGGAGCCACGAGAGTTGACGCAGCTCTACCGCGAGGTGACAGATGATGACACCCGCCGTGCACAACGCGGCAAGATAAGGAGCATCCAATACCCTGCCATTAAGTATTTTATTTACCATCTTTGTACTAGCGTGCTTGGTAGGGAAAACACTAGTAATATTTCACATCTCCATCTTGCTTTCCTTAATGCTGCACTTATCAACAGTACTACATATAATCTTGGTGCTCTTATTGCTCGCCGTTTGTCCGATAAGGGACCCATTTATGGGGGGGTTATAGCCTCTCGTGTTGTTGCACATCTAGGACTTCACATTGATTCAAATGATGAATTACTTGCTCCCTGTAAACTTGACCTTGATGCAATGAAAGGTCACCAATTTGTTACTCTTAGCTCTACTATGGACCATATTGTGTATAGGATGGTATTTGCTGACACGGACGAGAGGGAAGTCCCTTTGCCCCAGCCTGGTTTGTTTGATCTTGACAGGAGGCCGTGGTCGATCACAAAGTTGGAGTTGGACGAGAAGCTGGGCGTGCAAGGTTTCTATGGGCAGCACCTCGTTCAAGATGCACCCGAGGAGGACTACACCGCGGACTACACCTCACATTATACCGGGGCGTCTTCGAGCTCGTACTATGGGGAGGGCTCCTCAACATACCACGATGAAACCCAGGATTGGGCACCATGGGATTGATCTCCACTTAGGCCAAAAGCCTAAACTTGGGGGGAGGTATACCGATAGCACACTCATCTACATATCATTATCATTCGGTACTTTGTATATCCATGCTTCGTTTTCGTTTTCGTTCTTTCTTTTATTTGTTCATGCTTTGCATTACTTTCTTAAAACTCAAAAAGACCAAAAATATTTCTGTTATTTCTCTTGCTAGTTTTTTGTAGTATCTAATATTAGTATGCTTAGTATTTAATTCGGTTCAATATGCAAAAAAACACAAAAATATTTTGCTTTGTTGTTGCTGTTTCACGCAGGGACAGATTTCTGCTGTCCACCGTTAAATTCATAACTTTTCACAGAAAAATCAGAATGACCTGAAATTTCGTGTGCATGTTCCTCAGATATGTACGCAACTTTCATTAGTTTTGAGTTTTCTGATCTGGGCATGTTAAGGTTCTCGAAAAAAATCATCTTCACAGGCTGTTCTGTTTTCAGTTTCTAAATCCGAAAACCCAAAAATATTTGTTGTTTCTTTTTGGTTTTGTATAGTTTGTTTCAGAGGTTATTACCATCCATTTCTGCGTGGGGCTTGGTTATTATTTCATATCTTTCGAAGCACACAAGTGAAAAGGCAATAATAATGATCTATGACAATTCGAGTTGGGTAAGAGGCTGGTAATGGACTCTATTTGTTTTCATTTTTTGTACATATACTCATTTATGTGAGCATGCTTAGATGGTTCGCATACGGTATATGTCTATTGGTGGATGCTTAGTAGTTCATGTTCTCTTATGATCAGTACCAATTTATTAATGGTAGATAACATGTTCCATAGATGTTTGCTTGCATTGTTCTGTTCATAGTAGAATATGACATTGTGGTATCCTGCTCTGAATAATTCATTTGAATCGACATGGCACATGCTTATACATGTTATGACTGAAAACAAAAAGTCAATTAAGCCTCGACGATCTATTTTGCCTCAGAGTTCTAGTATCATTTTTATGCCTCCGTTAATTTTATTTTGTCGCAAACATGATTATGACGGCTATTGCTCTCTTTAATTATCGCTCCCCTGTCTATTGCTAGCCTCCACTTGTACTAAGCTGCAAATGCTTGTGCTTCCAAATCCCTGAAAACCAAGTTATTCCCAAAGAGTCCACCATAAACACCTATGTATGGCATTTCAAACCATTCAAGTAAATTTGCATGTGCTACCTTTAAAACCTTCAAAACACTTCTTAATTTGTGCCACTGTTTCGAGCTCATGAGGAAGTAGTAGTTGGACTTGTTATATTCCATACTAATTGAAAGTGCATGGTTGCCCCCATGCGTGGTTTTGGTAATTAATGACAATCCTTATGGACTAATGTTTACATTGAGATATTCTTATAGATCTTGTCCATGGGAAAATATAGGAGTTCATGTGTTGGACTCTTCAAGATGACATAATGACCAATGCTCTATTGAAGGGTTAATATGAAGAATGGTCATGTATAGAGTTGAGCTCATCACAAGTATGGCTTGGAATAGAAGATTGAGTGAACAATCATGTTTACCCCCAAGCCATCATACATATCAAGAGAAGAAGATGAAGTGCAAGTTCAATATGATGCATCTCGGAAGATATCTTTTGATTGAAGCTTGCAAAGGAGACATGAAGACGAAGCTTAGCGAGGCCCTCCCATAATGGAGTATGGGGGAGCATTTGGAGAAGTCCTCATCAAGCATGTGCTAGCAAGCACAATCAAGAAAGGTGTTTCAACTTGAGAGAGTCAAGATCGTCATCATCGAGCTCAAGTGGAATGCGCAAGGCAAAGGTATGATCTTGATAGGTTTTCTATTTTACCGGTCTCATGGTGTTAGTGGGAGACCGGGTTTTAGGATAGACGGCGTACTATCAAGAGGGGCTCTCGAGTGAGTAACTTGATCGCATCTTTGTGGAGAGCTCAAACCTTTACATGCTTGGCATATCATCTTTCTTGGTTCTTATTTGGTTTTTCTCCGTGTTGGGTTTCGGTCCTTATCGTGATCTTCATGACAAGACCAAGTCCTTCGAAAATGGTTTACTTTGGAAAACTTGTTGCCTTTTATCCATGTGAGGATTTAGAGCTTGGTTTATCTCCATACTAAGCTCTAGTTCATCAAAAACAGATTTCGTGAATATCTTGTTGCGTTTTTTATGAAGGAGGTTTTACCGGTTTGCATTGTTTAGGAAAGTTCAACCTTTCCCCATTTGGTTTTATCCTCACATGATGGACTGTGATGTTTCTATGCACATTCAAGTAGAGCTCGTTGTAACGATTCCAACGAGCCAAAAATCATCGAAAACGGAGTCCGGATGGAAAAGATATTGACGTTTTCGTGTTCGGTTTTGCTGCAGTTTTTACCTAGGCCGGAGTCTCCGGTCCTAGACCGGAGTCTCCGGTCCTCGCGAATCGATTTTTGTTCCAGCGGACGGCGCTTACGGTATAGGGGTCCGGAGTAGGTCCGGAGTGACCCCGGAGTCTCTGGGGGGGCCGGAGTCTCCGGCCTATGCGGTCCGGAGTCTCCGGTGTTTTTTTCCTGCGTCGACTTTTTCCCTGCTCTTTCGAGGCCGGAGTCTCCGGTCTCAGGGACCAGAGTCTCCGGCCAGGCCGGAGTCTCCGGCCTTCCAGACCGGAGTCTCCGGTCTAAGTGGACTGCAACGGCTCTTTTTCTGGGAGGGGTATAAATACCCCTCCACCTACCTCCAGCCACTTAGCTCTGCCCTCTAAGTTTTGATTTCTCTCTCCTCCATTGTTGCAAGCTCATTTCCTTGATATCTCTCAATCCCTCCACCCAAACTCTTTGATCTTTGGAGAATTGAAGGAGAAGACCTAGATCTACATTTCCACCAAACCATATCTTCTCTAAGTGAGGGGAACCCTTTCGATCTAGGTCTTGGAGTTCCATTTGTTGTGTTCTTCTTTGTTCTTCCTCTCTTCTCCCCCCATAAGCATTAGTTGCTTGTGGTGGGATTTGAGAGTGAAGGATTTGAGCACTTGTGCTCTTGCCTCTTGCATTTGGTGCATCGGTGTGCTCTCCACGAGGATTCGTGGAAGTTGAAAGCTTGTGAAGTTGTTACTCTTGGGTCCTTGGACCCTAGACGCCATTGTGGTGGTTGGACCCTTGTGTGGTCACTTGAAGCCGTTCGGGAGCCCCCAATCCTTTTGTGGGTTGTGCCTCGGATTGTTGTTGAAAGGCTCCGGATTCCGCCTCGAAGGATTACCGATAGTGGAAGGTGAACCAAACCTTTGTGGTGCGGTTCATCGGAGAAGAGGGTGAAAACCTTTGTGGTTGTTGAACCGTTGTGTCGGTTCACACCTCTCCAACGAGACGTACTCCCTTAACAAGGAGGAACTCGGGAATACATCCTCGTCTCCGCGTGCCTCGGTTATTTCTATACCCGAGCTTTTACTTATGCACTTTACATTGTGATAGCCTTCGTGCTTGAAGTATTCTATATTGCTATCACCTTGTTGTTTGTCTTGCTTAGCATAAGTTGTTGGTGCACATAGGTGAGCCTAGTTTATTTAGGTTGCCGGCTTGTTAATTTAAACACCTAGTTTTATTCCGCAATTATCAAGCCTAAACCGGAAAAGTTTTAAACCGCCTATTCACCCCCCCCCCCCCCTCTAGGCGACATCATTGTCCTTTCAATTGGTATCAGAGCCAGGGCTCTCTTTTTGGGCTTAACCGCCTAGAGAGTAAAAGATGTCGTTTAGGGAATTAGTGCACGATCCCACTTTTATATTCGATGGCACAAATTATGATGTTTGGAAAATTCGCATGCTTAATCTTTTTAGGGCCATGGGTCCAAATTATATTAAGAGGATTGTAGATGTGAGTTTATCTCCTCCAAAGGATTCCCAAGAATTATCTTTAGAGGATGAGATAAACTCTCATCTCGAGACTCAAGTTACTAATGCTCTTATATGTGCTTTGACCGATGTAGTTCTTGCTTCAATCATGCCTTTTTGAAATGCACATGAGCTTTGGACCAAGCTTCAAGATATATATGAAGTGTCCAAAATTATTGAGGATGATTGTTTTCCCTCCACCTCCGGCCGTGATGAGTTCACAACTTCTTCCACTCCACCAACATGTGATTTGTCACAAGATAATGATATGGTGAGTGGTGATAGAAATTGCATTGGTGATGGTGAACTTACTATTGATTATACCTCTTCTCTATCACATTGCAATGTTCTATCTTTGGACTTAAACTCTTCTAGCACTCCAAATGTCATACATGCTAGAGTTGATGGTCCTTGCATATCAAGTAATAGTTGCTTAACTAAATATAATGATGATATGCTCTCTATGTCTTGTGGTCATGAAAATAATGCTTCCATATCCTCTAGTATTTGCATGACTAACAATGTAGAAGAATCCCAACATTTGTTGGAACAAGACATGGACCTCAATGGTGCTTCAAGTAATTCTTCATCCCCCTCACCCATTAATCATGTTTGCCTCATGGCTAAGGATTCTACCTCGAATCCCGAGATATGTGATGATGTGGTTGAGGATCCTCATGAAGAAGATTTTGACATTAAAACCTTAACCAAGAAGGGTGAGATTGTTCTTGGTGCTCTTCCCAAAGGTAGTGAAGCTATCTCTTCTCTATGTGAAATTGTTGCTCATGGTATTAAATGTATAGAAATCATTGAGGATTTGGATACTCAATTTGAGCAAAAATGTCAAATTGAGAGAGATGACTCTATCACCATAGCTTCTTTGAACGCTTCTCTTGAAGAAGAAGAAGAGCTTAGGTCTTCTCTTGAAGAGAAACTTGAATCCCTTGATGAGTCTAATGATCTTATTATTGCTAAAATCATTAAGAAAAGAGATCATGCCCCTGCTAAGTATAAAGTGCTTAAAATGGAAAAAGTTGAATTTGGTGTTGGCAATGCTAGACTAAATGAGGACATAGAGAGACTTGACAAAGCTCACAAGGCTTTAGAAAGTGAACACTCTCTCCTTATCAAGTCTCATGATCAACTCCAAACTCAACTATCTAAGAATGACAAGCTTGTCAAATTGTCTTCTTCCATCTCTAATATTAATGATGCTTGTGCTACTAACTCCACTTCTTGTGAAGCATCTATTTTGAAGGAGAATGTTGAGCTAAGGGCTCAACTTGAGTTGCTATCTAGTAAGTATGGGAAATTGGAAGAAAGTCATGAAAAGCTTTCTAGCTCTAATGATGATCTTCTAGCATCCCATGCTAGGCTAAAGTTAGCTCATGAGGCTATTATGTCAAAGGTAACATCTTGTGAGCCTCATGTGGACAATGGCACAATTTCTACTCTTAATGCTATATTGCCATGTGCTAGTCCTAGTGATTCATCCACTCATAATGTTGCTACATCATGTGATGAATTACTTTCCATGCCTTGTTGCTCTAACAATGAAGCCTCTACTTCCTCTAGTTTTTGTGTTGATACTAACCATGTAGAGGAATTAAATGAGCTCAAGGCCCAAGTCACTTCTTTGAAGAAAGACTTGGAAAAGCGTCATGTTGGGGATTCTACACTTGACAATATGTTGAGTGTTCAAAGACGTCCCAATGACAAGCGTGGACTTGGATTCAACTCCAATATCAAGAACAAGTCCAAGCTTAACAAGAAGAACAAGGGCCAAGAACAAGTCAAGGATTCGGCCAAGATTGTTTGCTTCAAGTGCAAAGTTGAAGGGCACCATGTTAGATCTTGCCCTTTGAAGAAGAAGGCTCTTAGTGAGAAGCAACAAGGGAAGAAGACTCAAGTTCAAACTCAAGCTCCTCAAGTTGAAGAACGGTCTCTTCCCAAGAAGAATCAAGCTGCCCCTCCTCAAGTCAAGACTCCAACTAAGAAGAGAGGAGGAAGTAGATGTTGCTACCTATGCCGTGAGAAGGGTCACCTTGCTTCTTCATGCACAAATGGTACCTTATCCAACCCCATTATAGTTGATGATGTTTATTCTCTTCGGAAGGATAAGGTTGGCAATGTGTTTGCCAAATTTGTTGGTACTCAAAGTGGTGTCAAGAAAAGAACCATTTGGGTTGCCAAACCTATTGTGACTAACCTCTTAGGACCCAACTTGGTTGGGGACCAACAAGTTAAAACTTGATCAATAGGTGTTGTTGGAGAACATTGGAGACTTGGCTACACTATGAAGAATTAAGGGATCTTCATCAATTATATTCTCTCAAGTCAATTCATATGGATTATATTGTTCTATCTCATATCCAATGTTCCTCCTTGCGGTAACTTTTATTTAAATCATATATACATTGAAAGTTGCTTGCACCCTTGCATGTGTTAGGTTTTGTACCTTGCTAGTGTTTGTATGTGTTGTGCTCTCTACTTACTTATCTTGAGAAATCAAGTATGTGTATTTTGGTTTGCACACCATCTACTTGTTTTGAGCCCTATTGCTTTTATTTGCTATCTTATCTTGTTGACTCTCTCTTTGAGAGATTAATGGACTATTCCATTTTGGGAGAGTGATATGCTTCGTGCATTTCACAATTCTAAAAATGTGTGTACATGGGAAATACCACTTAGTGTCGATATATCAATATTATCTATTCTCTTTGTGGTATGTCATGCTCATGAGAAATTCAAATTATATAATGTCCATTAATTTCTCGAGTTGGTTTTGTTTGCCTCTTGTTTTAAATAAATGGATTATCACATTATGGGGGAGTAATAAGCTATGTGCATATTACAAACCTAGAAAATGTGAACATATGAGGTATTGCCACCTAGAATTGATAGTCTTCATTATCTTATACATTTGTGGCATGATTCTCAAACAAGTTCCTTTTTGCTTAAATGCTTTTTGCCTCTCACCGTTAGATCTTGTTTGTGATGGAATTTCTTGATATGGCTTTCCCTAAATATGTTCTCATATATCTTTTTGGGAAGCCAATTGCTTCAAGCTACTCCTTGGAGTTGCTTTGCATGATCACGTGAATATTTGAAACTATCAAGAATAACTATCTATCTAAGCATGGCTTTTAATTCCTATCCTTTGCCACATGCTTATGTTTTGTGAATATGGTCTTGAATATATCTTTGCAATCCACCCCCGAGAAATATCTCCATACATTACTTGTCGTGACAAGTGATAATCATATTTTGTGGTATATATATTGATTATATTCACTTTGACTCTTGCTTTGAATTGCCTTATTTGATTGCCAAGAATTTAGTTTGATCTAACTTTCTTTTGTCTTCCTTGTATCTTTTGGATCCTTTATTGCTCTACTTGAAATTTGTTTTGTGCTTTCTTGAGTTGGGACTAGCAATGAACCAATTCTTGTGCATTGACCTTCAAAAGTCATACTTCTTAATAATGCACTATTCTTTGGGAAGCTATCCTACTTTGAGTAAAACACCGTTCTTTAAATTGGTATTGCAATTTCTTGCCTTTCTTGAACATGACTAGTGTTTGAATATATATATGAAGAGTGATGATCTCATTTGTGTGCATTTTGTATTCAAATGCAAAATCATAAATAATGCACACATCTTGGGGGAGCAATCCTATATGCTTTAGAACATTAGTTGTCTTCATTTGATATTTGATCCCGATGACATGTCTCCTTGGAAGACAAACATTTTTCGTCTTGGTACTTTGTGCCATCATGAAAAGTGTAGAGGTTTTGGTTTATTCCTTGATGATATGTTCATCAATTGGTTTCTTGATTTCATTAGCATCTTTTCAAAGTGGTATCTTCACTCATGTGCTGATTTGGGTATTTGATATAATTTGGACAATTTGTTTTATTGTCACACTTGTGTGTGCCTTGTTGGTTTACTTGGTGTTTTGTCTAAATTATATCTCGTTTGGTTCTTGAAAGTCATGTGCATGCATTTTTATATTATGTATATCTTATGGCATGCTTACTTTCGTTGATCCAATATATAGGATAAACTCCATCAAATCCTATATGGCTAAGATGTGCATGAAATTCAATTTCACATTAATATGCACATATTTATGTGGAGTTTGTCCTATGTATTGTAGTTGCTCTAACTACTTTGGACCCAATGAGTTTGGGTACCTTTTTGTACTTGAATTTGTTTTAGGTATATTGGAGATGCATTGGAAGCTTGTCTCATCTAAAAGGAAGGTGTTGTCACCATGTGCTTATTGGAGCCAAGCTTGGATGATCATGAGCTCTTATCTTCTACATCACCAATGCTATCTCGGTAACAAGTATCTACCTCATGCATACTTTTCTAGCTTTCAACCTTGTGTAGGTTGATTTCATGGCATGAATCTCTTTGGTTGCAATTCTTTTGATTCTTGCAAAACGTCTTTATTGCAAATGTGAGTAAGCCGGGATGATTACATATCAAGGGAGGAATATATATAATCATTTTCATGATTCACCAATCCCAAATATGTTAATCTAGCACTTTCTACTCTATGTCTCGCATATGTAATATTGATGTGTTTCAAAATCATTTGCCTTTTGTGAGACTTGTTATCTTACTCGGAGCATCCCGTTTATCACCTTATCCCTTGTGGATACGTTTGATGCTATGATGAGTGTGTGTTTGAAGTTCATCTATATCCCTTTAAGATAAAATTGAGCTTTGTGCTATGCTTTTAAGCAAAGATCTTATTGGTGTATTTATGACTTCCTCTTGGATATCATGACCTCTACCTTTGTATCTATCGTGTGTGTACATGTTTATTTGTAGACCCATATCTTAGTGATTCGTGTCTACTTAGAAACTTATACACATGAAAATAGTACATCTTTATTTGGTATTCCAATTCCTTAGTGACCACCTCTTATTGCTTTTGTTTCTTTGGTGGTTTCTAATTAAAGGCACAAGCTTTATTTTCATGTGTTATGCTTTTTGAGTTTTAATAAGCTTGTGGAGCTACTTGCTATATCTCCTTTGGTGTGTGAGTATGGGGAAGACATGATATGCACCATGTGCAACTCTTTTTGAAAGACTATGTTGATGTGTTTGCTCATCCTTGTATTAGTCTCCTAAAATGTCTTTATATCTCACACCCATCCTTTTATTTGCCGCTCCTTGCTCATGTTGCAAAACATTTTATTTGTTGCAAATTGTTTTGCTTCTTTTCTCATTTATATTCTCTTGCATGTGCTTGTGTTCGATTTTATCTAGGAGGGAGTGAGGATTCCATGTTGTGCACACTATATTGAAATACAAATCCTATTTGTGCACGTACCTTGGGGAGTTCCCTCTTGATATTTAGAACATTTTTTTGGATCTTTTTGATTGCTTGCTTCTTTTGTTGAAGTATCTTTCTCTTTGATATTCTTTTGCAATCTTTGGATCCTCAATATAGTTTGATCTCCTTTCCAACTATTCGTTATTGGATATGTGCATTTGATTTCACTCATATTATGAGAAATGCACACATTATGGGGGAGCTCTTACTATATTGGCCTTCTAAATTTTCCTCCCATTTCGGCAATCGATGCCAATGGGGGAGAAGTTTAGAGGGTTTAAGGGAATATGGGTTTGTTCTCTTGCGGTTATCTTGCATCCTTACTCTTTGTGTTGCATGGCTGCTTAAATTCATTATATAAACCCTCGTAAAAGGGATTGTCATCAATTACCAAAATGGGGGAGATTGAAAGTGCATGGTTGCCCCCATGCGTGGTTTTGGTAATTAATGACAATCCTTATGGACTAATGTTTACATTGAGATATTCTTATAGATCTTGTCCATGGGAAAATATAGGAGTTCATGTGTTGGACTCTTCAAGATGACATAATGACCAATGCTCTATTCAAGGGTTAATATGAAGAATGGTCATGTATAGAGTTGAGCTCATCGCAAGTATGGCTTGGAATAGAAGATTGAGTGAACAATCATGTTTACCCCCAAGCCATCATACATATCAAGAGAAGAAGATGAAGTGCAAGTTCAATATGATGCATCTCGGAAGATATCTTTTGATTGAAACTTGCAAAGGAGACATGAAGACGAAGCTTAGCGAGGCCCTCCCATAATGGAGTATGGGGGAGCATTTGGAGAAGTCCTCATCAAGCATGTGCTAGCAAGCACAATTAAGAAAGGTGTTTCAACTTGAGAGAGTCAAGATCGTCATCATCGAGCTCAAGTGGAATGCGCAAGGCAAAGGTATGATCTTGATAGGTTTTCTATTTTACCGGTCTCATGGTGTTAGTGGGAGACCGGGTTTTAGGATAGACGGCGTACTATCAAGAGGGGCTCTCGAGTGAGTAACTTGATCGCATCTTTGTGGAGAGCTCAAACCTTTACATGCTTGGCATATCATCTTTCTTGGTTCTTATTTGGTTTTTCTCCGTGTTGGGTTTCGGTCCTTGTCGTGATCTTCATGACAAGACCAAGTCCTTCGAAAATGGTTTACTTTGGAAAACTTGTTGCCTTTTATCCATGTGAGGATTTAGAGCTTGGTTTATCTCCATACTAAGCTCTAGTTCATCAAAAACAGATTTCGTGAATATCTTGTTGCGTTTTTGATGAAGGAGGTTTTACCGGTTTGCATTGTTTAGGAAAGTTCAACCTTTCCCCATTTGGTTTTATCCTCACATGATGGACTGTGATGTTTCTATGCACATTCAAGTAGAGCTCGTTGTAACGATTCCAACGAGCCAAAAATCATCGAAAACGGAGTCCGGATGGAAAAGATATTGACGTTTTCGTGTTCGGTTTTGCTGCAGTTTTTACCTAGGCCGGAGTCTCCGGTCCTAGACCGGAGTCTCCGGTCCTCGCGAATCGATTTTTGTTCCAGCGGACGGCGCTTACGGTATAGGGGTCCGGAGTAGGTCCGGAGTGACCCCGGAGTCTCTGGGGGGGCCGGAGTCTCCGGCCTATGCGGTCCGGAGTCTCCGGTGTTTTTTTCCTGCGTCGACTTTTTCCCTGCTCTTTCGAGGCCGGAGTCTCCGGTCTCAGGGACCAGAGTCTCCGGCCAGGCCGGAGTCTCCGGCCTTCCAGACCGGAGTCTCCGGTCTAAGTGGACTGCAACGGCTCTTTTTCTGGGAGGGGTATAAATACCCCTCCACCTACCTCCAGCCACTTAGCTCTGCCCTCTAAGTTTTGATTTCTCTCTCCTCCATTGTTGCAAGCTCATTTCCTTGATATCTCCCAATCCCTCCACCCAAACTCTTTGATCTTTGGAGAATTGAAGGAGAAGACCTAGATCTACATTTCCACCAAACCATATCTTCTCTAAGTGAGGGGAACCCTTTCGATCTAGGTCTTGGAGTTCCATTTGTTGTGTTCTTCTTTGTTCTTCCTCTCTTCTCCCCCCATAAGCATTAGTTGCTTGTGGTGGGATTTGAGAGTGAAGGATTTGAGCACTTGTGCTCTTGCCTCTTGCATTTGGTGCATCGGTGTGCTCTCCACGAGGATTCGTGGAAGTTGAAAGCTTGTGAAGTTGTTACTCTTGGGTCCTTGGACCCTAGACGCCATTGTGGTGGTTGGACCCTTGTGTGGTCACTTGAAGCCGTTCGGGAGCCCCCAATCCTTTTGTGGGTTGTGCCTCGGATTGTTGTTGAAAGGCTCCGGATTCCGCCTCGAAGGATTACCGATAGTGGAAGGTGAACCAAACCTTTGTGGTGCGGTTCATCGGAGAAGAGGGTGAAAACCTTTGTGGTTGTTGAACCGTTGTGTCGGTTCACACCTCTCCAACGAGACGTACTCCCTTAACAAGGAGGAACTCGGGAATACATCCTCGTCTCCGCGTGCCTCGGTTATTTCTATACCCGAGCTTTTACTTATGCACTTTACATTGTGATAGCCTTCGTGCTTGAAGTATTCTATATTGCTATCACCTTGTTGTTTGTCTTGCTTAGCATAAGTTGTTGGTGCACATAGGTGAGCCTAGTTTATTTAGGTTGCCGGCTTGTTAATTTAAACACCTAGTTTTATTCCGCAATTATCAAGCCTAAACCGGAAAAGTTTTAAACCGCCTATTCACCCCCCCCCCCTCTAGGCAACATCATTGTCCTTTCAATAATTAAGTAACCGACTTGCATGCTTCATCTGCTCGTCATTAATTTTGCAAAGGGCTGGTTATACCACTATAATATCAAAAAATTTGAGAAAATAAAATAGACACTCCTCCATGGTTTGAGATTGATTGGTTGGCACCCGAGGATTCGGTTAGCCATGGTTTGTGAAAGCAAAGGTTGGGAGGAGTGTCAAGTTATCAAAATAAATGAATATAAGAATGCATATTATAAATGTTTGTTTTAAAAAATTCGGAACCGCTGTCAACTTGCTTAGTATGGAAGATAACAAGAACTCTATTGCCATTCGTTGACGGAACAACCACCACTCAAAAACAATTTTAGCTCTGTTTTCAAAATAATGAAAAGCTCTAGCACATGTTAAATCCCTGCTCCCCTCAATGAAGGGCATATCTTTTACTTTATTGTTGAGTCACCATCATTCTTTGAGCACCTTCTTAAGAGCATAGTTGTCATTCTTAGTGTAATGTGCTTATCCCAGAATACTGTTAACTGCGGTATAATTGTGATGCTCTTATCTTTGATATCTTTATTTCTAGTCTTCTCTTAAAACTCAGAGGTGCCTGGGCATTTATGTTTTGCTGTAACATTCGGGCAAGCGAGATACCACCTTATCATACTTTATTACGAGATTTGCAATCTTGTGAATTGATATGTTTCATGTTGTTTATTATTAGTATGATTGGCATCTCTTCATAGTTTACATGGTTATTAGGTGACACCATTTGCATATATCTTATTATGAATAGTATAAGCATTTGTCCTCACAATGAGAATATTTACATCATATGAACAAATATGTTCGTGAAAGTTATTTTCTCGCACTCAGTTGTTAACTGAATTGCTTGAGGACAAGCAATAAGCTAAGCTTGGGGGGAGTTGATACGTCCAAAATATATCTACTTTCCCGAACACTTTTGTTATTGTTTTACCTCTAATTTGTGTGTTTTGAATGCAACTAACGCGGACTAACGCTGTTTTCAGCAGAATTGCCCTGGTGTCTCATTTTTGTGCAGGAAATCAACTTTTAGGAAAAATAACAGAAAAATCATAAAAGTGCCTATTTTGTCCGAAGACTCCCGGAGCCAGAAGACGAGAAGGGGGCGGCCAACAGGGCGCCCACACCACGTGCTCGCGCGGGTGGGGCTCTGGCCGCGCGAGGAGGGGGTGTGGCCGACTCGGCCACCCCCTCGCGCCCCCCTCTCGGCTACTTAGTCCCTACTGACCTAAAAATCGATAGCACGAAGAGTTTTTCTCCAGAAACCAATCGGAGCGCCGCCGCCACCTCGAAACTCAATTCGGGGACCAGAAGTTCCTGTTCCAGCACTCCGCCGGGACGGGGAATCGAAGGAGATCATCGCCATCGTCATCGCCGCCACTTCTCCATCAACCATCCATGTTTCCCCCATCCATGTGTGAGTAATCCACCGTTGTAGGCTTGAGGGGATGGTAGGGATTGGATGAGATTGTTCATGTAATAGCTGTAATATCATTAGGGCATGGTGCCTAGTATCCGTTATCGGTGTTTTATGTCATTGTTGCAACTTGTTATGCTTAATGCTTGACACTAGGGCCCGAGTGCCATGATTTCAGATCTGAACATGTTATTGTATCATGAAGATAATTGTTGTTTTAGATCATATCTATGAGTTGTATACACATATTGCTGTCCGGAACCCGAGGTTCCAAAGTGACAATAATTGAGACAGCCGAGGGGAATGGCTGTGATGTGAGGATCACATGTGTTCACGGAGTGTTAATGCTTTGCTCCGGTACTTTATTAAAAGGAGTACCTTAATTACCAGTAGTTTCCCTTGAGGCCCCGCTGCAAACGGCCTGGTAGGACAAAACATGATGTGCAAGTTTCTCATTGCGAGCACGCACAACTAAATTGGAACACATGCATATGGTTAATAAATATTTGGATGCTTTATATTATTTATCTGCAAATGCCCATGACTTAATTATTATATGAAATATCTCATCCATGCAACGCCCGTTTATCCGTCCCTTTGCCTACAATATTTTAATCCAGTTGTCTACTATAATCATCACTGCTGTTTTTATTCTACTGTTGTTGTTATATCAATACTGTCACTGCTATAAAACTGTTGCTAGTGATAATCTGTCTCGAGCAAGTCTATTCACATGTGCAGCTGAATTGACAACTCCGCTGTTAAGACTTATAAATATTTTTTGGCTGCACTTGTGTCGAATCAGTAAATTTGGATTTTACTTATCTCGAAGACTGTTGCGATCCCCTATACTTGTGGGTCATCACACGTTAAGCCACATCATCTATATTATTTTTAATAGTTAGATTTAGAATTTACGGTCAAGATTAAACATGAGATTAGTAGTTACTAATTGTGTAGTCCGGTTGTTGACACGTTCTGTAATAAAAAAAACGTACGTGACCATGCGTTCAAAAAGAAACGTACGTGACCATCCTTAGGATTTAAACACATGCCGGATACCGGTAATTTAAAAAAAAAAACACTCTAGGGTCGTTGTTGGAGTCCAGGTGCAATACGTGCGTATCAAAAAAGCAGATCCATGCATTATGTTTCATCTAAAATAAATAGAGTCGCTTCTTAACGGCAAGTCTGCCTATCTAACTATAGATCAAGAGGACTTCAATTCGTCCACAACGTGCAGCCTGGCGCCGGCAACGACCGGCCGGCCAAGGGCCATTGCAATGCGGATCCAATATCACCGGCAGTCGATTGTCGTCAACGGCCACTATAGCTGGCCATCGGGCCGGCACGGCACGGCACGGCACGCTCCGCCGCCGGCACGGCACGCCGCCGGCACGGCACGGATGCGGCACGCCTCCAATCGTGCCGTGCCGTGCCGGCACACGGGCTTCAACTCCGGCCGGGGCACGGCACGATGAGCACGGCGGCGGCACGGCGACACGGCACGGCACGGCCGGCCCGCTTTCTCCTCCACCTCCGGCGTCTCCTCCACGGCGGCGGCGGCAGCTTCTCCTCCACCTCCGGCGTCTCCTCCACCTCCGGCGTCGATCTGATGTGCTCAAGTGGAGGGGAATCGAACGGGGAGAGGAATCTCTTACCTCCGACGGCGCTCTGGTGTTCACGGAATCGAACGGGGAGGGGAAGGAGCGGCGGATTCGCCGGAGTCGGGGGCGGCGGCGGCGGCACGGATGCGGCACGGCTGCTAATCGTGCCGTGCCGTGCCAGCCCGCGTGCCTCGACCTGAGGTTGAGCACGGGCACGGTGCGTGCCGGGCCGAGGCACGGCACGATTAACACGGGCCGGGCCGTGCTTGGGCCGGGCCAAAAGTTCCGTGCCTCGGGCCAGCCCGTTTAGCACGGCCCGTTTGGCCAGCTATAACGGCCACTACCACAACGTCTTCTCACGTGCCCCGCCGCACGTAATTGCCTCGGTGACATTAGCCGGGCGGTCCGGCCTCTTTCCGTGAATGCGCATCAAGGAAGTGAAGATTATATTTTTCCTCACACATCTAGCGGTGCAAGATTAATCCAAGATCCGTCTTACACACAGCTAAAGGTAGGCGAATCTCATATGTTTTTCTTTTTTCTTCTGGCGACGCATGGAATTTATGTTTTTTAACCTGAAAATAAAATGAATAGTATACCATTTTTTTTTCCGAAGAAACTTCCAATCTATTCATCAACAATCAAGGCGATACAAAGAACACCAGAAGCAATAAGAATTACATCTAGGTCCGAAGACCACCTAGCGACGACTACAGACACTAGAGCGAGCCGAAAGCGCGCCGCTGCCATCACCCCTCCATGATCAGAGCCGGGCGAATCTTGTTGTAGAAGACAGTCGGGAAGTCGTCGTGCTACGGCCACAGAGGACCAGCGCACCAGCACAGCAACCGCCGCCGATGAAGAGATGCATAGATCAGAAGCATCTAATTTTTTGACACACAAACGAAGACGAACGAAGATCGGATCCAACCGGATCCACCGAAGACACACACTGGCCAGATCTGACGAGATCCACCAGAGACAAGCCTCCACACACCCTCCAACAACGCTAGGGACGTCGTCGGAGCGGAGGCTGGGTGGGGAGGACCTTATTCCATCTTCAGAGAGCAGCCGCCGCCTGATCTCTCCAAGGAAGACACAAAACCTAGCAAAACACAAAAAAATATGTGAGGATGGAGCCCTCCCGCCGGCAGGGACCGGGATCCACCACGCGACCATGGCTCTGAGGCCACGGAGGCGGGCGGCCCGGAGGCGCCGCCGGCAGGAGGCGGAGACCACGATCGCCTTTAGATCGCTTTTCCTGGGCGAGCGCTGGTGCGAAGCGGTACCGTGCCAATGAATAGTATACCATTGACGGTGGATATCCAGCTATAGATTCTTTAAAGCAATCAATATTGACATTATTTATTAAGTGGATCTATTTGAACTTTCAGAAATGTGTAATGTCTCATCTAGAGTGTTGTATATATATAGAGAGAAATTATATTGAGTGGTGTATTTGCGAATATAAATTTATTGTCTTCTCCCTAGAATTTTTTGCCATGTAGAAACTAATAAGTTATGTATGATGCGAGGATCAAACGCATCAAATGATATCCGTATAGATATATACCTTATATGAATGTCTTTTGGCTGTGTAAGTATTTTTAGTTGTCACTGAGATGATTATGTAGAGAGATTAATTTGTTACAAAAATAACTAAGCTTCATATAAATTGATACTATCGACAACATATAATATTCTTGACGAGCGATAAACTAAAAAAATGGGTACTCACATTATCAAGTATCTGCGGAGAGTAGGATAAGGAGCGTTTATTTGTGAACCAAAAGCTTAAAAGTGTGCTGTTATTAATGAGTTCAATTTTTATTTTAAAATATAGATATATACCTTCTATGAGTTCCATCCGTGGGGCTTATGATTTGAATCTTAATCTATTACATAAAAGTGTGTCGAATTATTTAAACGTAGTGGAGCGAGATCGATACCCTATTGTTCGTATACACAAATTTGTACCCACGACCATGACCAAGTAACAACGAATATGTGTGTATGAGTCAATCTCTATTATTTATTTTTTGTTAGAGTTTAAGAGGGTGCCCCACTAAATTAGACATTTTTATTTTGTGAATCAAATAACTGCCCTAATTATCGTGCTTTTATGATGTTGGGTAGGATATTGGGATTGAAACAAATGTCACGTGAGCAAGTCAAACAATAAAACTGAGTAATGTTAATTAATATGTTCGTTTAGTTGGATAAACAACTAAAACTATCAAATATGTATTATTTCTTATGGTATAAAAGAAGTTCTCATGCAACCATAGATAATTTTTAGACATATTAATGCGCTGCCCTCGCATTTGCGAGGGCCACCTTGCTAGTTGTAGTAATATGAAAAAAATACTAGAAAACAAGCAAAATGAAGGAGCACTGTTTTAAAAAACAAAAGAGAGAAAAAAGAGAGGAGAAAATGGGTTAGAAACGGGCATAAAGCCCAAACTATGGAAGCACGACGCAGGCCCAGTAACCCGTTGACCAATATCTCTACCATATAATACGGCCTAACGACTGGTACGTGTACGTTGCTGCGAGTTTTCAGTTAGCCCCTCGAAAACGTTCAAAATCAACCCGCAGTCCCTCCCTCTTCTCATCCTATCCCTTTCTCTTGCCGGCGGAAGGTGAGGGTGAGGCTAGGAAGGCGGCGCCCCAGGCCACAGCGCCCAAGGAGAGGGACTGGTGCATGACGCTATGGTCTGACGCTCGAGTTTGACCGCCCCTGGTTTCCGCGCCGCCCAGCCCTGTCCCCTCCTCTCTCCCTCCCCTGTTCTTCTCTCTCAATCTCACCTCTCCAACGTTCGCGAAGACGAGCGCCGCTACCTCGAGAAGGTGCATGTTGTCCTCTCCGACGGGCTGGTAAGTACACCTCGTGGTCCAGTTCGGCTGGGCGAATTTCCGCAGCGCGCCGCCCCCACCCCACGATCTCTTCCCGCCGCCGCGCGCCATGTTTCCGACCATGTCGTTGCTCGGACGGTGACAGAGCGCGGGCAGGAGATGTACGCGTCCTCTGCTGAGTCTGCTCCGCACCACAGCGGCATCCCATCACCGACTTGATGGCGGATGGCTGATGGCATCGGGCTGCAGCAACCCGTCCTGGTGCTCCTCCGTGGGCATTGTGTTGTGAGCGTCAGTGGTGGTATATGGGGATGAGGATGGTGTTGGGCTGCACCCGTTCATGTAGAAGCAGAGGAGAGGGGAAGGTTGGTGGGGACTGGGCAGCGGAGGTGTTATCCAAATGATGCGAGATTTTGTCACAATACAGAACGGACCATATGCTACTTACTGGATTTTTTTCGATTTTTTCTAAAATATTTGATTTTCAAGTTTAAATTTGAGTCGATTCTGTCCGTTGGATGATGATTGGATGGCTGTGATGACGCATGTTACAGCGGTGGCATGTCACCTGATCTCTGTCCGTGGAGAATAGGCCAGAGGAGGAGTTCGGTAGTTTGGTACTGTACTTGGATTTGGAGCTCAAGTTCCATACATGAATACGTGTGCTGATACTTATGTTTGTTTTGAGTAGTATCTGTAGTCTTCAGCGATTTTGAGAAATAAATTGTCCACTAGCTAGGAGAGGAAGAAGGATATAGAGCAGCCCGTCTGTATTGTGTACTTGATGCTACTATTTTTTTTAATTACTCGATGTGATGGTACTACTCTCTCGGTTCATGATTTATATTTAGAAATGTTACATATACAATTACATCAACATGTGGATAAATGTAAGTCATCTGATTCAAAGTAGAGTGAGTAATTATGAACTTGCCTCCCGTGCATCTGTGTATGACATGGATAAAGAGAAAATGCCCATGCTCTAACTCACTATTATTGATTTCATACATAGTAGGTTGGGTTTATATTAATAGTTATAAATAATTTAGCTTTATTATAAAAGACTGTTGAAATATAATTATGCATATAGAGGGTTGGATTATTTTTAATACTTATATAATTATTTTTTATCTATCTTGACAACAAACGGGCATAAGTTAAAGATCAAAACAAAGATGGTAGCTGGTACGAACGATATACAATATATAATTTGTTTGGATCAGTTTAGGGCATGTACAACTACGAGAACCAAATTTAAAATTTTATATGCATTATATATCAACCCGTAGCAACGATATGCTCATATTTGATCGACCATTAAATTTTATCGCCCGTTGCAACGCACGGTCATTTCGCTAGTAAACTTCTAGTAGCACCAGCCGCCCAAAAGAAATACGTACTCGTACTCCAATGTACCCACTCTGATCGCACGCCCTCGAGCTGGGTGCGCAATAATACGCACGGCGGCATCTTCCTCCTCCCCCAACTGTCCAGTGGCTTCCAAACCACGCCTCCGTCACAGCCTCGCCGTCGCCATCACCTCGAAATCAACATGCCACCAGCCGCCTACCCTCCCCCCACCCTGCACATGCAAACCTCCTCTCCACTCCCACTCCGCCTCCTCCCTTCACGCCCCACTCTCCAGCCGCAACCACCACCGCCACCGCCCCCACCGCTCCATGGCGGCCGCCGCCGACGACGACGGCCAGGTAGACTACGACGAGTTCTACGAGTACAACCCCCACCCCTACGGCGGCGGCTACGACATCTCCGCCACCTACGGCGCCCCCCTCCCGCCCTCCCCTTCCACCTGCTACCCCGTCTCCTCCCCCGCCGCCGTCCCCGCGCGCCCCTACCCGCCGCCTCCCGCGCCCGCGCCCGCGCCTGTTCCCGCTACCCCGCCGCGGGTGGCGCCACCTTCGCCCGAGAAGCCTCGGCCAGAGCCGGCGACGAACCCGCCCCCGCCGCCGGCGCCCGCGCCCGTCGCGCAGCCGTTCTACTGGCCGAAGCCGTACGACTACGGGGACGACGCGACGGTACACCGGCCGGCGTACTACCCCACGCCGGAGGTGTTCCGGGGGTGGCCGTACCTGCCGCCGAGGCCGCATCATTGCTGCCACTCGCGGGGTGGCGGGCCGCGCGACTACTGGCGGCACTGCATGCGCGGGCTGGACTTCCTCTTCGGCCACGCCGACGGCTACGGGGAGCGCCGGATCGGGACGGACTGCCACGGGGTCCCCGTGTACGCCAACAAGAAGGGGGCGGTGGAGGGCGCCGTGGTCGTCGAGGTGCCGCCGCCGGAAACTGGGAGTGTCCGGTGGCATGACGCCGGCGAGGTGCCGGAAGTTGGGAATGCGCAGTGGCATGGCGCCGGCGAGGTGCCGGAGGTTGGGAATGTGCAGTGGCATGACGCCGGTGAGGCGACGGATCAGAGCAATGTAAGGAAATTCACCGGATCGTTCTTGCATTCTGCAAGATTTTTTGAATTGACATATCACTAGAGCTATGTTTCTTCAGCATTAACTGACTCTTCTGCCTTTTTTGTACTTGGATGCAGCCGGTATCTTGGTTCGATAGTGCGAAAGAGGATACATATGCATATGCCCATTCAACCTATGGCTCGTATGACACATCCTACGAACAGTCTTACAGTGCTGATGTTGTTTCGGATGAACCTACTTCGTGGTTTCCCAATCAGAGCTACAAGGATGTTTACAAAGAGGAGCCTCAGTATCAGGTAGTTCTCACTTTCCAATGGTCTAAATGTGAGCTGACTAGTGACTAGTTGTCAGCCTATGCATTTAGCTCAGTTATGTGTAGTTGTTTTAATAACTCTGTTGTACCGGTCGGTCAATATAATTTTCGTTGTCCATGGTTTAGCCATAGTCACATCAGTGTTATCTAACTACCATTGGCCCCCGCTGCCAAATCGACTAATCTAATCGATGGACATATTTGACATATAAAAGGAGCACAGCTAGACAAGAAGTGCAAAACGAACAGCGGAGTTGTATGCCTGAGAGATGCTTTGGTAATTAGAGTAACTGAGTAAGCAATCCGGTCCATGAATCATCACTCATGACTTGCACCTGGACATCGCTGCTTATTATCACATCTAAACCCCTTCTCAGTTTCACACACAATGCCAGTTAGGGTGCAGAGAATACTATTTCAGCTCAACGTATTTATCTGATCAAAACTTCAGTGAACAGACACCCTAAAGCTCTATTATTTGTTTAATCTCGTCAGTCGTATTTTTTGTCTAATCTGTCACTGAATGGGTTAGCCACAGGGACCTCAATGCTGTCTAACTATACATCTGCACACATGTTTCCTCTGCCTGAATGCCTGGTTGACTAATCTTGGACATATTTGACCTGTAAAAATAGGATCAGTAAACAAGAAACATCGAATCAATCAAGAAGTTTTTTGTATATCTTATAGATGCTTCAGTAACTAGAGCAGGCTACTCAATACATGATTCTTCAATTATGACTTGCACTCAAATCTATCCTGCTTGACTGCCTGTTATCTTTGCATCTAAACCACATCTCAATTTCACATACAGGAGGTTTTTTCCAGCTATGGTGCAGAAAACACTTTTTCATCTCAACCTATTTATTGTTACAATCAACACTATAGTGAACAACCACTACATGTTCAGATTCAACCTCCGGAAACAGTTTATTCGCACAAGTTGGAGTACCATGAGGTTTGATAATTCTCACTATCATTTACTTAGTACTTTCAGTTTGCATTGGTTAGTTGAAATACGTGCATTTGCTTATTCAGGATGACTACACTGTCTCCATGAAAAAAAAAGTTTCTCAGAATTTTGACGTGTCGCATCTGAGTTAGATGGCTAACTAGTAAATATTTTGATCCTTGTCTAGAATTACTCAACATATACCAACCAAACCAGTATTGAAAATTTGGAGATGCCGACACAGTCCTGTGAGATACAACGCTATGCATCTGTACCCGATGTTCCAGTTGAACCTTATCAACCTTCTTGGTCGACGAATTCGGGATACTATCAGGACTACACGGGAGAGGTGGCTCCTGAATATAGTAACGTAAGATGTACTTCTGTGAAATTTATATGCTATTGAAGTATTGATAAAATGATGATGCAACATGTCTTATACTATTGACTTGTCGGAATATAGCTAATATTTTTCTTTGTGAACTCATTGGTTGACCTGCAGCATGATTTACAATCTGGTGAATATGGATATATGTCAAGCTTTTTTTCGTCTTCCTCATATCCTCAACAAGTAGAAGTTCATGAGCAGTCTTATGGTGACGAGTATATCTCCTTGGAGCAAAAATATCAGAGCAACTGGAACTTGCTTTCTAAAGATAACTATGAAACCACTAAATCGGTAAATATAATGGTGGCCGCTGTTTTTACAGTCTATTTATTCAGTACTATTTATCAAATTCAATGCTTAATTCTCCTATTTTCTGGGACACATTGTTTTATTTAGAAATGAATGTGCCATCATATGGTTTTTTTCTAGTGTAACGATCCTTATCTATGGATGCCTACTGTTAGGAGCAAACTTTTAGCCCTATTGTCTACTATTGCTATTGTATCTCCTTGGGCAACTAAAGAATTCAGATTTTTTTTCTATACCCTTAATGTGGTGGAGTTTCTTTGATGCAAATTGTGCTTTGGTTAAGAAATTTAGCTTGTTTCTCAAGATTTCTGGAATTTCTGAATGAAAAAAGAGTAGGGTGGGAGTAAAGAATTACCATCTTTGGAGCAAAACAGTTTACCGACTTTAATCTGCAGGGTGATGATTTCAACCATATGAATGGCTCCTTCTGGCCCTTTGGAGGATACTGAACATAGACTACGTTGTAATTTGACTTCAGGAGCAACATAATGTACAGTCTATACTGTTGTAATTTCACTTTGGAATCACATTATGGACCTTTTATCTAATTTTATCTGCCCAAGTGTAAGTAGTAAATTGTTTTTTGCAAGATACTATGTACCAAATACGTGTTAGTTATGCATACAATGCAAGATAATGACCCTGTTGCTTGTCCTAGCTGCATTTCCCTATATAAAGTCGCTGATTTTCGCTTTGTGTTAATTGTGTTTCTGATCAAGATATTTATGCATTTCTTTCTTGCCCAAGACTGTTGTGTGCAAGAACCACTTACAGGCAGCCACACTTGCGAGTAACCCTCCATCTTGGTAAACTGACGAGGTCTGTAAGACTACTTTACTATTTCAAGTTTTTTTTGCACGATATTTATTACTCATGTCTATTCAAATTGGAACAATTGTACAAACTGCACACCTAAACACCTCCTTGCAGTTTCTAAAATTTTGTACTATGATCTTGAATCGGCATCAATATAGGCTAATTGGTGAGACTTTCTGGCTGCTACATGGTTCAGTTTTTCAGTTCAAAAGCAACTTTCGTTAAAATCCTGCCTCCAGATGATTACTGAGTACTTACTAGGCTAGGCTACTGAGTCCCAAACGAAATGTGTTCTTGTGGAGTTGCTTAACAATGTTTGTTCTGGACATTTGTTACTACTATGCGTCACCCTGATCAGAGTTTCGTTCTGCTACGTCCTTGTGGTCTCTTATGTGGTTCGCATCATTTGTGTTCCTAGTTGTACGAGGCATCTTTGTGGTTATAATTGTTTTGCTTCATTTCCCTTTTTGTGAGCACGTAGAATATCTGAATGTGATATCGAAGGATGGTCATGTGCCTATCTAGAAACTGTTTGTTCTTAACTATGCACCTAGTCATGCATCATACACTGCGATACAGTACTATTTTCGGGGCTCATTATATACTTGATCATGAAGCAAGAAAGAAGGGGACATCGTGTTAGGCTGATAAATCCTATTGTAACATATACAGGTAGCTTACGCATCATGGCACAATCTTTTTTCTTTTTAGGGGACAGGCACAATCTAGTGATAGGAGCTTTCACTTTTGGTTATCTCCCAGACTTATATAGGCTACTGCTGTCCAACAGGATACCTATTATGGTTAACACTAGCGGGTTACTATTTTCATGTCAAATCTTCGATACTATTCTGGGCCGGCTTGGCCTGGATGTTAGCCCAGTTAATCCTTCCGTCAGCGCCTGCGATGTGAGCCTGGAAAGAGTCGAAGAAAGGAACATAACTTCTGAAGTATAGATTGCCTAAAAGAAGAAAAAAAAGAACTGAAGCTATTGATATGATGGTGACTTGCTGACATTGAGTTCTCAAGTCTAATTTAATTCTTTTAAGACCAGGTCAACTAAATCAGGGGAGAAATATCAGATCATCTATCTTTGCGCTTATTTCAGTTGATACTTGATAGTGATAAACAACTAAGTCTTCAGGCCTACATTATTTTACAGTATGCCTTGTACATTTTTGCAGTGGTAGGAATGGCAGACCCACTCATTGGAGATAAATATATACTTTGGACGCCCCTAAAAAACCATCCTTTTGCTGAATCCTGAGCCATGATCCTTTAAATAAGATAACAAGGCCCCGGGAAAAAGTAAAAGTTAGGACATTGGAAAACAGAAAGATACCGATGGATCTTAAGGCTATCATATCTTGTTCCTTTATTCTCATGCTCCCTAGTTGAGCTGCTGAGGTTGCCAGAAGTTGTTTGTAAACAGTTGAGGGATGGAGCCGCTTTTTCATTACTCCAAATTCGACTGACTTTTTACTTTCCAACTGCTTGTAAGGACTGTCAGAAAGGTATGAAAGTATTGACTAGTTGTTGACAGTGGTGGAGCTAGGAATTTAAACGAGCCGGGACGAACATTATGAACCAAAAAAAATCAGCACAAAAGTTAGTCATTCAAGAAAATAAAGGGTCCAAACGAATTCAATTTTCATAACTACTGAAGTGCAACTTCCAATAATATACTTGGAATATGACTATATAACCTTCTCATTTCATCTCTATTTCCATGGGTACCACAATCATTAACTTATATATGAATTCCACGATCATGAACGACATTTGCTATGTCAAAAAAATTTCAGGAACACTGTTCGGTTTTTTTTTGCGAATTTGTGGAGTGTTATGTTTAAACTTTCAGTGAAAATTGAGTGTTCTGCTAATGCTACACTCGACAACTGGCATGAAAACTTGAATCAAAATTGAAATCATCAAACTAGAATAAGTAGACATCCAATAGGAATCCTCTATTAGTTCATCCCCATTGACGGATATGCTCAAGGTGCGGATTGCGGCGGTCGGAGTTCGTGCTTCTGTGGGTGCGGCGGCTGGCGACGGAGCTGCTCTTGGTGCGATGCGGAGGCCGAAGAGGGAGCTACTGAAGGCGCGGCGGCCGGAGGCAGAGTAGCTCTGATCGGCGTGCATCCCGCTCGCACCCCGCATCTAGCGAGCGGGGAGAGATCGAACAAGTAGGGCCGGTGGCGGAAGAGGAGCAGCGGCGTCGGGCCGGTGGCGGCGATGGCCGATGGGGAATTTGGGAGGAGATAGGGTGCTCGGTTCGCTTGGATTTTTTTTTTTAGGGAACTCTTGCTTCTTTTATTGCATAATAAGAATGTTCATAGGTACATTTTCCGTGTCACGGGGAGTCCCCAGCCAGGCAGCCATACATGGCGACCCAGCCCCAATGACGACGAGAATTTAGCAAGATTATGAGCTTCTACATTGCTTGATCTAGACTCAAAAACGAAACTACACCTCTGAAAAACACTTGATCGATCAGCAATTTCCTTGACAATTTGACTGTAGCGTCCCATGGTTCCTTCCTTTATATCATCATCAATAACCAGCTCCCATTGCTCGGTTCGCTCGGATGAGAAGGATTGGGGCAGGCCTCGCTCGGTTCGCTTTTGGGCTAACTTGCACGTACAGCTCAATTCGGCCCAACAGCCCACTTGCCACCGCTTGAGGTCTGAAGAGGGGGTGCCTGCTACGCCCCTGCTTGTTGACATGATCCTTTATGTTCGGAGCAGGTACTAGTACTTGCATTATTATGCAAGTATTGACTACTGGCTTTGAAGTAGTGACGCCACAAAACATTCGTGCAACTGAAATTGCGACACTTTCAGCTCATCTCTCAGTTTACAGCAAGATTAGCCAGCCAAAAGGAAATCTGAGTAAAGGCCTTGTCAGTTCAAACAATGAATGCCAACAAGGAAGTATGGTACCAAGTTGTGCCAAAGGTGAGTGCAACAGCATATATTTATACTGTTCTTCCCTGTAGCACCAAATTGTCATTTCGTTTCTATGATTGATTAATCAGTTGCATGTACTGTCAGTCTGCCATACATATGTGCTTCTTACTTTTTTTTGTATATCTAGTACCAACTAGGGGGATTTCAGATATTTAGGTGCATGCACGCCTTATTAATTGCCAACATATGTTTGGCAGTTTAACTGTATTTGTTTAGCTATACTCCAATGCTTTTAACTGAAAAACATGGATATTGTTTGCATACAACGATTGGGTCTTTTAACACTTATATCTGGTTGATGTACACTCTTACGATGTGAGCACACGTATGAAGAGCGTAGATCTTTTCCCTCCTAGGTATTGAGCCTTCCTGATATATAAAATAACATGGGGTAGATAATTGCATGAGGACAAGGGGAAATATTAAACAGATAGAGCTATGCGATCTGACGATTCTCTGATCAGATCCCTCTAGTTGATAAATTGTTGTGCATTATTCAAAGCAGATCGACCGAAGTTGTCGTTTGAACATGTGAGGGAGGGGTAAACGGATTGTAATATAAAATATAGAAATGCAACAAGGCATATAGTCTCATCCACCTGAAACCGAGAGCCTAAACAGTTACCGTGGCAGCTAGTACCTGTTTGTGTGAACCAAGGTCCAAGGGTGTTTCTTACCTGTTAGTTTTGTTTTATAATTTACTCTGAGGACCTGAAAAAAACGAAAATACAGTAGGTACGTACCAATGTGTTAACCTGGCCTCAAATGCGGTAAATAATTTTGTTTCATATAATTTACAATGAGGACCTCTACAACTCTGAAGCCTTAACTGCGATTACTTGCTGCTTGTCCTTTCGCTTTCAGATGACCCACAAACATGTTATCTCAGCTCGCCTTTTTGTTTACAGTTTGTCTAGCTGACTCGTTTCAGTTCTAAAATTTCCCAGGATGTAGATTGGGCAGGGTTTTTTGACGCAAGATTTTTCTTAACGAAATAGATTGGGCAGGTTCGTTCATTTGTGTCTGAGATGTTCTTTGATTTCTTACACGTAAATGTACTTCTCTGAACACAGACGAAGTGGAATCGAGTAAGCATGAATGTCCGAGTGCAGACAGCAGACTAGAGAGAGATGAGAGATCTCCAGCTGCACACTCCACAGTGCGGTCGGTCGTCGCTACCCAAAACCATCGGCTGTGTCCAATTGGTACCCACATGGGGGGGGTGCTCTGTTGCTCCATTTCCTGCTGTTCACCGAGTGACCCGACCCGACCTTTCGCCACAACCAATCCATGCATAGTATCGAAGTTGTGGAGCGAGCGAACCATAAACAAACGCAGGCATATCGAAGTTGTGGCTGAGTTTTGGAGTGCGGCCTTGACCGGCGACGGTGCCCCGTTCGAACCGAAATTGCGGCATCGACCCACTGCTCCCCTTCACGGGTCCGCTGGGCCTCGTACTGGACTGGACATTGTCCAAATTCTATTGCGTCCCCTCTGCTGCTAAGCTAGCACATCTATCGCCCTACTTAACTTGGAGCGTAGCTAGCGGCTAGCACTAGTGTGTAGTACAGCCGCACATGCAACGGGGCAGAGTACTTGAAAACTGGTAGAGCCCATCAATTTGTCCCCGACCTACTGCTCCTGCTAGGTAGGGTGTAACGTAAATATCTACTCCATTTGTTGATTGTTTTACAAATATGACCCCTGTCCAATATAACGTAAATATCTACTCCATTTGGCGGAAGGTGACAAGTGGCGCAACCTGAGTTGGTAGGAGATAAGCGTCGGGCGATTCTGTGCCAACTGGAGTGGCGGGAAGTCCACACATCGCTTTTTCACATCACGCCAGGGCTATTTTTAACAAATTTTTTGGGGAGGGGCCATTTTTGACAATTCTATTGGGTAGGGGGTTATATTTCTAAAAAAAATCCTGATTTGTTCTGCTCGCGATCTGGTGCATGCACAACGGATCGCCACAGGTGACATGCGTGGTGGATTGACCCGGTTGATTGATGGATATGACGGTGGGAATAACCAATTAGTGCTCGCTAAATGAACGTGGAATTGTCTCCTGCTAAGGTTTTTTTTTGGATAACATGATTGTAAAACAGAGTATATGTGAAAACACAGGAATTTGATAATATTGTAGATGTAAAATAGAGGATTATAAAACAAAGAAAATCTATATGAATTATCATTTGGATGATACACATGAAAAGTATCTCGATGACATGAAAAGTATCTCGATGCTACGCGAATGAGTGTAAAAAAGAGGTTATTGTCTCTTTGAATTGAATGAATTCATAGGGATTTTAGAGGATTCTGATCCATAGATTTTTTTTATGGAAGGCCTTTTGATCATAGGATTAAGCACACCAAATTTCTTGAGGATTTCATTCATATGCCCATGCCCTCTATTTCATAGAAATTTCAACATCAGCTCAAATGTCATTTTATTTTTCCTTTGCGAAGTTCAATGCACTCACAGTCTCACACTCTACTTCTCTGTACTCTCTCCTCATTACTGCAAATTTCATGTGCTTGTTTCCTTTGCACCATCCAAAGACATCCTTTACAAATTTCCTATGTTTTGAAATCATGTAGGACTTGAAGTGCATGACATGTCAATTATTTGTTTTTCCTATTCCCATGTTTTAAAAATCCTAATCCAAAGAGGCTCTTAGAGTGGATGTTGAAACTCTTATAAAATTGGGGTGTAGGAATGCAATCCATAAAAAAATTGAGGTTGTCATTCTTTTGATTTGAACGGAATTCTTAAGAAAAATTTCTATGGATTGAATTCCTCCAATATTTTTATGAAAATCGCTCAATCCAAAAAGGGTCTAAAAGAAGTTAAGGAGCCCGTAATCCTACTGGCTATCGCCCAAACAAGTACTCGGTCGGCTACTCTTTCTTGCATATACTTCCTCCGTCTACAAAATGATGTCTTAAATTTGTTTAAATCTATATATATCTAGACATGATTTAATGTATAGACATATATAAATTTAGATAAAATTGAAACATCTTTTTATAGACGGAGAGAGTAGATGACAGCTTAGAGCATCTCCACCGGGGGCCTCTAAAGGACCCCCTAAAGGCCCTTTGGGGGGCCGGACACCAAAATCGCCCACTAGCGACACCCCCCAAAGCCTCGCCCCGAGCGATTTTGTGTCCGGCACCCCCAAAAGGGCCTCCAAGTTTGGAGGCCCTCCCGGGGGTGCCGGACATCGACTCGGCCATGGCCCTGACAGAGATGGCCAGCCCGTCATACACACGATGCGCCGCGCCATTTTTTCCGAATGTAGTGTGATTCGCACCATGACTACAAGAATCAGAAAACCTAAAACCTAACCTAACCTAATCTAGCCAAAGTGGCGGTAGAACTCGTCCCAGTCGTCGGTCGGCTCCTCCTTGACCTCACCGGCGTCTGGTCCGATCGTCGGCGGCTCGGAGAGGACGACGATGCCGGCTTCACGCGCGGAGAAGGCTTCCGCGTACTCCACGGTCGCCGGCTGGACGGTGTTGAAGGAGAGGCGCGTCGCCTCGGCCATCTGCGCCTGGAACAGCGCCTCGGCCTTCTCCTCCGTCATCTGGCGCGCAGGAGCGGCCGACGAGGCCTCGCCGTCCTCCGTCTTCACCTTCTTCGTGCTGGTGCCGGTGTGGGCCAAAACGGCGGGCCTAGTCCGGCGTGGTGGCGGCGCCGACCAGCTCGGCTCCTTCTTGACGGCGAGGGGGGGCGTCTGGCGCGATGAAGACGACGTCGTCATCGCCGAACGCGAGGAGGACCCGCGCGACGAAGCCGGCTTCGGCGTCCTCGACGCCGGCGCCAACCACGGGGCCCGCTGCGCGAGGGGGGCGAAGCCGTGCTCGGGGAGGATGGCCTAGAAGTTGCGGCCGCCCCACCAATGCCGGCGCCACTCCCTGCTCCACGCCGGCGGCTTGTGCAGGCCGGGCTGGTCATCGATGGACGCCTGGCGCTCTGCAGCGAGAAGCGGGCGCCACCTCGGGCTGGTCACCGCGTACGCCGGGTCTTCGCGCTGCTCCGGCGTCAGATCCAGACGGCGGGCGAGGATGAGCGCGTCGAGCCCGACCCCTTCGTCCGGCAGGGGAGGGACGGCGTAGCCCATGGCGCTAGTCACCCACCGCCCGGGCAGGTGCATGCCCGGCGGAACGGGGATGCGCTCAGCCGCCATGAACTCTGCTTCCTCCAGCCTGATGTTGGTCTTCAACGGCGCCGCGCCGCCGCTGCCTCCGGCCTCGCTGCTGTGCGCCATCGTCGCCGGTGGAGAAAGAGGAGGCGTCGGTGGTAGGGAGAGGAATAGGGGCCATCAGTGGGAGGGAGACGGAGACGCGGCTGATATAGCCGGGGAGACACGCCGCCGACGGTTCACGAGGCTGACGGGCTGGTGGGGAATACGAACGGCGGCACCCGCTAGGCGTTCGGCAATTTGACGCCGTTTGGGGGTGGGCCTTTGGGGAGTGCCGCTGTGGGCGGCATCTAAATTTTGACCGGACACATTTCCGGCACCCAAAGAAGCTCCAATTGGAGAGTGCCGGACACCGATTTGAGGGCCCCCGGTGGAGATGCTCTTATGAGGGCAAGGTCCTGGGTACCTACCTCTTCTTGTGGGGATTCCGTTCGTCCATGATCGAGTGTGGCAGTGTGAGCCGAATCGGCTGGATCGCAGCAGCAGGATGCACGGCCCACAGCATTGATGGGGCCTGCCGGCGCGCTGCTGTACCGTGCCAATGTCTGGTATTTGCAGGCAGCGCCCCCTCAACTTGGCTCCTGCAACACTGCCAATATTACACTAGTCTGTGCACGGTGCACCCGATAGACCAAAATCTCCTCCAGTTCGTCTTCTTGGCTCCTACGATCTTTGAATCAAAATCTGCCTTCACGTACGTAGGATGATCGATCATGGACTGCATCGGCCTAGCAGGCAGCACCAGCAGTCAACCCGTGAATAACAATACCTACTGCAACCGCTGGTGTGAGCTCCGGTGTCGACCTAGCAGGCAGTACCACTGGCTTTGCGTTGATGATTGGCATCTGACTGTGCAAGGACAGGCGCTGACACAGGGCACGTGCTGCTGAATCAGCAGCGAGACCCAGACCTCCGTCCAATCTGGATCCATCGGATGGGCCGGGCCGGGCCGGGCTGAGGAAAGGACACTGGCTCGGCTCGTTTTCCGTTTGGACCTCGCATCTCCGTCCTACGCCGTGTCCCGTGTACGTGCTCCTGCAGTCCTGCTCCTCCCACCATGGACTATTTCTAGGTCGGCACTTGGATGATCATTTACTTTTTTTTATTTTAAACCTAAATTACTATTTTGAATAAACGAATTAAAAGGCTAACCATTAGGTTAAAAGGGTCAAGAGAGGTTACCTCGTGGTTAATAAGGTTCAAACCATCATGTAATAATAATAATGGTAAATACTAGTTTAAAAAAAATGATGGTAAATACTCACGAAGCTCGCCCTATCGACCCGAAGACTAAAATTTGGCATGTTCTTTGTTTTTTGCACACTAGTTTTTAATCCATTTTACCTTTGTCACTCTAAATTTTGACGTTTTGATTTTGCCTTTTTGAGGAGCAAAAAACAAAAACAAAACATAATCTACCGTGCAAATTGAGGGCACGATGCCTCTATTTACTTGCAAGACACCACTTCATATCTACCATGGAAATTGACTATGTCTTTATTTATTTTCTATATGTGGGATATTCTCGTTCTCTCTATAATCTGGATTTTTCCTTATTGGGCTATCACAACCCGTAACTTGAGGGCACGATGCCTCACGTCCATGGCCGTATATATATTTTTCCTAAATATGAAAAATATAAGGGCCTCTTTAGATCGCATGATTGAAAAACATAGGAATATGAAAAACAAAGGAATCCGACAGGTTTATCAGTGCAAAACAGAGAACTTTAAAACACGGGAAAACTATAGGAATAGTCGTTTTGATCAAACACAGGAAAAACACATGAAAAATGTCTTGATCCTACGCGTTTGAGTCTAAAAAAGAGGTTGAATTGGATGTTTAAATTCCTACGACACTGGAGCATAGGAATTCAATCTACATGATTTCGGTAGCACCATTCATTTGAACCAAAGACAATCCATAGGAAAATTTCCCAAGTATAATCCTATAAAATCTTTTGAAATTCCTACAGCCTAAAAAGGCTCTAAACTGGAAAGCATATTCGGATGAGAGTTTTAGGTGCACCCTTTCTTTTTTGTGTGCGCCTACTACTGTATTTTCCTTCCTCGGTTCGCAGCGTACCAGTTTTTGAGCGAGACGTTGTCTCCACAAGGGACAAAATGCATCGCGTCATCTGATGGCGAACTGATCAGGCAAACTGTGCGACGCTAAACAAATTTAACAACGCAAGCGTAGCTGATGCATGGACCGCACGAATTTCATAAGAAATTTATAAAAAAACAGATCGTAGGGTTTGAGATAGGACTATAAATAAAGCCTATGATTTGATCACATATAGGGAAAAGGGGTTTCCTTATCAGAGAGCAGTACGTGAGATTACCTGAAATAGCAATAATGGTACACATACAGTATATGCCTAGCAAGTAGCATATGTTATCTTAATGATTGATGCGCATATCACGGCTAAATAGTGCAAACTTGGGAGCTCACTGATTAGGCTTCAGCACGAGGTCTCTCAAATAGTCTAGGATCCTCTTTACTAAATATATATATATCTTGTATATATACCAACAAAAAATGACAAGACATCAGTCATGCATGGACAAGTGAACCGATCCAAGTGTTCTAGCACACTGAGTAGTATCTATAGCCAGGCCAAGGTGTAGAAATTACGGCTCGTAATGTCACTTGCCACCAGCAGCGATATGCTTATTTTCCCGCCAAATATGTGGAGACAGTGGCCACTGATTAAGAATGTAAGGTCACAATCAGAGCTGATTCTTTTCCTAGAAAACAATCAGAGGTGATTAAACAAGGATCCTTGTACACTCGTCATGATGAGCTGTGATGGAGAGGCTGTATTAATCAAAGCTCCTTAATTATGTAGTCAATCATGATTTGATTGCCAAGCAACGCACTCAATTATCCACTCTATCATAATAACGCCACTTAATGCATCTGGAGAATGTTTTTCGGCTTTGTCAAAGAAAAGGAAGAAGCCCATCGATCTATAATATCTGAGCAGGTACGTACGGTAGCTCTCTTATTCGACGAACCATATATAGCTCAACTTGTTCTCTGAGGCTATTCGTTAAGCACTCAACTTAATTAAGCAGACCCACGGTTGTACTTACTGATGATGGTTTTGATTAAAGCCGCGGGCAAGATAAACTTTAGTGGTACGAGCGTGTCCTTGGCCTGAAAGAACTGAACACACACATGCATATGCACAGGTCTGTACTGTCATCACTCCTTAAATGTGGCGATGAATTGGTGGTTAATGACGGTGTCTCGCAACGAGAGACCGTCCAGTTAATGGGCCAGGCGACTTAACCGCATCTCGGTCGTGCATACGCTTCGATCCAGCCTGTTCCATGGATTATTTCATCTCACTTTTAGCAAGATAGGTACTGATTGATTTGCAAAGTCGATTTATTTCACTAGCAAATAGCAAGTTGCTTAGTGAATTAAGCTACGTATATTTTGTGGTTGGTTCGCGTGCATGCCTTAAGCTTAGGTGACATGCATGGGATGCAAATTTATCATGCGAGAGCAGCTGATCGATCTGTGGAAGCTGGTCCATGGCACAACTCAGCCAGATCCACTTAAACCCTGCCGCGTTGCTCGTTTGGACGACGACGATCGACGGACCACTCGGAAATCGTGGTAGTCCACACGTCGGTCTGTCACTTTGTCGTAGAAGCGAGGCAACCCGGGAGCACCAAAACCTAACACCCCCCCCCCCCCCCCCCCCCCCCCCCCCCCCCCTCCTCGCAGCTGCTGCCAACATCTACTACCACAACCCTCGCTCCCAAACAATGCTTAAGAACTGAAAAGTTTCAGATCCGTCAAAAAAATTGATGCAAAAAAATAAAAAGGTCTACACGCACTAATTCCTGATCCTAAACCTGATATCTTAGTACAATAGTTAAATAAAAGTAGAATTAAAAAACATAAGGGTAATGAAGCTTTACGTCTAGAAGTTCCAGGCAATGGTAGAACTCTACCCTACTTTCGAAAGTCTTTTGTTTTTTTGCCGATCAAGACTTTTAAATATCCCCCACATCATCAAGTCATGAGCCAGCCATCGACATCTTGTTGGGCAACCCGGTTCCGATGATTTAAATACCCTTTCAACTATTGTCGTCGCCACCGGTAACATAAATGCCAACTCAATGACGCGGTACACCAATTGCAGCCATCTTTTTAGTTAGGCTTACAATATCAAAACAGATATTGAAATCTTCAATTTCCATCATGTGAATGGTTAATAACTCAAGGGTATCTTCTAGTTTCTTTGGCTTATAACTAAAATGCTCGTGATAAACGTGTATAGCTCGAGCAAATTTATTCACATTGAACCTAACAAGTTGGTCCCTTAGGTTAAGAAAAAAAATCAAGCAATTTTGGATATACATCGTTAAAGTGATGATCAAACTCAGTGGTAGTGGAGCCTATAACAACATAGATGGTGTACACGTGATAAAAAAAATAGGTCAACAAAATGGATAGTAAAGCCACACACCATTACATCACATACTTCGAATGACCGTTCTTTTGCAATAGATGACAACCATTATTTCTCATAGAAGTTGTTTAAACATCACCTAGATGATGAACACGAAGCTATGCATCGTCAAGAGCCTAATCCCGACCAACTCAACAATCATGTAGTACGTCCAAAAGATTCGTACAAACTCCGACTTAAAGCAGTGTCACTTATTTTATATGAGAGGGAGTACTAGAAATCACTTCCTCCGTTTCGTAATACTATAACATAGTTTTAGACACTTCCATATATACATGTATGCATGCGTATCTAGACATGTTTTAATAGATGTGTTCAATATCTTATATTGCGAAATGTAGTGAGTCGAAACGAAGGCCAGATATATCAATCCAATCAGCCCTCTACGTCCGAATAAGATTCTGGACACTGGCTAGGCTGCAGTACGTGCGTGCGAAGTCACTGTCCGTCCGTCTGACAGCAACACGACCAAATTAGGCGTGTGTCTCGATCGATCGTCTCTTCTGCCCAATCGACCTCACCTAAAATCACCTTAACCAATAAGCACTTGGCGGATGAGAATAATTAACGATCCTCATCTGGAGCGGCCAAGCAGAAGCTTACACGCTCGTCAAGTCGTCATCATTGTTGCAATTAAGTTACTCAGGTGCGTAGTACTAGGAGAATTGTCCGCGATCGACCCGAGATTAGTGTCCTTAACAGGCCCGACCAGCCATGCATCGGCTCAAACATGTTCCGTTCTCTGGTTCCACAAAGTCAGAAATAGTTTTCACGAGGACAAAATACTTACATTTTTTTTAAACGAGTCAAAATGCTTACATTTTTAGTTGTAACTAATACCAGTTTTATTGAATAAAAAGTAAAGAATTGGTCAATTTTTCACTGGAAACATGTCGAAAACCTCGACGACCGTCAGGGATTACGGACGTGAGGGTACACACAACCACACTGCCCGTCCACGCAAGCTTCAAACCACACCGAAGCAAGAGTTATCGTCTAGGTTGCCCTCATGACATTGTCATCACTCTTCAGCGACTCCAACTTCATCAGACCAACACCAAGGAGACCATCGTCGAAGCGGCGTCGAGGAGCGGACATCAGGCTATGTCAAACAGATGGTTATCACACAGAGGAAGGAAGTTCTCATTCTCTTGAAAAGCTCCGGAAAACGAAATGGTCAAGGCCTGCACCGAAACATATCTTTATCACCGGACCGCCGCATGTAGGTCGTCGCATGCCACTCAAAGGTAGAACCTTGAAAACATAGCTAGCAGCTCCGACTTTACAGTATGGACAGGCCAACGCGAAGACACTTGGACACGCTGGAGCAGAGCCTACTAGAAAGACTCTGCCGTGACGAGACCATCGATCACCAACATTGTCATTGCCGTGCAAAACCTCCACAGGAAAACCTCGCTTCGCCCATCGGACACCTACCGACCGCAAAGCCGTGAGCGGATATCCCAGTGAGAATCGCTAATGGAGGCAAGTATTCAAGGAGACACCCCAAAGGAGGAAAGAGATATAGAAAACGACGCTCGTGGCCCGACCCAACCAGGTCTAGGGTTATCATCCGACAAAATTGGTTCGAGGATCGAGAGGTCGAATAAGACCCCACGGTGGCGCCTCCAAGGATGAGAGCGACGGCCTCAATTTCCGTCGCTGCAGTCGAGCCGAACTTTCACTCAGAGCTTCTGAACATCCACCTCACGCAACCAGCCAGAGTATCGCCACACGCCGCCACTTAGCCACTCACTCCTGGACACGACGATAGCTCTGCCACCATGCCAGTCCACCACTAGCGTCGAAACCAAAGTTCTGCCCCCCTTTGGTAACCATGTCCACCACCACAACGGACCTAGCCGGCGGCATTGGGTGGAAAGGATGAGATCCGCTCGACGACTAGGGTTTAGGATCTCCGGCGTAGCCGCGATGCCGTGTGCCTATGTTTCCCGCTCTAGTAGATTTGATAAGTGATCCATCCTAGGGTGGACCGATTTGGTGAACGGGAGAGAATAGCTAGAATACTGCTGCAAGATCGGCAAAGAACTGAGGCAGGATGGCAGTACACGTACACCAAAGTATCAACGGCTACTAGACGTAAGGAAGAATCGAAAATAATTGCAATGACGGTCCCCCTCGTTTTGGGTGGCTTGCTGCCGACCATGGCAACAAGCCCGCCCGTCCGTGCCATGCTACCCTAGTCACATCGCAGTAGCTTTGGGGTGTTCAAGAAAGGAGGGCACTGCTCCGCTCTGTTCCCTCGCGTTGCGTCACAACCCAACTACCAATACAAGCACGCATTTCCCGCAAAAAGTATTGTATTCCCCGCAAAAAAGAAAAATGCAAGCACCTAGTAGGACTATCGATTTCCTGGACATGCTGATGCCGGTCAAATGTGAAATTCAGAGCAGATAAGCTTTAGGGCTCCGGTAACGATGCAAAACCAGAATGACTAAGCGCGATTGCCGATTGGTAATCATGCACTCTTGCAATGAGATTCAGGGTTGTTTTCACCAAAATTTGCTGGTCGTTTTCAGAAAACGATTTCTCGTGTGCGCGCTTGCTCGCTCGCAGCAGTACGCACAGATAAAACACATAATCAAAATCCCTTACAGAAAATTAAAAAAAAGGACAATCAATGTAGATGAAGGCAGCATGAGTCAGATGATGTGACACTGGCATGCAAACCGGCCACAAACTAGCCTGCACGGTGTTGCGGCACACTGGATCGGGACAAGGAAAGACAAGCCTCCCTGACTCCCTCCATGTGAGGCTCTGAAACTGGGAGCGCCTTTTCATTCCTCCTTTCTTTTTCGTCCTCGTCCCGTAGCGTGAACAATTTGTGCGTGAACGCCGCGATGATGATAAACAATCGCCGAGTACGATTTGAACTGCGCTTACTAGACGACAAAGCGATTTCATGGTCTCTCGCTGTCGAATGTGGCCACGGAGCGAATTGAATAGGGCATGTGCTAGCTATGGCCACACAGCGAGCGTCTAGTGGAGTAGCGGTAGAAGTAAAAGGAATTTTGTCGAGTGGCCGTACATTTGACGAACGAGCCTTGTACGTACAGTACGTGGTAGTACGAGCGGTAGACGTAGTGTGGTTGGGCGGTATCGGTATGCCGCGTGTGTCGAGACAGGTGACATGGTCACGTGTGGTCTACCGCTCCGACTTGGTCGAGGAAATCGCAGATTCCACCACATTTATGCCGTTTCATCGCGGGAATTATCAGATTTACAGATTTATTGCACACTCCACCAGGTTTAACCTGGTCTATACACTTTATTGACATCTAAATGTGACACTAACCACCAATCAACATATGAAACTACATCACACTTTTTTGACATGACAATTTATTTCTGACATGTATAAAATGACAACTGAGAAGACGATACAATTTTAACACGAGATAAAAGATTTATCATTTCCATCATTTATTAAGAATATAAAAGCGAGATCGACTTATTAGCCGACCAAAAGCTGGAACAAACACTCTCTCCCACAATCATGGAGTACGATTGTCGCGAGGGCACACACATCCACCGTCTCTTAGTTCTGGTGACCCATGCACGTGACCCACCACACTCGTCAACGCCCGCACCCTTCCCCAGGATGGCAGTCGCCTAGCCGGACAAGTCGTTGGGACGAATCCTATGTAGGCCACCGTGTCGTCGTGGTGAACAGACAGATGCCTACGGGTAGGCTAATTTGTGGGGCGGGATGGACGCTAGAGGATTCGGGGAGGGATAGCGCGCTGAGAAGCACACACAGATGAACACATGGACGCGGGGATTTACCCTGCTTCGGGGCTCTCGTTAGGAGATAAAACCCCTACTGCAGCATCTAGCCTATTTGGTGTATTTCTTCTCTCCGCATATATTGTGTACAGGATGCTCCATGAGCTGAACCGAGTTACATCTAAGAGGCTTTGAGGGAGAAAGAGAGCAAGGTGAGAAGAGAGCAGCCCGTGCCTTGGCCGGCCGTTGTCGTGGACGGGTGTGGCCTCTGGTGGCTTTCCCCCTGGTGCCCCTTATATAGGAGGAGCCCAGGGGACAAGAGATGGCCCACGTGACACTATTCTGGCACTGTAGCTGACGTGACTACTGGGGTCTTGTCAACACTGTTCCCTGCATCATGAGTTGTACTATAGTCACATCACCGGCACTGTAGCCACGCCTGGTCACACTCATGGCAGGCAGAACCCGTGCGGCACGCGTCCTTGTCTTGTCTGCTTGCGCCTGTCTTCAGCTTCCGTACCAGCCGGGGAAGTCGGGGGTGACGCCGAGTCGGGGAAGCCGGGGGTGACGCCGAGTCGGGGAAGTCGGGACTGCCGGGGCGAGGTTGAAAACGGCTTGGTGGAGTCGGCAAGGTGGAAGTCGAGGTTGGAGATAAGTCGGCCGGCCCATCCCCAAATTAGACTGGCCGGGAGAGCGCTTATGACGTCCCGAGTCGCATCTATTCACCCGAACATAACCATGGCAACACCATAGATTTAGGGTACCGGGGATTACATCCCCGACATTAGTCCCCGAGGCTGCGGGGGACTCGCAGAGTCGCGCGCAGACTTAGAAAGATAATAACACCACCATCTTCACGTACTCCTCCTTATACCTGCAAAAATACCATCATATATCGGTTCTTTAACCACTCTGGGCGTTTTACCGACATAGATGTCTTCAGCCATCGTCTTCACGTATTCCTCCTTGTACCTGCAAAAATACAATCATATGCCGGTTCTTTAGCCACTCTGGGCGATTTACCGACATAGATGTCTTCAGCCACCGCTGGTCTGATATAGGGGTATCTCGGGTGTCTCGGATGTCCGGTAGCCACTTTGGGCCCTTACCGACATAGATGTCTCCAGACTCTGCTGGTTTGACATAAGGGTGTCTCGGATGTCCGGTAGCCATTCCGGGCACTTACCGATATAGATGTCTCCAGACTCTGCTGGTTTGACATAAGGGTATCTCGGGTGTCTCGAATGTCCGGTAGCCACTCTGGACACTTACCGACATGGATGTCTCCAGACTCTGCTGGTTTGACATAGGGGTATCTCGGATGTCCGGTAGCCACTCTGGGCACTTACCGACATAGATGTCTCCAGACTCTGCTGGTTTGACATAAGGGTATCTCGGGCACTCTGGCCATATCACACATGTTTCATTTGGCAAACCAACACAAACGATGATCTGAGATATGGAAAGATGCCGTGATACTGTGGCAAACCGAAATAAACGGCGATCTGGGATATGCAAGGATGCCGTGATACAGTGGCGAACCGACATAAACAACAACTTGGTATGATATGACATTATAACTCGGCAAGCCGATACCAAAGACTATCCGTGATATATACTGAGACAATAATAACTATAATATGGATCCGAGATAACCGACATAACCAAGACTTTTGACATGAGTATTCTCTCGATAAAACCGGTATCACCCTTCAACGTTAGTTCGTGCATACATATATAATGAATATCCAACAGGAGCTACAATTCTAATCTACAGATCAAACTAAATCTTACCG
This sequence comes from Poa annua, assembly GCA_026929855.1. Classification (NCBI taxonomy): domain Eukaryota; kingdom Viridiplantae; phylum Streptophyta; class Magnoliopsida; order Poales; family Poaceae; genus Poa; species Poa annua. The sequence goes on along the minus strand of CM049433.1, from coordinate 6,720,874 downwards.
ACATAAGCGACGACACGGTGTAACAGGCCATTCATAACTCGGCAAACCGTCATCAAAGATAGTCCGGGATACACTTTCAGGCCATAATAAATATAAGATGGATCCGAGATAGCCGACATAATAACCGACATAAGCAAGACCTTTTGACATGAGTATTCTCTCGATAAAACCGGTATCACCTTTCAATGTTAGTCCAGAAATGCATGCATAATAAATATTCAGCAGGAGCGACTGCTCTATTTAACAAGTCGAACTAAATTTAACTTATAGAGAAAATACGACAAGTTGCAAAGCTACGCACTAGGGTGCCGACTCGGTTTTCACCGAGTCCCCGAGTTATATTAGAGATCTAGCAGAAAGAATAGAATGCACTGGCAGGCCAGCCCCCGGGTCAAGACATCTTGCTCCGGGGAAAACACACAGACAACATATGCCGAATTACTTTTTAGACCGAGTCCCCGAGTATGTTTTCATGTTTACTATACTCCACGACCTCTGCTCTTGACTACCATTTTAGGCGTTCGTCAGTCGAGTCACAAGATCATCTCGGATAGCATACATTACTTGAACTTTGAAACAAGGTTGAAAACTTTTCGGTATATGGACACCACAGATAACAAGACAGACATATAAACATGGCAGTCCCCGAGTTCCATGTCGGGGTGCCGGCATACAAATAATACAGAAAGAAAGCATGCATATAGACAACAGGGCAGTCCCCGAGTTCATCTCGGAGTGCCGACACACAGGCAACATAGAAACAACTGAGATAAAACACAAAAGTAAAGACGGGGCAGTCCCCGAGTTCATCCCGGGGTGCCGACATGCAAATAACTTGGAACTAATAGACATAAACCACATGCATACAGGTAAATTAATTCCCGAGTTACTCTACCGACTTAGGATGACGAGCACAACTGACTGGTGAGCCAGTCCTCGGGTCGAGACATCTTGCTCCCGGGGAAAATATACAGATAACATAACATGGCAGTCCCCGGGTTACGACCTCTCGCTTCCGGGTTAACAACTAAATTAGGCACGAAGGGGCAGTCCCCGAGTTACTCTCAAGACTGGCCAATTGCATGATACAGACGAAGATACTCACGGAGCATTGGTGCGGTCGGGATCGACGGAGCCGACATGACCCGGGCAACTGTCGGGGAGTTACCCGGAATCTGTCAACGGCGAGCGCTGGTGTAGGTCGAAACGGCCTCTGCGTGCGGCAGCGAGTTGGAGCGTGTGGACCATGGTGATGTCGAGTCCCCGAGTCGATGAAGAAGGTCCCGTCCGAAATTAGTCCAGCAAGCGCCACTAAGGCCCCACGGTGGGCGCCAACTGTCGTCGTGGTGAACAGACAGATGACTACGGGTAGGCTAATTTGTGGTGGCGGATGGACGCTAGAGGATTCGGGGAGGGATAGCGCGCTGAGAAGCACACACAGATGAACACATGGACGCGGGGATTTACCCTGCTTCGGGGCTCTCGTGAGGAGATAAAACCCCTAATGCAGCATCTAGCCTATTTGATGTATTTCTTCTCTCCGCATATACCGTGTACAGGATGCTCCATGAGGTGAACCGAGTTACGTCTAAGAGGCTTTGGGGGAGAAAGAGAGCAAGGGGAGAAGAGAGCAGCCCGTGGCTTGGCCGGCCGTCGCCGTGCACGGGTGTGGCCTCTGGTGGCCTTCCCCCTGGTGCCCCTTATATAGGAGGAGCCCAGGGGACAAGAGATGGCCCACGTGAAACTATTCTGGCACTGTAACTGACATGACTACTGTGGTCTTGTCAACACTGTTCCCTGCATCATGAGTTGTACTCTAGTCACATCACCGGCACTGTAGCCACGCCTGGTCACACTCATGGCAGGCAGAACCCGTGCGGCGCGCGTCCTTGTCTTGTCTGCTTGCGCCTGTTTTCAGAATCTTCCGTACCAGCCAGGGAAGGCGGGGGTGACGCCGAGTCGGGGAAGCCGGGGGTGACGCCGAGTCGGGGAAGCCGGGGGTGACGCCGAGTCGGGGAAGCCGAGGGTGACGCCGAGTCGGGGAAGTCGGGACTGCCGGGGCGAGGTTGAAGACGGCTTGGTGGAGTCGGCAAGGTGGAAGTCGAGGTTGGAGATAAGTCGGCCGGCCCATCCCCAACTTAGACTGGCCGGGAGAGCGCTTATGACGGCCCGAGTCGCATCTCTTCACCCGAACATAACCATGGCAACACCATAGCTTTAGGGTACCGGGGGTTACATCCCGACACACCGCTTTCGATACACCACATGTGTCGTCGGCGAAGCCACACCACCAGGTTACGTGACGCAGGGGGTCTTCAGGCCGCTGGGACCTTGCACTACGTAGCCGAGAACATCCGAGCCTCCCTCGATTACATAACATATTGACACCGCAACACAAGAACATCGCTCTCGCCTTCGCCGTCAGGGATAAACATAGATGCATCCTCCGGTAGCGACGACGGCCGAAGGGGAGGAAGATAAGGGGATCCTTGCGTTCAGAGTGGCTAAGGTATAAATATTAATTGACCTGTCCGGCTAGGCGACAATGGGGTCGCAGACCTTTCTGGTGTCGTGATTGTGTGCCCTCGCGACGGCCAAACCCCACGACGGTGGGCGGGAGTGTTTGTTCCGGATTTTGATCGGCTTTCTTTTAATTAATCAGTCAACATTATTTTATTCTGAATTAATGAAAATGACATATCTTCTGTCTGGTTTAGAAAAAAAATCTTCTTCTCAGCTGTCATTTTATCCATGTTCAAAATAATTTGTCATGTCGAAGAAGTGTTATTTAGATTATACTCATATTGGTGGGTGGTTAGGGACAAGTTTTATTCTTAATACTCCCTTATTTAGATTATACTCATATTGGTGGGTGGTTAGGGACAAGTTTTATTCTTAATACTCCCTCCGTACCAAAATAAGTGTGTCAATTTTGATATAAAGTGAATATATGTAGACAGAGAGTAGTATGTTTAAACTAGCTTGCAACAGATTAGACATAAAACCGGTGGAGGGTGCAAAATGTTTGTAAAGTTTGATGGTTGTGAAATCTGCAATTTCCTCGACTTGGCGTAAGCAGATTTTACTCCTGCTTAGTATTTTGGCAGTAAGATATTCCTGCCATGTTCAATCATTACGTTCGGTATGAGTAGGAAATGAAGAGGTGAAAGAGACCCACACGCACGGCGACGTGGCCCTCAAAATCTTACTATGCTAGTACTGCATAAAATAAAACAAAGCCTTTTGAGACAACAAAATAAATAGGTAGCACCTTGCAGCATCGAGGTGAACCCTTGGCAGCTCGCAAGGCCTCCTAGGCTAGCGACCCTGGGTTCCATGTGCCTGCCCTGCCGCACGGTCTATCTATCACAGTGTGGCAGAGGCGCGTGCGTGCGCGCGCGCCAAAGGCAGCAGTGAAAAGAAAGAAAGGAGCGCGCGCGCGCGGGAAAAGACGAGCCAAAAGCACCCGTGGATTTCCCGAAATCGTCGCTGCTTTCCGTGATCCGTGGCCATCACCGCCAATCACACCTTACTCTTACCTTGTTCCCCTGCGATCAAACTTGCTCTGTTTCGGTTTTGTACAACCGTGAACCTCGTCGCGATCGGTCCACCGCCGGCTGACAGCGCCGCGCGCCCAACAACAAGGAAACAAAAAACACGTCGGTCCAGCGGAAACTGACGTGGAAATTAGGGTCGATCCGACGCGCATCTATGTCTGTTTTTCTCGTCTATGTATCTACGTGCACGATAGGACTGATGAGTATTTTACCTGTTTTTATTATTTATCATTTTCGGTTCGATCTGGGGCCTGTGGACGCGGAGCGCGTCGGGGAGCAAAGGAAAGCGACGGCGACAAGGACGTACACGAACGAGGATGCTGTTTTTTTTTTTTGGTAAACAACGAGGATGCTGTTTTTCTCGGCTAGCTTCCCAGATAAAACCATCTGAAGATAGAGATACAAATTTTTAGGACCAGAATAATTTTAATTTCGGTTCAGGAGGATGGTTTAGAGACGAAAAACACGGTTAATAAAATAATTTTATTTTAGCGTATTCGAAGGATTTGTTTGTAGAGAGAAACACGCCTAACAAGACAGTGAGACAAGCGACGAGGATATGTGTAAAGAAAGGGGGCAAAGCGACGGAAAGGCTACGGGTATCCGACGGAGGGAAAGTGGTACGTATAAAAATATATATGTCGGGCTGGCCGCCGTTCCTATCGCCAAAGGCCGCAACAGCGGAGATGCAACGGAGGAGGGAAGAAAGGACAAAGCGGGACAGAACTGTGTGGGCACCGCTATCGTGGGTCCCGGTCAGCGGCCCAGCTTACGGCCGGTCCGGTCAATCACAGATCCAAACGGGAGTGAATTAAGTATTTAGCACTGATTTTTGTTACCGATACGAATAAACTGTCGGATATGTTCCAATCCAAGGCACGTCGTCGTCGTCGTTTATCCACGCACGCCAAAACAAGGGAGCACGATTCGAAATCTGATGTTTTTTTCAAACGCAGACACTAACATACACGCACGTACATACACACTCTGAGCACACATGTAAACCTTACCCATATGAGCACCTCCGAGTCAACTGATCAGGCAGTATATCCACGCATGCCAAAGTCCAAACAGGGGAGCACGGTTCGCCAATAAAAATCGGTACTCAGATAGGTGTTTCGGCGCTCGGAAGTGCATGCTCGTATACTAGCGGTTTTTAAAATGCATGTCCGTCGCGGACAGAAATGTAAAAAAAAATGACTAAAAATCTCACGCAGACACCTTGACGTCGTGTGTAATTAAAAAGGAAAAAATTGGTGTGAAATTTATCTATAAGATCTTGATGTGTGAATTTAAGTATTCGTTTACATACTCTTTACTCCATACTCTTTACTCCAGATACTTGTTCACTCGTATTTCGAATTCGATGTACCCATGACTAACACACATCCATATCCACATACTTGCAAAGATTATTATAGACATCGTAATACTCGAAGGATGCTCACTCAGTCACGGAATGACACCCCAAGTACACATCAGGTATGTGGGATGTGATACTCTCATCGTGTAAGGATGTATATTAAACATGAACACATGAAGTGAAAAGTTACTGACAACATATTACAAACGTATCTTGTAGTATATGAACATCTATATACAACACTATGTTACACTAAGTAGTGCCCTCATGAATTATGACATCATCGTAACACCTTACTTTGTGTCCATGGTCAAAACCTAGATCATCTATAATTCATGAATCATTATGGAGGGCTCACTAGGAATATGGGTTGGTGTTTATTACAGTTGAGTAATGATACCATTGTTGTCGCAATAGATTTTCACTACTGCAACACACTAATAGCCCACAAGTTTAGGTATCGATTGTTATCTTTTTGATAAGTAGGAGTGTCAACCCCCACGAGGAGCCAAATGTGCGATTGCGGTTATCTAAACTTTGACAAACTAGTGATACAGCTCTACGCACACCGAACATTTGGGGTACCAACGAATAGGTTTGTAAGGTAATAAATGTTATTTGTTGTAATGTAAAGAATCAACATAGTATCATAATATGAGTCTGAAATAGTGGTGATAGGCGTGGCAAAATTGTTTATAGGCAATTACTCAAGTTACTATAATCAAATATCATTATAGTAGTTTTAAATGTGTGCGAGCGGTTACATTCGCTCAACTATTTGTGATTAAACTCTCTGATGATTGGAATCTATATCAAGCAAACAAATAATAAAAACTCAATTATGGTAAACCCCAACAATAAACTTAGTTAAATTGGTCCCATCAGCCCCATGTGTTTCAATAAACATAAACATGATGTGTATAATGTCACTCAAGCCTCCAATCATATAGTTTTCTCAACATACTATTAATTAACCTTATGGTGTGATCCAAGCACTCTAGCATATGAAGGGCAGCAACGGACAGTAACACCCTAGGCGACGCCATCGCTCTTTCAGTCACCATTGTGTGTCTTGCCGTTGTCCTAGTCACCCCTCTATCTTTGTTTCAATCTAGTCGTTTTATCCGACGCTTAGAACCTCCCATCGTTGATTCCTTTTAATACGATACCATTTCCGCATATATGACCCATTTAGGTACATGTTTGTTTTTGTAATGCGAGAATCATCGGTTCAAATGTGATATCTGCCTTTTTCTCCATCGACACTCTACACCTGTCACCGGCGCTTCCATTTCGCATAGCTCTCGCGCGTGAATCACCTGATCTTCTGCTCAACAACAATTTTGAAGATCTTGATTCACACGAGTTTTAGCATTGCCGATCTAAAAGATGAATTCCACCCGCTTAGGTTTTCTTGTATGAAAATGATACGCCTTCCCTTATTGGAAAAGAAGACCGAGACTTGTAAAGGGTAGTTACAAGTCACCAACAGGAGAAGGATTTATCATTTATATCCCTACTATTTCAGCTCAACTCAGGGTGTATACTAGCTACTGTACTGTATTATCGATCTATGATCCATCAAAGCATGACATTCCGTTTGAAAAGAATCCAACACGTCCACAAACAGGAACACAATTTCCTATGCAGAGAAAATAAAAGCAGAAAATAATAAAAGTAGAAAGAGGCCAAGGCGGTCACAGAGCGGGAGGTGGGTCGAGTTTTTATAAATGGGGGCCACGCCACGGAGATCCAGATCTATCCACCTCCCCTGAAATGAAACAATAAAAACACACTCCAAGACATCACTCACTGCTACAGTAAAAAAACACATCACAGGATAGACACAGACAGGCCCGGTCCGTTTTCCCGAAACACCCCCGCCATGTCGTCCCCGTCACCGGCGACCCCCTCTTCCCCGGGAAAGCAGCGGCCAGCTTATAGATAGACAGATTGGGATACAGCCCGAGCTGGAAGGGAAGGGAAGGTGCGCACCACCCTCGTGCCGCTGCAAGTAGCATAGCTAGCTAAGCTAACCCTCGCTGCCACCCACCACCGCGCCGCGCGAGCTCCGGGGATTCATGCATGGAGCTGCTCGTCTCCGGCTCCAGCATACTGATCTCTAGCTAGCCCTGCTTCTACAACCAGGGAGGAGGAGAGGGACAGGAGGAGCCAGGAGGAAGCAAACTAAGCTAGGGGGCGTGAGGTTTTGGCGGGTTGGTTCTCGAGCTCGCTCGCTCGGTCGGTCGATCGGCATGGACGCCTACGAGGCGACGAAGGTGGTGTTCGCGCGGATCCAGGGCCTGGACCCGGACCACGCCGCCAAGATCATGGGCCTGCTGCTCATCCAGGACCACGGCGAGAAGGAGATGATCCGGCTCGCCTTCGGCCCCGAGGCGCTGCTCCACGCCGTCATGGCCAAGGCGCGCAAGGACCTCGGCCTGCTCCCTGGTTCCGGTGGTCCGGGCACGCCGACCTCGGCCGCGGCGGCGGGAGGAGGACACTCGCCGTTCCTGCAGCTCTCGCGCCAGAACTCCGGGCGCGGCGGCGGCGGAGGAATGGGCGGTGGGACGGCGCCCTCGCCGCTCTCGGTCTCCTCGCCCTCGTCGTGGGCCCCGCCCCCGGTGTTCTCCAGGAGCAACAGCGTGAGCAATGGCGCCGCGGAGGAGATGGCCGGCGTCGGGGAGGAGCTGATGAGCCCGGCCAATAACGGCGGTGGAGGCCCCTTCTTCGGCGTGGCCGACTCGCTGGTCCTCGACGAGCTCCACCTGCAGGAGCAGCTCGCGTTCCTCAGCGACGGGGGCATGGGAGCTGGAGGAGGAGGTCGTCCGCTCCCGCTGTTCGAGAACGGCGAGTGCCGGAGCCCCGGCGCCGGCGACTTCCCCTACGGCGCGGGGTGGGGCGCCAACGGACACCGCCGGAGCGCGTCCGTGAGCGAGCTCTGCTTCGGCGGCGGCGACGGCCTCGGCTGGAAGCCCTGCCTCTACTACGCGCGCGGGTACTGCAAAAACGGAAGCGCCTGCCGTTTCGTGCACGGCGGCCTCCCCGACGACCCGCTCGCCGGCGCCAAGATGGACCAGCAGGCCTCCATGGAGCAGCAGTGCCAGGACTTCCTGCTCCGTTCCAAGTCTCAGCGCCTGGCCGCCGCCTTCCCCTACTCCCCCACCGGCTCACTCCCCGGCTCCCCCTCCGCGGCCAGCAAGTGCCTCAGCTTGCTCCTGCAGCAGCATCAGCAGCAGAACGAGAACCAAAGGTAATGAACCACCACCACCTCCGAGCTCCTTGCATGCCGCTCTCGTCTCGTTTCTACAAGCAGCAGGATGCCAACGGCTCCTTCCTCCCATTCGCAGGGCTGCCGCCGCGGCGGCCGCAGCGGCGCTGATGCTGGGCGGCGACGACGCGCACAAGTTCATGGGCCGTCCCCGGCTAGACCGCGCCGACTTCGCCAGCATGATGAACCCGGGCTCCCGGCAGATTTACCTCACCTTCCCGGCGGACAGCACCTTCCGCGAGGAGGACGTCTCCAACTACTTCAGGTACCCACTCCACTACCTCACTCGTGCACTATCGCAAGCATCCATTGCCGCCCGCGAGTAGAGTTCCACCGGGATTAACCGTGCTCGCTCCCTCTGAACCGCAGCATCTACGGCCCCGTCCACGACGTGCGCATCCCCTACCAGCAGAAGCGCATGTTCGGGTTCGTCACCTTCGTCTACCCGGAGACGGTGAAGCTGATCCTGGCGAAGGGCAACCCGCACTTCATCTGCGACGCCCGCGTGCTCGTCAAGCCCTACAAGGAGAAGGGCAAGGTCCCCGACAAGTTCAGGCAAGCCACCTAACTCCACGGCGATCTTTGCCTCTTCCTTCCGGCAGCAGTAACAACAACAACAAACCCCATGACCAATAACTTCGATGCTGCTGCTATGCAGGAAGCAGCAGGGCGAGAGGGTGGACTTCTCCAGCTGCGGCTCTCCCACCGGGTTGGACGCCAGAGACCCATTCGATCTGCACCAGCTTGGTTCGTCATTGTGACATCCAGTTGCTTGCTTGTTGCATTATTCATGGCCATTTGTTCTGATCCGATGCATGAGAAGTGGGAGCTCATCAGATTCTGCCGTGTTGTTTCTAATCCAGGTGCGAGGATGCTGCAGCACTCGAACAGCGCTAACGAGATGCTGCTGAGGAGGAAGCTGGAGGAGCAGCAGCAGGCAGCCGAGCTGCAGCACGCGATTGAGCTTCAGAGCCGGCGTCTCATGGGGCTGCAGCTGCTGGACCTCAAGTCACGCTCCGCCGCAACCGCGCCGACTCCCATCGGCAACCCGTTTAGCCCCAAGCACACCGCCGGCGCCAGCCCTAACGATTCACCGCCAGATTGCGGTAGGACATCCTAGAACATGGACCGTATCACTTGTCGGAACAACAGATGCTGTGTTGCTAACGATGTTTCTTGTGCTGACTTGGTAACAGGGGAGCAAGGCAATGGCTGCGGCTTCCTTTTTCCTCACAAGAATGCGGTCAACGGAGCCGATAAGGATGAATCCTCAGGCGATTCCACTAGCCCTAACACTGACAGTGACCAAAGGTGGAATTTAACGCTAAACAAATCAGCATCAGCTTCATCATTTGTTGCTTTCATCACACTTAGCTTTCATCCATCAGTGCAGGGAAGTAAACATTTCACCAAACTGAAACTTTTAGCTCCATTGTGCCGTATGCAGTGCGGAGCATAACCTGCCTGACAGCCCCTTCGCGTCGCCAACCAAGGCCGCCGCAGGAGCGTTCGCCCGCGGCCCTTTCGCGCCCACCGAGGCCGAGATCTCCGCCACCGCGGCCACCACCGGCGGTTGCAACGCAGCTTACATTGGCATCAACAATGGCGCCAGCACTAATAACCATCTCCTGCCCCCTGCATTGGACATACCCTCACCAAAACCTTACTTCTTCCCCATGTCCAGGTATGCTGAACACAACTATATCTCTATGGCATCTAGTAGTTCCATTTAAATATTGCAAATTCTGCAGTAATCTATGTGAGGTATCATGATTGGTTTGCTGATAGTATCATGCATGCATGGATGCAGGCTGTCCTCCGATCACGGCGCGATCGGGATGTAAAGTAGCCCTGAATGGAAGCCAGTGATACTACTGCCTAATCATAGTAAGCACCCAGTCTTTACCCTTTTCTCAGAGTCCATCCTGACTAGTAAAATCATATGCTTGCTTTCTTTACCCTCCGGAATTTCATGATGCTGTCTTCTTACACTCTTCCTCTGTGTTTCTCCATCTGTTTTGCCCCTGCAGGAATACTAGCAGCAAAGAAAAGAGAATAGTGCAATATACTAGGAAAAAGAGTGAAGAAGTTGCAGCATATTTTAGTTTTAGTTTCAGCCCCTTTCTTTTTCTTTCTCTCCTTTCTCCTCTACTCAAGTTGATGATGGTGCTAGCATATTATTAAACCACAAGAGGAGAAGGGTAAAAAAAAAAGAACAGCAGCCCCAAGGTTATAAAAATACAGTGTCAGGTACAGTAGGCCCCCCTCCTATTACTATTACCATAATGCATTAGTTACACTTAGTTAATTACCACTAGAAGTACTCCACTACCAACACTACCACCACCAACCCCACATTGATGTACCACCAAGCTCCTCCTGATAAACCACCACACAGCCACTAGTCATGTTGCAGCAGAAGCACATTAGGTGTGATGTTCAGTTTAGCCACAGCTACAAGACAGGATACCCCCACAAATATAACAAGAGCAGCATACGCTAGTGCTTCCCTCGCTGTATTGTAAGACGGTACACCGAGATGCACTGGTAGTGGACAAAGAAGACAGGCATAGCTTAGCTAGTGTGTTGTGTTGGTGTCTGTAATGTATAATTTCACAGGATGAATGAATGAAGATATGAACAGGTCACCAGATCAGTTTCTTGTAGGCCTGTCGACGGGGAAAATGGGGAGGACCACTCCCACGCTGCTGCTGCCACGATACCGTGCCGGTCCGGCGGTAGGGCGGGGTGTCAGCGTTGGCCGTGGATCTAGGTCCCCGTCTGTACCTCGTCAGCACATTCAGCTCACTACAGAACATGTTTTCTTCTTCCTTCTCCTCTTCTTGTTTTTACTCTTGCCTGGTTAAATCTATAGCTCCTAGTTTCTGCTGATTGCTCAAGTGCTGTTGCTTTCCTCCGTTGCAAGGGCACCTCCAACGGGCTTCCGCATATGGACAGTTAAAGCGGACCGATTGTGTCCGCTATGAGCTGTCCGCGGACAGATTTTGTGCCTCTGTCCGCTTTGCGGTGTAGGTGCCTCCAACGGCTCGGCGCAAAATAAAAGAGGACAAACAAAATAAAAATTAATATTATATATTAAGTTTGATAGGGCCCACTGGCCAGTGAGACAGAGAGAAAAAAACCAGGGATAGGGTGGGCGGCGCCGGCGTCGTCGGAGGGCAAAATGGGCGGCGGCAGCGTCGTAGGGCCGTTGCGCCGGCGTCCTACTCGTCCTCCTCGGAGTCGTCGAGGATGACGTACGGCGGCGGCGCGTAGAGGTGGGCCGGTGGCGCCGCCGGTGGTGGTGGTGGTGATGGCGTGGCGGGCGCCTCGGGGTTCTGGGGCCATGCCGGTGGGGGCACGTACGCCCTGGCCTCGCCGCGCTGTGCCCACGGCGACCAGGGCACCTGCCAGCGCGCGCGCTCGTCCTCCCGGCGCGCCTGCTCGGCCGCGGCCTCCATGGCGGACGCACGGAGCGTCGCCGCCAGGTCGGGCCAGCGCCCGAGCTCGTCCAGCTCGGACTGCTCGATGGCCGCGACCATGTCGTCCTCCGGCTCGGCCTTCACGTGGCCGTCGCCGTCCTCGCCCTCCTCGGACCACTGTGGGTCCGAGTCCTCATCCGGCTCAAGCCCGACGAGGGCTGCCTCCTCGTACTGGTCCTCCTCCGGCTCCGGCTCGGTGTAGTCCGCCGCGAAGGCGAGTCGGCGCCGGTGGTTGTGCTCCAATTGAAACCACCCGTCCCATAGGGACGAGTCGGGAGCGTAGGCGGGGCCGTGGAGGAGATCGGGGGGCAGGAGGGCACGCCGGCGTCGGATCTCCTTCGTGCGCTCGCGGCCGGAGCGGGGCACCGGCGGCACGGGGACGCGCATGCGATTTAGATGCCACCCCTCGGGGAGGTGGACATCGCCCCACGGTAGGGGCTGGCGCCGCTCCCAGTACAGCTGGGCGACCTCCAGCCCGACGCGGGCGCGGCGCGCCCGGCGGCGTGCGTTGCGAGCCGCGCGGGCGGCCGCGGTATCGACGGCGACGGGGGGACCGTTCGGGCGGGGACCACGAGAGCTCGAGGCCTCGTGGTTGTTCCGGCCGCCCTTGGACCAGAAGGGCATCTCGCTTTGCGGTGGACGGTGGCCGGGGCCGGTGGCTAGGGTTGCGGCCGCCGGAGTGGGAGGCGAGGAGTGTGGGGGTGGGAGTGGATAGCGACCGGCCGGCCACCCACCCCATTAAATATGACCAGGCCAACCGGCCGGTCTGGCTGACGCGTGGGGCAGGGCGGACAAGGGGAGGACACCCGCTGTGTCCACGGCTCCCCAAACTTGGATCAGGTTTGGTCCAGTTTGGCTATCCGCGCGGACAAGTGTCCCTTTACGCCGGCCCGTTGGAGGGCCTGTTTTGTCCGTTCGGACAAAAACGGACAGGCCGGGCAGGGATGCGGGCAACCGTTGGAGGTGCCCTAACGGCGCACTCGGGGGCCGGGTGGATATGCTTTCCCTGGGATGCCACCGGGACGTATATGTAAAAAAATGTCACGACGGGTACCTACGCCGTCCACATCCGATGATGAAACGAAACGGATGCGAGCGCGACATGGGAATTTTCATCACGAGAGACAGGGCCATTGAAAAGGAAAGAAACGGGTACTCAAAGATTACTCTCATGGAGGACGGCGAGTAGTGCGATTGATTGCTTTCGAGGACAGGGGGGCCGGGGCTTATCGCTCTCCGGACCGGAGGCGGCTCCAGATGTGGGAGCCGAGCCGGCGGTTCCGGAAAGTGCCTGCCGTTTTCGGGTGCTTTCCCCCTCCGCGATTACGGCCCGGAATAATCGCCGTTATGATGATCATTATCGGCTGCTGTCAGTTCATAGTGGTGGAATATATTGTTGTTTTGTCTCGCATCGACGTGCCTAGCCTATCTGCACAGCTAGGAGATGGTATCGCAACCGATGTTGACCAGCGAACGCAGTTCATTGTAGATTTTTGAGCATGTCAGGCGGACGCGGACAGGAAGATAGGGCAGGTAGATCGGCGCACGCTAAAAATTTACTGACCTCCGGGTACCACGGTGGAACGAAGCCGAAAGTTTCAAATCGTGGTGGGGCCCGCCGCGTCAGACCGCGGCCTGCACGCCCCACGTGTCCGTGCGTCCCGCTCCGCTTTTACCGAATCGTCGTCGTCAAAATGTCCGAATATCCAACCGCTCCACTGGGTATCAGACAGTACACTGCTGCCGCTGCGGGTAACTTTTGAGTCGTGTGTGCACGCGAACGCGACAGGCGAAAGCGGACGGCCCAGACTGACTTGGAGCGTCGCATACTCGCATGCATGCTGTTGCTCGCACGGTCGCGCCCACCTGACATGTGTTACGATCCCACGTGGAAGCGCGGCACCGTGGTAGAAAAAAAGGAAATCCCCAGTAACTAAAGAAAAAAATAATACCCTCAGATGCACCTCAATGGACACATTTCACTCTAAACTCCCATTTCACCAACAAATTCACAAAACCGGTTAATAGTCCCCAAATTTGGTTTTTGTGATATGGAAAGTTGTTTTGTCTTCGTCCTATGCTATTAGGCGTTGACGTGTCGACATGGGTCCCATTAAATTAAAAGTAATTAAAGGGAAAGTCAAAATAAAAAAGTAATTAAAGGGAGATGGAAGGATTTTATTTTGACCGCTCGGCGGTCCGGTCAGCTCCCTTGGATTCCGATGGCGTCATGTCGCTCCTGTCGCTACATACACCGACGGGGCTTCTAAAGTGACACGCGCGACAACAGATTCAACGCCATCGATTTCACCATCCGGTTCGTCGCAACTAACAGCCTCGGTGCGTATTTGGACGCCATCGACTAGCATGCTCCTGCCGGAAGAGGAGGGTGCAACAGCAGCCGCCTTCGCTGAACTGCCACACACGTTCCCCGAGACGGCCGGTAACGTCCCCAACTTCTGCAGCTCTAGTGGCGCCGTTGTCGCTCATCGCCATGACGACTCGCCGCGGCGGACGTCAGAGATGAGTCCTCGTTGGCACGCTTCTTTCCAGCTCGGTTGCAAGCGTGGAGCACGACTCAGCGTCTTGGCGAGGCATAGCATGGTAGGCCTGCTCCTCAATGGGCGGGTGGTGTTAGTCGGAAGCCGTCGGAGCAGCGCCAAGCGTGGCCAGGAGGTTGGCGTCTTGGCGACGACGACACCGACTATGGCAAGGTCGGCTAGCAGTCGGTGGAGCAGCGCCAAGCGAGCCTGGCATGGTCATGATCTTCTTTGCAGCGAGCCTGGCACGTGGACGACGGCGCCGCGCGACACGACACACATGACCCCACGCGCGCGACCCGGCTGAAAGGGCATGTGCCCTCTTATATGGTTTTGGTAATTAATGACAATCCATATGGACTAATGTTTGTGTTGAGCATATTGCAAGTATGTCTTAAAGATGTCAAGACATCACCCATATGAAGATAGATGTGAGCATATTGCAAGTATGTCTTGAAGATGTCAAGACATCACCTATATGAAGATAGATGGGATGATACGAGATTGATCAACATGTTGATCAACACACGAAGCTACAAGATGTACCAAGTGGATCATGTATCTCTTGAATGGTAAGCCATTGTCCATATAGCTTTGTGAACTAACCCAAGTGTGTGTGCTATCTATATGTGGAGTTAGGTATCTTCCCATGGGCTTGCAACAAGAAGAACATCTCATAGAGCTCATGGAGAATGATGTCATGCGGTATTCGTCATCAAGGTTAAGAAGTGCAAGACCAAGAGAAGCATTTCGGAGATATCTTATGCTTGTAGCTTGGAGGTCGAAATGAAGACATGAAGACGAAGCTAATGGAGCTTGGAGATTGACATGAAGACGAAGTTAAGCGAGGCTCTCACATAATGGCGTATGGGGGAGTATTTGGAGAAGTCTTCATCAAGCATGTGCTAGCAAGCGCAATCAAAAAAGGTGGTCTACTTGGAGAGATCAAGACCGTCATCGTCTAGCTCAAGTCGAATGCTCAAGGCTCAAGTGGATTTCTCAAGGCAAAGTTTTGTTCTTGATAGGGCTATAGGATAGACAGGCGTACTATCAAGAGGGGCTCTCGAGTGAGTAACTTGATCGCATCTTTGTGGAGAGCTCAAACCTTTGCATGCTTGGCATATCATCTTTCTTGGTTCTTTTTTGGCTTTTCACCTTGTTGGGTTTTGGTGCTTGTCGTGATCTTTCTTGTAGCTTTCTCCTTGTCGGTACCTTTCCAACGGAGTTGGTTTCACCTCATTCGGAGTTCTTTTGCAAAAGTTATTTCAGTTCTGGTGTTTCTACAGTTTTCGGAGGGGTGGAAATTTCCGGACCCCAGACCGGAGATTTCCGGCCCGGAGAATTTTTCGCCAAGTCTTAAAGATTTTCTGCACTGCACTCAACTGGCTCTCAGTCGGATTATCCGCCGGTCCGGAAATTTCCGAACGACCAAGTTAAGTTTTTCGCCAAGTCTTATTTGATTTTAGCACTGGTCGCTTTCAGCTCACGGTCGGATTTCCTACCGGAGATTTCCGGGGTTCGGAAATTTCCGGACTTCGGTCCGCAAATTTCCGAGCTGACGATTCCCAACGGCTAGAAAACTGGGAGGGCTATAAATACCCCTCCCCTTCTTCTTCCTTGTAGCTCGTTTTTCCCCTCTCTCTCCTGCCATTCTTGACCTTGGAAAAGCTTGCCCCCTCTCAATTACTCCCATGATTTTTGCATATCTTTGAGGGAAAAGTAAGAGGAAATCTAGATCTACGTTTCCAACAATCCATCTCTCCTCTAAGTGAGGGGAACCTAGTGGATCTAGATCTAGGAGTTCCTTTGTGGTTCTCCTTCTTTGTTCTTCCTCTTTTCTCCCCCCACAAGCATTAGTTGCTTTTGGTGGGATTAGGGAGTGAGGGATTTGACTCCTTTGTGGTTTCTTTGTTCTTCATCTCTCCTCCCCGCATAAGCATTAGTTGCTTTTGGTGAAATTTGGGAGTGAAGAACTTGTGTTCTTGCCATTGCATCGGTTGCATCGATTTGAGCCCTCCACGAGGATTCGTGGTGGTGAAATTCGTGAGCTTGTTACTCTTGGGTCATTGGACCCTAGACGCCTTAGTGGCCGGCCTTTGTGGCGGAGACCTTTTGTGGTCGGTTAGGACCTTTTGTGGTCAAGGCCATTGTGGCTAGTTGGGACCTTTGTGGTCAAGTTGGACCTGTTGTGGTCAAGACCTTGTGTGGTCTTTTGGGAGCTCCCAATTCGGTTGTGGGTGTGTGCCCCAAGGTTGTTGTATGGGATTGTTCTCCGCCCCAAAGGAGTTCATAGTGGAAGGTGAACCCGGACCTTTGTGATCGAGTTCATCGGAGAATAAGGTGAGTCCTTTGTGGCGTTGAGTCGGACCTGTGGTGGTAACTCACACCTCTCCAACGAGACGTACTCCCCTAAGAAGGAGGAACTCGGGAATACATCCTCGTCTCCGCGTGCCTCGGTTATCTCTATACCCGAGCTCTTTACTTATGCACTTTACATTGTGATAGCCTTCGTGCTTGAAGTCATTTACATTGTGATAGCCTTCGTGCTTGAAGTCATTTACCTTGTTATCACTTTGTTGCTTGTCTTGCTTAGCATAAGTTGTTGGTGCACATAGGTTCACCTAGTATATTTAGGTTGTGTTCTTGATAAGTTAAACAGTAAGTTTTATTCCACATTTATCAACCCTATATTGTAAAAAGTGTACCTCGCCTATTCACCTCCCCCCCCCCCTCTAGGCGACGTCTTTCCTTTCACCGGCGCCCCGTGCAGCCAGCCCGACACTCAGACAGCTACGCGAACCAGCAGACCAAGGTGCGCGGTACGGAAGACCGCACGGCGTGGCTACGAACCCGGAAACTGGCGTCCTCGACCCGCGACGACTCGACGGAGGAGTCGAAGATGACGACTTCCACATCGGCGATTGGGTGAGGCCCAGGTCGATTCCTTTGACCAAGAGAATCAAGGGGAGGATGTGAGTATATTTGGCAAGGTCTAAGAGCTCGCTGATGACCATAGAGGCGGGAACGTGTTGCAGGCCGGGGGGCGTGAACTGAATGCCGGTCGCATTCTTGGTGCACAGTGTACGATATCTTCCAAGTATTTTTGGAGAGATGGAGCAGAGTGAGGCATAGCTACCAAAAGAAGCACATCAAGCTCTCCTCTCCTAGGGCCGGAGGCAGGGGGACCAGCAGGGGCCTGGCCCCCCCTAACACCATGGATTCCTTGGTATTAAGCATATGAACAGTGCCGTTTTAATTTTTTTTGCTTAGCCCGGCCCCCCTCAACATGCAAATTAGGCTAATCCTGCCTCCGCCACTGCCTCTCACACAAGTGCTCCATCTGGACGAGCTCCTATAACTCACGGTAAGCACATCTAGCAGGGCCAGGGCAGCATACGCGTCCTCCATGGTCGCCCAAGCCATCGCTGGAGCTCTCCGCAGCCTTAGGCCGAGCACCTTCGCACGACGCGCCGCCTCTCGTGGAGAGCTTCCAACGGCCGAAACAGCGCGGGCCACGCTGGGATGGGTCACGGGATTCCTGACATAAAGCTGAAACTTTACAAAAAAGACCCCGTAAATTAATAAAAACCCAGTGTACCATTGACCTCTTCTCCTTGCCACGTAGGCATGACACTAGGACCCATTAGTCAGAAACTCGTTTAAAGATTGTGTCAACCGACCAATCAGTGTTTTTTGCGCGGCTGTTACTCTAGAGTGGTAGTTCTTTGATAAAAAATGACAATGTGGTGGTTTTTTTAAAACCCTTGCCCCAAATGTATGGTATTTTGCAATTTTCTTGGGTGGATTTGAGGGCGAGTTTTTTTTATCTTTTTAAATGTTCGAGGTTTTGCTAGGCCAGCTGGGTGCGGCCATGGCAGGCGAAAGATGACGGGCCTGCATTCGTCTCGATGTGTCAAGGGAAGACGCCACTCCGGGATGAGCACCTATTTGGCGTAGGAGAGAAGCAGCAGCGCGTAGCGGCGGAGTCGGCGTGGTCGAGCTCGAGACTTTTTTCGCGTGTCTTTCCTGTGTTCTATCCAAAAGATAATTCCTGCACAGTTCCTTCATTTTACTATCATTTATTTTACACTTAAAAAGCTGTAAAATTCCTGTGTTTTTTCATATGTTTTAACCTTGCGATTCAAAGAGTCCCTTCCAGCGTCAATTTTAGAGATTCAATGCTTTTAACTAACTCCGTATAAGTTTGAGATTCGTTTTAAACTTGCTACTTTCGAAATTGTCCTTTTAGTAACGGGTCGCACGTGCGGCCACTCTTCAGTGGCGCGCGAAGACCGGTCAAACCTTGAGGCCGCGCCTTGGTCCCTGCTGGACTGCTGGTAGAGCGAAAAGCTCAAGGTGAGCGAGAGCATTCCTGATTAGTCAAAGCATCGGGCAAGCATGGCATGGCATGGCATGGCATGGGCGGTACCTCACCTGTTCAGTAATCAATTCAGTCACCAGTGCCCGTGCTCGCTCCAGGGCAGCAGCTCAACCTGCGGCTGTGTGTGTGGGCGACGTCCGGTGGAGAACTCGATTTGCATAGCAAAACCAGGGTGGTTTCTTCTTTTATTTCTCGATCCATGACTCGGATGATGTTCAGATATGATCTCTTGTTGTTCTCGATCGATGATTCGGAATGTAATTCAGATATATTTCCTTGTTCTGCGGCGATCGCGGCGGGTGATGCGTTTTGGGCCATCGCTGTCCGTCCCCCGGTGGTCACTGGTCGAGAGCATGTGCCTCTCCATGTGCCGCCGGCCCATCTCCAGCTTGTCCCCTGCCTCAGACGCACTACTACTGTCTGTGTGCGTATCTGTATTCTGTAGTCTGTAGCTGTATCTACGCGGGCCAAATACTCATACAGTACTGCCATGTCAGTCGCCGGATCGTAGTCATGTCAGCGGCCGTGCTGCTGTCGTCGGATCGATCGCGTCCAGTCCAGCACAGCTAGCTGTTGATGGAGACGGTACGTACGGCAGCGGGCGTGCATGGTCGCGTACCTAGGCGCGAATGCGAGCATAGCAGCGCTGGATCTGGTCGCCGCCACCGTGGGGACGTGCTGGAGGTGCTGGAGTCGTTATCCGGATGCCGGAGACCGGAGTCGATGACCGGAACCAGGTTAACCCGATGATTAGGCCCGCGTGCATGCATTTATACATCAGTTAATAGGCACAGGGGTATCTGCTCCACTGCACCGACGCGGTACTTATTAATAGTACGAGTACTCGTCCAATCCGCTGAAATAAATCTCGCCTGCTTGCATTGCATTTGCACGTACTCCTACTCCTAGTAAGTCGGTTGCTAGGTTCCGCAGGAGGATTAGTAAGGAAATAAAATGAGGTGGTGGAGTGGAATGTGCGCGCCGCGGAGACCGTGCCTGCCGGCCGGCGTCTCCGTCTCCGTTCGTGGCCGTGCGCGCGTGCTGGGTTTCCTTCGGACGCACGCACGGGAGTCCCGACTCCCCATCGACAGGCCGGGTTCCTTCCTAGAGAGTAGAGAGGATTCTCCATCGGGGTTGCGGCGGCCAAAAATATAGTTCGAGGTGCCTCGTGTTGCACGGCTGCCGTGCGTGTTCTGGCCATGCACCACTAGCCTATACTACTCCATCGGTTGCTACTTGCTGCTACAATAGTTTCGAGCCGTATTTCTTTTGTTGTTGTTTCTGAGCGGCATGCATGTGCGGCACGCAGGCGAGTCTTCCATGCAGATTAAGCTCACATGCGCGCGCATGCACGGCCGCTCACGCCTTTTCTGACTGCTACAAGCGTGTCGTTAACTAGCCAAACTGGTTTACTTATCATGTACCTTTTTTTGTTTGAATCATGTACCGGGCATTGGGCCGCACAAGCCTAATGGACGCAATGGACCATTTCGGTTATCCAGGAGCTACGAACAAGGCCCACAAATACCCCTAAAGGCCCAGAAAAATATAAGGACGGATTGGTGGATGATGGGAGGTCCTAGTTTCCACGTTACCCGGACATATGATAGCTCCGCGCACCCCCTGACGTCATATGGGCCGGCTTAAACAATTTTAAAAAATTAAACAAAATAGGTATTTGAACGGAAACTAGTTTTGAACAAAATTTCTGTATGAACATTTTTAAATTAAAAAAATGTTGAACATTTTTCAAAAAAATAAAGACATTACTAAAATGTTGAAACAATGTACAATCTATGTAACCTTTTAACTTCATTATGTTGCCTATGCGGAATCTAAATCTATGTACCCATTGTTACATGAGAAAAAAACAATATGTGATAGGTAGATAGTAAAAACATATACTCACTCCAAAATAAGTGTCACAAATTTGAACTATTCAAAATTGTGAATTTGTGACACTTCTTATGTGGATAAAAGTAAATGAATTTCTAAAACATGTGACACAGTGTTTTTGGAAATGAAAGGATAGCTAACTATTTCATCAATTAAAAGATTCCCCACATTCGATTATTTTATCATAATATTTACGACAATTATAAAATGTTATGCTCTAATTTTTTTCTTCCCCACATCTATAAACAAATTCACAAACATATATATTACGTCAAAGACAACGCCATCGCATTTGCGAGGGCCATCTTGCTAGTTTATTTAATAACTCGTTCTTTCCAACAGGATATAATTTACAGAAAGCTGCAAGCTATTTGTCTAGCTGGCATTTTCCACTCACAGTCAGTTGTATGTATTTATTCACCGAGTAGTTCTTTGTGTGTACTAGGCAAAGCCTCCAAAAAATACAAGGTTCTGAAGGTTTATGTACTCGGCCACAACTACGATGACTACCCTGAGAGGCGTGCTTCCGCTTCTGAACAAAGATGGAGGTGACGATTCTAACTAGTACTCGTGAAATTATGCTGCGTTCATACCTACCCAATAGGACTTGATTAGATATAATGTGATGTTGTACAAGACAATAAATTGGCATCTCTTTTGTTGCATCTAGTTAGTTGCTAAGTTATGGATTTGTTGAAGAACGTGAAGATGTCTGCACTACTTGGTTTGTTTATCTGAACTTGAAGTTGTCATGTGATTAGTGATGAACTAGTTGAAATCGGGTGTGGCGACACGCCGCGCCTTTGATGTTGTCAATGATTTTTTTATTTTTTGAAAATCCTTGATGATAAATTTTGTTGATTGTGTTTTCCTCTGATTTAACTGAATAATACTTCATCTTCTCTTTTGACCTGCACTTTATATGATGTAAATGTAGTTTAAATACATGGGCTACTTGACAAACAAACATAAACAATGAGTATAATTATTTAACTTACATTCTCAAAGATGTACAGGCTTAGTCAGGTATAGAATGTAACTTAGCCCAACAAATGATTATACTACCTGATTTTTTTACAATACTCAAAATATTTTGCTTAAATGATTATAAGGAATACCAATATGGAAACCCTCATCACCATAAGGAAAAAGAAGAGGGTGCACGTAAAAAAAAAAGCGGGTGATTAAGAGAAGAAACTTGCTGAAGATGTCCTGAATTATCCTGAACAATTACATCAAATCTATTGCGGCCAGGAGCAAGATCACCAACAATGAGAATAGAAACTTCAGACCCAGTCGGGGTCACGATGTAGCACACACCTACGAGCAACGTAAAAGAATCTTCGTGCACTCTGTGGCGAGGTAAAAGAAACTCGCTTATCAAGATGTCTTTTCCCATTGCAACCAAAATAGTAGATACTCAAAATACAAACATTGCAACTTCCGCGTCCCTTCCTTCTTGTTAAACCCGTACTTCATCTGATCAATCGTTCAGGAGCCGGCCATAACACAAAGCTGAGTGTGTTCTTCATCTTCTTTATGAAGATCTTGAACTAGCATGGCTTGGGTGGAATCCTTCGTAAACAATGCGCGGCTCAAGGCGTGTTATCCGTGGCAGTGGCTCTTTTAGTTTTTAGGTCCAGACAAATCCAATCCCATTGTAGCTGGTCTGACTTGGCTCACCTTAGGGTTTCTACAGTGTTGAACAACACGGTTACCACGATTTCATCCCTTCCAGACCTTCTCTCACCTCTCAAAGGAATCGGCATGGCGTCGGCTGGTGTGATTGTGGGAGGAATTTTGATGTCTACAATCTTTAACCAGCGACGGAGCTTGGGCTGAACAAGTGGGGGGGGGGGGGGGGCAAAA